>OX382353.1:2413760-3741934 GCA_947507615.1 Hemithea aestivaria | reverse complement strand
GGTGGCACTGTACTGATTATGGGTGTAAAATCCTAGGTGGCACTGTACTGATTATGGGTGTAAAATCTTAGGTGGCACTGTACTAATTATGGGCAGCGTTATCTCTGACCATCAGGAAAGCGTCTTGCTCGTCTTCTTACTTCTTTGTATAAAAAATATCTTACTCACCGGGTGAGAGCACAGTGCTTCTTGCAAGAGGCGCTTCATCGCTCGATCCTTCGCTGTCGCTACGCTTGCGATTTGGCGGGCGTTTCTTCACACGCTTCCTAAAACTTAACCAAAAAGGACACGTAAAACTGTGGGCCCTGGTTGCTTCCTATAAGATACTAGTGGACCACACCCTTTACGAGGGTCGTAAAGTGACAGATTTAGGAGTTATTAAGTATCAAAATTAATAACGTGACCTCTATTTCTTTTGGTATGACATGTCCATCAAAAGTAACCAGTACATAAATATGCTTACCGTTTCCGAACCCTCTTAGAAGGAGGTTTATTATCAACGTTGTTGTTGTTAATATTGATGACGGGTGCCGGTAATGGTGGCTTGTTTGTATCACTGCTCGATATATCACTCTTGTCGCAGGCAAACAGGTCGGTTTCGTTGCTTAACTCGTTGCTGTCTATTTGGGAGCTGAAAAAACATTACAGTTGATGAATTCTGTATACACACTTCTAAATATATAAAGGGAAGAGTGACTGATTGACTGATCTATCAACGCACAGCCCAAACCACTGAATGAATTCGGTTGAAATTGGGAATACAGATAGGTTTCATGATAAAGATCTCCACTAAGAAAGGGTTTTGCCCCGCAAGCAAAGCTGAAAACATAAGCTAGTATTATACAAACACTTTAACACATTGACTGTGGTAAACACAACAGCTGTGTTTTTGAGGTCGAAATACGTGTGCTGACACACACAAACGAGTTTTATAAACTGATTTTTCCATACAAAATAATTTCCAGTCTTGAGAGTAGTACAAAAAACGCTGCTGCAGTCAAAGTGTTAAAAATATACTATTTAAAACTTGACCAGTAATCAAAAGGTTATTTTCACAAATTTATATCTCAAAATTCTTCATATCTTTCTTTATAATTTCAAAAAGTACTATACGTAAATACAATTCTCAGCTAACCACTGCGTCAATATAAAACCTAAATACATAAAAATATTTCTTTCTATATGCAAGGGAACCCACAAGCATATACTAGTTCAACAAACAACATTTTATTTTTATCTAAATAGGATCCGAACCTGTTTGGGTTGGCCGATGCAGAAAAACAAATATTTCATCTCTGACCTTTCCACTGATATAAACAACTTTTGTAATTTATTCAAAACACACAATGCTTTTTTATAACAGCTAATTTTTATAACTTGCTGCACCCAGCGGTTTTACCTGCTGTACTTTGCCTATGTGTTATTCCAGGGTCTAAGCTATCTTTATACCACATTTCAGCTCAATCAGTCCACTTGTTCAGGGGTGAAAGAGTACCAGACATCCATACATTCTCACAAACTTCCACGTTTATAATATTAGTAAGACTAGTGGCCCTGCGCACACTTCGTTGTGCCTTACAGCAAATTATAATCAGTGTTCCTCGACTATATTATACATGTATTATACATAAAAACCTTCCTCATGAATCCCTCTACCTATTTCTAGAAAACCATGTCAAAATCCATTACATAGTTTCAAAGATAAGCACACAGTCTGTTAGGGACAGACAGACACAGGGTGCAACTTTGTTTTACACTAAAAAGTGACTACCAGAGGGCCTATTGGCTATCGCAAAACGACATGTAAAATACTAGAATCCATAAACAAAATTGCGTACATTACATGCTTAAACTAATATGAGTAAAGTAACAAAAGCAGCAATGTACATTGAAGTTGCCATCAATCATAGTGGGTGAGAATTAGCCAATAGCCCCTCTGCGCCCAGCAGTTTTCCCCCTAGCTAAACCTTAAATTCTAAATAGGAACCAGTAACTTCTTAAAAGATATTTTTTGGTTGTGTAGTAGTTAGAACTAGCTTACAGTATCGATACCTTAGGGCCTGATTGATGGGCTAATTCCCACCCACTATGATTGATGACAACTTCAATGTACATTGCTGCATTTGTTATTTTACTCACATTAATGATTATGTTTAAGCAAGTAATGTACGCAATGTTGTCTACGGATTCTAGTGTTTTACATGTTGTTTGGTGATTAATTTCTTACGAGCTCCACGTCCAACAACATATTATTTTTTTGCCAATTTTCATATAGAGGGGTGAGGGAGGCATTGTCAGAGGGTGCCGGATTATTGGACGTGCCGGCATACTGAAGTGCCGGATTAGTGAGATTATACTGTATTATTATCTTCTTATCGACGACATCTGTGGCGCGGTGGGCTAATACCCGCCTGCAACGCAGAAGGTTGCGGGTTCGATTCCCGCATGGGACAAATGTTTGTGTGATCCACAGGTATTTGTTTCTGGTCTGGGTGGTTTTTCAATATCTATTATAAGTATGTATTTACAAAAGAAAAGTATATAAGTATTATATCCCTTATCCTAACCACCATATTACAAGCATTAAGTTGCTTAGTTTGGGGTTAGGTGGCGCTGTGTGAAACGTCCTGAAATATTTATTTATATAAAAGTTTATACATACCTGTTACCAGAAATATCACTTTGGTTGGGTTTACTCTCTTCAAATTCCGATTTTTTAACCTCAAACATGTTTATCCTCTTGTAAATCTCCTCAGTAATGTTCCGACATTTCTCATACTTCGTATATTCATCTAATTGCTGGCCCAATGACCACCAAGACGAATATTTCTCTTGCACTGCCATTATTCACTATTTCATCCACTAACAACACTCTTATTAGACAATTAACGAGTTTCGACTGCAATTAGCAGTCGGAAGAACCATTTCAACACTTATATTGAGCAATTTTATCATTATGACGCTGTGAAAATGGTTAATATATGTTGCGAGGAAACACAATCAGTTTTTTTTGATGATACAAGCGTTTAAAATCACATTTCTTATTAGATTCTTGTTAAAAACCCCCGTCAATGCTGCAAATAACACTATAATCACTGTTTCTCAGCTCAGTTTAGCTCTAAAATAGCAAAATTCACTGATTCTTGAACAAAGGATCGTATATCAACAGCATTATGGCACAACGTCAGCTTCAGGATTGCAAGTCTAAATTACATAACCCAAGTAAAAGACTAGATAAAATTATGGTTGAAGCACTCATCTAGAGTTTATAATAACATTAATTAAACAAATAACAATAAAAATAAATAAAAACTACAATCGCCTTTGCGGCTTTGATTTTTTTGACGTTTTTAATTTAGTGTTGCAACTTGCAACTCGCTTGATTAATTGCTCATAAATTCATAATTTTGCCACAGACAAAAGGAACAAAAAAAATAGGGTTTGTTCACACTGACTTTACGACCGTACTCATGGGCACTAGTGTTGGGGTATGAAATAAAAAGTAGTATTGATTTTAAATCAGCAAAATTCACTTCTCTTGTTTTTTTCCTCGAAAAAAAAATACACACATGTATCTTTCTCTCTGTAGATGTAGTATGTTAGAAAATGTGAATAAAATTTATTTGATGTAAGCGAAGGTTTTTACCCTTCGGGGCCTGCCACGTCATTGTGTACCAATGTGAGTCTATTCATTTAAAAAAAACAAAAACCATAACTGTCATAGACCATGGATGTCAACGTCAAAATTAGACCCGGCTCCCGCCAAATCAATTTTTCTGTTTTGTTTTGATATGGGATGAACTTTCTAATTTTTAGATTTTCTTCTACTTTTCTAATAATAAATCGTGTTAAATTTTGATAAAAGTATTTAAAATGTTAAGAATTAAGTGTTAAATTGTTATGAATAGTGTAAAGTGCTGATATCTGTGCAATAATGTCTCGTAAAGTTAGGGACAAACGGTATTTGGCTAAGCTGGTGACCAGCGAAATAGAAAGAAAGCCGTGTGCTTTTTGTTTGAGGGAAGTTGACGATGAAATAACGTTCGGGAAGCTTTATTCCATTGGTGAAATACAATGTCACTACTTTTGTTGTGTAAGTAATTTGTTATTTTAGTCCCAGTGGTTCTTGAAACCCAATTGCAGTTTCTTAGTAGTCTCCTAGTTTCTAGACTTTCTATGAAAAACTATTTAGTTTAACAGGGAAGATGAGCTGATGGTTTCTCATATTTTAAGCCAACTTTAACATAAGTTAACCATTTTCATCAAAATGGTAGGTTATCAAATGAATTAGGTGATAATATGTGCAACCCACCCTTTATTATTGAAAGCAAGCCTGAGGTCTCATCATTATAAATTAAAATTCACTTTAATTTATATGTATTTTATGAATTTGCAGTGATTTATATTCATTACTTTAACACTGACTGCTGTACGCAAATGCTGTGTTTTTGAGGTCAAAACACAGGTACAAACACAAACTTTTTGTAAACTTATGCTACCTAACAGTGTAATTTAATCACTTTGGATAGGACTAAAAACAACAGCAGTTAGGGCCATACCTCACCGAGACGCCATAGCGACGTCGCCATGGATATGTATGGCGTTCCTTGTCGCCAGTCAGTCGCCAAGTGAGTTAGCCGTCATACATCTCAATAAGAACTAGTTGGCGACGTCGCTGGCCACGTCGCCATGGCGTCCAGGTAAGGTATGGCCCTTAAAGTGCTAAATGGCCAGGTATTTTTTAATAGTTTTGTGTTTTCCTTTCAGTTACTTTCATGCTGTCTAATCCAGAAAGGTAATGACGATGAGGGACTCTTTGGTTTCACGTATCCTGACATACTGGCCGAGGTTGAAAGAAGTAAAAAACATGTAAGTGCTTATTCTGCCTCCAATCACAGAAATAATACAACTAGAAGTATCCATTTTATGTGTGAGTGTGATGGCAATAGGGAAAATTCTGTGTGAAGAAAAAGGAGAACCTATTTTTTTCCGTCCCTTTCAGCATGGCCGGTTTATGCTGTTTGTCAAACTGCTTCACTTTGACAATTATAACTACGTGTTTCGTTTTTTTCCAAAATTTTAAAGCAATTTGAGACAATACAATGAATATTCAACTAGTTTATGACCTAAAATATCAATATATCACGTATTTTCATAAAATAATGAAAATCCGTAAACTGTTTTTGTCTCATAGGTGGCCACAATTATGTGACCCCCCCTGCCTCCAATAGTTATAAATTCTAAACATATTTTAGCATCTGTGGCCGAGTGGTCAAACATTTGGGTTTAAACACCCAGCCTATAAATTTTAATTAGACTCTGACAGTGTAAGTAGGGTAACCTGCTATTACCTGTTGTATAGTATAAACCCCCAATATTTTAATTTAAAATTATATTTTAAGTGGATAAATGTAATAGACGATTTATAGACATCCCTTCTTCACTGTGATAGTAATAGATTTACATTGGTTAAGTTACGAGCAAGACATTCTCCTTATGGTAAGAGATAATGCTGCCCATAATTAGTATAGTGCTACCTATGATTTTACAATGTAAAATTCTAGGAGAACTGCAATCAATGCTTCTTATTCAAGAGTCATAGAATTACTCTTTATTGTGGCCATATATATCTTTAACCCAATATAACAAAGTGTACTTAAAATTACTATGACAATATTATAACATACTACCTGCGCCCAGCGGTTTTACCCGCAGTACTTATGTAGCCTATGTGTTATTCCAGGGTCTAAGCTATCTCAATACAAAATTTCAGCTCAATCGGTCCACCCGTTTAGGCGTGAAAGAGTAACAAACACCCAGACATCCCGACATCCAGACATCCATTCTTACAAACTTTCACGTTTATTATATTAGTAAGATTGGCCCACAATGGGCGGCCTTATTGCTCAAAGCGATCTCTTCCAGGGAACCAACTTTGGACGGATACATTTCCTTATGAAGAGTAGGGGTTATGTGGAAAATAATAAGATGTTAAGAGTCTGTAATTTCACTTGCTACAGTGCCCTCCAACTCTACAACTGAAGCACAGTGACAAACCAGCCCAACAGTGCCAGTTATTCTACCGCCTGAGCAGTGATGTGCAAAAATTGCTGTGCTTCGGTAGGAGGGCACTGTAGCTAGTGAAATTACTGGGCTGAAGAGTCTTAACATCTTATGACTCTCAAGTAAGAAGCGTTGTAAAAAAAACAAAAAGACGTGTGGCACTCGGAGACTGCCACGGTAAAGCTATTGGCATAGCATTTTTTATCAACTTATGCAATTATAATTATTTATTTATTTTATCTATACAGTATTTTTTTTCCTTTGTTTTTTTTTCTTTGATATTAATTCAAGTTACACTTTGAACGTGGTGACCGATAAAAAAACAAAAGAGACAAGCGTGATATTTCAAAAAGTCGTTAAAAGTTCTGGTATTTATCTATAGATGGATAAACTAAAAAGTATCACCGCTGTGCCGGTCGGGGGGTGTTAGGTTTTTTTCGTTACGGAATTTCTGGTTTCGGTCCCCACGCTCAAGGCCCGCGATAGAAGCTATGCAATAGCTTAAAAAAAAATGTACAACCTTTTACAGAAATGTTCGTACTGCAATCGACATGGTGCTACGCTTGGTTGTGCGGTGTCATCTTGCCGGAAACAATTTCACTTGCCGTGTGGTCGGGAGAGGAATGCCGTATCTTTGTACTATGGCAATTATAAGTATGTGAATTCTATTATAACTTGTGTATATGTCCCCGGAATATAACAAGATTCCTAAGTTGATAATTTTCCTAGGATATTTATAAACTTTCATAGGATTCCAAACGAGAAATAAACTCACTCGTAAACTGTCAAATTTGCTACAATGTGGGCGTAAAATAATACAATTTATCTCTCGTTTGGAATCCTACTAAAGTTTACAAATTTCCTAGGAAATTTATAAACCTACGAATCTTGTAAGTCCTACGTAAGTACTTACGAGGTCAAATTAAAATTTATTACAAGCTTTTATTTACTTTCACCTGTCTGTCTGTAATCAAATCTTGCAAGTTCAATTTGACCCACTTCCCGGTGTCCGATTAAGCTGAAATTTTACATGCCTGTTTATATTGGATGACAATGCAATATTTTCATGACATCGAGCTGATCTGATGATAGAGCTGGAAGGTGGCCATAGGAACTCCGTAAGTAAACGACGCAACCCCATCGAGTTTGGGCTCATTTGATTTGTCTTGACGAGTACTTTATGGTGCTAGATGGTAAAAATAATAAAAGCTTGTTTTTTAAAAGTTTTTTTAAAAGTTCACTTGTACATTAACTAAAAACTTATATTATACATTTTATATTTCAGGTCATTCTGCCAACATCACGCGCCAAAACAAAGAATACCAGATCACATAATGGTGCAAGTTAAACTGAGAAAGAAAAATGATAAAAATAATTCTATTGCAACTTTGAAAACTGAAGAAATTACTGATGGTAAGACTTTTTTACAATTTGTTTTACCAGTCTTTCTTAGTCTTCTGTTTTGACGTACGGAGCCGAGACGTGAATACTTACAGCAGGCCCATGAAACTCAGTACAATAGGGATGTTGACTAAAAAATTTTTTTCTGTCCACAATGAAGATTATTGAAAAATATTGAACACGTATTTTTATTCTTGTAAATTTAATGAAAAACGAGTAAGTTACAGCGCCTTAAAGTTGCGGAGAAGGAGGTAATGACGTCACGCCTAGGTACGATTTGTACCTAGGTGTGACGTAGCGTTTCTCCCCCATAATTTTAGATTCCTTATATCTCAGTCAAATTCAATGATATTGACAAACAAACAAATACGTATCGAATATTTTTTTATTATTTAAATTACGGACTAATAACATTTAAAAAATGTTAGCCTTGTCATCACGCCTATTGTCGACCAGTAATTACCTACTACTACATTGAACACGTAACGTAGCCAAGTGACAGGATTATTGAATTAGGCTATGGATGTGCATTCTAAATGGATGGTTAATGAGGCTATTGTTAGGACTACGGCACCTGCCACTTCCGTCCCATTAGGAAATATATAGGCAGGTGATGACTCGCCACTCACTAAACGGCCCCCATAAAGGCCGGCATTACATAGCCGACGAGAAGGGCAACGTTGGTGCAAGTGGCTGGAGGGGGAGAGGTGTCCCTGGACTTTAAACACGTAGGCCAACTCGCCACTTATGCTTGACATCCTCCCTCCGAGCGTGCAGCTCTCGCGACTCGACTCTGGCGGCCAATGAAGGCAAGCACAGAGGTGGGGGAGTGTTCCTCGTCAGTGTTCACTCCGGCCGCCGGTGAAGGCTGGAGATGAGGAACAGGATCCTCCCCCGGGAGCACTCGGCTCCGTGGGGTCGCTACTCCCCAACAGCTCGCCATAAGCTGCCCTGCGGTGTTATTATTTTTATTATTATAATATTGTTTTTCAGGAGTGTGTGAAGATATGGTATGTGTGATATGTTATGAGTCAGTGGACGGATTCCCAACGATCAATACATTTTGGCCTCCGTGCTGCGCTAAAGATGCCTGGTTTCATAGGAGCTGTTTACAGGTATTTATAACTTACTAGCTGCTCCCAGCGGTTTTACCCGCAGTACTTATGTAGCCTATGTGTTATTCCAGAGTCTAAGCTATCCCTATACAAAATTTCAGCTCAATTGGTCCACCCGTTTAGGTGTGAAATAGTAACAAACACACATCCAGACATCCATTCTTACAAACTTTCACGTTTATAATATTAGTAAGATTCTCGCTGATAAAATCGCCACCATAGAGGTAGAAGTAAATAGGTTAATGATGTTTTGATTTCTCAAACTCATTACACATGATGTTCTAAATTCAATTTTACTTTATCCCCTAGAGGATAAAAACGGCTTTTAACGCTCAGAGGGCCTATTCTAATGACATGTAAAACACTAAAATCCATAGACAAAATTGCGTACATTGCTTGCTTAAACCTCCTCACAAATATGAGTAATATAACAAACGCAGCAATGTACATTGAAGTTGTCATCAATCGTAGTGGGTGTGAAATAGCCAATAGGCCCTCTGATATTGAAGAGTAAAAATACACTTTCCGAGATGGGGGGATGAAAATGCTATTTATTTATAGGTAAACCAACAGCTAACAAGTGAATTAAATTAAAAATTTAAAAAAAAACCCCAACGCAATACGTTATTCACAATTTTTTGATGGCGGCCATCTTGGATTTAAAATTTTATATAGTGGGCTGTATTCTACTCGTTTTATATTGAGGGGGTCGTGGAAGAAAAAAGTAATCCGCCATTTTGTAGCGGCGGCCATCTTGGACCGATTTCCACCAAACAGCTAAAAACACTCTCGACTAAAAAATCAAATCACCCCTTCGTCACCAAAATTCGTTCACCCCTTCGGGAGCTACGATGCCACAGACACACACACACACTCACAGACACGTCAAACTTATAACACCCAGTGGCGGATTTACAGTCTAGGCCGCCCTAGGCCCCAGTCCATGTAATACCTGCACCTACGTCGTATATAACATGTCTACTCCTACTTACTCCTACAGTGGCGGATCCAGATTTTTTTTCCTAGTGAACAAGGTAGGTTTGTACATTTCAATGTTTACCTACAATTTGAATCTCTAAAATAGGAAATGTTATATCTCTGACAAGAACGTGTGCGTTAAACTCGTTCCGAATAGAATAAAATTTTAAAAACCTTGTAATGCGCGAGCAGCTTGCTGCGAGCGCCGAGAAAATTTTACGTTTCAGACTACAAAAGATGTGCAATGTGCAATCAGAGCCGGTTTTAACATTACCAGCGCCCTGGGCGAGATTTCTACGGCGCCCCCTAAAAAGTAATTCAAACCCATACTAAAAAGGAAAAAATTCCAGGATTTTTTTGTGGGCCAATTCCGATGGGCAAAATCATGGGCATATCTAGAAAAAAATCCACCTTTCCAGCTTGCTGCGAGTTCTGAGAAAATTTTGAGTTTTTCAGCACGAATGATGTGCGTTTAGCTTGCTCCGAGCGGCAAAGAAACTAAATAAGTATTCTTATTTATAAAAGCGCGAGCAGCTCGCTGCGAGCGCCGCGAAAATTTAGATTTGTTCAACACGAATGATGTGCGTTGAGCTTGCTTCGAGTGGCAAAGAAAGTAAATGTTCTCATTTATAAAAGCGCGAGCAACTCGCTGCGAGCGCCGAGAAAATTTTGAATTTTTCAGCACGAATGTTGTGCGTTTAGTTTGCTCCGAGCGACAAAGAAACTAAATAAGTATTCTTATTTATAAAAGCGCGAGCAGCTCGCTGCGAGCGCCGCGAAAATTTATATTTGTTCAACACGAATGATGTGCGTTTAGCTTGCTTCGAGTGGCAAAGAAAGTAAATGTTCTCATTTATAAAAGCGCGAGCAGCTCGCTGCGAGCGCCGAGATAAATTTTGAATTTTTCAGCACGAATGTTGTGCGTTTATCTTCCTTCGAGTGGCAAAGAAACTAAATGTTCTTATAAAAGCGCGAGCAGCTTGCTACGAGCACCGAGAATATTGAATTTTTCAGAGCGAATGGGGCGCCACGGGCGCCCCATTTATCCGGCACCCTGGGCGGTCGCCCAACCGCGCCCCACCCTAACGCCGGTACTGTGTGCAATGAGCTCGTTCTGAGTGGTGAGCAAAATACATAATATTCTATTTATAATTGCGCGAGCAGCTGGCTGCGAGTGTCGAGAAAATTTTATATTTCAGGCTACAAAAGATGTGTTCTGAGCGGTGAGAAAATAAATATTCTTATTATAGAGCAGAGCCGCCGAGAAAAACCCATGGCCCCTTGAAGCCTTTAAAATATTTACGTACTTTTAGTTATTTCTTGTCATCAGTGATTTTTTTGTCACGATTGGCCGCCCTAGGCCCGGGCCTACTGGGCCTTAGGGCAAATCCGCCACTGATAACACCCCGTCGTTTTTGCGTCGGGGGTTAAAAATAAAACTTAATAATTTACAGTTTATACGCCATACAGCCAATTAAAGATTCACACATATTTAATTCTATAACACAAAGTATTTTATGGAAACTGTAACCTTAAGTATAAAATCATTTAGATAAACAGAAACATTAGAGTCTTAGAGAAAAATTCTGAACTCAACCATCGTCTCATTGTCGCTTCACTTGTGCAAAACAGAGGGGCTATTGGCTAAATCTCACCCACTACGATTTATGGCAACTTCAATGTACATTGCTGTTTTTGTTACTTTGCTCATATTAATGAAGAGGTTTAAGCAAGTAATGTACGCAATTTTGTCTATGGATTCTAGTGTATTACATGTCGTTTTTCGATAGCCAATAGGCCCTCTGATCTAGATCATGAAGTTTGCTCAGCTCATTGAATTTACTGCTTGCTCGCCTCATATAACTATTTTTTTTTGGAACGAAGTTCCTTATCGCGCTTTTTGAATTGTGAAAGGGGACTAGACGGAAAAAATTCGTACCAAAAGTTGTCAACACTTTTTGCTAGCCACTCAAACGTCCCAGTTCAGTGACTATTCGTTTACCGGAGAGAAAGGTCGCGTCAAGCGTAACTACTCTAGAGCTAGGGTATATGCGCTTACGCAGCACTCTACGCCGCGTTCGAACTGTTGCGCCGCGCGCGCATTGTCAGGGTCATCGAAATGACCCAGTTACAGTGTGTGCTACATTGTTAAGTTACATATTATAATTAATGAAGCTATATTTTAACTGTAAATATGGCTAAACAACAAGGGATTCAGTTACAAACAGAAACGGAGATGCTGTTATTCGAGCTATATGAAAAAGAGAAGGAGAAAAGGAAACAGCTGGAGGGATTAGTCAATGATCTCACCAGCAAACTAGAACAGCTTCAGCGTGAACAGCAGGAGGTGCGCGAACGGAGCAATGCTCCGAGCACATCTCCGCGCAAAGTCGAGGTACCTCCTACGATGTACGAGACAGACGAGGAGGAACTCGCACGAGAGACCGAGTGGGTGCGCCAAAAAAGCCGAAAAAAACGGAAAATGAACAAGTCGCCATCCCCACAAGTAGATGATACACCTAATGAAAATGACAACCGAGAAAAGCCAAAGGTAAGAAAAATACCCTTACCTCCGCCGATAGTAGTTGAAAACGTTAAAAACTACCAACAGTTTTTTGACTTATTATCGGCGAAAGTAAACAAAGATGCATTTTTAATAAAAATGCTAAGTGGCGAAAATGTCAAAATTAACGCCAATAATGAAGAGTCATATAGAGTCATTTCAAAGTTATTAACCGAAACCAACTGTCTTTGGCACTCATATGAGAATAAGCAGGACAGACCGATTAGAATAATGGCCAAAAACTTACACTTTTCATGTGAACCGGCGAGAATAGTTGAGGACCTAGCCCTCAAAGGATACAAAATCCTGAATGCTGTCAACAAACTCAGCTGGAAGGAAAAACGTCCATTAAATATGTTTATTCTGTCTTTTAACAAAGAACAAGATGTTAAGGAAATCTACGAGTTAAAGTCTATTTTGGGCTGTAAAGTGGATATACAGCCATTAAAATCTACCAAACTCATTCCTCAATGTAAAAGGTGTCAAGCATATGGGCACACTCAAAGATACTGTTCCAAGGAACCTCGGTGTGTGAAATGCACCGCGAAACATCTTACCAAGGACTGTAATAAATCTGCAAATGCCAAACCAAAATGTGTCCACTGTGGAGAAGCTCACCCAGCAAACTACAGAGGATGCATTGTAGCCAAAGAACTGCAACAAATAAGATACAGGCAGACCAAGAAAACACATGCTTCACTGCCAGCTAAACACACATCTAATGTTAGTAATAATAATTCTACATCTAATTTAAATAAACCTATTTCAAGTAAGGTCTCATTTGCGCAAGTAGCAAAAGGGGCTCAACTTAAGGAACACCAGCCAGCGGAGTCTGACGTTGAAAATAAATTAAGCCAAATCTTGGTATTGATGACATCTTTTGATGAGAGGCTCAAGAGGTTAGAAACAGGCACTAAGAAAGCTCCATCAAAAAATAATAATTAACCATGTCTAAATCACTTAAAATAATGGCATGGAATGCAAATGGACTACTTAAACACCATCATGAGTTGAAAGTGGTCCTTCACACAGAAAACATTGACATTTGTCTTATATCTGAATCTCACTTCACGAGAGAGTCACACATAAAAATTGATGGGTACAGAACATACCATGCTTTGCATCCAAACAATACAGCAAGAGGTGGTAGCTCCATCATAATTAAGGAACAACTATATCACTACGAAGCTTTTAAAATCGAGGAACAGTACACCCAAGTCATAGCTGTTTCTGTTAAAACTAAGCGGTATCCTATTATTATATCATCTATTTACTGCCCTCCAAAGCATGCATTGAAAGCTGAACAATACTTAAGCATATTAAAAGAACACGGTAACAGATTTATACTAGGAGGTGATTTTAATTCTAAAAATACCTTCTGGGGATCTAGACTCACAACCACCAAAGGAAAGGAATTATTATGTGCCATAAAAGACTGGGAATGTAATGTTTCATCAACTGGTAAACCTACATATTGGCCTTCTGACCAAAAGAAAACACCAGATTTAATTGATTTTTTTATATACAAAAACATATTGGCTAGTCATATGGATATTAAAGAAAGCCACAATATGAACTCCGATCACTCTCCTATATTATTAACTCTGAGTGAAACCATCATACCGAAACCTACCAACCTAGCTTTGGTTAATAAAAATACGGACTGGGAAAGTTTTAAACTTGATCTAGAAGCAGCTTTAGACCTCAAAGTACCATTGAAGAACCCGCAAGAACTGGATAATGATGTTCAAAGATTTGTCACAGATATACAACAATGTGCATGGAGAAACACACCACAGATTAAGATTAAACCTAGAGATAACTGTCACCCTTTAGAAATTATTCAACTAATAGCAGATAAGCGTAAACTAAGACAAACATGGCATATGACAAGAGCTCCGCAGGATAAAACAAAGCTAAATAATTTAACAAAAAAGATTAAGAGGCTAATTTCAAAGCAGGACGACGAAAACAGGGATAATCAGCTGAGACAATTATCCAGTGATCGCACTACTGATTATTCCTTATGGAAAATTTTTAAAAATGTAAAGCGACCAATAATGTCAACTTCGCCAATAAAAGAATTGAACGGAACCTGGGCCATTAATAATCAGCAAAAGGCTGATAGATTTGCACAGCATCTAGAGCAGATATTTCAGCCTAATGACTGCACGAACGAAGAAGTGCTATCTAGAAATGAAAATATAAGATATCCCGAGGTAAACATAAAACTCGTAACACCAAAAGAAGTTCTACAACAAGTAAAACAAATCAGTCGGAAAAAATCTCCTGGTTTTGATCTCATTACAGGAGAAGTTCTACATAACTTACCTCGAAAAGCTATCGTTAAACTCACCACGCTTGTTAACGCATCTTTTCGTCTGCAATATGTACCTGATCTATGGAAAGTAGCAGAAGTTGTTATGATACCCAAACCCGGAAAACCATTAGGTGAAGCGTCATCATACAGGCCGATATCACTGTTACCAGTTATGTCTAAGCTTTTTGAAAAACTCTTGTTGAAAAGATTGAAGCCGATTATCCAAGAAAATTGCCTTATTCCTGATTACCAATTTGGATTCAGAGAGCAACATTCTACTATTGATCAGGTACATAGAATTACCAACGTTATTGAAAAGACATTAGAAGAGAAAAAGGTCTGTTCAACGGTCTTTTTGGACGTTGCTCAGGCTTTTGACAAAGTATGGCACGATGGCCTACTTTTCAAACTAGGAAACATGCTCCCGTCTAAGTATGTTGATATATTAAAATCGTACCTTGCACAAAGGATGTTTAGGGTACGTCAAGAGGACGCCTACTCGTCACTTAAACCTATTAAAGCTGGGGTACCACAAGGCAGCGTCCTAGGTCCTGTCCTGTATCTGTTATATACGTGTGACATCCCAGAACTAGAAGACAATACAATTGCGACCTTTGCCGATGATACCGCAATTATGGCAACGGGGACCACGCATGAAGAAGCAGTACAAAAGATACAAAAAGCTGTAAACAAAATCTACAATTGGACAAAAACATGGAAGATAAAACTAAATGAAACGAAATCTATCCACGTAGATTTCACTAACAAATCAACGAAACATTATCCGGTGTATATAAACAACACGGTCATACCATATGAGAATACAGCCAAATACTTGGGAATGACTCTTGACGCAAAGCTTCGCTGGAAAGCCCACGTCAAGAAAAAACGTAACGAGTTAGAACTCCGATATAGAGCAATGAACTGGCTTATTGGAAAACATTCTAAGTTATCAGTGGACAATAAATTGCTTCTATATAAACAAGTCCTTATGCCGATATGGACTTATGGCATCCAGTTGTGGGGATGCGCGAAAAATAATAATGTTGAAATTATCCAACGATTCCAAAATAAAGTTCTGAGAGGTATAGTGAGCGCCCCTTGGTACATCAGAAACGAAGACCTCCACCGTGATTTGAAAGTGGACTTCGTGACCAACGTCATCAAAAAGTTCGCGGAAGCCCACCAGCGTCGGCTTCACCATCACGTGAACATCGAGGCAATCCAGCTTCTCGATACCACGGGACTAGTGAGAAGACTTAAAAGGAAAAAACCTTTCGAGTTAGTTTAAGTGTAGTGATTAGTGAAATTATATAGTGTTAGTGCTGTGTACAAAGAACACATGAACAAAGTGACTTCGCAAAAATAGAGACAGTAAGAATACGTGTTATTGGACACTTTCTTAGTTTTATCTTCTTAGCAGTTTATGTTAGACCTAAATTACTTATTAGCCTGAAAAGGCTAGATTGTAGTTTATTGTTATGTCTATTATCTACAATGGATGTAACATATAAAAAAAAAAAAAAAAAACTCAAACGTCCCAACCGCTATAGCGGCCCGAAAAAGAGTTAAACGTTACAGCCGCTAGAGCGGTCTTAGAGACTTTGACGTGTCTGTCTGTCTGTCTGTGTGTGTGGAGGGGGAGGGGGAGAAGGGGGAAGGGGAGGGAGGAGGGGAAGCGGTGAGGGGGGAGGGGAGGGGGATGAAGGGGGGAATAGGAGGGATGGGGGGATGATGGGGGGGGCTTAACTAGCAGAATACAACGCACTATGATAAATTTAAAATTCAAGATGGCCGCCACCAAAAAACCGCTAATTACATATTTTGAAAGCGCTGCGTTGGGGTTTTTTTTTTTAATTTTAATTTAATTCACTTGTTGCTATAGTAAGCTAGCTGTGCGGCGTGCGCATGTTTCTCTCTCTCTCTCTCTCTCTCTCTCTCTTATAGAAAGCATTCATCTTATTCATTTCTATTTCGCATTGAACAGTGTGGTGTCGCGACGATTATTTTTGTTGAGTGTATACAGGTTTTTTGTAAATAATAAATCGTGTAAATCGTGGGAACTTCGTTCCATCCGGGTGTCCCTTGACACCTCTCAAGTTTTTTTAACTATTATTTATTATGTACTTGTTTCAGCGAATGGCGTTAAGTGCAGGCATGCACTATCTGAAATGTCCGTTGTGTAACGACAAAGAACAGTTTTACGAAGCGGTCGTCAACCAAGGATATTATGTGCCGGATAGGTTAGTAATATTATAACTATCCTTAAATAGAGAGAACAGTGCCAGTTATTCTACCGCCTGAGCAGTGATGTGCAAACATTGCTGTGCTCCGGTAGGAGGGCACTGTAGCTAGTGAAATTACTGGGCTGAAGAGTCTTAACATTTTATGACTCTCAAGTAAGAAGCGTTGGCGCAGTGCACTGGGTAGCACTGTACTAATTATGGGCAGCGTTATCTCTTACCATCAGGAGAGCGTCTTGCTCGTCTTCTTACTTCGTTGTATAAAAAAAAATAGAGAGAGAGACCGAGATCAGGAGGTCTACTATAACTCGTTCCGAAAACGAAGTTCGGCCGATTTTTCGCACGTTTCCTACCATAATCACTTTCGTTTACGAAATATCGTCCGAACGAAAATAGTTTGACGTTTAGATTTTCGAACCTTACCATAACCACTTTTAGTTGCGAACGAAAATTTGAATTTGACAGACGAATGTTCGTAAATTTAACCTCAAATTGACGAAGCCAAAATAGCTTTCGTTTGATTTACGTTTGTTCGAATTATTTAAAGAATTGAATTTGTATGGCTGGAAAAATGATTTAATGGAGGCTGCTTTGCGCGAAGAACGTTTAGAACACATAAAGAACCTATTTTAACAAAAATCTACTAATATGAAGGTGTAAGTTTTGAGCATGTGTATAAACCGATTGAGCTGAAATTTGGTATAAAACTTATAATAAATGATGCACGCTACTTTTTATCCAATTCCCTGAGGATTGGGACATGCCTATGCGTGATGAACTGTGGGGCGCGCATAGTCGTATCTATATGAAATTAACTAGGTATCCAGCGGCTTTACCTGCTGATAAGTACCTAGCCTACATAATGTGACTTTCTAGTCTATGCTTCAACCTACCTATTTACCCAACCTACCTATTTAATTTACCAAATTTCAGCTTTATCGGTTAAGGCATGAAGAGGTAACAAACACACACATCAGCTTTGATTATGTTTTGTGTTATCAAATAAAATAATTAATCAACATAAGCACTTCTTTATTTAGTATAAATAATGGAACAAGATTCAGGAAATAGTTACATATACAAAACGCTAGAGGTAAACAAACGGCACTCTACTTATTATATAGATAGATAACCCTTTATTGTGCACTAAAGTAATGAAACAAACAATATCTAGGATTAAATTAATACATTTGAAAAGTGTTACAATTGGCGGTCCTAGATATCTTAATATCCTTTAGCTATTTTGTATAATTAAACAAACATTAGTATTTAAAATGTTGTCCGCATAGATTGTGCACTGCCTCTCTCCGCATTAGAATATCTTCTTGAACATTGAAGAGTTTGCGTCTGCAAAATAAAATTATTATTATAATTTTTACTGTTATTTTACTTTACCTAAAGGAATACATAATGGATCTTGATGTAAAATATAATTTATCATAGATAGATGTTTTAGGAAGAAAATGATAATTGTCATATAGGTATCTCATCATCATATAGGTATATATCATCATATTATGTATATGTAGGTGACACTTGGGCGTAGTTTATGTTTTACTAGTTTTTGCTCGCAGCGTTACCTGCATGTAAGAATTCCTTTTATTAGAAGTGATCTGTGTTCGTAAATTATTGTTTAAAATTTAACCCAGTTTGTTCAACAGTTTGGACTGGGAATTCAGTCTCACTTTCCTATATTATAATAAAATTGAAAATGTATGTCCCCTAGATTATATTAAGAATATATACCTTGGTGACATCAATGCGGGGGAGAATGTGTAAAAAATATAGTAAAGTTTACAAATTTTTAAGTCCCCTATTAATTTTAACATGATTATTTTATACTAGGTGGTTTATACCTATTAGTGGTATTTATAAGATAATAACCTTTTGGCACTGAGGACTATTGAAGGACCAATGGAATTAAGTGTAATGTGTAATGTAGGTCATTCTTCAGCCTCTTTGCCGAACCTTTTCTTCCTTAGTCTCCCTCAAGCTTTATTTCTATTTTTCCAAATAGTGAGCTTTTTCAATTTTCTTTGTAGATTTTGGAGCCATTTTATAACTGAAAAAAAAAAATATTATTGATTTAATAATAGGATAATTTAACTGAGATACACTTATGTGAGTATGTAAGCTGCTGCAATAGTAAACAATAAATATTATTCTTTAAATTTGTGTACCACTTGTGATAGGTGTGTGAATTTGAGTGTAAACGTTAAGTATTTAGGAACGTTTATCATTATATCAAGCTAAAACCACCATTCATTTTCGGTATGTAGGTATAGGTAACTTAAACCATGAAAAAACAAATTTCATACATAATTTTAATTTGTTGCGGGCGGATAAGACCTCGGGGCGCAGCTATGATCTATAAATAACTAATAACATCAAATATTTATCACTTACTTGCAAAGATTTCCAAAACAAAGTGGCGAGACACGAACAAAGGCCGACTGAACCATTTTTTTAACTAAACACTTGAAACTTCTTGAGGAACGGGTGACGCAATAGCCATAATTTGTGTTTAAATGCTCTTGTTACTCAGTTTATAAAGCTAAATAACTTAAAATAATTTTAAAACTTTCAAACAAATTCAAAATTTAGAATTTTAATCACTTGACGTTGACAAGTCAGATAGCATTTTGGCATTTTCATTCAATTCTTCACGTTCTTATCGTTCACGAAAATTGTCTATGGATCCGAAGTTCGTGTGCGCGCCCGAAGTTCAGTTATAGTAGGGACACAAACGAAACTTCGTTGCTACTTCGTTCGTTTCCGAAGTTTCGTTTCGGACGGTTATAGTAGACCTCCAGGCGAGATTGTGGTCAAATGCTAACCTGGAACGAAAAAAAAATCAGGATTAAATCACCACCATCCTTCCACTGTTGTGTATTTCTTTCTTCACGGTTGTCTGGAAGAGATCGCTTTGAGCGATAATACCGCCAATTGATACATAGTTTTAATTTTAGTCGTTTTTGTAAATTTTACTTTATATATTTTTTTTTTTTTTTATGTGATGAAGTAGAAGACGAGCAAGACGGTCTCCTGATGTTAAGAGATAACGGCTGCCCATAATCAGTACAGTGATACCTAGGATTTCACAATCATGTGAAATTCTAGGAGCACTGCACCAACGCTTCTCACTCAAGAGTCATAAGATGTTAAGACTCTTTAGCCCAGTAATTTCACTAGCTACAGTGCCCTCCTACCTGTGCACAGTAATGTTTGCACATCACTGCTCAGGCGGTAGAATAACTGGCACTGTTGGGGTACCCACCTAGACGACCTCCTGCAATGAAAGTCTACTCCCGGTGAATATATATGTGGATCAAAATTGAGTTTCTTATCTTAAAATAGCAACCTCGCAAGACTAGGCAGTCGACATAACAAACAACAATATTTGACGACTTTGATATTTCGTTACATCTAACTTTCTACTAGCCAGACGTTCTCCTGATGATAAGAGATAACGCTGCCCATAATCGTTAGGTACAGAGCTACCCAGATCACAATGATGTAAAAATTCTCACTTAGGCGGTAGAATAACTGGCACTGTTGGGGTACCTAGTTAATAAACTACCTCAAATATTCAGAGAGAATACATTGAGACAATTCAAAACAAAACTGTATCAGTGGCTATTGAACAATTCCTTTTACAGTATGAAAGAATTTTTGGAGACATAATTTATTTATTTGATGTTTAATAATTATTATTTTAAATTTATTGTAATGCTAATTTTAAATACAATTTGACATTTTAATTCCCTATTTCACTTATTTACAAATAATTATTCTCATTGCTATTGGAACTATTAGATGCTTATTTTTATATTTATTAAGATTTTGACCTTTAGTTGTATTAAACGTACAATCGTGTGACATTGCATGTTACATTAAATTATATTTGCATGCCGGTGTAAACTACTGGCGAAGTGTGTGAGACATTGTTATTGTATCTGTGCCATCTTTATACCATACTTCAAGCAAATAAATATATTTCATTTCATTTCATTTCAACCTCCTGCAAAGGAAGCTATCTCCGGTAAAATCTGAATTATTCTATTCAACAGAGACGCAGCATGGGAATTGGAGCAGAATGCATTCGCGGAAATATACGAAAGACCGGTCACGTGTAGCTCTGAAGTGTGTTCATGTCCTATGGGCCGAGAACATGATTCGGAAAATGGGTAAGATTACTTTAAAAATGTGGTGCAATCCTTTCTTAGCTGAGGTTTACATAATTAAACCTATCTGTGTTCCAAATTTCAACCCAATCCGTCAAGCGGTTTAGGCTGTGCATTGAAAGATCAGACAGTCAATTAGTCACTCTTTTTATGTATTTAGATAACTAGCAGCGCCCAGCGGTTTTACCCGTTGTATTGTAGTCTATGTGTTATTCCAGGGTCTAAGCCATCTCTATACCAAATTTCAGCTTAATCGGTCCACCCGTTTATGCGTGAAACAGTAACAAACATTCATCCAGACATCCATACAGTCTTACAAACTTTCACGTTTGTAATATAAGATAGTAATTGAGGTTTATACTCCAACAGAACAGGTTACCCAACCTACACTGTCAGAGTTAAAGCACAATCATAATATGTGTGGCCAACCTATATGTTGCAGTTTCAGGTCGCCGAGATGCCTACACCTGCAATATGACCTAACGACTGCCTCCTACATATCTTATAGGCAACAGCCGGGACACACAGTGTCACGTGCCTTCCAAAACGGGAGCGTATTCGCACGCATAATTTTTTTTGTCCTAATTTTGTTTCGCCGAAAATGTTTCGCATAACTTTTTTTAGCCTAATCATAATTGGGCATAATTATATCTAGACATACTTATGTCTTGCCATAACTGTCAGTTGCCCTAACGTTTTTTAGCATATATTTGTAAAGCATAAATTTTTATGTCATAATATAAGTACGCATAATTTTGTTAGTCCTAATTTAATTTGTCCGAAAATGTTTCGCATAACTTTCTCGGGCATAATCATTTTACATAACTATATTAAGGCATACAACTAATATTGTAAGTTAATAAAATTATTTAGGAAAGTAGTTTATGGCACCCAGTAAGACTGACTGTCACAAAACCGACTCGGATAATTTAGGTTAGGTTAGGTTTTAACAATGTCCACAGTGCCACGGCAGCGGTTAACAAAGTGCCAAAAATGACCATCCACTTTCTAATTCAGAGAGAGGGTAGGGTATAGAGGAGATTAAAATGAAACAACCGCACAGTAGCTAGTGAAGTTACTGGGCTGAAGAGTCTTAACATCTTATTACTCTCAAGTAAGAATCGATGACGCAGTGCACCCAGAATTTTACTTTGTAAAATACTGGGTAGCACTGTACTAATTATGAGCAGCGTTATCTCTTACCATCGGGAGAGCGTCTTGCCCGAATTCTTACTTCGTTCTATAAAAAAAAACCACGAGAAGGCTAGGTTAGGTTTTAAGTTAGAACATTTAAATTATTAATTCGTTTCTTTTAGTATTAATAATATTTTGCCGATTACAATCCTGGTAATAGTATTATGACAAGATATCACTTTGCTAAAAAATTAGGGCTGGATATATCATTATACTGAAAATTATTAGGGCTGGATATTATTATGTCGAAAAATATTAGGGCAGAATATAATTATGGCAAAAAAATTTATGGTAAGATATTTTAGGCGTTAAAACAATATGCGTAACAATTTTATGCGTAAATATTATTATGCTTAAAAATATTATGGGCGAAAAATTTAGGCCAAAAAAGTTATGCCTAAAAACTTTAGGCGTTTTGATGTTTAGGCTGAAAAACGTTATGCCACATTAAATTAGGACTAAAAATTTTATGCGAGCCAATATGGACCCTTCCAAAACACGGTAGCGTCCAGGCGAAAATCTTTGCCACACTGAGATTTGAACTCAGGGCACCAAATTACATGCTGTACGATATGAAACAGCTATGTCAATGCTAGTTCTTGCAATAGTTACTCTGTCCGCACCGCTGTAAATGTGATAAATTTAACGCATTGACCGTGGAAATCACAACAGCTGAGTTTTTGAGGTCGGAACACGAGTGCTGAAAAACGTTGTGTTTTGTCAAAGGATTTGTCCATACAAAATTAATTTCAGGCCCCTGGGATAGTTCTATAAAACGTCGCCGCAGCCAATGTCTTAACAATTAACTTCTTTTTTCAGCGAATGGGACATAAAACTATGCCTATTATGTGGAAGTGCAGGATCACACGCACAATGCTTATACGAAAGCAAAAAAACCGTTGAACACAAACAAAATCCCATTAACCCATCCAATGATCCAATTATTCCATCCAACGATCCGATTATCACGGACCAAGACGCCCCAAACTCGTGTGATACAGTTAATATATCCCATAATTCAATGAATCCAACCAACGATCCCATTAATCCACACAATGATTCAATTAACCAAACCAACGAAACAATAAATCCAACCAACAATCCAAATACCTCATCCAACGAATCCATTAATCCTCCCAAAGAACCAATTAACCAACACAACGAAGCAATTATTCCATTCAACGACCCAATCAACCAAACCAACGATCCAATTATCCCATCCAACGACCCAATGAACCAAACCAACGATCCAATTATTCCATCCAATGGTCCAATTATTCCAACCAACGATCCGATTATTCCATCTAACGATCCAATTAATCCCATTACCCAATCCCAGCGTTGGTATAGTATATCTTCGCGTTATTTCGTGTGCAAATCTTGTTTGCCGGCCGCGCCTGACGATTTGGACGCTTTAGCGAGTAATCTTGAAGCAAGTAAGTAATTTATTTATTGTATAGAATAGAATAATACTTTATTGCGTACCTACCAAATAATTACAAAGAAACTTACTGAGCTAGATATCTAAATGTAAACAATCGGCGGTCTTATAGCACTAGGCAATTTCTTACAGACAACCTGGCAATGGAACAGGACTGATCAATAATAATAGACGGTGGTGTGCAGTATCTGTATTATACAAAACTAGTATCTGTATAGGTGGTTACAGATTTCCATTTTATTCCCGTTCCCGTGGGAACTTCGCAAAATCCCTTCTTATCGGTCGACTACGTTACCTAAAGAACACGCTGTTTTGTCTCTACGATGATGAGTCAGTCAGAACGAAGTAAAAAGACGAGCAAGACGCTCTCCTGATAGTAAGAGATAACGCTGCCTATAATTAGTACAGTGCTACCCAGTGCACTGCGCCAACGCTTCTTACTTGAGAGTCATAAGATGTTAAGACTCTTCAGCCCAGTAATTTCACTAGCTACAGTGCCCTGCATGTGCACAGTAATGTTTGCACATCGCTGCTCAGGCGGTAGAATAACGGACACTGTTGGGGTACCCACCTAGACGACCTCCTGCAAAGGAAGTCTACCCTTGGTAAATATTTATACCTAGTCAGGTCATAAGTATTGTCACACAGTAAAACTTTTCTTTTAGAATGCTGGCCACAAAAAAGTTTATTGAATTCGAATTTCGAATTGTTCATGAAAATAAAAATGTATACTTTTTAGAATTTTACTCATTTTTAAATATGGAGTGGACGCTTAAAGAAGACCGTGTTGCAGTTATTGCGTTGCATCGTTGCGGTTACGCGCCAATTCAAATTTTTGACATACTGAAAAATTGGAATATAACCAAAAGATTCGTTTATCGTACCATCAAACGATACAATGAAGACTCTAGTGTAGATGACAGGTCAAGAAGTGGTCGCCCTCGGTCTGTTAGGACTCCAGCAGTGATAAAAGCTGTGAAGGCGCGAATTCAAAGAAATCCCAAACGTAAGCAGAAACTGTTGGCCCTTCAGATGGGGTTAAGCAGAACCACGGTGAAAAGGGTGTTAAATGAAGACTTAGGGCTTCGGGCATATCGAAGAAAAACAGGACATCGTTTAAATGCTCGTCTAATGGACCTGAGACTGAAGAGATGCCGCGCTTTGTTGAAGCGGTACGCGAGAAAAAAATATCGAGAAATTCTTTTTTCGGATGAAAAAATGTTTACCGTAGAAGAGAGCTACAACAAACAAAATGATAAGGTGTACGCACACAGTAGTGAAGAAGCGAGCAACCGTATTCCGCGTGTCCAACGAGGTCATTTTCCATCCTCGCTCATGGTATGGTTGGGAGTTTCTTATTGGGGCTTAACAGAGGTACATTTTTGTGAGAAAGGTGTAAAAACGAATGCAGTTGTGTATCAAAATACAGTCCTGACGAACCTTGTGGAACCTGTTTCTCATACCATGTTCAATAACAGGCACTGGGTATTCCAACAAGATTCGGCGCCAGCTCATAGAGCGAAGAGCACACAAGACTGGCTGGCGGCGCGTGAAATCGACTTCATCCGGCACGAAGACTGGCCCTCCTCCAGTCCAGATTTGAGTCCGTTAGATTACAAGATATGGCAACACTTGGAGGAAAAGGCGTGCTCAAAGCCTCATCCCAATTTGGAGTCACTCAAGACATCCTTGATTAAGGCAGCAGCCGATATTGACATGGACCTCGTTCGTGCTGCGATAGACGACTGGCCGCGCAGATTGAAGGCCTGTATTCAAAATCACGGAGGTCATTTTGAATAAACTTTATTGTCATAAGAATTTATGTTTTGTTAAGTTCATTTTGGTATATAAATGGTTACATAATAAATAAACTTGTTCCAATAATTTTATATTAAACATGTGACAGAATTTGTGACCTGACTAGGTATATATTGTTTTTATTTCAGTAATCCAACGCGAACAAGCTATAAGCGCATCAAACGCGCGACGTCCAATTATGCCCAGTCGGATGTCTTTAAGGAGAACTAAAGGAAGGATTGCTTTGTAAGTCTTTTTTATATGGAAAAATAATAAATATTTCAGGGCATTTCACCCAGCGCCACCTAACCCCAAGCTAAGCAACTTAACGCTTGTGTTATGGTGGTTAGGATAACGGATATAATACTTATACTTTTCTTTTGTAAATACATACTTATAATAGATACAGGAAAGCCCAAAATGCGTTACGCATCGTCACCCTGCGTGCATTATAAGTCCTGTCCTTATTCCAGTGGGTAGGGTCAGAAGCTTGCTTGGTTAGCTCAACTGACATACAAAATTTATAGTATATATTTTTAACTAGCTGAGCCCAGCGGTTTTACCCGTTGTACTGTACCTATGTGTTATTCCAGGGTCTAAGCTATCTCTATACCAAATTTCAGCTCAATCGGTCCACCCGTTTAGGTGTGAAAAAGTAACAAACATACATCCAGACATCCATTCTTACAAACTTTCACGTTTATAATTAGTAACATTCTTAAATACTAAATTTCCTTTCAGGCCATCAAGCTCTTCAAGTAACAATTCAAATAGAACGGAAAATATTAATGATGGTAAGTAACAAAATTAACTGATTTTAACAAGTGAATTAAATTAAAAATTTAAAAAACCCCCAAACCAATACGTAATTCACCATTTTTTATATGGCGGCCATCTTGGATTTTAAATTTTATATAGTGGGCTGTATTCTACTCGTTAAGCCCTTTCATTTGATACCCATATTGAGGGGGTCGTGGAAGAAAAAAGTAATCCGCCATTTTGTAGCGGCGGCCATCTTGGATCGATTTCCACTAAACATGGCTAAGAACACTCTCGACTAACTCTACTTTCAAACAAAAAAAACTAAATCAAAATCCGTTCATCCGTTTGGGAGCTACGATGCCACAGACAGACACATACACACACAGACAGACAGACAGACACGTCAAACTTATAACACCCCGTCGTTTTTGCGTCGGGGGTTAAAAAGTGATTTTTGATGATATTCAAAAATAGCATGGGACGCAATATTTAACTATTTAAACCAACCCCATAGAGTTTGGGCTCATTTGATTCGTCTTGACGAGTACTTTGGTGCTAGATGGTAATAATAACTAGTAGTTCGCCTCGAACTGGGACCTCGCAGCATAATTTCCGTGTAAACCTTAGACTTTAGTCCTCGACTAAATATCCTAATACAAGAAAGAACTTTAACATTAATATTAAAACTCAAAATACCAAAATTTTGCGAAATTAAAACTCAAAATACCTACGTACCAAGATTTTTAGAATATCATCCTTTTTAGAGTTTCGTACCTCTGAAGGAAAAACCCTAATAGGATCACTTGGTCATCCGTATGTCTGTCAAGACCCATTTACTCTACATCCCGTAGAATGGTATATTTTTACCATATACGCAGGTCTATGGCCGCTTGGTGCCCGTGAAATTAAACTTCTGAGTTAACGTAGAAAAAAAAATACACCCGTTTATCTTTCAAAAAACGTAAATTTTTTTGACCCTCTGAATAAATCAACATTCATAGGGAACTTGTCGTTACCATATCTTTATGAAATTTGGCAGACTTTAAGTACATATATTTTAAATTCGGGAAAACATCTGAAAGTTATTCATTGAATTAATTCATTTTAAAATGGCTCTATTTAAAGTACGTAATCATCGAAGTTAAGCAATATTATACGCGTACGTATTTAGATGGGCGCGGACGTTGTGATGTCAACTTTTTGCTGACTTTTTTTGAGAGAGCCACCAGCGGCCCGCGATGCACTACGGTGTGCTCGTGCACCTTTATTGTTGAATGTGCCGGCACAAACTATTCTAAGTTTTAAAAAGTTTTGCAGACAGGCTACACGAATAATAATATACCTTACTGCCAGCGAAAAAGCAGCGGCTCTCGACTCTAAGATGATTATATGTATGTATTCATATAAATTATATATTTAAATTATATTTTATAACAAAGCGATACAGCGTTTTTTTTATTATTCAATCACAGCTTCCACAGACATTGTTGCCTGCTTATATTGTTTATGGTCTCCACTGTCGTGTTTAGTAAAATATTATTTTACTTGACAGCGAGTTATAGTCCGGTACATTGTGTTCGGGATAATTTATACAAAATTTTAGGCAATGTGACGTAATTATGTCGTCATATTATTATGCCTATGCTACTAAATCCAACTTTGGTTGCTTGCCATTAGCGATGAGCAAAAAATAACGCTATTAATAAGGTTTTTATTTTAAATAGGTAACTATTTTTTTTTATTTTACATAAAATTAAATAACATTATATAGCCCAGTCATATTAGGGCTTTCACCTCGGAATGAAAGATAATAAGCTGCAAATTGGTATGAACCTTTGTTTTGTCATTCTAAATGTTGTCTCAAAAGTCACAATCGTTATCGTGTCCGCGTCTCAAGATATTCAAGGTCAAAGGTCACAAAAATCGGTTTTTCGCGAATATCTGGCTTCCTATCGGTTAAATGAGATTTGCATTTATTATAAAAGTTGTAGGCTATAAAATTCCCTACAACTTTTGTTTAAACTTTTTTTTCATACAACCAACCGTTTTGAAGGTAGAGCGCGAAGAGTGCACATCGTACAGTCATATACGGCCTAATGCAAGGTCAAGCGTGAGTTATGGTTATCAGTACGTTATAAAGTCAATTATTTACTTGGAAATTATAATTATTAAACAATGCCTATTATTTATGTACTAACTATTAATTATTTATATTTAATTAAAGTAAGTAACTTGATTATTTATATATAATTATTCATATTTAACTATTTAAGTATAAAATATTATTAATTCTGGATTATATATTTTAGTTCTATTTTAAGTTAACACATTATATATCTTTTCTTTAAAACGCGTAAATTTCTCAATACTTATATACCTGGAAATACTTGTCCCTACCCTATGCCCTTTTCTATTCATTGCCGGGACAGATGTTCTATATAGTATTCAAGGCCACTCTCAAAGAGCATATAAGAGAAGAGACGGCACTTAGAACAAAAAAAATGGTTCAATGTAAATGTATGAAACGGGCAAGAAGATCCAATACCAACATTACGGGCATGATTATCGATTATGACAGTGACAATTAACAACGCCAATGCCGCCAACATTGCTTACGTGGTAGGGTCCGGTCGTTCCTGCACCGGCTACATATTTTATCGATAATTTGTTCGTATTATAATTTCTCACATTTAGGTTATTACATATTACAGAGTTAAATAATTTAGTCTACGTTTATTAATAGGGTAAATGTCTAGTATTAATATATAATAGACTTTACCCACTTAATAAACGTAGACTAAATTATTTAACTCTGTAATATGTAATAACCTAAATGTGAGAAATTATAATACGAACAAATTATCGATAAAATATGTAGCCGGTGCAGGAACGACCCTACCACGTAAGCAATGTTGGCAGCATTGGCGTTGTTAATTGTCACTGTCATAATCGATAATCATGCCCGTAATGTTGGTATTGGATCTTCTTGCCCGTTTCATACATTTACATTGAACCATTTTTTTTGTTCTAAGTGCCGTCTCTTCTCTTATATGCTCTTTGAGAGTGGCCTTGAATACTATATAGAACATCTGTCCCGGCAATGAATAGAAAAGGGCATAGGGTAGGGACAAGTATTTCCAGGTATATAAGTATTGAGAAATTTACGCGTTTTAAAGAAAAGATATATAATGTGTTAACTTAAAATAAAACTAAAATATATAATCCAGAATTAATAATATTTTATACTTAAATAGTTAAATATGAATAATTATATATAAATAATCAAGTTACTTACTTTAATTAAATATAAATAATTAATAGTTAGTACATAAATAATAGGCATTGTTTAATAATTATAATTTCCAAGTAAATAATTGACTTTATAACGTACTGATAACCATAACTCACGCTTGACCTTGCATTAGGCCGTATATGACTGTACGATGTGCACTTCTCGCGCTCTACATTCAAAACGGTTGGTTGTATGAAAAAAAAGTTTAAACAAAAGTTGTAGGGAATTTTATAGCCTACAACTTTTATAATAAATGCAAATCTCATTTAACCGATAGGAAGCCAGATATTCGCGAAAAACCGATTTTTGTGACCTTTGACCTTGAATATCTTGAGACGCGGACACGATAACGATTGTGACTTTTGAGACAACATTTAGAATGACAAAACAAAGGTTCATACCAATTTGCAGCTTATTATCTTTCATTCCGAGGTTGACCCCTTTTTTTATCTAATATGACTGGGCTAATATTTTATCGACCGAGTGAAGCGAAGTTTATAAAAAGGTTAAAAAAAACAGCACAAAAAATTATTTCCCTTCACAATATATATACATAATATTATAATATTATGTGACAACTATCTCAATCGCATACTTTAGGCGGCCGGACTACGATTGACGCAATTGGTATTACGCAATATACTAAAAAGTAATCTTATTGAAAATAAGATAAATTGCTTGAAATTCTCGAATTATTGGACTTTATCGCTATTCATTCTTTAGCTTGATCTACTTGCCTGCTCTTTCTTGCCTGTAGGATCTTTCTCAAACTTAATGTACCTTAATGTAACTTAATGTACCTAACAAATTGTGCAAAACATTATAATTTAGTCATCTCTATAACTCTACAACCCTTGGATCGATTTGGCTCATTTTCGAACATGAGAATTCTTTTAGTTTATACTACCTGATCGCAAAGTTCCATTAAGATTGGAACTTAGGTAACGTTGTAATTAAGCATTTTCTATTACTCTAGAACCCTTCGACCGATTTGGCTGATGTTCGAACTTAAAAATTCTATTGACTTATAATACGTATTTGCAAAGTTTCATAAAGATTGGACCATCCGTTTTCAAGTTATCGCGTAACAAACATACATACAAACATACACTTTTGATAATATATTTATGTCGCTTATAAAAAATGTGTATATGTTAGAAAAAAAAATATCAGAGCACCAGTTTTGAAATTATCGTCAGACCTATCGTAAAGACTTTAAGTCACCTGTATCTCTGCAACCCTAGAGCCTATTTGACTATTTTTTCACTAAAATTATTCTATTAACCTACCTAACTTGTGTGTAAAGTTTCAATTAATTTGGATTAACCGTTTTCGAGTAAATGTCGATCGAACTTAAGCGCCAGAGGTCAACCGTTAAACTGGTCGAAACGCAGGCTTTTCACGGCTCTTGACTCTAAGACCTCGCTTCGCTCGGTCGATAAAAGCTTGTTTTTAGAAAGATATTTTTAATTTCACTTGTTTTTGTTTAAAAGTAGAGTTAGTCGAGAGTGTTCTTAGCCATGTTTGGTATAAATCGATCCAAAATGGCCGCCGCTACAAATTGGCGGATTACTTTTTTTCCATAGCCCCCTCAATATGGGTATCAAATGAAAGGGCTTGGCTAGTAGAATAATAATAATAAATAATAATAATAAATGTTTATTTCAGAATAATATACATGGATTAGATTACATTAGAACACGATGATGTCAGCAGTAGTAATAAAACTGTGTCGCAGACATCAACGCCCTCCCTCGGTTCTCTTATAGATTACAAAATACATATATTCCAAATTATTTAAGCTAATTACAATTAATATATTTTGCTAAGTGCAAAATCTAAAATTAAAATTAGTTACAAAATATTGGTAAATTAATTCAAAATCAAAATAAACTCCTCAAAATTATGGGGTGTGAAGAATGTGGTTGAGTGTGAAGTGTAGTGTAGTGAGTGAGGATGAGTTACTGTGTGATGGTTCCTTCCCATGGCACCACACTATAATAAATTTAAAAATTCAAGATGGCCGCCATCGCAAAATGGCGAATTAGAGTCCTTTTCACGAAAGAGGTCCCGCGGAATTTAGCGGAACTAAATTTTATCGATTATTACTGGACTTCATATCCTAAATCATTTTTATTTGTTAGATAAAATAAATACCCATATAATTAAGAAATTATATATGAGAAATTATGAGGAGTTTAAATGTTATAGATATTTTAACTTTTAAAATGTGCGATAGTGGCGCCCCGCAAAAAGGACTCCTTTCGTGAAAAGCACTCTACATAATATCTTGAAAGCGTGGCGTAGTTTTTTTTTAAAATAATTTTTAGCTAAATATATAAAAGGAAAGAGTGACTGACTGATCTATCAACGCACAGTCCAAACCCCTGGACGGATTGAGTTGAAATTTGGCATACAGGTAGGTTTTAAGGCGTAGACATCCGCTAAAAAAGGATTTCTGCACGCGGACAAAGCCGAGTATAAGCTAGTGTAATATATACTTAATTTGCTATATTTTCAGCCTCTTCAAACATCCAAGCAAGTCGGCTCGAACTAAACTTGAAGTCTCCAAAGAAAATGGCGCAAGAAACCAACCTTAATGCTATACTAAGGAACGATAATAAACTTCTGTCACCGTTCAAACTGCTTGAGCAGAGTTTTAAAGAAAAGGTAAGAAAATATATAGATAAGTAGATAACCTTTTATTGTACACCAAAGTTATAAAATAAATAAAAAAATGTTTATTATTTTAATTAGATGAATTTTTAAATATTACCATTGACATTAATTAATTATATTTGAAATTATTATAACTTTTAACTAACCTAACCAAGCCTCAAATAGCTACATTTGCATGCTAAATGATGTTAGCTCAACATGTCTATGATCTAAAATTATGTATTGTAACAACTTAAACACCATGTTGCTTGGCAAATAAAGAATTGTAATTGAAAATATTTCAGGACATTTCACACAGCGCCACCTAACCCCAAACTAAGCAACTTAATGCTTGTGTTATGGTAGTTAGGACAACGGATACAATACTTATATACTTTTCTTTTGTAAATACATACTTATAATAGATATTGAACCACCCAGACCAGAAACAAATACTTGTGCTGCCGTCCTTATGAAAAGTGCAATAACTCGGTTTTTGGGTCTAACAGAGTTATTTACATATTCATGATCAGCAAATCGAGCTCTATATTTTCTTCTTTGACACTTTTTACGTATATATTGAATATGCCGATTTATTTTAAGCATAACCGCAATATTTCTGAGATTTGGTCTTGGTTTACTTAACAAAAGTAAAATAACTTAAGTTGTGGCAAGATGAACTTAAAATAATGCATTAATCTTACTAACGATATTTGCAATATGTGTGGTTACTTTATTTTTAGGAAGTACATTCAAAATTTAAAAGCCTCATTTACTAGACATAAGGACAATAACTATGAAGTAAAAATGCAATAAGTATTTTTACTTAGCTTGTCTTACTAATGAAAACTGCAATAGGTCAGGCACATATTGCACTTATGGTTAGAACATACTATAACATACAGTAAGCATCTGCAACTCAAAACTGAAATATGTTGATTTACGTTAGTTATGGCTAGCAAACATTTTGTCTATTTATGAAATAATCCTAAACATCAGTACAATACCGTCTTTTTTAATAGCTTAATTAACATATTTGTTATTTCTGGGTAATACATAATATTCTATACATTTTTATCTAAAATCTTGTAAAAGTTTTGAGTCGATAAGTTGAATGGGGATAGAGATAGAAACAAAACAAAAATAAAAATATTTAAACGCGTTTTTCTCGAAACTAGCTTAGACCTAGTTATTGCACTTTTAATAAGGACGGCAGTGTGGATCACACAAACATTTGTCCCATGCGGGAATCGAACCCGCAACCTACTGCGTTGCAAGAGGGTATTAGTCCACCGCGCCACAGAGGTCTTCAATAGATTCTATTCGTATTTGAATCTATTCTATTCTACTATAATTTTATAAGTTAGCCTTTGTTATTTTTTTTGAAGTGAAAACTTCTTTAGCGGCGCTGAGCACTTTTTTGTATGGGTAAAAACTTTAAAACTCGCGTCAGGGTCACGTGATGCTGATCGAAAAAGCGTAAGATCGAGGGGAAGGGAGAGGAACTAGTATCTCCCACTCTTTCTACCGTGCCTGAGTGTGCTGCTCTGTTGATGGTGTAAAAGTCGTCGAAATTATGGATGGAAGTTGATTTTTCTGAGAGATAAAATTTAATGTAATATATAAATAACGATATAATATTATAAATAACAACATATAAATTGTCATATTTGTGTACGATAGCGCAATAAATAAACATTGTATTCTACCTCATAAATGATAGTACTTTTATACTTATAATTAAACACAACGTTAATATTGAAGTTTTCACTTCTGCCGGCACTCCCGGAGTGCTACCTTTTTTTTTTTCTCTTATGATGTATCTTGTTTCTCTCTTTTTTATTTCATGCTATTTATGTAATCTGGACAATAAATGATTTTTTTATTTTTATTTTTTTTATTTTTTACCACAATCTCGCGTGTTATTAAGAGCGTATATATCGAGTGACGCCCGCTCGCTCGCATTATTTGACATAGCCCAGGGAAGGTTTAAATGGTGAGAAAATATGGTTAAATAGGGATGTTGACACATGTTACAAATTCATATAAATTGATACATATAAATTGATTCATCATAATTGATTAAATTAAGATAACAATTTATAAATCGATAGATTAATATATACAAGCCCGCAACAACTTTACTCGGCACTAACATCAGCATCGAGCACAGGGACAGACTGAAAACCAGCAGTCAGGTTAGCCATAGAGTTAATCTGACAGCATGCTGAGTCTGCTCCCATTGACTGAGTCTTATATATATTGTTATACTAAGTAAAATTTGTACCTAATATTTATACGGAATATTATGTATCTTCTGTTGTCAATAAATTTTATTCATTTCATTTCATAAAAAGTTATGTTTTTCACATAAAAGACAGTATTTTAAAACCTACAATCACATTTTAAGGATCTATTTACAAGTCGAAATTGAATAAAATTAATTTAAATTTCAATATTTTTGAAATATAAATTTATTGAAAATTCCTTAAGAACAGCCCTCCATAATATTATTGCACACATTTTAAAAGTGTTTCCAGTTTGATATATTTAAAAAGGCATGAAAAGAATTTTTGAAAGAATTTTTCATTTTCAATAAATTAATTCTATGAATTTATATTTCAAAATTTGTCAAATAGTACGAGCTAGAGAGCATCACTTGATATATACGCTCTTATGCGAGGATGCGGGCGTAGATGGCAGCAGACTATACCTAGAAGGCGGGATAAAACTCCCTGGCTTCACTAAACATTAACTGAGCAAATTTGACTTGTTTTTAGGTTGTATGCACCGGAGTAAGAGATGCAGTGTTAGATGAAAGTATCATAGAAAAGCTGAGAAAGAAGTTTAGAAAACCAAGACCTCTAAGGGAAAAGCAGAAAATTGTCAAGTAAGTTTCTATGACATACTAGTTGGTAATAATAAGAAAAAAAAATTTTTTTTTTTTTTTTTTTTTCCTTCTTTAATCTGCCATCAGTCTGTGTTTGACTTTCATCAGATGTGTTGAGAGATTTGTGTATGGCGTGTAATGGGATTAGCACAGACTTCTAATACTATAGCAGACGGAATATTCCTACCTAGTTATACATATACATCTAACCAATATCTTTTATCCTTTTTGTACTCACCTATAACGTAACGCGTGGCATCTCATTCTTTCATCTATAGCAACACTGACTCACACATAAACATAAGTCAACGCGTGGCATTTTTATTCCGCGCCGCCATAATTGATGCAACTTATGCTACGTGCGAGTTTGTGGTGTTTATTTGTGATAATTGCTTTTCGGATACTAAAATACAAAACAAGACTATTCAAAAACAATGGTAAAGTGCAGTGCGTTTCGATGTGCCAGTGCTTCCTACCATAAAACACCAGGATTGACGTTTCATCGGTAAGTTTTGATGTGTATTTTTTGTGTACTGGAACTTCTTTGTGTCTTTTCCAAGCTTATTTAAATATTATCGTAACATTTTACAATGTATCGATAAGATTATTTATCTAAGAGGCCAGAGGTAAATAGTATTAACCTAAAAGTAAATAAATAGAAGTAATCAGGATAAATTTGCTAGGTGATGACTAATTTTGACAGCCGAAGTACCCGTTGACTCTTCAAGGGACGGACTCAGTAAAAAAAGGCTAAAAGTATGAAACACGGCATTCGTAGTTTTGTTGTATATTCAATTTTATAGCAATTAAAATAGTATATAGATACATATAGACTGACTAGCTACTCATATTTCTTTGGGCAGAGACAACGCAAATAAATAACCATATACACAATTTTGTTTCAGGTTTCCAAAGGATGAAAGAACTCGGAATGCGTGGTTAAAAAATATGAAAAGACAGGATTGGCAACCTAATAATCATAGTGTGCTATGTTCAAAGCATTTTGAGCGTCACTTGTTTGATGCTGGGAGTTCCCGGACTAGACTTCGTTCTAAAGCAATTCCTACATTGTTCGACGAATTGCCCTTGGATACACAAGTGAGTATTACTACTAAATATTATTTTAAGTACAAAAAGTAGTCGCTAGTTATGGATATAATACATTTGTAATATATATCAATGTAAAATTGTTTAGAAGTTTCCGTATCCAAAGGGGAAAATCAGGGCCCGTTTACTAAGACTCGGATATTTGTCTGTCACTAGGCTAGTTAAAATATTTACAGATGATATAATATTTCAGTTGCCACTATAACAAAAAATACTAATAACAGAATAAAATAAATATTTATAAGGTCCTCATATACACATTATTTTTTTCTGATAATGGCACGGAGTATGGAATCCTGCATGTGCAAGTCTGAATGACACTTCAGGGATCTTATTATTAATATAAGTAATTTTTTTGTAATAACTTTATAGTCATATACATTGGCCGGTCTATTAATTTCAGGACCAAGAAAATGTATCTCACCGGGCCACAAAATTGCAAGCAAAAAAACGAACTGCAGCTGGGAGGATCATTTCTGTACTTCAAGAAGTACAAAATAAAGTACCTGTTGCTTCAACATCCACTGAGATCTCTTTCAAAGTAAGTTATTTTGTACATAATTGTATGTTAGGATTACATAACAAGAATACTAATATGAAACCACAGACATGAAGGGATTCCCTTCATTTTATATGTCTATGTACAAGACCTAAACAGCCCCACTGTTGTCACTGTTTTTTTTGCTTCAATAAATAATTTTCACAAAAATAGCACCAGCTATTCTTGTGACAAATACTTATAATAATTCGGTATTTATTATTTGGCTTTTATCCTTCCTAATATTATAAGTCTGAAAGTGTGTTTGTTTGTCCTCCTTTCACTTAGAAATACAGTAATGGATTGATATTAGTAATAGGGCTTTACAGTACAGACTTGACAAAGGATACAATTTATCCCAATCTGTGTTGAAGTTCGTTATATAATAATTGACAGTTTAAATATGAGTACATAATGAATTAATGTTATAAATTTTCAGGTACAAGAAAGTATGCCAAGTTCTTCAAATTTAGTACCTGCTCCTTCACAGCCACAGCCAGCTCCTGTTTCTTCAGTATTAGTTGATGCGAAAGTGGAAACCATTAAGAAAAGGCTCATTTCAAAAAATAAAAAACTTAAGGCACTGCGCCAACAACGAACACGATTAAGAAAAAAGGTATCACAGTTCTCTGAAATAATTTCAGAATTAAAAAATAAATTGAACCAAGATGACGTTCACATTTTGAACAATATTCCGGGTAATAATAAAGATTTTCTCGTTAGGTATTTAAAAAAAGCGCAGGGTTCTTCGGTGCAAAAATTATATTCACCAGAGTTAAGATCATTTGCCTTACAACTTAATTTTTATTCACCCAGAGCATACAATTTTGTGAGAAACACGTTTAATACAATTTTGCCTCACCCTAAAACGATTACCAATTGGTATAAAAAAATAAATGCTGAACCCGGATTTACTACGGAGTCATTTGACACACTTGAAAAACTGTCCAAATGTAGTAAACATCCAATCTATGTAAATCTATGTGTAGATGAAATGGCTATAAGGAAAGGATTGGTATGGGATAGTTCTGAAAGCAAATACAAAGGCTATGTAGATATTGGCACCGAAGTGTCGGATGATAGCCTGCCTCTTGCAACACAGGCTTTGGTAATGTTTGTAACAGCCATAAATGCTTCATGGAAGTTACCCATAGCATATTTTTTTATAATGTCCATGACTGGTGAACAACGTTCCAGTTTTGTAAAAACAGCAATAGAAATGCTTCACAACATTAATATTTTTGTTTGTGGCTTAACATTCGATGGTGCTGCTTCCAATATTAGTATGGCGACTAATCTAGGGTGTGTTTTTGTTTTGAAGTCATTAAAGCCATATTTCACTTTTAAAGATATGAGAGTTAATGCATTTTATGATCCATGTCATATGATAAAATTGGTGAGAAATACTCTAGGTGATTATAAATGTTTAATTGATAAAGATGGCAATGAAATTAAATTTGATTATTTAACATTATTACATGATTTACAACAGAAAAAAGGTTTACACTTGGCAAACAAACTGAAGCAAGCTCATATTTATTTCAGCAAACAAAAAATGAAAGTAAGGCTTGCTACACAATTACTGAGTAGGTCAGTAGCAGATGCACTTCTGTATTGCAAGGATAATTTAAAATTGGAAAATTTTCGTGATTGCTCTGCTACCATAAAGTTCATTGTAATGATCAACAATGCTTTTGATATATTAAATAGCCGGTGTATGTATGTGCCAGGATATAAAAAAGCTCTGTGTGCTGCTAATATTCAAAACTGTATAACATTTTTTAAAGATTGCGAAGAGTATTTATCTAACTTAAAGTGTTTGAATGGTAAATTAGTCGTAGAGTCAGGTCGCAAAACTGGTTTTATCGGTTTCATAATATCTCTAAAAAGTGCCATTAATATGTTTGATGACTTGATTATCAAAAAAAAATTAAGATTTTTACCATTGTACAAGGTAAGTCAAGACCATTTAGAGATGTTTTTTGGTTTGATGAGGGCTAGGGGAGGATACAATGACAATCCAAACGTTATTCAATTTCGTACCGCATATAAGAAGAATATCACTCGTTCACAATTAAAACTGCATACCGATGGAAAGCTTGTTGATTTACCCATTCTTACAGTATCATCGACCACAATAAATGAATTAAATGCAATTAATGACAGCACTCCCACATTTGAACAAAATATAATGGATGGTCATAATATTGACGAAGACCTTATAGATATTTTTCTTGAAAATGTAATTAACACACCGTTGGACGAGTACACAAAAGAAATTATCATTTATATAGCGGGTTTTATCGCACGCAAAGTGATTAAAAAAATCAACTGTTATTTATGCCAAATATTATTGATCGGCGAAAAAGAAACCTTATTTTCGTCTCTGATCAAGATCAAAGACCGAGGTGGATTAACATATCCCTCACAAGCTATGATTAAACTAATCGAAATATGTGAAAAATGTTTAAAAATCAATAAAACTAACGATTTTAAGAGCTTGATTCAATATGTAACTGATTATTTCGATTATTCAATGTTTGATTCGAACAATCCAAATCATGACGTAAACCATGTACATTTAATTATTAAAATTGTTGTAAAATTGTATATTGATTTAAGATGTAAACATGAATGCAAAGAAACAAATGTATCTCACCGAAATTATTTAAAAAAAATTGTATTATTTCAAAATAAATAAAAAGTATGATTATTTTTTCCATGGCCCCGGGCGGCACTTTTAGGGGGGCGGCAAAATTGGCCAATAAAATACATCTGTTTTTTTTGACGTATAAAAACTATTTTTTATGACGCAATGTTTTACCTGCCAAGCGAAACGGCAAGGTTGCGAAAGGGAGGAGGCGAGATTAAGTCAACTGTTGAGTGCTGCCGAAGTGATACCGATAACCGTCCGACGCCCAAATGGTCGGCGCGGCCAAAAATCTACTAACGGCGGCAGCACCGAGTTTTCCCGAACGTGAACGATCCAACGAACCCTTTTTTATGCGAATGCTTAGAAGGGTCATTTTTGAATGTAATTGAACTACCAGTAGCGGATTTACCGGTAGCACGGTAAAAATCCAAATATTTCAGAAAACAAATGAAGATTTATTACGCTATGTACTTTCTTATCTAAAATAGCGTACCGTTCGGTGCCTTAAAAATGCAACACGCGGGGTGAATGTTTAGACTTAGATAAAATTATTATTTTTTATGAACAGTTATAATATTTTTCTGTTTTTTATTAGCCTGTATTATGTTAAGTCGTAATCAGTCATAATTGTCTTGATATTGCTATTTAATTCCGAATTATAGTAAATTTACATCAATTTTTCAATTCAATTTCAAAAGATCTTTATTCATAAACTTATAAAATACAAACATACAATCACTAGTGTAAATTTAATCCTAGTGGTACACATAATCATGGTATAATAATATACTATTTTACAAGCTCTTAGGCCTTTTAAAATTTACAAAGGTGGAATTTATGCTTATTTATTGTTATTTAGATAAGTAACATTCAAATTTAAATAGTATTATGAATACATAGGTTTTAGAACTTAACTCTATGTTTATAAAATTGTTTATTTATTGATGGAGTATACTAGGGGGTATTTCGTAAACATATTTAGTGAGCGGGCCGTGCCGCATCGTCCAAATTTACATCAGGTGCACGTAAAATACAAAACTTTCAAATACATGTAATTGTTACGTATAAATTGTATTTTTGTTATTAACAACGCACATGATTAGATTGCTTAATTCATCTACTTTGTAAATTCTGGTTTTTAATTCAAGTTGTAAAAAAAAAAAGCAAAATACCACACCGCAGTATTTTGCGGTTGGTAATTTTGCTTTTTTTTTTTGCTCAAAGCGATAAGGCCGACCTTACTTTGATTGTACATAGTTTTAAGTCATATTGTATATTCTTTTGTGTTTGGTCATAATAAAGAGTTTTTGTATTGTATTATTCTTTTATTTTAATTTCCCACATTGTACGACACCACTTTTTTTAGAAATTACAGCCTAACTATGTCCTTGGCCTTGTCCTTACCCAGGGTCCAGGGTACATTCTATCTTCATGCCTAATTTTATCATTATTGGTTCAGCGGTTTAGCCTGGCTAATTTTGCTATGAAGATAATACAAAAACAGTCACAATATCACATTTATTATAATATAATTACATACATGGATATTAGAAAATATACATATATATGCATGATAAAAAATTAAACCTATTTTTTCAATTGTCCTGAATGCGGCCCATGTTTTGGTAAGTTTCAATGTGTGCATATTTGCCACGCTGTTAAATACCTAATATTCGGTCTGCTATAGTATTAGAAGTCTGTGGGGATTAGCATGGTCACTGTCCAGATGCTGACCCATCTCTAGAATAAAGCACATGAGCTCTCTTAAGGCGTTTGACTGCAGGATGCTGTAGCAAATTGGCAGCTAGAGGGTTAGGATGTTGCTCCAGTCTATATTTATATTTGTCTGAGTGCAATAGAGCTTCTTCTTCCACAGTTTTCATGTTCAAATAATCGTGAATTTCAAAGAAAAAGAAAAAAAAATTAAAAAATTTATGGGAAAATAAATAGATTAGTAGTAAGTAATAATAAAAAAAATATTGTTTATATTTAAGTTACAAACTTTGTTATAAGGATCCAACAGCAATAGAGATATTTTAGTGCAACAAGTAAATTAAATTAAAAATTTAAAAAACCCCTAACGCAATACGTAATTCACCATTTTTTTGATGGCGGCCATCTTGGATTTTAAATTTTATATAGTGGGCTGTATTTTACTCGTTGAGCCCTTTCATTTGATAACCATATTGAGGGGGTCGTGGAAGAAAAAAGTAATCCGCCATTTTGTAGCGGCGGCCATCTTGGACCGATTTCCACCAAACATGGCTAAGAACACTCTCGACTTACTCTACTTTCAAACAAAAAAAACTAGATCAAAATCCGTTTATCCGTTCGGGAGCTACGATGCCACAGGCCACAGACAGACACATACACACACACACAGACAGACAGACACGTCAAACTTATAACACCCCGTCGTTTTTGCGTCGGGGGTTAAAAAGAAACAAAAACATATTAGGAGATCCGGCGAACTTCGTACCACCTGTCTTCCTCGCAATTTACCCATATTTTCTCACCATTTAAACCTTCCCTGGGCTATGACAAACATTTCAAAACAAATTTAGCCAAATCGGTTCAGGTTTTCTCGAGTTTAAGCGAGGCTATTACAGAATTGCGATTCATTTTTATTTATTCAAAGCATTAAGCATTTATTTTGATTAAAATTATATCTGACACAATTCATAATAAAAATTCATAATACCTAAATACAATACATCAAGGAAAAACTGTAAAGAATTACTAAATTTCATTATAAATATAATTTATATAGATAAGTTAGTTGTTTTGTAACATATAGGTTCGCCACACAACCTATACATTGTGATTTGACTCTGACAGTGTAAGTAGGGTAACCTGTTCTGTTGGAGTATAAACACCAATTATTTATTTACTTGTTGCAGTGACATACTGGATGGATTATTCGATGATTTAATGAAAGTTTCAAAGGAAAAGGAACAAATCCGTGAATGGTGCACGCCTAAGAAATATCAAGTAAGATTTTTTTTATACAAATGGTTGTAAAAGCCTTTATTGAACAAGTGAATTAAATTAAAAATTAAAAAAAAAAAAAAAAAAACCCCAACGCAATACGTAATTCACCATTTTAAGATGGCGGCCATCTTGGATTTTAAATTTTATATAGTGGGCTGTATTCTACTCGTTAAGCCCTTTCATTTGATACCCATATTCCCTCAATATGGTCGTGGAAGAAAAAAGTAATCCGCCATTTTGTAGCGGCGGCCATCTTGGACCGATTTCCACCAAACATGGCTAAGAACACGCTCGACTAACTCTACTTAAAACAAAAAAAACTAAATCAAAATTCGTTCATCCGTTTGGGAGCTACGATGCTACAGACAGACACACACACAGAGACAGACAGACATACACGTCAAACTTATAACACCCCGTCGTTTTTGCGTCGGGGGTTAAAAAACAAACTAACAATACTACAGCTACTACAGCAGTAAAGAACACTTTTATTAACCACAGATCGGCCACAAGCCAATCTACAGAAAATCCAAGTGCTCCAAACCACTGTCAGATGGCAGAGTGCCCAGAATGCGAATACATTTTATTATTCACTACCTGCGCCAAGCGGTTTTACCTGCTGTACTGTGTGTTATTCCAGGGTCTAAGCTATCATTAACGAAATTTCAGCTCAATCGGTCCACCCGTTTAGGCGTGAAAGAGTAACAAACACACATCCTGACATCCATTCTTACAAACTTTCACGTTTATAATATAAGTAAGATTATTTCGTCAGAATTTCGGTTACATTAGTATTCAGTATCTATTATAAGTATGTATGTATATACTAAAGAAAAGTATAAAAGTATTATATCCGTTACTTTAACCACCATAACACAAGCATTAAGTTGCTTAGCTTGGGGTTAGGTGGCGCTGTGTGAAATGTCCTGAAATATTTATTTATTAGCAGAAAAAAAAAATAAGCTTGATTTTTGTTTTTTTTTTCAGGAAGAGATAAGGGACATCAGTGAAGGAGATCGTATAGAAAATAACAATTTAAAAACACCAACAAAAAGTGTTAAACTAACATATTTCTTAGACAACTGTATAACACCACATGAAACAGAAGTCAACGAAGAAAAACAAGAAAATAACACAATAAAACACGAAAATTTAGAATTTGTCGAAAATTCTTCACAAAACAATGAAAATCGATCGAAAAACGATGAAAAAACACCCAAAAAAGTCGAAAAAAAAGTTTCTAAATATTCATCCAAAAGAAAAGTAAAAAAAACAAAAAAGAAATCAAAAAAAAGCAAAAAGTCTCGACCAAAAAGTTCAATTAGACGTGAACGAGATTTACCTGAGGGTACTTTGAGAAAATTGAATGAAAGCACAGAGAAAATTGATTCCCTTCAAAATTCGAGCTTAGAAATATCAGAAGAAGATCACAAAATCAACATAAATATGGTCAAACTTGACCAAAACGATGATGCATACAAAAAACTTAATTTGACACTGGCTGAAAACTCGTTATTAAAAAATAAAACTACAGATAAAAACCTTTTCGATTTGGAAAGTTTCAAAAAAGAGTATTTAAACGAAGTTGACAGATTTAAATTTAAAGAACAAGATTCCGTTCTGAATTTAAACGAAACAAATGAAAAAATAATAAAAGAATCGAGAAAAAGAAAATTGACCGATTTACACAACAATGTTGTGAAAAAACGTAAAAAGGTTGATTCTATCCCCGATAACAAAGCTAAAAATAACAAAAAAGTGAAAAAGCATTCAAAAAAAGAACTTAAAAAACGCAATAAGTTTGATTTGAAATATTTCGCTGTTGAAACTGAAATAATGGAAAAAGAACACCATTCAGAAAAAGAACAAAATAAAAGTAATTCAAATTCTTTTACTGGCAACGAAACAGAAATAATTGAAAAAGAACAAAATTCAGAAAAAGAACATAATAAAAGTGATTTAAATTATGTCACTGACCATCAAAAAATTAAAAAAATGAAAAAATCGGAAAAAGAACGTAAAAAACGAAAGCTCAAGAAGAAAAACAAAAATATAGAACTTACCATAGATTCGGAAAATCGTACAGGCACGGACAAAATAAAAACAAAATTCCCAATTCATTCCGAAATCAAACTTAAAATCAAGTGGAAAAAGAAACAATTCAGTTTGAATATCGAATCGAACCAAGCCAGAAAGAAAAATAAGATTTTAAAGAAAAAACAAAAAGTTACAAAACTAAAACAGTATGTTTTACAATTTCCAGAAGGTTCTTCGAAAGAGGTTTTAGTTAAACCTGAAAAAGACGTGGATAGGCTTAAAAGAAAGTATGTTAAACAAGAAAAGAGTCCGGATAAATTTAAACAGATGTCCATACAGAATTTCTTTACGGTTAAATCTCCAATAAATGACAAAAAGATTAATGATAATTAAAACATGTGAAGAAAAAAAAAATAACTCAAAAAAAACATAATCACATGATGTTTAAATATAATTTCAAGCTATTTTTCAATAAGAAAATGCACGCATGTTAAAAACATATGTATATTATTCTCTTGAAATAGTGATCCGATTTTGATGAAAAGAATGGTCCATGCTCACAATATTATGCATTTTGACATTTTGTTTACTTATAAGAAGAATTAAATGATTATCCTTTGTTAATATCTTTAGTGATATGACATACAAAATACATAAATATATTACATATAATATCGAATTGACAACATACTTTTTAAAGTGATTTAAATATATTAAAAAAGTCACTGAAAATGTAACGAGAAGAGCGTCCGAGACATTTTATATACATATTATATTTTTACGAAGTTTTAAGTTTTTATTTAAATATATAACTTTAAGATATAAAGCAGGATTAAGTTTTTTTTCTTATTTGTAGGTAAGTTAAAATGTTTTTGAATTTCGAGCGTATTTTCAGTTAATTGCCATTAAAATAAAATTTCTACCACTTTGGTAGTTTTTAGTATCACAATGTGTTATTTCTTTTGCATGATGTTTATAAGTGCAAAAGATTGGTTGTTGATGAATCTTACTTTCTCACGTTAAAACTGCCTTTTTGGCTGAATTTTTTTTTAAATTAAATAATACTCTTTAATAATTAAAAGAAAAAGTCGTAACTGCAGTGCTGATATTAAGTTTTTTATAAAGAAGTTTTTATATTAATATGCATATTTGTATCGTTTTATTTTTATAGAATAGATTCATATTTTATGACATTATACCTATACATAAATATTAAATATTTTTTTGTTATGGTATTTTATTACGTCTGTCTTTTTGTCGTTCTTAGGTTTAATTTCATAATTTTAGGATTCCCTTTGATGAGTAAAGGTCGATCCCACATTAGATTAAGAGTAGAAAAAAGTATGTATTAAAACATTTATTCATTTGTGATTTCCCAGAAATGTCACGACCTTTCTGTGCCTTTGTAACTTTTTTCGAGGCCCTCAGAGGGCTTATTGGCTGTCGTCCAACGACATTTAAAACACTAGAATCCATAGAAAAATTGCGTACATTACTTGCTTAAACCTCCTCATCAATGTGAGTAAAATAACAAACGCAGCAATGTACATTGAAGTTGTCATCAATCGTAGTGGGTGTGAATTAGCCAATAGGCCCTCTCTAGTGCCTACGGTAACTTGTGTGCCTTATGTTAAAACATATTTATAACGTTATTATAAGTTTAGTTTATAACTATAGTGTGTAAGAAAAATAAATTATACTTAATACATTTGTGAAGTTTCTTTTTTTAACGAAAACCCTTTTTAAGACATACTTACTATAAAACATGGATAAAAGTTTTGAGTGTTCCTTATTTTTTGCTAGAATACCTAAGCGAATAAATTCTATTCCCCGGCGTGTACAGAATGAAAGGCCATACTTAACTAATTTTGAAATTAAGCTCTTCATATTCTCTGTCAAAAATAAAAAAATACGAGTTAAAAGAATTACTTCGATACGTCAACTAGTTTCCGATTTATAGAAGAAAACGTGCGATACTCAATGCGTGTGACGTCATCTCACAACACTCGCTCAGTCTGCTCACGCTCTCAGCACCGTGTCTTACGTTTCATTAGAAATATTATGAATACCTTAAAAAATGGTGTGCATCTGCACTGAGTGTCTTTTTTTTGAAGTATCAGTAAAAAATCTGAAATTTACAGGGGAGTTAGTAAAAATATAGTAAAAAATAATGCACAGGGTCTCGAATTTCTAAAACTTGAATTGAACGAGATATGACCAAAAGATTAGGACACTCAATCCTGATGCGCCGCTAAATACGAATATTTTCAAAAGTATTGACCCTAGGATTATAATTTTTAGTTCTGGAGTTAGTAAAAAATTTCTAAAAACTTTTGGGAAATTTTCAAATCAATAGAATGTACCGTTACAGATTTATAACGGTTTAACTAGGACACTCAGTTCTTACGCCGTAAGGATTGAGTGTCGTGCTAAATATGGGTTTATTGGAATAAATACATAAAAATAACATTACCATCTTGTAGTCTGACCCTCAAAACAATTTCTAAAAGAGAAACTATGTCGAAAAAGCTTACCCTTTTAAAATAAATGAAAGATTTCATTTTTACGAAACGTCTGTACTGAGTGTCTTTTATTTTTGAAAAAAAAGGGTCAAATAGTAGTTTTAGAAATTTGGCACTTGGTGCAAAAGTTTTTACTAATTGAATACTAAAACATGATATATAATTTGTTTTTCTAAATTGTATATTTTTAGAGTAAATCCACTTTTTGCGGTTTTCTGTGAGTGTCTTTTTTTTTTCGAGGTTGAGCAAAATTAATGAAATTCACAGGGGAGTTAGTAAAAAATTAGTAAAAACTTTTGTAGTAAGTGGCGAATTTCTAAAACTTAAATTGAATTTTTTATGAGCAAAATACTAGGACACTCAATCCTTACGTTTTAAAAAAGTGAAAAACCTCGATATCTCGGTAAGTATTAACTTTTTTTTCAGGATTTTTTTTTCTAGAGTTAGTAAAGAATTTCTAAAAACTTTGTAAAAAAAAATATACAGGCTAACACGTGGTGTTACTGAGTTATAGCGGTTTAATTAGTTTCACTGAGCGTAAGAACTGAGTGTCCTAGTTAAACGGCTCTACAGATAAAACTAAACCTCGTAGATAAAAACAACTTATATCCACGAGTTTTACTATTTTTTTACTAACTCTGGATATAAAATTCATTTTTGTAAGTTTTATATTTTTTGAGAAAATCCACATTTTCATGTTTTTCACTGAGTGTCCCATTTTTTTCAAAATATCAAAATGATTTTTTCAGGAGAGTTAGTAAAAGATTAGTTACATCGTTTGCACTAGGTGTCGAATTTCTAAAACTAAAATTATTCTTTTTATGATCAAATAACTACAGTCCAGAAGCCCGAAAAACATGAAAAACCTCGATATCTCGATAAATATTAACTTTTTTCCTAGGATTTTTTTTTCAGTAGTTAGTAAAAAATTAGTAAAATCTTTTGCACAAGGTGCTAAATTTCTAAAACTGAAATCAAATTTTTTATAATCAAAAAACTAGGACACTCAATCCTTACGTTTTAAAAAAGTGAAAAACCTCGATATCTCGGTAAGTATTAACTTTTTTTTCAGGATTTTTTTTCCAGTAGTTAGTAATGAATTTCTAAAAACTTTTACAAAAAAAACCAACAGGCTAACATGTGTTGTTACTGATTTATAGCGAATAATTAGTTTCACTGAGCGTAAGAACTGAGTGTCCTAGTTAAACGGCTCTACAGACAAAATTAAACCTCGTAGATAAAAACAACTTAGATCCACGAGTTTTACTAATTTTTTACTAACTCTGGATATAAAATTCATTTTTGTAAGTTTTATATTTTTTGAGAAAAAACACATTTTCATGTTTTTCACTGAGTGTCCCATTTTTTCAAAATATCAAAATGATTTTTTCAGGAGAGTTAGTAAAACATTAGTTACAACGTTTGCACTAGGTGTCGAATTTCTAAAACTAAAATTATTCTTTTTATGATCAAATAACTACAGTCCAGACGCTCGAAAAACCTCGATATCTCGATAAATATCAACTTTTTTCTTAGGATTTTTTTTTCAGTAGTTAGTAAGGAATTTCTAAAAAATTTTACAAAAAAAACCAACAGGCTAACATGTGTTGTTACTGATTTATAGCGGTTAATTAATTCTGTTTTACGGAGCGAGCTAAATGAATAAAGCCGTGAGTTGTTCTCACCATGAATAATTCTTATACCTAGGCACTATTATTCAACTGACCACTATTTAATTTGTTGGCAATACTTTCTCTCTGATAACATACACGTTCAAACACTTGGCTGCCTCCCGACTCCCGGTGCCCAACTTTTACGAGGCTGCTGACTTTGGGAAGATCAACTTTTGCACACAGAATTAACACACACACGCACATACACACACACACACACACACACACACACTAACACACATAATCAGAGCCGGTTTTAACATTACCAGCGCCCTGGGCGAGATTTCTACGGCGCCCCCTAAAAAGCAATTCAAATCCATAGGTATACTAAAAAGGAAAAAATTCCAGGATTTTTTTTCTGGGCCGATTCCGATGAGCAAAATCATGGGCGTATCTAGAAAAAAATCCACTTTTCCAGCTTGCTGCGAGTTCCGAGAAAATTTTGAATTTTTCAGCACGAATGATGTGCGTAAAGCTTGCTTCGAGTGGCAAAGAAAGTAAATGTTCTCATTTATAAAAGCGCGAGCAGCTCGCTGCGAGCGCCGACAAAATTTTGAATTTTTCAGCACGAATGTTGTGCGTTTAGCTTGCTCCGAGCGGCAAAGAAACTAAATAAGTATTCTTATTTATAAAAGCGCGAGCAGCTCGCTGCGAGCGCCGAGAAAATTTAGATAATTTACAGCACGAATGATGTGCGTTTAGCTAGCTTCGAGTGGCAAAGAAACTAAATGTCCTTATTTATAAAAGCGCGAGTAACTCGCTGCGAGCGCCGAAAAAAATTTGAATTTTTCAGCACGAATGATGTGCGTTTATCTTGCTTCGAATGGCAAAGAAAGTAAATTTTCTCATTTATAAAAGCGCGAGTAGCTCGCTGCGAGCGCCGAGAAAATTTTGAATTTTTCAGCACGAATGATGTGCGTTTATCTTCCTTCGAGTGGCAAAGAAACTAAATGTTCTTATAAAAGCGCGAGCAGGTTGCTACGAGCACCGAGAATATTGAATTTTTCAGAACGAATGGGGCGCCACGGGCGCCCTATTATAGAGCCTGTAGCGCCCCTTTTATCCGGCGCCCTGGGCGGTCGCCCAACCGCGCCCCACCCTAACGCCGGTACTGCACATAATACACCTAGGGACCTGTTTAATTGAATAAGAAGGAGGGCGCCGGCAACTGCAACATAGTTTTATAAACTATCGCAATTTCCAACGTTCATGGCGTTTAAGATTAACGTGTATTTTAAGCGCAAATAAAGATTTATTATTTATATTAAGGGGTACGATTTTGCAAATTTACGCTAGGGCGTATTACAAGACGGATGTCGCAAAATTTAACAAAATTTATAAGAAACCAGTTGTTTAAGGATTTGAAATTTTAAAATTGGCGCCAAATGTATTTTTATTTATGTTATTGGCTTTTATTTATATTGTTATGATTTTGCAAGTTTACGTACGGGCGTAGTGCTAATCCATTCGCAGCTAGCAAAAGGAGCTCATAGTGAATAGGTCACTCATACAAATACGCACGAGTGGTGTATATTAGCGCTGCAGTACCTCATTCCCGCGTAAGTAAGACGGGCTCGCATATACTTACAGTAACACGTGTCAGGCAAGAATAGAATAGAAAACTCTTTATTGTTCACACAAATACAACAATATAAACTTAGAACTAAGATTACACAGAAAGAAGTGTTATAATTGGCGGTCTTATCGCTAATAGCGATCTCAAGGCAAGCTTGGTTGCAAACCTGCACAACGGTAAGTAAATCATTATACTGCCTGAGCATAGGCTCAGGTTGAGATTTAACAACCTCTGTGGCGCGGTGGGCTTATATCCGCCTGCAACGCAAAAGGTTGCGGGTTCGATTCCCGCATGGGACAAATGTTTGTGTGATCCACAGGTATTTGTTTCTGGTCTGGGTAGTTTTCAATATCTATTATAAGTATGTATTTAAAAACGAAAAGCATATAAGTATTATATCCGTTATCCTAACCACCATAACACAAGTATTAAGTTGCTTAGTTTGGGGTTAGGTGGCGCTGTGTGAAATGTCCTGAAATATTTATTTATTATTTATTTATTTATAGGTTAATGCAGATTTATCATGCACACCCCTAGCCCCTATACGTATGGTATGGTAGAACATATTATATTATAACTATTATTACAAGTTTTTAAAATACCTAACATTTTCCACATAAACCCTACTCTTCATTAGATAATGTATTCATCCAAAAGTTGGTTGCCTGGAAGAGGTCGCTTTAAGCGATAAGGCCGCCCATTGTGGGCCAATGTGTTATAATATTGTCATAGTAATTTAAGTACCTTTTGTTACATTGGACACAATAACGAGTATTTCTACTCTTAGAGTAGAAATACTCCTTATTATTAATAAGAACGTGCCACTTACTATTGGTTAAAGGTTAAATTTTGCAACGTCCGTCTTGTAGGTTACGTATACCTACGGTCATGTCAACTACAATCGAATGGCCTAAAATCCCTGTTTAAAATAACTAATGGACTTGCATCGCTCCTTTGCTTAATTAGTAAAGTCGTAATCACTACTATTTATTGGAGAACTTGTTTTGGCTATGATTATGGTTGAAATTGCTTTAACTGGTGTACGGGGTGTACAGTGTACAGTTATACAAGAAAAAATAACTTGGAAGGCTTTTATTTCCTTAAAAATTAATTGATACAAAATTACGAGCAGAACCGTGAAGCGCTATTGAGAGAAGATTGAATGACAAAAATGCACAGATATAATTGAAAATTTTGACAGGTTAATATTTGACATCAATTTTTTCTAATTTGCTTTCTGTACATCTGAAGCATTTGCCAATAACATAAATAAAAATACATTTGGCGCCAATTTTAAAATTTCAAATTCTTAAACAACTGGTTTCTTATAAATTTTGTTAAATTTTGCGACATCCGTCTTGTAATACGCCCTAGCGTAAATTTGCAAAATCGTACCCCTTAATATAAATAATAAATCTTTATTTGCGCTTAAAATACACGTTAATCTTAAACGCCATGAACGTTGGAAATTGCGATAGTTTATAAAACTATGTTGCAGTTGCCGGCGCCCTCCTTCTTATTCAATTAAACAGGTCCCTAGGTGTATTATGTGTGTTAGTGTGTGTGTGTGTGTGTGTGTATGTGCGTGTGTGTGTTAATTCTGTGTGCAAAAGTTGATCTTCCCAAAGTCAGCAGCCTCGTAAAAGTTGGGCACCGGGAGTCGGGAGGCAGCCAAGTGTTTGAACGTGTATGTTATCAGAGAGAAAGTATTGCCAACAAATTAAATAGTGGTCAGTTGAATAATAGTGCCTAGGTATAAGAATTATTCATGGTGAGAACAACTCACGGCTTTATTCATTTAGCTCGCTCCGTAAAACAGAATTAATTAACCGCTATAAATCAGTAACAACACATGTTAGCCTGTTGGTTTTTTTTGTAAAAGTTTTTAGAAATTCGTTACTAACTACTGAAAAAAAAATCCTAAGAAAAAAGTTGATATTTATCGAGATATCGAGGTTTTTCATGTTTTTCGAGCGTCTGGACTGTAGTTATTTGATCATAAAAAGAATAATTTTAGTTTTAGAAATTCGACACCTAGTGCAAACGTTGTAACTAATGTTTTACTAACTCTCCTGAAAAAATCATTTTGATATTTTGAAAAAAATGGGACACTCAGTGAAAAACATGAAAATGTGTTTTTTCTCAAAAAATATAAAACTTACAAAAATGAATTTTATATCCAGAGTTAGTAAAAAATTAGTAAAACTCGTGGATCTAAGTTGTTTTTATCTACGAGGTTTAATTTTGTCTGTAGAGCCGTTTAACTAGGACACTCAGTTCTTACGCTCAGTGAAACTAATTATTCGCTATAAATCAGTAACAACACATGTTAGCCTGTTGGTTTTTTTTGTAAAAGTTTTAAGAAATTCTTTACTAACTCTAGAAAAAAAAATCCTGAAAAAAAAGTTAATACTTACCGAGATATCGAGGTTTTTCACTTTTTTAAAACGTAAGGATTGAGTGTCCTAGTATTTTGCTCATAAAAAATTCAATTTAAGTTTTAGAAATTCGCCACTTACTACAAAAGTTTTTACTAATTTTTTACTAACTCCCCTGTGAATTTCATTAATTTTGCTCAACCTCGAAAAAAAAAAGACACTCACAGAAAACCGCAAAAAGTGGATTTACTCTAAAAATATACAATTTAGAAAAACAAATTATATATCATGTTTTAGTATTCAATTAGTAAAAACTTTTGCACCAAGTGCCAAATTTCTAAAACTACTATATGACCCTTTTTTTTCAAAAATAAAAGACACTCAGTACAGACGTTTCGTAAAAATGAAATCTTTCATTTATTTTAAAAGGGTAAGCTTTTTCGACATAGTTTCTCTTTTAGAAATTGTTTTGAGGGTCAGACTACAAGATGGTAATGTTATTTTTATGTATTTATTCCAATAAACCCATATTTAGCAGGACACTCAATCCTTACGGCGTAAGAACTGAGTGTCCTAGTTAAACCGTTATAAATCTGTAACGGTACATTCTATTGATTTGAAAATTTCCCAAAAGTTTTTAGAAATTTTTTACTAACTCCAGAACTAAAAATTATAATCCTAGGGTCAATACTTTTGAAAATATTCGTATTTAGCGGCGCATCAGGATTGAGTGTCCTAATCTTTTGGTCATATCTCGTTCAATTCAAGTTTTAGAAATTCGAGACCCTGTGCATTATTTTTTACTATATTTTTACTAACTCCCCTGTAAATTTCAGATTTTTTACTGATACTTCAAAAAAAAGACACTCAGTGCAGATGCACACTAAAAAATGTCCGATCTAAATACTAGGAAACCATGTGTTGTGCCGAAATGTAAAAAAATTAAAAATACAACAACCTACTAAGCGGAGCGATGTAAATTGACGTCACAACTGCAGGTCACGTGACTGTTTGCGGGATTCGATATTTAAAGGCTATCATGAGGACTCGCGTGGCCTTTCAGGATCAAAATTAAAAAAACTAAGTAAAATTTACTTTAGCTAGAACTCTGTCAATTCGGATCAGTAGGTAATAGTTTTATTCGTGGTTTTATCTGGTAATAGTTTATATTCCGTGTTATCAAAATGATTGCACTAGATAATTAAAAATAGGTAATTCTATAAAAAAAACAGTTCTTTTCAGACGACAATAGTAGTTCCGCGAAGATACATGGTAGAAATCATTTGGTAGAATTTTTCTTTACATAGCAACACTGCTACATTGTTTACAACGCCAAACGAACGAAACAAACAAATTTTAGTCAGTTGAATTTATTCTTTGTTTGAACGAACGTGTGTCATTTTGCAGAGCAAAATTCAAAAATAATCAATAATTAACTAAAACTAGTTTTAACTCAATCAGAAGTTTAGTTAAAAATTAAGTTTTTCGATTAAAACCTCTATTTGGGGCAGAGTTCTTTGTTTGAAAGTACTAGAATTTTCGCGACGTTGCCGTTCTTACGCCCAAGTTTTCTAATTAGAAATTCCAATATTCAACACCTTTTGGATTGATTTTCTACATATTTATGGATTCTGAACAATTTCTTGAGTGAGATCTCCCAAAGGAATGCTTCTGTGTTTTGAAATGTGTGAATTTGAACGCTCTTTAATTTCTGACGCAATAGAGATCTGGCAACAGCGCACGGAATCGGAGTGAATTCTACTTTCTGATGTATTAGAAAACCACATATCGGATACTATCCGACTTCACACCAACAACTTTTTATGAGGTAAGTTTTGTATTTTTAAGAGATTTCCCCTTTATTTGAGTCATAAACATTTAAATTCAAAAAAAGAAGTGTAACCGACTTTTCGTATTTCCCGCCGAATGACGTAATTCGGCGCGAGGCCGCCATCTTTTTTTGTACAATCAGTCATCTGTCAAGCTCCCATAAAATTGTTCGTGCGCAGTGTAATATAAAAAAATCACTTACATAGGGTGTTTTTTATTACAAAACTCACTACGGAGGCATCCGGGTAAGTCAAAATTACAATATTTTCACATATTTATTGTCGGTTACGCTTCTTTTAGCCGTGAAATCTGTTCGATTTGAACATAACCTAACTTTGGTTGCTACGTCCAATTTTTTAGGTCAACCAGTGTCTTCTCTATACTTATTATGGCAAAATTCCGTATTTGCTTGTGATATTTGCATAATTGAGGACCTTATGCAAGTGAAATCGCTTGGGCCTACTTGAATACGTCGCTTGTACCTACCTACTTGGTCTTTAACTAATAATGAACAAGGGTACATAAAATTAACTAACTCCTATAATATGAACAGCGTAGTGTATAGTGCAAGTCTTCTTATTGAAATCCTAGATAACATTTAACTGTAATGAACATTTTAATAGATAGATTACACTTTATTGACACACAAAAATTACAAAAATGATCTTAAAAACTAAAACAGTACTAAACTAAGTGTTACAATTGGCGGTCTTATCGCTAATAGCGATAGCGACACACAAAACAGAACAGAAATAATCATGAGATGATATTAGTCTTCTTTTGTTTAATAAAATTTAGTTAATTTAGATCATTATCTAAATGACTGTCCTAATTTAAAAATAGAACCATAATAAGTACACATACTTATTTAGCATACCTTAAGATTGTAAGAATTCTTAAACCCAATTAGATTTTCTAGAAAAATCTTCACTTTTACTAGAAAGTATACTTATGAAACCTAGTCAACAAACTTGTCTAGAAAAACCCTTTACTTTTTCTAGAAAATTCCATAAATTCCAACATAATATTTGGTCATCAACTTGTTGAAACAAGCACACAATAGTTTCGCAATATTTTATAACACTCTTGGATGATGTCCAAAACTGAGTAGGTTGATAGTAAAAAGGTTAAACCCTTTTCTGAATGTATCACTATTGCCATCCAGAGAGGTAATGCTGCCAGCATTTTGGGAACAAAGCCACGGGGGCACTTTTAAAATTTAGTTTAGTTTTATTAACCCCGACGCAAAAAAAGTGTTATAAGTTTGACGTGTCTGTCTGTCTGTCTGTCTGTGTGTGTGTCTGTCTGTGGCATTGTAGCTCCCGAACGGATGAACGGATTTTGATTTAGTTTTTTATTAGGGGCTTTTGTGTGACAAATCACGCACCGCAGCTGTTTTATCTTACTAATATTATAAACGTGAAAGTTTGTAAGAATGGATGTCTGGATGTTTGTTACTCTTTCACACCTAAACGGGTGGACTGATTGAGCTTAATTTTGGTATAGAGATAACTTAGACCCTACAATATCACAAAATGCGGGTAAAACCGCTGGGCGCTGCTAGTGTCCTTATAAAGTAACTCATGACTAAGAAATTTCACATCTTTATCATCAAAACCATAAAAATGACGTCATTATTTCTAAATATACGTCCATAACTGTATTTATACCAACTATAGATGATTCCAAGTCATAAATTAACTTTTAACAGTTTAATAAAAAATATGTACCGGGGGTAGACTTCCTTTGCAGGAGGTCGACTAGGTGGGTACCCCAACAGTGCCAGTTATTCTACCGTCTGAGTAGCGATGTGCAAACATTCCTGTGCTTCGGTAGAAGGGCACTGTAACTAGTGAAATTACTGGGCTGAAGAGTCTTAACATCTTATGACTCTCAAGTAAGAAGCGTTGGCGCAGCGCACTGGGTAGCACTGTACTGATTATGGGCAGCGTTATCTCTTACCATCAGGAGAGCGTCTTGCTCGTCTTCTTACTTTGTTTGTTTTATAAAACAAGTGAAATTTTAAAAATACTTTTAAAAAACAAGCTTTAATTATTCTTACCATCTTGCATCATAAAGTACTCGTCAAGACGAATCAAATGAACCCAAACTCGATGGGGTTGCGTTGTTTAATGACAGAGTTCCTATAGCCACCTTCCAGCTCCATCATCAGATCAGCTCGATGTCATAAAAATATTGCATTGTCATCCGATTTACACACGCATGCAAATTTTCAGCTCAATTGGAAACCGGGAAGTGGGTCAAATTAAACTTGCAAGATTTGATTACAGACAGACAGACAGACAGACAGACAGACAGACAGACAACAGACAGGTGAAAGTAATATAAAGCTTGTAAAAATGTTTTGACTAGCTGCGCCCAGCAGTTTTACCCGCTCTACTGTTGCCTGTGTGTTATTCTAGGGTCTAAGCTATCTGTATATAAAATTTCAGCTCAATCGGTCCACCCGTTTAGGTGTGAAATAGTAACAAACATACATACAGACATCCATGGATACATACATTTTCAAACTTTCAAGTTTATAATATGAGTGAGATTTCCAAGTCATAAATTAACTTCTCACAGTTTAATACCAAAAATATGTCTTTATTTCTCAAAGTGTTAACAGATGTGGATGGTTTTTAGGTTAAAAGAACAATAAAATGCCAACGGAGTGTTTCTATGGGCGCAATCCGTTGGTCTTTTTCAATTTATAAGGAAAAGATGATGAAGTTGATTAATTTAACATTAACACAACTTGGAACTAACACAACTGGAACTGTTATTATTATTTTTATATTTTTACCGGGGGTAGACTTCCTTTGCAGGAGGTCGTCTAGGTGGGTACCCCAACAGTGCCAGTTATTCTACCGCCTGAGCAGTGATGTGCAAATATCACTGTGCTCCGGTAGGAGGGCACTGTAGCTAGTGAAATTACTGGGCTAAAGAGTCTTAACATCTCATGACTCTTGAGTAAGAAGCGTTGGTGCAGTGCTCCTAGAATTTCACATAAACTGTACTGATTATGGGCAGCCGATATCTCTTAACATCAGGAGAGCGTCTTGCTCGTCTTCTACTTCATCACATAAAAAAAAAAAAAAACATTTCCTTTGGTGATATGATTAAATCCATGTTTATTATGTAATTTAATGGAATCTAATATTGATTGAATTAGTAATTAGTATAATTTTAACACACCTCAAAGAGGCAAAGTGTTTAGGCACTAAACTAATTATAATTTAAGATCTTATTACAAGCTTTATATTACTTTCACCTGTCTGTTGTCTGTCTGTCTGTCTGTCTGTCTGTAATCAAATCTTGCAAGTTTAATTTGACCCACTTTCCGGTTTCCAATTGAGCTGAAAATTTGCATGCGTGTGTAAATCGGATGACAATGCAATATTTTTATGACATCGAGCTGATCTGATGATGGAGCTGGAAGGTGGCCAAAGGAACTCTGTCATAAAACAACGCAACCCCATCGAGTTTGGGCTCATTTGATTCGTCTTGACGAGTACTTTATGATGCAAGATGATAACAATAATTAAAGCTTGTTTTTAAAAAGTATTTTTTAAATTTCACTTGTGTACCAACATTCTTGCAAATAAAGGATTTTACTTTACTAAAAGAACTTAAATAGTTTCAATACAGTTTTGGTTTGCGGGCTGATCTTCCAGGCCCAGGTGTATGGGTGGGGTGTTGTGTCATTCGAACCACTCAATTCTGATGTTACGAGATAATGCTGCCCATGTAATCAGTACAGTGCTACGCAGGATTTCACAATGATGTCAAATTCCAGGAGCACAGCAATGCTTCTTACTCAAGAGTCATAAGATATTAACTCTTCAGCCCAGTAATCACTAGCTACAGTGCACTCCTACCGAAGCACAGCAATGTTTGCACATCACTGCTCAGGCTATAGAATAACAGGCACTGCTGGGGTACCCTCCAAAAAAAAAACCTAAATATTACCTAATCTAATTATTTTATTAATAAACTAAACAATATTTATCTAAAACTTTAGATAAATTTTTAATTTCATCAACATCTATTGTTAACATTTTATCCTTTTAAGTTTATTAAAACAGCTGCAAAGGGTGTCACCCTTCGCTTATCAACAGCTGTTGCTAGTAAGAATGACGTGCATATTATTACAATGGAGTGACGTCATTATTGTTCATTTTATCAAGGTTAACGCACGATAGTACTAAAAATTACGAATTTATGACATAGGTATTAGCTGTAGCCAATGAATTTACCCGCTGAAAAATAACCTGTGTTAATTTAAGCAAGAGGCCGCGGATGAGTGCTTCGGACGAACACCCCCAGGTTTTTTAGTGGGTATCCCCGCCACGCCCATCTTCGGCGGGGGAGTGCCACATACCGCCCCGCACTCTCGGCGTGGGGGTGATGATGCGTAACGCGTTTGTCCTGGGCCTTAGCAAGAATCTTCGGCAGGGTTCCATAGGGTGACGATATACGTAGCGTATTTTTCTTTGGTCAAAAAAGGGTTTAAGCAACTTACATACCATTTTGAGCCCAATCAGTTCAAGACTCTTAAGAGTTAATTTTCGCACTCGTAATATTGCAATTTGTACGTTGTGAATGTGGGTAGTGGGTGTGTTCAAAAGTTTGTGTTGGGTGGAGACCCTTATATTTTCCACAATTTTAATGCGAAGACGTCAAAGTACAATTATTCTTCTCATAAAAGGGACGATCCGAGTGACAAGTGTAAACATCTAGGGCCCCGGCAGTAGCCCCGCCAAGTCAAGCAAAAATGCGGCACAGTCGTATACCATTGTTTTCTCCATAGATTTTGCACCCTGCCCCTCAAGCACATACGCTGCGTAGATTTGTCTTGCTGTCAAGTCAGCTGTCATCCCATACATTCACAAAAGTACAATGCATGGGGGGGTCGCTAACTCGGTGTGAGAGTGGATACACGTGTTAGAGAGTTTCGGTTTCATTTGTGTAAAAATTGGCTTTTTTGCCTTGATTTTTCTACAGAGTCATTTGCCATTTTGTGTGTTTGAGGTGGTGGTAAGTAGTTAGTGTACTAACTATCCATAAATCAGGGGAAATGGAGGCCATTTCCCCTGAACCGGACCCGGCTCCGCCTGACCCTACTTCATCGACGCCAATGGAGATTTCCATTATTAGCACACCCAAAAAGCGTCATTCAGACGACCAGACTAACATTTGCCCTAAGAAAGTTATTGGTAATATAGAATTAGCATCTGCCTCAATTCAAACGGTGTATACTGACCCGGCCATGTCTGTCCTTGGTATAAGATGTTATTTAGAAACAGACGCGGGTCCTTACATTGTCCACGTGTCGCGTACAGTGACTGACCCAGCCGCAGGTACGACAATGAAACCCATTACGTTTGGGCAATTTCTACATCTAAACAAGATTCAAGATGTATGCCAGGATGGAGTAAAAAAGATAGGCAGAAATAAAATGTCAATAAATTTTAAAACTGCATCAGGGGCAAATAAGTTTCTGGAGAATCCCATTGTAAAACAGCATAAATATGAGCCTTTCATTCCGACCTTCAATGTAACTAGGATGGGATTAGTACGGGGTGTCCCAGTGGACATGTCCATGGAAGACTTTGTAGGATCTATACAGTTGTCAGGCAATAGGGTTGCTACTATATTAAAGGCTAGGCGGTTAAACCGAAAAGTGAGGAATGGAGCGGATATATCCTGGGAGCCAACTCAGACTGTTGTTCTTACATTCAGGAGTCAATATTTGCCAGAGAAAATATATTCCTTCTATTCGTCTCTTCAGGTGGAACCATATATTTACCCCACAATTCAATGCAAGAATTGCTGCCGATTTGGGCACATAAAAGTGCAATGCAGGTCTGCCCCTCGATGTTATAGGTGCGCTCAACCTCACTGTGGTGATGAATGTGATGTCACAGAAGCGGAGGCTACCTGCCTGAGCTGCTCTGGGCGTCATTTCTCCACTAGTTTGTCCTGCCCAGAGCAGGATAGGCAGAAAGCGATAAAATCAACAATGTCAAGAGAAGGTATCTCATATGTCGAGGCAGTGACCCATGTCCCTAAAATTCCCCGCCCCTTTAACGAAGTTTTGTCTGCTCCTCTGGCCTCATCTCCAACCTCCCCCCCATCTATTCATCAAAATCAATCTTACAGAAAAACTGTATATATTCAGCGGCGCCCTAGAGCTCCCCTAGGAAAGTCCTACGACAAATTAGCTCATAATGCTATTGTGGCTACAGAGCCATCAACACTGCCAAATGGCCATGCCCTAAATTTAGCCCAATCCTCTCAATCAGATCAAGATCCTCAAAACCAGCTCTTGATGCAGCTACTTTCTTTATTAATTAATATTTTATCCCAGAACTCTGGAATACCGTCCAACGTCGCCGAAATGATATGCCAGCTCACATCCCTCTTCAATCATAATGGATCAATCCCTGATAGTGCAGTGGAACTGCAAAAGTCTCCGCAGGAAAAAAACTGAATTACTTTATTTAACTAATACATTCTCCCCATTTCTGGTGGCCATTTCTGAGACATGGTTGGTTCCTGGAACTCATTACAGATTTCCAGGATATTCCTGTCTTCGGGATGACCGTCAGGATGGGTATGCAGGGTGTGCCCTGCTTATTAAATATCCTCTTCCCTTTTCCCAGCTCACCTTGCCCAATCATAGTGCAGAATTTAATGCTGTCGCTGTGAGGGCCTGTAACACCTCATTTATATCTATATATATTCCCCATCCTAACTCTTCTCTTATTCCTGATATACTTCTTGTCATACTATCAGTTCCAGGCCCTGTTGTAGTGATGGGAGACTTTAATGCCCATCATACTTCTTGGGGATCTGACCGATGTGACCTATTCTCTCTCTCTCTTTTAGAAATCTTCGATGAAGCTAATGTGTGTGTCATTAATAATGGATCCCCTACTCGTAGAGTTCTGCCTACGCAAAATCCAAAAAGTGCTGTTGACCTCACTGTCTGTTCTCCTTCTCTTGCTTGCAGCCTATCTTGGAGAGTCTTACCATTATCATATGGCAGTGATCACTTTCCGATTGTAATTAACTTCCCTTATCGGGTCACTCCCCAATCTTCCGTTAACCCACTATTAAAATATAACATTTCCCGTGCTGATTGGAGTATGTACTCTTTTGATCTTGACATTAAAATAGATTCATTAATCTCACCTAATCCAGAGAATGCCCTAGAATGTTACTCAAAGTTTATTGAGGATATTATTGGAAGTGCTGACAGTAATATTCCATCAAAAAAAAGTAGATGCGCTCTAGCTTCCCCTCCCTGGTGGGACAGCGAATGCACTGACAGTGTTAGATGCCGTAAGGAAGCGGAAATGGTTTATAATGAAAGCATGACTAGGGAAAACTTCTTGAAATATCAAAAAACTGCAGCTAAAACTCGAAAAACTCTTTCCAAAAAGAAGAAACAAGGCTGGATATCTTTTTGTGAAGGACTGTCACCTGCATCTCCTCCCTCCCTTATATGGAAGCAAATTCGTAGGTATCGCGGATATTGTAATTCTCCAAATATCACATCTTGCGACAATTCCTCCTGGTTGGAAGAATTTGCTTCTAGGTTAGCTCCTCCCTTTGTTCCATTGCCCATGGCCCCCCCTATCAACTATTTTTCACCCTCTAGTTTCGACAATGTATTTACATTCCCTGAATTCCAATTAGTCATCAATGGTCTAGTGGATTCCTCACCAGGGATAGACGGAATACCATATTCATTCATAGTTAAAAGCTCCGATAAAACCAAACTATATCTCTTAAATCTTATAAATATCTTCTTTGATCAAGGCATTATCCCAGAGGCCTGGAATACCCAGATAATTATACCAATTTTAAAAACCGGTAAGGATCCTTCAGATCCTAATTCGTATCGCCCCATTGCATTATCTTCAGTGATGGCTAAAATTGCTGAACGACTAATAAAAAATAGACTGGAATGGTGGGTCGAAAACAAGAGTCTCCTCGCTAAATCCCAATTCGGTTTCCGTAAAGGAATGTCGACGTTCGATAGCCTGGCCATTTTAACAACAGATATACTCCAGTCTTTTAATAACAAGGAGTACCTGGTGGCTGTGTTCCTTGATATTGCCTCGGCGTATGATAACGTGCTTCTTCCTCTGCTCAGAAACAAATTGTTACAGCTGAGCATTCCCGCGAAGCTAGTACGATTCATATGCTGCCTCCTTATGCCAAGAACAATACGAATTAGATCCCAAGATAAATTACTCCCTGCAAGAACCATTTGGAAAGGGCTTCCTCAGGGTTCGGTTTTAAGTCCTCTTTTATACAGCCTTTACACAAGAGATCTGGATTCTACTGTGGATTCTTTTTGTGAAGTACTTCAATATGCAGATGACCTAGCCCTTTATGTATCCTCTGGGTCAATTGAAGTGGCAGAGACAAGATTGAATACAGCACTTGGATACCTTGAGGATTGGTTGACTGATCATGGCTTATCCATTTCGGTAAATAAAAGTTCAACTGTAATTTTCACGAGAAAAAGAGTAGTTCCTCACATAAACCTCACAGTTAATGAAAAAAGCATTCCGCTGCAAGATTCCGCAAAATTCTTGGGTGTGTGGTTAGATTGCAGATTAAACGGAGTCCCCCAATTTAATAATGTTGTCAAAAAATGTGAAAAGAATATTAATATTTTACGAGCCTTATCTGGTGTATGGTGGGGTTCTCATCCCTACTCCCAGAAACTCTTATATAATGCTATAGTGCGAAGCCATCTGGACTATGGCACATTCCTTTTAAATACGGCAAATAGAATCTGTTTCAATAAATTACAACAAATCCAATCCAAATGTCTGCGAATTATTTTAGGTGCCATGAAGTCCTCGCCAATCAATGCCATGCAGGTGGAATGTGTTGAACCTCCTATCCACCTACGTAACCAATTCCTCAGTGACAGATTCCTGTTTAAACTTTTCCAATTCTCGAATCACCCTCTAATTCCTAAGATTGAATTACTTTCCAGAAATTACAACTTTTCTGGATATATGCCTGAATATAAGATCCCTTGTATTGTGCGCAGCCTAATGAAAATTTACCAACTACCTTGCCCTGTCGTTCAGTCCACTTATAGTAATCCCCTTTCGGATATTCCATATCTAGCCCTAATATATACCCCTAAAATATTACTTGATTTTGGCATTACTAAAAACACAGATGATGCCCAAACAGCATTTCAAAAAATAATTCACAATGACTGGGACGGTTGGCTTACTATATATACAGATGCATCGAAAATGACTTTGGATAGTGACACAGGCTCTGCCGTCTGGATTCCTAGGTATAAAGTTATTTTGAGTTTTAAATGTCCTCCACTTACAACTGTCTTTACTGGAGAAGCAATAGCAATTTTGGAAGCTATACTCTATATATGGTCCCATAAATTAGATAAAACCATAATTTTTTCAGACTCTAGGAGTTGTTTAGAGGCAATCCTAGCTAACCCATTTAAAACTAGGAATAGAACTCCTATTATTTTTAAAATCAAGGAAACATTACATAAGTGTCATGAAAGTGGTATAAATGTTGTTCTGGCATGGATTCCGGGACACATGGGGATTCCAGGAAATGAGTCAGTTGATTCATGTGCAAAACAGGCAGCAAACATTGGGAATTTAGACCATTTTAAAATTTATCCATCAGACCTTGCTTCATCCTGTCAACAAAATTTGTTAAAAAATTGGGAAATGTTTTGGCACAAATCAAAATCTCTTAAAGGAAAATTTTATGGCAACCTCCAACCATCAATTCCTACAAAACCCTGGTTCTTTAAATTCAAAAACAATCGGAAATGGGTTACATCTACCATCTGTCGACTGCGGCTGGGTCATTCTTGTACTCCGGTATTCCTTGCTAAAATTAGGATAAGGGACAGTTCTTTATGCGAATGTGGACTTGATGAGGGCACCGCGGAGCACATATTTTTCAATTGTCCAAAATCTCTCTCCTCTTTTTACGATTACCTCCCTCCTGATATCCCCCGTCCTGTATCCCTAAATAACATATTGTCTTTAGTTTTTACTCCTTTTGTTTATATCCTAGCTAACTTTATCCAAATTAACAAGATTAAACTCTAATACTTGTAGGTATATATATATTTGTGATTTGTCTTATAATATAAGGTATATATCTTAATATTTATACTAACATGTTAACACATAATATAATATTATATTGCATGTATTATATATATTGTGACGTCTCTTTTCAGGTACTCAACTCTGTTGTGGCCTCATAAAACCGGTCATATTTTTATTTAACTGATAAAACTCCTTCGTTTATTTTTCTCTCTATCCACGGCGACATTGGCAAATTGTGGCAATGCTACATCAACGGGCCATTAAAAGAAGTTGAAGTTGAAGTTACAATGCATGGGATGACAGTTCTGCTCTTGAAGTTTCGTCGGGATTCCATGTGTCATGCTATGGTAGGTATTATAAGTGCTACGGTCACTGTGACATAAAAGCATCAATATCATCCGTGTATGTACACATTTAAATTCGTACGGATAGGTACTTCTTATTGTTTTTCATTATGTTCAATCCAGTATATATTTTCGTCAATGATATCAAGTAACGTATCTAAATCGTAACCCGATAACAATGTTTTTGTAAAAACATCGATGACGCCAAGTAATATTACAAAATATGTAAACATGAAGTGTGATTATCACGCCTACTCGCCATATTTTGAAGGTGATCTTGAATAATATTATGCTAGTTATTCAGTTCATTTTAAACAATGAAGTAAGACGAGCTATACTCTCCTGATGGTAAGAGATAACGCTGCCCATAATCAGTACAGTGCTACCCAGGACTTCACAATGATGTAAATTTCTAAGTGCTTACTCAAGAGTCATAAGATGTTAAGACTCTTCAGCCCTGAGTCCTGAGGGCCTATTGGCTATCGGCAAACGACTTGTAAAACACTAGAATCCATAGACAAAATTGCGTACATTACTTGTTTAAACCTCCTCATTAATATGAGTAAAACAAACGCAGCAATGTACATTGAAGTTGTCATCAATCGTAGTGGGTGAGAAATATCAAATAGAAGGCCCTTAGTAATTTCACTAGCTACACTACCCTTCTACCGAAGCACAGTATTGTTTGCACATTGCTCAAGCGGTAGAATAACTGGCACTGTTGGGGTACCCACCTAGTCAACCTCCTGCAAAGGAAGTCTAACTTCGATGAACTTTTAGGTTCTGTTTTACTTCTTCTTATGAATTAAGCTAAACCTGCCTCGGGCCCTCACTTTTTAACCCTCCTACCAAAGCACAGTAATGTTTGCACATCGCTGCTCAGACGGTAGAATAACTGCCACTGTTGGGGTACATAGTAGGTACATAGTCTACTTGTTAGGAGTACCATTTAAAAATAGATTACATAAGTACCTTCATAATAATTTAATTTAAATCTACCAGCCTTCCATCGCTTTTTGCGCGTCTAACGACTCAAACTACTTTTTTATCTGTAGAGATAAGTCTGTAAAAACGTCTGACGTATATTATATCTGATCTACATAATATCATATCTAGAATTATAGGTAATAATACTTCTCAAAGTACCTACATAATAATATTATTAAAGTTTAGTCCTTACTCGCGACTCTGTCACACGCACTAATGTTTTTTTTTTTTAAATATACATTTTGTCAGACATTTAAAAAAATACACCTTTGTAGGTCTGTCCAGTTTGATTTTTTCAGGGTTCATGGGACCATAGACCTGAGGGGCTATTGGCTAATTCTCACCCACTACGATTGATGGCAACTTCAATGTACATTTCTGCTTTTGTTACTTTACTCATATTATAATGGAGGTTTAAGCACGTAATGTACGCAATTTTGTCTGTGGATTCTAGTGTTTTACATGTCGATTTGCGATAGCCAATAGGCCCTCTGAGTAGGTATACGGAAATGGTAAACATTTCAACTCTATAACTCTACGCGTTCTGTAGTCAAAAAGTCTTGACAGACAAACGAGTGATCTATAAGGGTTTCATGTTTTCCTTTACATGTACGAAATAATAAAAATTGGAATTGTTAATTTTCCCTTTTGAGTCGGTTAAATGGAGCACCCCTTAAATAATTGTTAATACACTTTTTGCAACGAAAAGGTAGCACTCAAGGCGAACAAGTTTTTTTCCTTCAACCTTGAATTGCAAGTGTGAAGAATGAAGACAATACACAACCAATTTAAACTTGCATCTAACTGCCATACAAAATGTTCCTCTATCTAATAAACTGACGTGTGTTTTATTCTTGGACAAGAATGAATTGACGAGTTGTACAATTTAAATTTGCGTTTCTCTGTCATAGAAAATGTTCATCGCGTGTATTAAACGGCGTGCGTTTTATAATTGGACGATCTTCATTGTAAGTTTGTAAGCGATTTGCTTGCGAAAGGTCCTGAGGCCTAAGGTCAGTATCGTGTAACAAAGATGTTGCATAAAGAATTAAACGTTTCAGTAAACTTTACGAGATGTAATATTTATTTATATGGCCGTCAAAATTGTCAATAACTAAATATTACCAGGTATACTCAAATTGTATGATTTCGCAGTTTATTAACGTCTCCGTTTACAAACCCAATGCAAATTGTCATAATACATTTTTTTTTTTAATTTTTTTATTCTAAAATTACATAATTTCAAAATACAATTTATTTATATGTACATAGGTCATAAGTCATAGGTATATCAATTCTTAATTCCGCGTGATATCATAAAATAGTAACTGCTTTAAAGTTCTCCTAAGGTAATTCTGAAGGCGTTACTGGCGCTTCGCCGGTCGCTGCCGCGGCGTAATTTTATTATACTTTTATCACCACCGGCCCGAGCACATAAAAACGTTGACATAAGACTAGCAACTCCCATCCAATATCAAGAGTTAATAATTAACGTTTGTAAGAGTAAGAGCACAATGACATTGGGAGTAGCTGCGGCTCTAGCATGCCACACGGAATCCCGACAAAACTTCAAGAGTAGAACTGTCATCCCATACATTCACAAAAGTACAATGTATGGGATGACAGTTCTACTCTTGACATTTCAGCGGGATCCCGTTTGGCATGCTACGGCCACTGATATAATATGTCAGATTACTCTTGACAGTGGTACGAGAGTTGCTAGTCTTATGTCAATGTCATAGTGTGCTAGGGCCGCAGTGGCCGTAGCATGACTTATGGGATCCGGACGAAACTTCAAGAGTAGAACTGTCATTCCATACATTGTACTTTTTTTTTTCCTCTTCTACTCCACAGGAGTCTGGCGCCACACGACTTATGCATTTGCCACTATCAAGTCGATGCGATTTTCTCATGTTAACTTCATTGTACTTTTGTGAATGTATGGGGTGATAGTTAACTTGACAGCAAGACAAGTCTACGCGGCGTCAGTGCTTGAGGGGCTGCACGACCGTCTATAAAAAAATCTTAACGGCTCCGAAAAACGAGAAGGTCATACACAAAACATTCATACAAAAAGAGGTAGAAACAGGGTCCCAAATTCCAACACAATTCCCCACAGTACCTTTGTCCGATAGATCCTTAATCTCTCCAAATTACTGGTCGTGTCTCGGCGCACGTACGCTCTGTAGGATGTATCTCTTTCGAAATAGGTAACTTTAAATGTGTAAAAATAATGATTATTTTAATTATTTCACAATACAACATCTTCAAATATGTAAAACTGTTGTTACATTATGAATTGTGTATTATTTTAATGTCTGTTATTTTAATCTCTTTCGAAATAACTTTAAAATGTGTGTGGAAATTAGTATTATTAACCTTACTAAAAGCGTATTGGCGTAGGACGTCCACCCACGCAGTGGACAGACGACCTTATTGCGGTCGGCTGCAGACGCTGGATGCAGGTCGCTTCCAACCGGTACATATGGAAGTACAAAGCGGAGGCCTATGTTCAGCAGTGGACGTCCAATGGCTGAGATGATGAACCTTACTAATATTATAAACGTGAAAGTTTGTAAGAATGTATGGATGTCTGGATGTATGTTTGTTACTCTTCCACGCCTAAACGGGTGGACCGATTGAGTTGAAATTCGGTATAGAGATAGCTTAGACCCTGGAATAACAAATAGTTACAGTACAGTGGGTAAAACCGCTGGGGGCATCTAGTTACCTATATAAACGATCACTATTCGTGAAAGTTTATGCCTGAACCATGAGAAACTTGAGGTTATTCCGCTACCAAAATCGCCTCACTTTTTGCTAACGTCTACTGTCACATTTTAACATTTTTTTTTTGAAAAAGCTTAAAAATTCTTACGATGTCAGTACAAAATCGAATGCAACTTCAATTATTCCTAATTTTGCATCTATTGGTAGTGTCGCAAAGTGGCGTTTTTAAAATAAATATGCTGTGCCCAGCGGTTTTACCCGCAGTACTTATGTAGCCTATGTGTTATTCCAGGGTCTAAGCTATCTCTATACAAAATTCCAGCTCAATCAGTCCACCCGTTTAGGCGTGAAAGAGTAACAAACACACATCCAAACATCCATTCTTACAAACATTCACGTTTATAATTTTAGTAAGATTTATAATATTATTTAGTAAGATTAGTAGTTGCTTCTTCGTTCTTAATGAGAACTGGTCGCGTTTGGAACACTTTGCCGTCATCCGTGTTTCCCGAGCGGTACAACTTGGGTATCTTCAAGGCACGAGTGAATAGGTACCTTTCTAGGCATCTCTAGTGATCCATCGTCGACCGCATTTTCACTTTCCATCAGGTGGGATGTGGTCAAACGTAGGCCTATCTCGTATAAAAAAAAAAGTAAGATACGTTTTGCTGCATCGTCTCTTTTTTGTGCAGAATGCCTGCCCTTATATTTCACTAGACACATACTGTAGTAGTGAGGTAAAGTCGGGCTTCTTATAAAAGTCTATTTATATTATGATACCAATCCGCTGATGATGTCAACTGCCAAGGTCTCTCGCGCAAAACATTTTAATTTCAAACACTCGCTTGTTTCACCTTACGTTTGCGTCTTTCTTGTTTGGGTTTTTTGTTAGATTTCCGGTATTAAATAGGCCAAGCGTTAGCCGGGCTACGCGCGATGTAGGCTTCCGTGGTACTGGCAGATCGAATATTCTTAACACTCAACGTTTCTTTTTGTAGTGTCCGTGGCCCCGTGGTCATACGTCCGGCTTTTTATCCGGAGACCCTGGGTTCAAATCTCAGTGTGTGGCAAAAAGATCGCCTGGCCGCTAACGTGTTTCGGCGCGGCACGTAAATCTATGGGTCCCGGCTGTTTTCTATAAGATATGTAGGAGGCAGTCGTCAGGTCATGTTGCAGGCCCTTTAGTAATCTCGGCGACCTGAAACATAAAAGCTCGTCACACAACCTATAAATTGTGATTTGACTCTGACAGCGTAAGTAGGGTAACCTGTTCTGTTGGAGTAGGTATAAACCCCAATTAATATAATTATCTATGAAATTCGTAGGTAAAGAGCTATCTTTGCCGCTATAGTTTTCCTTGAAAATTCAAACCTTATTCTTGACTTATTTCAGTGTTTGAAATCCTATTATAGGGGGGAGGAACCCTCAAAAAAAAGTTTACGATTATCTTCAAACGGAACACTAACTCGAGAAAAATCTTTGAGACTTGGTAAAGTTCGCGATAAAATTTGTCATTCGTCTATTCACAAAGGATATTCATTATAAAAAATTACTCTATTGTTATAATTAGGTTTCTCAATTTCAGCCTAGATTCTGCCTAAGAACTAGAAACTGAAACAATGTATATGATACCATTGTCTTTACGTTAATGCACAATTATTCACGTAATTTCTTCGTTAAAACTTAAAAACACATATCTACTCCATTTTCGGATATATAGCCGATGGCATTACATACAAGAGCTACTTATGCGCAGAACACTATCGTGCCATGCGATACGCAGCCTCATAGCAAGGTCGTCACCACGCAATCTAACCGTGCACACTAACTGTTAACTAATCTGTGTTAGCGACTGAAACTAAGTTTTTGATAAACTGTGGAATATCATACTAACTGTTAAATATTCTGTGTCACAGCGACTTGTAGTTACTAGTTGATAAACTGTGGAATATCATACTGACTTTTAAATATTCTGCGTCACAGAGACTTTAAGTAACTAGTTGGTATTCTATGTCACAACATATTGACTATTAATTAGTCTGTTTCGTAGCGACTAGTACTAACTAGTTGATAAACTGTGGAAAAGCAAACTATCTGTTAAACGTAAAGGGTCAAAAAGTAACACAAAATGTTACAAAAGTAACGTTCTAGCAACGCTGGATGCCCTAAAATAATTTTAAAATCTGGTAACACCGCGTTAGATACTAACTGTTAACTAATCTATGTAATAAGTAACTCATTAATATGCTGTGACGAGGCCTACAAGTTTACTATGTTACAAACACGGAAGGACCTGGTGACTCAATGTGAACCACACACGATTTTTTTACTATAGGTTAGCTCTTGGCCTTCATATTTAGACTAGCGATTTTTTCCTGACACAGTTGACAATGTAAAAAAAAAATCTATTTCAAGCTCGCATTCAATAGGTTAGGGTGATACGCACGTATTTATTTTTGATAAAATTTTAAATGCACAATTTCAAATGGTTTTTTTTTTCATAAGCAGGTATCGTCGATTTTTTAAAATTCATTATATATATATAGGTTAGCCTCTGACTGCGATCTTGCATGATGCGGCCATATCCATATATGGTAGCAAACTGAGGCTAGAATGCCATAATAAAAAAAAACTGTCTCTCTATCCCTCGATTCGGAAAAATCATATTTTGTGTCAAAAAGTCCCTTCCCTCCTTTTCAAAAGGAGTGGGTGTTTCCATGTGGCTTAAAATATTAATTTATTGACCTTAGCATCTTCGCGACCTTATTTCTCGAAGCTCCATTGTCAGCCACCTTGGGTAAGCCTCGCTGACGTCACTGTCAGACCGGTTTCCCACCTTGGCGTGATACTTGATAACAAGAATGAACTACCAAATATGAAACCTGATTCGAAACTTTGGCATGCGATTTTTGAAAAGTTTTCTATTATTGTTTAATTTGATTAATTGTACAAACATCTTTAAACCAATAATCGAAATACAAAACTTTTTGGGTGTAGTTCAACAGGGTTAAGATGCGCATAACTACAATTATTAATATTATTATATAATACCTAGTCAGGTCATAAATTCTGTCACATGTTTAATATAAAATTATTGGAACAAGTTTATTTATTATGTAACCATTTATATACCAAAATGAACTTAACAAAACATAGATTCTTATGACAATAAAGTTTATTCAAAATGACCTCCGTGATTTTGAATACAGGCCTTCAATCTGCGCGGCCAGTCGTCTATCGCAGCACGAACGAGGTCCATGTCAATATCGGCTGCTGCCTTAATCAAGGATGTCTTGAGTGACTCCAAATTGGGATGAGGCTTTGAGCACGCCTTTTCCTCCAAGTGTTGCCATATCTTGTAATCTAACGGACTCAAATCTGGACTGGAGGAGGGCCAGTCTTCGTGCCGGATGAAGTCGATTTCACGCGCCGCCAGCCAGTCTTGTGTGCTCTTCGCTCTATGAGCTGGCGCCGAATCTTGTTGGAATACCCAGTGCCTGTTATTGAACATGGTATGAGAAACAGGTTCCACAAGGTTCGTCAGGACTGTATTTTGATACACAACTGCATTCGTTTTTACACCTTTCTCACAAAAATGTACCTCTGTTAAGCCCCAATAAGAAACTCCCAACCATACCATGAGCGAGGATGGAAAATGACCTCGTTGGACACGCGGAATACGGTTGCTCGCTTCTTCACTACTGTGTGCGTACACCTTATCATTTTGTTTGTTGTAGCTCTCTTCTACGGTAAAAATTTTTTCATCCGAAAAAAGAATTTCTCGATATTTTTTTCTCGCGTACCGCTTCAACAAAGCGCGGCATCTCTTCAGTCTCAGGTCCATTAGACGAGCATTTAAACGATGTCCTGTTTTTCTTCGATATGCCCGAAGCCCTAAGTCTTCATTTAACACCCTTTTCACCGTGGTTCTGCTTAACCCCATCTGAAGGGCCAACAGTTTCTGCTTACGTTTGGGATTTCTTTGAATTCGCGCCTTCACAGCTTTTATCACTGCTGGAGTCCTAACAGACCGAGGGCGACCACTTCTTGACCTGTCATCTACACTAGAGTCTTCATTGTATCGTTTGATGGTACGATAAACGAATCTTTTGGTTATATTCAAATTTTTCAGTATGTCAAAAATTTGAATTGGCGCGTAACCGCAACGATGCAACGCAATAACTGCAACACGGTCTTCTTTAAGCGTCCACTCCATATTTAAAAATGAGTAAAATTCTAAAAAGTATACATTTTTATTTTCATGAACAATTCGAAATTCGAATTCAATAAACTTTTTTGTGGCCAGTAGACGTGTGCGCCGCGCCGCCGCGCCGCCGCCGCCGGTCATTTCGGCTACGCCGCCGCCGCCGATCATTTTATCGGCGTGAAATCGGCGTGAATTAATTTTTATTTTATTAACGTATTTTACTCATTTTAATCAACATTATTAACCAAATAAAATAATTGAAGACACAAGAAATGTCCCACATAAATTTAAACGTCTTGGAAGGGGTAGAAAGAATAGAAAAGAATGAAACTAGTCGGCGGGTCGGCACGCAACTGCCAGTACAAGTTGCTATTGCTACCTGTGTGGTAAATTACTAACATTTTGTGAAATTAAAAGCATGATATTTGTATGGAGGTATGATTTCCACTTTCCAGCATTTAGTTCTACACCAATCACCAAACAAGCGAATGCCAACGTTGGGGTTCGTTGGCAACCATTGGCGTTGTGTGGACTTAGCAAAGGCCAATATGACGCCGGGGTCACATTATAACATCATGGTCGAGCCCTCGATGAAATATCTTGAACTCGTCCTCCCCGGGCGGTGCAATTTCCGGGAGCACTTTGCCCGGTTGTCACCCCGCCTGATCCGTCCGCTACTCCATCAGTGGACGGACAGAGAGCACGGGTCCTTAACCTTCCGGCTCGTGCAGGTGTTTTCCGGGTGCGGACGCTTCGGAAAGCTTCGGAAAGCATGCACCACGTAGCCGGTACAGAACCGATCTCCGCTTGCCACCTCTATGGTTGCGAAGTGGATACGCGTGCCCAGCATGAGTCAGTGAGCACCGTACCCTTATCGCAGTTATGGGGGAGGAACTCTCACTATTAACCATGAAAAGAGCCAATGGTTTCAAGTGAAGAATCGTGGCAGGCGGCGGTTTCATTCTGCGAGAGGACACTATCGCAAAAGGGGATCGCGAAACGCAAACGGGTGTTCAGTGTTCACTACCGACCTCCCTATGCGTGCCCGGAGAAGGAGGCGCATCTTCCATGCCCTTACCTGGGTCTAGTTGGAGTACGAGGCTACTCGTCGCTGACAAACCGACCCACGAGGTAGTGCACTTTGGAGGATGGGATAAAACTCTTCTTCACTTCACGCCGTTGGGGCCGTGAATGAGTGGTTCGGTGTTCCCGCTACCCCAGCACTATGGCGTCGTTTTTAATGGGTATCCCCGCCGCGCCCAACATTAACGAGGTAGACCCACATATACCCCAAGAAAAAAAAAGAAAAATGTCCAACATAACGCCAACCCCTGAACAGTCCGGAACGACCTCTCCATGAACATGGCTTTCATATTAAATCTCCCCTCCCCATATTACAACGACTGGTCGATGAGTCGTCTAGTATAGAATCGAAAAACATGTCAGCTCCCTCGTTGTATACTATTTTTATCGTAGCAATACCTGCAGCAGTATTCATCAGCGTCGTCGTTGTAAGTCCCTCCCTGGTCTAAGTTTCAACAAACCCTCACGACGAAAGTCTTCAATCAATGTGTGTTACCATTTACCATGATGATTTACGGCACTGAAACGTGATCCTTCACTATTGGCCTCATCTTAAAGCTCAAAGTCACTCAGTGAGCTATAGAGAGGGCTATACTCGGAGTTTCTCTACGCGATCGAATCAGGAATGAGGAGATCCGTAGACGAACTAAAGACACTGACATAGCCCAGCGGATAAGCAAAGTGAAGTGGCAATGGGCAGGCCACATAGCACGTCAAGCGGATGGCCGATGGGGTCGAAAAGTGCTCGAGTGGAGACCACGGACTAGCAAACTCAGCGTAGGGCGCGTCCAACCACAAGGTGTACAGACGACCTTCAATAGGTCGCCGAAAAATGCTAGATGCAGGTTGCTTCGAACTGGTATAAATGGCAGTCCAAAGGGGAGGTCTATTCAGCAGTGAGTGTCCTATGGCTGAGATGATGACTTAACTAACAAACAATTACAAGTAGTTATTAACCTTATATATAATGCATATAATGCAGGCATATGCGAAAGGTGCATACGATGGTGGAATTAATGCTTACTATTTCGTAGTGTACTTATCGTTTAAATTCCTCGCCACCTCGTTAGCGTCAAATTGGAGCGGAATTAACATATTGATATTTAATTAATAATTATCATAGATTTAACGTAAAATAACGCATAATTTCATTAAATATAACGTCATTTAGCACGTCTTATTTTGAATTCTGTTGAATTTTACCCCCACGCCGATTTTACGCCGATTACGCCGCCGCCGCCGGTAATTTTTCGACCAGACGCCGCCGCCGGTCGTTTTATAATCGGCGCACATGTCTAGTGGCCAGCATTCTAAAAGAAAAGTTTTTACTGTGTGACAATACTTATGACCTGACTAGGTATATAGGTATATCAATTCCACTATTTTATTGTGACAAATCATCGCCCCATCTCGCCCATGGGCGCCCTACACTACGTTTACCGAGACGTGGTCTCCACTCGATGATATTCGGATCGCTGGGGGTGGGTGGAGAAGAAAAACGGAGGACCTAGTTGAGTGGTATGCCATGGGGGAGGCCTATGTCCAGCAGTGGACGAACATAGGCTGATAATGATGATGATTGTGACAAATGTCTTTATCGAGAGAATAGTGCACCAAACCACTGTTACGAGATAATAATCTACTTAATAGATACCTATTTCTCTGCACAAACATCCGGACATATTGTTTATCCCGCCTTTAGGTTTAGTTTGCTACTTACTATGTTCAGCTGCAACGTCGCTTAAGATCTGCAGGGCTATCCGTTAGGGAACCGAACCAAAGACCGAATTGTCAAAAATGTATGAAATGACGTATTACGTCGTATTGATTTAATAATACGTCATTGCATAAATTTTTGACAATTCTGTCTTCGATTCGGTTCCCTAAGGGATAAGTGAATATCTCTGCAGACGAATCCTGGTCGAAGGCTAAACGAACAAAAAAGTTTTTATTTTTATTCTTACACGTAATTTTAGTAATGCTTTCGAAACTGGCAAGTCAATGCCATGGCCGGATGCCCACTCTTTCTGGTCAAGGTGAAGACATGCTTCAATTCTCTTGGCCTCAGAACCGATATCCGATGGTTCTTTAACTTGTGGTACCTAGTTTTTATCACGGGCGTAGCCAGGTTTATGATTACGGGGGAATGTTTGAACCCTCAATTAGAGTATGTTCTCAACGAGTCACACCGAATCCTGTCACACTGACTGGTTGAGAAAAATATTCGCAACGAATAACAGTAGTGTCTCGATGCGAATTTTTATTAACAATACATGTGGAAATCCCCCCAAGACTCCCATTCAGCTGCCTATGGTTTTAATCCTGAATATTTATTTATTTATTAATACTTTATTGTAACACCACATGAAAATTAACAATTTACAACAGTAGTTAACAAACAAAACAAAGATGTTGCAACCGGCGGTCTTATCGCTAAAAGCGATCTCTTCCAGACAACCGTGCAGGGAGGGAGTAACATAATATGGCAGAAACTGGTAGGTGGTGAAGTATAAAATAAACAGTATCCAAAATATATGTAATAATATATATTATTAATAATACACAATGATTGTAAATATTCATTGTAGTTAATGGAATTCCATGGAAATCTAGATAGTTGGAGGGAGGGTAAAATGGCATTTGCTCTGCAGTGGAATCCAGTGGATTTTTTTCTTCTGACTGATCCCATCATGCTCTACATGATGGGATTAGTCAGAAGAATCTATGTCAGAAGAATGTATATCGTTGAATAGTTATTGCTAAATAAGGGATGGGTTGGGAAAGAAACTTTTTTGATTTACTATTTTAAAAATATTCAAGTTTAAAACTTTTTTTGAACCTCCCTAAATTCTGAACTACTCTGGCTTTAAAAATCTGAAAAAAAATAAAGAATATGGTTTCAACCATGAACTTTCTAGAAAGCGGTTAAGATATTTTCATTGGTTTTAATGATATCGTTGATGTTAGTTAAGGCCGTTAATATTCGATTTGCTAGTACTATGGAAGCCTACATTGCTCGTAGCCCGACTAGTGCTTGGCCTATTTATCACCCTTTGGCTACGGAGCCCTATAACCATAATCTACAAACGTTATCTCTCAAATAATCGTAAGTGACGACATAAATGCTCAGTTAAAATATTTTTAATACGGCCAAGGTGAGGCGAGCGGTTTATTTTTAACTGTCAACCCACTAAACTTCGGTTTGCCTCTTAGTTTGTCATTTACCTTTTGATTGGCACTTAACCTGATGATAATACAGCTACCAACTTTCAAAAGGCACGTAAAACTGTGGGTCCCGGCTGTTTCCTATAAGATATGTAGGAGGCAGTCGTCGGTCATGTTGCTGGCCTTGTAGTAATCTCGGCGACCTGAAACTGCAACATACAAGTCAGCCACACAACCTATACATTGTGATTTGATGACAGTGTAAGTAGGGTAACCTGTTCTGTTGGAGTATAAACACCAATTAATATTATTTAGTAAAACTTTAAGTTATGCAAAGAATTAACAAGACGAGCAAGACGCTCTCATGATGTAAGATATAACGCTGCCCATAATCAGTACAGTGCCTAGGATTTCACAATGATGTAAAATTCTAGGTGCACTGCAACGCTTCTAATCTTACTCAAAGAGTCTTTGAGTTAAAACTCTTCAGGCCAGTAATTTCACTAACCCTCCTAACGAAGCACAATGTTTGCACAGACGATAGAATAACTGATTTGTCCCCGGTTGTTTCCTATAGGATAATATCGTGATAATATTATGTAGGCAGTCAGTCGTAAGGTCACTGCAGGCCTTGTGATCTTGTCGACCTGAAACTGACATTTATTCCATACAACTTGTAATTTTACATTGTAATTTGTTTCTACAGTATTATTAGGATAACCTGTTCTGTTGGAGTTTAAATAAAAATCGATGTTTTGATTGATAAAGAAGTAAATTAGGGGAGAAATTCTAGGACGCACGACGAACATCCATTAAACTCATTTTAAATTTTGTATTGCTTGGAAGCCTAGGATCGGTCCTATGTAAAAATCTTACCTACTGTTCCAAGTACTACATAACAGTACGTGTTGAATTGATAAGCTCCCTATTTAAAGTCTGTTAAAGTGATAACTCCACTTGTCCCACTTTAAAATAGCACGAAACTGCGCAATATCGAAAATGGTTGATAAAATCGTGAACATTTTGCAATATTCGTAGGTATCTACTTGTTATTCATCGGGTCGCATAGTTTAGGCTACTGCGTCGTAGAGTATTTTATTGAACTAGGCTGAATAGATTTCTGTAGTGGTAAGCCCCATTCACAAATTTGTATCTTTTTTTTTACTTTTACCCTGGGTAGACTTACTCTCCAGGAGATCGACTAGGTGTAGGGTACCCCAACAGTGCCAGTTATTCTATCCCCTGAGCCTTGATGTACAAACATTACTGTGCACAGGTAGGAAGGCACTGTAGCTAGTGAAATTACTGGGCTGAAGTCTCAAAATCTCATAACTCTTGGGTAAGAAGCACCTAGAATTTTACATCATTGTGTTAGGCGCTACGAATTGCGCGCGCGTTCACTAGTTATTACTTTCACCTGACCGTTGTCTGTCTGTTTGTCTGTAATCAAATCTTGCAAGTTTAGTTTAATCCACTTCCCTGTTTTCGATTGAGCTTGCATGCATGTATGTATGAATCTGTTGACAATGCATATAATTATGATTTCGAGCTGATCTGATGATGGAGCTGGAAGGTAGCATAGGAACTCCGTAAATAAACGACGCAACCCCATCGAGTTTGGGCTCATTTCATTCGTCTGGACGAGTAATTTGGTACTAGATGGTAATAATAATAAAAGCTTGTTTTTAAAAAGTATTTTTAAAATGTCACTTGTTATATTACCTACTAGTTTTCTGTAGTGTTATGGATTTTATTATAGGCACGTACATAAATCCCTAAGAACTTTTAACATATCGAAATGCTAGGTTCCTTCGTGTCGGTTAAAGTATACGAATTTTTGTTTACCTAAAACTCATAGACATTTTTTTTTATATACTCGTATATGCCTAAAAAGGACTAAAACGCGTCTTCTCTTTTTAAAAATTAACGGTATTCTGTTCCAGTGCGTATGGTAATGTGCACAGGTCAGCGAGGTCAAACCTAAACGGATAGGTGATTTGTCGCCTAACACAAAAAATGGTCTGTTTTTACAAGCTTTATATTACTTTCACCTGTCTGTTGTCTGTCTGTCTGTCTGTCTGTAATCAAATCTTGCAAGTTTAATTTGACCCACTTCCCGGTTTCCAATTGAGCTGAAAATTTGCATGCGTGTGTAAATCGGATGACAATGCAATATTTTTATGACATCAAGCTGATCTGATGATGGAGCTAGAAGGTGGCCATAGGAACTCCGTCATAAAACAACGCAACCCCATCGAGTTTGGGCTCATTTGATTCGTCTTGACGAGTACTTTATGATACAAGACGATAATAATAATTAAAGCTTGTTTTTAAAAAGTATTTTTAAAATTTCACTTGTTATTTGTGTAGGTCGGGCGTAGGTTTTATGACGTTGGCTAATTAGTCATCGTGCTGTTATAGAATAGAAACTTTGATTTTTAGGCTTCCGTAGTCAACAAAGAAGCCTAATAACCCCTCGAAATTCTGAACTAAAAATCTGAAAAAATTAAAGAATAATGGCTTTAAAAATCTGAAAAAATTGAAGAATATGGTTTCAATCATGAACTTTTCTGGAAAACTATAGCGATTAAAATATCTTTATAAGTTTAAAAGATATCGTTGATGAAAGTTAGGCTTTGCTTGTACTACGGAAGTAGCCCGACTAGCGCTTCGCCTATTTATTTTATCGATAGCGACAAACGATTGGCGTTTACGATTGGTTATTTACTTCGGCTTCAATACAATTTATTATTTATTTATAAAAACTTAACACTATCTTTTACAGGTTTTTTACCTAATGCAATAGTGCTGAAAATCTTCTACTTATAATTAATTGTCTTAAGTTCTACATCTAATAATAATTAAAATTGTTACAACATATATGAGAAGACATAATATGCCTCCTCAGTGACTTTACCCATTGGGGAACAAAACAAGTCTACCTTTTCTGAGATCTTGTTGAGAGCACGCAGCGTACGTGTAAGTGGTGCGAGATGCAGCAAGTTAGTCCGTGCGCGCGGGTGACAAGTGAGATTATGCCGTTAATTTACAAAGATGAATCTAAATACTCACGAATCGTTTAGTGTAAAAATAGATTAGCTTTTGTTTAGGGCCCAGGGGGTAAAACCGCTCGGGGCAGCTAGTTCCTCATAATTGTTAGGTAAGCACATATTATTTTTCACAAATTAATGCGCAAATTGAAACTTAATTATTTCCTTTGTTTTAATGATATTTGTTCCAATACACCGTTAACTCATATTTCCGCGTGTACTGTTAATCAAACAATGAATGTACCTATCTATTGTATAACCGTAACGTGTGAAATCTACGAGCACCTGCGCTTGCGCATGTTTGTCTGGCGTTTGTTAATTTAACCTCGTTTTAAACTTTAAGAAATCGTAGTTTTAAAATTCGTCTATTTTTTTCGGCTTCATTTTTAAACCTCGTAGCATGGCGAGCGGGATTCAGTGGCCGTTGCATGACACATGGGATCCCGCAGAAATGTCGAAAGTAGAACTGTCATCCCATACATTGTACTTTTGTGAATGTTTGGGACGACAACGAGTTGTGACAGTTATAGTTTTGATATTCCGTGAGAGCCCGCACGCTACAAGGGTCAAATCTACTTCGATTTTTATTATGCTAGAGGGGCAGATAAAATATTTCTATGATGGTTCTCTAAGTATTCCGTGGCCTCGACTCTTGCGCACGCCACATTCATAATATCGTAGCAAGCACTTTCTCTGTAATTAATGACGCTAATCACTCTTGACTCATGTTTGATTTATTTACTTTTATTATTTAGTGTTATTTTACTGCCTGAGCAGTGTGCAAACATTACTGTGCTTCGGTAGGGCATTGTAGCTAGTGAAATTACTGCGCTTGAAGAGTCTAAACATCTTATGAATCTTGAGTAAAAAGAGTTGGTGCCCAAAGCCGCTAAGGGCAGCGTTATCTCTTACCATCACCACCAGGAGAGCGTCTTGTTCTTATTTCTTTAGGTGACAAGATAAATTTGAAAAAACTTTTCTAGCACCAAAGCACTCGTCAAGAGGAATCAAATGACCCCAAACTGCGTCGTTTAATTACGGAGTTCCTATGGCCACCTTCCAGCTCATCATTAGATTAGCTCGATGTCAGAATAATATTGCATTGTCATCCGATGCACGCTGAATTTCAGCTCAATCGGAAACTCTGAAGCGGACCAAATTAAACTTGCATGATTTGATTACAGACAGATAAGGGGTGAATAAAAGCTTGTAAAAAAAGTTTTGTCGTCGTTTCGTCTCCTCGTATGTTCTAGGCCTGACATTACATCATTTATTATCAAAAACTGTGTAACTAACGGTTGTTTTCGTAATTTCGCTGTTATTTTCGTCCAACGACTCTGTTTACTTGGCAAAAGTTTGTACCTACAAAATTTGCGATACGATGCCGTTGACCTTCCGATTGCGTAAGGGTGTTATCTGTTATTTTAACCAACACGAAAATGTTTTGTGTTAATATTTTTGGGGATGTTTTTTTTATCTTGAAGACGCCCGCGGCGGGGATTAGTTACCCACTGAAACTCCTGGGGGTGTTCTTGCGAGACGCCATAATGTCGTGGCTGCGGGTAATAAGGAAATCCCTATAGATTTTAAATACCGACCGACAGCAGGGGTTTCCTAACTTTTTTTCGACCTGTGGAAATGCGGTACGCGTCGTCACCGTGCGCCCAGGGGGTCGGTGTATGTGGGACTCCCTCGTCGAAGATGGCGTTGCGGGGATACCCACTAAAAATTCTGGGGGTGATCTTTCGGGACTCCAAGTAGGTAACCCGTCCGCGGGGGATTCTAACGTAACCATTTTTTTGAGATAATCTTTGGGACCAAACCCCGTTGGAATGTAATATTATGTTTGGGGTCTTTGTTAATAAAGTTTCTATCGCATTAAAATTCGAGTCGGTTTTTATCAAAGAACTTTACTAAGTCCATGACTATCATTTCGATCTGGTATATTTTCCATAAGGCATATAAAAACTAGTAATGGCGAGTGAAAAAACCATGCGTCATCGTAAAAAGTGCACGTAAAACATGACGTACAAATTATAATATCGTGTGACAGGATTGTGTTACAAAAAACTGTTGCTAACTTGTAGGCTTTTGAAGCCTGTTTCATACGTACTGTGCGACAACGCGCTGAGAATAATCGTCCTAAATGTCCTTTTCTTGTTCTTACAAATTCTTCCGAATTCCGAGCTCGGGCAAGCCGAATTGCTTATGCTTTGCAGACCAGCTTTATTTATAAAATTATTAAGTGTTCTATCCGACACAATTTTGTACGTGTGAAAACGCATTTATAGTACTTTTAATTATACACCTGCATAATATTATGCATATATATTATAAGTATACTATCAGATTTCTTGTACATTTTAAATATTAAATACTTGACTAAGTAATTCAGACGATCTTAAAAAAACCGATTTCCCTCAGTTAAAATAAAATAAGTAATTATAATATTTATAAATGTTGAACATTCATAAATATTATAATTTTAATTTAATAAGATTATTTTTATTAACAAATCGCGTCGAGATTGGCACACTTAGATTATTTATATCAATTTAAATAGTTTATCTGAAATACAGCATATCTAGATTTATCTTTGTTGCGTAAATAACATCCTCAATAGATTTTTAGTGGAAAATTCTTTTGGTGTAGATTAGAAAACGATGACTACAAATGTGTTAAAATTACTCTTAAGTTCATAGTTTTTTTTTTTTTCTTACCGCTAATGGTGAAAAGGAAGCCCTTATAAGATCACTTCAATATCTATACATGTGTCTGTCAAGGCCCTACTAGAAAAGGCGTTGAGTTATTTTTGAAGAACTCCATTTTTGGGAGCTGGTAAGAGGCGGATCTAGATCGAATGGAATAGAGGAATTTGGGAAGGGCATTGCCCAGCAGCGGGACAATATAGGCATAATAATAATATTATCAATCCTACCTAAAGTTCTGAGGATAATTTCAAATTAATTAAATATAACGATAGGTATATCATTTCGCATGTATTTGAAAACGAATATTCGTCATAATAACTATGGGAGAAGAATTGTACAAAAAAAATTGCCTAAAACACTGGTTGACCTAAATAACAAATATACCCACATAATTTTAAGTATGTAATTAATAAATATTTTAGAAATTATGTGTAATTTTACAGGTATTTGATACAATTTGTATATTTGTTTGTAATATCCCCTATCAAGAGACCCGTGAACCTGAAAAGGTTGTAAAAATAGTATTAAGGGTGAAAACCCAGTGTATACTAGACGGGTTTTGGGGAGAGACCGTGGTGTTTTATTTATAAATCTTCGCTGTGTCTCTAAAGTACCTCTACATTGCCTAAAAGTGCACCTAAATTGAACCAAAGTTTCACCTAAATTGAACCAAAGTTTAACCTAAATTGAACCAAAGTTTCACCTAAATTGTACCTGAGTTTCACCTAAATTGTAACCGAGTTTTTAGGTGAACTAAGAGTGAATTTCAATTTCTTCTGAAGTACACTGTTGTTGCAACTGCAACTACTGTACGTTCCACGTGAATTTAACCTAAATTGCATCAAAGTACGCCTAAATTTCATTAAAAGTGCACCTCAATTGCATTAAAGTGCATTGAAACTGTCAAAAAGGTCTTTAGAGTGCAGCGAGCCCTTACATTCGTGCTCAACCACGTTTGTAACAACCTGTCCATTTCAGAGGCGCAAGGCGGCTAGACAATTGTCTTTCAACAAGACATTGTATCTAGTAACCTATTCACCTAATTCCTAATTTCTCCTAAACCTTTCACCTACTTATAAAAATCCTATCTATCCTAATACGAATACGAAAGATCTGAATTATTACATTTAGTTATTTATTTTGGCGTAATACCCTCATTGTCAAGTTTTCTAAATAAGTCGTTAACGACTTTCACAAGAATCTACCAAATACCCTCAAAATCTACCAAATCCCCCCAAACTAACCAAATCCCCTCATAATCTACCAAATCCATCACAAAATCAACCAAATCCCACTAATTTTTCCCCCAAACCCTACCATAAACCCCCAACGACTTGCGCACACGCAAGCGTTGACACGCGCTCTCTGTGGCCAGGTACTAGGGCCTCCGCGCCCGGTCGCTACAACGTCACGAGATCTGGGCGGATCGGCGCGAGCACTACAACGACTACAGCCGCTGGTTGCTCTTGCGCACGCATTCGGTGAGTCTTTATTTTTACAAGCTTTTATTTACTTTCGCCTGTCTGTTGAAATGCCCTTCTGCGATGCCCCAGCTGCCCTGTAATATGTACGAAGCAGGATCTCATTGAGGCCAATGACACAGCTATAGCTCTGTCCACCTACTGGTCCAAGCAGCTATAGATCTTAAAAAAAAAGCTATTTCGACTCGAAAAGAAGAAGAAGACCTGTCTGTTATCTGTCTGTCTGTAATCAAATCTTGTAAGTTTAATTTGACCCACTTCCCGGTATCCGATTGAGCTGTAATTTTGCATGCATGTATAAGTCGGATGACAATGCAATATTATTATGACATGGAACTGATCTAATGATGGAGCTGGTAAGTGGTCATAGGAACTCCATAATTAAACGACACAACCCCATCGAGTCTGGGCTCATTGGATTCGTCTTGATGCTTAAAAGCTTGTCTTTAAAGATTTTTTAAAATTTCATTTGTTTATACAATGAAGTAAGATGACGAGCAAGACGCTCTCCTGATGGTAAGAGGTAACGCTGCCCATTATACTACCCACGATTTTCACAATGATGGAAAGTGCATTTAACACTGGAACATTAAAGTAGGGATACACAATACCCAGTAGGGACCCCAATTGCTGGCTCTGCCAGTCCCAGTTTCAAAATAAGATTAATAAACGAGATTTCGCTAGTTTTTGTATGAAATTAACGCAGCTATAATAGTAAAATGTCATGTCTAGGTGCCGATTCACCCTCGTCTCGTGCGACAATGTTGGGAGCGGGCGCGAGGCACCCGGATGCTGACGAGGAGAGGCTGCACGCCGCTCTCAACGAGTACCTGCTACTGGAGGGCAAGTTCCAGCCGAGACTGTGTTTGCCTGTCGAAGAGGTACGTTACTGTGTACAAAATGTACTATTTTACCCAACTTTTCATAGGAAAATGTGTCCCGAATCATCAATTTGCGCTGAAAGCTGGACGCGGCGGGGATACCCACTAAATACAAAGGGATGTTCCTAAAAAGAAGCGTTGGTCTCACTAGAGAAACTGCCTTTTCCTACGTTGTCTAGGAAAATGTGTTTAAGTATCGTCAACCTACGCCTGGCGGTATGTAGGAATTCGACACTAAAGATGAAGGTGACTATAAACACTGGCTTTTCTCCCACTTTCCTAGGAAATGTGTGTTATGGAGACGATGTGGGAGTTTGTCTGTGGATGAGGTATGTAACTATATAGAAAATGTCCTTTTTTAAACTTTTCCTAGGAAAGTGTTAAGTATCGTCAAACTACGCCTGGCGGTATGTAGAACTTCGCTACTAAAGACGGACGCGGCGGAGACACCTACTAAATACACAGGATCATTCCTAAGAAGCGCTGGTCTCACTTCCTAGTCTGGGCCCATAACCTGGTCAGGTTATAGGCCCAGTCTAGTACAAGCTGTGTCCATAACCAGTGTATTGACACTCGTGCGACAATGTTGGGAGCGGGCGCGAGGCACGATGACATTGGGAGTAGTTGCAAATTGTATGCAATGACAGTGCGAGTAACAAGAGTAGCGTTTATATATGTCAGTTAACTCTTGACAGTGGGACACGGGAGTTGCTAGTTTTATGTCAATGTCGAAGTGTGCTCGGGTCGCTAGGTTAATAACTTATTTTATATTCACAAAATTACAATAACAATTCTACTCTTGACATTTCTGCGGGATCCCGAACGCCGTGCTACGGCCACTGATGTCAAGAGATAACGCTGCCCATTATAACCAGTACAGTGCCAAAGAATTTCACAATAATGTAAAACGGGCTTCGTTCTCAATAATCTAAGACTAGCCCAGTAATTTCACTAACTACAATGCCTCGGTACCTTGATTTGCCACTATAAACCCGGGGGACCCCCGGATTTTACCGGGGGTAGACTTCCCCTCCGGATTTTACCGGGGGTAGACTTCCTTTGCAGGAGGTCGTCTAGGTGGGTACCCCAACAGTGCCAGTTATTCTACCGCCTGAGCAGTGATGTGCAAACATTACTGTGCTCCGGTAGGAGGGTACTGTAGCTAGTGAAATTACTGGGCTAAAGAGTCTTAACTTCTTATGACTCTTGGGTAAGAAGCGTTGGTACAGTGCTTCTAGAATTTCACATCATTGTAAAATCCTAAATAGCACTGTACTGATTATGGGCAGCGTTATCTCTTAACATCAGGAGAGCGTCTTGCTCGTCTTCTACTTCATCACATAAAAAAAAAGTATTCAATACAAATCAAATCAAGTAAATTACAAATATATTATACATATTCGACTGACTACTGTTTAATTTGTTGGATTCACTTTCTCTGATAACATACACGTTCAAACACTTGGCTGCCTCCCGGTGCCCAACTCTTACGAGGCTGGTGACTCTGGGAGGATCCACTTTTGAATAAGAAGGAGGGCGTCGGCAACCGCAACAGTTTTAACAAACTATGGCAGTTGCCAACGTTCATAGTGTTTAAGATCAACTTGTATTTTAAGTTTTTTTTTATGTGGAGAAGTAAGAAGACGAGCAAGACGCTCTCCTGATGTTAAGAGATAACGCTGCCCGTAATCAGTACAGTGCTACCCAGAATTTCACAATTATATACAATTCTAGGTGCACTGCACCAACGCTTCTTACTCAAGAGTCATAAGATGTTAAGACTCTTTAGCCCAGTAATTTCACTAGCTACAGTGCCCTCCTACCGAAGCACAGTAATGTTTGTAGTACACTGCTCAGGCGATAGAATAACTGGCATTGTTGGGGTACCCACCTAGACGACCTCCTGCAAAGGAAGTCTACCCCTGGTAAAAGTGCAAATAAAGGTTTGTTATTATTGACAGTAGACCGTTTATTTCCAGAATGGTGAAGTGACGACAGGGGCTCGTGACGGCGCGGCTCACGTGATGCGATGCCTGAAAGTGTGGTACGATCTGCCAGCTGACGTGCTCATTAACGCCATCAATCTGTTTGACCGGTGAGTTAATAGAGTTATCATATATACACGAAATTTAAATAGACTTATTTTAAATAGAATCCCTAAAACAGCTCTGTATCAAAAAAATTGTTATGCAATGTGTAGGACTTTGTATAATGCACTGCCAGAACATATTAAGGACCTGCCAGTCAACAGATTCTTGAGACAACTAAAATCATGGTTGATGGAAAGGATGTTTTATTCTGTTTCTGAATTTTTGGATACAAAAAATCCCGGTATTTATTGTCGAAATAATGTAAAATAATAATTAAAATTGATATTTTCTGACATGCTCACAAAAATTTTGACATTTTTATTTATAGATTTGACATTGTATACTTTAATATTAATTTTAATAATGATTATAACAATTGTACCAGTTTTAATTTAATACAATTCAATTTAGTTCATAATTTGCATGTCTTTTAACTGACTAAATGTTTTGGACTCTAATTATTTTAAAACACCTGTTTGTACAACATTTAAAGCAAATAAATATTTTCATTTCATTTCATTCATATTTCAACAGCATAGATTAGGCATCCAATGGATGTATGTACTGTGACCTGCTCCTAAGGGAGATATGGTTACTCGACTGCGGTGGCATCATCTTACTAATATAATTATAAATGTGAAAGTTTGTAAGAATGGATGTTGGGATGTCTGGATGTCAGGATGTTTGTTACTCTTTCACGCCTAAACGGGTGGACCGATTGAGATGAAATTATGTATAGAGATAGCTTAGACCCTGGAATAGCACATAGGCTACATAAGTACTGCGGGTAAAACCGCTGGACGCAGCTAGTTTTATATAAAGAAAACTACACCAGGAAGCCCGGGAGTCATAAGTAATAGCACTGTGTCTTCAACCTTCGTAAGGTTTTCATAAAAATAAAGTGAAAGTTATAAGAGCGGGGTAGACTTCCTTTCCAGGAAGTCGTCTAGGTGGGTACCCCAAGAGTGCCAGTTATTCTACCACCTGAGCAGTGATGTGCAAACATTTCTGTGCTTCGGTAAGAGGGCAGTGTAGCTAATGTAATTACTGGGCTAAAGATTCTTATGACTCTTAAGAGCGTATGTATCGAGTGACGCTCTCACTGCTCAGGCGGTAGATTAACTGGCACTGTTGGGGTACCCACCTAGTCGACCTGCAAAGGAAGTCTACCCCCGGTAAAAAATGAAGGAATAAAGAATTTGTTATGTTTTTTTCTTGTCATATTTAATCCCTTATGTTTTTATTCCAGTTTCCTAACAAAGATGAAGGTGCGGCCGTGTCACGTTCCGTGTATCACCGTGTCGTGTGTTAACATCGCTATCGAGGAGTTCGCTGCTGAAAACAACGTGAAACGGAACGTGTCCATCGAAGAACTTGGTGAGAATCATTTATTTATTAAATACTAGCTTATGCTCGCGGCTTTGCCCTCGTGGCCAAATCCTTTTTTAGCGGAGGTCTACGTCATAAAACCTATCTGTATTTCAAATTTCAACCCAATCCGTCCAGTGGTTTAGGCTGTGCGTTGATAGATCAGTCAGTCACTCTTTCCTTATAGAAATATTTCGATATCACATGTATTATAGAATTTATAAGTAGCATATTAACATTGAGTACAGTATGTGATACATATGACAATTTAGAAATACATAACATTACCAAAAGTTTTATAGGAAAATTAATTAAAACTTATTAATTTATTAGCTGCGTCCAGCGGTTTTACCCGCTGTACTATAGCCTGTGTTATTCCAGGATCTAAGCTATCTCTGTACCAAATTTCAGCTCAATCGGTCCACCCGTTTAGGCGTGAAAGAGTAACAAACATACATCCATACATTTTTACAAACTTTCACGTTTGTAATATTAGTCTTTACTGTAAAACATTTTTGAAGAGTAAATTCAACGATATATTTTAAAATTCAGATAAAAATAGTTAAAAATTAGTTCCTAATAAATTTTAGGTAAAATCTATGTGAAGAACATAATATCAAATGGAAAACTAAACTATCCATCATCCAATTTTCAACCCAATCCGTCCAGTGGTTTAGACTGTGCGTTGATAGATCAGTCAGTTACTGTTTCCTTTTTTATATATAAGATTTAATAAAAATAACCATATTTCTAACAATGTTTATTTCTATTTCCAGTGTCAATATCCCAGTCGGCCTGCACAGCCGGTGACGTATCCCGCATGTCCCGTATAATAGTGGACAAACTACGCATCACTCCGGGAGGTGGCCGAGTAACAGCCGTACACTGGCTCAAACTACTGAGACAGCTGTTACTGGCTGCTGTTGGTGACACATTGACCGACTGTTGCCAGGTATATTATATATACATAAATAATAATTGAGGTTTATACTCCTACAGAACTGGTTACCCTACTTACACTGTCAGAATTAAATCACAATGTATAGGTTGTGTGGCCAACCTATATGTTGCAGTGTCAGGTCGTCGTTATTACTACACCTGCAACATGATCTAACGACTGCCTCCTACATATCTTATAGGAAACAACCGGGACACACAGTGCCACGTGACGCGCCGAAACACGGTAGCGTCCAGGCGAACTTTTTGCCACACACTGAGATTTGAACCCTGGGTCTCCGGATTATAAGCCAGACGTATGACCACTGGGCCACGGACACTACAAATTTATATCAGCATCAGATTATACCAGCCGCGTGTGCTGTATAATAGTGTCACAGGTGTACACTGGCTCAAACTACTGACTGCTGTTACTGACTGCTGTCGATGACACAGACCGACTGTTGCCAGGTATGTTATAGATACATGATTATATCAGCCGCGTGTGCCGTATAATAGTGGACAAGTCGCGCGTCGTTACTGTTGCTAGGTAATAATGAAAATTATCAGTGTTTTTCTACTTAATTATGCATGTATCATACACATAAACCTTCTTTTTGAATCGCTCTATCTATCAAAGCCTGCGGCCCTCTCATATTCAACAGAAGTATCCACCTGGGGCGACACATCATGCCCCGGAAGAGATACAACGAGTCACTCCCCGAAACATCTGGAACTTCCTAGAGGCCACGGGTGTAAGCAGTGAATTGTTACTCAACTGGACTGCCACAAAAGATCAGAAATGGTCGAAGCGGCTTAAAGTCCTTTTGAGGTCCCCCCAATAATAATAATAAAAATCACCAGCATTATGTTGCTTAACTTGGGGTTAGGTGGCGCTGTGTGAAATGTCCTGAAATATATTTATGAAATTTTTCAAAAAAATTTTTTTTTTTTTTTTTTTTGTTATAAATCTCAATTAACGTTTGTTTCAGGAGAGCGAGCTCGAGAATCTACTAGAAATAGTGATATGCGACGCGCAGTGCGCCAACGCGCGAACCAGTGAACTGGCGCTTGTATTGCTCTACCATAAATTAGGTACGTTTATTATAACTCCGACGACCTCTGTGGCGCGGTGGGCTTATACCCGCCTGCAACGCTGTTGCAGAAGAAGAAGGTTAAGGGTTCGATTCCCGCATGGGACAAATGTTTGTGTGATCCACAGGTATTTGTTTCTGGTCTGGGTGGTTTTCAATATCTATTATAAGTATGTATTTACAAAAGAAAAGTATATAAGTATTATATCCGTTATCCTAACCACCATAATAACAAGCATTAAGTTGCTTAGTTTGGGGTTAGGTGGCGCTGTGTGAAACATCCTAAAATATTTATTTTATTTATTTAACTTAATTTAAATAGTCGCTCAGGGTCGATCCTAGTGCAAAGAATGTATTTTTACAAGCTTTATATTACTTTCACCTGTCTGTTGTCTGTCTGTCTGTCTGTCTGTCTGTCTGTCTGTCTGTAATCAAATCTTGCAAGTTTAATTTGACCCACTTTCCGGTTTCCAATTGAGCTGAAAATTTGCATGCGTGTGTAAATCGGATGACAATGCAATATTTTTATGACATCGAGCTGATCTGATGATGGAGCTGGAAGGTGGCCAAAGGAACTCTGTCATAAAACAACGCAACCCCATCGAGTTTGGGCTCATTTGATTCGTCTTGACGAGTACTTTATGATGCAAGATGATAACAATAATTAAAGCTTGTTTTTAAAAAGTATTTTTTAAATTTCACTTGTTTTACAACGTGGAAACGCAGGGAGTGTTATGGAAGTCAATGTACTTTGCAATAAACTACTACATTGGATTAAATTTCCGAATTTAAATAGGAAATAATACAATTTGTTTGTTTTTAATCATCATCATCGACTTCTGAACTTGCTTTAATCACGGTAAAGAGATATACAGTAATGTGACTCCCTAGAAGCGGTTGAACTCAAGGTCGCGCGAGTTTGCAACCAAGTGGGTAGGGTTCGGTAGGCAACGAGGTGTCGAATAGTCGTTATTATTGTGAATAACTCAAAATATCACAAAGAATTAAATACTTTGTGATATTTTTACGAATTCACAACCATTATTCGGAAGCTTACTGCATAAAAACGTCTATTCGGCACCTCGCTGCCTACCGAACCCTACCCAAATCGTTGCAAACTCGCGCGACCTAACCGCTTCTAGGAAGTCAAAATACTGTATATCTCTTTACCGTGGTTGAAAGATACTCAAGTATTATTTTTTTGCAGATATAAAATCTAATTTACTTGGTTAATTTTAACATTCTTACTAAATGATTTTTGTAATGTAGTTATTATGGCGAATATCAACCCTTAATCATCGTAAAAGTTCGTTATAACCCTTATTTGCCAATTTCTATTTTGTTATATTTGTGTACTGTTTAACTACTTGTAAGAAACTATGTATCTACTCATAAGTCACCTATCCAAACGGAGGCCTTGGTGGTTGTAATGCAGTTTTATTACTAGTACGGCCACCATAGTTCCCCTAGTATGTAATTACGTAGCAATACATTGAAATAAATAAATAATGTTTATTTCCAGAACAACAGTTGGTGGAGTGGTCTCGATCATCAGACGTTCCCGAGCACGCGTATTACATTTATGAGTTTGCCAGACAACTGCAACAACACTGCCATGTAAATATACTATAGAAACTAGTGTATTTTTTATAATATAATGTTTCGGCTAAATTCCGAAGTGCGGCTACACCTAGATTTAGCAGGGTAAACCTAGGTGTAGCCGACTACAGTCGGTTTAAGTTAGGTGCTATATATCTCAGACATTTTTTATTTTATTCAATAATAGTGCGGCTCCTTAGCTCGATTTTGTATGGAGGTATGACCCGGAGCGGCAGAAAGCATGAAACTTGGCATGCGTATAGCTTTACCGTTCATAAGAAGAAATTTTAGTAGAAACACTATAGATCCTGGCAATATGCTATAAAGGACAATATTGTAGAGAATTACGACGACCCCCTCAATATGGGTATCAAATGAAAGGGCTTAACGAGTAGAATACAGCCCACTATATAAAATTTAAAATCCAAGATGGCCGCCATCAAAAAATGGTGAATTACGTATTGCGTTGGGGGTTTTTTTAATTTTTAATTTAATTCACTTTTTATTGATTAACATTGTATAATGTTTGTATACAGATGTGCGACGCGTCGCTTCTGTCGGTCCGCAACCGCGTCCGCGCCGTCATCTCACAGTACGAGGCGCGCGGGAAACAACCGCAACGACAACGCCTCGTGTGGAGACTGTCTGAACGGACGCTTAAGGTAACATATTGTCCATTTTATGCTTGAAATAAAAACAATTTTGATCACAAAAGTAATACAACATGGCTCTAGCATGCCACACGGAATCTTGACAAAATATATAATAAAGCGAACACGGTCAGGAACAAAATGTAGATCGCGACCGCTTTACCGTTCCGTCCCGCCTCAGCATAGGCGGATTTAGAGGGGGGGGGGGGGGCAGGGGCCAATGCCCCCCCCCCCCCAGAATCATTGTAGAGTTACGAATTTTGCACATATTTCATGGTAAAGATTATGTTTTTTTCTCGGCGCTCGCAGCAAGCTGCTCGCGCACATATTATAAAGGATTTTTAAACTTTTTAACTGCTCAGAACGAGCTAAACACACACTTTTCGTAGTAAAAATTATAATATTTTTGCCCATCTGCACCTTGCCCCCCCCCCCAGAACCAAATCCTGGATCCGCCTTTGCGCCTCTGTGTGACGTAAGCTTTAAAGTTGTATTATTTTGTACAGGTCCTGCGTCCAACGGATCGTCTGACGTCATTGCTGCCCACAATTGAAGAACAACAGAACCTCGCCGCCGACTCTACGCCCAGGAAAAACAGGTCATTCATTATTTTTATGAGAATAAGTAAGAAGATGAGCAAGACGCTCTCCTGATGTTAAGAGATAACGCTGCCCAGTACAGTCACCTATACTTCGTTTCAAAAACAAAGATAATTTTGGCAGGGTTCAAAGGATCAATATCTTAATAAATTGGATATATCGGATATTTATAATAATATATCAGATCATAAAATATATCGGATATAACAGTTTTCGTGAATATATCCACTGGCGGATCCAGGATTTGGTTCTGGGGGGGGCCAAGGTGCAGACGGGCAAAAATATTATAATTTTTACTACGAAAAGTGTGTGTTTAGCTCGCTCTGAACAGTTAGAAAGTTCAAATATCCTTAATAATAAGTGCGCGAGCAGCTTGCTGCGAGCGTCGAGAATAAAATTATAATCTTGACCATGAAATATGTGTCTCTACAATGCTTCTTGGCCTTGGCCCCCTGGCCCCCCCTAAATCCGCCTATGAATATATCAATGATATTGTCATTGATATAGACCTTTGAACCCCGCAAAAATTATCTTTGTTTTTGAAACGAAGTATAGAATTTCACAATGATGTGCAATTCTAGTTGCACTGCACCAACGCACTCAAGAGTCTCAAGACTACTCAAGAGTCATAAGATGTTAAGACTCTTCTTCAGCCCAGTAATTTCACTAGCTACAGTGCCCTCCTACCGAAGCACAGCAATGTTTAATAAATTGTTATAATTTTTATATCTATGGTTTTACCTGCTCAAAAGTAGCTTAGTGTTAGTCAATGGGCAAAACTAACCTATACTCCTTATTTTACTAATATTATATACGTGAAAGTTTGTAAGAATGTATGTTTGTGACTCTTTCACGCCTAAACGAGTGGACCGATTGAGCTGAAATTTGGCATAGAGATGGAGTACAGCAGCTAAAACCCCTGGGCACAGCTTGTAATGTATAAAAAATCAAAAACCGTTAAAGACACATACTCTATTGGGTCTTTGCCCAGCAGTGGGACAGTATAGACTAAACAAAAAAAAACTATTGACTTTTTTTTTAGTTTAAATTAAATTTAAATTGTTTCAGATCCGGCAGCGAATCAAGTGAGAATGAGGATACATCTGATTGGCCCCGAAGCCCGGTTTTGCCCGTCTACTGCGACAATTAACATACATAATAATATATATTATTATATACATACATCGCTTGAACGCAACGTGGCTTCCAACACACAAGAACATGAAAAAACATCTGCTTAACTGATTTTTATGCGAAAATTGACTTTAAATCAATAGTTATCTATGTAAAACTTGATTTTAAAACAATATTGATCTGTATAATTTTATGATGTACAAGTTGTAAAGAATAATAATGATAAACAACAAAATTTAATATGCCAGTTAATGATTAGATTTTTTTGGTAAAAATTGACTTAAAAATGAACATTATCTGGAAATTTCTAAAATGTAACAAAGATATGAGCAACAAAAGTTAAGAAATAAATATTATTGATTGAATTCATTGTGAATATTGAAATAAAATTTTAATTTTACATGGCTGACTTACTTTCCAAAAGATAATTTTAAAATAAATGAAAAATAGAGACAAGAAAAACATTCCAGAGACAAGAAAAATCTATATAGATGTATCTTTGGAATGTATATAGACTTTTTTTTTTATTTTAAACTAGCCATGTATTTTTTTTAATTAAAAATCGGTTTTTGATATAGGCAGCTAGCGTTCAAGATTGATTTTGCAAAATTTATTAGATTTTTGTATTGGTAGGCTTATAATTAATAATTTTAATAATTCTTTGACATTTAAAATTTGCAGTATTTAATATTTTTTTGATGGTATGGACGTAAAAGGTAAAAATAGTTGTTAGAACAACATCATTTTGTCCAAAAATATTTAAAAATTGACATGTAAAAGCATATCAATAGAAAAATCTTTAAAAAAAAACTAAATTAAGTCTAAAAAATATAGATCAAAAATAAAAAAAAAAACAAAATAAACAAAAACTCTGAGCCAGTGTGTGAGCATGTTTAGTTTTTAATTTTAATTATAATCGCTTAAACGACTACGACGCTAAACATCCGACAATCGTGCTCAAAAATTAAATTTAAAATGAAAAAAATAAATTTAAATTCAAAAAACTTTTTTTTTCTGCTTCCTTGAGCATTATTGTCGGATTTTATTAATATGTGCATTTCTGAAATTCTCCTAATATGTATAGAAAACGAAAATATACATCTTTGGAACCATTTTCACATTTTTTATTTCATTTTCATTTAAAATCAGTCAGCGGTTTTGGTACTTCAAAATGCGTCCAGCTGGACTGATTTTGAGGGTTATATAACCTTTCGTTAGCTGCGTAGTCGGTTAAGTTTTAGTTTTTTATTTTTACAAGTACCTTAAAATGAGGATGTGCTTTTTTTTACAATTATTCTCCTTATTGTTGTATTTTAATTCTAACTGCCCTTTAAACATTTCAAAAATCTGCATTTTATTTTATTTTTTCAATTTAAATTTGCATTTTTTTTGTTTTAAATTGAAATTAAGCGCATCCTCCAAACGGAATATGTCTTGAAACTATTTAAAAACTTAAACAGCTTTAAAATTAATTTTAGTAACGATTTTTTTCTAAGAAAAAGAGACATCTCTTGCTAAGTCTTAGTTTATAACTGTGATTTTTTTTAGGAGAAATGCGAAATATTCCATATAAAATCTTAAGTTTCTTACAATAAACATTGGATATTTTAATAGCAAGTTTAAATTATAAAAAAAACAGTTTTAAATATTATTTTAGAAGTGATTTTTAGGAGATAGGCAAATGCTTATTAAGTCTTACTACATCAATTCTAGGCTTATTACGAAAAAAAGTTTTTTGTTTTTTTTTTTAATTTAAAGTTGATAAAAAATCCGACGTGAATCTTAAATTTTTATGAAAAAGTAAAAAAAATGTCCACCGAAGTTCTTTTTTTTAGTTTTAAAAGTTGGTAAATAAACATATTGTTTTTTAAATCTTATATAGTATGCCATTTTTTTTAGGTATTTTATGTTTTTTTGGTTATTAATAAATAATCTGTTTATTTACTAATAAATTAGTTAATTATATAGTTGTAAGTATTAAAACTTAGAATATAAAATTCTTTAATATATAAAATTGAGACACAACTCTACACAGAGTTAAAAAATTAAAAACAAAATACATAAAAAAAATTGGCGTAATTTTTTTTGTTGATAAATGTCACGAGAGTCATAGGGAGTCAAATTATAATAAATATATTTAAAAGAGCATAATAATATTAATAACTTTAAACAAAACCATTTATACAGGTGGTAGGCTTCGGCCGTAGCTAGTTACCACCCACTGGACAAAACCGTGTCGCCAAGCGGGCCTTCTAGGTTTAGACTGCTCCCATCTACGGCATCGTCACTTAACATACGCGAGATCGTAATTAAAGGCTAACCTACATAATGAATTAAAATAATAATTAAAGTCATAGGACAGAAGTATAAAAATATAATTTGGCTCCTTGTCATTTCACGGCGCCATTTTCATAGGTTAAATATTATTGTAATTAATTGATAATTCATGTAGTTTATTGAAAATGACAAAAAAAATACAAATCTTGAAAAATCATAAAAAAATGATCTCAGGGAAAAATATGATTTCTTTTTTTAATGTTTAATAGAAAGCACAATAAGTAAATACTAAAAAGTTTATAAAAATTGGTAATTGTGTATGTAGAGTTCAACCACTTTAAAAATGCAGTTCATTCTCATAGTCGTAAGGTACATTTTGTTTGGATAACACGTGCAATTACAAAATGGTTCATCTCTACCTACATAAGTATATTAAATTTATAGACAGTATATCTTCTTTTTTCAATAATGTAAATATTTTGTGTCTGGACATTTTTTGCTGAACTATTTTCGAAAAATAAAGGTTTTTTGTAGTTCAGTAATTGTTGTTAATGGCTCCAAACATATTTAAACATTATTGAAAATATTTTTTTTTTCAACAGTTTCTTTTACTTTTTTTTTAAAATAAAATGTAGATTTATGTCGTGAATGTGTGTGTGCAAAAAAAATAAAAAAACAGCAACTCTGTGATACATCATCGTTCGTTTTTTAAAACTTCCCGTACCTGTCAAAAGCTTGTACAAATAGTTTGTTTTGTAAAGAGGTCGAAATGCCAACTTTTTATGTCATTATATTCTTTTTTTGTTTAAATGACGGAAAGCTTAATTTTCCTTGTAATTTAAAACACATAATAATACATAGCAATATGACAGTATTTTTATAATAAATTGGATAATTTATATGAAAACTGTTATTTTCATACAAAAACTGTAATAATTTCGTAAAAATATTAAATAATCAGTTAAATTTAAAAAAACTCGCTTTGTTAAATTTTGCCGCCGTTTTGTATAAAACTTTTTAATGTAAACTTTTCAATATTTTTCACTGCATTTAAAAATGGAATATGTATTGTGTGCGTGTTAGTACATACGTTAGAAGGAGAAAACTATAGAAAGAAAATAAAATCATTTGTGCAAGAAAGAGAGGGCCTTATACCATTATCGTGTATAAAAAAGAGAGGAAGATGTTACCTATTTTCTCTAAAAAAAATTAGAGTTGAAATTCTAATTTAAACTTTTAGAGAAAAAGGGATAACTATATTTCTCTCTTATTTACGCGTTTACCTCGTTTCTATAGTGTTTTCTTTCCAAGGTAATTATTAAATGTAAAATATGCATGTTGTGTAAAAAAAGCAAAAAATCAAGAACAACTCGAATTGAAAATAAATGCGACTCTTTGAACTTTTGACTTTTATTTTTATATACCTGCAGGGCTACGGGCTAATTCACACCCACTAAGATTGATGTCCACTTCAGTGTACATTACTGCGTTTGTTATTGTACTCAATTAATGAGGAGGTTTAAGCAAGTAATGTACGCATTTTTGTCTATGGATTCTAGTGTTTTACATGTGGATGGGCGTTAGCCAATAATATAGGCCCCCTGACGCGACAGTGATTATATTTTATATATTAGGTCTAGTGTTCTTTTATCTGTGGTTGGGGGTTTTTTAAAATTTTAATTTAATTCATTTGTTACTCTAGATATGTGTGATTAATCGAAAAGAAATATATGGAGCGACTAGTCATAAAAAATATATGGAGTATGAAGTCATAAAATATTAATGTTATGAGAAAAATGCACTTTTAAATTGAATTTAGTCTATAAAATGATTTGGAAACTGTTTTTTATTCAAATATGTAAGTACCTACGAAGGGGTTTAGATTTTTTTATAAAGTTGCTTTTCACGAAAGAGGTCCCGTGGAATTTTGCGAAACTAAATTTAATTTAACCGATTATAATTGCTGTACTTCTATCTTAAATAATTTTTATTTTTAAGATAAATTTATTACCTATTTAAATTAAATGAAAAATTATGAGGAGTAAAAAGTCAAAATGAAAAAGATATTTTAACTTTTAAAAGCGCGATAGTGGCGCTTCGCCAAAGGGACTCTTTTTGTGAAAAGCACTCTTTAGAGGTAGACCCATAGGCGGATTCAGGGGGAAGAAGGCCAGGGGCCAAGGCCCCCCCCCCCCCCCCAGAAGCATTATGGAGTTACGAATTTTGACTGCCACCACAAAACGGCGAATTAGTTCATATTAAGAAAGTGTTGGGGTTTTTTTTATTTTTTTATTTAATTCACTTGATAATTAGGTAAATTACTTAATTTTACCTGTTTACAGATATCCTAACAATAACACACAAATCAACCAGCTACGTTCTCTTCGCGGGCAATATAGATGACTTCAGAACTCTAGCCAAGAAGATTATACCGGGCCATCTCGCCGACCAAATAGCTGACATGGCCGATAAGTCTAACTTGAATTACAGGCAGAGCGGGAAGGGGAATATTTATGATGTTAGAGATGAGGGAAAGACAAGGTAAATAATTATTTGATTTTAGTAATTTTAATCAGAAGACAAATTAATTCAAAAAATAATTTAACGGTTTTCTAAGTCAAGCCCTTTTATTGCTCTGTTACTTTTGATACCTACCCATTTTGAGGTAGTTGTGAAAAAATTGTAATCCGCCATTTTGTAACGGCGGCATCTTGTATTACAATTATATAGAATTATATTTTAACTCGCTGCGTTCAGCGGATTTACCCGCAGTAGTCTATAATGTTATTCCAGGGCCTGAGCTATCTCTATACCAAATTTCGGCTCAATCGGCCCATCCGTTTAAGCGTGTAAGGATAGCGAAAATACATCCATACATTCTTACAAATTTTCACGTTTATCATATTAGTAAGTTGTATTGTCATTAGAACTAATGTGTACTTACCAAATATGAGATCAATCGCGAATATTTCAAGTGTTATAAAGATTTATCTAATCTAAGACTGCAAGCCACAACTAGCATTAGGTAATAATATGTAATGTATGTATTTACAATATTTTTGATAAACTATTTAATTATTTGAAGGTACGTAATAAAAAACAAACAAAAAGTTGAAGACTTAGATCTAGACGATTTAGTCAAAAGGGTGAAAGAGAAACTCGTTCAGGAATATAAATTTAATGACAAAACTGGAGTTTTAAATGAAATGGGGGATAATAAACTGAAATATGTTAAAGATTTTGCTATAAATGATGAAAAACTGCCAAGTATTGATGACTATTATTATAAAGATGATACAATGAATATAAATATAGACGATGACAAAAGTAAAGGGCCTTCAAGTCTTGAATTTGTACCTGATAAAGCTGCAGAAAGCTCATATGAAAATGATAGTCAACAAGAAATAGATTATGATAATGATTATGACCAACGGAATGAAAATAATGACGGAAGAATTAAAATTCATTTAAACAATGAAAATGCTGATTTAAACGAAAATACACAAAGTGTTGTTTATGTAGAAAATAATGAGAATAGTGAAATAATGCCTATTGTATACGAGGACGAAAATTCTGCAGATTATAAAGAAAATCTTGAAGACACTGAAAAAGCTCAAGATCATGAAAATCTTGAAGACGTTGAAATCGAGCAAGAAAGTGATAATACTAATAAAGGTTCCGTTGACTTAACTTATGATAGTCAAAAAGTTGATCAACAAGTTGAAAATGAATCAGAAGTAGAATATATGGATCAACACGACAAAAATTATATTGACAAAAATGACGGAAAATATATTGAAGAGGTGAAAGATTATATTAATGAAAAAGATGGGATTTTTGATAATCAACATGTTGGAGACAAAGAGAAACTTAACAAAATAAAACTATATGACGATACGCATGAAAAATATACTGAAGAAACTTCTAACAATAATTTTAAGCACTTTGAACCAAAAGTTATACTTAAAACTACAAAAATGTACGATTATGACAAGACAAACAAAAAAACATACAAAATAGAAAATAATCAAGTAAATAGTACAGAAATAAAAGAAGTACCAGTATATTACGATGAAGACTTACCTTTAGATGGCAATAATGAAGATTTACTAAAAGAAGTAAATTTAAACAATAACAAAGATAGTTATGAAGATTACGTTACTCCTAAAAAGGAAAATATATTTGCAAGCGACGAAACTACAGTAACTAAATATAAACTACAAACGAAGTCTAAATTCGTGTATCATAAAGCTAAAACTGAAAATCTTACAACGCATACAAATTTTCACAACAAATTGACGACTCAAACTAAATCTACTAAAGCAAAAAATGCTAAAGAATTAGAAATAAAAGCAAAAACTGAAAGTCTATGGTACGACGAAGCGAAAATCGAAGAAAATTTTCAAGTAAATGGCACAAAAACCATTAAAAAGCTAAAAGGTACTATGATACCTACTCGAGAGTTCTACAAGATGAGTAGTCCGAATTACGCCAAAATCAAGGCAGTGGCAGAAAAGTACAATTTCAATGAACCATTACCGGAAAAAGATAGGGAACGTGAAAATATCAAGCATATTGGCAACCCACCCGCAAGTATTAATAAAAAAGTTGTTTTGAAATAGATTTTTAATAACTTTGGAGCTATCTTTTTTCAAAAACCTTGAGTTGTTGATTTTCTCTGACTACGACTTGACTAATTTGAGCATAATAAACGTAGCACTGGCAAATACACGAAAGTTTGAGACTTTATATTTGTTGTTTTACCGGACACTTAAAAAAGGAAAACCGTTATGCTAATTACAGGGCCTCTCCAGTTAGAGTCCTTTTCACGAAAGAGGTCCCGCGGAATTTAGCGGAACTAAATTTAGTTTCATCGATTATTACTGGACTTCATATCCTAAATATTTTTTATAAATACCTATTTAGTTAAGAAATTAAATATGAGAAATTATGAAGAGTTAATATGTTGTATATATTTTACTTTTAAAAAGTGCTATAGTAGCGTCCCGCAAAAAGGACTCCTTTCGTGAAAAGCACTTTACAGGACAACTGGTAGAAAATGCTACTTTAGCAGTCCTAGCGTTGCTGAACAATAAAATTAATAATTAACAATAAAAGTCTGTAAAATGTCTCCATATTTTATTTATTAATTATTTATCTAGCATGCGTCGTCATACTCGCTGTTACACGTCGTTGTCCTCAACGTGTATTTATTGACCACTCTTGAGGTTTTCGTGGAACCTAAAACATAATAATATATATTATGTTGTTTTATATCAAGAGTTATTCTACCGCCTGAGCAGTGATGTGCAAACATTACTGTGCTCCGGTAGGAGGGCACTGTAGCTAGTGAAATTAATGGGCTAAAGAGTCTTAACATCTTATGACTCTTGAGTAAGAAGCGTTGGTGCAGTGCTCCTAGAATTTCACATCATTGTGAAATCCTAGGTTACACTGTACTGGTTATGGGCAGTCGTTATCTCTTAACATCAGGAGAGCGTCTTGCTCGTCTTCTACTTCATCACTTAAAAAAAAAGTTCATATATTTGGTAGGGGGTACATTTCAGCTAATTGGCTAATTCTCACCCACTTCGATTGATGACAACTTCAATGTACATTGCTGCGTTTGTTATTTTACTTATATTATGGAGGCCGCGTAAGCAAATAAGGTACGCAATTTCGTCTATGGATTCTAGTGTTTTTCATGTATATCAATAGCCAATAGGCCCACAGGGTGCAAGCTTTCTCACTATATGATTTTTGACGCGCTTGAGTAACTGCGAAAATCCCTTCTTCGGTCTTCGGTCCTCTACTATATCTCTACTGCCTCTAGGAAACAACTGGGACTCAAAGTTTTACGTGCTTACCGAAGCACTGTAAGTAAATTATATATATAATACTAGCTGCGCCCAGCGGTTTTACCCGCAGTATTTATGTAGCCTATGTGTTATTCCAGGGTCTAAGCTATCTCTATACAAAATTTCAGCTCAATCGGTCCACCCGTTTAGGCGTGAAAGAGTGACAAACATCTAGACATCCATTCTTACAATCTTTCACGTTTATAATATTAGTAATATGAAACCTACCTTCATTGTCAGTGATCCTGACGCAAGGAGGTCTGAACAGCCTCGCCTGTCGCATGATGTTGGTGGTGTTCGTATAATCCAACTTCCAAGAGGTAAATATTCTGTTTAGACCCTCTTTTAGAGATCTGAATGTCTGTTTCTTAGCTGTTTTTGCGTATTCTGTAAAGAGAAAATAAAGAAATAAATATAAAAACAGTTTTTAAACAAGCTTTTATAATCATTATGTACAGAGTTCCTATGGTCACCTTCCAGCTCCATCATCAAATTCTGGTTACCATCTAAGTACTCGTCAAGACGAATCAAATGAGCCAAAACTCGATGGAGTTGCGTCGTTTAATTACGGAGTTCCTATGGCCACCTTTACGTAATATCTGCGCGCTACGGCTCTACGAGCTATGAGTAACATTAGCTACAAATACTACGCGCTACGGATTTCTGTCGCTACTTATTGTTCTTTACGCGCTACGGCTCTACGAGCTACGAGTTACATTAGCTACGAATACTACGCGCTACGGATTTCTGTCGATACGGTTTCTCTACGCGCTACGGCTCTACGAGCTACAGTAAAATTAGCTACGAATGCTGCGCGCTACGGATTTCTGACGCTACGTGTTTTCTACGCGCTGCGGCTCTACGAGCTACGAGTAACATTAGCTACGAATGCTGCGCGCTACGGATTTCTGTCACTAGTCGCTACGTGTTCTCTACGTGCTACGAATGCTATACACTACGGAATCCCCGCGCTACGTTTGTTCTTTCTTAGTTTATCAGTCAGTTAGTTGGTCATAATGACCGTGTACAGATTATATTTTTTTTATAATAATCTACTTAATTGATGGACAAAATAATGTTTGTACAACATTCTTATTATTATTTACATAATATTTTTTTTGTCTATGCTGTCCCACTGCTGGGCAAAGACCTCGCCCAAATCCTTAATTAAAAAGTTTTTTTTTTACCTGGGTTTATAGAATTTAACAGGAATTTCACAGCCGTAACGTCCCATTGGAACAGGCGTATAATCTGTAAGTTGCTGAGTTGAAACATTATCGAGTATAAATCATCTCTGGAATGATCTGTGACATCCTCGCTTAGAAGCTGCACTACTCTGGAACAAGCTTTATTTTTAAACCACCGACGCAAAAACGACGAGGTGTTATAAGTTTTACGTGTCTGTCTGTGGCATTGTAGCTCTCGAACGGATGAACTGATTTTGATATTGTTTTTACTGTTTGAAATGTGAATGAGTGTGAAGTGAATGTTTGGTGGAAATCGGTCCAAGATGGCGGCCGCCACAAAATGGGGATTACATTTTTTTCCATGCCTCTATCAATGGGTCATGCGTATTAAATTAAATGAAAAGTAGAATACTATTATAATACTCTATGATAAATTTAAAATCCAAGATTTAAGCGTGAAGCGGTAACAAACAGATAGACACAAAGTTGCATTTTTAAATAGTAGATATGGATTTTTTAGTAATTAGGTTTAATTATTACTTACTTAGTTAAATTATTAATTAGAGTACATATTATATTTTGTAAATACCTCATAACCAAACTATGATCGTAGCTAAGACTTTTCGTTTGCGTAATATTAGTCTTTATTCCGGTAAAGAAAGGCGTTATCAAATCCTGGCAGTGCGTCCATTTTGTGTCAGCAAACGGCAAATCATAATAAACTCTTCTATAAAATATATCTAACGGCTTCAAACTTCTCGCTTTAACTTTCTTTCTGTTCCTTCTTTTCTTAGTCCGCAAATGCGCAGCGGTGGTTAATTTTTCTGTTGTAGTTACAAACTCTTTTAATTTAAACTTTTCGCTGAACTTTCTTTCGTCCTCTTCGTTTATAGGCGTAATCGGTTCGTTGTCTCTGTCTACATATTCGTAACTCGCGCCAAAATCGTGGCTGTTGATTGGTGGGATTTTGTAGTCGTGTTGTTTATGTTTAATTTCTTGCGCTATTTGAAATTTGAGTAGGGCAACCCTGTCTTGAACGCCCAGTGAAGGAGACTTTTGTTGCGTGGATTTTATTGCTGCTGAAAAATATTATAAAATAAAAGACTAATAACTATCTACATATTATTTATTATGTAATATTTATTTACTTAATAAACACACTTATTAATAATTTTAATTAATTGATATAGCAAAGTAACAAATAATACTATTTTTACTCGCTACGGATTTATTGCGCTACGGATGCTACGATGGATTGAAGCGATGTTCTATGGTCTACAACAATAGCTACGAATGCTACGCGCTACGGATTGGTTTCGCTACGCATGCTCTATGCGCTACGGATGCTACGATGGATTGAAAGCGATGTTCTATGGCCTACAAGAATAGCTACGAATGCTACGTGCTACGGATTTCTTTCGCTACGAGTGCTCTACGCGCTACGGATGCTACGATAGATTGAAAGCGTTGGTCTATGGCCTACAACCAAAGCTACGAATGCTACACGCAGATTTCTTTCGCTTTTGTGTTCCACATGTGGACGAAAAATAAAAACAAAAATATCATTATGTACATAATATATACTACTAAATATTACTTATTATTGTCAACGAAAATATATACAGGAAGGAAAGTCATGAGAAACAATAAGAAAAGTAGGTACCCATAGTACGAAGGTAACGCGTGTACGTACGACGTACTCGGATGTATTATATAAATTATTGACTTATCTGATTTTCTATAACATGTATAAATTACTCACACGTTTATATTTATACATAAAAAAAGCTAAAATATTAATGAAATAATACTTACAAATAAAAATTAGACTAAAAATTACGATTAAGCAATTCATTTTTATTTGTTACACATTTTCTTGAATTGTACGAGACAAAACCGTCACAAATGTATAAAATTGGTTTTGAAAACAAATTGATTAAAATTGTTGAAGCATGTATCAACAAGAGTTTTATTTGTACTCAGTGAGGAAAGGAAATGACTACATTGACTGTTTAAAAATTTGAGGCACTGTTTAAAAGGTGCCTCAAATTTTAACTAACCTATGCCTATGCTACCTATTTTGGCTAACCTATAGGTTAGCCATCGACCACGATCCCCCTGGCTTCACTGAACGTCGTGTCGGAGTGTTTCGTTGCAGTCTATTATAAAAAAAATGTTTTTTTTTTTATTTCATCCAGTATAGGTAAGCCTATATGACCACGGTCTCACGTGATGTTAAGCTACGATGCGGCCGTAGATGGCAGCAGACTATACCTAGAAGGCGGGAATTAAAGTTTTTGGTACTAATCTCATTTATTTCGGACAACATAAAAATCTTAAAAGGTAAAAACTTAAAAACTAAATACTTAAAAACTAATACTTAACTACAAAACTTAATCTAATAAACAGGTGGAGGAGGGAAAGGTACTTATATTAAAATAAAACAAATATTTTTCAATACATATTATTTATATATATCACTAGATAATTATTTTTTATGTTTATTGAAGTAATTTCTGCATGGCTTTTATTTTTTCTCGCAAATAATAATCGCAGATGTCCATAGACACTTGTTCATATTCTGAAAAAAGAAAATGAATAATGCTAAAATAAGGCCAAAGAATCGTCAACCCTTCGTTTGTCTTCGTTTTTAGTGACCGAATTTAAGGGTGCTTTAAGTACTAGATGGTAATAATATAAGCTTGTTTTAAAAAAAATCTTTAGGTACCTATGTGGATTCTATAAGAAGGCAACGCAACTTCGTAGTAAAGCGGTAGTGATTTGCAGGTTATAAAACATATAGAATTTAATATTAATTTTATTTAAACGACGATGCGGCCGAAGATGGTAGCAGACTAAACCCAGAAAGCGGGATAACTTACCAGGTATCTCAGTATCGCAGTTCGCCCTTTCAAAAGCGCAGTTGTTAACGAACAGCACGACTCGTCCGTCCACTCCTACACCACACACGGGCGAGACGAGCGTCTCGCACGCTTCGGAACAACTCGTCCGGACGTTCTTCTTGTAGTAGTAACAGTATTTTACATCTATTATGTCGTATTCTAACAAAAACATTATTTTGGTTAGCGACAGTGGACAATGACAGCAACTTTGTGGTGATGATTGATGGAGATGGTGATGTGATGATAAGAAGTGTTGCACTTGTGACCTCAATATTTCTGTAATCCCATATTCGATTCTTAATTTTGATATTTCCAAATAAAGCCACTGAAACGTAGATGTTTTTCAAAAAATCTGCCTGAAATTTTATTCTATGATTTTTTTGAGACATTTTGCAATTTAAATGCAACGGATTCATAAATTTGCCAAAATTTGGTACTTCTCCTCTTCTATTCTTTTATTGTGACAAATTAGATTTAATTTGATTAATTAAAATTATATTCTGATATTTTGTCCACGTAATGAGATAATAAAAAATAAATAATTATAATACAGGGTTATTTTTTTTGAATTTTTAAAATGGACACCTTGATTTTTCGAAAAAATTCAAATAACTCAAAAACCGTAAATTTTCGCGAAACATATATTGTTCTCAAAACATGGCCAATGACCTCCCCAATAAGGCCCTATACACCAATGTACTGAATAACCAAAGACCCATAAATATATACTTTTCTATTGTAATGATGATGATTTGTCGTGTTGATGATGTGGTAATGGTGTTGGTGATAATGATCTAGACACGCGGTAGTGTGTCAAGCCAAGTTCAATTACTTACTAAGCGATCCTCTCCAGTTGGCACATTTATTGTTGAGAATTATATGACATTCGCTTTGAAAAAACTTGAAGCGCTTATTGGCTCGATTCAGACCACATGCCGTCTGCGAACATAATATTATAATAATCTAAGTTACGATTAGTCACTAAGATACTGGGCTTTACAATGGACAGAACCGGACTGGACTTTACAATAAACTGGACCAAACCGGACTTGATTTTACAATAGACTGGACTGGACTTTACAATAAACTGGACCAAACCGGACTTGACTTTACAATAGTCTAATGTCATACGGTATTTTACTGTGGGGGTCGGCAGCAGATATTGAGACTATTTTCATACTGCAAAAACGTGCAATTCGTGCCATTTATGAGATGCGCCCAAGAGACTCTTTAAAAGAGGTCTTTAAAGAGATAAATATACTGACCCTACCATCTTTGTACATTTACGAAAATATTATGTATGTCAGAAAAAATTTAGATAAATTCAAGTTAAATAGTGACACTCATAGCTTTAATACTAGAAATAAGAATAAGTTAGCTGTACCTCGATTCAGATTGTCCAAAACGAGCCATAAATCATTTTTAGGGAATTGTGTACGTTTTTATAATAAAATCCCTGATGAAATAACGGGGCTCACAGAAGGTAAATTCAAAAGCCGTGTTAAAGACATATTACAAAAGAAAGCCTATTATAAAATTAGCCAATACATAGAAGACAAAGATGCCTGGAAACCTCTGCAACCACCTGTAAATAAATTATGTAACCAAGATAATAATTGTAAACACATATTTAAAAAAAGCAATCCCTATGAGTTTCTTGCTCATTCTTCTCATAGAGGTGCCTTGCGAATGAGCGGTAGAATACTAAAATAAAATGTAAAATTGACTTGCAAAAGTGCTCCATTGTAGCCTATTTGAATAAATGAATTTTGAGTTTGAGTTTTGAGTTTGAATAGACTGGACTGGACTTTACAATAAACTGGACCAAACCGGACTTGATTTTACAATAGACTGGACTGGACTTTACAATGGACCGTACCCGACTGTACCGGGTTGGACTTTAATTGTAAAGTCCAGCCTGGTACAGTCCAGTTGGTTCATTGGAACGGGACCGCATTGGACTTTACCATGGACCAGACTGCACTTTACACTTTACAATGAACTGGACCGTACCGGTACATACAAACGCATAATCTACTAAGAGAATTTTCTGTGAGGCACTACGAAGTGCGTGCCGGTCCAATAGTTTGAGTACCTATGAAAAGTCGATAATTACCTTATGATAGGAGTTACAGTTCCACGGGTCGCAGTAAGCTATCCAAGCTGGATTGAAAGGAGGTCTATGGGTTTGAAAAAAATAATCTGGAAGCTGCGGCTTGTAAATCTCATCTGAAATAGTTGAATAAGAAAACCAAACGTTGGATGCAAGTCCGACTCGCCCACCGAGGGTTTCGTACAAATAATAAAACCGGACAATTGCAAATTGGATTTATTATCGCTGATTCGTCCAAAAGAAGTCAGGAGTCAGTATACGCACAGCGTGAAAAGTAGTCACTGAAAAGAAGTTAGCAAAAACTTGCGGGCATTAGGTCAACCATCTTCGCGCATAACCTTGCTTTTGACTTCTATGATTGATTACTGATTACGCAAGTCGCAAGTATCTACTTTAATAGATTTTGGTAGGTAAAGACATCTTTTAGATTTATGCAGTCGTCTTCGGAAAGCATGTAAAAACTGGTGGGTCCCGGCTGTTTCCTATAAGATATGTAGGAGGCAGTCGTCAGGTCATGTTGCAGGCCCTGTAGTAATGTTGGCAACCTGAAACTGCAACATATAGGTTGACCTCACAACCTTATAAGTTGAGATTTGACTCAGACAGTGTAACCTGTTCTGTTAGAGTATAAACTCCAATTATTATAATTATATTATAATAAATAATTATAGTCGCACGCGAGCCTGATAATGTAAAAATAATAACTTACATTTGTACCGATCCCTGATGTAATTAGGATTGTCATATTTAGGTTTTGGGCTAAAATAAAATTTTAATAAGAATAATAAAGAGTGGTACGCAGTGGCGGCGCTAGACCACGCGTGGGCGTCGGCGAAATTAGGTTCGCGAGGCCCCCCTTTTTCGGCAAGCATTTTTTACAAACTGAGAAGGGACATATTTAAGCGAATTCATAAAATTTTGAATACTTTACACCTTTTTTACACTAAACGACTCGTAAGATTCATCTTTGTAAATTAACGGCATAAACTCACTTGTATTTACTTCATCTTCGTGCCTTAAGCCTCGATGATAGGTATATTTTTTAAATTCTGTGTAAGTGAGTATGAAAGGTATGCGTTTATCTCGCTCCGAGTGGTAATAAAAGCATTATTATCTGTAGGAGCGCGAGCAGCTCGCTGCGAGCGCCGAGAAAATTTTGAATTTTTCAGTACGAATAATGTACGCTTAGCTTGCTCCGAGTGGCTAGGAAACTAAATATTCTTATTTTCTTATCTATAAAAGTGCGAGCAACTCGTTGCTAGCCTCGAGAAAATTTTGGATTTTTCAGTACGAATAATGTACGCTTAGCTTGCTCCGAGTGGCTAGGAATCTAAATATTCTTATCTATAAAAGCGCGAGCAGCTCGCTGCGAGCGCCGAGAAAAATTTTGAATTTTTCAGTACGAATAATGTACGCTTAGCTTGCTCCGAGTGGCTAGGAATCTAAATATTATATTCTTATGTATAAAAGAGAATATTTTGAAATTTTTCTTCACGAATTATGTGCATTTGCTTGCTTTGAGTGGCAAGGAAACTGAATTAAAATTAAAAATTTTCTCTAGTAAGAGTGCAACCAGAGAAAATTTTGTATTTTAACTCGTTCTAAGAGTCACGAGATTACAATAATTTTGCTAATTAGAGAGCGAGCAGTTAGCTGCGAGCGCCGGGAAAATTTTAAAAAGAGTTTGCTGGCCGCTGATTTTGACAAGAAAAAAAATTAAGCCACATTAAATTACTTAATTTTCATGGCTCCCATGGCCGCGAGGCCCTGGATCAGCGCCTGTTATTAACATGGAGTTAGTAGTACCTTTATATAGTTCGAAAGGCTGTATGTATGTCGCTATTTTCCGCCTTCCTAAAATATTTTAAGTCCTAAATCATTATAATACTTGAAAAGGTCTTCTTTTGATGCATTTTGATCTTTTTCTTTTTGAAGCCTTTAAGCACTTCACAATCACTTAACTCGCGAATATGTTTAAAAAAAATGAATAAATAAATTTTAAATAATTAAAAATTTTGCGAGGCCCCTCAAGCGCGAGGCCGTCGGCGGTCGCCGACGTCGCTGACGCCTAGCGCCGCTACTGGTGGTACGGGTAAGAGGTAAACTTTTAATATACACATAGGTATCGGTATGGTATTTACTTACTCAATTTGAACGAACGGCCTCGGTTTCTTTTTGGTGGCCGCTGCACCTAAAAACCAACATTATGAACAGGGGGTGACGATGCGTAACACATTTCCCGCATTCGTATTGACGAGTACTTCGGTGCTAGATGGTAATAAAAAAAGCTTGTTGTTTAAAAGTTTGTTTTTTTAATTTCACTTGTTATAATAATTATTCATTGGACTTCGCTAAGTCGTCCACACAGCGACTAAGTACTACAGCCATGGATGAAAAATATTATATTTTTTATCCATGCTACAGCCAACGAACCAATTCGTTTGGCTGGTGTGTGCCCTTTTTTGTCCAAGGAACAATGCGATACGCATTATCACCCCACACCGGGGGCGCGGGGCGGTATGTGGGACTCCCCCGCCGAAGATGGGCGCGGCGGGGATACCCACTAAAAAACCTGCGGGCTTTCCTGCGGGACGCCATAATGGCGGGGGCAGCGGGTACGCCGAAGCACTTATCCGCGGCCCCGACGGCTGGTTGGCCCGGCTAACCCGTAAGTCCCCGAGCGGCTCGATCGGTCCGCACCCGCGCATGCGAATTTGAACCTTATTTTAAGGAATCTAGAAATAATAAATGTCAATTTTGATTTGAACCGGTGTGTTTCCTGAATCAAGGGCTAATTACTTACATAAATGAATGAAACATAAAACCAATACCGCTTTCAATAACATCTCGCTCGCAATGATCGAAATTAAACTGATTGGACGGTTTATTTCTGCAGTAGTTAGCTACTTAATAGAGCGGAATCCATTTTACGTTTAATCTAAATTCGATTTTTAATGTTCTTCAGTACATACTGAATTAGGAAATTAATGGGCTGAAGAGTCAACATCTTTACGACTCTTGAGTAAGAAGAGTTTGTGTGCATCTAGTATTTTACATCATTGTGAAACCCTGGGCACTGTACTGATTATGGGCAGCGTTATCTATTACCATTAGGAAAGCGTCTTGCACGTCTTCTTACTTCTTCGTAAAATAACCTGAGTGGCTATTGGCTAATTCTCACCTACTACGATTGATGACAACTTCAATGTACATTGCTGCTTTTGTTACTTTACTCATATTAATGAGGAGGTTTAAGCACGTAATGTACGCAAAATTGTCTATGGATTCTAGTGTTAAAAGGCTCGTCCATATATGCCGGCCAATGATTCGTCGAGTGTGTGTTTTGTCTATGGACGAACAATTTTTGTCTTCGGATATTTACGGTTTTTTTTCCGGTAAATTTCTGGTATACATTTTGGGCTCCATAGCTGACGACTTTAATTATACTTTGAATATTAATCAATCATGGATCATTTGAAGCCATTTTGTGTGAATAACTACTTGAAACTAAAGATCATTCACAGTTATTTTACCTCTAGCCTTTACGTTGGCTAGCCTGAAAATTATGTTGCCATGTCACGTTAGTATTGACTTCCCCATTTTTAACCCCCAACGCAAAACGACGAGGTGTTATAAGTTTGACGTGTCTGTCTGTGTGTGTATGTTTGGTGGAAATCGGTCCAAGATGGCCGCCGCTACAAAATGGCGGATTACTTTTTTCTTCCACAACCCCCTTAATATGGATACTAAATGAAAGGGCTTAATAAGTAAAATACAGCCCACTATATAAAATTTAAAATCCAAATGGCCGCCATTAAAAATGGTGAATTGCGTATTACGTTTGGGGCGGGGGTTTTTTAATTTTTTAATTTAATTCACTTGTAAGTATTATTTTACAGTGCTGTAGGTAGGTACTTACGTGAGTTTCCTGTTTCGAACCTACCTAATATTTTATATCATATTGATAGTTCGTAGTTACCACTTGTTCATGTGATAACCATCCGATATTGTTATAGATAAATTCAAGTAAAGCTTGGGATTATAATAATAATTATTAAAACAACGAGTACAAGTAAGTGACCTTATCAAGTACAAAAAGTAACGTTATAACAAGAAAAGTAACGCATTTTTGAAATTTTTATATTTATATACAGTTGAATTGAAATACGCTTATATATTATAACATTTCGGTGATTATTTCCTAATTTTTCAGTTTATTTAAAAAAGAAATGGCTAATCAACAAAAAAAATTAAATCCTTTTACTAAGATAAAGTTAATAAATTAACTATTATTTTCTATACCATTACAAGATGATTTATTTATTATAAGGTTCAATTTAAAATAAATATCTTGAAAAGTAACGTAAAAGTCATCTATACAAGAATGAAAAAGTAACACAAAGGGTCAAAAAGTAACATAAAACGTTACAAAAGTAACGATCTGGCAACAATTTGACAAATATGCAACATAAAGAAAATAATTTTGACATCTGTCAGAGGTAAAATAACTGTGAATGGTCTATAGTTAAATTTTCCTTATTTTTTTATTTATATAATCTGTGCCCCAAGTGCATATATATTATAATCTGTGCACTCGGGCGAACGTTCGGCCAACGACTCGCCGAGTCATTGGCCGGTATATGTGGACGAGGGGTTACATCATAGAGTAATACTATATACAGGGGTTACATGTCGTTTGGCGATAGCCAATAGACCTACTCTTTTACATAAGACAGCACATAAGTATATACTGGTTACAATGATAAATAAAAAACAATTCAATTAGATAATCACTTTATTTATAGGTATAATGGACTAAGAAAATCTCACAAAATAGCATATTATGTTACAAATTGTTTAACTTAACAATTTTCATTACTTTTTAATTTTTCGTTGCATATAAATTGTACCGTAACGTAGCCCAGTTATATTAACACAATATAACACTATAAAATACATTTACAACACTATAAAATCCATTTATTATACTATAAAATTCGTATTTACACTATAACATCCATTTATACTAGAAAGTCAGTTATTGGTTGTTGTTGTTGTCAGTTGTTGTTGTTAGTTGAGAAATTAGTTACAAGCTTTTATTTACGATCACCTGTTGTCTGTCTGTTTGTCTGTCTGTAATCAAATCTTGCAAGTTTAATTTGATCCACTTCCTGGTTTCCGATTGAGCTCAAATTTTCCAAGCATTTATAAATCGGATGACAATGCAATATTATTATGACATCGAGCTGATCTGATGATGGAGCTGGAAGGTGGCCATAGGAACTGTAATTAAACGACGCAACCCGTCGAGTTTGGGCTCATTTGATTCGTTAACGAGTACTTTAGGTGCTAGACGGTAATAATAAAAGCTTGTTTTTATTTTGAAGTAAAACTTCTTTAGGCGCGACTAGGGAGTAACTCAGATTTTTTTTTCTGACGGAAGTAACGCTTCCGCCATTTAAAAATAATAATTCTGATTGGTTGAAAACTTCTTTAGGCGCGACTAGGGAGTAACTCAGATTTTTTTTTCTGACGGAAGTAACGCTTACTATAGTCTGTGTAGTTTCCGCCATTTAAAAATAATAATTCTGATTGGTTGTAAGTATATGTCATATACTACACGCTTCTTGACTTCTCGACTTCATTCAACAACGCGTTTCGGTACAACGATAGATGCTGTATTTTCAAGAAAAGTAGCAAATTTAGAGAGTAAAATTTATGTTTCACATTATAGTTACCACAAACCTATAATTTCGTACGTAAGATATTATGATGACATTCAATTACCTGTTTCGAATGAATAATATTAATATAACATTTAAATAATCTTTGTAAAGCACATGAATAATAAATATAATTAAATTATAATATAATATTTATTTATTTAAGTTAATATTTAATCATTTCAGTGATATATGTCGTCAACGCCAAAGAAGTTTTACTTCAATCGCGCGTAAAGGTTACACGCACACACTTTTTTTTTTAATTACAACTTAATGATAATTAAATAATTTTTTAGATACAAGCCTTAATTGAGCTCAGTTTGAGTCACACGGAAATTAATTAAACTGGTTAGCATTAAGGACACCTCGATGTATGTTATACTTACCTATACTACGTTTCAAAAACAAAGATATTTTTTTAGCTAATTTGCAGGATTTAAAGGATCAATATCTTAATAAATTGGATATATATCGGATATTTTTCATAATACCTAGTCAGGTCATAAGTATTGTCACACATTAAAAACTTTTCTTTTAGAATGCTGGCCACAAAAAAGTTTATTGAATTCGAATTTCGAATTGTTCATGAAAATAAAAATGTATACTTTTTAGAATTTTACTCATTTTTAAATATGGAGTGGACGCTTAAAGAAGACCGTGTTGCAGTTATTGCGTTGCATCGTTGCGGTTACGCGCCAATTAAAATTTTTGACATACTGAAAAATTTGAATATAACCAAAAGATTCGTTTATCGTACCATCAAACGATACAATGAAGACTCTAGTGTAGATGACAGGTCAAGAAGTGGTCGCCCTCGGTCTGTTAGGACTCCAGCAGTGATAAAAGCTGTGAAGGCGCGAATTCAAAGAAATCCCAAACGTAAGCAGAAACTGTTGGCCCTTCAGATGGGGTTAAGCAGAACCACGGTGAAAAGGGTGTTAAATGAAGACTTAGGGCTTCGGGCATATCGAAGAAAAACAGGACATCGTTTAAATGCTCGTCTAATGGACCTGAGACTGAAGAGATGCCGCGCTTTGTTGAAGCGGTACGCGAGAAAAAAATATCGAGAAATTCTTTTTTCGGATGAAAAAATTTTTACCGTAGAAGAGAGCTACAACAAACAAAATGATAAGGTGTACGCACACAGTAGTGAAGAAGCGAGCAACCGTATTCCGCGTGTCCAACGAGGTCATTTTCCATCCTCGCTCATGGTATGGTTGGGAGTTTCTTATTGGGGCTTAACAGAGGTACATTTTTGTGAGAAAGGTGTAAAAACGAATGCAGTTGTGTATCAAAATACAGTCCTGACGAACCTTGTGGAACCTGTTTCTCATACCATGTTCAATAACAGGCACTGGGTATTCCAACAAGATTCGGCGCCAGCTCATAGAGCGAAGAGCACACAAGACTGGCTGGCGGCGCGTGAAATCGACTTCATCCGGCACGAAGACTGGCCCTCCTCCAGTCCAGATTTGAGTCCGTTAGATTACAAGATATGGCAACACTTGGAGGAAAAGGCGTGCTCAAAGCCTCATCCCAATTTGGAGTCACTCATGACATCCTTGATTAAGGCAGCAGCCGATATTGACATGGACCTCGTTCGTGCTGCGATAGACGACTGGCCGCGCAGATTGAAGGCCTGTATTCAAAATCACGGAGGTCATTTTGAATAAACTTTATTGTCATAAGAATCTATGTTTTGTTAAGTTCATTTTGGTATATAAATGGTTACATAATAAATAAACTTGTTCCAATAATTTTATATTAAACATGTGACAGAATTTATGACCTGACTAGGTATATCTGATATCTATCATAAGATATATCGGATATAACAGTTTTTGTGAATATATCTATGATATTTTCATAGATATATAACCTTCGAACCCCGCAAAAATTATCTTTGTTTTTGAAACGAAGTATATATGATAAGCAAAATTGTATTGTTCTTTTTGAAGTGAAAACTTCTTTAGCGGCGCTGAGCACTTTTTTGTATGGGTAAAAACTTTAAAACTCGCGTCAGGGTCACGTGATGCTGATCGAAAAAGCGTAAGATCGAGGGGAAGGGAGAGGAACTAGTATCTCCCACTCTTTCTACCGTGCCTGAGTGTGCTGCTCTGTTGATGGTGTAAAAGTCGTCGAAATTATGGATGGAAGTTGATTTTTCTGAGAGATAAAATTTAATGTAATATATAAATAACGATATAATATTATAAATAACAACATATAAATTGTCATATTTGTGTACGATAGCGCAATAAATAAACATTGTATTCTACCTCATAAATGATAGTACTTTTATACATTAATAATTAAACACAACGTTAATATTGAAGTTTTCACTTCTGCCGGCACTCCCGGAGTGCTACCTTTTTGAAGTGAAAACTTCTTTAGCGGCGCTGAGCACTTTTTTGTATGGGTAAAAACTTTAAAACTCGCGTCAGGGTCACGTGATGCTGATCGAAAAAGCGTAAGATCGAGGGGAAGGGAGAGGAACTAGTATCTCCCACTCTTTCTACCGTGCCTGAGTGTGCTGCTCTGTACTCTGTTGATGGTGTAAAAGTCGTCGAAATTATGGATGGAAGTTGATTTTTCTGAGAGATAAAATTTAATGTAATATATAAATAACGATATAATATTATAAATAACAACATATAAATTGTCATATTTGTGTACGATAGCGCAATAAATAAACATTGTATTCTACCTCATAAATGATAGTACTTTTATACTTATAATTAAACACAACGTTAATATTGAAGTTTTCACTTCTGCCGGCACTCCCGGAGTGCTACCTTTTTTTTTTTTTTTTTGGCAATAAATTCTATTCTATTTTTTTAATTACACTTGTTATAGTATTCACTTGATTTTATAGTTATATAAATTTACAGATCATGTGCCTTTATGTACTCTCCTATTGTGGGTATAAAGAGCAGCTTTCTGCCTAAAAGCTCTTCCACATATAGAGCAAGATAGGGGCTTTGCACCCGTATGTATTAGTTCGTGTTCGAGGAGGCATTTCTTTATCTGAAATGAAAGTATAATAAATGTTAAAATATAAGTAAAAATGTAGGTTGATGAATTTTTAAAATGTAAATTTATTGATTTATGACATGGTTAAATTATTATTATTTGAATTTCGGACATTTATACACATATTTATTATTTTTTAAATTGAAATGAAATTATTATTATCCTTTACTTATATCTATTTAATTGTTAAAATTTTACTATGACTTATTTTTAAATGTTATTGTAATTTTAGTGATTATTTTGTTTAATATTGTGTATATTTCAAATACGATCTTGGATTGTTATAAATGAAATGAATATATATATTTTTAACCCCCGACGCAAAAACGACGGGGTGTTAAGTTTGACGTGTCTGTGTATGTGTGTGTGTCTGTGGCATCGTAGTTCCCGAACGGATGAACGGATTTTGATTTAGTTCCTTTAGTTTGAAAGTAGAGTTAGTCGAGTGTTCTTAGCCATGTTTGGTGGAAATCGGTCCAAGATGGCCGCCGCTACAAAATGGCGGATTACTTTTTTCTTCAACGACCCCCTCAACATGTGTATCAAATGAAAGGTCTTAACTAGTAGAATACAATCCACTATATAAAATTTAAAATCCAAGATGGCCGCCATCACAAAATAGTGAATTACATATTGCGTTGGGGGTTTTTATAATTTAATTCACTTGTTTTAATGTGATGCGAAAAATGAATGAATGAATGTGATGTGTATGATTTTTTTTGTGTGTGTGTGTGCTAGTGAAATTACTGGGCTGAAGAGTCTTAACATCTTATGACTCTCAAGTAAGAAGTGTTAGCGCAGTGCACTGGGTAGCACTGTACTGATTATGGGCAGCGTTATCTCTTACCATCAGGAGAGCGTCTTGCTCGTCTTCTTACTTCGTTGTATAAAAGTGATGAAGTAGAAAACGAGCAAGACGCTCTGCTGATGTTAAGAGGTAACGCTGCCCATAATCAGTACAGTGCTACTTAGGATTTCACAATGATGTGAAATTCTAGGCACCAACGCTTCTTACTCAAGAGTCATAATATAAGCCCAGTAATTTCACTATCTACAGTGCCCTTCTACCTGTGCACAGTAATGTTTGCACATCACTGCTCAGGCGGTAGAATAACTGTCACTGTTGGGGTACCCACCTAGACGACCTCCTGCAAAGGAAGTCTACCCACGGTGAAATTTACAGAATTAAAAGCAATTAAAAGCAATTAAAAAGAAATTTACAAACCATTTTATAAATTTGTTAAACTTAGTTTAGCTACCTAATTCTTATTATTATACCTACCTACTACTCATTTAGAGTTAAATTGTTAAACATTTATAAGAAGTTCCTCGATTTATTAAACCTATCTTTGTCTAGATGTTAGTTAGATTTAAGCTTAAAACCACTTTATTTTTGGAAATAAACAAATTAATTATTAATATTTTAGGGTTCCGTACTCAAGGGGTAAAACCGAGCCCTATTACTAAAACTTCGCTGTCCGTCCGTATGTTTGTATCCAAGCTTTCATGAACCGTGATAGAAAGTTGAAATGTTCACAAAATATGTACTTCTGTTGCCCATATAACAAATACTAAAAATAGAATAAAATAATCTCATATAACATCAAATATAACTCCCATATAGCGTGTGTGTATCTGCGTGCGTGTGTGTGTGTATCTGTGTGTGTCTGTGTGTGTATCTGTGTGTGTGTGTCTGTGTATGTGTTTGTGTGTGTGTTTGTGTGTGTGTGTGTTGTGTGTGTGTGTCTCTGTGTGTGTGTGTGTATCTGTGTGTATGTATCTGTGTGTGTGTATCTGTGTGTGTTTGTGTGTGTATGTTTGTGTCTTACCTTAAAAGATTTCCCGCATTGCTGGCATATATAGTCCTTAACGTTTTCCTTGTATCCTTCGTGAGCTCTACGCACATGTCGTTTCAAACAACGTTTCGTCGCTAACCCCTGCAACAGGGATACATGGTCAAAACATATGCAATTAAAAACAAAGTGTATTAAAAATAACTTTTTAAAAAAAACCTTTTATTATTATTACCATCCAGCACCAAAGTACTCGTTAAGACGAATGAGCAAATCGATCAGGTTGCGTTGTTTAATTACAGAGTTCCTATGGCCACCTTTCATCTCCATCAGATCAGCTCCATGTCATAATAATATTGCATTGTCATCAGATTTACATACATACATGCAAAATTTCAGCTCAATCGGAAACTGGGAAGTGGATCAAATTTAACTTGCAAGATTTGATTACAGACAGTAACTATAAGCCTGTTAAAATGCAATCCCTATGAGTTTCTTGCACGTTCTTCTCATAGAGGTGCCTTGCGAACGAGCGGTAGAGTATAAAATAGAAAAAAAAAATTGACTTGCAAAAGTGCTTCATTGTTGCCTATTTGAATAAACTAAATTCAATTTAATTCGTTTCTACTATTACTACCTATTGTAATTTTTTTTTAGGAACTTAATAATAACTTTTCAATTTTTTCAATGTATTGTATGATGTATTTTTATGCTTGGTAATAAATCGTCATTTATTTATTTATTTTTATTTATTTATTTGCGTATAAGGGTAAATACAGTTGATATAAGAATAATATTATAAACAGTCCGCCTTGTGCTGCCTTTCGGCGTGTAAAAAAAAAAAATTTTTTTTTGCACGCCGAAAGGCAGCATAAATTAATAAATAAATTCTTAAAACACAATTTTGACATTATATTGCATGCAAAAAATAAAAATTAAATTTTGTGAAATAGGTAACATGTCATAGTAATTAAATTGCAATTATAATGATTATACAAACAATGTCAAATAAGATTAAAATAAAAATATAACACTCAAAGTTTGTTATCTAAATATTCATCTACAGAATAAATAAATAAATAATAAATAAATATTTCAGGACATTTCACACAGCGCCACCTAACGCCAAACAAAGCAACTTAATGCTTGTAATATGGTGGTTAGGGTAACGGATATAATACTTATATACTTTTCTTTTGTAAATACATACTTATAATAGATATTTAAACCACCCAGACCAGAAACAAATACTTGTAGATCACACAAACATTTGTCCCATGCGGGAATCGAACCTGCAACCTTCTGCGTTGCAAGCGAGTATTAGCCCACCGCGCCACAGAGGTATAATAGTGCCACCGGGGGTAGACTTCCTTTGCAGGAGGTCGTCTAGGTGGGTACCCCAACAGTGCCAGTTATTCTACCGCCTGAGCAGTGTACTGCAAACATTACTGTGCACAGGTAGAAGGGCACTGTAGCTAGTGAAATTACTGGGCTAAAGAGTCTTAACATCTTATGACTCTTGAGTAAGAAGCGTTGGTGCAGTGCTCCTAGAATTTCACATAATTGTGAAATCCTAGGTAGCACTGTACTGATTATGGGCAGCCGTTATCTCTTAACATCAGGAGAGCGTCTTGCTCGTCTTCTACTTTTACACATAAAAAAAAGTCAGCTTTGTCAGTTAGGAAGCTAAGTTTGAGTTGTTATTTTGTTACCTTTCCGCATATAGGACATTTATGTTTGGCTAGTCCTTTATGGTGATAATTGATATGGTCCTCGAGGTCGCATTTTTTTAAATATCCTTTGTTGCACAACTCACATTTTAGTCTGAAACATTATAAATTTCATTTACTATAACTATTATAATATTCATTTACTATTATAATACCTATTTATTTAGAATAGAATTTGGTAGAAAAATGGTAGAAATTTTGATGGTAGAAACATGGTAGATATTTTAATGGTATAGTGCTTTTCACGAAAGGAGTCCTTTTTTCGGGGCGCCACTAATTTTAACTTTTAAAATGTACGAACATTTTAAAAGTTAAAATATGTATAACTTTTTAACGCCTCATAATATCTCATATATAATTTCTTAATTAAATAAGTATTTATTTTATCTAACAAATACAAATGAAAAGAATTTATGAAAATTTTAAATGCCATTTTTAAATATATCAAACTGGAAACACTTTTAAATGTGTGCAATAATATTATGGAGGGCTGTTCTTAAGGAATTTTCAATAAATTAATTCTATGAATTTATATTTCAAAATTTGTCAAATAATGCGAGCGAGAGAGCGTCACTCGATATATACGCTCTTAAGTACCTACTCTTTGATTTTTGTTAGCTTAATAAGGATTTATAGATAGTTATGTACCTATCTGCAATACAATATGCCTAACTTAGTCTATACTACGTTTCAAAAACAAAGATATTTTTTTAGCTAATTTGCAGGGTTCAAAGGATCAATTTCTTAATAAATTGGATATATATTGGATATTTTTCATAATATATCTGATATATATCCTAAGATATATCGGATATAACAGTTTTTGTGAATATATCTATGATATTTTCATAGATATATAACCTTCGAACCCCGCAAAAATTATCTTTGTTTTTGAAACGAAGTATAGTTTCATAAGTTTTATAAGCTTAAAACCGTTGTACTTTTTAGAAATAAACTTTATTATTATTTATAATCAAAAAATGTATACATACTCACTTAAAATTATCTCCCAAAGCGTGCGCTTGTGAATATTTCAAGTGATTCTCGTAGGTGGTGCGACTGACAAAGGTTTTGTCACACTCCAAGCATATGTACGAATCTGTGCGTGTGTGTGTACGCTTGTGTATGTGTGCCAACTCCTTGCGAACCATCTTATGGCATATTTGGCATTCTTCCCTTGGTATGGTGCCTTTATGGATTCTGAAATAGTATTTTTATTTATTTATTTTATTCGGAAAACATTACAGTGTAAGTATCTTAGTGGGTAAAATATGTAAATTTCAAGTCACCATTTACAAGTTTTCGCAAGCTAAGTTACTTGTTTGCTTTATACAATAATAGGTACAAACTAGAAAAAAACTACATGGGAAACCATAGAAAAATACAAAGGTATTTTGAAAACGAGCTACAAAAACAGCAGTTACGGAATAATAATAAGTATATATGGATAATTATAAATTATGTTATTAAATAAAACAGTTAGCAATTCACACCAAGCCCACTTTTTGAAAATTAGGATCTAAGTGTAACATGACAGGAGTTAAATATATCAAAATCTAAGTCGGGTGAGTCACCAAGTTTATATTTACTTGTTTCGCTGATCTAACAAAAAATGAATTTTGCCTATAATTAGTCGAGCAATGCGAAACCTTAAGGTAGATTGGCTGTCTAACGGGCCTCGTAGGTACTTTTAAACCAATTATACAAACTTTTATTTACTTTCACCTGTCTGTCTGTCTGTAATCAAAACTGGCAAGTTGAATTTGACCCACTTCCCGGTATCCGATTAAGCTGATTTTGCATGCATGTATAAATCGGATGACAATGCAATATTATTATGACATCGAGCTGATCTGATGATGGAGCAGGGATGTGGCCATAGGAACTCCGTAATAAAACGACGCAACCTCATCGAGTTTGGGCTCATTTTATTCGTCTTGACGAGTACTTGATGGTAGTACCTAATAATAAAAGCTTCTTTTTAAAAAGATTTTTAAAATTTTACTTGTTTTATGTGAAGAAGTGGACGAGCAAGACGCTTTCCTGATGTTTAGACGTAACGCTGCCCATAAACAGTACAATACCACCTAGGATTCCACAATGTGAAATTCTAGGAGCACTGCAACAACGCTTCTTACTCAAGAGTCATAAGATGTTAAGACTCTTTAGCCCAGTAATTTATATAATATTACGCTGCGCCCGCGGTTTTACCCGCAGTTGTAGCCTATGTGTTATTCCAGGGGCTATCTCTATACGAAATTTCAGCTCAATCGGTCCACCTGTTTAGGCGTGAAAGAGTAACAAACATACATCCAGACATTCTTACAAATTTTCACGTTTATAATATTAGTAAGATTTCATTTTTTTTTTAAAAGCGACTTGCCTTTGTATATCTGTCCCTATATACTGATTTTGACTTTTCATTAATAAATAGAGTGATTGAAGAGGAAGGTTAACATGTATAATACATGCACAATATAATAGTATAAAACTAATAATTTTCTGTGTCGGCGCAACAAAGCGCGCTCGGGTCCACAAATCTAAATATATAAAAGGAAAGAGTGACTGATTGATCTATCAACGCACAGTCTAAACCTCTGGACGGATTGGGTTGAAATTTGGAACATATATAGGTTTTATCATCTAGACCTCCGCGAAGAAGGTATTTGCCATGCGGGCAAAGGCGCGAGCATAATAATTCATTATTGATTCCAAAAATATAGGTAATATATATTACAAGATCTTATTGTTATACTTAAAAGCACTACATTTTACCCTGCCATGGCTGTGGTTGAGTGCAAACAAGATTATATATTTTTTATACAACGAAGTAAGAAGACAAGCAAGACGCTCTCCTGATGGTAAGAGATAACGCTGCCCATAATCAGTACAGTGCTACCCAGTGCACTGCCCCAACGCTTCTTACTTTGAGAGTCATAAGATGTTAAGACTCTTCAGCCCAGTAATTTCACTAGCTACAGTGCCCTCCTACCGAAGCACAGTAATGTTTGCCATCACTGCTCAGGCGGTAGAATAACTGACACTGTTGGGGTACCCACCTAGTGACCTCCTGCAAAGTCTACTCCCGGTAAATTGAACTAATATTGATAGCATAAGCCAGTATAAAATAAAGTTATAAAATATATAAAAGAATACCTTTCATGCCTCTCCAGATTTCCTTTAAGAGTGAATTTCTTCTCGCATATTTTACATTTGTATCCTTCGTGATGTGTTTTTTGTATGTGCCTCCATCGAATGTCTTTATTCCTAGAATAAATCATAATAATTTCAGTTTATAATTAGGGATTATAATAATATTATTATTGTTTATAATTGGAGTTTATAATTTGGGTTTATAATAATTATAAGTGTTTATAATTGGAGTTTCTAATAAGGTTTTATGAAATGAAATAACGTTTATTCATGCACAAACATCTCACAACACAAAAACGACATAATATTACAAGACAAAAATAGAAATATTTGTACATGAAAAGTTTATAATAATTATAAGGGTTTATAATTGGAGTTTCTAATTAAGGTTTATAATAATTATTAAGGTTGATAATTGGACTTTATAATAATATTATTAGGGTTTATAATAATTATAAGTGTTTATAATTGGAGTTTCTAATTAGGGTATATAATAATTATAAGTGTTGATAATTTGAGTTTATAATAATTATTAGGGTTAATTTGGGCATATTATATTAAATGTTTGGGTTTATAATAATACTATTAGGGTTTATAATAATTATTACAGCTTGTAATTGGAGTTTATAATTAGGGTTTCTAATTGGAGTTTGTAATTTGGGTTTATAATAATAATTATGAGGGCTTATAATTGTAGTTTATAATTAGGATCTATAATAATTATAAGAGGTTATAATTGGAGTTAATAAATAATTGGAATTTATAATTAAGGTGCAAAATACTTTACCGAAAACTTTTGTCACATTTCGGGCAGGGATATTTTAGGTCGTCCGTTATTGTGCCAAATTTGGGTTGATAAGTCTGCAATAAATGTCTATGATTAATGTTTTCTTTTATACAGAGAAGTAGAAGACGAACAAGACGCTCTCCTGATGGTAAGAGATAATGCTGCCTAGTGGCAATCAGTATCTACTTTAAAATTCTAGGTGCACTGCCAAGGCTTCTTACTCAAGTCTCATAAGCTGTTAAGATACTTCAAGCCAGTAATTTCACTAGCTACACTTTTTTTTATGTAACAACAACAAGCAGACGGCCCACCTGATGGTGAGTGGCTACCGTCGCCTATGGATACCTGCAATACCAGGGGTACCGCTGGTACGTTGCCTCAATGTGTATGAGTGTGTGTTTGTATGTCATCAACATACGATAGACATATTTCACATTGTGTGCAGTTTTCTTTCTGAAAGTAAGCGGGTTAAATTAGAACTTGAAATATAATAGTGAAATTACTGAGGGGTATTGGCTATTGCCAAACTATGTACATGTAAAACATTAGAATCCATAGACAAAATTGCGTACATTACTTGCTTAAACCTCCTCATTAATATGAGTGAAATAACAAACGCAGCAATGTACATTGAAGTTGTCATCAATCAGGGTGTGAATTAGCCAATAGGTTCTCTGGACTGAAGAGTGTTAACATATTATGACTCTTGAGTAAGAAGCGTTAGTGCAGCACCAAGAATTTTACATCATTGTCCTGGGTAGCACTGTAATGATTATGGGCAGCGTTATCTCTTACATTCAGGAGAGCGTCTTGCTCGTCTTCTTACTTATGTTGCATAAAAAACATGACTTATGATATCAGAAGTGGAACTTATAATGTCAGAAGTGGGACTTATGATATCAGAAGTGTGACTTATGATATCAGAAGTGAAAATTGATATCAGAATTAGGATTTGACATAAGAAGTGAGATCACTTCATTAGGATGAATTAAATCATAAGATTTTGTTACAGAAATGACATTTAGGACTTCAGACGTGGGATAAAAGACATGAAAACTGGGATTTATTATATCAGAAGTAGTGTTTAAGATTGAAGTTGGATTTCCATATATTAAACAAACATTCCAACTTATATTTCCATACCTCTTTATGAAATTTGTTATTATGATGTACCATTTGCTTTACAGACTTAAATTCTCGAACACAAGTCACACATTTCCACAATATATTAGGTTCGGACAATCGTTTTCTTTGAGCTTTAAAATAATTCTTCATTTCTTCCTCGTTCATAAGATTAATTGTAAAATACTTTTTGTATTTGAAATTTGACGATGGATTCACTTCGTCTTTTTCTTTTTTAAATTTAACTTCATCAGTTTTCTTTTTAACCATGTTGGTATTTTCAAAATTGGCTTTTTCAATGTCTGTGTTAACATGTTTAGAATTAATTCTGCGAGTTTTCCTATTAATAACTTCGTATTTATTGCCAGTATCGTCAACATTTATATTAGTATTGCCATGGTGAAAATTGTCTATGGCAGTTTTCTTTTTTTTATCGCTTTTGGTGTTGCCAGTATCTTCAAAATCGTTTTCATGGTCTGTGTTGCTCAATTTATCTATGGCTTTATTGTTTTTTTCATCTACATCTGTTAGATTATTATCTTCATAATTATTTTCTGTGTCCGTATAATCATCATTTGAATGATTTCCATTATAAAATAATGATAAAGGAATATCATCATCGTCACTTTCTACTTTAATATCTGTGATACCTTTTATGCTACAATCTATGAGAATCCCTGTTTCATGGTCATATTGGTATTCGTGATTTAGTTTTGTTATTTTGACTGTTCTTAGACGGGAAAGAGATTTCAATTTTACCTGTAAAAATATTATTAATTTATCATTTTACTAATATAAACGTGAAAGTTTGTAAGAATGGATGTATGGATGTCAGGAGTCAGGATGTATGTTTGTTACTCTTTCACGCCTAAACAGGTGGACCGAGCGAGCTGAAATTTGGTATAGGGATAGCTTAGACCCTGGAATAACACATACAGCGGGTAAAACCGCTGGGCGCAGCTAGTACTTATAGGGAAGGAAATAGTCTCTGCCATTTTTTTTTATCCCAGGAAAAATGCGTTACGCATCGTCATCCCACGCCGGTGGTTATATGATTTGACTAACTTTGATTTAGAGTGCTTTTCGTGAAGGAGATCCCACGGTTTAGCGGAACTTAATTAAATTAAAGTGCTACTGTACCTTGTCAAATATTATTTTTATCGTGTATTTTTGTAGCGTCCGTGGCCCAGTGGTCATACATCCGGCTTTTAATACGGAGACCCTGGGTTCAAATCTCAGTGTGTGGCAAAAAGTTCGCCTGGACGCTACCGTGTTTCGGAAGGCACGCAAAACTGTGGGTCCCGGCTGTTTCCTATAAGATATGTAGGAGGCAGTCTTTAGGTCATGTTGCTGTAGTAATCTCGGCGACCTGAAACTGCAACATATAGGTTCGTCACACAACCTATAAATTGTGATTTGACTCTGACAGTGTAAGTAGGGTAACCTGTTCTGTTTGAGTATAAACCTCAATTATTATTTTATTTATTTGTTCGATTAAATAAATACCTATTTAATATAAAAAAATATATATTTTGAGGTGTCAAAACTCAATAAATATTATAACTTTAAGACATGCGATAGTAAAAAAAACCCTATATATTATGTACATACATCTTGTCCATCGATTATTGCCGTCAGTTGCTTTTGTACAGCACACGCTTGCAGTTGGAACCTTTTGATTCTGTGTAGAACGGCCGAACACTCCCAACAAACTCGAAGACTTGCCGTTTCTTTGTAAAATCCTTCCTGAGAACGTAAATTAAAATGTTAGAAACAAGTGAAAATACTGGGCTAGAGTCTACTCTTGAGCAAGAAGCGCTATTTCGCAGCACCTAGAATGTTACTAAATAAAAAAAATAAAAATCATTCATTTCAGACCCTCGGCCCATATCTCCACAAAACAATAGATACAAATTTAGAAATTATTATTAAAAATTAAATTTGTCTAACAAGAGGTTAATTAATAAATTTGAATGGATAAAAAGAAAATTAGGAATTAAAAATGTCAAAGAATATAAATTGTAAACAATAAAATGATATCAAAATAAAAATGTCAAGAGATTAATTAATTAATACGCTAAACTACTACTAAACTTGCAATAGATTTGAAAGACAAAAATTTGACAATTTATTTATTTAAAAGGAAATTAAAATTGTGGTTGTTGGATAACTGTTTTTATACCGTTAACCCTTTAACCGCCACCGTCGGATATATCCGACAAGCCTGTTCTGTTACGTAACCGCCAGAGTCGTATATTTCCGACTGCACTTTAAATCTACATTTTAAGTCATAACACTGTATTTTATAAAACTATACTCGTAATTAGCTAAATATTTATAATTAAAAAAACTTGCCTGGCGCTAGGGGCACGACAAGTGATTTTAAGTCTGGCGGTTAAAAGGTTAAAGAGTATTTAGATAAAAATTATTGAATTATTATTATTTTATTCTATGACTTTTTTGTATTAATCAAATTTGTATAGTGACATTTTTATAATATTGACATTAAGCATGATTTAATTTTGAAGTGAAAACTTCTTTAGCGGCGCTGAGCACTTTTTTTGTATGGGTAAAAACTTTCAAACTCGCGTCAGGGTCACGTGATGCTGATCGAAAAAGCGTAAGATCGAGGGGAAGGGAGAGGAACTAGTATCTCCCACTCTTTCTACCGTGCCTGAGTGTGCTGCTCTGTTTAGGCGGCACAGGGGGTTTAGACAAGCGCGCGCCCGATATTTTTTTTTTATATTTTATATTTTTTTTATTAGACACTTAAGGAGCCTGCTTTAGAGGTTTTAAAAAAATCGTTTTTTATTTTTTGCATAAATGTCTTCTTAAACTATCCAAGAATATGTCAGTAAAATTTCAGAAGCAAATTCAGAATATTTTCGGAGTTACAGAAGAATAGTGAGCAAGCGTCGAGCAGGTATACGAGCGGCCGGATCGCTCGGAGTGTCCACGCTCTGCCCCTCGATCTATTGTATGTATTGTAACTATTGTACGTATCCAAAGGGACTAACAGTCCTTCAAGACACTATTTACTATTCGTAGAAGGTCATTATGGAGCTATGGTAGGGATAAAATAATGTATTATAACGGTATATAAAAGCTGGCTGCGTCGGCTTGAGCAAAGCTATATTTAGCATTTAAGTTCAGTTTTGATTTGTTTTTCGGCACGTAAACATCTTGAAATTATGCAGAGCTATCCAAAAGTGCACAAATCTTCAAGTGAACGGACTGGAAAGCCACGAAAGCGCAGATTCCACGGCAATCAGTTTCAAAATGTTTCGTCATCGGACGATGAAGAAGCTAATACTAGCCGGAGTGAAAAAAAATTGGTGTCAGCAACTACGGACGATGTTATAATTTATCCGTCTCATTATTATCGGATAATCGAGTTTGTATCTGTGTTTTTAGCAATTTCTGAGTTAGTTATTTGCAATTCGTGCAAGCAGAAAATAACGTTTGCCGAAAGTGGCCATCGAGGTCTAGGATTCAAAATCGTTTTGTCGTGTAAATGCGGTAAACGAGAAATCCAATCCGGACCGTTCATTCACACCGGCTACGAAATCAACAGAAGAAAATTGTGTTCGTCATGAGGCTTTTGGCGACTCATATTCAAGTAAAGAGGCCAGAACAGCCTGCAGACTCGAACATCAGGGCGAAAACCAGTTTTTTGAAGAGTCTGAAGGGCAATTCTATGGACCAGGAATCGCAGATTAGCATATTATTGCGGTAAGTTCAAGAAAATTACGATTTTTTATATATGAAAACTTTAACGTGCGATTTCTCGGTTTTTCATTTTTACGATTTTTCCTAATTGGCGGGAAAGATAGGGAAAAAACTAAACGTCCTATCGAAACGAGACAAAATTGACTGTATTCGGGATGAAATTCTCTTCTAGTTGAACCTAAAAAATCTTAAGAAAGTTAAGATTAACCCACTTTTTAAACAATCTAAAGTGAATTTTTTTTTCCAAAAAAAATTTTTTTTTTTTAATTTGCGAAAAATTGTTGAATTTCTTATTTTTGTTTTAATTTTCTTGGTTTAACTAGAAGCTATACTATTGAAAATAATTATTTTTTTGGGTTTTTTGTTTTCAGATGGAAATTACGACCTCCATCTTTCCCGCCGCACGACACATGCACACTCGAGGCGCCTTGACGAAATGCTTGTACCAGGCATAATATGACTTATTTTTTAATGAAAAAATTTGAGAAGAATGTTCAAATATACAACAATAAAACCTAAAAGTTTCGTTTCAATCGAATATTTCTTTCCTTCCAAAAAAAATCCTCGAAAAAATCGATTTTTTGAAGCCTCTAAAGCAGGCTCCCCCCTTAAATAGGTTCGAATCAAAACTGTTTGTTTCTTACTTCAGTTATCATAAACCAATTGTATCAGTTGTAAAAATTTGCGATGATGATTCTGATAATAACGATGGTGTAAAAGTCGTCGAAATTATGGATGGAAGTTGATTTTTCGGAGAGATAAAATTTAATGTTATATATAAATAACGATATAATATTATAAATAACAACATATAAATTGTCATATTTGTGTACGATAGCGCAATAAATAAACATTGTATTCTACCTCATAAATGATAGTATTTTTATACTTATAATTAAACACAACGTTAATATTGAAGTTTTCACTTCTGCCGGCACTCCCGGAGTGCTACCTTTTTTTTTTTTTTTTAATCATTCTCTGACATAATATTATATGCATTTTTTTTTTGTTCCTTTTCCTTGGTGATATGATCAAAATCGATGTTTATTATGTTATGTAATGGAATCTAATATTAATTATGTAATTTGGTATAATTATAAATTTTGCACGCCTCAAAGAGGCACTAAACTAAGTTAAGATCTTATGTACCAACATTCTTGCAAATAAACAATTTACTTACTTACTTACATCATTTTGAAATCCTGGGTGGCACTGCACTGATTATGGGCAGCATTATCTCTTACAATCAGGAGTGTCTTGATACAGTATGTGCTATTATTTCTATAGCCAAAGCTAGGCTTGCGGGGTCGGAAAGTGTCGGTTGCCGCTAAAAGTAAAATTGTGTGCACGAACCTAATTGGAGCGGCCCATTTGCGAGACACCCGTACCGTGTCTTCCATTTTTATTTTTATTTAAGGACCAAACAGATTTGCAATGAAATAATTGTAAAAAATACCTTGTAAGCGTCAGGATAATACATTAGCAGCATGTACAATAAGTTTACACCGTCGGCAACCCTGCATAGTTGATGTAAACTGCGATTTGTTGACAGACACGTACAACATACGTCTTTTAACGATATTTCTGACATGGTTTGCGTGTAATATTTAATGTTTGTGATCAATTCACGTTTTAGGTCAATATTAAGTTTGATGAATTAGAGTTTGAAAGTGATTTTTATATTAAAAATCATTTATTTTCACAGAAAGACAAATTTATTTTGCAATTGACAAAGACAAGATACCAACATAGATTAGGTAGAGAAATATGGATACTATAGTCCGTTCACAGTTATTTTACCTCTAGCCGTTAGATTGGCTAGCCTGAGTTGCCATGTCACGTGTGTATTAACTTCCCCACATTGTGCTATTTTACAGTGCTGTAGGTACTTACTTGAATTTCCTGTTTCTAACCTACCTCATATAATATCAAATTGATAGTTCGCACTTGTTCATATTATGGTTACTGAAAAAACTTTACCCATCCGATATTGTTATAGCTAAATTCATTTTCGTCATAAGAAATTGAGTTTATGAACATTGGCAAAGCTTGGCATTACAATAATAATTATTAAAACGACGAGATAATACATCAAAATACATTTACATTTATTCAAATAAGAAGCCTACTAAACAGAGCACTTTTGCATAATAACTAAGAATTTAGGTAAATTATGTTTCACTCATGGTATCCCTATTTTACCTAACTGTCATGGCGGCCACCGGTTGACGAAATTTGGTAAATGGATTTAAGGCGCATTGTTGTCTTTTTCGCTTTCACAAAAAGCACGCACTGATGAAATAATATTTCTTCTACTGCTTAGTCTTAGAATCCTTTTCGGCATGTGATCAGATAGTTTAATACTTAAGAAAAACTCTAGGAGCTCTGAACACAAAATAGACAGCAATCCCAACATAAAGAAAATAATTGTCACATCTGTCAGAGGTAAATAACTGTGAACGGACTATAAAACAAAATAATAAAATGACAATAAATACAAATGACGGCTGACAGTTTTTTTTTTTTATTGTGGAAACTGAAATCCACAGACTGCCTATATTCTGTTCTATCGAAGCTCGATGATCCACACGATACAAGTAGCTGGTAGAATAAAACAATTTTCATTTTTTATCTGTATAAAATGAAGATTGAGCCACAGATAAAACACCAACAAAGTGAAAAGATGGCGCTGATCGTTCTCATTCACTGTTTTCCATTGTATATTTTTTCGTAAATAAACACCAAAATCACCAATGTAAAGAGACCCCTCACTAGAAAAGTTAATTAAAGTTAAGTTTTGATATAGGTTACGTAATAATAAGCACAATGAATATAAATATAATGTACGAGGTTCCTCTGTCGGAGGTGACTGCGGTGCCAATGCACGATCAGGGGCCTCCGCAACAACACGACGGAGAGCCCCCGGTCATAGTAAACATGCAGCCAGTCCCACAGGAGCCCGCGCCACCTCCCGACGAGAAAAAACCAAAACTAGACAAGAAGAAAAAGGAACCCATCGACGGCCAAGCAAAAGAAGTCATCTACCGAGTCATAAAGTTCTTCGAAAGCGAGAAACAAAACCGAGGATACGCGTTTCCCGTCGAAAACGTAGTAAAACGAGCGTGTGCCGCCACCGGCTTGTCAGAAAGCACGATAAAACGTATCAAAAGGGACGGAATTCGAGCTGAGGCGACGCAAACGAAAATGACCGGACCCAAAAAGAAAAGAGTGCGAAAAACGAAAGTGCAACTTGACTACTTCCAGTTATGCGCCTTACGAGGCATTGTGAACAGTTATTCAGTGAGAAAAGAGATTCCTACATTAGGTAAGATACTAACAGCTGCCCGTAATGAGTTAAGTTACACGGGGGGTAAAGAATCTCTAAGATTGATATTGTTAAATAAGTTAGGTATTAAGTTTAAGAAGTGTGAGAAGAAGAATAAGAAGCCTCCGGAACAACCGCAGCCTCCTCCGGTGCAACAAATGCAACAAGTGATGCCTACGCATCCGCAAATGCAGCAAATGAAACCTCCGGATAATATGTGTGTTTATACGCATATGATGCCGCATGTGCCGCCTGTATCTTATTAATACAGACTTAATTAGTTGCAGTATTTTAACGGACCCTAGAAACGAAAGACTAGGGGTTGTAATGTAATTGTCAACAGCAATGAGATAGAAAGTCAAAAGTCACGAAATGTTTCTTCAGTTAAATAAGAGGGGCTTGATGCTGGTCTGATATTAACCCCTTGATCCAGGAAACACTTCCGGTTCAAATCAAAATTGACATCTATTATTTCTAGCTTCTTTAAAATAAGATTCAAATTCGCATGCGCGGGTGCGGACCGATCGAGCTGCTTGGGGACTGGTGGGTTAAAGCCAGAAACTACAGGTACACTTTGTGTTTGGCAACAGTTAATGCAATGGTTACAGCTAAGGCATAGTAGTGATAATGTCTCCATTGCAACTGCAATTTCATTAGTTGCAGGTTTCATTACTTTCAAAATCCTATACAACACTGCACTGTAACCTATAAGCCAGACAGAAAAATTACTGGGCTACAGGGGCATACAAATTTTCCTTAACCAAGTAATTCTCCTGGCATTTTTATCGTTTAAAGGGAAAAGTGAATCATAAGTCACTAAAAAGATCTTGCATTGAAAAACCATACCATAGTCCTGCCTCCATCTGAAGAAATTTTTACAATTTTCGTATGGTTCTCTATAATTTGTCCAGTCTTAAAATGCAGCTCTACACTAAGGAAAATGTTCCTGAGTTTTAATACTTTGTCTGCAGTGGATATTTTAGTGTTATCTGTAGTAACAGAAATTATTGAAGTATAATAAAATCTGTTCAGAATGATAATTTCTGGCGCCCGAAAAATGGTTTGGATGAACTGTGTATGCCGGGATATGAGTGCTAGGGGAGTGAATGAAGATATGACGGATGATAGAGCAGAATGGAGGAGGAAGACGTGTTGTGCCGATCCTACATGATGTGGGATAAGAGCAGGAAGATGATGATGATAAAGTCAGTTCACAAAAAACAGCCATTTCGTGTATTTCAACCTCAAAAACACAGGATTCGCGTATTGTCAATGAAACCATGTGCATTTTAAGCCTGGACAAACCGACAAAATAGTGATAGATTAAGGGACTGCGCAGACGGCACACTTTTTGTACGATCGAGTCTGCGGCGTACAAAAAGTCTGCATGGCGCGCAAAAAGTCTGTTGCGGATTTTTCACAGACTCAACGCACACGACGCACATCTTCGATCATTCTGTCGGCAGAGCTGTAGGGACGTAGACAGGCCCGGATTTAGCCAAAATGCCGCCCTGGGCAGTGAGAAAATGCCGCCCCCCTCCGCCGAAATATTATTTATAAACGCTCATCGGCTAGACATTTTGCTAAGAAATTTGTTGTCGAGTTCTTTCATATTATATGTAATTATGAATATTTATAAAAAAAAAAATATACATCTAACTACGAAAGCTGTGTGTATAGCTTGCTTTGAAAAAGAGAAATTATAATTGAGAAATTTTATAATGATAACTACAATAAGACCGCTGATTGTGAATTGTGACACATAGATTATAATACCGGGTTTTTATGTTTAAGTTTATTTTTCAATGTTTCAATAAAGTGTTTTATCTACCTATCTATCTGTCTACGACAGGTGTGCGTAAGACTCGCTTGGAGTGGCAAGAAAATTATAATATTATGTTGACTAAAAAGATTGCGAGCAAGAAAATTTTGTATATTTGACTACACAACAGTGGGCGCATACTTCACCCTGAGTGCCAAAATCGCTGTGAGCACCGAGAAAATTTTGTTTTTGTGACTATATAAACAATGGATGCATAGTTTGCTCCGAGTGTTAAAATAAAAAAAAAAAATATTATTCAAAGCGCGAGAAGCTAGCTGCGAGCACCAAGAAAATTTTGTATATCTGACTGCAAAAAGTGAGAGCGTAGTTCGTTTTGAGTGCCAAAAATAAAAAAAAAGAAGGCGAGCAACTAGCTGCAAATGCCGAGAAAAGTCTTGCTACGAAAAGTGGACGGATAGCTCGTTTGGAGCAAAAATCTTGAGTTTGTGTGGCCAGTATTCCAGACTTCTTATTATGAAAAAAAAAATTGTAATAATAACCAGCGTGATTGAGAATACAAATTTTAATTCAACATCGGATGTTTATGGATTGAATATTTTTTCTCGTTTCGAAATTTGCCGCCCTCAGTAAATTTGCCGCCCCCTGAAAATTTGCCGCCCTGGGCACTCGCCCTGAATGCCCCTAGTGTAAATCCAGGGCTGGACGTAGACGCTATGGAAATCGTGCAGAGATCGCGAAGTATTATTTTGTACATGAAGTACAGAAAAAGAAGAAGAAAGAAGCGTTACGTCCACCACTAGCAAATGCAGATTGCAGACTAAAGTGTGTGTCGTCTGCGTTAGCGCGCGTTGAAGCAAACGTTCTATTTTTTTCACACACTTTTTGTACGGAGCGGCGCGACGCGGCGCGATCCGGTCTGCCCGAATTACACGGATTATTTGTGTGCCGGACTTTTTGCGCGTCGTGTGCGTTACTGCATATAATTGCATAGGTTCTATTTTGACAGACTAAAAAGTGCGTCATGGATAGTCTGTCGTCTGCGCAGCCCCATAGAGGCATATTTTAAGTTTTATTATAAACAGCTTTAATACCAGTAGTTTATTGTATAAATATTATTTTAAAGAAATCACAAATCATGAAATATTATATTATTACAATTATTTTTTTTAGTCCTTTATAAAAAAGTGTCCAAAAATTATAAGTTTGTCTGTCACACGAATTGTTAATAAATATTGAAAACACAAATTTATACTTTATAGATGTATGGCGTCACAACAATATCAAAGAAGGGACATTCCACATCCCCACCTAAAAACTTAAAGCTTTAAATCTCAACCATTTTTTATATTATTCACAAATATTTTTTTGATTTGTGAATAATATAAAAAATGGTTGAGATGTTCTTACCTATTTTTTTTTATTAAATAGATATTATTTATAAGATTTAAAATTACTAATACTGTTATAGGTTTTTGGGTAGAGACATCTTTTAAGTCACATCTTGCTGTGAATTGTTGTGACGTCATTACCCCCACCAAGCCACTTTAGTTTATATCTCTGTAGTTTTTTTTATTAAATCTACAAAGCAAAAATACAATACCAATAATATTTCTTAATCAACAAACTTAGTAATGGACCAACTTATATTTTTTTGGACACATTCCTATTCATGAAAGTTTTTTTATTGTTTGTAATGAAAAAGATAACATTTTAAAATGTCACAATAAAATTTGTACAATTACAACTTCTGTAGAATATTACAATAATAATGAAAAAGAATACATTATATTAATGATAATTATTGTATTTATAGTTTAGAATAAATATATAATTGTGTATAAGGCTGAGAATTTAAATTTATGTACTTTTTAAATAAAACTAAGATGTACAATGATGATTTTTATTTCATACAAATAAATAGTATTTACTATATACCTATATTTTCACATTTTATTCTCTTTACAATTAAAATGTATTGTTAATTGTGATGAATCCGTATTTACAAATACTATGTAACATTATGAGATCTTACTTTTCTTAAAAGTTAATTTTTCACCACTTCACTTGATATTCTTGTCAAGGATATCCAAATTAATTAATGTCGCCTTACTTGATAATATCCAATTTTAAACCAATTCAATTCAATTCATTTGATTTTATCAAATTTTAAATATACATATTGTTATGAAAATTTACTTGACATCTTCAAGTTCGTTCACTTGACGCATTCAAGTTCAAGTCAGTCCACTTTACATCTTCAAGTCACTTGATATTTTCAAGTCAGTCCACTTTAAATCTTCGAGTCAGTTCACTTGACATCTTCAAGTCGGTTCACTTGACATCTTCAAGTCAGTTCACTTGACATGTTCAAGTCAGTTCAATTGACATCTTCAAGTGCAAGTCAGTTCTCTTGACCTCTTAATAAATCAAACCCAAGTCAGTTCAGACGAATCAAAATAGGCGACGCGGTTTTTTAATTTGCATGCGTTTTTGGAATGTCAGTTGATTTTTACAGCACATTTATTTAGCCTTTGACCACGAATTTGAATCTCGTGTTTATGATACGCGACGACGCGGCCGTAGTTGGTAGAATACTAAAATTAATCACTGGATTGGTTACACGGGATACATCACTGGATTGGTTTTATAGCACATTTCATGCGAAACCAACATATTTTCTATCAGCTTCACACTTCTACATGAGGTAAGCCTCTCTTATCATTCTTCCACCTGCTCACTTCACCACAGTTTCACTTGATATCTTTATGTTGCGTTCGACAGTGTGAGTGCATAGCTTGTTTCTGTGTGAATGCGGCCGCACAGAACGGACATTGGTAAGGCCTTTCGCCTGTGTGTGTGCGTCTGTGATTTAGAAGGATGCGATTTGTCTGAAAAAAAATGGAAAAAGGCGTTACTTAGCAGAAATCCATGAAAAAATTTATATTACATTATGTAATTAGTGTTAATTCCACTTCTATTAGAGCAGATGGTCTATTGGCTATAGCCAAACGACATGTAAAACACTAGAATCCATAGACAATTTTGCGTACATTACTTGCTTAAACCACCTCATCAATATGAGTAAAATAACAAACTCAGCAATGTACATTGAAGTTGTCATCAATCGTAGTGGGTGAGAATTAGCCAATAGGGCTTCTGGTTTTAACAGATAACAGACCTTAAAGTGGTATCCACATTATTTAGTACTTACAGCAAATCCTCTGCCGCACAGATCGCACATTTTGTCCTTCACCCTTGAAACTTTCAGGTGGACGTGGGTTTTGTGCTTTCTCAGTCCGTATGCGTTGGCAAAATACTGAAAAACAAAAATATTGTAGAGGGAGGGGCTATGATGCATTGGTCACTAACACAATTAATAAGCAACTAAAATAAAAAGTTGTTGAAATCATGGAGCGCTAAATTTAAAAGAGATTTCCTAAATTTGTTGTGTAACATGCTAGTACATTTTGTTCGTCGATGGGGGACTGGAGGCTCTGCCGATTCCCAGTTCTCCGTCACAAAGACGATGCGGGAGTGCCGCCGGGTTGGTTTAGTTGGTATACCGTCTAGTCGCTCTGCACGGGGAGTCCCACATAACCCTCCCATACCCCCGTATGGAGGGTTTTTTTTTTTTAGCATACTAATCAAGCGTTTGACCGCAATCTCACCTGTTGGTAAGTGACGATGCAGTCGAAGTTGTAGCACGCTTGTTCAGTAAGAACCTATTCACTCTAGATTTGAACAAACCCACGTTATAGCATTCGGGAAACACTGAGAGTAGTAGCGAGTTCCATAACTTCGCCGTTCCCATAATGAAAGACGAAGCGAATCGCTTAGTCCGAGCTGCTGGTATACTCACCAGATATTGTATGGTATGCGTAAAGCATTTTTTCCCGGCGTAACCAAAAAAAGTACATTTTGTTCTGCTCAGAATCTCAATTTTATTTGTTTAACCCAATTCACTGTTCCATGCCTGTTCATGCAAATTTGACCTTTTTTACCTTCTGAAATATTATTAGTTATTATTTAATATTTAGTGTTAATTCCGCTCTAAATTTGTCGCACTAAATATTAAATAATAACTAATAATTGTTGTCATGGATTTCCGCAAAGTAACGCCTAGTTCCATTAATTATCTTCTGAAATATTTTGTTACTGTCCCTTTCAGCTATGGCATAAAGCTGGGTATATCAAAATAACAATAAAAAACAAAATGGTAATTTTTTTTCACTTCTTACCTTATCACAAATTTCACAATAATGTTTTGATTTCTTCGCATGATATAAATTGTAATGATTATTTAGATAATTCTTCCTTTTGAATATTTTACCGCAGTCTGGACATGGTAATCTGAAAATAAAAATACATTAATTACGGAGTTCCTATGGCGACCTTCCAGCTTCATCATCAGATCAGCTCTATGTCATAATAACATTGCATTGTCATCTGATTTATACATGCAGGTATGCAAAATATCAGCTCAACCAGAAACCGGGAAGTGGATCAAATTAAACTTGCAAGATTTGATTACAGACAGACAGACAGGTGAAAGTAAATAAAAGCTTGTAATATACTTACAATATCCGTTTAATCTCAGTACGTTTTGGTGACACTTTCAAGTGTTTCTTATATTTGCTGACACTACAGTACTGTCTATCACATTCTACACTGTCAGCTATATTATTTTAAATATAGAATATAATAATAATATACTTACAATACCCGTTTAATCTCAGTGTGTTTTGGTGACACTTTCAAGTGTTTCTTATATTTGCTGACACTGCAGTACTGTCTATCGCATTCTACACTGTCAGCTATATTATTTTAAATATAGAATATAATAATAATATACTTACAATACCCGTTTAATCTCAGTGTGTTTTGGTGACACTTTCAAGTGTTTCTTATATTTGCTGACACTGCAGTATTGTCTATCACATTCTACACTGAATGTATTATAGTAGCAAATTTATATTATAATTCTAAATTCTACACAGTACCTAAGCTATATACGAGTATACCTACCTGTCTGTCTTTTCCTATGTATGGTTAGATCTTTAAAATATGAAACAAATTTTGCTGCGGCATTTTTAAGATAGAGTCATTCAAAAGGGCCTACAGTAAGCCTATAGTAGACAAACACTGATAATTTTCTGTTAGGCGCTACGAAGTGCGCGCGGGTCCACAAGTAGTCTACATTAGGATGTAATATACTTACAATATCCGTTTAATCTCAGTATGTTTTGGTGACACTTTCAAGTGTTTCTTATATTTGCTGACACTGCAGTATTGTCTATCGCATTCTACGCAGTAAGCTAACTCGGGCCGTTCTTTGTATTTGTTTGGATGCATTTCTGTTAGGTGGCGTTTGTAACGACGGTAGTTTGGGTAGTGACGGTCGCACTGGGTGCAAGTGAATGTTGTGTGGTGTGTTCTGAAAAGATAAATAGATAAGATTGTTTTATGCAAAGAAGTAAGAACGTGCAAGACGCTCTCCTGATGGCCAAGAGATAACGCTGCACATAATCAGTACAGTGCTACCCAGAATTTTACAATTATATGAAATTCTATGTACACTGTTCCAACGCTTCTTACTCAAGAGTCATAAAATGACTCTTCAGGCCAGTAATTTCACTGACTACAGTGCCCTACCGAAGCACAGTAATGTTACACATCATATAAGAACAGAACAACTGGCACTGTTGGGGTACCCACCTAATCAACCTCCTGCAAAGGAAGTCTATGCCCTGACTTTAAGTCACTAAGTAGCGAACTGTATCCTGACTTTAAGTCACTAAGTAGCGAACAAATAATATTTAAGTCACAAACTAGCAAAGAAGTAGGTAAGTATCACTTACCTGATATGTTTAGCAACTAATATTTTGCTTTTACAAGATTGATTGCAGTAATCGCAAATGTAATTTTGGTGCATTTTCTTATAATGTACGCTGAAGTGTAGAATTTTTCTGAAACAATACAAAAATATATATTATTTACTAGCTGCGCCTAGCGGTTTTACTCGCTGTACTGTAGCCTATGTGTTATTCCAAGGTCTAAGCTATCTCTATACCATATTTCAGCTCAATCGGTCCACCCGTTTAGGGGTGAAAAGTAACAAACATACACACAAACTTTTGCCTTTATAATATTAATGTGATGTGATTTATTTTAGTCATTATGACCCAACATAAAAAATAGTACGATACATTGAATTCTGCCATTTCATGAACTAATTTTGATCCCCTTTAGATACCTACATGTATCTATTTCACTTGAAATTGTCTCTTTTTCGTGTTTCTACTAGTCTTGATCCCATAAAGTACCCTTTTTACTTGAAATTGTCTCCTATTCAATAACATAACTTAATTTGGATCAGTTATCATTTATTTATTTACTAGCTGACCCGGCGAACTTCGTTCCGCCTTAGAGTAATAAAAAAAAATTACCCAATTTTTGTTTTTATTTAAATTTATTTAATTATCGGGGGTAGACTTTCTTACCGGGGGTAGACTTTCTTCGCAGGAGTTCGTCTAGGTGGGTACCCCAACAGTGCCATTTATTCTACCGCCTGATCAGTGATGTGCAAACATTACTGTGCTTCGGTAGGATGGCTCTGTAGCTAGTGAAATTACTGGGCTAAAGAGTCTTAACATTTTATGACTCTTGAGTAAGAAGCGTTGGTGCAGTGTTCCTGGAATTTCACATCATTGTAAAATCCTTGGTAGCACTGTACTGATTATGGGCAGCGTTATCTCTTAACATCAGGAGAGAGTCTTGCTCGTCTTATACTTCATCACATAAAAAAAAATGTGGGGTAGTGTGTGATACAAACTGCAAGGCGATGCCTTATATATTTATTGTATCAATACTTTACATCTACAATGCTTAGAGACTATAGTACCTACGCTAGATATAACATTACTAAAGCCAAAGAGTGGGCTGTGTGACTACCTCACTCAATAGCCAATAATTGCTTTCCGAACTATGATAGTGATACTCTCCATTCAGTGTATTTTTCATTTTGATATGGAAATAATATCCATCTTCTCCTTTCCAAAACATCAGCGGTTATTGCAACATGTCATATAAATGATGTGTTTCTGATATTTTTTACAGTTGCCCATTATCGCGACGTGACAGCACAATATCTCTTCTTTCCAAGTTTTCACCAACAATCAGGATTATCCTTGCGTTTCTACAGAAAACTTCAATGCGTTACAATACTCGCAAACAATGTCCATTGGCCCAATTTGAACGCTAGTATGCAGGCAATGTATCGAAACGCTACTCTATTCAAATCAGGACTTGATACATTTCTTCAACTCTGAGATTTGCTCGATGATTTCGCATTGCCAAGGGTGCCGTTTCTCGGGCTGCCTCTATTTGCTCTAGTACGCAGCCGAGACATACTAACGCGTGTCTCTTCACGTGCAATTTCTTGTTCTTCATCTGTCCTTTCATTCGCAATGTTCCGAATCCTAGTCGCATTTCGGCTTTGTCGGTAAAGATTCGATTGTCTTGTTTGCGGCATTGCTTTTAATCAAATTTTCTTAACTATCTGCAAATATTTTAATATTTTCCAACCAAAACAAATAAAACGTTAAACTTCAAAATTTATAATTGTCATTGTTTTTATGACGTTTTGTTATACTTCCAGCATGTAGTTTATAATACAAATAAATTTGTCAAACATCTCCTACATGTTTCTGGTGTCCTGGTACTTCGTAAAAGTTTCAAAATTCATAACTCAAGAACGCATGGACCGTTTTTGATGATCTTGGTTTCTTAGATTAAAATTTCTATCATTTTTCTACTCTTAAATTTCTACCAGTTAAATTTCCATCAAATTCTACCATTCAAATTTAATTCACATTCAATAAGTTACAAACCAAGTCACCGACCTCCTTATGTCATTTACATCAAATTTTGAAAATAGAATACACGTCAAAATGACAATCAACTGTCAAATTTCGCCAACAGTCATTTGTTTTTCATTCATAACTATTTTTACTTAAAATTTTCTTCAAATCATACCAATCGGGATAAAAAGTATCCTATGTCCGTCTCCTGGCTCTAAGCTACCTCCCTACCAATTTTCAGCCAAATCTGTTCTGCCGTTCTTGAGTTATAAGTGGTGTAACTAACACGACTTTCTTTTATATATATAGAAGAAGAAGATTTATTTATGGTCCACACACAATTTTTACATCAAACTTATCTAATAAGTGTACGTAATGATTATAACTAACAAGTGCTAAATGCAAAACTATTTGGCGGACACCGCATGCTCTTATGGTAATTAGTACTTAATAAACCAATAAGTATTTAAGTTACAATAAAGTTTTTAAGCAAGGGTCATACACAATATAAAGTGTTCTACATAATTTCGTCGCATATCTAAAAAAATAAGAAAATGTCTATGATTTTTTATTGTCCAGAAAGCTAAAGTTCTCGATTACTATTATTATATACCACAAAAGAAACGTAGAGCTTTTTTACGGAAAGAAATTAACGTGTCGTTAAACACGTCAGATTTCTGACCGCAGTCATTTAATAATTTGCTCATGTAGTAAACTCACCCAAAAGTCAAGTTGCAGAAGCGACAAGCGTACTTGCTGGTGTGTGCGTAGTTCAAATGGTTCTTTTGTAAGACTTCACACCGTCATATCACTTATCACATTATATTGATCTATACACTGCTTGAATCAAGTTACATTTATTCTATAAATGTATCTGTCTACTTAATAATGTATCTTTTTAATTACAGAGCTGAATTTTACAATGTAAATTTAACTTTTTGTGTTTCCATCTTACAACTGAATCTTTTTACATGAAATTGTCGCTATTTAATGATGAAGCTATCTTTCTTATTTGAATTTGTCTCTTTTTATGTACATACCTGATTGGATCATATACCTAAATGTATATTTTTTCATTTGAAATTGTCTCTTTTAAATTACAAAGCTTAATTATTGTACTCATTTATGTCACTCGTCATGGTTTTGTGTTTAGATCCCGTAGAAATAGTATCATTTTTACTTGGAACTGTCCCTTATTTAATATCAAAGCCCGTTGATTTTGATTCCGACTGATTTTAGTATAAATACAGTAAACTCACCCAAAAGTCAAGTTGCAGAAGCGGCAAGCGTACTTGCTGGTGTGTGCGTAGTTCAAATGGTTCTTCATGCCTCGAGGGCGGCACACGTCGCCGCACAGCCTACATTTGGCGACGGGAGTGTGTTCCAGCCAGTGAGACTCTAACGATTGAAGGGACGAGTGGGTTGTGTTGCATATTGTGCATTTTATTGGGTCTGCGGGCTGAAAACGTAAAAAAGTAATCTTAGTTCTAAACTTATATTATTGTATTTGTGTGTGCAATAAAGAGTTTTCTATTCTATTCTAATTTAAAAAGATGTATTCTAAAATTATGTTTTTGCTGAGTATTAGTAGTAGTGTTGCTCAAACACAGGCTAAACCCAGGTTTTTTATAGGTATTCTCAGAGACATAAAAGACAAATACCCCTATGAGCTTTTAATTTAAATTTAGCTATAGTCCTGGATGTGGATCTTTTATGTCTCAGTACACACCTATAAAATGGCCCGGGTATCACCCATATTTAAAAGTGACATAACAGTTACCTATAATGTTAAATTGATTTATTTATAAGTACTTACATTGTGATGATTCAAATTATTATGCCGTTTCAGATCAAAACTCCTCATGTACCCCAATTCGCAATCAACACATTTATATTTAAAGCGAGTACATTCACTAAACTTCCTCTCTTTACTCAAAAAATGTTCTTCCATCTCTTTCTCGCTGAACTCAATCATTGTAAAATAGTTCTCAACTTTACCCCAATCTATCTTTTCTCGTTCAATCAATTTCGCATATTGTTTGTAATAACTAACGCTATTGTCTCTAGATTTGATTAGTTTACGCCGTTTAGCGCGTTTCTGTTTGCTTTTATAATCTGACATGTCATTGTTTGACACATCATTGTTTGACATATCATCAGCATTCGTGTCATCTACGTTTGACATATCATCAACATCACAATTCTCAACGAATGATTCGTAATCGTAACTTTCTTCTTTTATATCATTTTCTATTGCTATTTCTATTGAAGTCTCTAACATTGGAATTTTGTCATTGTTTATCAAATCTTTGTTTGACACATTCGTGTCAATGATTGGTGTGTTCGTGTCAATTACTGACATATTTGTGTCAGGGATGTTGCATGATAAATCTATTTCCTTTTTGTGTTTCTTTTTCTTGTCTATATGTTGGTAATCGTTGTCGTAGTAATATTTCTTGACGGTTGTTAGTCTTGATAGAGTCATTGGGTTGTAGTTCTGTAATAGAAGATGTTATAATATTACAACATAGGCATACACAGACCGCCCATTGTGGGCCAATGTGTTATAATATTGTCATAGTAATTTTAAGTATTTTTTGTTCTATATTGGACACAATAAAGAGTATTTCTATTCTATTCTACATACATATCTAACTTTGCAGGGGGCCAAGGCCTAAAGCATTGTAGAGATACGAATTTTGCACATATTTCATGGTCAAGATTATAATTTTATTCTTGGCACTCGCAGCAAGCTGCTCGCGCACTTATTATTAAGGATATTTGAACTTTCTAACTGTTCAGAGCAAGCTAAACACACACTTTTCGTAGTAAAAATAATAATATTTTTGCCCATCTGCACCTTGCCCCCTGCCCCCAGAACCAAATCCTGGATCCGCCATGAAACTGATCAATATAATATTCTTACCAATTCATAAAGCATCTGCATAAGAACATCCTGTGCCTTTTTCAGTTGTATTTGAAATGATTTGAATTTCTTCAGTATGGCAATACATTCCCAGCAGAATTTCATGTCTTCTGTACTCTGTAGGTAAAGGAAAATATGTAAAATCCTGCTAATAATATAAAGTTTATGGGTACCTTACAAATGCTATAAAAAGTTTGTTCAGATGTGTTTGTTACTCTTTTACACCTAAACGGGTGGACCGATTAAGTTGAAATTTGGTATGGAGATAGCTGAGACCCTGGAATAACACATAGGCTACTGTACAACGGGTAAAACCGCTGGGCGCAGATAGTCTATTATATTTGTAGCTTGATCACGCAAAAATCATGATGATAGCACTGTCTAAGATTTTCGTTTGAACTAAACTACAACAGGCAAACTGCATGCATTGGTAATATGCAAGGCACGAGTGAATAGGTACCTTTCTAGGCATCTTACGTGATCCATCGTCGACCGCATTTTCACTTTCCATCAGGTGGGATGTGGTCAAACGTAGGCCTATCTCGTATAAAAAAAAAAAATGTATTATATACGTTTTTTTTTTTTGTATTATTTTACTTTTACTTCATCGAGATATATAAATAGAGGTCACACGCCAAACTGAAGTATTGTCCCATTTGACATCTAAAGTTATCATAGATGAGAAAAAACAAACAGAATGTACTTATGCCATTTTTTTGCCTACTAAATAAAGGGGGAGGCAGCAGTGTTATACACTTATCCGTGAAAGAACCAAACCGAAAACCAATTTGTCAAATATGTATGAAACGACGTATTATGTTGATACACCTTGACATGTCATGTCACGTCATTTCATACATTTTTGACAATCTAATCGGTTAAATATTTTTAAATTGTTAAATAAAATAAATAACCTATTTAATTTTGTAACTTATTATAAGAAATTATGAATGGTAAAAATGTTAAAGATAGTTTAACTTTAAAAATTCGCGATAGTAGCGCCCCGCAAAAAGGCCTCTTTTTTGAAAATCACTCTAACGAACCTAATATGATTACTAAAACAGGTTTATTATGTTTAAACAAGGTGGGAATCAATTACAGTTTTAATGTAAATGTCTGATCTGTGGAAGTTTAATTTGAAAAAAAATGTTTTTTCCATAAATTTCAACGAAAAACACCGAAATAGATTTAAAAAATACGATAAAATAAAATAATGTGTGTGAATGAAAAAATAATCAAATTATATTCAAATCGATTCAATGAAAATAATAATATTAAATATTAAAATAAATGATATTTTTTACATAAGGTTTTACTAACGATTTTACTTTCTGTTAAGCCATCAATAGATAAACTTAAACTAGGCAAGTAAACACACAATGTCACATCTTTATATTTATTCTTTGACAAAACGAGAAAATGTCACAAAATATTAGCCGCTTTGTTTGAATAAAATTGTAAAATGTTTATCTAGTTACTTACCGATGAAAACTTATTACTTTGCACTCGGCGTGTTGCGTGAACAGTTGGTGCAATACCTCAACATATTACCCCGGCATATTATGTGTGTTTTAATGGGTTTTTTTTTGTATCAAATGTGAGCAGAGCTAGCTACTGACGCGCTCAAAAGCAGGTTAGCGACTAATTGCAAGCGGTACATTTTGCGGCAAGTATACCTATGTTTAAAGAGCGCAGTAGGGATGGGTGATGAGTAGGGCTTGTTTTACTTACGTAGATAAAGTTTTGTCGCGAGCTTCCAATAACACTCGCAAAAGTCTCAGAATATTCTCCCAAAGCTGTCGTCCGCCGGTCATTACTTAAGCAACCGTGACACACCACGTTTAGACTGTTTTCTATCTTAATTTCATCCATTTTAATATTAGTTTTTAGGTTTTTGGGATGAAAGTAGAATCAAGGGTTCAAAATTGAGATATCATCGCCTTTCACTGTTTCAGATACTATTTCGTGAAGAATTGCTGGTTACAATTTAAAGCTTGTATAAATTAGGACGTGTTTTGTGATATAAAGTTATTGTTTTTAAGCTAAAACAATATATTTTCGTAAAAAATACGTGAAATTGCGAAAGCAAACACAGCAGCCAGTCGCCATTTCTGGCTGACATTGACAAGTTATCCTATTTGACATTGACAGTCGAAAGAACTGAGAAAGCTGCCCATTCACGGTGCGACATTCTAAAACATTAAATTTGTATGAAGAGCCTTACGACCTTTGAAAAACACATTATTATAAGCAAATTTTCTGCAAATAAAACCGCTGGGCGGCAATAGTTAGTATACTATCAGGTAAATCAAATAAAAACTTCCAAATTCCACCCGATTTCATATAATTTATTATTAAATTAACAATACGCTTCACGTATAATGTTTATGCTGCGTCTTCATGTGCGTCTGCATGGCGTATTTCTGTATGAACGTCGCGCTGCAGTACATGCAGCTGTGCGCGCGCTCGCCCGTGTGCGTCGCGCGGTGGTTCAACATTATTCTTTTAGTCTGAAAAAAAAAAACATTTTTAATTTTTATTGAACACAAGCTGTGCCCAGCGGTTTTACCCGCTGTACTATATATAACCTATGTGTTAATCCAGGGTCTAAGCTATCTCTATACCAAATATCAGCTTAATCGGTCTACCCGTTTAGGCGTAAAAGAGTAACAAACATACATCCATAAATTCTTACAAACTTTCACGTTTATAATATTACATAAGACATACTTACAGTAAAATATCTGCCGCATATATCGCAAATGACATTCCTCGGCATTTTTAGTTTCAAATGCACTTGGTTATAATGTTTCCTTAGCCCTGACGCTCTTGCATAATACTGAAATAAATAAATATAAATATTTCAGGACGTTTCACACAGCGCCACCTAACCCCAAGCTAAGCAACTTAATGCTTGTGTTATGGTGGTTAGGATAACGGATATAATACTTATATACTTTTCTTTTGTAAATACATACTTATAAAAGATATTGAAAACCACCCAGACCAGAAACAAATACCTGTGGATCACACAAACATTTGTCCCATGCGGGACATATAAAGAATTGAAATATAAAAGAAATATAAAGAAGTGAAATTTTACTTGCAAGATTTGATTGCAGACAGATAACAGACAAATTAAATTAAATAAAAGCTTGTCAAATAACTCACTTTGTCACAGATCTGGCAGTAGTTGTTAGTTTTCTTCAAATGATACAAGTTGTAATGATTCGTCATGTTTGTTTTTTTGTGAAACACTTTACCGCATTCGGGGCACACAGCTCTGAAACAAAAAAAAACTTGAGAGGTGTCAAGGGACACCCGGATGGAACGAAGTTCGATTAATGAAAATATCTGGCTTGCTTTCAATAAGAGAGAGAGAGACAGACAGAGAAACATGCGCACGCCGCACAGCTTACAATAGCTTACTATAGCAAAAAGTGTCGTGACAACTTTTCGTAAGAATTTTTTCCGTCTAGCCCCCTTTCACAACGCGCGATAAGGAAATTCGTTCCAAAAGAATATAATATTTATATACTAATGAACCAGCAGCGCGCACTTCGTAGCGCATAACCGAAAATGATCAGTGTTTCTCTTCAATATTATGCACGTATTATAGGTACATGTAAATCGCTGTATCTATTTAAAATAAATAGGCCAAGCTCTATTCGGCCTACGTGCTAAGTAGCCCGATATCAGATAGAGTTTCATCAACGATATCTTTAAAACTATAAGAGCTATCTTAACCACTATAGTTTTCCTGGAAAGGTCATGGTTGAAACTAGTATATTCGTGATTTTTTTCAGAGTTTTAAAGCCAGCAGTAACTTGAATATTTTTCAAATGGATAACTAAATCGAAAAAGTTTCTTAGAAACCCATCCCTCATTTTAAAATACCTATTCAACGATACCCCAGACAATGGGATCAGACAGAAAAAACAATCCCATCTCACGCTTTCTGGAGGTACCCTAAAAAATCCGTTGCGTAGCTTTAATGATCTGTATGCTACAAAGGGCATACAGACAGCAAGAAGCGACTTTGTTTTATGCTATGTAGTGATGTGTGTATATTATATATTTTATAGTAACTAATATGTGTTCCTTAATAAACTTTTATTCCATACCTCAACCACAACAATATTATATGTAACTAGCGGACCCGGTTAACTTTACACCACCAGCATCTCTAAGGTCGTCCATATGTATATGCCGGCCAATGATTCGCCGAGTGTGTGTTTTGTCTATGGACGAACAATTTTTGTCTATAGACGAATGTAGACGAATGTGTTCGGATATTTACGGTTTTTTTTCCGGTAAATTTCTGGTATACATTTTGGGCTCCATAGCTAATGACTTTAATAATATTTTGAATATTAATCAATCAAGGATCATTTGAAGCCATTTTGTGTGAATAATTACTTGAAATTAGTTAAATTTTCTTTATTTTTTGATTTATATAATCTGTGCCCCAAGTGCATATATATAATCTGTGCATTCGGGCGAACGTTCGGCCAACGACTCGCCGAATCATTGGCCGGCATAATGTGGACGACCCATAACTGTATCCGGCAAACCATTGAACAAAGATTAATCAAACTAAAGTTCAGCTCAGTAAGTTTCTTTGTAATTATATGGTATGCAATAAAGTATTATTCTATTCTAAACTTTTGATGGGAATCTTCTACCAAATCACATTTCGACCTATAAGAATCTATTATGGTCACTACTTAAAAATAAAATAAGATAATATCTCACTTCTTAGGCCTCTTGTTAGTATGCCTGACGGAGTCCTGAAGATGTTTAGTGTAAGCCGCTGCGCTCGGGAACTGTTTGTCACATTCCACGCAGAACCTCAACTCTGGAGCTACTTCTTTGTTGACCGTCTCCGGGTGTACAACGGTGCAATGGTTCTTGTACGTTCTCTCATTTGATAGGGTTCTGTTGCATACTTTGCAGTGGATTGGCATGTGGTTTATTCTGTAAAACAAATGTGGAATTAGGCATTTTTGTGGAAATCCATGATAATTGTTGAATCAATATTAATATTTATACTAAATCCCTATTTCTTGCCCGTTCTTCTCATAGAGGTGCTTTGCGAACAAGCAGTCGAGTTTTTAAATATGTGTAAAATTGACTTGCTAAAGTGCTCCATTGTAATAAATGACTTTTGAGTTGGTGTTTGTTAATTTTGCTCTAATATTATACTTATTCCGCCCCAAATTAATTAAAGACACTAAATATCAATGTGTCACAAATCACAATTTTTATTTAATCAAAATCCTCTGAGCCTCTGAGTAACAAACAAATTTCATGATTTTTGGTGTAACTATGTTTTTTTTAATTACTTATATTATAATATTAGCCTATGACCACGATGTTGCGTGATGTTCAACAATTTGGTCCACAATGGGCGGCCTTATCGCTGTGAGCGATCACCTCCAAGCAAGCAACCTTTGTACGGAGTCATAATATACTTACTTGATATGTCTAGCTAATCGAATTTTGCATTTGAACTTCATATTGCAGTGATCACACGTGTAATTCATATGTGTTGCTCGGTAATGTATGCCGAATGCCTTTAGGGACCTGTAATAATAATAGAATTTCTTTATTATTCACAAGTAGACCCGCGCACACTTCGTAGCGACTGTTAGATAATCACAGCGTTTAAAAAAACCGCATCAAAATACGTTGCGGAGTTTTAAATATCTAATTATACATAGCACGAGTATGAAGCGTGTATGTTTGACTACGATCTCGTGTAATGTTAAGCGACAATGCGGCCGTAGTGTAGATGGTACCAGAATAAACCTCGAAGGCGGGATAAATCCCCTCCCTAGCTACACTGAAAATCATGGTGCTGATCATGGCATCAACATCTCGTGCCATGGGGAAGGCCGGTGTTCAGCAGTGGATGAATGTGGGCTGATGATGGGGTTTTATAAAAAATAATACTAGTATTCTACCTCAATGTAATGATTATACTTACTGGAATGTTAAATTACAGGGCTTGCAAGCGTATCTATCCGAATGCAACATTTTCAAATGTTGTTTCATTCCGTGCGTCTTCATATACTTGTTGCATATCTTACATTGAGCTATTATGCTGTGTTCTCGCCAATGATCTGAGAAATCTTCGTGGCTCTTTGACACTTTCTTGCAGACCGTACATTTGTAGGATTTAGACTGAAAAATAAGTTTTTTTCTTCGTGCGTGACATACCCATATGTGCACTGCTCTAATACTGCTTAATAGTAACTTATTAGCTGGTTAAGACTCCTCAGCCCAGTAATTTCACTAGCTACAGTGCCCTACCGAAGCACAGTAATATTTGCGTTATCTCTTACCATCAGGAAAGCGTCTTGCTCGTCTTTTTACTTATTTGTATAAAAACAAGTAAAATTAAAAAAAACTTTATTAACTAGCTTTTATTATTATTACCATCCAGCACCAAAGTACTCGTCAAGGCGAATTAAATGAGCTTAAACTCGATGGGGTTGCGTTGTAAAAACGAAGTTCCTATGGCCAACTTCCAGTTCCATCATCAGATCAGCTCGATGTCATAATAACATTGCATTGTCATCCGATTTATACATGCATGCAAAATTTCAGCTTAATCGGACACCGGGAAGTGGGTCAAAGAACTTGCAAGATTTGATTACAGACCGACAGACAACAGACAGGTAAAAGTAATTAAAAGCTTGTAAATAAAAGTGAAATATGAATTCTTTGCACATAAAAAGTTAACTTACCTTCAAATGATTCAAATCATTATGCCTTCTATAATCCCTCAAGCTTAGATACCCAAATTTGCAACTATAACAGAAATGTTTGTACTTCTTTGGGTCAGTAAATTTCCTCTCATTAACCAAAACGTGCTCTTCCAATTGCTTCTCATCGAACTTGTGCAGTGTAAAATAATCATTAATGTTCCCCCAATCTTTCTCTTGAGTAATTTCTTCGGCATTTTGTTTATATATATTTCTATATTTTTCTTTCCATTGTCTAAAACATTCCACTTTTCGCTTATTTCTTTTAAGTTTTTTCTCATTCGCCAGTATCAGTGACTCATTTTTGTAATCTTCAAAATCGTCTTGATAGAAATCGTCATCGTCTAATCCGTCATTTTTGATGTCTAACTCAACATCTTTGACGTCTAATTCATCATTTTTGACGTCTAATACATCGTTTTTGATGTCTAACTCATCATTTTTGATGTTTAATTCATTATGATCGTCACATATTACATTAACCCTGTCGATTTCAACTTCGGTTTTTTTATGTAGTTTCTCATCGTAAAGTTTTTCAGTCTTTATTTTAATTGTTTTGTCTATACTTTGAATGGTTTCGTTGTTGGGTGTCTCGGTAAATTTTATTTCTGTTTCTGATATTATTTTTGTCGCGAGATTTGAGAGACTTTGTGGAGCGCCCTGTAAATAAAAATAAAAAAACTTGAGAGGTGTCAAGGGACACCCGGATGGAACGAAGTTCCTTTCGATTAATGAAAATATCTGGCTTGCTTTCTATTAAAGAGAGAGAGAGAGAGACACACAGAGAGAGAGAGACAGAGAAACATGCGCACGCCGCACAGCTTACAATAGCTTACTATAGCAAAAAGTGTCGTGACAACTTTTCGTAAGAATTTTTTCCGTCTAGCCCCCTTTCACAACGCGCGATAAGGAACTTCGTTCCAATAGAAAGAAAGAAAAATCATTTATTCAACGTCTAATGAAAACAACATAAAACACAAGACAATAATTTTAATGCTTAATGAGCATCCACTAAGCCACCGAATGAGAACTGCCTCAGGGTTGTGCTGCGTGTGAATAAGGAAACACATAGCACTGGTATTTGGGCAGTCCCTCTTAAGTAAGGTCGGCAGTCCTTACAAAATATAAAGATTATTTTTAAAATAGGGGTTATATAACGCATGCGTAACTTTTTCGTAACTTACTAGTTTACACATTGACTGCGGAAAACACAACTCCTGTGGTTTTGAAGTGGAAAAGCGCACAAACGTTGTGTTTTGTCAACTGATTCTACCATCATCTTCATATGTGATGTGATAGCAGAAACATTGTACATAGATGCAAGCAAAAATGTGTTTTATATGACAATGTTTTATGATAAATGTTGACATGTTTTTTGTTGTATTACCTAACACTTTAAACTTTCACGATTTGAACTTGTGTTAATTTTATTGTTATGTTGTGATAACCATGAGAAAACTTTTGACAGAGTAAGGGTAGCTTTTGACAGAGTGGCGACTGAATTAAGGCTTCTAAATTTAGCCAGGTGTAATAAGCCTTTAAGCGGGGCGCGGACGTCGGCGCGTAACCGCAGCTACTCCCTGAAGAAGATCCTCGTACAGGATCGAAACGGTCGGCACGAAGCCGAAGTAAATACAAGTTAATGCCGTTTATTTACAAAGATGGCTTTATAATGTTCTTGTAATATTAACATTTAATAATAAAATAACTATTTTATTGATTGTGTTGACAAAAAGCACAATCTATAGACACAACTTTATTCTTACCATTCCATACAACATTTGCATCAATGAATTCTGCGCCTGCATCAATTGCAACTGAAATATTCTGCATTTTCTCAACCTTCCTATACATTCCCAGCAGAATTTCACGTCATTTGCACTCTGAAACATAAAATCAATAAAAACATATATTTAAATAATAATATTCTGTAACAATCTGTTGCCTATTAGTGGAAACTTGTAAATGTCCATCCCACCAAAACATTCTGTAAAAAACTAGCCAAGTCTCGATGGAGCTGCTTGTTTATCTCTAAAAAATAATGAAATCTAGACAAAGTCGTGCCAAGTCTAAGGTACCTTATTGCGATTTATTTATTATTATAGTTAATGTTGTGTGACTTGGCCGTTGAAGGGTACACAAGGGTATTATACCAGGTGCTCGATCTAGACAAAGTCGTGCCATCGTGTATACCCTTCATCGGCCAAGTCACACAACATTAACTATAATAATAAATAAATCGCAATAAGGTACCTTAGACTTGGCACGACTTTGTCTAGATTTCATTATTTTTTAGAGATAAACAAGCAGCTCCATCGAGACTTGGCTAGTTTTTTACAGAATGTTTTGGTGGGATTTCACTTCTTTTTGTAGAAACACTATATTATAAGGTTACTATAAGGCCGACAGACAGACAGGTAAGTAAATAAAAGCTTTACACAATTAAAGGAAAGTAAATAAAAGCTTTACACAATTTTAACCATTGACTGCAAATGTAACTTTGTAATCCTATACATTTATATGAGATTACAAAGTTATTTATGCAGATTAATTATCTCGAAAACGAGACCGAAATTGCATGTTTTTATAGTTTTTCTATGGTTTATACAATAAAGTCTAAGTATGTACCAAATTTCAGCTCTCTGAGTTTTAGGGAAGTACTAGTTCTATTTTGATGATCATGAGTGAGTGAGTGAATGAATGAGTGTCGAAAATGCGAAACTTTGCTTTCGCATAACTTCGGAACTTAATGACCTACAGACTTGAAATTTTGGATTTTAAGTATGTAATTATAGCTTACTGGATGACGAAAATTTCTGCGTTCTGGTCTTATCCAGAGGTTCTCAAATAGGGGCCTGAAAATGCGGCGAAATGGTTCCTGTAAAGGATGGTACGGCAGTGCTTGCTTCGCGCTCGACTTGGCGGGGGCACTACCGTGCCCCCAGATTAATACTAAATAATAATACACCCACACCAGAAACAAATACCTGTGGATCACACAAATATTTGTCTCATGCGGGAAGCAAACTTGCAACCTTCTGTGTTGCAAGTGGGTATTAGCCCACCACACGACCACAGAGGTTGTCAAAAATACTATATTGAAGTACCCTTGTTATAGACCTGGATGTAAGTTTTCCTAAATTGTAAAATAAAATAAACTTTCTGCGCTCAGCAGTTTTACCCGCTGTACTACAGTAGGCTATTATAGCCTATGTGTTATTCCAGGGTCTAAGCTATCTATGTTCTAGAAATAATAATACAAGAAATGGTTAGGGTGTAGCGTTCGGGGCACTATGGAGAACTTATTACTTATTGTAAATTTGAGGTTTACATAACATGTAAATTATCTATTCTAGAAAATCATAAGTCCTTGGAAAAACACATAGGCAACTTGTCAGTGGGAAAAATCACTTAGCACACCTAATTTGGCTATAATTCACAAAAACTTACATATCCCAAACACCTTTCATTTCCAGTCAATAAAGAGAACAGCTCAAGATTGTCTCCAAGTGAATTAAGCTGGCGATCTTCACTTAAACATCCGTGACAGACTGTGTTATCTTCAAGTTTTACTACAGCTTCCATTATGTTTTAACTCACTTTCTACACGATTTTGACAAATCTACAGTACTTTTATACGCTTTTGAGTCGATAGAACTTTAAAAATGATTGTTTTCTTTTAAATTGAAATTTCACTTTCTTTCACATAATACGATTCAGCTAAAATTTATATCGCTTAGTTTGACTTGGTAGAGGACAAAAATCTTTTACACTTATAAACATTTTGTTATTTTATAAAGTAGACACCTTTATCGTAATTGTGGCTAATTTTATATTTTATTAAATAAATACACAAATAATAAATAAGAATTACGAACACGAACCACAGACTACAGATACGTGCAGATACCATAGACAAAGAAGAGGCAGATACGAACAAAGAGCTCACGCTATCAAATGTCCAAACCACGGTAAGATGGTGTCCAAACCAAAAAGAATCAATTCAACCAATGTGAACCTTTACAGCTTGCGATGCCTAAGTGCTCGGTATTAAACTGCTCCAACAACGCAAACTACGTGAGTAAAAAAAATGGCGTTTCATATTATAAGTAAGTACTTTTAAAGGAATACGATTTTATGTTATATCAGTGCACGTTTTTACCTATAACTTGAATATTTTTTATTTTCCTGTCACAAATAAAAATGTCAGCAAATAGTACCGAAATTTGTTCGAGAGAAAAACTATAGAGTCGATTACAATTTTAATATTTTTACATATTACATATACGAAGTTAAATCCCAATTGTTTGTATGACATTATTTAAGTAGTCGGAAAAATGTGTGTGTGTGTGTGTGTGTCTGTGTGTTTTTTTAATATAATTTTATTTTTCAGATTTCCACGATGTCCTATAAGGAATGCCCAATGGACGGCTATTATAGCGAAAACTCGAAATGAAATAAATTACAAGCCATGTAAAGGGTCGGTTGTATGCTCCAATCACTTTCCTGATTCAAACATTTATACAACATCTAAAGGTAGAAGTAGACTTACAAAAAATGCGAAACCAATTTTGCTTGTGAGTATTTCTCTTTATTGCCTAAATCAATAATATAATGCGAAAGTAACAATGTATGTGTGTGTGTTTGTTTGTTACTAAATAAAATCTGGGATCTAGGATACCTTAAAAGCCCTGAAATTACACACAGGTTATTTTTTGTATGTGAAACTGCGAGACGCAAATAGTATTTAATGCACTTAACATTAAATTCACCCTGATCTTTTTAAGCGTTAGTTAAAATCTTGTCTTTTACTTCTAATCACTAAATTTACATCAGGAAAATTATCAGCAACGACTTGAAGCTGCTAATGTAAGCTATAACTGAATTATTATCACCAAAATGGTTAAAAAAACTTTTTATTGGGCAGACATTTTTACAGGAAGTGTTTTGGAAATTCCGAGGTCGACATTTACGAGGTTAGTACACTGCATCTGTGGCAGTGTACTATATTATGCAATAAATGAATTATTATTAAGAGCCTGTAACGGACCCAAGAGCAAATATGTGATGTTCAAACATGGATTATTTTGAAAATACTTATTTAAGAACGGTACTTTTACTTACAACTTTTAAAAGAACTTGTATTCTAATCATTTTCTACAGAAAAACCTTTTTAGTTTTGACCGTTTTTAAATTACGTCAATAGCGGTGGTAATTTCGCATCACTAAAAAGAGCAGAGCGATTTGCTCTTTTCGATTCAAAGAATGAAATCATTCTTTTTATTCTTTTATTCTTTTCATTCAATGCGATCTTTAGCAATGTTAACCTCTTTTCGTTCGCGAGTTTTAGAGCGATCGTTAGCAAATTAGCAATCTTTAACTCTTTTCGCTCGCGAGTCTCAATTTGAGACGTGCGAGCGAAATCTCAAAGCGATCTTGGCGGGTTTATAAGAGTGATAGATTACTAAATTAAATTGAGTTGATTTTATGTTAATTCAATGACTTTAAATGCACGATTTGTAAATATTAAAAGAAACTGTTTGTTTTTTTAAGGTTTATTCCTGATAGCCAATATTTACCTTCATAGTATTTTGTATTTTTCCTTCAAACGAAAGGAATGAAAAGATCGCATTGAACTACTGAACGCCGACGCGAACGAAAGAATAAGTGACGTGCAAGCAAGGACTTCGTTCTTTCCAATCATTCACTCGCGAGTAACCCAAGGCTATACGTCAAGGTAAATGGATAAAGGTTTTATAGATTTACTTCTGAAGCAATGTTTGGACATGGGTATATCCAAATATACATATCTTTATTAGAATCTAAAAAATTACTATTACTGGAAAGATCCTAAACTAGTATACTTGTTAAGGAAAAGTTTGAATTATAGGTATTTCTTATTAAAATAAAATCATAAAGATGTGAAATTATCACGAAATTACTGTTTACAAAACATTTTTTTTATACATGACTATTTTATATTTACTCAAAATAATTCATCATCATCATCTCAGCCATTGGACGTCCACTGCTGAACATAGGCCTCCCCTTTGGACTTCCATATGTACCGGTTGGAAGCGACCTGCATCCAGCGTCTTCCGGCGACCTTTATAAGGTCGTCTGTCCACCTTGTGGGTGGACGTCCTACGCTTCGTTTGCTAGTCCGTGGTCTCCACTCGAGCACTTTTCGACCCCATCGGCCATCCGCTCTGCGCGCTATGTGGCCTGCCCATTGCCACTTCAGCTTGCTAATCCGCCGGGCTATGTCGGTGACTTTAGTTCGTCTACGGATTTCTTCATTTCTGATTCGATCTCGTAGAGAAACCCCGAGCATAGCCCTTTCCATAGCACGCTGGGCGACTTTGAGCTTCGAGATGAGGCCATTGGTGAAGGACCACGTTTCGGTGCCGTAAGTCATCACTGGTAACACACATTGATCAAAGACTTTCGTCTTGAGGCACTGAGGTATATCGGACGAAAAGACATTGCGTAGTTTCCCGAACGCTGCCCAACCGAGTTGGATTCGGCGGTTGATCTCTTTCTCGAAGTTGGACCTACCTAATCGGACTACTTGTCCTAGATAGATATACGAGTCCACGACTTCGAGTACCGATCCTTCAACAGATATTGGGGTGGGCACAACATTGGCATTAGACATAAGCTTCGTCTTGTCCATGTTCATTCTTAAGCCCACCCGTTGTGAAGCTCGGTTGAGGTCATCGAGCATCATGCTGAGTTCCTCCATCGACTTTGCCATGACTACGATGTCGTCAGCAAACCGAAGGTGAGTGATGTATTCGCCGTTGATATTGATGCCAAGTCCTTGCCATTCCAGGAGCTTGAAGGTGTCTTCCATTACGGCAGTAAACAGTTTCGGAGAGATAACGTCTCCCTGTCTTACGCCTCTTCTTAATGGAATCGCCTTCGTGCTCTGCTCCTGTACTCGGACTGACATAGTGGCGTTTTTATACAAGCACTTCAAAACTTCAATGTACCGATAGTCAATACGGCATCGCTGAAGTGACTCGAGCACCGCCCATGTTTCCACCGAATCAAAGGCTTTTTCATAGTCCACAAACGCTAAGCATAGTGGCAAATTATACTCCTCGGTCTTCTGTATAACTTGCCGCAGCGTATGAATGTGGTCTATGGTACTAAAGCCTCTTCGGAAACCGGCTTGTTTGGGAGGCTGGAAGTCATCAAGTCTGTGTTCGAGACGGTTCGTGATGACCCTTGAAAACAGCTTATAAACATGGCTCAGAAGCGTAATGGGCCTATAGTTCTTCAATAGGCTGTTATCACCTTTTTTGAAGAATAGCACCACCTCGCCTCTGCTCCATGTCTCAGGCGTTTTGCCATCGGACAAGACGGAATTAAAAAGTTTCTGGAGGACTTTAAGTACCGGTGTTCCACCCGCTCTCAAAAGCTCTGAAGTGATTCCGTCTTCGCCCGGCGCCTTGTTGTTCTTAAGCTGCTTCAGGGCCATCCTAATCTCGTAAAGACTGATGTCCGGGATATCTTCGGTATAATGTCGGGACAGTTTGGCTCTTGGATCTCCTACCAAGCTGTCAACGGGCTTTGCGACCGAAGTGTAAAGCTGTCCATAGAACCTCTCGATCTCCCCTAAAACCTCTGCTTTGGTCGACGCAATGCTGCCATCTTCCCGTTTCAGCTTCGTCAGCTGGCTTTGCCCAATAGACTTGTCCTTTGCGAACACTTTGGAGCCTTGGTTTCGCTCAATTGTCTCCTTAACACGGTTAGTGTTAAAGAGACGCAGATCATGACGCAAGGACTTAGATATACGTCTATTGAGCTGCCTATAAGACTCGGCGTCGTCGGGAGATTGCAACTGTAACGAGCGTCGTTCAGCCATGAGGTTTATGGTTTGATCAGCCAATTTCTGAGGTCTATCTTTACGACGGGGTCTAAAAAACTTAGACCCTACCGTGCGTACAGCTTCCACTAGCCCGTCGTTGATCTCGTCCACTGATGCTAAGTTCTCAAGGCAAGCAAAGCGGTTTGTGAGCTCGAGTTGAAAGCTTTCGGGGTTTTGAATATGGGCACTGGTAGGTCGGAGCGTAGACTTCATCAGACTGGACCTTTCTAGCTTAACGTTAATATTTAGTGAGCCTCGTACAAGTCGGTGATCACTGCCGGTTTTAACCCTGTTGATCACAGAGACATCACTAAATATCCGTTTCTTGTCGGTCATGATGAAGTCTATCTCATTTCTCGTGGAACCATCGGGGCTCATCCAGGTCCATTTCCTGTGAGGCGGCTTCTGGAAGAAAGAGTTCATCATAAAGAGTTCCTCTCTCTCCAGGAAATCAGCCAGCCTCTGTCCCCTAGGGTTCCGTTGCCCATACCCAAATCGCCCCACTCTCAACTCATCGCCGCTTTTCTTGCCCAACTTCGCGTTGAAGTCCCCCATAACAACAGTGAAGTAGGTTTCGGAAGTATGTATGGCTCTACTTACGTCCTCATACATAGCCTCTACTTCATCATCGGAGTGTGACGAGGTCGGCGCATATACCTGAATGACCTTCAGCGAATACCTTTTAGATATTCTGAGTATTAGGTATACCACCCTGCTCGACACACTGTCGATGGTTATAATGTTGTTTACGAGGGACTTGTGAACGAGAAACCCGACACCACCTTGGGACTGTTGGTCGCCCTCCCGGTAGTAGAGCAAGTTACCGGACTTCAGAGTTACGGTGTCCTCCCCCTCTCTACGGACTTCACATAACCCGACAATGTCCCAGCGTAACCTGCTCAGTTCCTCTTCCAGCTCGCAGATCTTTTCGTCAGTCCTCAGAGTGCGTATGTTGTGTGTTACCAGGGCCAGTCGTCGTGGGGATGGGTAGCCGGGCATCTGCCGGTGATTCTTAGCACCCCCTGCTCCGCCGTTACCTTGACTGCTACCCGCGTCAGGAACAAGGGAGCTGCCGGGGACTGGGGGCCTGGTATATATATTGCTCGTCATTTGTAAGGGGGGTTTTGCCATACGCGCCACGCTTGGCAGGCGGGTTGGCGCGCGCAGTTTTTTATTAAGTTGATAAGAAGCCGGGATATGCTGCTGCCCATCTCCCGGTATATTCCCTTAGCAGGCTCCTACTGCAACCACGGGACGATATGGTGGGGGACTATTCTAAGGCCGGTCACCCCACAGCACCAAAATAATTACTTACCATTAAATCACTATAAAACGAGGCCCGCGTCGGTTCTCGCTTCACTTGGCCCTGAGCCCTCTCAGAGAGTGGACGTATCGCTCTGCGCTCCAAATTATTCTCGTCGCTAACCCACACATATAGTGCGATTATAGTTGGACCGCAAAAATTGATACTCTATATAATAATAACGGAATTTTTTTTTTGGTCACATAATGTTATAGTACTATTTTGCTGATATTAAAGTCCGTTTTATTACAAGCTTTTATTTACTTTCACCTGTCTGTTGTCTGTCTGTCCGTCTGTCTGTCTGTAATCAAATTTTGCAACTTTAATTTGACCCACTTCCCGGTGTCCGATTAAGCTGAAATTTTGTATGCATGTATAAATCGAATGACAATGCAATATTTTGACATGGAGCTGATCTGATGATGGAACTGGAAGATGGCCATAGGATCTCCGTAATTAATGACGCAAACCCATCGAGTTTGGGCTCAAACGATTCGCCTTGACAAGTACTTTATGATGCTGGGTAGTAATAATAATAAAAGCATGTTTTTAAAAAGTTTTTTTTTTTAATTTCACATGTTTTACTTACATCTGTCTGTTGTCTGTCTGTCTGTAATCAAATCTTGCAAGTTAAATTTGATCCACTTCCCGGATTCTGATTGAGCTGAAATTTTGCATGCATATTTGAATCGGATGACAATGCAATATTATTATGATATGGAGCTGATCTGATGATGGAACTGAAAGGTGGCCATAGGAATTCCGTAATTAAACAACGCAATTACATCGAGTTTGGGCTCATTTGATTCGTATTGACGAGTACTTTGATACTATATAATAACCTAGACACAGAGACAGACAGACAGACAGACACGTCAAACTTATAACACCCCGTCGTTTTTGCGTCGGGGGTTAAACACTTATAACACCCCGTCGTTTTTGCGTCGGGGGTTAAAACTTTAATACCTACATATTGACTTAATGATTTCAACAAATAACTTGCATTGCATAGGATCAAGACATTTTATTCCAAGTGACTACATGTTATATTACTCGGCCGCGTAAGTGATGCATTGGTGTGCGTCGCGCTCAGCTAATATACCTAAACTTGAACGGGCTTCTCTCACTATAAATCCTCTTAATAATAGGTTCTTCATTTATTGCAGATTGAAAATAAACATAAAAACAATCCAAATTCACAAATCACCAAAGAAACTAAAATCGTCAGCTTGCAGGTTCGTAAGAATTAACGTTATTAATAATTATAGTTATTTTTATAAATGACATATCCTTATGGATGTGTTAATGTATTAAAACCTAGCCTTTTTAGGCTGATATGTTTCTAATGTACCGGGGGGTACTTACGTTTCCCCTCAATACTTTATTGTGGAAGCGATGGATGATAATATGTTTTGTTTTCATGTCGTACTCTTAAAAAACGGTCTTTCTGATAAGTATGATTCCAGAATTCGTGCAAACTGGCTTGCTAGCATATTTATTAATTAAGATACGAGGCCTTTGTGCCACTTATATCAAATGTTTGAGCTACATCCAAAAAGACAAAAGCAAACCATTTTTTTCCCATGGTTTTTCCTATATTGTTAATGATGTTGGGTAAATATAATTTATTTGCATTAAATTATATTTTATTTCTTTTAGGAGGACAATTCAAGAATTTTCGAACAGAGCGCGTCGACATCTTTGAGTACAGGATCTATTTTAGATGCACCCAGAATAGCAGTTATTAAGAAGAAATTAAGTTTATGCAAAAAAATGATTATAAACAAAAACAAACAAATCAATAAACTACAAAAACACAATAAAAGACTTATCAAAAAGAACACGTTTTTAAAAAATGCATTGAAAATATTTAAAGATTATTCAAAAGAAGATTCAAAAGTAAAAAGGAAAGAAGAAAGGAAGATCTCATAATACATGATTGTGAATTTTCAAATTACCGTATAATTCTAATGAAGTTAGTCATTGAAAAATACACAAATATTCGGTTACACTACATCGCAAAAAAACCACAGGAAAAAATAGAAGTTTAAGTAAGAGACAGCGGTATAATAAATTAACACTGTTTCAAGGCAATTGCCTTGAAACAGTGCATCAATAAATGCGCTTAAATTGTGTTTGTAATTCTGACCACAAAAGTTAGCCATGTTGGCAAGCTCCCAACAACCTGGCACTACACCAGTTTTAGGAGAAAGGTGAAACAGGTGCACAAGTCCTCAACATCTACTTAATTGCCATGGAAGGTGACTTCCAGCTCCATCATCAGATCAGCTCATAATAATATTGCATTGTCATCCGATTTATACATGTATGAAAAATTACAATCAGAAACCAGGAAATGGCTCAAATTATACTTACAAGATTTGATTTCAGACAGACAGACAAACAACAGTCAGGTGAAAGTAAATAAAAGCTTGTAAAATTTCCTTGGCATTAGGAATAAGTCTTCACAGTCAAGACTTTAACATTTTCCCGGTGGCTCAGTTATAATAAGGATAAATAATTTTCTCATCGCCAAAGAGCACATCTTTTGTAATATTATCATCATCATCTCAGCCGTAAGACGTCCACTGTTGAACATAAGCCATTGGACGTCTATATGCACCGGTTGGAAGCTACCTCCGGCGACCTTACAAAGGTCGCCGGAAGGATGCATTTCGTCTGTCCACCTTGCGGGTTGACGTCCTACGCTGCGCTTGCTAGTCCGTGGGTTCTACTCGAGCACTGATGACGGTGATAATTAAGTAACAAGGTTAGTAAAAATATATAAATACGTTTATTGTATATTCTGAGTAACAAATTGTTTTATTTTATACACTAATAACGTCTCCATTACTCCCCTATTCCGTCCGTGAGCAAATTGACAGGACATTTCATGCGTTCAAACGATAGTAAACCTTATGCAATGAGACTAACGTCTAATTACGAAAAATATGTACCTATCAATGTCATATACGGCACTCGGACACTTTAATAGTTTTTATTTAAAGACTGTGTCTCTGTTGCATACAAAAAGAACATATTTATTTGGATTTTCCTTTTTCCAATATTTTTGGGGGAAATACGTAAACGGATAATACTGAACTGAAAATTTGTTTCGCAAACTACTTTGCGAAACACGAAAAAAGCGGCACGCTGTATGAAACAAAAAATAGCATCATTCTATTTCTTTCTTTTACACAGCTTTCGCATAAGTTGTTCTCTTTCTCGTGCGAATGAGATAGAACACATCCCAAAGTCTATAGTTCTTTCTCTGTCTACGGGGAAATATGAAGGCCAAAGGGGCCAAAGGCAAACCAAAATCAAAGATTAGAAAATTTAAGGTGACAAGTGACATTGACAGCTAAACATATTTTTGACAATACCGATACCACAAAGCAGCTTATTCACGGTGCGATTTTACACAATTTTTCTACGAGTGGTTACAGATTTCTATTTTATTTCCGTTCCCGAGGGAATTTTGCAATGAAAACTATCTTGAATCCTTTAATGGTTGTTTAACTACCGTTATACCAAATTTCAGGTGATAGATTCAACGGTTACAGACACTGAGGTTACAGATTTCCATTTTAATCCCGTTAACGTGTTCGCAAAATCCCGTCTACGTTACCTAAAGAACACGATGTCCAAATTTCAGCTCAATTGGTTCAACAATTTTGTCACTACGATGATGAGTCAGTCAGTTTTCCTCTATCTATAATTATACAATAAATAGTGTAGATATAAAATCATTATTGTGAAACACGTGTCATATGTTTATTTGTCTTTATAAAATGGTTTTTTTTCCTGGGATATGTAAATGAAAAAAGGGCTTATTAAGTACATTGATCAATTCATTTATTCATATTTACAATACGTCTATCATGACGAAATATAATGCACATATAGGTATTTATTACATAACTATTTTAATAAATAATAATACTAAATTCTTCCAATACATCACTTAACGCTACATTTTAACAAATGCAACTTTTAACTCTAAAAACAAATTTTATGTCCATGTTTTAAATATTTATGAAGAAAAAACCTTTTGTATACTATTTTTTTCCAAATTATATCCTTTAATTTTTATTCCTTCATATTCACATATTCGCTCTACAAAACCAATTATTATTAATCATAGGAATTACTTATTTAAATTGAATATCCAAAATTATTTATGAACATAAGGACATTTCCTGTAAATTTATCAAATACAATAACTCTTACTCGCACAACGTGATACATTTTGCAAGATAAATAATTCATAGAATGAACTTTTTGAAAAATTCTCAAGAGGAATATTCTCCTATCGCTGCACGGCTGTCTGAAAGAGATCGCTTTTAGAGATAAGACCGCCAATTGTAACACATAGATTATAATATTGTGTTTTATTTTTAAGTTTATTTCTGTATATTTTCTGTGTTCCAATAAAGAGTTATCTATCTATCTTGTACAAATAAGTATAAACGCTCTTTAAACTTTTCTATTGCAACAAAAAAACCACTTTATTTATTTTACACAAAATACGCAGCGTCCTGCCACGCGGCATTCACGTTGCGATTTTTCACCAAATCTTTATGTTGCGTCCTGACGTGCGTTTGCATCGCGTATTTCTGAATGAATTCCGCGGCGCAGTGTGGACATTTGTGAGGCCTCTCGCCGGTGTGTGTGCGACGGTGGTGACGTAGAACTACGTGACTCTGAAAAAAAAACTAGCTGTAAAATGTTTCTGGCGTTTCGCTGGCCGCTCCCGGCGCACGTTTTTTTTGTTAAATTTAAAAGGCTGACTATTCGTTCTCCAGAGAGAAAGGTCGCATCACGCGCAATTACTCTAGTGCGTGCTCGAGTAAAAGTGCTGATGCTGCAACCTCGTTCGCTCGAACTGTCGCGTCGCGCGCGCATAGTTTCACGGTCACCGAAATGACCTAGTTACAGTTTGTGCTACATTTTAACATATGAACAATAATGGACAATTTATTTTATATTTCTTTTAAAGTGAAGCTATAGGGTCAGTTAACACTATGGCTACTCAACTAGGTGTTACGTTAAACACTGAAACAGAGCGGGTCATTTTTCAGCATTATGAGTCTGAAAAGACTCAGCGCAGAAAGCTGGAGGAGCTCGTAAATCAGCTCAACAGCCAAGTAGCTGAGCTACAACGCAAACTTGAGTTGCGTGAGCGGAACAACGCTCCTAGCGAGTCCCCCCGCAAAGTTGTGGTACCTCCTCCGTCGGTGTATGAGACTGACGAGGAAGAACTCGCACGTGAGACAGAGTGGGTGCGTCAGAAAGGAAGGAAAAAGCGGAAACTGAATAAGTCACCGTCCCCACAACCTACTAACGTCCCAGAAAAGCCGATAAAGGCGAAAAAGCCACTACAACCACCGCCAATAATAGTTGATAACATAAAAAATTATCAAAGATTCTATGACCTTCTTCTGGCAAATGTCAGAAAAGACATGTTTATTATAAAAATGATGAAGGGTGAAACGGTGAAAATAAACGCCAGAGATGATGATTCATACAGGGCTACCACCAAGCTATTATCCCTTAATAAGTACTTGTGGTATTCCTATGAAAATAAACAGGAACGGCCAATCAGAGTCATGGCTAAAAGTCTCCACTCATCTTGCTCATCGGACAGGATTGTGGAAGACCTATCCTTGAAAGGTTTCAAAATAGTAAATGCTGTGAACAAATTACACTGGAAAACTAAAGAACCTCTCAACATGTTCATGCTAACGTTCCAGAAAGACGAAGAGATCAATAAAATTTATCAAATTAAGTCGATTTTAGGATGTAAAGTCGATATAGAAGCAATTAAGTCATCCATGCTTATACCGCAGTGCAAGAGATGCCAAGCTTACGGCCACACGCAGAAGTACTGCTCAAAAGAAGCCAGGTGCGTCAAGTGTACAGGTAAGCACCACACTAAAGATTGCACTAAATCTCCTGAAGAAAAACCTAAATGTATCCATTGTGGTGAGGCACACCCGGCTAACTACAGAGGATGCATTGTGGCAAAAGAGCTGCAAAAAATTAAAACTAAGTTGCAACCTAAGAAAATCGAACCTGCATCTACCAATCAGGTTTCCAAAGCAACAAATGTATTTAAAAAGTCATCAGCTAAACAAGTCACACAAACTGTGTCTTATGCTCAAGTCACAGAAAACCCTCAACCTCTTTCACAGAAACAACTGCAATCAAATCAAAGCAGTCCCACAGGTGTCGATGAAAAGTTGAATCTCATTTTAAACCTGATGACGTCATTCGACGGCCGTCTTAAAAAGTTAGAAAATAGCACTAAATCTGCTATTATTAAATATAAACAATGATAAGAATTATGGCATGGAACGCAAATGGGCTCCTCCAGCACCAAGATGAGCTTCAAGCAATCCTGAAGTTAGAGAATATCGACGTGTGTCTTATATCAGAAACACACTGCACAAAAGAATCATTCATAAAAATCGAAGGATATAAAACATATAATGCCATTCATCCTAGTAATAAAGCTAGAGGAGGTAGCGCCGTAATAATCAAGGAGCACATCCAACAGCACGAGAAACATAAGTGTGAAGAAGAGCACATACAGGCAGTAGCTATTAATATACATACCAAACGCTACCCTGTTACTCTATCATCCATATATTGCCCACCAAAACATGCCACAAAAGTAGAGCAGTATAAATCTTTGCTAGAAAGCCTTGGTAATAGGTTTTTACTTGGAGGGGATTTTAACGCAAAAAACACCTTCTGGGGATCAAGACTTACTACGACAAAAGGAAAAGAGCTACTAAATGCTATTAGAGACACGAAATGTAATGTAATATCAACTGGCAAACCAACTTACTGGCCAACTGATCCACAAAAAATTCCAGATTTAATAGACTTTTTTATTTATAAAAACATATCTACTAGCTTTCTTAGTATTGAAGAAGGGTTTGATATGAGTTCCGACCACTCTCCGATATTATTAACACTAAGTGAAAATATCTTACAAAGAGAGAACAATCCCGCGCTCACAAACAGATATACAGACTGGGAAAGCTTCAAGTTCGATCTGGAATCTCTGATCGACTTGAGAGTACCGCTTAAAACTCCACTTCAGCTTGAAGAAGAAACAAAACAACTTATTCTAAATATCCAGCACAGTGCGTGGGAAAATACATCTGAACCCAATATAAAAATAAGAAGTGCTTATTATCCTATTGAAATAAGAAATCTTGTAACTGAAAAAAGGCAACAGAGACAAAAGTGGCACATGACAAGAGCGCCCCAGGATAAAACGCTTTTAAACAAGCTGACAAAAAAACTGAAAAAGCGTATACAAAAGTTCAATGATGACTCAGTAAGTACTCAAGTGAGCCAGTTGACGTGTGATAGAACAACAGATTTACTCACTCTGGAAAACTGTTCGAAACATAAAAAAACCCATTTCGCAAACTCCGCCTATTAAAGAGATCAACGGAAAGTGGGCAATAAGTAATGAGCAAAAGGCCAAGAGATTTGCTGAACACCTAGAGCAAATTTTTCAACCTTATGAAGGGATTTATGAAACCGAAACGAGACTCAATGATGCTTCTCTTGATGATCAAAACATAAAGCTCGTCACACCCAGAGAAGTCACTATTAGCATTAAACAACTTAAAAGAAAGAAGTCTCCTGGATATGATCTCATTACTGGAGAAGTCTTACAAAATCTTCCACGTAAAGCTATAGTAAAACTAACTACACTCATCAATGCTACGTTTAGACTTCATTACGTACCTGAAGTGTGGAAAGTGGCAGAAGTCATAATGATACCTAAGCCTGGGAAACCACCAAACGAAGCAACATCATACAGACCAATCTCCTTGTTACCAATAATATCTAAATTATTCGAGAAATTATTTCTTAAACGTCTGAAGCCCATTATAGAAGAGAACCATCTAATCCCTGACTACCAATTCGGATTTAGAGACAAACACTCTACAATAGATCAAATACATAGAATCACAGATAACATAGAAAAAACCTTAGAAAGAAAAATGGTTTGCTCTACAGTCTTTCTGGATGTAGCTCAAGCATTTGATAAAGTTTGGCATGAAGGCCTCGTATCTAAATTAAGAAATATACTACCAAGACCGTTTGCACAAATTCTGGAATCATACTTATCAGAAAGAACATTTAGAGTACGACATGAAAATGCGTATTCTGAGCTAAAATTAATTAAAGCAGGAGTACCACAGGGAAGTGTACTAGGGCCTGTCCTGTATCTTCTGTACACTGCTGATATCCCTGATGTAAATAACAGCACAATTGCGACTTTTGCGGATGACACCGCCATTATGGCTACAGGAGTCACTCATGAAGAAGCAGTGGGAAAAGTTCAAGTGGCAATTAATAGCATATATGAATGGACAAAGAAGTGGAGAATGAAACTCAATGAAGCTAAATCCACTCATATAGATTTTACGAACAAGATGATAAACTATCTTCCAGTGTTTATAAACAATAAGGCTGTCCCTTATGCAAATACAGCCAAATATCTAGGCATGACCTTAGATGCAAAGCTTCGCTGGAAAGCTCATGTGAGAAAGAAAAGATATGAGTTAGAGCTCAGATATAAAGAAATGTACTGGCTGTTAGGGAGAAACTCAAAGTTGTCAGTGCATAACAAATTATTGCTATATAAACAAGTTCTGATGCCAATATGGACATACGGTATTCAGTTATGGGGTTGCACCACCCAAAATAACATTAACATCATCCAGCGCTTCCAAAATAAAGTGCTGAGGGGAATCGCAAATGCCCCCTGGTACGTTAGAAATGACGATCTACATCGGGACTTAAATGTGGAACTCGTGGCTAGTGTAATTAAAAAGTTTGCCGGTAGTCATGAACATAGACTTCTTCATCATGTGAATGTCGAGGCTATCCAGCTCCTCGATAACACAGACCTAATAAGACGACTCAAAAGAACAAAGCCTTTTGAGCTAGTGTAGTGACAGTGAGAGTTAGTGTAAATAGTGTAGTGCTACAATAAGACACATGAACAAAGTGTACTTCACCAATAGAGACTGTAAGACAAGTGTTAATGGACACTATCTTAGCTTTTTAAATTAGTAGGAAAATATGTTAGACTTAAATTACTTATTAGCCTAAAAATAGGCTAGATTGTAATAAAATAACACATCCATAATGATATGTTATTTATAAAAAAAAAAAAAAAAAAAAAAAAATTTAAAAGGAAGGTACTATCTTTTAAGTGAATAAATTAAAAAAAAACAATCAATTATTGTTACCATCTAGCACCAAAGTACTCAAGACAAAACAATTGATGAGCCCAAAAATTTCAGTTCAATCGGAAACCGGGAAGTAGATCAAATTTACAAGGACTGGTGAAAGTAAAACAAGTGAAATAAATTAAAAATTTAAAAAAAACCCCAACGCAATACGTAATTTTCTCATTTTGTGCTGGCGGCCATCTTGGATTTAAAATGTTATATAGTGGGTTGTATTCTACTAGTCAAGCCCTTTCATTTGATACCCATATTGAGGGGAAAAAAGTAATCCGCCATTTTGTAGCGGCGGCCATCTTGGACTGATTTTTACCAAACATGGCTAAGAACACTCTCGACTAACTCTACTTTCAAACAAAAAAAAACTAAAACAAAATCCGTTCATCCGCTCGGGAGCTACGATGCCACAGACAGACACACACTCACACACACACAGACAGACAGACAGACACGTCAAAATTATAACACCCCGTCGTTTTTGCGTCGGGGGTTTATAAAAGCTTGTAAAAAGTACTTATGTAATTAATGTTTCTGGCGCTTCGCTGGTCGCCCCAGAGGCACGACCTTTTGTGAAATACTAACACTACTAAACTGTTACTTCAAAAAGGTAGTGAAATTCTTGGGCTGAAGGGTCTAAACATCTTATAACTCTTGACTTTTGAGTAAGAAGCGTTGGTAAAAATACTTACAGAAAATCCCCTTCCACACAAATCGCAGATTTTATCCTTGACTTTCTCTATTTTTAAGTGCACATTTTCTCTGTGTGTTCTTAAGCCGGATGGACGTGCGAAATACTGTAAAAAACAAATAAATTAATCATCTAAAAACAAATAAAAAAACTAACTTAAAAATATTAAACTTGAAGAATACAGAACCACTAGTTTTTAAAAGTGTATTGAACATTTTTTTGCCCAGGAGAAATGCGTTATGCATCGTCACCCCACGCCGGGGTGCGCAGGGTTGTATGTGGGACTCCTCCGCCGAAGATGTGCGCGGCGGGGATACCCACTAAAAACCTGCGGGTATTCCTGCGTGACGCCATATTGCCGGGGCAGCGGGTACGCCGAAGCACTCGTCCGCGGAAGTTTATTAAACCTACCTTATCGCATATTTCACAATAAAACTGAGTTTTCTTGAGATGAAACAAGTTGTAGTGGTAAGTCAAGTTCTTTTTGCGGCCGAATATTTTACCACAATCCGGGCAGGGCAGACTGAAACAAAACATATTGCTATTACATATTTATTGTATGCCGGGGCACTGTTTGTTACTCTTTCACGCCTAAACGGGTGGACAGATTGAGCTGAAAGTTGGTATAGAGATAGCTTAGAGCCTGGAATAACACATGGGCTACATAAGAACTGCGGGAAACACCGCTGGGCGCAGCTAGTTACACATATAACTACTACACCCTAACTTATACAACTGACTCACCTGAGGGGCTATTGGCTAATTCTGAGCCACTACGATTGATGGCAACTTCAATGTACATTGCTGCTTTTGTTACTTTACTCATATTATTAAGGAGGTTTAAGTACGTAATGTACGCAATTTTGTCTATGGATTCTAGTGTTTTACATATCGTTTTGCGATAGCGAATAGGCCCTCTGACCTACTTATACATTCGACTTAATGTTACAGTTAAACACGCGACGTTTTGTATTAGTCTACGTTGGGGAACTGTAACATTCCACACAGAATCACTACCTTGTGCCTGACTCACAAATAAACCTAACTCACATATACAATCCGACCCACTTATACACTAAACTAGCTCATAGATGCAGTTCACTTATACATTTGGCTCACTTATACATCTAACTTCATTTTCTAACACTAAAGCTTAAATTACCACAATCTCACTTGATGTTAAGACAACCGTAGACGGTAGCAGAGCGAACCTAGAAAGCGAGATATACACCAAATTCACCTAACACTCGGTTTGTTGTTGTGTTTAGGCGATACACGTAAATGAGTCTTATACTTGTCAACGCTCGGGAACTGTTTATTGCACTCCACACAGGAGAGCTCGGGATCGATTGATGCCTTGATCTTGTGCGGGTGTAGAGCGTAGCAATGCTTCTTGTAGTATATGTAGTTATACAGACGCTTCTTACTCAAGAGTCATAAGATGTTAGGACTCTTTAGCTTAGTAATTTCATTAGCAGTGACCTCCTACTGAAGCACATTTATATTCTTAACTCACAAGAGTGTCATATGATGTTAAGACTCTTTAGCCTAGTAATTTTATTAGTAATACCCTCCTATCGAAGCACAGTAACACTCAGGCGGTAAAATAACTGACATTGTTGGTGCGAAACCAACCTAATCAAGCTACAAAGGAAGTCTACCCACTTATACATGTAACTTCGTTATACACTAAACTCACTTATACATCTAACTTCGTTTTCTATCATAGCTATACGAGTATATGTTACGCGACCGTAGATGGTAGCAGAGTGAACCTAGAAAGCGAGATATACACCAAACACCTAATACTCGGTTTGTTGTTGTGTTTAGGTGATACACGTAAATGAGTCTTATACTTGTCAACGCTCGGGAACTGTTTATTGCACTCCACACAAAAGGAGAGCTCGGGGTCGATTGATGCCTTGATCTTGTGCGGGTGTAGAGCGTAGCAGTGCTTCTTATAGTATTAGTAGTTTTACAGACGCTTCTTACTCAAGAGTCATAAGATGTTAGGACTCTTTAGCCTAGTAATTTTACTAGCTACAGTCCCCGAACTCTAGCCTAGTAATTTTACTAGATACAGTGCAGAGTAATATTAGCACAACGCTGCTCAGGCGGTAAAATCACTAGCACTGTTGGGAAACCAACCTAATCAAGCTACAAAGAAAGTCTACCCACTTATACATCTAACTTCGTTATACACCAAACTCACTTATACATCTAACTTCGTTTTCTATCATAGCTATATATGTTACGCGACCGTAGACGGTAGCAAAGTAAACCTAGAAAGCGAGATATACACCAAACTCACCTAACACTCGGTTTGTTGTTGTGTTTAGGCGATACACGTAAATGAGTCTTATACTTGTCAACGCTCGGGAACTGTTTATTGCACTCCACACAGAAGGAGAGCTCGGGGTCGATTGATGCCTTGATCTTGTGCGGGTGTAGAGCGTAGCAGTGCTTCTTGTAGTATATGTAGTTTTTGTACGGACGGTTGCAGTCTTTACACGTGTATGTCATGTGGTGTTCGCTGGAAGAAAAAATTGTATATTATGTACACTACAATACTCTATAGAACCAAAAGATAACTAAAAAGACACAAAACTATAATAGAATAGAATAATACTTTATTGCATACCAAACAATCACAAAGAAGCTTAATCTTACTAATACACTTGTACTGTAAACGTGAAAGTTTGTAAGAATGGATGTCTGGATGTGTGTTTGTTACTCTTTCACGCCTAAACGGGTGGAGCGATTGAGCTGAAATTTTGTATAGGGATAGCTTAGACCCTGGAATAACACATAGGCTACATAAGTACTGCGGATAAAACCGCTGGGCGCAGCTAGTACATTATATAGCTTAGCGCGTGTGGCGCCCGTGGCCCAGTGGTCGTACGTCCGGCTTGTGATCCGAGGGGCTTCTGGAGGGTTCAAATCTCAGTGTGTCAAAAACTATTCTCTTGGACGCTACCATGTTTCAGCGCGGTACGTAAGACTGTGTGTCCCGGCTGTTTCCTATAAGATATGTAGGAGGCAGTCGTTGGGTCATGTTGCAGGTGCAGTAATCTCGGCGACCTGAATCTGCAACATATAGGTTGGCCACACAACCAATAAATTGTGATTTGACTTTGACAGTGTAAGTAGTTACCTGTTCTGTAGGAGTATAAACCCTAATTTATTTATTTATTTATTTATTTGAAAATTACAAAATGTAAACTTACAGCCTAGCCAAGACGCTTACAATTGTAGACTAAACAATATATTGTTACTTAAAAGCCCAATGGGGTCGACATGGATGTCGGCATTTTGGAACTCAATGAGAAACGAGTTAATTAAATTCACTGCCCTTGCTGTGGGCGCATTGCTGGCATACCGGGTGCGTAACCTGCTTGAGAATGCTAGCAGATGATGCCGACGACGCTGACCTACGCGGGTATAGTTAAGCGGGACATAATAACTCAGCCGAGATAGTGCCGAGGGGCTATCCACTAAATTTCGCAACAGCATACAGTAATGCATAATCAGTAGAAGCTTGCGTCTGCGCTCTAAAGTAACAAGCCCCACCATACCGGAAACAAACAAGGATGGGAAAAGGAAGGGATAATAACCGTACATCTTCTTGTATAAGGATCTGGCAAACTTCCGTTGAACTCTTTCCAGCAAGAGAGTGTACTTTATCTCCTTCGGGTCCCAAACAATTGCACCAAATTCAAGCACACTCCGAACATATGCATTGTAGAGAAGAACTGGTATGTTTATATCTCTAAATTGCGCAGAGGTTCGAGCTATAAAACCAAGCGTTTTGTTTGCTTTTTTGCAAATTGTTGTAATATGCTCGTCAAATCGCAATTCACTGTCCATAACAATACCTAGATCCCGAATTTTGTTTACTCGTTCCAGAATAATTCCATGCAAAAAATACGAGCGTGTCACGGGGACCCGAGATCTTGTATATGTGACCACTTTGCACTTATCAACATTGAATTTTAAATTATTAGCAGATGCCCAACTAGCCACAGCGTTAATGTCGTATTGAAAGTCCGAGATGTCAGAAGGACTTGCAATCCCGCGATAGAGTTTCATGTCGTCCGCAAACATTAGACACTTTGTGGACATGAGAGCTCTTGGAAGATCATCTATCATCATCAAAAACAAAGTTGGTCCCAGTGTTGATCCCTGGCTAACTCCAGACCTTGTATAATATTCTTCAGAGTGATACTGACCCATCTGTACATACTGCTTCCGATCTTTCAAGTAATCAGCGAAAAAGCTTAAAAGACGAGGAGAAAAGCCAAAACGAGATAACTTGGACAGAAGAATGTCGTTATCTACTACGTCGAATGCCTTAGCCAGGTCAAAATAAGCTGCATCTACTTGTTTGCCGGCGTCCATCTGGTCCACCACGTAATCAACAAATTCCACGTGATTCGTCGTCGTAGACCGCGCACGACGAAACCCGTGCTGAGAATCGTGAAGGTTGGGGCTTATTTGTGCAGTGATACGCCGGTTTAACACGGATTCGAAAATTTTCCCAAAAATTGACAAAATGGCTATAGGCCTCTGTGCTGTCACATCATTCGAGGAACCACTTTTCGGTACAGGAGTGACCCTACTCACTTTCCACGTAGAAGGATAAGAATTGTTTTGCAAAGAGATATTAAATATATGCAATAGAGGTGATTCTAGGGAACTAAGACAATCCTTTACTAGGAAACCGGGGACTCCATCTGGACCTATGGCTGAAAAGGGTTTAATTTTCCTAACAACTAGATTCAAATCTCTTCCGGTTACGAAGTTTACAGTTACAGATGGGACATTTGGGCAATCGTGGGATGTCAACTCTGCAGCCTTAACGTCAAGCTTAGGAACATTCTTTAAAAAAACGGAACTAAAATAGTCCGCGAACGAATCAACGGCTTCCTGACCAACAACAGTCCCATTCTTATATGAATATTCCCAAAGCTGCCTAACTTGATTACGCTTGCTTTTAACGTGTTTCCAAAAACTAGCCGGATTATTACGTATGTTTTGTTCTAACGACTGAATATATTGACAGTGCGCGGTATCTATTAGTACTTTTACTTTTGTCCTGTAGTATTTGAACATTTCACTGTTAAATTCAAGTCCACCGGATTTAAAACGCTTTAAATGAAAGTATTTATTTTGTATATTTCGAATAATGTCAGAAGTGTACCAAATTGGATAGTTATATTTATTCTGAGAGACACGCCTGTTAACTTCTTTCTTAAGGGGAACATGCTGCTTAATGACATCATAGAGGTTAGCATAAAATATATCGACTGCTGAATTGACATCACGCTGATGTATTACGTCCGTCCAATCTAGGTTAGAGATCGCTGCGTACAATCCATGAAAATCAGCTTTGTTAAAATTCCATCTAGGCGCTTTTTGAATGGTGGATGGGGATGGAACAGGGGGTACAAAATACTGGGACAATGTCTGGGGTAAAGATACCTCTATCGCTAGAGGTGGATGAAAAGAGTCTATCGGCACCAGCGGCTCAACGCAGCCACTTACACGTACTTTTGTGCTGTGTAAATTTGACAACGCTAGATCCAAAATGCCGCCATACTTGTTACATACCTCGTTATGTTGAGTCAAATTACAATATCCTAGAAAACATTCAAATTGAAATTTCACATTAAGATTAAATGAATTTAAATTAAAATCTCCTACGATGACAATATCCAGGGTATTATAAGTACATACAATGTTCTCTATGCAACTTAAGACATCAATGTATTGATTTTCAGAGTAATTAGGCGGAATGTATACTACTCCTAAAAGCAATTTAATGTTTTTCGAAGTTAATAAGACAAACAATAATTCCTTATCATCACTCATTCCTTGTACATCTGTGACTAACTTAATAGAATAGCAGTCTTTAACCGCAAGAAGGACACCTCCCCAGCCGACGTCCCCTACTCGATCCTTACGCAGCACAGCATAACCAGGAGGGAACAATTCCGAGTCACTCACAGAACTATTCAGAAACGTTTCTGTCAGGGCAATAATGTCGGAAGAATTAGAACTTGCTATATTCATCTGTAATGTATTTGTTTTGCTTCGTAGTCCTCTAACGTTTTGATAGAATAGTTCTATGCCTTTAGTTTTTGATCGACCGCCGCTTTTCTGAATTGCCGGCACGAAAGTTCTGCTTCCAGGGTTTTATACATACGTCCTCAGGCCAATTCTCGGGCAGCATTACTTTATCAGCCAGTTTGGATGGAACTCCCAGCTTGAAAGAAGCGTAGTGACCGCGAGCCTTCAGTACTTCAGCGGTGCATATATCAGTGCCACTTATAGATTTCAAGTGACTACTCACCGCGTCCACTTGCGTACCTTCTTTGACGAAGTAGAGATGGAGATATCTCCATCGCTCACATGCCTCTAGCAGAGTTACGCCCGGAGCCGCAGTGCCGCGCATTACTCCCACAGGTAAACGCCGACTACTCGTCTTGACCAATGTCCATTCGCCATCTGAAGCGGTGTTAGAGAGATTTTCACTTGCAGTCTCTGAGGTTTCAGGTATGATAGGGTCCTGTTTATTGCGGAGTTTATTGAATGATGGAGCCGAAATCGAAGCTTTTGGCTGTACATTACTAACGGGAGCAGATTTTGGTCGCGAATTGTCTTGGTCCGTCGCAGGTTTCAACTTTCTTCCAGCTTTCACTTCCTCGACTCTTCTCACAGGTGCTGGTTTCTCAACTACCACAACTTGAGACAGTTGTTTCTTCTCTTCTGCATTACTTAGAAGGCTTGCTACTGTCTTCTCCAAGGCGGATAACCGTTCCGGCAAATTTCCGAAAGCTTGTTGCACAGATACAGTTATCTTTTCCATTATGATACTGCTGATTAATTTGGCCAAGCGTTCATCCACTATGTGCTCAAGTTCTTCGCGAACGATAATTCTTATATTATCGAGACAGACAGTATCCTCTGCATACGAATTGTCCCCAAAGATACTTGAATCTTGAGTTAATGGTTTGCTGCGCGCTCTGATATTAACATAACGACCACCAGCCGTTGACTCATCTAGTTGTGAACTTAAGGTGATTGAGTTCTCTCCCGGGGTTCCAGACGGTGTGGCAAACATATCGCGTATGGGTGTATTAGTGTTTGCAATTTTTGGTTTTTTAGACTTGCATTGGACGCATTCCCATTCTTTCTTGCGTTCCGCGAACAAATCACTACGGAATGTGTCTTTAGCCATATTAGCGCAATCCAAATCATACAGTTGGCGACATACGGAACATGCTATATATAATGAGCTCCCAATTGGCCCAAGACATCCGGCACATTTTAGGTTCGATGTAGCCATCTTCAAATAAATGTGCTATGCTGGAAAGAGCTACAGCACAAATCCGTAAGCAAAAGTCTTAATAGAGATTGCTATCAAATTCTGCAAGGCGCTAGCTATCAAGCGCCCGAGCTCGGCACGCAGTGACGCGACGGAGCGGCGAACGAGTTCTGTGACCTTGGCCGATGGCCGCACACACGCAAGCGGCTAAGCGGCGACTTGACAACAGCAAAAATACAAGCGACTAATAACTTCTCACAGTGATTGTACTCACAGTTCTTATGCAACCAAAATTTTAATTTCACAGTCGTATAGGTCACGGCTTCTTCTTTCTTTTGGTATAACTTTCACTCATAAACTGAAGTATTTAGTGCACTTTAGAGAAAATTATTTAAGAGACAATAAATACAGTGTCGACGCTACAACGCCGCGGACGCAATAAACGCTAATAGGAAGCAAACTAAAAAAATGCCCATAATGAGTATTATTAAAAATACTGGACAAGTATTTTATTAACCCCCGACGCAAAAACGACGGGGTGTTATAAGTTTGACGTGTCTGTCTGTGTGTGTGTGTGTGTGTGTGTGTGTGTGTGTGTGTGTGTGTGTGTGTGTGTGTGTGTGTGTGTGTGTCTGTGTGTGTGTGTGTCTGTGTGTGTGTGTGTGTCTGTGTGTGTGTCTGTGTGTTTAACGTGTTTCCAAAAACTAGCCGGATTATTACGTATGTTTTGTTCTAACGACTGAATATATTGACAGTGCGCGGTATCTATTAGTACTTTTACTTTTGTCCTGTAGTATTTGAACATTTCACTGTTAAATTCAAGTCCACCGGATTTAAAACGCTTTAAATGAAAGTATTTATTTTGTATATTTCGAATAATGTCAGAAGTGTACCAAATTGGATAGTTATATTTATTCTGAGAGACACGCCTGTTAACTTCTTTCTTAAGGGGAACATGCTGCTTAATGACATCATAGAGGTTAGCATAAAATATATCGACTGCTGAATTGACATCACGCTGATGTATTACGTCCGTCCAATCTAGGTTAGAGATCGCTGCGTACAATCCATGAAAATCAGCTTTGTTAAAATTCCATCTAGGCGCTTTTTGAATGGTGGATGGGGATGGAACAGGGGGTACAAAATACTGGGACAATGTCTGGGGTAAAGATACCTCTATCGCTAGAGGTGGATGAAAAGAGTCTATCGGCACCAGCGGCTCAACGCAGCCACTTACACGTACTTTTGTGCTGTGTAAATTTGACAACGCTAGATCCAAAATGCCGCCATACTTGTTACATACCTCGTTATGTTGAGTCAAATTACAATATCCTAGAAAACATTCAAATTGAAATTTCACATTAAGATTAAATGAATTTAAATTAAAATCTCCTACGATGACAATATCCAGGGTATTATAAGTACATACAATGTTCTCTATGCAACTTAAGACATCAATGTATTGATTTTCAGAGTAATTAGGCGGAATGTATACTACTCCTAAAAGCAATTTAATGTTTTTCGAAGTTAATAAGACAAACAATAATTCCTTATCATCACTCATTCCTTGTACATCTGTGACTAACTTAATAGAATAGCAGTCTTTAACCGCAAGAAGGACACCTCCCCAGCCGACGTCCCCTACTCGATCCTTACGCAGCACAGCATAACCAGGAGGGAACAATTCCGAGTCACTCACAGAACTATTCAGAAACGTTTCTGTCAGGGCAATAATGTCGGAAGAATTAGAACTTGCTATATTCATCTGTAATGTATTTGTTTTGCTTCGTAGTCCTCTAACGTTTTGATAGAATAGTTCTATGCCTTTAGTTTTTGATCGACCGCCGCTTTTCTGAATTGCCGGCACGAAAGTTCTGCTTCCAGGGTTTTATACATACGTCCTCAGGCCAATTCTCGGGCAGCATTACTTTATCAGCCAGTTTGGATGGAACTCCCAGCTTGAAAGAAGCGTAGTGACCGCGAGCCTTCAGTACTTCAGCGGTGCATATATCAGTGCCACTTATAGATTTCAAGTGACTACTCACCGCGTCCACTTGCGTACCTTCTTTGACGAAGTAGAGATGGAGATATCTCCATCGCTCACATGCCTCTAGCAGAGTTACGCCCGGAGCCGCAGTGCCGCGCATTACTCCCACAGGTAAACGCCGACTACTCCTCTTGACCAATGTCCATTCGCCATCTGAAGCGGTGTTAGAGAGATTTTCACTTGCAGTCTCTGAGGTTTCAGGTATGATAGGGTCCTGTTTATTGCGGAGTTTATTGAATGATGGAGCCGAAATCGAAGCTTTTGGCTGTACATTACTAACGGGAGCAGATTTTGGTCGCGAATTGTCTTGGTCCGTCGCAGGTTTCAACTTTCTTCCAGCTTTCACTTCCTCGACTCTTCTCACAGGTGCTGGTTTCTCAACTACCACAACTTGAGACAGTTGTTTCTTCTCTTCTGCATTACTTAGAAGGCTTGCTACTGTCTTCTCCAAGGCGGATAACCGTTCCGGCAAATTTCCGAAAGCTTGTTGCACAGATACAGTTATCTTTTCCATTATGATACTGCTGATTAATTTGGCCAAGCGTTCATCCACTATGTGCTCAAGTTCTTCGCGAACGATAATTCTTATATTATCGAGACAGACAGTATCCTCTGCATACGAATTGTCCCCAAAGATACTTGAATCTTGAGTTAATGGTTTGCTGCGCGCTCTGATATTAACATAACGACCACCAGCCGTTGACTCATCTAGTTGTGAACTTAAGGTGATTGAGTTCTCTCCCGGGGTTCCAGACGGTGTGGCAAACATATCGCGTATGGGTGTATTAGTGTTTGCAATTTTTGGTTTTTTAGACTTGCATTGGACGCATTCCCATTCTTTCTTGCGTTCCGCGAACAAATCACTACGGAATGTGTCTTTAGCCATATTAGCGCAATCCAAATCATACAGTTGGCGACATACGGAACATGCTATATATAATGAGCTCCCAATTGGCCCAAGACATCCGGCACATTTTAGGTTCGATGTAGCCATCTTCAAATAAATGTGCTATGCTGGAAAGAGCTACAGCACAAATCCGTAAGCAAAAGTCTTAATAGAGATTGCTATCAAATTCTGCAAGGCGCTAGCTATCAAGCGCCCGAGCTCGGCACGCAGTGACGCGACGGAGCGGCGAACGAGTTCTGTGACCTTGGCCGATGGCCGCACACACGCAAGCGGCTAAGCGGCGACTTGACAACAGCAAAAATACAAGCGACTAATAACTTCTCACAGTGATTGTACTCACAGTTCTTATGCAACCAAAATTTTAATTTCACAGTCGTATAGGTCACGGCTTCTTCTTTCTTTTGGTATAACTTTCACTCATAAACTGAAGTATTTAGTGCACTTTAGAGAAAATTATTTAAGAGACAATAAATACAGTGTCGACGCTACAACGCCGCGGACGCAATAAACGCTAATAGGAAGCAAACTAAAAAAATGCCCATAATGAGTATTATTAAAAATACTGGACAAGTATTTTATTAACCCCCGACGCAAAAACGACGGGGTGTTATAAGTTTGACGTGTCTGTCTGTGTGTGTGTGTGTGTGTGTGTGTGTGTGTGTGTGTGTGTGTGTGTGTGTGTGTCTCTGTGTGTGTGTCTGTGTGTGTGTCTGTGTGTGTGTCTGTGTGTGTGTCTGTGTGTGTGTCTGTGTGTGTGTCTGTGTGTGTGTCTGTGTGTGTGTCTGTGTGTGTGTCTGTGTGTGTGTCTGTGTGTGTGTCTGTGTGTGTGTCTGTGTGTGTGTGTGTGTGTCTGTGTGTGTGTGTGTGTGTGTGTGTGTGTGTGTGTGTGTGTGCGTGCGTGCGTGCGTGCGTGCGTGTGTGCGTGTGTGTGTGTGTGTGTGTGTGTGTGTGTCTGTCTGTGGCATCGTAGCGCCCAAACGGATGAACGGATTTTGATTTAGTTTTTTTTGTTTGAAAATAGAGTTAGTCGAGAGTGTTCTTAGCCATGTTTGGTGAAAATCGGTCCAAGATGGCCGCCACTACAAAATGGCGGATTACTTTTTTCTTCCACGACCCCCTCAATATGGGTATCAAATGAAAGGGCTTAACGAGTAGATTACAGTACACTATATAAAATTTAAAATCCAAGATGGCCGCCATCAAAAAATGGTGAATTACGTATTGCGTTGGGGGTTTTTTTAAATTTTTAATTTAATTCACTTGTATGTAATTTAATAAAAAAAAACATGTGATTTTTTTAATAGCGCCATCTATTGTCAAGTACTCTGAACTAACCTACAACTTTCGTTGTCTTTCAGGATACCTTGTACAAAATGTGACAAAGTATTCACGTCATAATACAACTTACTTACCTTATATGTTTCTCCATTTTAACTTTAGTAGTGAGCGTATGATTACAATAATCACATACATAGTTCATATGTAACTCCTTGTAGTGGATTGTGAATGATTTTAACGTTCTGAAACAAAGAAAGGGGTTGTAATATAGATATTTATCATATAAAAACATAGTATCAATAATAATAATAATTGGGGTTTATTTTCCAACAGAACAGGTTACCCTACTTACACTGCCAGAGTCAAATCACAATGTATAGGTTGTGTGGCCAACCTATATGTTGCAGTTTCAGGTCGCCGAGATTACTACACCTGCAACATGAGCTGCCTCCTGCCTCCTACATATGTTATAGGAAACAGCCGGAACCCACAGTTATACGTGCCGCGCCGAAACACGGTAGCGTCCAGGCGAAAATCTTTACCACACCGAGATTTGAACCCAGGACCTCCGGCGTTAAAGTCGGACCTACGACTGGGCGTTTTTGGTTCGTCTGTTTGTCTACTTATATACTAGATCCATGGTTTGAACAGTGACTATTATGCTCGAACTGAGTGACTACCGCGACAGCGGCCGGCGATGCGCCAGAAAACACAAACTCACTTAAACTTGTGATGGCAGACGGTGCAGTCGTAAGTCTTGGTGTGAGCGTGGTCCAAATGTTTGCGCATGAAGTTCTCCTTACACACATCTGAGCACATTTTGCATCGGTATACGACGGAGTGTGTGCGCCAATGTTGGGCCAAACATTCGGCTGTGGATTGGCGTTTGTTACATAAACTGCATTTGTAGGGAGTGCCTTCCTGAAAAGAAATGTTTACTTAGAATAAACTATTTTTTTTAAACAACAAATATATGAAATTCGCCATTTTGTGGTGGCAGCTATTTTTAACTTGATATTTATTGTAGTGTGTAGTATTTATATTATAAAATTATACCATCTTCTCTCAATAATACACAACATCAATTATGACAACTTTACTATAAATTTTATCAACTTTACTAACAATTTTATCGACTTTACTATCAGTTTTATTACATTTCTTTTAATTTCATCAACTTTACTATCAATTTTATCAACTTTACTATTAATTTTATCAACTTTACTATTAATTTTATCAACTTTACTAACAATTATATCAACTTTACTATCAGTTTCATCAGCCATTGCTCCTCTCATGGACGCCATACACAATATTAGCCAAGTGTCTTACCTTATGATGATTCAAGTCGTTGTGCCTTTTCAGATCATCTTCCTTAGTATACCCGAGCGTGCATATATCACATCTGTGCACCATTCTATGGTAGGATGTGTTCCGTCTGTCTTTGATGAAGAAATGTTCCTCCATCTCTTTCTCACTGAACTGTACCGTCTTGAAATGATTGCGTACGTCTTCCCAGCTGTAAATGATAATATTGATAGTGACTTTTTTAATCTTACTAAAAAAAAAATCTAAAACAAAGTAAAAGACGCTCTCCTGATGGTAAGAGATAACGCTGCCCATAATCAGTACAGTGCTACCGAGCGCACTGCGCCAACGCTTCTTACTTGAGAGTTATAAGATGTTAAGACTCTTCAGCCCAGTAACTCTTACAAATATTATAAACGTGAAGGTTTGTAAGCATGGATGTCTGGATGTTTGTTACACTTTCACGTCTAAACGGGTGGACCGATTGAGCTGAAATGTTGTATAGAGATAGCTTAGACCCTGGAATAACACATAGGCTACATAAGTACTTTGGGTAAAACCGCTGGACGCAGCTAGTTATGCAAAGAAATAAGAAGACAAGCGAAGACTCTCTCCTGATGGTAATAAATAACACTGCTCATAAAAATCAGTACAATGCTTAGGTAACTCTTGGGATCTCACAATGATATAAAATTCTAGGTGCACTGCGCCAACACTTCTTACTTAAGAGTCATAAGACGTAAGACTCTTCAAAGGGCCTATTGGCTATCGCCAAACGACATGTAAACCACTAAAATCCATATACAAAATTGCGTACATTACTTGTTTAAACCTCCTCATTAATACGAGTAAAATAACAAACGCAGCAATGTACATTGAAGTTGTAATTAATCGTAGTGGGTGAGAATTAGCCAATAGGCCCTCAGGCCAGTAATTTCAATAGCTACAATGCCCTCCTATTGAAGCACGGTAATGTTTGCACATCACTGCTCAGACAAAGGAAGTCTACCCCCAGTAGATGATGGGAATGATATAAGAATAGATGGTAGCATACTTAACCTAGAAAGCGGGATAATTCCACTCGAAATAAATAATTAAATATTATATTTCTGAAAGGAAAAACAACAGTAGAAAATACCTGCCCCAATCCTTCTTTTCAGTTTTGACTAGAGTTGCGTATCTTTTGTAATAACCAACTACATTATTAACACATTTTGTATCTTTTCGCCTTCTTGGCTTTTTAACTTTAACTATATCTTGTATAGGTTCTGCCTTAACGTCGTAAGTGAATTCTATATTACTTTCATCTTTTGCAATTACATTTAAATCTTTACTATCAATCGTGTCAACTTTACTATCAATTTCATCAGCTTTACTATCAACTGCATCAGTTTTACTATCACTTGTATCAGTTTTACTATCAAATGTTTCAGATCTATCTTTATTTTCTAAATGTATAAGATTGATGTCGTCATCGTCAGAATATGTGTGTAAATCGTCAAATTCTGTTTTTATGATTGCTACAGATTCGTGTTCTTTTTTCTTTAATTTTGCTTTGGATAAATGTTTGATATCTTGGTCGAAGTAGAATTTGCTGATAGTTGATAGTTTTGATAGTGTCTCTGTTGGGGCATCCTGAAAGAAAAAATGTATATTACAAAAATTTGTTGGTCAATCTTTGCAGATATTATCACCTTTATTCTAATGTGATAATATCTTTGCAGATATTATCACATTACCTAGTTGGACAGAAAAGGTAGGTGGGCGCTTAAGCTTACGTCACACTGAGCCGGTAAAGCGAACGCGATCCGGGCCGGAATTTTTGTAATGTTCTAGAGTTTGTACGTAACCTGTCACACATAAAGCGAACGCGGGCAGGAACAAAATGAAGATCGCGACCACTTTACCGCTCCGTCCCGGCTCAGTCTGACGTAATCTTTAGTCTGCAGGCTGCTGTCTCGCTCGCACTATTTGACACATTTTGAAATATAAATTCATAGAATTAACATTTTGAAAATTCCTCAAGAGGGTCGCTGCACAATATTATTGCACACATTTTAAAAGTGTTTTTAGATGTTAAAAATATAGCAAGACTAGCTTTCAATCCTTTCTTAGTGGAGGTCTACGTCATAAAACCTATCTGCATTCCAAATTTCAACCCAATCGGTTCAGTGGTTAAAGCTGTGCGTTGATAGATTAGTCAGTCACTCTTTCCTTTATATATTTAGATGAGATTTTTCGAAAATTTTTTTTATCAAAATTTAATTATCAAACCAACTTCAATCTACCTTTACAGCTACTTGCACCTATTTTTAGTACATTGGGTAATAATACATATTAACCTAACTTTAGGTTGGAGTTTACGAGGTAAAAATCTTGCTTACAATTTCGTAGAGCATCTTCATAAGTCCTGTCTGTGCTTTTCTCACTTGGTTCTGGAATGATTGAAACTTGTTCAGTACAGCGGTGCACTCCCAACATATTTTTATGTCCTCGAGGCCCTGAAATATTAACAATAACAGAATAAAATAATTTGTTGCACACAGAAAAAGACAATATTTTCTTTTATTTAATGTACAAAACAAATTACAATTGTAAGCTTATAATATAGATTATGTTTAAAAGTTTTAAATCTAGATTGTAATTCAAAAATATGTACATATAGAAAAAATAAAATTCGAGTCAAGCAAACAGTAGTTCGTAATAACGAATAGTTACGATTAACAATAAAACTATTAAGCTAAAAAGAGATTAAACTTGAGAAATGGCCCAGAACTAGAAAGATTGGCATGAGACAAATAAATGATTTAAACATATATTATTAACCAGCTGCGCCAAGCAGTTTTACCAGCTGTACTATAGCCTATGTGTTATTCCAGGGTTTAAGCTAGCTCTATACAAAATTTCAGCTTGATCGGTCCACCTGTTTAGGCATGAAAGAGTAAAAAACATACATCCAGACATCCATACATTCTTACAAACTTTCATATTTATAATATTAGTATGATTTTTCAACTTGCATTATTTTAATAAGAATTAATTATGTGGTTTACATCTTTTTTAAAAACAAATTTAGGTTGACTGTTTTCTATTTGAAGACACTTGAACTGCATAGAAAAAATGTTTACCTTTGTTTTAAAGGGTACATTCCACTAGTATGTATAATGTACTTACCTAGTTAGTAGTTCTAATAAAATATTAATGACTAGCATATGCTTGTGGCTCTGCCAACATGGCTAAATCCCTTCTTAGCGAAGGTCTATGTCATACAACCTGTCTGTTCCAAATTTCAACCCAATCCATCCGGCAGTTTAAGCTGTGCGTTGATAAATCAGTCAGCCAATAAATCAGTCACTCTTTCCTTTTATATATCTAGATATTAGTAGAGACATTAAATTGCGTAAAATTATAACTTCTAACATACTCACATAAACCAAACATTGCTTATAGCTTCCCAGCAAATTGATCAACACTTCAGACAACTCTCCTAAAGGTACAATCTTCCTGTTACAGCTCAAACATCCATGACAAGTATTCGTTAAATTTATTTCAACTTTTACTTCTTCCTCCATTTTTACACAATATCTTAAGTTTTTCAATGTTAAATAGTGTATTTTTAATATAAAATGAGATGAATAAGATTATGATATTTAATGATTATTGTTAAAATTACGTATAATATACGATTAGTTTGTATAATTTGTTGAAAAATACGATTGTTCTTGGCACTGTATGTTTTACATAATTTTATGATGTTTTTCACATAAAGTCCAGAGCTCGATAATGCACACATAAACTTTATTGTATTATACACATTATTTAGATCATTTTCTGTTAATTTATTGAATATTAATTATTAAATTTATTGTAGAAATAAAATTTATGAAATCAATCAATATTTTTACGACGCGATATACAGAGTTGCCAGTTGCCAGCCGATTCGAAAAATTCCAGTGTTGCCAGTGCCCTATCTTCAAAAGTAACGCAGACAGGTTCGAAAAGTAACGCATTTACAATAAAAGTAACGCATTTAAAAAAAACACGATTTTTAATACAATAACTTATTTCTTTAATTAATAATTATATAATAATATTAAATAATAATAAGTATTTTTAATAGAAGAACTTATTTCTTTATATTTTTATAAGAAGTTGTAATTTTGCAAACAAAAAAAAATACATATTATATCGCCTTATGGCTCGTCCACATATACCGGCCAATGACTCGGCGAGTCGTTGGTCCTATGGCTCGTCCACATATACCGGCCAATGATTTGCTGAGTGTGTGTTTTGCCTATGGATGAACAGTTTTTGTCTATAGACGAATGTCTTCGGATATTTACGGTTTTTTCCGGTAAATTTCTGATATACATTTTGGGTTCCATAGCTGACGACTTTAATTATATTTTGAATATTAATCAATCATGGACCATTTGAAGCCATTTTGTGTGAATAATTACTTTAAACTAGTTAAATTTTCTTTATTTTTTTATTTATATAATCTACGCCCCAAGTGCATATATATAATCTGTGCGCTCGGGTGAACGTTGGGCCAACGACTCGCAGAGTCATTGACCGGCATATGTGAACGTGCCATGATTTTTTTAGAAAAATATTTTCCGTTTCGATTGCGTTCCGTTTCACTAAGTTATTATTTTATATTCTTCCATTGTTAGAGTTCATTTAAAAAAATCATTACCCCAAAAAGTAACGCAAAAGTAACATTTTAGGACAAGTAACGTAAAAGTAACGCAAAGGGTCAAAAAGTAACGCAAAACGTTACAAAAGTAACGCACTGGCAACGCTGAAAAATTCCCAATACGAACTACACGAAGCGAAGTGTAAAATATTATGATTCGTGAGCGTACAGGCGCGGATCCAGGGGGGGGTCAAGGGAGTCATTACCCCCCCCAAAATCCTAGTCGGAAAAAAAATCCGGTCATATCGATTGGTTTTACGCTTCTTTCATTGTCATAGAATTAGAAATTTTTCTCTTTATTAGCAAGCTCTACGTACAAGCACGGTAAAGAGATATACAGTAGTTTGACTGAGCGTGATTTTTGAACATAAATACCTACAGTCTCGCGGTACATGCGCAAGTCATAGGGCTGCCGGGCAGCCGCTGCCTGCATACAGTAGGTACCTACCTATTTCATATCATCTACTTACTTGAGCTACTATCTAGATGAGTTATTGTAAATTAATTATATTATTTTTGTACATTTATTGATATTTTTATTACAAGCTTTTATTTCATTTTCAAATTAATAACCTACCTATATTTACCTACCTACATGCTTATGTCCGCTTAGGAACCACTGAATGTCCGTTACAAAAATGCAACAGTCGAATGAGATTTGAAAATGTATTGTATCAAACTTAGTACACCCTTCATCCCGCGTTTTTTGCGGCTAGGACTAAAAATACCTAAGAACACTTCCGCCTAACTTACTTTTCAAACAAAATCTAAATCGAATCTATGAGACAGACACGTCAAACTTATCACACCCCTTCGTCTTTGCGTCGGGAGTTAAAAATAAATACGATTGATCACTCTTCAATTCAATATTAAGTAGGTACATAATAACAGGTAGATTAAAACTTACGAGTAAGTTGGTTCATAATTAAGAAGCCTAATCTGGGAACTACAATAGGTTTTATTCCAGCATAGTAGGGATACCTACCTACTTACCTATCATGTCGTGGCGGCGTATATTGAAACCCAAGACAAGAGACAAAACAAGACAAAAGACAAGACAAGAGACAAGACAAGACAAGAGACAAGACAAGAGACAAGACAAGACAAGAGACAAGACAAGAGACAAGACAAGAGACAAGACAAGAGACAAGACAAGAGACAAGACAAGAGACAAGACAAGAGACAAGACAAGAGACAAGACAAGAGACAAGACAAGAGACAAGACAAGAGACAAGACAAGAGACAAGACAAAAAACAAGACAAGAGACAAGAGACAAGACAAGAGACAAGACAAGAGACAAGACAAGAGACAAGACAAGAGACAAGACAAGAGACAAGACAAGAGACAAGACAAGAGACAAGACAAGAGACAAGACAAGAGACAAGACAAGAGACAAGACAAGAGACAAGACAAGAGACAAGACAAGAGACAAGACAAGAGACAAGACAAGAGACAAGACAAGAGACAAGACAAGAGACAAGACAAGAGACAAGACAAGAGACAAGACAAGAGACAAGACAAGAGACAAGACAAGAGACAAGACAAGAGACAAGACAAGAGACAAGACAAGAGACAAGACAAGAGACAAGACAAGAGACAAGACAAGAGACAAGACAAGAGACAAGACAAGAGACAAGACAAGAGACAAGACAAGAGACAAGACAAGAGACAAGACAAGAGACAAGACAAGAGACAAGACAAGAGACAAGACAAGAGACAAGACAAGAGACAAGACAAGAGACAAGACAAGAGACAAGACAAGAGACAAGACAAGAGACAAGACAAGAGACAAGACAAGAGACAAGACAAGAGACAAGACAAGAGACAAGACAAGTGACAAGACAAGAGACAAGACAAGAGACAAGACAAGAGACAAGACAAGAGACAAGACAAGTGACAAGACAAGAGACAAGACAAGAGACAAGACAAGAGACAAGACAAGAGACAAGACAAGAGACAAGACAAGAGACAAGACAAGAGACAAGACAAGAGACAAGACAAGAGACAAGACAAGAGACAAGACAAGAGACAAGACAAGAGACAAGACAAGAGACAAGACAAGAGACAAGACAAGAGACAAGACAAGAGACAAGACAAGAGACAAGACAAGAGACAAGACAAGAGACAAGACAAGTGACAAGACAAGAGACAAGACAAGACAAGAGACAAGACAAGAGACAAGACTTGGACCCTTACTCGCACTCTTACTCGCACTCTTACTCGGACTCTTACTCAAACTCTTACTCGAACTCTTACTCGCACTCTTACTCGAACTCTTACTCGGACTCTTACTCAAACTCTTACTCGAACTCTTACTCGGTTTCTTACTCTTATTCGCACTCTTACTCGGTCTCTTACTCGCACTCTTACTCGGAATCTTAATCGCACTCTTACTCGGACTATTACTCGCACTCTTACTCGGACACTTACACGTAGTCTTACTCGAATTCTTACTCAGTTTCTTACTTGCACTCTTACTCGGACTCTTATCGGACTCTTACTTGGACTCTTACTCGCACTCTTACTCGGTCTCTTACTCGCACTCTTACTTCAGCAGAATACTTTTAAAAATAAAATAAAAAATAACTTCTTACTAACTTACCTCAAAAACAGCATAATATCGCATGCTATTTTTTTGCCATTTTATATAATTTATTATTTATGTATACATACGTCAAAAGTAAATAACGTAAATTACACTAAATACTTGGAAAAAACTATCGCGACGTCCGCCCGTCGCTGCGTGGCACCCGCTTCTGGATTAACCCACTTCTACCCACATCTGCCCACATCTACTCACTCCCACATTCCGACCGTTTCTATGGAGTCAAACTACTGTATATCTCTTTACCGTGGTACAAGTTCATAAAATTGTTTGGCTGTTGATAGCGCATTGAGTAATTTGTGTAATGTGTACTTAATTTTTTTTCGGTCCTCGCCTACAATTTATCCATAGGTTTTCGTAGCAAGCTGTTCAGCATCTTTCATAGTTAGGATTAATTGATTAATATAAACTGCTGCAAGCTGTTCGCGCTTTATGTTGTCCTTGCGGCTCGCCTTTGCGAGGCGCAGCGAGGTTCTTGCCCATGTATAATATAATAGTCAATATTTTGGCACAATTAACAAAAGGCAAAATTATCTCGGCGCTCGCAGCGAGCTGCTCACGCTTTTTAAATATGGATATGTATTTAGTTTCTTTGCCACTCAGAGCAAGCTAAACGCACATTATTCGTGATGAAAAATCCAATATTTTCTCGGCGCTCGCAGCGAGCTGCTCGAGCCTTTATAAATAAGAATATTTAATTTCCAAGCCATTCGGAGTAAGCTAAACGCACATTTTTCGTACTGAAACAATCAAATTTTTCTCGGCGCTCGCAACCAGTTGCTCGCGCTTTTATAAAGAAAAATAATATGTACTTTCCTTGCCACTCGGGGCAAGCTAAAAACACATCTTTCGTGCTGAAAAATTCAAAATCTTCTCGGCGCTCGCAGCGAGCTGCTCGCGCGTTTATAAATAAGAATATTTAGTTTCCGTGCCACTCGGAGCAAGCTAAAAACACATCTTTCGTGCTGAAAAGTTCAAAATTTTCTCTGCGCTCGCAGCGAGCTGCTCGCGCGTTTACAAATAAGAATATTTAGTTTCCTTGCCACTCGGAGCGAGCTAAAAACACATCTTTCGTGCTGAATAATACAAAATTTTCTCTGCGCTCGCAGCGAGCTGCTCGCGCGTTAATAAATAAGAAAATCTATAAACGTTTAGTGTAAAAAGGGTGTAAAGTATACAACATTGTAAGACTATGGTTAAATATTTCCTAAAAAAATTATTCGAGAAAAATTCTAGGCGATGACCCCCCCCCATAATCATGGTCTGGATCCGCGCCTGTGAGCGTAATGGTGCATTTAGATTCTGTATAAAGATGAAACCATTGTGAAACAAAAGAAATGCGTTTTATAATTTATGAAACATATTTTTTTCTCAAAAACGCCTTTGGTGTTAATAAAAATGCAAAATAAAAAAAAGTTCGTACGTTAGTTCGTACGTTTTGGACGTTGGTACGTTCGTTTGTCGTTATTTTTCCAAAATATGTCAGTAGGTGATAGCGAGCGGCGAGAAGAGAGTCGCATGAAGTTGTGAATAATTCCCATGCTATTATTTTCTCAAAATTTATGGCAAATTTTAGCATTTGGCAACATTAAGTTTGACAGTTGACACCATAGACAATAATGATTGCCATAAACTACAATATTCCTAAATTGGTAGAAATTATTACGTAGAAAATTAAAAAGGGCATAATATTATAATTTATAACAATTAAATAGGAAATAATATTCTAGAATATTATGCTTAAAACCAATTTCTAAAAATACTTCCTGTTACGAAATTTATGAACCACACCTACAATACCGGTATTAATGCTTGATGAAATATAGTCCAAGTTTTGACAAAATCCTACAAAGGGTAATTTTATGTTATTAGCGCTGGTATGACCGATCATATGTTTTTGTTTTGCTATGCAGTGTGCAGTGTTTTGATCGAAATTTTATCAAAAAATATGGAAATAGAAGAAATAAAATATGATTTCGACTGCGACGCAGAGCTTCAATGCTGTCTGTGTCTCAGCATGGGCAGAAAACTAGCGCCTCTGGGTGATTTGACTAATATTTACTTGAAAATCACTGAAGGGATTCTCAATCTTGTAAGAATTATAATAAATCTGGTATCTATACTCTATACAAGCATTCCAGAATAAACGTAATTAATGCTTACTTAACCCGTTGTATCAAGTTAATTGTATTTTTTTTATAATCACTGCTTGATTTTTTGTTGAATAATCACAAAGATTTGCTATTTTTAATAATAGATGGCGCTATTTAAACAATTTGTTTAACGATTCAAACGCCATCTTGTTTTTCAGAGTCCAGAAATATTTTTTAATACAGAAGTATGTTGGGAATGCAAAAATATTTTAAGAAAAGTATTAAATTTTCAAAAACAAGTCGTAAAAGCTAAGGAATTATTGAAAATGGGTCAGGTAAATATATTTTTCTTCTCATAATACTATTTTTATTGTGCTTCAAAAATCTGCCTTGTAAATCATTGTCTTTTTATGAAAACTGCATTAAAATCTATCACAAATATGAACAGACTAAGCTTGTTGCTCACGGTTTTGCCTGCATAGAAAAATCCTTTATTCGTGGAAGTCTATGTTAAAAACCTATCTATGTTTCAAATTTCAACCCAATCTGTTCAGCAGTTTGAGCTGTGCATTGAAAGAATAGTCAATTAAACACTCTTTTCTTTCATATATTTAGTTTCAAGCACACACATTTTTTTAATCATTAAAATAATGTGTGAGCTTGTCTTATTTCTCAAGGATTCAAATTCTAATTATTCCCTTTTTCAGAACTATATTTATGGACCATTATCAACTCTTACCTCAGTAACACTAAGTGAAACAAAAAACACAATTTATTTGAATGAAAACTATAATAAATTGAACATAAACATTGATAATAATACATGTCTTAAGAATTTTCAATCAAAAGAAATATTGCATAAGAAATCTGAAATAACTGAAGAAACTTTTGCTACACAAAATATATCAAATTCAGATAATAGATTAAATAATGTTAATAATAGAACATATTGTTCTCAATCTAAAGAAACAATTCAAAAAATATATGAAAATAGAAATTCTGAAATAACTGAAGATAGATTTGAAACAGAAAATACAGAGCTACAAAATGATTCAAAAAATATAGAAATATCGGACAATGAAAATTTTGATGATTCAGATTTGAACTTGGACACGAAAATATCAATAAAAGATCAATTTAATTGCCATAAAAAAGGTTTATGTGAAAAAGAATTGTCAAAAAGCACACATAGGTTAAAACGAAAGAAGGCAAAGTTCAAAATGTGCTCGATCAATTCGGATGAGATTTTTCACATTGGTAGTTACAAAGATATTGAATGCAAAATGTGTGAAAAGTCAATACAGACTGAAAATGTTAAAAAACATTTTCAAAATATGCATAAATCCGTGTTTCAGTGCTTAAGGTGTGATTTAAAGTTTTGGTAAGTTTAGTTGAGTATTATGAATAAAAGATGGCGCTATAATCGTTTCTGATTTTTTATTATATTAAATGTAGACATGTAAAATGTTCCAATCCATAATGGTTACACTGGAATCACCAAAGTATAAGTCGCTTCTCACTGTCTGTCTGTCCGTTCGCGCGCACTTCGTATCGCTTAACAGAAAATCTTCTATTATTATGGTCCATCCAGGTTGTCTGTAAGAAATTGCCTAGTGCGATAAGATAGTCGATTGTTTACCTAGCATTAAGATATCTAGCTTATTCAGCTTCTTTGTAATTGTTTAGTATGCAATAAAGTATTCTATTCTATTATGCATGTATTATCTATATAAATCTTTCTATTCAATCACTTTATCTATTAAAAAACCCGCATTTAAATCCGTTACGCTGATCTAAGCATATATAGGGAGAGACAGACAGCGGGAAGCGCCTTCGTTTCATACTATGTAGTCATTTTACTGTGTTTTTTAGCAATCGTCGTACATTTTTCGCTCATTATAAGGAGTGGCATGAGAAATTTATTTGCGATCACTGTGGAGTAAGTTTTAAGATGAGATATAGTATCAAAAAGCATATCAGGTGAGTACTTATTTTAAAAACGGGGATGTGAAAACATTAGAAAAAAATATACTTCAATCTTTTAAATATATTTTTTTAATCATTATAGGCAATCAATGGGGTATTGTATACGATGTATCTGTCTCTCTGTGTGTGTCTAACTCAAGATGGCCGCCTCCACAAAATGGCGGATTGTTATTTTTTCGCAACTCTCAATATGGGTATCAAATGCTGAATATGGCTATACTAGTAGAATACAATTCAATGTCATAAATTTAAAATAAAGATGGCCACCATCACAAAATAGCGGATTGCATTTTTTCTTTAGCCCCCAAGGTTATTAACGTTGTTAACCTTTTTGTTAATAAACTTGTTAATTTGTTTTTAGTAAACAACACTCCCCACTAAAATGCCACACATGCGACAAATCATTCAAAACCTACAGTGGTTACTGGAGGCACAATAAATTAGAGCACACGCCCGCCTCGCCGGCTTATTGTGTGGAATGCGACAAGAGTTATAAAGATGTGTACAGATATAAATGGCATTTGTGTAATAGTGTGAAACATGCGAGTAGGAAGAAGAAAATTTTGTAAGTTTCTCGATTTTAATATACCTCATCATCGTCAGCCTTAAATTGTCCACCGCTGGGCATAGGTCTCCCTTTTATTGTTTCATTCTCCCTTGTTCTTTGCCGCGCTCATTCGTCGAATACCGGCCACTCTCTTGAGTATGAAACAATAATCTTCAAATTATTAAAAAAACGTGATCAACTTTAACACTGAATGAATTCACACGGAGATAATGACCGCTTGGCGACACGGTTTTGTCCAGTGGGTGGTAACTAGCCACGGCCGAAGCCTACCACCAGTAAAACGTTAATGTTGTATGGTAATAAGTAATATGTATTGCCTGAAATAAATGAGAAATTATCATTAATAATTTTTGAAATAGCGCCATCTATTGTCAAAAACTCTACCTAAAACTTTAACTTTTCAGAATACCTTGTACAAAATGTGATAAAGTATTCACGAAGAAAACCAACATGACCGAACATTATGACTTGGTTCACTTGAAGATTTACAGATATAGATGTGAAATTTGCGATAAGGTAAGGAAAAAATATTTTTTAAATATTTTTAATTAACTTAACACATTAACTGCTGAAAAACACAAGCTTTGTGTTTTGTCAATGGATTTTTCCATACAAAATTAATTTCAGGCATCTGGGTTAGTTCTATTAAACGGCGCCGTAGCCAATTGCCAATGTGTTAAAAGATGAAAAAAAAAACATGTTTTTAGGGTTCCGTACCTCAAAAGGAAAAAACGGAACCCTTATAGGATCACTTTGTTGTCCGTCCGTCCGTCCGTCCGTCTGTCTGTCAAGACCCTTATTCTCAGGAACGCGTGGAGGTAACAAACTGAAATTTATAGGAAATACTTAGGTCCATTGCTTCTTAGAGCTTTGAAAAATTCAAACTTCTTGGCCAACGCAATCAAAAGATATAGTCGAATATGTCGCAAATTTCAGCAAATTTTCGACATTACCAAATAAATCAAAACCTACGGGGCACTTCCCGTGAACTCAGAATCTTGAAATTTGGCACGAAGCAACTCCTTAGAGCACAGATAAAGGAAAAATTGCGAAAACCATAAATTTTTAATTTCATCATATGAAAAAATATTTTGAATAATTTTATACTTACTACCCCTTTTCTCATGAACGCGTGCAGGTATTAAACTGAAATTCATATCAAATACTAAGGCCTATAATACCTTTAAACTGTAATAAAATCAAACCTCTATCTCAACGCATTCAAAAGAAACAGCAATTTAAGCCGTATTTTTTAACTCGCGACTACTCTCAAGGGAATCAAAACCTACAGGGTACTTGCCGTTAACGCAGAATCTTGAAATTTGGTTCGCAGCAACGTCTTAAATTACAGGCACAGGAAAAATTGCGAAAACTGTAAATGTTTAGTTACATCATGTAAAAAATATTTTTAATAATTTTGTATTTATTATCCCTTTCCTCAAGAACGCGTACATATTTAATTGAAATTCATACCAAATACTCAGCTTTATAATAACTTTAAGCTGTAAAAAAAATCAAACATCTATGTCAACGCAATCAAAAGAAACAGCAATTCTAACCGCATATTTTCAAACTCGCAAGTACTCGCAAGGGAATCAAAACCTACAGTATATAATATTATACCCACTTTTCCTTAGGGTTCCGTAGAATGCCGTAGGTTTATACGGAACCCTCGGTGCTCGAGTCCTACTCGTACTTGACCGTTTTATTTTATGGACATATGTATACCTATATTAGGATACGCTTGAAGCTACGTGATCAACTTTGACGCTTAATAACTCCGAAACCCAACGAAATATTTTTTGTTGGTATTCATAAATAAATATTTCAGGACATTTCACACAGCGCCTCTAACCCCAAGATTAGCAACTTAATGCTTGTGTTATGATGGTTTTATATCCGTTATCCTAACCACCATAATATACTTATTCATGTCAGTTATCGATTTATAAAGCTGTCGTTGCTGACTTGATAAAAAAATAGCGGACTCGTAGCCACGCTCTATGCATAAATCTTCAATCTCCTTTCTCTTTTTTTGCAAAGAAGTAAGAAGACAGCAAGAAGAGAGCAAGACGTCGTCCTGATGGTAAGAGGTAACGCTGCCCATAATCAGTACAGTGCCCAGGATTTTACAATGATGCAAAACACTAGGTGTACACCAACGCTTCTTACTCAAGAGTCATAAGATATTAAGACTCTTCAGGTTAGTGATTTCAATAACTACCGTGCCCTCCTATTGAAGCACAGTAATGTTTGCACATCACTGCTGTTGGCGGTTGAATAATTGGTACTGTTGGAGTACCCATCTAGTCGACCACCTTCAAAGGAAGTAACCCGGTAAAAGTAAAGTCTTTGTTTCAGAATTACGTCAGAAATGCAGATCTGATGAAGCATAAAAGGAGGAATCACGAAGGAATTCTCCCTCCAAAGGATAAAATATGCAATGTATGCGGTAGAGGATTTACTACCAACACCATATTGAAAAACCATCAACGCACCCATAGTCGAGAAAGGGGAATGATAAATAAAAATTAATTAAAACTTTTTAGACTTTCATTTATTAACAGCTGCGCTCAGAGGTTTTATCCGCTGTACTGTGCCTATGTGTTATTCCAAAGTCTAAGCTATCTCTATACCAAAATTTTGCTCAATCGGAACACCCGTTTAGGCGAGAAGAATTAACAAAAATATATAAGCACACACAAACTTTCGCCGTTATATGTGTTTTTTATATATTCATAAAAGTGCATTAATCCGAAATGAATCACTACATAAAACGAAGTCGGTTCCCATCTGTCTGTCTCTATGTATGGCGTCTTATAAACAACGCCATCTTTTATGAGTTACATGAAACTATAGTAAGTAATACCATCTAGTCTCTAAGTCTTGACCTATTAAATAACACAGTGCCATATAGAAGTAGAATTGCAGATGGTGCCTTTTAATCAACGCCATTCATTACAGAGTTCCATGAAACAATAGTAAAGTAATGCCATCTATTGCAACATTTAAGAACCATTTCATAGTACAGCGCCATCTAGAAGTAGGTTTGCGGATGGCCTCTTATAAGTAAAGCCATCTATTATCTATTAAAAAGGTACATGAAACTATAGTACCTATGGTAATGCCATCTATTGTCGAATTTCATGAACTACTCAATGACACAGCGCCATCTAGATGTAGGATTACGAATTGCCCCTTAGCAATGCCATCTGTTAGTCAGCTACATAAAAACTTTAGTAAAGTGATGCCATCTATTGTCATATTTAAGGAACTATTCAATACGACAACGCCATCTAGAGCATAGTTGAGTAATAAAACAACAAATATACATGAAATTTCCTTTATTATAACAGTTTAACATCAATCCAACAATGTACCACCAGCTCCCAATGTACGTACACGAGTGCACAAGCGGTGTACATCAGTGCAGCAGTTTACAATGCGTGTAGAGCGCCGCCTGGTGAGCGAATGTGGCGGGACACCGCTCGCAGCGCAGCGGCCGCTCGCCCGTGTGCGTGCGGATGTGTGATATTAGGATACAACTCGTCTGTAATAGGAAAAACAGATATAAATGAAAAAATTAAAAAACTCCCAACGCAATATGTAGAGGACATTTTCACGAAAGTTCATTTTTACAATGCAATATTATTATGACATGGAGCTGATCTGATGATGAAGCTGGAAGGTGGCCATAGGAATTCTGTAATTAAACGACGCAACACCATCGCGTTTGGGCCCGTTTGATTCGTCTTGAGTACTTTGGTGCTAGATGGTAATAATAATAATAAAAGCTTGATTTTTAAAAGTTTTTACTTTGAATTTCACTTGTTTTATAACGTAGGCCTCTAAAAGGTAAAACAACGTTATTTGAATTATTTCTTACCGTAAAAGCTCTGCCGCAGTAATCGCATATTTTGTCTCTGGGAGGCCTCTTCTTTTCGTGCACGTAGCTGATGTGTTTTTTCAAAGTTACTGCCGTTTTAAATACCTTAAAAATATAAAATCAAGTTCATTTGACATTAAATATATTTAAAAAAAAATTTTTTACGAATCTTATAAACGTGAAAGTTTTGTAAGAATGGATGTCTGGATGGATGTTTTGTTACTCTTTCAAGTCTAAACGGGTGGACCGATTGAGCTGAAATTCGGTATAGAGATAGCTTAGACCCTGGAATCAGGCGCGGATCCAGGGGGGGGGTCAAGGGGGTCATGACCCCCCCCAAAATCCTAGTCGGAAAAAAAATCCGATCTTGTCGACTGGTTTTACGCTACTTTTATAGTTAGAATTAGGAAATTTTCTCTTACCAGCAAGCAACAACGTACAACGTACGTACGTACGTTTTATGAACGTACAAGTTCATAAAATTGTTTCGCTGTTTTAATTATTTTTTTACATATTTTTTTCGGCCCTCGCCTACGAATTATCCGTAGATTCTCGTAGCAAGCTGCACAGCATCTTTCATATTTAGGATTAATTGGATTATATTAACTGCTGCAAGCCGTTCGCGCTTTATGTCGTCTTTGCGCTTGCAGCAAGCTGCTCGCGCATGTATAATAATCTTTTTTTTTGGCATTTGGATTAAGTAAGTTGCGCGCCTTTCATATAATTTTAATTACTTACCAGTACAATTTATGAGCGTTCACAAAACTTCTAGGATTGTAGTCGACGACTAAATCGCTTCTTTTCGAGGTCAGAGTTATAAAAAAATTCTGGCTTTATTGATCAAAATGTTTTATTTTCTTGCTTCTCGGAGCGAGCTAAACGTACATATTTACTCAGGTCAGGCATTATTATTTTTCTTTGCGATAGCAGAAAACTGCTCGCCCTCTTATAAGAAATAATATTAAAATTTTCTCAACGCTCGCGTTCTGATAACAAACTGATCATGTACCTTTCGTGGTTAGGATTATATTTATGTTTTTCTTGGTACTTGGTGCGAAATCAGTGGATAGCACATAGGTTTTAACTTTTTCTCGACGCTAATTGCTTGCGCTCTAATAAAAATGACTATGATTTTGTGTGAACGAGCTAATAAACGTACATCTTTTGCACTTAAAAATACAAAATGGTCTCTAGTTGGCTCTTACGTCATTGGCTCGTGCTAAAAAGTTCAAAATTATCTCGCCGCTCGCAGCGAGCTGCTCGCGCTCCATAAATATAAGAATATTTAGTTTCATTGCCACTCGGAGCAAACTAAACGCACATCATTCGTGCTGAAAAGTTCAAAATTTTCTCGGCGCTCGCAGCGAGCTGCTCGCGCTCTATAAATAAGAATATTTAGGAACCATGCCATTTGGAGCAAGCTAAACGCACATCATTCGTGCTGAAAAATTCAAAAATTTCTCGGCGCTCGCAGCAAGCTGCTCGCGCTCTTAAATAAGAATATTTAGTTTCATTGCCACTCGAAGCAAGCTAAACGCACATCATTCGTGCTGAAAAATTCAAAAATTTCTCGGACTCTTTCAAGACTACGCTTAAAAAAATCTCCAAAAAAATTCTAGCCGATGACCCACCCCAAAATCATGGTCTGGATCCGCGCCTGCCTGGAATAACACATAGGCTGCAGTACAGCGGGTAAAACCGCTGGACGCAGCTAGTAAATTATAGTTATAGTGTGATTCCGTGAAGTAGGTAGATAACTAAAAACAATAATTGGACATGTATTTTTTCTTTGTAGATTTAATAAGCGTTCTGTAATATTATATCCGGCGATTTAGAATAAAAAAAAAAGAAAAATATTATATATTTTTTCTATATCTATTTGATGAACAAACTATAGCTAAACTATAAATTAACTAAAATAATACCTTGGGGCACTTATTGCATTCAAATTTGACTCTTTTTAAATGATCCCAATCTATATGTGTCTGTAGAGCTGATTTGGTTAAAAATCTCGAGTCGCATTCGTTGCAGACAAACCTGAAAATAAGTAATAGTTATTTTTTCAACAAGTGATAAAAAATAGTTTGGTAGTGGTAGGCTTCGGCCGTGGCTAGTTAACACCCACTGAATGAATGAATGAATGAAATATTTATTCATGTACCTATAAATAACATGAATGTATATGCATGTTCATGTATATTCATGTGTAATTTATTCATGTATTAATTTTTCTTTTGTTTGTATATTTTACTGTATTTTATTTTTATTGTAGTTATTTAATTTTGGATGACAAAAAGTTTTGATTTATTTTTTTCTTTTTAATTTGATAATATTTTAAATGCTGATTATTGAGAAACTGATGAATTTATTTTAATGTATATTTGATTTAAGATGTGTAATATGGGCTGTGTGCCCGAATTCCGAATTAAATGATTTTTATTTATTTATAAACATCTTCTTTGACAAAAAAAAACAACCCATATACAAGACATAAGAAGACACTGGACAAAACCGTGTCGCCAAGCGGTCATTGTGACCGGCATGATGTTCAATGAAGAAGACGGATTTATCCCGCCTCCTAGGTTTAGCCTGCTCCCATCTACGACCGCATCGGCGCTTAATATGTCATTAATAGGGTAAAAGAAACAATAATGAAAAAAAAAAACATTTTATAGACACAGTTTCTCAAACTTTTCGATTCATCTTTTTTAGTAGTTTAAAACTTTTACAGCAGATGGCAGCACCAGTATGTAACAAGATGGCGTAATATTAATAAACCGGTAGAGGGCTACATGCATTTTAAATCCAAAAAATAGCGCATGTATGTTGGCAAAACGCATTATACATAGTTTAATTTTTTTAACGCGGTAGGTATGTTTAAAAATGTCAAGCTTCTTAAAAATAGCGCTTTAAAAAAAAGGTTCACATTTCAACAATTTTTTTTTATTTTCACCGATTACGAAGAGACATTTAACCGATTTGTAAAAATTTTTTTAAGTATACCTTAAATTTTACACCTTGTTTTTTTTTTTTTTCTTTTTAATAATATGGCAACATGTGCATTTTGCCAGTGTCGAGTAAAATTCGTGAATGTTCACGGGATATTAAATTATGGTCTCCACTTTCGTGTTTTGCCAGTGTCAAGTTAAATGTTATTTTTTAAGTAATAAGTTAGTTAGTCAGGTCAGAGTCAGAGTGAGCTTAATAGCTCGTCTAGTCACGTGAGTCTTCCAGTAAAATGGGTGGAATTTTACTGAAAGTTCGGAGGAGTTTTGGAGGGGGCACCAAAATTCATATTTCAGCACCATATCACTTGCCTACATCTGTGCACATTCAAAAACACTTAACACTCAATATTCCACCATTATTACACGCTAACAATCAAATTCTACACGATTATTAAGCAAAAGACGTGGAGCTAATGATATGATCAAGGCTTGCCGCCAAAAACTCCCACCTTGTTTTGTGGGCGTAATTCGATATGGCGGTTTCAAATTACCATAAAATAATCAATTTTTATGAGATGCCAAATTATTTTTAAAAAATTCAAATGTGTATCCTTTTTCTTTATAAGTGTAAAACAACTTACTTCTTCAACTCCTCAGTAACATGAGCACTATGAGTCTTCAAATGATGCATCAGATTGTTTTTAGTGGCGAAGTGAGTGCGACATAGTTCACAGTAAGCGGCGCGTGCACCGTGAGTGGCCATGTGGTTGTGCAAGCCGGACTTGCATTTATACGACTTGTTGCACGTCGCGCATGCGTAGTCGCGCCCCGACTGTTTGTGGACTGTACTGGAATATAATATCTTAATATATAAAAAGAAAGAGTGACTGACTGACTGATGTATCAACGCACAGTCAAAACCACAGATTAAATTTGGAACACAGAGAGATTTTATGATGTAGACCTCCGCGAAAGGGATTTTCGACGCGGGTAAAAGCCGCGAGCATAAGCTAGTTACACTATATAGGTTGGCTGCATATCATATTAATTATGACTTGGCTCGGACAATGTAAGTGATAACAAGCATTTTTGTCTAAAATAGTATTAAATCATGCAAACAAATCGAATGATTAATTTTGCGTCGCCCTTCTACATATAAAATCGTGTGTATATGATCGATAATATTCTTTTTAGCCCCTCTACTCCTCCATATCTTAAGGAACGCTTTAAGTTTGTATCAAATACCCATTCGCTATATCTTCGATCTACAAATAATTTTCTTCTTATGACTACGACCCCCACTATTTCTTCGAAATTCACTCAAATGGCATTTACTGATTATGCTGTTCATCTGTGGAACGCCCTCCCAGTCCCCATTAGATGCTCAAAAACTCTTCAAAGTTATAAAACGCAACTTAATAATTACTATCTCGCACAAAGTTAGATATTCCTTGTCTGTTTAGTATAATATGTATTATAATATTATATATTTTATTTATTTATGTATATTTTAAAAATCATATTATGTATTTAATTTGATATATTATGTATGTATTTATGTATAATATATTAATTTATTTATGTATATGTATGTTTATAAATTCAACTTATCCTATACTATATATCACCCTACTCTTTCAATCAACCTCTCCATGCAAAGTCGGTTGCCTGGAAGAGATCGCTTTAAGCGATAAGGCCGCCCATTGTGGACCAGTGTTCTAAAATTTAGTTTTAATTAGTTTTAAACGCTGTATACATAATATTATTTTTAAAAAAAATTCTTTGTAAAATGTTTTTAATTTGGTCACAATAAAGAGTATTTGTATTGTATTGTATCGATTTGAGCGATAAGGCCACCCATTGTGGGTCACAATGCTAATATTCTTTTAAGTAATAGTAATTTTGAGTACTTTTTACACTTACTGGAATATAATATTACACTATATAGGTTGGCTACATAACCTATTGTGATTTGGCTCTGACAGTGGAAGTAAGGTACTTTTTTTAAACTATCGAAATTTTTTGTCAAAAGTAGTATTAAATCGAGCAAACAAATCGGATGATTCATTTTGAGCAATAAGTTCGCCCACTGTGGGCCAGTATGCTAATGCTCTTTTAAGTTATAGTAATTTTAAGTACTTTTTGTTATATTGGTTACAATAATAGTGGACTATTATGTACTATTATGTATGTATATATATATAGTACTGGAATATAACATGACATCTATCTAAATATATAAAAGGAAAGAGTGACTGATTGACTGACTGATCTATTAATGAACACCCAAAACCGCTGAACGGATTAGGTTGAAATTTGGAATACAGGTAGTTTTCATGACGTAGAGAAAGAGACACTAAGAAAGGAATCCTCCATGCGAGCAAAGCCGCGAGCATGAGCTAGTTATACATATATATTATATACTTATGTAATTCTAGCTGCGCCCATCGTACCTTTTTACTCCAGTTATTCCAGAATCTAAGCTATGTCTATGCCAAATTTCAGCTCAATCGGTCCACCCGTTTAGGCGTGAAGTAGCAACAAATATTAAATATACACACTCGCAAACTTCCGCATTTATAATATTAGTGTTATATAAGATGAACAATAAAAACTTACTACATATGAATCCTAAGGCCGCCGCTGCTGACGAAAGTGTTGCCGCATATATTGCACTGCTGCTTCTGTTTGTGTTTGTCTTTATGATAGCGGTACGCACGGTGTGAACTGGTGACAAATGAATTTTAACGGGTAACAAATGTATTTACAAGCATATTAATTTTATTAAGCGGGGACTTATCTTTTAGGTATAATAATAATAATAATAATTGGGGTTTATACTCCAAGTCAAATCACAATTTATAGGTTGTGTGGCTAACCTATATGTTGCAGTTTCAGGTCGCCGAGATTACTACAGGGCCTGCAACATGACCTAACAACTGCCTCCTACATATCTTATAGGAAACAGCCTGGACCCACAGTTTTACGTGCCGCGCCGAAACACGGTAGCGTCCAGGCGAAAATCTTTGCCACACTGAGATTTTAACCCAGGACCTCCGGCTTACAAGTCGGACGTATGACCACTGGGCCATGGACGCTACATGCGGGACGCTAGTGCGGTGCATGAGGTATTTAATTCTAGTTTTTTTATTCACTGCAGGTTAGTCTTTGACTATATCGCGTGTTGTTAAACGGTGCGATAATGCGACTGTAGATGGTAGCAGACGAAACCTAGAGGGCGGAATAAATCCATCCCCGATTATTGGTATTCAGTACATTAATGTAGGTATATGTCCTTATTGGTGAGGTCTCTATCCATAATTTAATTATTATCACAGTTCTTTAACTCATGCGGATATCATCGAGTCTTCTTTGTACTCTGTAAACTTGTTTTATTATTCCTAATAAAGATTATTTATTTTATATATATGCAAAGAACAGTGCCGGATTAAGCCAGCGCGGGGCCTGTAGCAAATTTTGTCAAGGGGCCCTTGGTTTGCTATCGGTTCTCAAATTTAGGGTATTAAATAAAACAAAACTGTTACAAATAAACTTTTCTGGATTTATTATGGGCAAATTTAGCGATTACACTTTCAATATCGACTTCTTTAAGCAAGTCATGCTCTATATTCAACAACGTGAGATGATTAAGACGTTCTTGGCCCATAGTGTTCCTTAATTCATTTTTAATTCGTTTCAACGTTGAAAAAGAACGTTCGCCACTGAAGTTAGTTCTTCAGTCAAGACAACTTTTCTCACAAATAGTTCACATTTAAAGTGCTTAATTATTAGTTTTTTTATATTGAGCCAAAGGAAAGTGTATATCAATTTCTTATTGTTTGATAGTCAATAGAATCCTATTTTATTTGTTCGAGTTACGATCGATGACAATATCAGGGAATTCCCCAAATAGTTTTGCAGTGTTGCCAACTTGCGTTTAGTGCAGTGCAAGTAGTACAACACACAACTTGTGTGTGGCTAGCGCTCAATTTAAAAAATGTGGTACAATTTCAAATTATTGTTGTTGATTTTGATACCAACGTTTTTCGTGATAGATATTATACCTAGAGGTGAGGCGGAAATAGCCATGCGCGCAGTTCGGGTCGGCTCGGTTCGCCCGCCAATGGCACCAACCGAGCGGACAAATACTCGCTTTCCTTTTCTTACACATACAAAATACCGACTATATGTCTTTTACAAGCTTTATATTACTTTCACCTGTCTGTTGTCTGTCTGTCTGTCTGTCTGTCTGTAATCAAATCTTGCAAGTTTGATTTGACCCACTTCCCGGTTTCTAATTGAGCTGAAAATTTGCATGCGTGTGTAAATCGGATGACAATGCAATATTATTTTGACATGGAGCTGATCTGATGATGGAGCTGGAAGGTGGCTATAGGAACTCTGTCATTAAACAACGCAACCCCATCGAGTTTGGGCTCATTTGATTTGTCTTGACGAGTACTATATGATGCAAGATGGTAATGATAATTAAAGCTTGTTTTTAAAAAGTATTTTTAAAATTTCACTTGTTTTCGTTTATTTCGTAACCCTTTAACCGCCACCGTCGGATATATCCGACAAGCCTGTTCTGTTACGTAACCGCCAGAGTCGTATATTTCCGACTGCACTTTAAATCTACATTTTTAAGTCATAACACTGTATTTTATAAAATTATACTCGTAATTAGCTAAATAGTGAATAAAGTTATGATTTACAGTTGGTTTTATGCTTCTCGCCCAAATAGAATACCTTAAAAGTAGAATACCGTAAAAGGTATTTATAATTCAAAAAACTTGCATGGCGCTAGGGGCACGACAAGTGATTTTAAGTCTGGCGGTTAAGAGGTTAGAAAAAAATCAAATTACTTGTAGTTTGGTAGTAGTTTTGTAAACAAAACATTTTCTTCATAAGTCTTGCTGTTGAAGTGGTGTAATTACGAAATACCTATTTGAGCGCGGGGCCCTCCAATTCGCGGGGCCCGTAGCATTTGCTACTCTTGCTACGTGGTTAATCCGGCACTGGCAAAGAAGTAAAAAGACGAGCAAGACGCTTTCCTGATGATAACAGTTAACGCTGCCCATAATCAGTACCACAGATCTAGCTATGAACCTTGAAGCGTTTGTGCATTGCACCTACACTTAGATGCACCAAGAATTTTACATCATTGTGAAATCCTAATACTGTACTGATTATGGGCAGCGTTATCTCTTACCATCAGGAGAGTGTCATGCTCGTCTTCTTACTTCTTGTAGCGTCCGTGGCCCAGTGGTCATACGTCCGGCTTGTAAGCCGGAGGTCCTGGGTTTAAATCTCAGTGTGGCAAAGATTTTCGCCTGGACGCTACCGTGTTTCGGAAGGCACGTAAAACTGTGGGTCCCAGCTGTTTCCTATAAGATATGTAGGAGGCAGTCGTTAGGTCATGTTGCAGGCCGTGTAGGAATCTTGGCGACCTGAAACTGCTACATATAGGTTGGCCACACAACCTATAATTATTTGTGATTTAGTAAGTAGGGTAACTTGTTCTGTTGGCGTATAAACCCCTATTATAAACCCCCAATTATTATTCTTTGATAATCTCTTTGATTTTATAAACTTACTCAGTGGTATAATCACACTGGTCGCAATTAAACTGCATGGTTATCCCTTCAACATCGCCATGTTGTTGGTTATAATGCTGCGATACAGAGTAGATATCGTTGGTTCGTTTACCGCACGGTATGCATTCAAATCTGAAATGAAATACACGGTTGGCTAGAAGAGATCATTATTAGCAATAAGCTTATACTTACTAATTATTGTAACACTATTATTGCTCCCGATTTCAACATTAAATATTTTTTTACAAAGTCATTGAAAGTAATTTTATTTATTTAGTGTTAAAATTGTATAGCCATATAAATAAAGAATGTCATAAATCTAGTCTCATTGCTATATGTTTGATAGTTTAGGAATAAAGACCGTGTGACCAAACTTTCGCGGGCCTTGGAGAACTACCCATTATTATTGTGTTAAATAGGTATTTTGACAAAATTATTTTGCCGACAGTGTACATTTTAACATGTCAAAGGAAAGAATGGCTGACTGGTCTCGCAAAGTGCCATCAACGCAAAGCCCAAACCGCAGATTAGGTTAAGGGACACAGATGGGTTTATTAGGTAGTCTTTCGCTAAGAAAGGGTTGACAACTATTACTACTGTGAACTTTTTTGTAATTTCATAAACAATGTAAAATTGTTGTAGAATAAATGAATTGAATTCTCTGTCGACCTCTGTGGCGCGGTGGGCTAATACCCGCCTGCAACGCAGAAGGTTGCGGGTTCGATTCCCGCACGGGACAAATGTTTGTGTGATATTTGTTTCTGGTCTGGGTGGTTCAATATCTATTATAAGTATGTATTTACAAAAGAAAAGTATATAAGTATTATATCCGTTATCCTAACCACCATATTACAAGCATTAAGTTGCTTAATTTGGGGTTAGGTGGCGCTGTGTGAAATGTCCTGAAATATTTATTTATTTATTTTATTTTATTGTCGTCTATGCGGGCAAACCCGCGAGCATAAGCTGGTGAATCAATACGGCCTTTAGTAATTTTTATATCCGTAGGCCGTAGATGGTATATAATATTTATTGTGTTGCATTATAAAAAAAAAAAAAAAAAAAAAAATATTTTTTTTTTTAAACACCTTGTATCTTGTAAATTTAAACACACCACCTAACCCATGTGAATTACAATTGCTCTCCTCTCCTTACACAGTTGTCTGGAAGAGATCGCTATTAGCGATAAGACCGCCAATTGTAACACTTAGTTTTATATTATAGTTTTAAGTTGTTATTGTACATTTTTGTGTTTCAATAAAGGATTATCTATCTATAATCTATATAGATAGATAATCCTTTATTGATATGTAGGAGGCATGGTAGCAGGCTAAACCTAAAAGGCGGGATAAATCCCTCCCCTCCTATTTTTTTATATTATGCTGAATTACCTTCTTAAGTGTCTTCTAGAATGTTCTTTATACGAAGACTCGGTGCCAAGGACTGATTTGCAGATGTCACATGGAAAACCACCTTCCTTCTATAAAAAGAGAAGAAAAAAAGGGGAGCGTATTCGCACGCATAATTTTTTTTGTCCTAATTTTGTTTCGCCGAAAATGTTTCGCATAACTTTTTTTAGCCTAATCATAATTGGGCATAATTATATCTAGACATACTTATGTCTTGCCATAACTGTCAGTTGCCCTAACGTTTTTTAGCATTTATGTATTTGTAAAGCATAAATTTGCATGTCATAATATAAGTACGCATAATTTTGTTAGTCCTAATTTAATTTGTCCGAAAATGTTTCGCATAACTTTCTCGGGCATAATCATTATTTAACATAACTATATTAAGGCATATAACTAATATTGTAAGTTAATAAAATTATTTAGGAAAGTAGTTTATGGCACCCAGTAAGACTGACTGTCACAAAACCGACTCGGATAATTTAGGTTAGGTTAGGTTTGAACAATGTCCACCGTGCCACGGCAGCGGTCAACAAAGTGCCAAAAATGACCATCCACTTTCTAATTCAGAGAGAGGGTAGGGTATAGAGGAGATTAAAATGAAACAGCCGCACAGTAGCTAGTAAAGTTACTGGGCTAAAGAGTCTTAACATCTTATTACTCTCAAGTAAGAAGCGATGACGCAGTGCACCCAGAATTTTACTTAGTAAAATACTGGGTAGCACTGTACTAATTATGAGCAGCGTTATCTCTTACCATCGGGAGAGCGTCTTGCCCGAATTCTTATTTCGTTCTATAAAAAAAAAACCGCGAGAAAGCTAGGTTAGGTTTTAAGTTAGAACATTGAAATTAATAATTCGTTTCTTTTAGTATTATTTTGCCGATTACAATCCTGGTAATAGTATTATGACAAGATATCACTTTGCTAACAAATTAGGGCTGGATATATCATTATACTGAAAATTATTAGGTCTGGATATTATTATGTCGAAAAATATTAGGGCTGAATATAATTATGCCAAAAAATTTTATGGTAAGATATTTTAGGGGTTAAAACAATATGCGTAACAATTTTATGCGTAAATATTATTATGCTTAAAAATATTATGGGAGAAAAATTTAGGCCAAAAAAGTTATGCCTAAAAACTTTAGGCGTTTTGATGTTTAGGCTGAAAAACGTTATGCCACATTAAATTAGGACTAAAAATTTTATGCGAGCCAATATGGACCCAGAAAAAAGACATACAATATATGTATGACATATAATCACTCCTGGTTCCCGTTGGGGTAGGTAGAGACTTTTTCCATCCACTTGGTATGATCCTAAACCGCCTCTTACAACAAACATGACAATACCAATACAGTCACTGAGAAGCACTGTGTCTAATATTTCAGGCACCAAGATTACTACAGACTACAGAGCCTGCAACATGACCTAACGACTGTCTCCTACATATCTTATAGGGAAAAGCCGGAACCCACAGTTGTACGTGCCTTCACAAAAATAAAATAATTTTGGCAAATGAGTCTTACCTGTAAATGCTGCTTATTCATATGAGTTTTCAAAGTAATCTCATGATCAAACCCTTTAATACAACTCTCACATTTAAATGGCAATTTCAAATAAGAATCTTTTTTCGACTCCCTCTCTCTTTCTTCCATCAATTCTTCTCTTTTTAACACGACAACTTTAATCTTTCCTTCATATTTTTCTTCTAAACTGGCCACTTTTACTTTACGTCGCTTTTTTATTTTTTTAATCTGTGACAGTGGCAAGTCGTTTTCGAAATCAGAGCTGTCATGTTCAATTTTGACATCTGTCATTATGTCAAAAGAAGTGGATTCTTCTTTGAATGATTCTTCTTGTTTTAAATAATCTTCAGAGTCGGTTAAATTCGTTATTGTTACGCTTGACTGGCTTAGGTTTAGTAATTTAGTTGGTTTTTGTAGTAACTGAAATAGGAAAAACATAGCAGTAGAAAGAATAAACAGTAATTTTGCAATTAGGTACTAAAAAAAATAACATAAAAAGTGGATAAATGGATTATTAATGTAAATGTCACCGACTTCAAGCTCACTTTCATTAAGCTTTTTCAATAAAGTTTATATGGGACCATCTGGGAAGTAGATTCCTTGTGTATGAATCTGCCCCACTTCCCCATAACCCTTGAAAAAAATTGTAATCGGTTTAGGCATCTTTGAGTAATTTGTGAACGTCCTTTTTTAAAGTTTCTGAAGAACTTTTATTCTCTCTTCCTTTTTGTAATCAGTAAAAAAGTAGGAAAAATTTAAAGTCAAATAGCATAGCACAAAAAAGTTTGGGAACCACTGTCTATACTTAGCACTATTATAAAAAATTTGCTATTCAAAAGGGAACTTTGACAATAAATTTATAATGTAAATTATTAACAAAAGCTGATCTTAAAACACTTATCTTATTAATATTATAAATGTGAAAGTTTGTGTGTATGTGTGTGAGTGTGTGAGTGCGTGAGTGTGTGAGTGTGTGTGTGTGAGTGTGTGAGTGTGTGTGTGTGTGTGTATGTTTGTTACTTCTTCACGCTTAAACGGATGAACCGATTGACTTAAAATTTGGTATGAAGATAGCTGAGACTCTGGAATAACACATAGGCTACTTTTTATCCTGATAAATGAAACAGTTTCTGTAAAAAATCTAATATATTAAAAAAAATGACACTGAAATTTGACAATTAATTGTCATTTTGACATTTTCAATTTTCAATTGTTTTTGAAAAATTTGACAATTAATTGTCATTTTGACGTATTCTATTGTCATTTTTTTTGAGAATTTGACATATTCTATTTTCAATTTTTTTGACATATTTGACATGAGATTTTTAATTTTTTTTTGAGAAATTTTTGAAATATTGAATTTTCAATTTTTTTTTTGAGAAATTTGACAAATTCGATTTTCAATTTTTTTGACAAATTCGACATGATATTTTAAAGTTTTTTCGAGAAATTCGATTTTTAATTTTAGAAAAATGCTAGAAATTTTAATGATAGTTTTTAGTACAATTTTTTTTATGAGTGCTTCATTTTTGTTTTATCAAATGGGCTTACTATGGGAGCTTCATTTGGGGTTTATCAAATGGGCTTACTGTGGGTGGTTCATTTGAAAATTAAATGGGCTTATTATGAGTGCTTAATTTGTGGTTTATCAAATGGGCTTACTATGGGAGCTTCATTTGAAAACTTAATGGACTAACTATGAGTGCTTCATTTGTGATTTATTGAATGGGCTTACTATGGGTGCTTCATTTGAAAACTAAATGGGCTTACTATGAGTGCTTCATTTGTGGTTTATCAAATGGGCTTACTATGAGTGCTTCATTTGTGATTTATCGAATGGGCTTACTATGGGTGCTTCATTTGAAAACTAAATGGGCTTACTATGAGTGCTTCATTTGTGGTTTATCAAATGGGCTTACTATGGGTGCTTCATTTGTGGATTATCAAATGGGCTTACTATTGGTGCTTCATTTGTGGTTTATCAAATGGGCTTACTATGGGTGCTTCATTTGTAGTTTATCAAATGGGCTTACTATGGGTGCTTCATTTGTAGTTTATCAAATGGGCTTGCTATGGGTGCTTCATTTGAAAACTAAATGGGCTTACTATGAGTGCTTCATTTGTGGTTTATCAAATGGGCTTACTATGGGTGCTTCATTTGGGGTTTATCAAATGGGCTTACTGTGGGTGCTTCATTTGAAAACTAAATGGGCTTACTATGAGTGCTTCATTTGTGGTTTATCAAATGGGCTTACTATGGGTGCTTCATTTGTGGTTTATCAAATGGGCTTACTATTGGTGCTTCATTTGTGGTTTATCAAATGAGCTTACTATGGGTGCTTCATTTGTGGTTTATCAAATGGGCTTACTATGAGTGCTTCATTTGTGATTTGTCGAATGGGCTTACTATGGGTGCTTCATTTGAAAACTAAATGGACTAACTATGAGTGCTTAATTTGTGATTTATTGAATGGGCTTACTATGGGTGCTTCATTTGAAAACTAAATGGGCTTACTATGAGTGCTTCATTGTGGTTTATCAAATGGGCTTACTATGAGTGCTTCATTTGTGATTTATCGAATGGGCTTACTATGGGTGCTTCATTTGAAAAATAAATGGGCTTACTATGAGTGCTTCATTTGTGGTTTATCAAATGGGCTTACTATGGGTGCTTCATTTGTGGATTATCAAATGGGCTTACTATTGGTGCTTCATTTGTGGTTTATCAAATGGGCTTACTATGGGTGCTTCATTTGTAGTTTATCAAATGGGCTTACTATGGGTGCTTCATTTGTAGTTTATCAAATGGGCTTGCTATGGGTGCTTCATTTGAAAACTAAATGGGCTTACTATGAGTGCTTCATTTGTGGTTTATCAAATGGGCTTACTATGGGTGCTTCATTTGGGGTTTATCAAATGGGCTTACTGTGGGTGCTTCATTTGAAAACTAAATGGGCTTACTATGGGTGCTTCATTTGTAGATTATCAAATGGGCTTACTATTGGTGCTTCATTTGTGGTTTATCAAATGGGCTTACTATGGGTGCTTCATTTGTAGTTTATCAAATGGGCTTACTATGGGTGCTTCATTTGTAGTTTATCAAATGGGCTTGCTATGGGTGCTTCATTTGAAAACTAAATGGGCTTACTATGAGTGCTTCATTTGTGGTTTATCAAATGGGCTTACTATGGGTGCTTCATTTGGGGTTTATCAAATGGGCTTACTGTGGGTGCTTCATTTGAAAACTAAATGGGCTTACTATGAGTGCTTCATTTGTGGTTTATCAAATGGGCTTACTATGGGTGCTTCATTTGTGGTTTATCAAATGGGCTTACTATTGGTGCTTCATTTGTGGTTTATCAAATGGGCTTACTATGGGTGCTTCATTTGTGGTTTATCAAATGGGCTTACTATGAGTGCTTCATTTGTGATTTGTCGAATGGGCTTACTATGGGTGCTTCATTTCAAAACTAAATGGGCTTACTATGAGTGCTTCATTTGTGGTTTATCAAATGGGCTTACTATGGGTGCTTCATTTGTGGTTTATCAAATGGGCTTACTATTGGTGCTTCATTTGTGGTTTATCAAATGGGCTTACTATGGGTGCTTCATTTGTAGTTTATCAAATGGGCTTGCTATGGGTGCTTCATTTGAAAATTAAATGGGCTTACTATGAGTGTTTCATTTGTGGTTTATCAAATGGGCTTACTCTGTGTGCTTTATTTGAAAACTAAATGGGCTTACTATGAGTGCTTCATTTGTAGTTTATCAAATGGGCTTACTATGGGAGCTTCATTTGAAAACTTAATGGACTAACTATGAGTGCTTCATTTGTGATTTATCGGATGGGCTTACTATGGATGCTTCATTTGAAAACTAAATGGACTAACTATGAGTGCTTAATTTGTGATTTATTGAATGGGCTTACTATGGGTGCTTCATTTGAAAACTAAATGGGCTTACGATGAGTGCTTCATTTGTGGTTTATCAAATGGGCTTACTATGAGTGCTTCATTTGTGATTTATCGAATGGGCTTACTATGGGTGCTTCATTTGAAAACTAAATGGGCTTACTATGAGTGCTTCATTTGTGGTTTATCAAATGGGCTTACTATGGGTGCTTCATTTGTGGTTTATCAAATGGGCTTACTATTGGTGCTTCATTTGTGGTTTATCAAATGGGCTTACTATGGGTGCTTCATTTGTAGTTTATCAAATGGGCTTACTATGGGTGCTTCATTTGTAGTTTATCAAATGGGCTTGCTATGGGTGCTTCATTTGAAAACTAAATGGGCTTACTATGAGTGCTTCATTTGTGGTTTATCAAATGGGCTTACTATGGGTGCTTCATTTGGGGTTTATCAAATGGGCTTACTGTGGGTGCTTCATTTGAAAACTAAATGGGCTTACTATGAGTGCTTCATTTGTGGTTTATCAAATGGGCTTACTATGGGTGCTTCATTTGTGGTTTATCAAATGGGCTTACTATTGGTGCTTCATTTGTGGTTTATCAAATGGGCTTACTATGGGTGCTTCATTTGTGGTTTATCAAATGGGCTTACTATGAGTGCTTCATTTTTGATTTGTCGAATGGGCTTACTATGGGTGCTTCATTTCAAAACTAAATGGGCTTACTATGAGTGCTTCATTTGTGGTTTATCAAATGGGCTTACTATGAGTGCTTCATTTGTGGTTAATCAAATGGGCTTAATAAGGGTGCTTCATTTGAAAACTAAATTGGCTTACTATGAGTGCTTCAATTGTGGTTCATCAAATGGGCTTAATATGGGTGCTTTATCTGAAAACTAAATGGGCTTACTATAAGTGCTTCATATGTGGTTTATCAAATGGGCTTACTATGGGTGCTTCATTTGAAAACTAAATGGGCTTACTATGAGTACTTCATTTGTGGTTTATCAAATGGGCTTACTATGAGTGCTTCAATTGTGGTTAATCAAATGGGCTTAATATGGGTGCTTTATCTGAAAACTAAATGGGCTTACTATGAGTGCTTCATATGTGGTTTATCAAATGGGCTTACTATGGGTGCTTCATTTGAAAACTAAATGGGCTTACTATGAGTACTTCATTTGTGGTTTATCAAATGGGCTTACTATGAGTGCTTCATTTGTGGTTTATCAAATGGGCTTACTATGAGTGCTTCATTTGTGGTTTATCAAATGGGCTTACTATGGGTGCTTCATTTGAAAACTAAATGGGATTACTATGAGTATGAGTGCTTCGTTTGTGTTTTTATCAAATGGGCTTATTATGGGTAGAAATTAGACTTACTTATTACTTATTCGACCAGAAACATGTAGAAGATGTTCGGCTCATTTCGTGAAATTCCGGTGAAGTTCGGATTTGACAAATGATAAATTTGACGTGTTCAATTTACATTTTTTTTTAATTCGATTTCGTTTAATGACGCAATTGTCAAATCCGAACTTAACTGGAATCTCACGAAATGAGCCGAACATCTCCTACATGTTTCTGGTCTCCTGGTACTTCGTAAAAGTTTCAATACTCATAACTCAAGAACTGCTGTACTGATTTTGATAATCTATGATTTGAAATGATTTCTTCGATTGGTCGCCTTCTCTACTATATGCAATATGCATGTTAAAAATATCAACCAAATTATTTACAATTTTTTTTTATCAAAATAAATTTGTCAAATCCTTACTTTACCGAAAACCGAGCCGAAATGAATCCGCATTCAAATTAAAAAATATCAACCAAATTAACTACGAAAAAAATGTTTAAATCGAAATAAATTTGTCAAATACTGACTTCACCGAAAACCGAACCGAATAAGAAACCGTTTCACAAAATGAGCCGAACATCTCCTACATGTTTCTGGTGTTAGGGTACCTAATACAGTCAGCTTAAATATATAAATGAATTTAGTTTTTAAAAGTTAGTAAAAATTAGGGCAATTATTATATAAACAAGTTTGATCGGTAATAACTGTGCCGCGGGTAACACCGCGGGTCGCAGCTAGTTAGATATAATAATAATCTTACTAACATTATTAGTGTGAAAGTTTGAAAGAATGTATGGATGTCTGGATGTATGATTGTTACTCTTTCATGCCTAAACGGATGGACCGATTCAGATGAAATTTGGTAACTTAGGCCCTGGAATAACACATAGGCTACAGTACAGCGGGTAAAACAGCTGAGCGCAGCTAGTTCAATGTTCAATATAAATAATACATGATTTACCTGGTTTTTAAATAAATAGCAGCTTTCTTCAACCATTTTCTTGAAAGAGTCTATCTTTTTTAACATACTGTGGCAAGAGATGCATATTAAATACATTTGACCGAAGTCTATCTGTAAAAAATAATTATATATTATTGTAAAACATAATAATTTTATTGCCCGTAGGTGCGCCATCTTGAATGTGGTGCGCAAATGCCAATTTCCGTCAATGCAACTATAAAGTCGAACATAAACTAGAATATCTTTTATTAAATATCATTCTTAATCATTTTATTAATTAAAAAAAAGCGTATATATTCACTTAGAGTATGTTACCTTTATATAATCCTGTAAAAAGCCGGTATGACAACAATTTTGCAAGTTCATCATAACTTCATTTTGTGATAAACAACAAAGGCACATGTTCTCTGAAGAACCAGCGTCGATTAGTTCTTGATTTAGGTTAAATTCGGGCAAGTTTAATTCAAGAAATTGAGCCATTTTCACAATAAATACAAATTTTTAGAATATCTTCTTATAATGCTACCAATCCTCTGTGTACGGTGTATAGAGTACAACGTTACGTTTCACGTATTTGTCATCAATAAAATGACAGCAGAAGTATATTTTCGCCGTGTTGGAGACATTGGATAAAGCTAACGAATCTGCGGTAAATGGAACGTAAAATTTACGTTTTGTTATTGCTCAAGGCGATACGTCAAAATAGTTAAACAATATATTTATTTGTAAAAAAACCCAGAAAACTCCGAAATACAGTTGCTCACTATTTTAATTTCATTAATATATTATTGTATTAAAATTCTTTAGGTTCCACAAAACTAACAAGGTTTATATATAAAATTAAGTTATTCAATTTTCCTGCGGTCCCTAGAATTAAGAAACGCAATTTGAATTTGATTTGTTATAAAACAAATATGGCGTCGGCTTCTACTTTAATCATTTACATTTTCTCAATTTATATTTAATTAATGAATGAAATATATCTATAATCAATTGTTAAGAAGTGAAAATAATCATGGAGAGTGATATAAATGAATTGTGTTGTGGTTGCCTAAGCAGCGACAGAAAAATGAAGTCAGTTGGCGATTATTGGAAAACTCAAGATTTTCTCCGATTATTCGCTAACATTCCGGTAAATTATTATATTATTTACTTTTTTATCATATACGCCACCTACCACAATGTATTTTCGTTTATAATTGACTCTCTAACACATTTTAAGTTGACTTCAAAGTTATGGTAAAAAAATCCATCTCCATGTTTATTTATAATTATTATTACCTACATAGTGTAAATGTAATAAAATAAGCTTTGAAACACTTTCAGATTATTCAAAACACATCATTTTGGATTTGCTGGGAATGTGATACAAAAATCACAAAATTCTTTGATTTTCAACGGCAAATACAATCATGTTATGCGGTAGTGCAGAATTATGTAAAAGGGGTGAGTGATACCACCATAATTATCATCCACCATTCAGTTAGGAACACCAGGATACACGTGAAGATGTACCGAGGGAGTCTTCACTCCGCTACTTTCTGCTGAAAACACAGCTGTGTTTTTGAAGTCGGAAAGCGAGTGCTGAAAAACACAAACATTGTGTTGTGTCAAAAGATTTTCCATACAAAATTAATTTCAGGCACCTGGGATAGTTTTATAAAACGCTGCCGCAGCCAATGATAACTAAAAACAATAAAATTTTGATACAGTGGGTAAAATTAAATTACCTAATAATATTTGCCACCCCTTAAACTTTGACGACCTCTGTGGTGCGGGGGGCTAATACCCGCCTGCAACGCAAAAGGTTGCGGGTTCGATTCCCGCATGGGACAAATGTTTGTGTGATCCACAGGTATCTATTTGTTTCTGGTCTGGGTAGATTTCAATATCTATTATAAGTATGTATTTACAAAAGAAAAGTATATAAGTATTATATCCTAACCACCATAATACAAGCATTAAGTTGCTTAGTTTGGGGTTAGGTTGGCGCTGTGAAACATCCTGAAATATTTATTTATTTTAAATAAAAATTAAAAGCGCATAAATTGCACTGACTTTTTGTCTCTGATCTCCATAACCGACCTATAACACTGGTAAACAGTAGTTTTGTTTTATGAAGTTTTTTAACGGATCTTGTATGATTTTGCCTCGCTGATTCCAAATCTGTAGTCAGTTTTTGTCTAGCAGCTATAGTTTTTGAAATATGAGCATATTTCATTTTTAGCCAAAAATACCAAAATTTTAGAATTGAAATATTTATTGCTCTTACTTAACATGAAAAAAACTTTATTTTATGAGCTTTTCTTGCATAAGTAGAAACATCAGTCTTATTACGAATGCTCCAGCAGTAATCAGTCATCATATTTGCATTCCAACGACCCTGGTATCTCTCTTCCATAGTGCAAATATCCTGATGAACGGATTGTCCTTGTTCTTCGCTTAAATCGCCAAATTTTTCTGGGAAGCGGTCTAAATGGCTAAAGAAGAAGTGTATCTAGATGCTCATGTTACATTCTAGCATCTGGAATTGCAACATGAGCTGCTCAATGTGTTGAATGTAGCCTGGAAACTTTATATTTCATAAAAAAATTTGTACAACCCAAATAAATTAAATCCATGCAAATTTCTCCTCATCTGTCATAGAGTCAGTAAAAAATTGGTCCTTTATTAGTTCACTGATTTGTAAACCATCAAAAAGACCAGCTTTAATTTTTTCTGTGCTTTCAATTTCGGAAACATTTAAAACTGGGGAAAGCTTAGCATAGAACTTTTACAAACTGTTTAATCAGACCTAAATTTATATGAAGAGGGGGTAATGATATTTAGGATTGGTCTAATAACCGGTTTTAAATAAGGATAAGTCCATTCGGAACGATTTTTGCGGTTTATTGCGGTAATATTCACAACAACAAAAGTCGGTTTTTGCCAGATCCTAGGACTTTCGAACTTTAAGGTGAATCTTTTTTTATTAGGCCATAAACGTAATGATGTTATGTAACTACTACATACAAAATTCGGCATCCAAGGCTTACTAAACATTTGTAATGGCTTCCCAAAGTTGTCAAAATAGGCCTTTTTCACAGAATTAAACGCACTTAAACGCATTTCCTTAACATATAAGCACACCAAACAGCACAAAAACTATCCGATCACTTAAACAAGTTCTCCTTTACGTAGACAAAGCGGTTTATCTAAGAATTTATGTAATTTTTTGCACTATAAATTAATTCAAGTAAGCAGAGTACCGATATTTCAAGAAGTAGCTGTATCACTAAAACTAGAGCTGCTAGAAAGAAACTAAGGGTAGATTTGAAATCAGCGACGTCAAATTAGTAAGAAATAGTTAAGAAACTTCATAAAACAAAAAAAAAGTATGATTTTGTTGACCAGTGTAATATATTGTATTTCTTTCAGAACACAAAACCTCAGTCGCAATCAAAACTACAATCATCCTTCCAATCTCCCATAGACACATTAACCGAAGACTCACAGATATCATACACCAACGGAAACCTCAACATATCCATGAAGGACAATCATTCAGACGTAGATACAAAAGATATTCAAATTAAAGACGAAACGGACGTTTATTCAGATGATAAATCTGTTTTTGATGTACCAGAGCCGGTTAAAAAGAAAGTTAAGAAAAAGGTTAAGAAAAAGGAGGGTAGGAGGAAAACAAAAGATCTTTTTGAAGAGGTACGTAATGACAAGCTTTTATTTATTTTCACCTGTCTGTCTGCCTAATCAAATCTTGCAAGTTAAATTGGTCCACTTCTCGGTTTCCGATTGAGCTGACATTTTGTATGCATGTATGAATCGGATGACAATGCAATATTTTTATGACATCTAGCTGATCTGATGATGGAGCTGGAAGGTGGCCACAGGAACTCCGTAATTAAACGACGCAACCCCATCGAGTTTGGGCTCATTTGATTTGTCTTGACGAGTACTTTGGTGCTAGATGGTAATAATAATAAAATAGTTTATAAACAGTTTTTATTTAATTTCTCTTGTATTTAAATAGGCTACATGTAAGCGCCTTTGCAAGTAATTTCTTAGAAAGTAATTTATTTTAAGATTTATCTCCTTTTTAGGGTTCCGTACCTCAAAAGGAAAAAACGGAACCCTTATAGGATCACTTTGTTGTCCGTCCGTCTGTCTGTCTGTCTGTCTGTCAAGACCCTTTTTCTCAGGAACGCGTAGAGGTAACAAGCTGAAATTTATAGGAAATACTAAAGTCCATTGCCTCTTAGAGCTGTGAAAATTTCAAACTTCTAGGCCAACGCAATCAAAAGATATAGTCGAATATGTCGCAAATTTCAGCAAATTTTCGACATTACCAAATAAATCAAAACCTACGGGGCACTTCCCGTGAACTCAGAATCTAGAAATTTAGCACGAAGTAACTCCTTAGAGCACAGATAAAGGGAAAATTGCGAAAACCATAAATTTTTATTTGCATCATATGAAAAAAATATTTTGAATAATTTTATACCTACTACCCTTTTTCTCATGAACGCGTAAACGTATAATAACGTATTAAATTGAAATTCATATCAAATGCTCAAATCTATAATACCTTTAAACTGTAATAAAATCAAACCTCTATGTCAACGCATTCAAAAGAAACAGCAATTTTAAACTAGCAACTACTCTCAAAAAATCAAAACCTACAGGGTACTTCCCGTGAACTTAGAATCTTGAAATTTGGCACGAAGCAACTCCTTTAAGCACAGATAAAGGAAAATTTGCGAAAACTGTAAATTTAAAGTTACATCATATAAAAAAATATTTTGAATAATTTTGTATTTACTACCCCTTTCCTCAAGAACGCGTAGAGGTATTTAATTGAAATTCATACCAAATACTCAGCTTTATAATAACTTTAAGCTGTAAAAAAATCAAACATCTAGGTCAACGCAATCAAAAGAAACAGCAATTTTAGCCGCATATTTTCAAACTCGCAAGGGAATCAAAACATACAGTATATAATATTAAATATTATACCCACTTTTCCTTAGGGTTCCGTAGGAACCCGTAGGTTTATTTATTTATTTATTTATTCATTCAGATCAATTACACTGCGTACACCAATACATTAATATCCATAAAATTATTTCAATAAAAAAGATCATTTTAAATGCCGCAATAATTAAAATTGAAGACCGCATGCATTTTAAAAAGTATTTAAACAACATCAATTATTCAAAAGTCAAATTAACAAAAAAAAATAATTAAAATTAAAAAATAATCAAAAAAATTATCAGTTATACATAATTTTAGGCAATCATGCATTACAAAAATAAAATAATATGCAAATAAAAATAAATCCGACAAACACAAATTAAAATGATTAAGAAATACATACATACACAAGATTACACAATAAAATCAGACAAGAAAAGAAAATTAATTGTTTACTTGAATATGTCTCTTAAAGACGTGCATTTTATCAGAAAATATGTCAATATCAGATGCTTTAGAAATTTTGTTATATTGCCGTACCAGTCTAACAATCGGTGCGTTATGGCCAAGATTGGAATTAGAGCCTGAGACATGGAACAGATTGAACCTTGAGGCTCTGGGCAATATTCTTGGTGCAGATATATATAACTCCGAGAGTAGCTCGGGTGTAGTCATAATACCATTCACAACTTTATACAGAAACATGTTATCTAGAAGTTCCCTGCGATGCGTAAGAGAAGACATCTTGAAATATTCTAGCCTATCATTATAAGTCAACAGCTGCTTGCCTTTGTTGCAAGAATATGTCAAATGCCATAAAAACCGCTTCTGTATACGCTCGAGTCTCTTCTTATGAACATCATAGAAAGGGTTCCATACCACACTGCAGTACTCCAGAGTGCTGCGAACAAGCGAGTTAAAAAGAGTAATCTTAGTACTAGGTGAGCGAAAGTCTTTGCAGTTTCGCAGTACAAAACCAAGCGACTTGAATCCCTTAGAAGCCATGTGGTCTATGTGGACATTGAAGCGCAATTTCATGTCAAGCATGACACCGAGGTCGCGAATCTGTTGCACATTTGTGATAGCATCCTGTTCGATGTAAAACGTTGGACAATCAAAGAGTTTTTTCCTACTAAGGCACATACAGAAACATTTCGACACGTTAAGACGCATGCAATTAGTTTTACACCACGAAACCAGCCGGTCAATGTCTTCCTGTAGTCTCAACCTATCGTCGTAAGAATTGAGATTCCTAAAGAATTTGAGGTCATCAGCGAAAAGATAGCAATTGGAGTTGACAAAACACTGTTCAATGTCATTAATAAACATGCTGAAAAATAACGGCCCCATAATAGAACCCTGGGGCACGCCCGAGCTCATTGCGATAGAATCCGACGTCACACCATCAATAACAACTCTTGAACTACGTTCCTGAAGGTATGACCGACACCAGCCCAGCAAAGGCTCTGATATTCCGAATAGAGTTAACTTTGAGAATAAAATTTTATGGTCAACTGAATCAAACGCCTTGTTAAAGTCGGTATACATGACTCCTATTGAAGAGCGCTGGTCAAGAGCGCGGGACACTTTATTTACGAATGTGACGAGGTTTGAAGCTGTGGATCTACCCTTCACTTTAAAAAACATGATATCTTAACGCTTCCATGCTTGTACATCTGCGAAGTGTCTATGTTTGTAAAGAGTAACCCGAATTTATTTGAACCTTGGCCAAATGAAAGTCGTAGGGTTGGTACGTTAAAACATGTGGGAGCGAAAACTCAAACGCTACGATCAAGTGTGTTCTGTATGGCACCAAAATTTACAATAAAATACCAAAAGAAATACGTAAGATCAGAAACGTTAATATATTCAGGAATGCCCTTAATAAGCTACTGCTTCAAAAAGTGTATTACACGGTTCAAGAATTTTTGAATGACAAATTGTTAAACTAAAACGTGTTTTTATACTTTCGACATTATTATTATCATTTTAATGATATTTTATTATATCATTTTAATGACATTTTATTATATTATCATTTTAATGACATTTTAATTAATTTAACTTTTCTTTGACATTTCTTTTTTATTTTCAACATGACATTATTATTGTATATGGTTTCGTAATTGTATATGTTAATTAATATTTTTTAATAAATTGTCTGTGACCTTACAATAAATATTGCACGTCTTAAAGACAGAATATAGCTGCTCTATGTATAAGTAACTTACCATGTATTCTTTACCTATATTCGCAATAAAGAATTTTGAATTGAATTGAATTGAAATTGAATTGAACAAACCCATGTTGTTTGTGACTGATGAGGTGTTTGGTATGCCAGGATAATATAGGACATAACAATTTTTCGAAGACCTTACCAAAAACAGGCAAAATAGATATTGGCCTGTAATTAGCAGCCAAATGCCGATCACCGCTCTTATGTAGGGGAACCACTAAAGCAGTCTTCCACGCTGATGGAAACACTCCGCCACTTAACGACTTGTTGAAAATAAGTCGCAAAGGATATGCTAGAGCAGACGCACACCTCGACGCAAACACAGACGGAATACCATCCACCCCAGCTCCCTTAAAAGAGTCAAGTCTCTTTAATATCTTGAGAACGTGATTGTCCTTGAACTGTATAAGAGCAAGATAATTACTGGTCGGGACTCTTAAACTGTCTGAATCACGACTCATCGCTGATGGTGCGTTATTGAATGAAGAACTAAAATGTTCTGCGAAAAGATTACATATGTCATTAGTATTAGTAGCTGATTTATCGTTTAAGTTTAAGAGGATTTATAGTGAGGGAAGCCCGCTCAAGTTTAGGTATATTAGCTGAGCGCGACGCACACCAATGCATCACTTACGCGGCCGAGTAATATAACATGTAGTCGCTTGGAATAAAATGTCTTGATCCTATGCAATGCAAGTTATTTGTTGAAATCATTAAGTCAATATGTAGGTATTAAAGTTTTAACCCCCGACGCAAAAACGACGGAGTGTTATAAGTTTTTAACCCCCGACGCAAAAACGACGGGGTGTTATAAGTTTTTAACCCCCGACGCAAAAACGACGGGGTGTTATAAGTTTTTAACCCCCGACGCAAAAACGACGGGGTGTTATAAGTGTTTAACCCCCGACGCAAAAACGACGGGGTGTTATAAGTGTTTAACCCCCGACGCAAAAACGACGGGGTGTTATAAGTTTTTAACCCCCGACGCAAAAACGACGGATCATTCCCTTTTAGTTCCCTAGTGGATCTAGTGGGAACTTCTTTTCTCAGGAGTTCCCCTTTTTTGAAAAGAGGGGAGGGGGAGGGGAGGGGGCAGGGGGAAGAGAGGGGGAGGGGTGAGGGGGTAGGGGGGGAGGGAGGTGAGGGGGAAGGGGGGAGTGAGGAGGCAGGGGGAAGGTTGGGGAGGGGTAAAGTGGGAGGGGGAAGGGGGGAAGAGGGAGGGGGAAGGGGGAAGTGGGAGGGGGAAGAGGAAAGGGGAGTGGAAAGGGAGAGGGGAGGAGGGATGGTGAGGGGGAAGGGGAGGGGGAAGGGAGAGGGGGAATTGGAGGGTGAAGGGGAGTGGATGGGAGGGAATGGGAGGGGGAGAAGGGGGAGGGGAGGGTAAGGGATGGGAAAAGGGAGGGGTGAGGGAAGGGGAGGGGGATGGGGATGAAGGGGGGAATAGGAGGGATGAGGGCGGATGGGGAATGATGGGGGGGATGTGAGGGGGAGGGGAATGAGGGATGGGGGGGCTTAACTAGTAGAATACAACGCACTATGATAAATTTAAAATTTAAGTTGGCCGCCACCAAAAACCGCTAATTACAATATTAAGCTGTCAAAAACAAAACAAAAACCTAAAATATTAAGCTGTTCATATTTTCTGTTTAATTTTAACCAATTAACTATAATATAATTTAGCTTTATAATTGAACAATATTGTACGCCTGAAAAAGGTCAACTGTTGATACTGATATACCTACGATGTAACATCCACATACACAGTTTTTTACAATAAAATATTTTCTGATTCTGATTCTGATATAGAAAGCAAGCCAGATATTTTCATTTCTATTTCGCATTGAACAGTATGGTGTCGCGACGATTATTTTGAGTGTATACAGGTTTTTTGTAAATAATAAATCGTGTAAATCGTGGGAACTTTGTTCTATCCGGGTGTCTCTTGACACCTCTCAAGTTTTTTATATTATACTAGCTGCGACCCGCACTGTTACCCGCGGCACAGTTATTGCCGATCTACGCCGTAATCTACGCCGTAACCCCCCACTTGGCCAAAATTATTATAATCAAGTTTTATCGGCAATAACTGTGCCGCGGGTAACAGTGGCGGGTCGCAGCTAGTATAATAATAAATAGATCTCCATGTTCATGGTGTCCCTGGTACTCGATGTACAAATACGAGTTATTTATCTGATACATATTGTAGTAGATAGGAGAACACATTATACATTTTTAAAAAACTTGAGAGGTGTCAAGGGACACCCGGATGGAACGAAGTTCCAACGATTTACACGATTTATTATTTACAAAAAACCTGTATACACTCAACAAAAATAATCGTCGCGACACCACACTGTTCAATGCGAAATAGAAATGAAAATATCTGGCTTGCTTTCTATAAGAGAGAGAGAGACAGACAGAGAAACATGCGCACGCCGCACAGCTAGCTTACTATAGCAACAAGTGTATTAAATTAAAACTTAAAAAAAAACCTCAACGCAGCGCTTTCAAAATATGTAACCCCCGCCCTTCTCCTCCTCCCCCCTCATCCCTCCCCCTGCCTTCTCCCCCTTCCCCCTTTCTCCCCCTCCCACCTTTCCCCTCCCCTCCACATCCCCCTCCCCCTCCCTCCTCCCCCACCCCTCCCTTCTCCCTTCCTCCACCCACCGTCCCTTCTCCCCCTTCACCGACCCTTCTCCCCCTCCCCCTCACCCCTCCCCTTCTCCCCTTCCACCTTCCCCCTCCCCTTCCACCTTCACCCTCCCCTTCCCCCTCCCCTCCCCCCTCCCCCTCCCCCCTCCCCCTCCCCTTCCCCCCCTTCCCCCACCTCTTCCCCCTCCCCTCCCCCCTCCCCTTCCCCCTCCCCTTCCCCCACCCCTTCCCCCTCCACTTCCCCCTTCGCCCCTCCCCTTTTCCCACCCCTTCCCCCTCCACTTCCCTCTTCGCCCCCCCTCCCTTTCCCCCTTCCCCCTCTCCTTCCCCCCTTCCCTTCCCTTACCCCTTCCTCCTCCACTTTCCCCTTCCCCCTCCCTTCTCCCCCTCCCCCTCCCTTCTCCCCCCAACCTCCTTTCTCCCCCTTCCCCTCCCCTTCACCCTTCCCCTCCCCCTCCCTTCTCCCCCTCATAACGCGCGATAAGGAACTTCGTTCCAAAAAGGGGGAACTACTGAGAAGTGATCATTCCCACTAGATCCCCTTTTCAAAAAAGGGGAGCTACTGAGAAAAAAAGTTCCTACTAGATCCACTAGGGAACTAAAAGGGAAACTAGTGGGAATGATCCAAACGACGGGGTGTTATAAGTTTTTAGCCCCCGACGCAAAAACGACGGGTGTTATAAGTGTTTAACCCCCGACGCAAAAACGACGGGGGGTTATAAGTTTTTAACCCCCGACGCAAAAACGACGGGGTGTTATAAGTTTTTAACCCCCGACGCAAAAACGACGAGGTGCTATAAGTGTTTAACCCCCGACGCAAAAACGACGGGGTGTTATAAGTTTGACGTGTCTGTCTGTCTGTCTCTGTGTCTAGGTTATTATATAGTATCAAAGTACTCGTCAATACGAATCAAATGAGCCCAAACTCGATGTAATTGCGTCGTTTAATTACGGAATTCCTATGTCCACCTTTCAGCTCCATCATCAGATCAGCTCCATATCATAATAATATTGCATTGCCATCCGATTCAAATATGCATGCAAAATTTCAGCTCAATCAGAATCCGGGAAGTGGATCAAATTGAACTTGCAAGATTTGATTATAGACAGACAGACAACAGACAGATGTAAGTAAAACAAGTGAAATTTTAAATAAAACTTTTTAAAAACAAGCTTTTATTATTATTACTACCCAGCATCATAAAGTACTTGTCAAGGCGAATCGTTTGAGCCCAAACTCGATGGGGTTGCGTCATTAATTACGGAGATCCTATGGCCATCTTCCAGTTCCATCATCAGATCAGCTCCATGTCAAAATATTGCATTGTCATTCGATTTATACATGCATACATCATCAGATCAGCTCCATGTCAAAATATTGCATTGTCATTCGATTTATACATGCATACAAAATTTCAGCTTAATCGGACACCGGGAAGTGGGTCAAATTAAAGTTGCAAAATTTGATTACAGACGGACAGACAGACAACAGACAGGTGAAAGTAAATAAAAGCTTGTAATAAAACGGACTTTAATATCAACAAACACTAAAGTACTATAACATTATGTGACCAAAAAAAAAATTCCGTTATTATTATATGGAGTATCAATTTTTGCGGTCCAACTATAATCGCACTATATGTGTGGGTTAGCGACGAGAATAATTTGGAGCGCGGAGCGATACGTCCACTCTCTGAGAGGGCTCTGGCCCGAGTGAAGCGAGAACCGACGCGGGCCTCGTTTTATAGTGATTTTGAAAAATTCGGCAAAAATATAAATATTACATTTTAAGTAAATTTAAAAATACGATTGGATCAAAAAAATGTTATTATTTAATGGTAAGTAATTATTTTGAGTAAATATAAAAGAGTCATGTATAAAAAAAAAATGTTTTGTAAACAGTAATTTCGTGATAATTTCACATCTTTATGATTTTATTTTAATAAGAAATACCTAAAATTCAAACTTTTCCTTAATAAATATACTAGTTTAGGATCTTTCCAGTAATAGTAATTTTTTAGATTCTAATAAAGACATGTATATTTGGATATACCCATGTCCAAACATTGCTTCAGAAGTAAATCTATAAAACCTTTATCCATTAACCTTGACATAATTTAAAAACGGTCAAAACTAAAAAGGTTTTTCTGTATAAATTGATTAGATTACAAGTTCTTTTATAAGTTGTGAGTAAAAGTACCGTTCTAAAATAAGTATTTTCAAAATAATCCATGTTTGAACATCACAGATTTGCGCTTGGGTCAACTACATGCTCTTAACTGAGCAGGATAATGACTATGATTCCTTCGTTTGTTCTTTATGTAGGTCCAAAACAACTTAGGGTTCGACCGCAAATTAGATTCCAGACACGTTATGTATACTTTATAGCAAACATTCATGAGGCTGTCAGAACGAGCTTTAGCAAGGTCAAAAGATAATTGGTCTCGAGGGTTATTATTGAACTTTCGCAGTTTTTGGTGAAATTTATACTTTTCTTTCAGCATATTAATAAGTTCAAAAGAAAACCAAACAGGGTACTTTTTTGAACGTGGTCTAGATTTCGGAACGTGTATACCAATTAATTCATGTAGCCGATCATAGAAAACAGTAACCATATCATCAACGTGTCTGCAAGAGGAGAACATGTTGTCCCAATCAGTACCACTAAGCTCAGCAATAATGGCTTCATAATCTGCTTTGAAAAAGCAGAATCTGGGATGGTTGTTCGGTGGTAGAGATTCCTCAGGAGAGACCACAATATGGAATTCCAGCGGAGGATGCAAAGGGTCAATAGTAGAGAGAGGAATCAAGCTTTCACATAGGTTGACGATTTTCGAATAACTTAACACCAAATCTAGAATTTTGGCCTTGACATTGTTTATATAATTACATTGCTTAAAATCATTAAGTAGAACAAAGTCTTTAAGCATAGTAGCAAACAAGCCGCTGATATTTCCCATATCTTGCGTATTGTTGTTGTTAGCATCGAAATTCCATACAATCGTGCTTAAATTAAAATCTCCTACGAGGCAAACATTATGAGTCCCACTGTGTTCAATAACGCGATTAGTATTTTCGATAAACTCAGCAAGGATGTGTTGCTTTTTTTTTGTGTTTGTACGGAACCCTCGGTGCTTGAGTCCTACTCGTACTTGACCGGTTTTATTTTTCTAGATAACGCTAACACCCGAGCAAATAGAAGAGGAAAGAGGATTAATGGCACAAAAAGAAGATTATATCAATGCAATGTTTAAATGTGAAAAATGCATCGTATCTTTCCCAAACAAGGACGATTTGAATGATCATACGGCTAATAAACATGAATTGGTAAGTACGGATTCTTTAATCATCATCATCTCAGCCATTGGACGTCCACTGCCTCACATAGGCCTCCCCTTTGGACTTCCATATGTACCGGTTGGAAGCGACCTGCATCCAGCGTCTTCCGGCGACCTTTATAAGGTCGTCTGTCCACCTTGTGGGTGGACGTCCTACGCTTCGTTTGCTAGTCTAGTACGATTCTTTTATACAAGCATTTATTTACTCTCACCTGTCTGTAATCAATTGCAAGTTTGATTTGACCCACTTCCCGGTATCCGATTGAGCTGAAATTTTGTATGAAATTAAATTGAAATGAAAGTATGTGCGGCCGGGATACCCACCAGAGTCTAAGCTACTTCTATACCATATTTCAGCTCAATCGGTTCACCCGTTTAGGCGTGAATAAGTAACAAACATACACACAAACTTTCGCCGTTATAATATTAGTGTTACAAGTGGACCCGTGCGCACTTTGTAGTGCTTAACAGACAATTATAAGTGTTCCTCTACTATATTATTAACCACATTATTATTATTTTGTCTTGTAACTCTTTGTCATTAAAAATCTAACGATTATAAACAATCCGTGATTGATTAGATTAGTTTAGATCTATATTTTATTAGCATTGTGTTCAATATCATATAAATAATAAGGAAACTTTCCATTAATAGATGTCATTGAATTAGAAATTACATTATGTTTTTTTTTATACAAAGAATTAAGAAGACGAGCAAAACGCTCTCCTGGTCGTAAGAGATAACGCTGCCCATAATTAGCTGTACTCACTGGCGGATCCAGGATTTGGTCCTGGGGGGGCAAGGTGCAGACGGGCAAAAATATTATAATTTTTACTACGAAAAGTGTGTGTTTAGCTCGCTCTGATCAGTTAGAAAGTTCAAATATCCTTAATAATAAGTGCACGAGCAGCTTGCTGCGAGCGCCGAGAATAAAATTATAATCTTGACCATGAAATATGGGCCTTGGCCCCCTGCCCCCCCCCCCCCCCCCCCCCAAATCCGCCTATGTGTATGTATGTATGTTAATTTACAAATTTGTTCGCAGCACGCATCAAAACACACCTGCCCAATTTGCACGCGCACATTTCTCCGCGCAGGCCTATTGCTGTATCACTCAAAACAACACTCCCGTAGAATGAAATGTCGTGCGTGTGAGTACACGTGTACTCGCGCTCGTGACGTCACACTACACAGCCAGAGCCACAGGTGGGGTCACTATTGTCATAGGTAACGTGATTATTGTCATAGGTAACATAATGTTACTATATATTGCTATATCACTCAAAACAACACTCCCGTAGGATGCGATGTCGTGCGTGTGAGTAGTGTACTCACAGGTGTACTCAGTACACCTGTACTCGCGCTCGTGACGTCACACTACACAGCCAGAGCCACAGGTGGGGTCATTATTGTTTTTTCGGAACGAAGTTCCTTATCGCGCGTTGTGAAAGGGGGCTAGACGGAAAAAAATCTTACGAAAAGTTGTCACGACACTTTGCTATAGTAAGCTATTGTAAGCTGTGCGGCGTGCGCATGTTTCTCTGTCTGTCTCTCTCTCTCTCTCTCTTATAGAAAGCAAGCCAGATATTTTCATTAATCGAAAGGAACTTCGTTCCATCCGGGTGTCCCTTGACACCTCACAAGTTTTTTTTTATAGCAGACTAAACAAGCGTTTGACCGCAATCTCACCTGTTGGTAAGTGACGATACAGTCGAAGTTGCAGCACGCTTGTTTAGTAAGAACCTATTCACTCTTGATTTGAACAAATCCACGTTATAGCATTAGGGAAACACTGAGAGTGGCAGCGAGTTCCATAGCTTCGCCGTTCTCATGATGAAGGACGAAGCAAATCGCTTCGTCCGAGCTGTTGGTATATTCACCAAATATTGGTGGCGTATCATAGGTAATGTTACTATATATTACTATATCACTCACGGCAACACTCCCGTAGGATGTGACGTCACACTACACAGCCAGAGCCACAGGTGGGGTCACTATTGTCATAGGTAACGTGACTATTGTCATAGGTAACGTGATTATTGTCATAGGTAACGTGATTATTGTCATAGGTAACTTGATTATTGTCATAGGTAACGTGATTATTGTCCTAGGTAACGTGACTATTGTCATCGGTAACTTGATTATTGTCATAGGTAACGTGATTATTGTCCTAGGTAACGTAATTATTGTCATAGGTAACTTGATTATTGTCATAGGGAACGTGATTATTGTCATAGGTAACGTGATTATTGTCATATTAATGTGATTATTGTTATAGGTAACGTGATTATTGTCATAGGTAACGTGATTATTGTCATAGGTAACGTGATTATTGTCATAGGTAACGTGATTATTGTCATATTAATGTGATTATTGTCATAGGTAACGTGATTATTGTCATATTAATGTGATTATTGTCATAGGTAACGTGATTATTGTCATAGGTAACGTGATTATTGACATATGTAACGTGATTATTGACATATGTAACGTGATTATTGTCATAGGTAACTATGGTCATTGTCATAAGTAACCTTACCATTGCCTTAGGCCATATAGGTGACCAAAAGTAATCATTGCCAAAAAAAACATCGTCCCTGTGGCCGTAGCATGGCGTATGGGATCCCGCAGAAATATCAATATTGGAACTGTCATCCCATACATTGTACTTTTGCAATGATGAAGGAATAGTATGGATGGGGCCCTCTTTTCGTTTTTAGCACAGAAGTAATACAACTAGAAGTAGCCATATTATGTGTGAGTGTGATGGCAATAGGGAAAATTCTGTGTGAAGAAAAAGGAGAACCTATTTTTCTTCCGTTCCCTTTCAGCGTGGCCGGCGGCCGGTATAGATTTTTGTCAAACTCTGTCAAACTGCTTCACTTTGATATATTATTCCTATAGATTTCCTTTAATATATATACCTATGTGCTTAATTTTTTTTCCAAAATTTTAAAGCAATTGGAGAAAATACAATGATATTCAACTAGTTTATGACCTAAAATATCAATATATCGCGTATTTTCATAAAATAATGAAAATTCGTGAACTGATTTTTTGTCTCATCGGTGGCCACGTTGATGTGAATCCGCTGGTTTCTAGTATATAAAATGATATCTCTCAAGCGTGGAAATATTTTGTTTTCTTGTGGTTCATTGGTGCATTGGTTGTCAATCTTGACTTTTTCATACGTTTCATTGACCGCATTGACCCGAGTTGACTGGAAAACTTACACGCAAAAGTAACACTTAGGGCCGCACTGTGTACTTTTGTGAATGTATGGGATGACAGTTGACTACAGCAAGACAAGTGTTTAGCTATTTATTTTCAGTGACTATTTTTTTTATATGTTTGCAGTGAATCCTACGATATTCCTCTAAAAGTATACAAGAACGACATAGAAAAACATGCGGAAGTGAATGGGTGAGTATAAAATCAAAGTTATGTACACGAATAAAGGATATATTTTTGATTAACAACTCCGGTTCCCTTTGCCAAACGCCATATTTATTTTAATGTTCAATCGCAAATCGCAACACAAGCTGTCAAACAAAAATCTAGGATTCATTTTGCCGCGCTTTTGGAAAGCGGATGAAACTTTTTGCGTTCTTGGATAATAATTTTGCAATAAGTGCTAAACGCGTATTAATAGTGGGTTTAATAAACGTTGAGTGTTTGTGAATGTGATTTACTGTCGAAGAATGGAAAAAAGTTCAACAGTCTGCTATTTTCAAGAATCGTCACAAAATGAATCGATGTGATTCGATAAACGCCCACTCTTTATCGAATATTGGAGGGAATATCCTCTCCAAACAATGAACTTAAAATTATAATAAAGTTTTCGACTGAAGGACTTGTATCCATGGTCAGAATAAATTAACAAAAAAAAAATAACAAAAATCTAAAACGCTCTTCGAGACGCCTAGCGCCATCTATAGTCTGTTTCTCGAATTATTAATATTGATTAAGACGCGCTCCTCATGGTAAGAGATAAGGAAGTCCATAATTAGTACAGTTCTACCCAGTATCTATTTTACAAAGGTAAAACTCTGGGCGCACTGCGCCAACGCTTCTTACTTAAGAGTCATAAGTTGTTAAGACTCTTCAGCCCAGTAATTTCACTAGCTACAGTGCCCTCCTACCTGTGCACAGTAATGTTTGCACATCACTGCTCAGGCGGTAGAATAACTGGCACTGTTGGGGTACCCACCTAGTCGACCTGCTGCAAAGGAAGTCTACCCCAGTTAAAGGACATTTTAAAAAATGTTCTTATTTCAGACGTAAATCAGAGAATGAATTCTCTTGCGAGTACTGCAGCAAATCGTTCAAATGGAAGACATCTTTAAGGAAACACATAGAGACGCATGTTATAGAGGCTGGTCAGAAAAGGAAGCCATATTGTGAGCCTTGCAGGTAAATATATAATTATAACCTTAAATATATATTGGTATGTATTACAATGTGTATTTTTTTTATAATTATTGTTATTTGTGTATTGTAATAGCTATACAAGTGACTTAAATTAAAAATTTAAAAAACCCTCAACGCAATACGTAATTCACCATATTTTTGTTGGCGGCCATCTTGGATTTTAAATTTTATATAGTGGGCTGTATTCTACTCGTTAAGCCCTTTCATTTGATACCCATATTGAGGGGGTCGTGAAAGAAAAAAATAATCCGCCATTTTGTAGCGGCGGCCATCTTAGACCGATTTCCACCAAACATAGCTAAAAACACTCTCGACTAACTCTACTTTCAAACAAAAAAAAAAAACTAAATCAAAATCCGTTCATCCGTTTGGGAGCTACGATGCCACAGACAGACACATACACACACACACAGACAGACACGTCAAACTTATAACACCCCGTCATTTTTGCGTCGTGGGTTAAAAATTATGTTTCTCTGTTTTTCCCACACCTATATCTTGATTACCACCGTCATTCTAAAACATATATTTTTCCTTTCCTGCTTGCTTGTCTGGAAGAGATCGCTATTAGCGATAAGACCGCCAATTGTAACACTGTTCTTTTTTCAAATGTATTTAATGTTTTATATTGTTTGTATTTTTTTTTGTGTGCAAGTGTTTATCTATCTATCTATCTTACTAGCTGCGCCCAGCGGTTTTACCCGCAGTACTTATGTAGCCTATGTGTTATTCCAGGGTCTAAACTATCTCTATACAAAATTTCAGCTCAATCGGTCCACCAGTTTGGGCGTGAAAGAGTAACAAACATCCAGACATCCATTCTTACAAACTTTCACGTTTATAATATTTGTAAGATAATAAATAAATAAATAAAATAAAAGAAATAAAAATAGCTATTTGTTCAACATGTGAGCAAAGTTGTTTTTTGCTGTGAGTACCGAGATTAAGTCACGAGCTCGCGAAGCAGTCTAGAATTGAATCACGAGCGCAGCGAGTGATTCAAATAATAGACTGCTGAGCGCAGTGAGTGACTTAACGGTACGAAACATCAAAAAAAACTTTCTCACAAGTTGAACATACAGCTTTTCACCACGAACAGTGAGAAAATATAACAACTTATAGTTGAAAATATTTATTTGAATCTCTACCAAGAGGTTTAGAACCCAATGGAAAATGTGTCGTGAACACCACTGTCGCAAGAAAAATGACAACTATAAGTGCCATCTCACTTACCTCATACAAAAGAGAGAGACAAAGATGGCATTTATCGATGACGTCACAACGCATTCTCCATTTGACTGTAAACTCTAAACTTCTACATCCCGCCATTTTGTATTTTTTTTTTTATTAAAAGAGTTGCGTTCGAAATTTGTGTGTGTGACATATTTATGAAAAACAAATTGTAATAATATTTAAAAAAAAACTCACTTACGACTTATTATTCTATAATAGTATTTTATTTAAAATATTATTGAAAAAATACAATTTATAAACTTAAAATTCAATAAATAACATTAAAAATTATGTGCATCTCAGTTAAATAATTGTACATAAATAAGTTTCAGAACACACCAACTTCTTCATAGCCAATAAAATTGTGTTCGAAATTCAAATCACTTTGCCTCTCTAGAGAGCAAAAACGGCTTTTGCTCACTGAAATCGATGACCAAAGACACCATTTTCGTGCAAGAGTGGTGGAAAAAGCCTTTATTTCCCATCACCTATGTTTTACAATAATTATTTTGTTCTTATGAAATGAAACTTTTAACATTTAATATTTTCTAGATTATTCTTCACAACAACATCAAACCTGCAGAAACACGTGAAAACAAGTTCCAAGCATCAAATACAACTGAAACTACGTAAAATTAAGACTGATACAGAACCGACGGACATTGAACAAATAAAGTGTAACATTAACAAGCAAATGCGTCAGTTCCCGTGTCCGCAGTGTGATAAAACGTTCCAGTGGAAAGGCAACTTGTATAGGCACTTGCAGAGTCACACTGATAGGTAAGATATCTTTTATATATATTTTTAATTTTCTTAACAGGAGCTGAGAAAATCAAAGCCAAATCCATTACCCAAAGTTGCCAGTGTCATATATTAAAGGTACAGTAGTTTTTGCATGAATGAGTAACAAGCATTCAGAAACATCATAAAGAAATTTACTTATATATATAACTGAGACATCAATTTCCGAATGAAAAGTAGCCAATGAAAAGACATTTGCTGTACGGTGTTTTGTATATTTAATAAAAAATGATTCATTAAAAATGATAATCTAGTGAAACAACAAATACTTTTATTAACATAGACAACATACATTTATTAACATAGTGTCTATTACTAGGATAAGTAAGGTAATATAATTCAATATTATAAATAATAATTAAAATGATTTATTAAAAAAAAAACATCATATATACACACATACATACACATATAGCAATATACAAACTTTCTACTATATAATATTAGTATAATAAATAAAGTAAAATATAGACAGACATTGAACAAATAAAGTGTAACATAAACAAGCAAATGCGTCAGTTTCCGTGTCCGCAGTGTGATAAAACGTTCCAGTGGAAAGGCAACTTGTATAGGCACTTACAGAGTCATACTGATAGGTAAGATTTGTAAATGTCACCGGAAAATAACAAGATTCGTAAGTTTATAAATTTCCTAAAATTTCTTAGGAAATTTATTAACTTTCGTAGGATTCCAAACGAGAGATAGATTGTATTATTTTACGCCCACATTTTCGTAAATTGACTTACTGAACTCACTCGTAAAATTATAAGTGTGAATACCATAGAGCTACGAAAGTTTTGAAGTGGCCATGACCAAAAAGCGAAAACAGTTGGTTAGGTTAGGTTTGAACAGTGACCGCAACGCGCGAGCCGAGCGAGCGAAGCGAGCGTGCCGCGGTAGCGGCCGGCGAAGCGCCAGATACGAGTTTTTTTTTACTGAATATTTTTTATCTGTAGATGTTCAGAGACGTGGACGCGTCATGAACTCTTTGGATATCTACAAATATAAATCATTTAGGTATCAAAAATAAACTCTCATCTGGCGCTTCGCCGGCCGCTGCCGCGGCACGCTCGCTTCGCTCGCTCGGCTCGCGCATTGTGGTCACTGTTCAAACCTAACCTAACCAACAGATTTCGGATTTTCCGGATCTATAGTTTATAAGTTGGCAAGTCTAATTGTACCTAACTCTATGGTAACAAGCATTGTCACTGTCAACATCGACCAATCAGAGACCAGTGTGTTATTTTCCGTATTTTAAAAAAGCGTAAAATTAAAAGCTCGTCTGTGATTGGTCGATCCATTTAGAATCAATTTATCTCGTTTGGAATCCTACGAAAGTTTATAAATTTCCTAAAAAATTTTAGGAAATTTATAAACTTACGAATCTTGTTATTTTCCGGTGACATATATAATTATATATTTTACTGGGTAAGTAATTTTTCTTCATAGGAGCTGAGAAAATGACCACATTCGTCACCAGATGCAAGTTACCAATGTTATACATATATTATATATTGTAAATATATACAAACTTTCTGACAACTTTCAAACAGGAGCTGAGAAAATCATTGACACATTTTTCTGTCATTTCAGCTATGTTTACAATTACTTAGGTAATATAAATAGGTTGGAAAATATATTTAGAATAGAATAAAAATTATCAATAGTATGACAAATTGCAAGAAATGGTTATAAATAGGAACACAACTGACTTAAAAGTAGAGGTAGATAAAAATATGGTAATATAATATAAATAAATATCAGTCATAGTAATAAGTGTATGTATGTATTGTTCCAGAGCAAATGGGGACTTAGTATGCACGCCGTGCAACAGAACGTTTTCGTCCATAGCTACATACAACCAACACATGAAAATAAGTAAAAAGCATGTCACGGAGAATGAATTTAAGTAAGTATTATAAACTCTTGAAAATGTTTATTACGATTTTGCAATCAATTACAAGGGAAACGTGAATTTTTGACAGCTCGAAGTGAAAAATGTCGGCGTGAGAGTGAAGCTCTCTGATTGGCGCGGAATGCTGAGCAGTCATTGGCGGAGGTGACCATAGCCTAAAAAGTCTACAATCCCAGATGCGTTCCGTTTTACAAAAAAAAACCATTAGTGGTGTTACACCCTCCCCCTCTGACCTAGACCTAGCGCCCCCGCGTCTGGGTCAGTTAATCTTCCTCGGCCTACCGCGTTTACGCTTCTCGTTCACCGGCGGAGGTACTACGTCGCCTATGAACGGGGTCAGCTGAGAGACGTGATATCTGCCTAACACTTCTCCATCCCTGGGCCGCTCCAGTACATACGTGCTGGCGCTCGCCGCCTCCTTGATGCGGTACGGGCCGTCCCTCCGAGGGATGAACTTCGGCGTCTGCCCGCGCGCAGCGTCGTTGCTACCTTGCGTCTTGAGCAGCACGAGGTCCCCCGCGGAATAATCGGGCGCAGGGCTGCGTCCGTCGTCTGCGTAGCGCTTCTGTCTCGCCTGGGCTCGCTCGTGCACATCTCTGGCCTCTGAAAGAGTGTTAGCAAGACGTTGCAGGTACGGCGTGAGGTTTGTGATCGCGTTATCGTTGTCGACGATAGCGCGCATGTCGGCGACCACGTCGGCCGGAGCTCGCATCTCACGTCCGAAGGCGAGGTAGGCCGGAGAGAATCCGGTACTGCTCGTCACGGCGGAGTTCATAGCGAACCGTATTGCGGGCAGATGAACGTCCCAGGTGGTGTGATCCTTCCCGACCAGGATAGCCAGCTGCGGCTTGAGGTCCCTGTTCTTCCTCTCCACCGGATTGGCCTGCGGGTGGTACACCGGCGTCAGCGACTGGGTGATGCCGAACGTGTGGCACACCTGCTGCATCACCTCGCTCACGAACTGGACGCCGTTGTCGCTCAGTACGCGCCGCGGCACTCCGTAGCGGAGGAACACCTCGCCCACCAGAATCTTGGCAACCTCGGGGCCGGTGGCGCTCCGCAGGGCGAACAGCTCTACCCATCGCGAACACGTATCTTCTAATATTAAAATCCATTTATTACCGTCTGGTCGCCTTCACGCGGTCGAGGGTGCGCTCCGCTCCGAAGTGACCGGCCGTCGGCGCGTCGTGGTACTCCTGCAAGATCTTCTCTCGCTCGTGCTCGGGCACGACGAGGCACGCAGTCTCGTCGTCGTACTCGTCCGGACCATATCTGTAAAGAATGCCGTCGGACATTAGAAATCCCTTGTCAGACCAGCTTCTCCCCCTGAACGGATCGTCGGGCGACTCCATGTCCTCGACGATTTTTCGCAGTTCGGCGTCTTTAAGCTGGTTCTCGCGAACGTCTTGAGGGCTTCTCGACGGCACGTCGACCTCGGCGTAGCCCATATCGCACTCCGCTTCTTCGGCGCACGGCGGGCGCGATAGAGCGTCGGCTACGGTGTTAGCTCTGCCGGGTGTATATTCGATGCGTAGATTTATCGATTGTAGTGTGAGGGCCCATCGCGCCAAGCGACCACTCGGCGATTTTAAATTCATGAGCCAGCGTAAAGGTTGGTGGTCGCTTTTCACGATCACCTCTGATCCTTCTACGTACCCTCTAAATCTGGCTACGGCCCACACTACGGCCAATGCCTCTCTTTCTGTCGTATTGTAATTTCTTTCGGCGCCATTCAGCAGGCGGCTCGCATACTCGACCGGGCGCTCGTCCGGACCCTCCCCCTGCATCAAAACAGCTCCGAGACAATATCCACTGCTGTCAGTCTTCAGAGTGAACGGGAGCGCTTCGTCGGCCTGGCGTAGTATCGGCGCCGACACGAGTAGCTCCTTAAGACGCTCGAACGCTCCTTGCTGTTGTGACGTCCATGTCCACGGGATGCCTTTCTTGAGAAGGTCTGTCAACGGTCTGGCGACGTCGGCGAAGTTCGGGACGAAGCGCCGAAACCAGCTCGCCATCTGCACAAAGCTTTTAACGTGTTTAACGTCCGTCGGGGGTGCCCTGTCGGCGACAGCCGCGGTTTTATCCGGATCCACCTTTATGCCTCCCGGCACTATCACGTGGCCTAGGAACTTTACTGACTCACGAGCGAAGCAGCTTTTTTCCCGATTTACCCTCAAATTGTACATTGCGAGTCGATCGAACACAATGTTTAAGTCGTTGAGGTGTTTTTCAAAGGACTCCGAAAGTATTATTACATCTTCTAGATATGCCAGCAGGCACACGTTGGCTAGTTCACGTCCAGATTTAAATCTGTCCATGAGTCTCTGGAACGTTGCCCCAGAGTTCCTTAGGCCCATTGGCATCCTCTTGAAACGGTAACATCCTAGGGGGCTGACGAATGCAGTCTTGTCTCTATCCCCTGGTTCTACACTGACCTGATAGTACCCAGCGCGAAGGTCGCACGTCGTCATGACGGCGGTGTTCTTCGCCGCGTGGAGAACGTCTTCGATCCTCGGTAAAGGGTAGCGGTCGGGCTCTGTCACGGCGTTCAACTTCCTGTAGTCGACGCAGAGCCGGACCCCTCCATCCTTCTTGTTCACGAGGACTACGTTGGCAGCCCACGGGGAGTCGCACTCCTCGATCACGTCAGCGTCCATCAGCTTCTGTAGCTCCTTCTCCAGTATTGTCCTCTTCTTGGGAGACAACCTGTAAGGTGGCGAAGCAATAGGTTCTTGTTGTTTATCAATTTTAATACGATGCATAGCGTAGTCTGTAAGAGGTCCTTCCTTAGCAAAACGGCCTGCTCTCTCCACCAGAAAGGTATTCAATCTCACTTTCTGGTCGTGGGTGAGCCCATTGCCCTCATCAGGCCGCAGCAGAAGGTTTGAGGTATCTATTCTCCTTAGCTCCATCCTAGCAGACTCCACTAAGTCATATTCGGTGGTAAAGCTGTACCAATTTGTAGGATCACTGTGGAAACTCCACTTTCCAAGTGTCAGGTCTAAGAGTATGTTGGCCTTGGTGATGAAATCTCTTCCAAGGAGAGTACGAGTATCGGCATCAGGTAAAGATATGAATGAAACAGGTACCTTATGTCCTTTGAGAGACACTACCACTTCACACTCAAGTGTAGTGCGCGTCTGCACAGATCCGTCTGCAAGGCTTATAGTGCGCGACATTGTCGCAAACTTTACACCATCTGCCACGAGCAGCCGGTACAGCAACGGCCCAGCGATGGAGTGCGTAGCCCCGGTGTCCAATATAGCGACTCCCTGGCGTCCTCCGATGTCCACTGTCACCAACGGGCTTGAGTCTTTATCGCTGTGTGTAATGAGCGCACTCTGAAATTCTAAAGTATTACATTTAGCAGAAGTGTCAAGTGCGGAAGTACCCTTGCACTTCTCACACTTCGACCGCACTACCCCCAGCTGACCGCATCCATAGCAACGTAATTGTGAACTATTATTAGACTTTTTAAGACACTCATCGACTAAATGCCCAAAGCGCTTACAGTATGTGCACTTGGGTCTCTGACGTTTCATCCCCTCGCTATCCTGCCCCACATCAGGCTGCTTCCTATCACGCAAAGTATCAGAGCCAGAGGGCGCAACACCACTACTACTACTATGCTTATCAAATTTATTATTGTTTGACTTACATGCAACTTTTTCTTTCACCTTAGTGATGTCTACCTCTGCCAATGACTCCTCAACACCCCTAGCACTATTTATGAGGTGCTCGATATCTTTAATTGTATCTCTCGGTAACCGTTTTCTTATTCTACGATCTAACGTTCCATATATAATGTCCACCTGCATCACCCCCGGCACTTCATACGGTAGTTTGGCAATGAGAGCGCGCACTCGGCAGATGTATGCGTCGGCGCGCTCATCTCGTTGTTCCGCGGCGAAAATGTCTCTAAACACTTTATACGCGGGTCGCGGTACACCGAACATTCCTCGCAGCCGTCGCAGGGCGTCGCTCCACGTCCCCACGGTCTGCCTCACGCCGCGCCACCAGACAGCCGCCTCGCCGACCAGCAGCATGGGCAGTCCGCGCAGGGCGTGCTCGTCGCTCACGTTCGTACATTCGCGGTACACCTCCACTGCGTCGATGAATGCCTCGAGCTCGTCGGCGTTTTTCGAAGCTCCGTCGAATCGTGCCGTACACTTGGACATGTTGCCGGGCGCTCTGGAGAAGGCCGCGGCCGCCTCGTCCTTAAACTGCGGCGATGATGTCCGCGGCAGCGGCTCCCTGTTCAGGATTGCGTCTATTAGCCCGCGGTTTGCCTCCGTCTGACTCCGTGTGATGGTCGTGACGAGCGCGTGGAGCATGACATGGTGACATTGGTCGCCTTCCTCACTGTCACGTTCCCTTCTATGTCGGTATCTGATTCCGACTCTTCACCTCGTCCGCCTCTTCCTTCACCTCTCAGTGGCATGATGATCGCGGGTGATGATCGAAGATTTGCAAATTTTCGCTTGCCGTAATGGCGTCGCGAACCTTACCAAACCGGCCGGCGCGTGAGAAGCACGTCGGGTTTTTTCTGCTATTTCGCTGCGATCCGTGGAAATACACGCACACGGACGCAGGATAACCCTTTTCCAGTCGTTTTGAGTTCTTGCCGCGAGTTGGGCGCCAGTATAAACTCTTGAAAATGTTTATTACGATTTTGCAATCAATTACAAGGGAAACGTGAATTTTTGACAGCTCGAAGTGAAAAATGTCGGCGTGAGAGTGAAGCTCTCTGATTGGCGCGGAATGCTGAGCAGTCATTGGCGGAGGTGACCATAGCCTAAAAAGTCTACAATCCCAGATGCGTTCCGTTTTACAAAAAAAAACCATTAGTGGTGTTACAGTATTTAAATATTAACTTTCATTTATTATAGGTTAGTTTTTGACCTAGATCGCCTGATGTTAAGCGACAATGCGCCCGTAGATGGGAGCAGACTAAACCTGGAAGGCGGGGTGAATCCCTCAACCAATTAAATTTGCACCACATTTCGGTTCACTTCAAAGTCGGTTAAATATATTTAACCCCCGACGCAAAAACGACGGAGTGCTATAAGTTTGACGTGTCTGTCTGTGGCATCGTAGCTCCCGAACGGATTTTGATTGTGTTTTTTTTTGTTTAAAAGTAGAGTTAGTCAAGAGTGTGTCGAATTGTGTGTGTGTGTGTGCCACATCATTAATCATGTTTGGTGGAAATCGGTCCAAGATGGCCGCCGCTACAAAATGGCGGATTACTTTTTTCTTTCACGACCCCCTCAATATTGGTATCAAATGAAAGGGCTTAACGAGTAGAATACAGCCCACTATATAAAATTTAAAATCCAAGATGGCCGCATCACAATATGGTGAATTACATATTGCGTTAGGGTTTTTAAATTTTTTTTTAATTCACTTTATTGTTACAGATTTATGTGCAGTGATTGCGGTAAAAGATTTTCAACCAAACCCAAGTTAAGGGATCACATAGATTGGGATCATTTGAAGAATTACACGCACACTTGTTCCGATTGTGAAAAGGTAATACTGACTTAAAGTAACACTAGGTTATAAATTTGATACCAATGTATATCTTTCGGCTAAAGTTTGGTGTAGAAGATTTATTTTCTGCTTCACGTGCTTCAAACACATTCTTAGTTTAAGTCTATCAGTTTAAGTTAAATGTAAATTACTTATTAGTCTAATTTAAGGCTAGATTGTTTTTGTAAATAGAGTGTAACAAACATGATGTACTCTTTTTTTTATGTGATGAAGTAGAAGACGAGCAAGACGCTCTCCTGATGTTAAGAGATAACGGCTGCCCATAATCAGTACAGTGTCACCTAGGATTTCACAATTATGTGAAATTCTAGGAGCACTGCACCAACGCTTCTTACTCAAGAGTCATGAGATGTTAAGACTCTTTAGCCCAGTAATTTCACTACTACTACTCTATATTAATAATAAAAAAAAAAAACCGGTCAAGTACGAGTAGGACTCGAGCACCGAGGGTTCCGTACAAACCTACGGGTTTCTACGGAACCCTAAGGAAAAGTGGGTATAATATTATATACTGTGGGTTTTGATTCCCTTGCGAGTATGAAAATATGCGGCTAAAATTGCTGTTTCTTTTGATTGCGTTGACATAGATGTTCGATTTTTTTACAACTTAAAGTTATTATAAAGCTGAGTATTTCGTATGAATTTCAATTTAATACCTGTACGCGTTCTTGAGGAAAGGGATAGTAAATACAAAATTATTAAAAATATTTTTTTATATGATGTAACTAAAAATGTACAGTTTTCGCAATTTTTCCTGTGCCTGTGATTTAAGACGTTGCTGTGTACCAAATTTCAAGATTCTGAGTTAACGGCAAGTACCCTGTAGGTTTTGATTTCCTTGAGAGTAGTCGCGAGTTAAAAAATACGGCTAAAATTGCTGTTTCTTTTGAATGCGTTGAGATAGAGGTTTGATTTTATTACAGTTTAAAGTTATAATAGACCTTAGTATTTCATATTAATTTCAGTTTAATACCTGCACGCGTTCATGAGAAATAAGGTAGTAAGTATGAAATTATTAAAAAAAAAAAAATTTTATGATGTAACTAAAAATGTACAATTTTCGCAATTTTTCCTTTATCTGTGCTCTAAGGAGTTGCTTCGTGCCAAATTTCAAGTTTCTAAGATCACGGGAAGTACCCTGTAGGTTTTGATTTTTTGAGAGTAGTTGCGGGTTTAAAATTGCGACTAAAATTGCTGTTTCTTTTGAATGCGTTGACATAGAGGTTTGATTTTATAACAGTTTGAAGATATAATAGACCTTAGTATTTGAAATTAATTTCAATTAATTACGTTTATGCGTTCATGAGAAAAAGGGTAGTAGGTATAAAATTATTCAAAATATTTTTTTCATATGATGCAAATAAAAATTTATAATTTTCGCAATTTTTCCTTTATCTGTGCTCTAAGGAGTTACTTCGTGCCAAATTTCAATATTCTGAGTTCACGGGAAGTGCCCCGTAGGTTTTGATTTATTTGGTAATGTCGAAAATTTGCTGAAATTTACGACATATTCGACTATATCTTTTGATTGCGTTGGCCTAGAAGTTTGAAATTTTCACAGCTCTAAGAGGCAATGGACCTTAGTATTTCCTATAAATTTCAGCTTGTTACCTCCACGCGTTCTTGAGAAAAATGGTCTTGACAGACAGACAGACAGACAGACGGACAACAAAGTGATCCTATAAGGGTTCCGTTTTTTCCTTTTGAGGTACGGAACCCTAAAAACGTGTATCAAACGTGAGACAAGTTGTCACTGGCGGATCCAGGATTTGGTCCTGGGGGGGCCAAGGTGCAGACGGGCAAAAAAATATTTTTTACTACGAAAATAAGTGTGTGTTTAGCTCGCTCTGAACAGTTAGAAAGTTCAAATATCCTTAATAATAAGTGAATAAAATTGTAATCTTGACCATGAAAATGTTCAAAATTCGTACCTCTACAATGCCTTGGCCCCCTGCCCCCCCTCCTAAATCCGCCTATGCAAGTTGTTATCAACATGTTTAATTGTTGTTGTATGGTGATTAAATTAGCATTAAATATTCTTTAATTTTGAATTGAGAACTCTGGAATAAGTACAAGTCGGATCTGGTGCTTCGCCGGCTGCTACCGCAGCACGCTCGCTCGGCTCGCACGTTGTAATCACTGTTCAAACCTAATCAACTGATGCCGGTCTGCCCTAAACTACCGGGGGTAGACTTCCTTTGCAGGAGGTCGTCTAGGTGGGTACCCCAACAGTGCCAGTTATTCTACCGCCTGAGCAGTGTACTGCAAACATTACTGTGCTCCGGTAGGAGGGCACTGTAGCTAGTGAAATTACTGGGCTAAAGAGTCTTAACATCTTATGACTCTTGAGTAAGAAGCGTTGGTGCAGTGCTCCTAGAATTTCACATAATTGTGAAATCCTAGGTTACACTGTACTGATTATGGGCAGCCGTTATCTCTTAACATCAAAAAATAACATAACATAAAAAAAAAAAAAACTTCGTAATAAAAAACAAGTTTTTTTACTAGCATTTTGTTCACACCGACTGCGGTCGGCTACACCTAAGTTAGCCAACTAAACCCAGGTGTAGCCTCACTTCGAACTTTAGCCGAAACATATACCTAAATACTAAACACTGAACATTTTCTGTTAGACGCTACGATGTGCGCGCGGGTAAACTAGTGTTAATCTAATATATAAAATTCTCGTGTCACAGTTTTCGTTGCCATACTCCTCCGAAACGGCTTGACCGATTTTGATGAAATTTTTTGTGCTTATCCGGTATCTATGAGAATCGACCAACATCTATTTTTCATCCCCCTAAATGTTAGGGGTAGTCCACCCCTAATTTTTTTTATTTATTTTTTAGACAAAATTTTTAATTTCTATTTTTTATGATACAACATACAAAAATACATACAATTCTCAATTTTCACCCTTCTACGATCAACCCTTATTTTTTAATAGCCATTTTAGTAATTTAATCATTTTTCCTCGCCGGTCGAAAACTGATCAATCGTCATTTAATTAGTTATCCCCGCCAGATGTCTACAGGTGTCACTTCTGACCCAGTAAACAGCACGGCGTAGGGATGAGAACGAAGCCGGTCTCCTTTCTTTCTCACTCCCTACACAGTTGTCGGCCATCATTATTGTTTATGCATCAAGTGTAGTAGTAACGTTGACAATTATTATTTTGCTATCTCAGTGTAACTCTCATATTAACTTTTAATCATTCCTATTTTATCAATAATAATTAAATTATCAATTTTGAGTGTATTTTGAACGATTAGTTAATTAAGTGATTTTATAACCTCAAAAGTACTCAACACGTGACACGAGCTTCCAATAACAATGGATTTTGTGTTGTAAGTATACCTATACTTTTTTTATTTATATCGAAAATGTTATTGATCTTATAAAAATGTAACTTTTAATTTAATTTTATTAAAAAAATGTAATTGAACAATTAAGATTTTCATGGTTTCCAAAAAAAAATCATTATGAATCTTTATTTTGAAATGTCAATGGAAATATTGGTTGTATGAAAAAATTATAAGAGACAATGTTTTCATAAAATTTAATTTGAAAAAAAATTCCATAAAATAATGCTTATTTTACGCATATACCACATTCTTACATACATACAATATACACATTCTAACATACATACATACTTCCAATAAGTAAGCTATTTTTTGTCTACACTAGAAATTACTAGGAAATTATTTATATGGCAAAACAACGTTTGCCGGGTAAGCTAGTTTTATATATATATTTTTGTTTTAGGTGTTCAAGAGCCATACATCTTTATATCTCCATAGACAAGTAGTTCATAAGAAAGTGAATGCGGAACATTTGTGTGACCATTGCGGTAAATCTTTCCCTGTGAGTATCGTTCATTCATTCATTCGTTCTTTAGGTCTTTTTAACGTTCATTATATAAGTAGAGTGCTTTTCACGAAAGGAGTTCTTTTTGCGGGGCGCCACTATCGCACATTTCAAATCTTAAAATAACTATAACATTTTAACTCTTCATAATTTCTCATATTTAATTTATTAATTTTATAGATATTTATTTTATCTAACTAATAAAAATTATTTAGGATATGAAGTCCAGTAACAATCGATAAAATTAAATTAAATTAAATTTACCTCTCGTGAAAAGGACTCTATCTTTGATTTCAAACTCAAACTTCATTAATTCAAATAGGTTACTTACTCTACTGCTCGTTCGCAAAGCACCTCTATGAGAAGAACGAGCAAGAAACTCATGAGGATTAGAATTATATTAACTCGGGGTAGACTTCCTTCGCACGAGGTCAGCTAGGTGGTGATCCCAACAGTGCCAGTTATTCTACCGCCTGAGCAGCGATGTGCAAACATTACTGTGCACAGGCAGGGCACTGGAGCTAGTGTAATTACTGATTATGTGTAGCGTAATCTCTAACCATCAGGACAGCGTCTTGCTCGTCTTCTTACTTTGTATAATTATTCATCCTTTCAGTTATTTTATGAATCCTTCATTCGTTCTTTAGATCACTTTAACATTGGCACATTTATAGATGTTTTAATATAATAATTCATTTTATATGTATCATTATATCATGAAAATTGTTTCAGAATCAAACGAAACTCCGCACACATATAACAGCACTCCACACTCGCTCTACGCCATACAAATGTGCCACCTGTTCAGCTAGATTCAGCTGGCATTCATGTTTATCCAGACATATGAGACGAGTACATAGAAACGCTCAAACAAATACATAATGTACATAAAAATTGTAATTTTGAACATAAAAATAGTTCTGTGAACATAAAACATGAGATTTTGTTCATAAAACTAGTTCATTGAACATAAAAATGAGATAATGAACATAAAGTAGTTCAGTGAACATAAAAATGAGATAATAAACATTAAAATAGTTCATGAACATAAAAATGAGATAATAGACATTAAAGTAGTTCAGTGACCATTAAAATGAGATAATAAACATTAAAGTAGTTCAGTGAACATAAAAATGAGATAATGAACATTGAAGTCAGTGAACATAAAAATGAGATAATGAACAATAAAGAAGTTCAGTGAACATAAAAATGAGATAATGAACATTTAATAAGTTTAGCGAACATAAAAATGAGATAATGAACATTTAATAAGTTTAGCGAACATTAAAATGAGATAATGAACATTAAAGTAGTTCAGTAAACATAAAAATGAGATAATGAACATTAAAGTAGTTCAGTGAACATAAAAATGATATAATGAACATTAAACTAGTTAACTGAATATAAAATTGAGATAATGAACATTAAAGTAGTTCAGTGTACACAAAAATTTGATATGGTACATTAAAAGATTTTGCTGGCCAGTGGAGATAAAAATCAGTACCTATAGGTATTTAATTATTTAAATTAAGTAATTTTATATATTATTTTTGTAAAAGGAAATGAAATACTGTTTGCGCGCTTTAATATTTATTCTACTGTATCACAGCAAGAGGTAACAGGCGCCATCTAGTGGTGGGCGCGCCTTTGCATTGCTCAAGCGACCAATGAGCGAGGCCGGTCGCGACGCTTGAGTCGACAATTTGAATTACCGCTTCCTTCTGTCTCTTGTGAAAAAATGGCGTTGACACATTAATTTTGCTCCGCATTACTTTTAATAATTAAACCGCGACACCGCATATTATGTTAGTGAATCTACCCGGACATTGTGTTTGTGCATAAGATACTTAATTAATTACATAAGACTATTGAATAAACATCGAGCAAGAACAAGAACAGGATCCATCGTCCATGTGCCCAGCGGGAGCTGCCAGCTTGCAAAAGGTTAGTGCCTGCTCTTTTTGGTTCTGTTTCTCAGTGTGATACAGTATTTCTCTATTCATCTCTTGTATGTCCATCCGCAATAATTTACCCGCTCACCCGCAACTCGCAACCGCGTCTACACAAAATTTGGTCACTTCGGCCTGGATTGAACCAGAACTTTCTAAAGCTATCGTTGGATAAATCTCATATTTATAACCCATATTATTGCTGTTCCATATTAAAACCGCAAATTTATAACCTTATTCGGTTATTTATTTCATTCTTATACCCGCAAAACAGCAATAATACCTACTAAAATAGTTTCATACATTCCCGAATCTCGATTATAATATCTCTTATATTCACCGCATACCTAAATATTTACATTAAAATACATTGTCACTCGCATTCAGTACATAATTCCTACAAATACACTAACAATAATTAATATTTCAGTGTCAATTTATAACCTAAATACCTATGTCAGACAATTTACCTATTTATTTATTTTATTAACATTATTACTTACATATTCTTAAATTACAACAACTTAACTCTATACTCACTAAATTTATAACTATATTTAACATAACGAACGCACTACGCATAATATTCAATATTTACCATTTTTTTCATAACTTCCATTGGAATTACTCAATATTGCCTACATAATATAAACAATTTCGAGAAATTTAATAACATTTACCTAATATATTGTTGTGTCATTACTGTACATAAGTTATAATTAGTAATTTACCTGTCAAATACCAAAATACATTCACCAGCTTCGATTTGTTATTGTGAACCGCTCGACTGTCCACGGCTTATTCTGGCAAACGGTCGTATTCTGGAAATTACACTCTAAACAGACTTATTCTGGAATATCTATTAATTTATTCATTGAGTGTACTTATTCTGGAAATAACTATTATTTATTCCATAAACATACTTATTCTGGAATATCTATTACTTTATTCATTGAGTGTACTTATTCTGGAAACAACTAATATTTTATTTTCTAAGCATACTTATTGGAAATAAATAATATTAATTTATCTAAACAGACTTATTCTCGAAATAACTATTAGTTTACATTCCAAGTGGACTTATTCTGGAAGTAAATTCATTAAATTTATTTGAACTTATAAAATAATTTTGTGTTGTTTATTCTGACTAAATATTCAAGTTAATATTGTTGTGATTTAATACTTGGTCGAATTAACTATAATATAATACAGGTACATACCTTTTCCTCGCTTATTTCCTATAATTTGCTACACTTGGTTTTGGTTTATTTGCTACAACATTAAACAGTACTTGCCAAAATGGATTTAGAATCTAAAATTAAACTTGTTATTGCCAAAAAAGAGGCTATATTTGCTCATATCACATCGCTATATGAATCATCAAAGAAATTAAGTAAGTCTGATATAGAATTAAGAAGTAAACAAGAATTTGTTGCCGCTACTGCTAATATTGAAAAATTATATACAACTTTTAATGACTTATGCGATCAACACAATACATTAATGTTAGAAGAAGATCCAGATTGTAAGTTCAACTTTAGTAACTGGTCTGCTTTTGAAACGCTATACTCGAGCATACAACATACTCGGGCAACCTTATTATCCAAAGGTGATGTTGCTACCACCTCTACCAAAGGTCAAAGTGCTGATGATTTTGAATACAAATGCCGCTTACCTCCTTTAGAATTAAAGAGCTTCTCGGGTGACATAGCTACATGGCCAATATTTTACCAAAGCTTCAAAACAAATGTTCATGATAATGACAAATTAAATGATAATATGCGCATTCAATATTTAATGTCAAAGCTTAGTGGTGCTGCTCTTAATACTTTCGCTGGTATAACACCAGAAGCTTGTAATTATAAGGTTATATGGGAATCGCTGGTGGCTCGTTATCAGGATAAAAGATTACTAGGCTCGACATATTTGAATGAAATTCTCGATGCCAAACCCGCAACTGATTCTGCTGCTTCACTAAATAACTTTATTGAGCGAGTACATGCTGCTTGGGCCGCGTTGAAGCTATTGAATATAGATAATCTGGCTGATTTCATATTCACCCACATAGCATTAAAGAAGGTAGATACGAAGGTGGTGCAGAGCTTCGAATTATCTATCCGAAATAAAGATATACCTTCCAGTACGGACTTAGTCGACTTCATTCGGCACCGTATTAAGGTCTTGGACAGGACAAGCTTAAATAGTGGGAAGCAAGTCTCTCTTGCACGCACCAACAACAGCAACAGCTCACATTCTCGTTCACAAGGCGCTGCTCACACTAAAGTGGCACATACTTTCGCAACAGTAGAAGAAGGCGTTTCAAATAAACGTTCCTGCCTTTGCTGTAAATCTTCAAATCACATGCACCTATATGAGTGCTCCGCATTTAAGAAATTGTCTGTAAGCGACCGTTTCAATTTCGCAAAGGAAAACCGCTTATGTATTAACTGCTTCAGCGCGTCTCACACTACGTCGAACTGCGCTTCACGAAACGTTTGCAAAACTTGCACTAAGCGACATCATTCCTTATTATGTCGTAATAATGACCAAGGCGCTTTAGCCGCTAACACCACCGCACCAGCTGCTGGCAGCAGTTCTGCCGCTGCTACCAATACTAATAATACCGCAACTTCGAAGATTTCGAATTCTGTGTGCTTACACACCGCTTTACCGCACCCGCTCGAGGAGCCTCTGCTGACCGCGGCATCTGGGTCAGGCCAGCCAGTAGACTCACTCGCTTTACATTCGCATAAAGATACAACTACCCGCAATCAATTAAACAAGGTAATCGTCTTACCTACCGCTGAGGTTTACGTACCTATTCAAGGGAAACGCTTTACACTGCGGTGCTTAATAGACAGCGCTTCACAGAATAATATAATAACAAGACAGCGTTGCAAAGCACTAAAATTAAAAATCAACCCGCTTAACAACTCCACTCTTAGGTCTGTGGGGTCGTCGTCTACGCCCATTAAGGGTTACGTCACACTGACAATACAATCGAGGCTGTCAGACACTCGCTACACCGCTACGCTATTAGTAGTAGATAACATAACAGACAAACTACCTACTAAAGTGGTCTCCACGTCAATGTTAGATCATCTCAAGGGTCTTCCCTTGGCAGATGAAAACTGGAAGTCACCAGGAGAAATTGATGCCATTCTAGGCACGCAAATATTTGCCATGATTTTACTCGACGACAAAATACCGCCGCCTATCAAACAGGACTCATCTGATCTTTCGGACGGTTCGCAATCGGGTCTATATGCCCTACAAACATCGCTTGGATATATAATTGCCGGGGAGATAGCAAACCCCAATGATATATCCTGGTCCTTCGGTCCTTTAGTAAATGAACTACATCATAATGTTGAGAAATTCTGGGAGCTCGAGGAAGTTCCTTCCGCAAATTGTACCAGTCCGGAAAATCATGAATGCGAACAACTATATAAGGAAACAGTTACTAGACATACTAGCGGCAGATACGTCGTCTCCTTGCCATTCCAGGATGAACCTGCAAGATTAGGCAGTTCATTCACAACCGCTCAACGCCGACTGGCCTCGCTTGAACGAAAGTTTACCGCCCTTCCGGCCCTACGCCAAGCATACAATGAGGTTATAGGAGATTACATCAACAAAGGCTATCTATCAGAGATTCCACATACGCCTTCAACATTAGCAGAAGGATATTTCATTCCGCATCACGCTGTGTTGCGCCCGGACAAATCGACAACTAAGACTCGTGTTGTCTTGGATGCCAGCGCGAAAACGGATAGTGGCGTATCTTTAAATGATTTATTGCATACTGGCCCTAACTTACAATCAGACTTATTCTCCTTGCTCCTGAACTTTCGCTGTTTTAAAATTGCTATAACCGCCGACATACAACAGATGTATTTAAGAATTCTGCTCAATGAGAGCGACCGCAAATACCAAAAAATTCTATACCGCTTCGACATCACTGAGCCGCTGCGCATCTGGCAGTTCAATTCTGTAGCCTTTGGTCTCCGCTGCAGCCCATTTTTAGCCATGAGAACGGTTCGTCAGTTGGCAAATGACGAACGTGAACGATTTCCTCTCGCTGCTGAAGTGGCGAGTAAAGAGCTATATATGGATGACCTGACCACGTCCGTGCACACGGTTGAGGAAGGCGAACAATTAGCAGACGAACTGCTAGCTCTTTTCGATGCTGGTGGATTCAAGCTCGTCAAATGGGCATCTAACTCACCAGAGCTTCTTGCTCACCTACCAGAGTCACATCGTGCACCCATTGAATTCACAGACGATAATGACACTCTAAAGATTCTTGGATTGAAATGGATACCAACGGCTGACGTTTTTTCGTTCACCACATCCGCAGCAACTGAAACGAACACAAAACGCGCAATTTTATCTACTATTGCCCGCTTATTCGACGTTTTGGGTTTTGTTGCGCCAGTTATCCTCTATGCAAAAATCCTCATGCAAGAACTCTGGACCGCTAAAATTGGATGGGACGATGACGCTCCCGCCGATATTACCAACCGCTTCCTTAAATTCAAAGAAGAATTGCCGCTTCTCGGTAACCTACACATACCGCGCCATCTTGGGATCTCTAAAGGCTGTAAGGTTAACATAGTGGCGTTTGGAGACGCAAGCATTAAGGCATACGGGTGTGTCATATACATGCACGTAGAACATCCGAACAGAGACATATCTGTTCACCTAGTTTGCTCGAAATCTAAAGTAGCCCCGCTTCAAACCGTCTCGCTGGCAAGATTGGAGCTATGCGCCTCCTATCTTCTCGCTAGACTCGTCAATCAAGTACACACCGCATTCCAGGATCGCTACCAGATTAAAGATACATACGCATTTTCGGATTCCACGGTCGCTCTGTCGTGGATCCACTCATCACCGCATAGATGGCAAACTTTCGTCGCAAATCGAGTAACCAAAATTCACCAGCTGCTAGCGCCTGAGCGTTTCTTCCATATAGAAGGCGTATTGAACCCTAGCGATGCCGTATCCAGAGGGTTGCTGCCCTCCCAGATAATAGACCATCCTTTATGGTGGAACGGGCCGCCGTGGCTTAGCAGCCCCATTTGCGAATGGCCTATTACGCCGTTTGACCCCTCTTGCGCGAAAGACGCCACACCTGAAATGAAACCATCGATTACGCTAACTGCAATCACTGAGTCTGAAGATCCACCGCTTCTCGAGCTTTCTCTGCGAGTGTCTTCTTGGAAGAAGTTGCTCCGCATTGTGGTGTATGTCTTACGCTTCGCTCGTAAGCTGCCACGCTCATCATCAATTGAAGCTTCTGATTTAGAAGTCGCTGAAACCATACTACTGCAGAACTTGCAAGAGAAATATTTCGCAGAAGAAATTCGTAATATTAAAAAGGGTAAACTACCCTCGCCCGCATTAAGAAAACTTGACCCATTCGTGGATGAAACTGGACTGCTTCGAGTCGGTGGTCGACTGAAGAACGCGAATATACCTTATGTGAACCGCCATCCAATATTACTGCCTCGTCGTGATCACATAATTGATTTGATCATTGACGATTGCCATCGCTCTAATTGTCATACTGGCTCTCATCTTGTCATGTCGTTATTGCGACAACGTTACTGGATAATTTCCGCCAGGAACATAATACGCCAGCGCATACGCAAATGTAATTTCTGCTTTAAAGTTACACCTTCGCATCCAACGCCTATGATGGCTGACCTCCCAGCCGCTAGGTTGGAAGAAGCCAAGGCCTTTACACATACTGGCGTAGATTATGCTGGACCTTTACCCATAACGCTTACCCGTAAACGTGGGGTACGTAGTCAGAAAGCCTACATTGTACTTTTCACGTGCTTAACTACCAGAGCCATACATCTTGAAATTGCATCAGATCTCTCAACAGAAACGTTTCTAGATGCCTTCAAACGTTTTTTGTCAAGACGAGGTCCCGTAGCATGCATGTACTCGGACAACGGTACCAATTTCATAGGCGCAAAAAGACAATTGGATGAAATACATTCGTTTCTAACAGCACAAGCTACCACAACGGCCTTCCGCAATGAGCTAACCAACCGCAGAATCGCTTGGAAAACCATTCCGGCCAAGGCACCTCACTGGGGTGGAGCTTGGGAAGCCAATATTAAATGTGTGAAAACTCACTTATACCGCACTATTGGTCAGCAACTCTTGTGCTACGAAGAACTACTGACAATTCTTACTCAAATAGAGTGCATTTTAAACTCGCGACCTCTCTGTTTATTGAGTGATCAACCGCACTCAATATTGACCCCCGCTCATTTCTTGAATACGACGCCGTTGCAATCTTTGCCGGCTCTTGAAGTCGATACTTCGCGAACGATAACCAATCGAAAACAACTCCTGGACAGCTTAGTTCAGAGTTACTGGAAACGGTGGCATGTAGATTACTTGCATACGCTTCAGGCGCGGCAAAAATGGAACACGCCAGACGTACAAGTTCAAACTGGTACCCTTGTTCTCATACATCAGGATGACACGCCTCCATTGAGGTGGCCAACAGGCATTATCGAGCAAGTCTATCCTGGAAGTGACGGAACTATCCGTGCCGCGTTAGTGCGTTCTACTGCTGGATGTTTCAGACGCCCTGTAGTAAAATTGTGCCCCCTTCCATCTCAATAGTATAAATCGCTTACCAACTATACCTACCTATTTATTATAGTAATTATCATATACACATATTGCTCATATTAGTTATTATATAAACTTCACCCCACACATACTATATTATACTACCGCATCACTCTTTCATGCGATACAGTGCATACTTAGATAGCACTCCTCCTTTTTCCCACTTATCTTTGAAAACCCTGCGGTTTTTCAAGCCGGGGAGTGTGTTTGCGCGCTTTAATATTTATTCTACTGTATCACAGCAAGAGGTAACAGGCGCCATCTAGTGGTGGGCGCGCCTTTGCATTGCTCAAGCGACCAATGAGCGAGGCCGGTCGCGACGCTTGAGTCGACAATTTGAATTACCGCTTCCTTCTGTCTCTTGTGAAAAAATGGCGTTGACACATTAATTTTGCTCCGCATTACTTTTAATAATTAAACCGCGACACCGCATATTATGTTAGTGAATCTACCCGGACATTGTGTTTGTGCATAAGATACTTAATTAATTACATAAGACTATTGAATAAACATCGAGCAAGAACAAGAACAGGATCCATCGTCCATGTGCCCAGCGGGAGCTGCCAGCTTGCAAAAGGTTAGTGCCTGCTCTTTTTGGTTCTGTTTCTCAGTGTGATACAGTATTTCTCTATTCATCTCTTGTATGTCCATCCGCAATAATTTACCCGCTCACCCGCAACTCGCAACCGCGTCTACAAATACATATATTAATTTATACAAAACCATGAGTTTTTATTAAGCCACACTATATACCCAATATTTTCTTATCGAAATAATTTTAAATTTTATAGTACTACTGATATAAAATATTAACTGTATGGAAAATGGATTTAAAACATGCGTTTTTGTTGGCTTTTTTATTTGGTGAGATATTTAATTTAATATCAGAGTATTTCAATCATTTCATAGTATAAACAAAGTCGCTTCTAGCTGTCTGTCCGTATGTATGCTTAGATCTTTTAAACTATGCAACGGATTTTGATGCGGGTTTAAAAATAGAATTCATGTACTATACTTCGTTTTAAAAACAAAGACAATTTTTCAGGGTTCGAAGGTTATATATCAATGAAAATATCAATTATATATTCACAAAAACTGTTATATCCGATATATCTTATGATATATATCTGATGTATTATGATAAATATCCGATATATATCCACCCAATTTATTAAGATATTGATCCCATGAACCCTGCAAAAATTCTTTGTTTTTGAAACAAAGTATTGCTGCGCAGTGGCTTTTACCCGATGTACTGTATATGTGTAATTCTAGGGTCTAAGCTATCTCTATACCAAATTTCAGCTCAATCGGTCCACCCGTTTAGGCGTGAAAGAGTAACAAACACACATCCAGATATCCTGACATCCATACATTCTTACAAACTTTCACGTTTAGAATATTAGTAAAATGTATTGATACAACTTTTGATTCAGCTGTAAAGGAAAAACAACAAAAACTTTTAATTACCGTAAAACTACACAACTATAGTCCTGTCTTACAACTATGGTCCAGTACCATACTTTGACATTTTGTGTTATTAATAAGAAAGTAGCTACATTTAGAAAAAAAATCGGCCACATTTAGCTAGAATAAATAGTAGGCTTTGTAGTTTAGGGCAAATCAGATAAATGGCATCTATGTGCAGTCAACAGCAAGGGGTGCGGAATAAACCTGTTTTTACGTGTTTTTGAAACTCCGCTTACTTTTATAACAAAAAATAAGTAAGAGTGGTCCACCAGTTCTACAATTAATTTTTATTAAAAGGTTTGTTAAAATAAAATGTTTATATTTATAATATTGGTGCTGTTTTTTACATCAGTTAATTATTTTAATATTAAGTGAAATTTATTCCAATTTTCATACTTTGGATTCAACAATAGTCCAACGGTTTTTTTGGGCCATACCTTATTAAAAACCGAATTTTGTTTTAAACTGCATCAAGGTTTTGAGAATATTGACAAAGAAGAAGCCTGGAGCCAGTTCATACAAATATTATTCAGATCGACATAATATTATGGAGTTAGATCTTTCTGATATTGAAAATAAAGACTGACTCAAGACAGGTCGTATGTTTAAATGTATGTCCCGCTGCGGACTTGCCTGAAAATGGCTCGAAAAAGGTGATGAAATTTTTATCAGACCGGGCAATTAAAACTTAAAATTCAGCCCCAAAAAAAACTCAGCACTGAGAGATTTGCTGAGCTGAAAACGACGAGAACAAGACGAAAAAAAATTGAGCAAGTTTACCTGCTAGACTTTTTTATTTAATTTTTTATCTTACAATATACTGATTTTATAAGATATACTACGTACCTAAATATAAGTAAAAAGTGATTCATTCTTCCATTAAAGTTACTTACAATGTTGTCAGTTAAACTTGAATAAATATGAATAAATTCTAATAAAACCTTGGTTTTAATGAAATGATATCATATAAAATAATAATATTTCAGTATTCCAGACCTTTAACATTGCTTCAAGTCAGTTAAAGTACGGTTTTTTCTTGCATTTTTAACCTGGACTATAGTTGAAAACAGCGCACACAACAATGGTCCAAAAATAATACCTATATAAAAAATAAAATGTTTTTGTATAATACCAGTTAAAACGTTAATAATATAATAAAGCACATTCATTAACCCACCTAATTAAAAATAAAAATACTCTGTGCGATTAATAACATGACTCTGGCAACACGATAAAGATTAAATCCTATATATTTGGACCATAGTTGTGTAGTTTTACGGTACCTATAATATTAGATTAATTTCTCTTCCAGTTCCTACGCTAACGTCTAATCCAAGAAGCCTAAATTTAGCTCTAGAAACGTCTTTCCAATTTAACAGAAATGATATACGCCCTGACACCACAGTATTCAACGGAATCAAATCATTCATAAACAATCTTCAATCAGCTCTATCTCCTAACGAACCTACATTCAGACAAAAAACACAAAAATCTGATGTAACACTGACAAAATTCTTAACTGAAATAGGAAATCATTTAATTAACTTTAACGATGACAAACTTAAAGATTTTGTTCAAGCTTTGAATGTAGTTGTGTACGAGAAAAGTAATAAAGAAGATTTCAACGACATAGTCAAAGATGAGAAATTGAAAAACGTTATAAGAAATTCAGTTTCCGATTGGGCTGTTACTGAGCCGATTAAGCTAAAACTAGCAATAGCTAAATACGTCACCAACCGAAATGTAACAAATTTGGTCAAATTCTTTCAAAATTTAAACAAATTTTTCGACGAAAACGATGAGCCAAAGTTTCAAGTTTTACTAAATAAGTTTAACGCGGCAAATGACTCAAAAGATTATGCTAAATTTTTGTCGAAAACTATAGAATTTGTTATTTTTAAACGATATGAAAAACTAGGGACGTTCCTAAAGGTTGTATGCATGCATGAATTAGCAAAATTGAGTGATTATTTGACTGAAAACTATAGTTATTTGACTATAGAGAGAGGCGAAGATAAAAGATTGTTTAAAAATAGGGCTGGCACGCAGGATTCGAGCTATTCCAGCGAAACGGAAGAGACGAAAATGGATAATAACATTGTGCTTAAGAAAGATTTTGAAATAAATGTACATAAAGTTTCTTAGAAAACTGGTTTTATTACATTTTGATGTTTGAATATAATACTTTGAAATAAAATGAAAATAATTTATTAGCTTCTATCTTACAGCTTAAGCTTACATGGTTAAAATAATGCAGGGACTCGCCAATAGGAACAGGCTCAGCGTTTTGTCAGATTAACCCTAGGGCACCCTAGGGCTAACCTGACTACTGATTTTCAGCCTGCTCCCATGCTCGATGATGGTGATAAAGCCGAGAATGGCTGGGTATTTATATAATATGCTTATCTCTACGCCTAATATTATTATTACTGTTTTTGTGGCAAATATACCTTTATTGAGAACAAGTGAATCAAATTAAAAATTAAAAAAAACCCCCAACGCAATACGTAATTCACCATTTTTTGATGGCGGCCATCTTGGATTTTAAATGTTTTATAGTGGGCTATATTCTACTCGTTAAGCCCTTTCATTTGATACCCATATTGAGGGGGTCGTGGAAGAAAAAAAGTAATCCGCCATTTTGTAGCGGCGGCCATCTTGGACCGATTTTCACCAAATATGGCTAAGAACACTTTCGACTAACTCTACTTTCAAACAAAAAAAACTAAATCAAAATCCGTTCATCCGTTTGGGAGCTACGATGCCACAGACAGACACATACACAGACGGCCAGACAGACACGTCAAACTTATAACACCCCGTCGTTTTTGCGTCGGGGGTTAAAAACAAAACTAACAATACTACAGCAGTTGAGAGCACTACAATAATTATTACTTACTACAATGTTTAATAACCATGTGTTTACAGCAATTACCCGGTGGAAAGCAGACAATGTGTTATTCTAGGGTCTAAGCTACCTATATATTAAATTTCAGCTCAAACGGTTCAGCCTCTTCCAGCGAGGAAAACCGCACTGACTTATATTAATGTAGTTAATATAATAGATACTAATTATAACAAGTCCGCCCTTCATTCTTATTCAAATCGATTAATTTTCCGATTTAATGATACAATCGATTATCACCGATTACTTAAGAAGTACAAGCGGGTCTATTGGTTATCACAATCTGCAGGGCTATTCACTTATCTTTTTTTTTTTTATGTTACGAAGTAGAAGACGAGCAAGACGCTCTCCTGATGTTAAGAGATAACGACTGCCCATAATCAGTACAGTGTAACCTAGGATTTCACATTTATGTGAAATTCTAGGAGCACTGCACCAACGCTTCTTACTCAAGAGTCATAAGATGTTAAGACTCTTTAGCCCAGTAATTTCACTAGCTACAGTGCCCTCCTACCGGAGCACAGTAATGTTTGCACATCACTGCTCAGGCGGTAGAATAACTGGCACTGTTGGGGTACCCACCTAGACGACCTCCTGCAAAGGAAGTCTTCCCCCGGTATCTGTCAGGGATGTCAGACCGGATTGACAAAAATGTATGAAATGACGTATTAAGTCGTATCGACGGATAAGTGAATAGCCCTGCTGCCCCTTAAGCACAGACGCTGCGTAGACTTGTCTTGCTGTCAAGTCAACTGTCACCCCATACATTCACAAAAGTACAATGTATGGGATGACAGTTCTACTCTTGAAGTTTCGTCGGGATCCCATACGTCATGCTACAGCCACAGTGCTAAGCTATGTGCACCAATGAATATGAATCGAACGCATCCACAGCAACGTAGCACAGCACATCTCTGAGGGCCTATTGGTTACCGCCCAACGGCATAATGTAAAACACTAAAAACCATAGATAAAATTGCGTACCGTAAAACGGGGTAAATAGGTCCAATTTTCACATTCAATTGGAATTTAAACCTTCTTCCGTTGCACATAGGGTATTTTAAACTTTACTTAAGAATGTATGGTAAGCTCTTGTAGATGTAAAATAGCCTTAAATTACGTAATTATTGACATATTTTGAGAAATTCATCAAAAAACCTATTGGATTCCAATTTACCCCCGATGGGGATAATAGGAACGAAAAAGAGGTAAATCGGAAATTTAACTAGGGTTGTCACTCTACCCATCCAAGTCCTTACTTTTATTTCTTCAATATTTTAAAATAAAATAATGTTTGTGAGATCATATTATTATTTTAATAACATCCTAATAAATAGGTACAGGTTACAGCTTAATAAATAGATTTTCACCAGGGTCATCTGTTAGGTTGGTCTCGTCATAGTTCATAATATTTTGGATTGGAACGTTCTCCAAAGACTTTTCCAATTCGCTAAAATATTCTTTTATTGTGTCTGGAGACACTGCCGCCCTGGATCTCTTTATATTCTGACATATTCTTTGAGATATATTATTTGCATGTCTTTTCAAAAACCCATTTACGTAATCTATTCCAGGAATGTTATTTTTGAATATGTTGTGCTTAATGTTCATTGAGTCTAGATACATTTTTATTATATATCTAAGGTCCGTTGTATCTAACGGGTAGCCCCAATCACCGCAGACATTTATATTTTCTACTATATATAGCTCTTCTTCTTTAGTCAGTGCTGTTGGCCTACCATGAGGTTTCATTTCTCGGTTCTTATGGCGGCATAATACGGATTGAGCTATATTATACTTTTCAGATACAGCACTTAATGTATTATTAGTTGACGCTAATTCATCCAGGGCTTGTTTAATTATTATACTGTCATATTTTTTATATCTTTTTGAACCTGGCTTGGGAACGTAGTTACGAGGCATTCTGAAAAAAATAGAACTTTAAAAATTATAGCCAGCATGACTGTAGAAAAAAAAAACGAAAGCAAAAACGACTAGGAAAAGTAATTACAGAATTGGTAGCTGGCCGAAGAGTCAGATTTGTACCCGAGATCAATATAAAAATAGGTTAATTACGGTCTGTGGCCAATATCAGTGTGGTTTTAAATATACATGTGGGTATATACTAGATTTAGCTTATTATTCTATTACCTAGCCTTTTTTTGAAGTCCGGGAAAAGCAGGTCGGGTAGCTTATGACAATTTCCAGACTATATTATATCTCTCCGTCAAATTTCATCCAAATTCATTCAGCCGTTCAAAGTTTTGAAATAAACTGACGACAAAAAAAGTTAGATTCGCGTTCTTATTTCAATCAGATCTGTAAATTTTATAATATTAGTGAGATATTTAGTGTAAATTACATTTTTCATACAATAATTTACTTAGGTATTGTTTTAGACAACCCTATTAAGGAATTCCAATTTACCCCTTAAACAAACCAAATAACCCCCACGTTGTTCCAATTATACCAGTTCCGGTCCTATTTACCCCCTTCGCGTTCTTATTATTACCAAAATAGCCCAAAAACCAGTGGTCGACTAAAAACATGATTTCCAATGAAATTATGTAATGATTTACTTACCTTCACGTTTCTTCAAACCACCCTAAACTGTTATGATCAAGATTACATCGATTCCAACAATTTTTCTTAATATAATTCAACAAAAACGTAAAGTTAAAGGGAACAATATCCACGCGTCCACGGTTACCTCACTTTGAACTCGTTTTTTTTAGTGAGCCCTAATTGGCTGGCTTAAATGCTAAGTAATGCCAGGAGCAAAAAATAAAAGTTCGTTCAAAAATAATACAGTGTTGTTATCTCATAAATTGTAATGAAACTAAAAAAGCCGTTTAGAAAGTCAGACTTTTTTTCCAATTTACCCCGTCATTCCTATTTACCCCGAATTACGGTACATAACCTGCTTAAACCTCCTCATTAATATGATTAAAATAACAAACGCAGCAATGTACATTTAGCCCAGTCAATGAGTGCCCAAAAAGGGTATGTGGATCGAAAAGTCGAAAGCAGAAAAACTAACTTAGTAACTTTGTTTGGACTAGTTAGGAGATAAACATACTAAAAGTCCCCACCCCTCCGAGGTGAGCCCGAGGGGGGGGAGGCCGAAGAAGGTCCCATTTTTAGGTTTTTTGCTTATATGTCAAAAACTGTGCGTTGTACCATATTTTGTAGTACTACATTATTAAACCTCATAAAATTTTCTACAACTTTAGCCTTGACACTTTTTATCTATCTCCAATCGTTGTCCAGCTATGAGCTTCCAAACATGGTCTATTTTGAAAACGCTTAAATTAGTTTTCTATACAAAGTCAGTAAAAAAATCTTAAAAATAAAATTTGACCAACTTCTGGTTGTCGTATCATAATGAAACTTTGCAAATGTCTAGAAATCTGATGACAGTTTAATAATCTGGTACCACTGAGCTGATCTGATGATGGAGCCAGGAGGTGTCTAATGAAACTCTTCAATGACTATTAGTAAACCCGTGGAGTTTGGGCACATTACATTCGAATCGATGAGACTTTTTCATTACACTTGCTGTCGAGGGTCTGATAATGGACCAGGAGGTGCCTACGTCTCATCAATCCGAATGTAATGAGCCTAAACTCGCCGGTTTTACTAATAGCCATTGATGAGTTTCAGTAGACATCTCCTGGCTCCATCATCACATCAGCTCAGTAGTACCAGATTATTAAATTGTCATCAGATTTCTAGACATTTGCAAAGTTTCATTATGATACGACAACCAGAAGTTGGTCAAATTTTATTTGTAAGATTTTTTTACTGACTTTGTATGGAAAACTAATTTAAGCGTTTTCAAAATAGACCATGTTTGGAAGCTCATAGCTGGACAACTATTGGAGATAGATAAAAAGTGTCAAGGCCGAAGTTGTAGAAAATTTTATGAGGTTTAATAATGTAGCACAACAAAATATCGTACAACGCACAGTTTTTGACATATAAGCAAAAAACCTAAAAATGGGACCTTCTTCGGCCTCCCCCCCCTCGGGCTCACCTCGGAGGGGTGGGGACTTTTAGTATGTTTATCTCCTAACTAGTCCAAACAAAGTTACTAAGTTAGTTTTTCTGCTTTAAACTTTTCGATCCACATTTCTTCTTTTACTGGACTAATTGAAGTTGTCATCAATGGAAGGTGTGGATTAGCGATTAGGCAATAGGCCCTACGGTCGAAAGGCACCCTAATGCCGATCCTCTTGCTTATTTGTTCTTTTACTATAATATCTAATTTGAATATTGTTTCGTGTCAGTCTGTCACGATCGGGTGAGGAAAACAGGGTTTCCTAGTATTTGCTTGGAACTGGTTCATTTTCACAGTTTCTTAAGGTGTCTTTAGACTTAATTGAAAATTTGTGTACCGGCGGTAGACGTTCTTTGTAGGAGGTCGTCCAGCGATGGGCACCCATTTTTTTTTGACCCAGGAAAAATGCGTTACGCATCATCACCCCACGCCGGGGGGCGCGGAGCGGTATGTGGGACTCCCCTGCCGAGGATGAGCGCGGCGGGGATACCCACTAAAAAACCTGGGGGTGTTCCTGCGGGACGCCTTAATGCCGGGGCAGCGGGTACGCCGAAGCACTCGTCCGCGGCCTCGACAGCAGATGGGTACGTCAACTCAACAGTGCCAGTTATTATACCGACTGAGCAGTGATGTGCAAACAATACTGTGCTTCGGTAGAGCACTGTAGCTAGCGAAATTACTGGGCTGAAGAGTCTTAACATCTCATAAGTCATGAGTGAGAAGTGTTGGTGCAGTGCACCAAGAAGTTTCATCATTGTCAAATCCTGGGTAGCACTGTACATTAGGTACGACATACAGATGCATACACAATACACACAGATAATGGGCAGTGTTATCACTTACCATCAGGAGAGCGTCTTGGTCGTCTTCTTACTTCATTGAATTTCCCCGTGGGGACCCACGGGGAAAGGGCTGTTTCCGACTTTTTGTAGATGATTTGTTGAAAAATATGGCTATTTATTAGATAGTAAATAAAATAAAAGTCGATTGGAAAGTCGAAATTTACGATATAAAAAAGTATATTACAAAAGTAGATCAATATAATGCGCAGACGCCGTTATTAAACGAGATGACACTTATCATTTTACAGATTTCTATTGTAGTATAAATTGATAAGACAGCCAGGGATGTACTGAGGATTCTAATATCGAAGTGGGCATACTACGAATCCTATTCTATTGATACAAAACAATACAAATACTTATTATTGTGACCCAGAAAAATATTTTTACAATAAATGACTCAATATTAATAAATAAAACTATAAAAACATCTTTAAAGAACTAGGTACCAGTATAATATGTATAACAATGATTTTATTTATTTAAGAATTACACTATCATTACAGGTTATTAACCTACCTAAAGCGTGCAATACGTAGGCAATGTAATCGAATAGTTTTAATCTAACTACTTCCGACGACAAGGAGTTATCTCCTTGGACCCTGATACTTTGTATTTAATTGAAAATAAAGATTTAATATATAAATAAGTACACCCTGCCAAGATCCAGGTATGGAGGCTGGAGAAGGGCGTAGAAGAAGCGCCTCCGAGGTGGACAACCCGTTGAAAAATGCGTTACGCATCGTCACCACGCGCTGGCAGACGGTTGGCGGTATGTGGGACCCCCCTGCCGAAGACGGGCGCGGCCAACCAAAAAACCCATTTTTAGTGCGTATCCCCGCACTCCGCACTAAAAAACCAGGCCGTGATCCTGCGGGGCGCCACAATGCCGGGGCAGTGGGTACGTCGAAGAACTCATCCGCGCCTACCCCTGCCCCTGCCCTTAGTTCGTCTCTGTAAGTAATGGGCGTTTCAAGGTGCTATCCGTTCTAGGTAAAATATTATTAACAGTCTAGTTCCCATGGTGAATTAATGTGGTTTCAAACATCATCTTTTAAAACATAATACATAAATACATTATATATTATTATTATTTTTTTAAATATTATATAACAATAACTCAGGTGCGTACATACGATTTTTTTTTGTATGTGTAGTGTGAATTTAACTTTTATTTTATATAATATGTAATAAATTATATGATACTAATATTATAAACGTGAATGTTTGTTTAAATGGATGTCAGGATGTTTGTTACTCTTTCACAGCTAAGCGGGTGGACCGATTGAGCTGAAATTTTGTATAGATTATAGCTTAGACCCTGGAATAACACATAGGCTACTTATGTACTGCGGGTAAAACCGCTGGGCGCAACTAGTTATTTTTATATATTAATAAATTATTTTGAATAACCGTGAAGTGGATCTCAGTCGTCCACCCACAAGGTGGACAGACGACCTTATAATGGTCGCCGGAAGGCGCTGGATGCAGGTCGCTTCCAACCGGTACATATGGAAGTCCAAAGGGGAGGCCTGTGTTCAGCAGTGGACGTCTTACGGCTGAGATAATGATGATGATGAAGTGGATCAAATTTAACTTGCAAGATTTGATTAAAAACAACGGTATAGGTGGGTATATTCCTATTGGCCCCACGTTATTCGCCCCCAATCGAAATATAGGTACCTACTTGCGGTCCATAAGGCGGTCTGTGCAATAATGTTACAGCGATTTTATGTGGTGGCAAACGTTCCCATTCGCCACCGGGTGGCCAATGGGATTTTATTCTCATTTGCCACCGGGCAATGGGAATACCCCGACGTGACAGGTGAAACTAAATAAAAGTTTTTAAATTACAAACAAGTGACATTTAAAAAAAACTTTTAAAACAAGCTTTTATTATTATTACCATCTAGCACCAAAGTACTCGTCAAGACAAATCAAATGAGCCCAAACTTGATGGCGTCGTTTAATTACGGAGTTCTATGGCCACCTTCCCGCTCCATCATCAGATCAGCTCCATGTCAAAATAATATTGCATTGTCATCCGATTTATACTGTGTTTCTTCACGCTTTTAAACGATAGAACCGATGAGCTGAAATTTGGTAAGATTATAGAATATAAAAGATAGAAGACGCGTACCTAACTCATTATTGAAACACCACAAATACTTAATATACAGAAAAACTTAAATATAATAAGTATTTTTTATTATATATATAGGTATAACATTTTTAGTTTGTAACTTTTTATACTTTAGAATAATTTTTAGCACGTAAAATCGCCAGGCGGAGCTAAATATAAATATGTATAATAAATAAGTACCTACCTACCTACTTATTTAAAAATACTTTGAATTATTGTAATAATGAATTATTCTATCACTATTACGCAAATTTCGTGTGACCAGCATAAAATAAAAAAATAGGTTATATTTTTTTAATTACCTACTTAATTTAAATAAAAAACATATAAAATTTATCTTACCTAAAATAAAAATGCTTAAATAATATATGTGAGAGTGTGTTTGTTATCTAATCTATTTATTATGAAGTGATTGAGCTGAAATTTGGTATACCGGTAGCTACTATTTTTTGCGCCAGAAAAAGCGCGTTACGCATCGTCACTCTGTGCCGGGCGGTATGTGGGACTCCCCCGCCTTGTATGTGCGCGGCGGGGATATCCACTAAACAACCTGCGGGTGTTCCTGCGGGACGCCACAATGCCGGGACAGCGGGTACGCCGAAGCACTCATCCGCGATATAGCTTAAACCCCGGAATAACATATTGTATAGGTATATGTTATTCCAGGGTCTAAGATAAAGAAGCCTTCTTTTAGGGACTGGATGCTATCTATCTATCTATTCAGCCTGTATCCACCCACTGCTGGGTATAGGCCTACTCATGTTCACCAGCTCCCCCGACATACTTCACAATATCGTCCGACCATCGAGCTGGTGGTCTGCCTCGATATCTATGCCCTTGTCTTGAATGTACTGTCACAGCCTTGGTCCACCTGGCTTTATCTGGATGCTATAGGTGGGGGGGGGGGGAGAACCTTTATGATAGGGGGAGAACAGATGGGTATCTGGGTACATATAAATGTTCTGCTCTGATTCCTAGTCCTCCGTCACAAAGTCGATGCAGGAGTGCCGCCGAGTTGTTTTAGTGGCTATACCCTTGCAATCTTACGCGGGGAGTCCCACTTTTAAAGATATCCTAACTTAATGCTAAAATAGCATTTTCTACCACTTTTTAGCGAGTAAACCGCCGGGCTCAGTAAGATGCTGAATTTATCAAAAAATCTACTAAATTGTGTTTATTTTACAGAAAAATTATGTTATTAAATTGTTAAAAATGGAGTGCGGTTACGTCGAGGTGAAATCCTCGGAAGACGACGAGAAAACCACTTGGAAACCATTTTTGAGACAAGTAAGTTAAAAAACTTAAACTTTTTAAAAATCTGTTATTATTTCTTATTATAAATATTAATATTACCATCTAGCACCAAAGTACTCGACAAGACGAATTAAATGAACCCAAACTCGATGGGGTTGCGTCGTTTACGGAGTTCATAGGAACTCCGATGGCCATAGGGCCATCTTCCAGCTCCATCATCAGATCAGCTCCATGTCATAATTATATTCCATTGTCATCCAATTTATACATGTATGCAACAGTTCAGGTCAATCGGAAACCGGGAAGTGGGTTAAATAACTGGCAAGATTTGATTACAGACAGGTGAAAGTAAACAAAATTTCATATTATTAAATTACAATAATTTCATATTATTATAATCATGTTTAATGTATTTTTTAGGCTTGGCAACTTTTATATCATAATGTTATTCTTTCGTTAAAAGCATCAATTTAAAATCAATTTATGCTGCATGTCCTTGCTTATAAGGTACATATTCAATAATATTTGCATGTTAGTGTTACTGATAAGATATGAGGATCTATAAAAAAAAAAAAAAAACTTGTAAAAAAAAATTGAAAGGATTTTTAAATTTTTAATTTAATTCACTTGTATTTCAGTTGTTTGTCTGCTCAGGGGCATGGCTCCTCTATTTCCTATGCGGCCTCTCATTCGGAATACCAACTGTAATGATACCACAACTGAGGCGCGAAGCTAACTCGACTGACGCTGTATCTGTTGAGATGGCTAGCTGGCTGTGTAAGTATTATTGTTTTATCCCAACGAAATACTGTTTTATCCCACCAAAATTCTGTTTTATCCCACCAAAATTTACTTATTTATTTATTATACAGCACAGAGCTAGGCTTAACTTAATGCTACAATAGCATTTTCTACCAGTTGCCCCAAGGTTGGAGAAAATGTACTAGAACTATAGGGGGGCTGACAAACAATAGGAAAAGTGTTGGTAACTTACTGCAAAATAAAAATAAATCTTAACAATAAAAAATAGACTACCTATTACTATTTATAATAATTATAATACATAACATATCTAATATAAATAAATAAATACATACATAAATAACTTATGTATACATATATAATTAAATACAATGAACTGAAATTACATTATCTTGTGATTTTTTTCATGAAATGGTCGCGAATTTTTCTGTTTTATTCCGCTGAAATACCGTTTTATCCCACCAAAATTCTGTTTTATACCGCCAAAATACTGTTTTATCCCACCGAAATACTGTTTTATCCCACCGAAATACTGTTTTATCACACCATTATACCGTTTTATCCTACCAAAATTCTGTTTTATCCCACTAAAATCCTGTTTTATCCCACCAAAATCCCTTGTTATCCCACCAAAATCCTGTTTTCCTGTTATTATCCCTCCAAAAAAGTTCAATACTGGACCCGCTCATGCGCGCAGCGTTATCTCTTAGCATCGGGAGATCGTACCTATTGCTCGTCTTCTTCTTTCTTTGTATAACATTTTAAAAATATTTTTAAAAACAAGCTTTTATTATTATTACCATCTAGCACCAAAGTACTCGTCAAGACGAATCAAATGAGCCCAAACTAGATGGGGTTGCGTAGTTTAATTACGGAGTTCCTATGGCCACCTTCCAGCTCCATCGTCAGATCACCTCGATGTATATTGTCATCCGATTTATATAGACATGCAAAATTTCAAATCAATTGGATACCGCGAAGTGGGTCAAATTAAACTTGCAAGATTTGATTACAGACCGACAGACAACGGACAGGTGAAAGTTAATAAAAGTTTGTAAAAATAACTCTCTGTATATCAAAGGAACAGAGGAATTCTTTCAGATTTATTACGATGTAGGATTTACATTGATAACAGTACAATGTTATGTGTTGACAATGTTAGTCAAATAACCATCATTTGCATTCCTGAGCTATATATATATTATGCAGGATATCTATGTTTGCATAAAACGATAGACAAAATAACTTGGCAAATGCCTTTATTGAGAAAAACAAACTAACAATACTACAGCTACTACAGCAGTAAAGAACACTTTTATTAACCACAGATCGGCCACAAGCCGATCTACAGAAAATCCAAGTGCTCCAAACCACTGTCAGTTGGCAGAGTGCCCAGAATGCTGGCAGCATTGCCACGTTGAATGGCAATACTTATACGTTTGTTTGCATTGTTTAGAATATGATTTGAATTATTTTTAAACGACAGTCTTACCTATTATAATTTTTACTACGAAAAGTGTGTTTATCTCGCTCTGAACAGTTAGAAAGTTCAATAAATACCCTTAATAATAAGTACGCGAGAAAAAAATTATAATCTTGACCATGAAATATGTGCAAAATTCGTAACTCTACAACGCTTCTGGGGGAGGGGGGCCTTGGCCGTCACCCCCCCCCCCCCTAAATCCGCCTATGCCTATAGAAACTTAATAATATAAGTACCTACTTATACTTAGTTGTAAACATATAGAGTGCTAATCACGAAAGAGTCCCTTTGGCGAGGCGCCACTATCGCACGTTTTAAATTTAATTTTAAATTTAAAATAAACATTTTGACTTCAAGAGGGTTGTAATTATAATCATATTTTACTTACATTGAGTTATGGCAATATTAAATACTCTATGATTTGATTTGATGTTTGTGAAAACAAAACACTTCCGTATATGGCGGCGTGAAGAAAAATTGTTGTGTCGTGTAGATTATTGAAGATTTAATATATTTTTACGTTCCTTCCAAACTGTGTTTATGGGTAAATCCTGAGATCGGGCGTATTTAAGTGATTTCCGTGGCAGATTTTAAATCAAAGTATTATTGAATTTTACATGTAAAACATCAAATTTCCCATAATTATAAACACATCGATCAAATAGGCATCATTATAACTTGTTTTGTTCAGAAGATATTTAAATTTAAATTTTTGGTGCCACGGGAATCAATAAAGTGTGGCATGGGAATCAAAATTAAAACTATTTTGTTTGAATTCTATGTTATTATTTAAATATTGACCTCTACATACTAATCATATAAAATAGAAATGATTAAAAACGGTGATTCAAACAAATATACACCAAACATAAAGTATTAAAAAGGTCTATATTTGCTTTCTATATAATAAACATATAAATTAAATAAAATCAACGTATTGCTGTCTTAAACAATGTAAAAATATTGAATAAATAGTCCTAGAATATGAGATTAAGTTCTCAGTCTCAGTTGTACATTTATCATTAGTTAGGTTAATCTGGACTGAAGTTGCAGTCAGCCCATAGTTTCGTTTTATTTTTTCATCATACATCATCTCACCCATAAGACGTCTACTGCTGAACATAAACCTCTCCTTTAGACCTCCATATATAACACCGGTGTTGGAAGCGACCTGCTTCAAGCGTCTTTCAGCGACCTTAATAAGGTCGTCTGCCACACTTGTGGGTAAACGTTCTACGCTGCGTTTGCTTGCCTGTGGTAGCCACTCGAACACTTTTCGACCCCATCAGCCATTCGCTCTACGTGCTATGTGGTCTGCCCATTACCACTTCAGCTTCCTGATCCGCGGAGATAATATGTCAGTGACTTTGGTTCGTCTTCGGATCTCCTCATTTCTGATTCGATCACGTAGAGAAACCCCGAGTAAAGCCCTCTCCATAGCTCGCTGAGCGACTTATTTTAATGTGGGGATATAATGGTGCCACATAAGCCAGAGCGGCTGTCTACTATAGTACAATATAAAAAAAAACTGAAATAATGAAATATACAAATATAAACTGTCAAAATCACTTCCATACCTGCGGCTTCGCTGTATGTATTTGGGTAAAAAGTGAAAGAATGCGCAAGAAAACTCAGGGGAAAATTGATCACCGTGGTAAAACGCCATGAGAATCAATACCATGGAAATCAAAATTGTATAGTTTTTTGTCAATATTTTTAAATACCATAATTATAGACCAATAATAATAAAATATATGATAAACAATACCTTTTTCCTAACTGCACACCCTAGTCAAAAAACCGTAATGGATAAAAAAATATTTTTAAACATGGAAATGGTAATCAATGCTCTAGTGAACCAAAACCACGGTAATCAATTTCTCACCTTCGTAAATCCAGTTTATAACCACGAGAGGAGTAACATTTCTTCACTATGTTTAGAGCGCAATTGAAGTTAGCCAACAGCGTGCATACAAGCTTCTAAGTCTTGTGGCTTGTGAAATGTGAGTAGTTATGTCGCACGCCATGGGAATCACTTTTTGTACGGGGACAAACCTAAATTTGTATTTTTTTCTAAAATTACGCTGTTTACAGCCTTTGCGTATTTTTTTGATCATATAACAGTTCACCCTTTACAGCTTAGATCACAGCAATTAACACAATTCCGTTAATAAATTGGTGTAAAAAATATATTTTGTTCCAAAAAAGTGTAAGGGACACCCCATGGTAATCAAATTTCAGGGCTTTAACATTTTTTTTCGGATACTTGCAACTAAATTTGACCTTATATCTATCATGCATTACGTAGATTAAACCTTAAACTAACAGAAAAAAAATACCCTTGGGTAGAATTTTTATGTTACGGGTAGTTTATTCCCCCAGACACGTAAAATTTTGTCTCTCAGGAATCACCCTTATCTCTGCTGGAACCCCATAACCCTCAACAGGTTATGGGCCCAGATCACGCTGGAAAAAGGAAGGAACAGACGTGTAGAATAATAAAAATTTAGTTCGAACGAGAGTCGAAACAAAAGCAAAAAAAAATGGAAGCCGGTGGTTGCACGCACACTCAAAGTGCACATAATATAAAATTAAATGAAACCAACTACCAAGTATGGAAGTTTCAATTAAAAATAATTTTGCGCTCGAGAGGATTATTGTCAATAGTAGAAGGCAATAGAGGAAAACCTGACATCACATCAAAGACTGATTTTATAAAATGGATGGACGATGATTCTAAGGCACAGGAAATAATAGTGACGCGAGTACAAGAAAAAATTCTGAACCATTTGTTGACTTGTAAAACCAGTGCTGAAATCTGGCAGAAATTAATAGCTGTCTATGAACCAAAATCAAAAGTCAGTGTACATCTCGTGCAGCAAAAGTTTTTCAACTTGAAGTTTGAAGAGCCGGTTACTTGTTTCATTTCTAAACTTGAGGATCTGCGATACCAACTTGAAAGTCTTGGAGAGAAGATGTCTGACACAATGTTGATTACAAAAGTACTGATGACACTGCCAGAGAAGTACCAACACTTTGTGTCAGCTTGGGAATCAGTTCCAGAAAGCAGCCAGAGTTTCCAGAGCCTTGTATCCCGGTTACTAATAGAAGAGGAGAGATATGGGAACACTGAACCTGAGCCGTCTTCAGCGTTGGTAGCATCACAGCGAGGTCGCAATAACTACAATAAAAGTGTGAGTGAAGTAAAGTGTTTTGAATGTGGAAAGATAGGACATTTCAGAAGGGACTGTAGACAAAGAAAGTGTCATTTTTGTCATAAGACTGGACATTTAATCAAAGAGTGTAGAGCGATAAAAAATAAGTCAAATGAAGGTAAAGCGGACAGTAGTAAGATAAACAAGAATGCTTTCATAATGAATCCGATTGAAACTGTAAGTAGTGATTTTATTCTTGATTCTGGAGCAAGCGAACATATGGCTAACTGTAAAGATTTGTTCACATCTTTTCATGAGTTGTCAAAGAGATATGTAACTGTAGGCGATGGTGAGCATTTAGAAGTTAAAGGAATAGGTAATGTTGATGTGATTGCTTTCAATGGTTCCAAATATATACCTACAACCTTGAATAATGTATTGTTTGTGCCAAAATTAAATGCTAATTTGTTCTCCTTAGCATGTGCATTAGACAAGGGCCACACAATGATATCCACCATCTCAGGTTGTAAATTCTTAAAAGATGAGCAGGTAGTAGCTATTGCTGACCGTGTTGATAATATGTATGTGATGAATTTTAAATTTTGTTATGACAGTGCAGCTTTAATAACTCTTTCAGAATGGCATGAACGAATGGCACATCAAAACTTTAAATATGTCAAACAATGTTTAAATTCAAATAATGTAAAGTATGAAGGACAGACTGAGCAATGTCATTCGTGTATTCAAGGGAAACAGCATAGATTGCCTTTCAGTGCTAGCGAGAGTCAAGCAACAAACCCAGGCGAGTTGATACACATGGATCTTTGCGGTGAGATGACACCAGCTTCACTCGGAGGGTCTTTGTACTTTCTTTTAATAAAAGATGACTATAGTAGCTACAGATATGTCTACTTTATGCGACACAAATCTGAAACAAAACATAAGATTGCAGAGTTTATATCACAATTTGAGAATGAATTCAACTGTAACATTAAAAGAGTACGATCAGACAATGGAACAGAATTCATAAACCGAGAAGTCAAAGAAATGTTTAAATCAAAGGGGATCATACATGAAACAACGGTTAGCTATACACCAGAACAAAACGGAAGAATTGAAAGAGAAATGAGAACAATAGTAGAATCAGCGCGAACAATGATTATTAAAGCAGAACTAAATAAAACACTATGGGCTGAAGCAGTGAACACTGCCGTCTTCACCATAAATAGAACGGGCACATCCAAGGTAAAAGACAAAACACCATATGAGCTGTTGTACAAGAAGAGTTTTGATCTACATAAACTGAGGATATTTGGTACTCCTGTTTATGTTCATATACCAAAAGAGAAAAGATCAAAGTGGGATTCTAAAAGCAAAAATGGAATTTTTGTTGGTTATGGAGAATACTGCAAAGGATACAGAGTATGGTTACCAAATACAAAGAAGGTCGAAACACATAGGGATGTAGTATTTATTCAAGATAAAAGGAAAGAAGATATGAGAAAAGTACAAGAGGTGACAACAGATGTAATAAGTGAAATGATACCTGAAGAGATGAATAACAGTGATGTACAAGAGATTCAAAATCAAACAGATGAAGACTTAACAGAATTACTACCAGAACAAGAAGACCAGATTGAGAGACAAGAACATGAAAATGAGATGTGTGAATTAGAAGTGAGTGAGGAAAATCCGGAAGAAAATTTTTATGATGCAGAAGTTGAGCAGGAAAGTACGGAAGAAACAAGAAGGCAGATTAAAAGACAGATAAAGAAACCAGCATGGCTAAATGATTATGTTACAGGCTTAGCTGCACAAGCAAAAGAACAGCTGTCTTTTGAAGAAGTGACAAGTGGAGATGATGCAAATCTATGGTTGGAAGCAATAGAAAATGAAAAGAATGCATTAAACAAAAATAATACTTGGACTGAGACAGAATTGCCAAAAGGAAAGAAACCAATTGAAGCGAAGTGGGTTTTTAGAATTAAAAAGGATGAGAAAGGCAATACACAGTATAAAGCACGTTTAGTTGCACGGGGTTTCCAGCAAGAAGAAAAATTTGATCACGCCGATATATATGCACCAGTTGCTAAACTAACAACATTCAGAATTTTAATGGCTATATCAACAAAATTCAATTTACATGTAAATCAGATGGATGTGAAGAGTGCCTTCCTATATGGCGATATAGATGAGGAAGTATATCTTGAGAAACCAGAAGGATTTCAGAAAGACGGATTAGTGTTAAAATTAAATAAATCACTTTATGGTTTAAAAAGAAGTCCAAGAAAATGGAATGAGAAATTTAACAACATTCAGAATTTTAATGGCTATATCAACAAAATTCAATTTACATGTAAATCAGATGGATGTGAAGAGTGCCTTCCTATATGGCGATATAGATGAGGAAGTATATCTTGAGAAACCAGAAGGATTTCAGAAAGACGGATTAGTGTTAAAATTAAATAAATCACTTTATGGTTTAAAAAGAAGTCCAAGAAAATGGAATGAGAAATTTAACAACATTCAGAATTTTAATGGCTATATCAACAAAATTCAATTTACATGTAAATCAGATGGATGTGAAGAGTGCCTTCCTATATGGCGATATAGATGAGGAAGTATATCTTGAGAAACCAGAAGGATTTCAGAAAGACGGATTAGTGTTAAAATTAAATAAATCACTTTATGGTTTAAAAAGAAGTCCAAGAAAATGGAATGAGAAATTTAACAGCGCTTTGCTAAAGGAAGGTTTTGTAAGAAGTCAAAGTGATTGGTGTCTATACTACAAAAAGGGAATTAAATTCTACATACTAGTATATGTAGATGATATTTTACTGGTTGGAGAAAATCAAGATGATATTAACAGAATAAAAGAAGTTTTGCAAAAAGAATTTGAAATGAAAGATATGCATGGAGTAGCTAAATATCTGGGAATAAATATTGTTAAGAAAGAAGATAGTATTGAATTGGATCAAAAGGAATATTTAATGGATATACTAAATTGCTATAATATGCAAGACTGCAAGCCAGTGAAGACACCTATTGAGCCGGCGTTAAAGATATCGGATACACCATCAGAAGACAAAGAATTAATTACAAAATGTAGAAGTTTGATTGGCAGCTTAATGTATGCAATGCTGGGAAGTAGGCCGGACATATGTTTTGCATTAAATTATTTAAGCCGCTTTCAGTCTAAGGGAAATGAAGACCTGTGGAAAGCCTTAAAAAGAGTATTGAGATATGTAAAAGGAAGTCTAGATTTAAAATTGATTTTCAATAAAAATATAGAGATGCCGTTGCTTGGCTATTGTGATGCAGATTGGGGTGGAGACACTCAAGAAAGAAAATCAACATCGGGATATATGATGAAAGTTTTTGGTTGCACTGTATCTTGGGCTAGCAGCAAACAACAATGTGTTTCTCTATCATCAACTGAAGCTGAGTTTGTTGCATTGGCAAAAGGAGTATCAGAAGCTGTTTGGATCAGAAATTTACTAAATGAGATTGGGGTTAAATGTTACGATATATGTATTCTAGAAGACAACCAGTCAGTCATTCATACTACTAAAAATCCTGAAAATCATAAAAGACTAAAACATATAGATATTAAGTTACACTTTGTTAGAGACTTTGTAGAGCGTAAGATTATTAAACTTCAGTATGTTTCAACAGAGAGGCAATTAGCTGATTTTTTCACTAAACCTCTAAATGTGTTAAAATTTGAAAAATGTAGAGAGGGTCTGTTATTATGTTGAATTTTAAGTTTGTAAAGAGGTAATGTCTTGTTTTGTTTAATGTTTAAATTGAGGGAGGGTATTGGAAATGTAGAGGGTGGTCTATTATTATGTTATTATGTTTACTAAGAAGTAATGTTTTTGTATTAGTGTTTAATATTGAGGGAGGGTATTGAGTTATGGCAATATTAAATACTCTATGATTTGATTTGATGTTTGTGAAAACAAAACACTTCCGTATATGGCGGCGTGAAGAAAAATTGTTGTGTCGTGTAGATTATTGAAGATTTAATATATTTTTACGTTCCTTCCAAACTGTGTTTATCTCTGCTGGAACCCCATAACCCTCAACACTTCTCATAATTTATCATATTTAATTCCAGATTAAAAATTTACTTTGTCTAAGAAATAAAAATTATTTAGGATATGAAGTACAATAATTATAGTTAATCGATTAAATAAAATCTAGTTCCGCTAAATTCCGCGGGACCTCTTTCGTGAAAAGGACTCTAAGAGTGCTTTAATTAATTTTATTGTTTATTACTGGATTTCATATCCGTAATAATTTTTATTTGTTAGATAAAATAAATACCTATTTAATTAAGAAATTAAATATGAGAAATAATGGGGAGTTAAAATGTTACAGATATTTTAACTTTTAAAATGTGTGATAGTGGCGCCCCGGAAAAGGGACTCCTATCGTAAAAAGCACTACAAGTTACAAGAATTTTTGTTTTTTTTTCAGCATCTGTGTTCGGCTACAGCGCCCTTCCCTGGGTTGTCATCATTTGCCTCTTCACCCGACATTACGGAAGAAAACTGCCATTCTTGATCGTCTGCCTAAATACTACATCTTACTACGCCGTCCTATACTTCAGTACTAATACTACACAAATTCTAATATCTGAAATAATGCAGGGGATGAATCACGCGTCAAACATGACTCTATCTGTCATTATAGTATCAGAGTATACCAGTCCAAAATACAGGGGAATTTTTCTTGCTATAAAATCAGCGACTATTTTCTGGGGTATATGGGTCGCCAATGCAATGGGTACGTTCTTTTATTGGAAAACTATACCTTTACTAGGTTTGTGTTTATCATTTTTAAACGTTGCTGTCTTTTTTTGGCCCGAATCCCCACAATGGTTAGCGGGAAAAGGCCATTTCGACAAATGCAGATTAAGTCACAGATGGCTCAGAGGTACCAATAAAACGTCAGAAAAAGAACTAGAAAGTCTTATTCAGTCTCAAATTGATTGTAATACTAAAACGAGTTTTAGGTTATTTTTGACGAATTTTACTAATAAATCCTTTTATAAACCTTTAATTTTGGCTATAGTTATGGGCATGCAATATCATTTGTCTGGCAAATTAGTGTGCATGGTGTATGCCATAGATATTATTAAAAAAATAACTGACAGCGAATCGACCGCTTACTTAGGAATGCTAGCACTAGATGGCGTTACTATATTCGGAATGTACATAGGTTGTGGATTATCAAGAATTTTAAATAGAAGAACTTTATTATTATCTTCTTGTGCTATCGGAATAATATTCCTATTTTCAATATCTTTATACCTACATTTAATAGATTTAGAAGTAATCATTGAAAGGAAAGTTATGACTATAGTTTTGTTGACATGTTTTTCTGTATCAATAAGTTGTGGTCCCATGATTTTATCTACGTCAATTTATGGTGAATTAATACCGTTAAGGTACAAAAGTTCATGTACAATGATTTCAGCGTTAATTTTCGTTTGTCTCACATCAACTCTGCTGAAAATATTTCCATATTTAAGTGAACATTTTCACATGTCCGGCGCGTTTCTTTTTTACGCCATTTCTTCCACTTTTTGCGCTTTATTCACGTATTTTTACTTACCAGAGACAAAGGACAAAACGCTGCAAGAAATTGAGGACTTATTCCAAAGTAAAAGTGAAGTGTTAGTTAGGAAATAAGGTTTTAATAAATTGTTAATACATAATTCAGCTTAGTCGTTTTATTTATATGGTTTAGTTATCCAATTTGACATGTAGAGGGCGCCACGAGTATTAATTTCGGCTAAAGGCTAAGGTGCTTTATTTTACAAAAACAAAAATCAAAGCTAATGATGTACCAATTGGCGGTTTTACCGTTTAAAGTGATCTCTCCTAGAAAACCGTGTGGGTAAGTAAAATATAATAAACCAAGTTTAACTTTTTAAACAATTTTATTTTCAGATCTTATTCTGTTATAACTAATTACATAAAAATATTTTTATAGATAACAAAAATAATAACAAAAATGGGGTATGGCTCAAGCCAATCGTCGAATTCTTAATATATATTTTTTAATTTTACTTATCTATGACTTCTTCACATTCTCTCTGGTTGGGTGTTCCTTGAGCGTCATTTACGTTTAAATATCTAGTTTTCAATATCTATTATAAGTATAAATTATGTACATATTTACAAAAGAAAATTAAATAAAAAATAATAAATAAATAGATATTTCAGGACAATTCACACAGCGCTACCTAGCCCCATACTAAGCAACTTAATGCTTGTATTATAGTGATTAGGATAACGGATATAATACGTATATACTTTTCTTTTGCAAATACATACTTATAATAGATATTGAAAACCACCCAGACCAGAAACAAATACCTGTGGATCACACAAATATTTGCCTCATGCGGGAATCGAACCCGCAACCTTCTGCGTTGCAAGCGGGTATCAGCCCACCGCACCACAGACGTCGTCAAATTAAGTATCGTCTCGTTCTATAAGTATTATATCCGTTATCCTAACCACCATAACACAAGCATTAAGTTGCTTAGCTTGGGGTTAGGTGGCGCTGGGTGAAACGTCCTGAAATATTTATTTTTAAAAAAAATGTACTTTTTAAAAACAAGCTTTTCTTATTATTACCATAATAATTATAAAAATAATAATTGGGGTTTATACTCCAACAGAACAGGTTTCCCTAATTACACTGTTAGTCAAATCACAATTTATAGGTTGTGTGGCCAACCTATATGTTGCAGTGCCTGTGTGTGTGTGCTAGCACCAAAGTACTCGTCAAGACGAATGTTATACATGCATGCAAAATCTCAGTTTAATCGGAAACTGGGAAGTGGATCAAATTAAACTTGCCAGACTTGATTACCATGTCAGAAATCAATACCGCATCTTAAAGTATTTATTTACATTATAATTTAAAATTATTTTTTATCTTTTTTTGACAACCTCTATGGCACGGTGGGCTAATACCCGCTTGCAACGCAGAAGGTTGCGGGTTTAATTACAATATCTATTCTATGTATGTATTTACAAAAGAAAAGTATATAAGTATTATATCCGTTATCCTAGCCACCATAACACAAGCATTAAGTTGCTTATCTTGGCGTTAGATGGCGCTGTGTGAAATGTCCTCCTGAAATATCCATACCGCACATTTGTTTCAAAGAACTCCAGCGGTTAAAGAGTTACGTAGTGGGGTCCACAGAAGTTGGGGGATCGGGGACCCCGTTTGAATGTTCCGGGTTCTCATTTGTCGAGGCAGGGGATTTTGTGGTGTTCTGTCGCAACTTCGTTCGAGCGTTTCCGAACCACGCCTACAAAGCAAACAAAGCTTTTTAAGAAAGAAAGAAAGAAAGAAAATACATTTATTGCCAACTTTTACACAATTTACTAAATGAAATATACATTAAAAAGAAAAAAAATACATTATTTGGCAATAGGGACAGCCTCAGCGTGTCTACGTCAACCCAGAGTTAACGTAGTTGCTGGTTTTCAGGCTGCCCCTTTGCTCGAACTAAGATGGTACGTCGAGAGGTTTGTCATAGCGGGTTTAAATAGATACCTACACACATTTACATAGTTTAGAGATAAAAGATAAAGATAAAAAAGTATTTATTATCAGTAAAAAGGAAAATTACATAATAGAAAATAAACAACACAGACAATAAACTGATAACTGGGATAGGCTCAGCATATACCGGGCAGGTGGGTCCTGCGCGGCGCTGATTTTCAGCCTACCCCACGCTCGACTAAGATGTTCAGCGAGTTCAAAAGCTATGCAAGTAGCGGGATAACAATTATACAGAATTAGATTGCTGAATTTTGAATTACAGAACAGTCTTTTTTTCCGCTTCCGGTCTTCAAAACAAGCAGTTGTATCCTTGAGTCGCGCGAATAATAAAGTGTTTTGGTGCAGTAAAAGTGATAATCAAGAAGTGAAAAGGCATTCCACACAAAGTCTTACCTCCATGCAACACAACTACATGATCATACGTGTGAACTAACGGCGCATTTTGCAGAAAAAGCTGGAAAATTGTTTCATTACACTTTGAATAACGACGGAAACACAATTTGAAATAATTAACGGCATTATAAACGTGAGTACGATTCTCATTAATATTTCTAATCAAAACACTGCAATAAAGCCGATTGTCCCAAATCACTATCAGCTGTTTTTGACATAAGAAAAATTTGACAGCTAGAATAAGTCACGATTACCATAAGAAAAATTAACCATAGACATTGGTTACGACAGATAAAATATTTTTAGTCGACTTATCGATCACTATCGACTTGGAAAAATAGCGCCATCTAGTGGTGAGTAGAAATGTCATTGACAAAAAAGACTATTAGTTCAGCTACTCAACGTAAGAGGCCGCAACTAGTAACATGTCAAATATGTAAGCATGAAGTTAGTTCAAAATCCACAGTACTTTGCGCGGGTTGTTCAAATTACTATGAATTTAACTGCATAGAATATTCCGAAAAATTACATCGACTTAAAGATGATGATTTGAAGAAAAAATGGAAATGCAAACTATGTGCTGATAAGGAAGCTAAGAATAAATCCAGCTTACAAAATTCATTACAAAATATCACAAGAAAAAAAATGTTACTTAATGCTGGTTCTACAAAAAATACACCGACAACTTCTACAGAATCTACACCATGGGCTACACCGACCAGTGTTATTAACACTGATAAATCCGACTCAAATATGAATGCCTTAAATATACCACTGAGTTATGATAGCCCCGAAGTACAAGCATCTAGCGATTTGAGCATGGTAAATACCCAAGACTCCCATTTTATAATGTCTGCGGATATATCAGATGACACATCCATCTTCCCCGAACAGCGATTGTCCAGGAGTATTGACTTCACAGTTACGGAGTCGGTCAATACGTATGAACTGAATGAGAAAATTGATATCCTTAGTGTTGAACTCGCGAGCGTGCAAAATGAACTTGATAATACAATTTTAGAAAATAATGATCTCAAGCGACAAGTAAGTAAATTGGAAAATGATAATTTCTTACTAAAGTCGTTATGTAGAGTACCCCTTCAAACGAACCAAGACAAAATCTGCAATAAGAGTAACAAAATGACCTTACAAAGTTTCGCTTCATCCTTTCTCACACCACCCAGACGTAAACAGGAGAAACGATTAGAGGAGACGGTGTCTAGTCTACAACAGAATATTGCAAGGTATGAATACCAACTGAAAATAGCTAAAGAAGAAATAAGCGCTCTCCATAACCTCATCGATTCCCTAGAGCTCAAACTGCAAGCAACGCCTCCCATCAAAACCAATGTATCACAACATTCTGACGTCACAAAGATGGAAGAAGTACAAGGTACCTCGAAGTCATATGGGAGCATATTTATATACGGAACACAGCAAGGTGTAGGATTAGCTTCCTCTTTAATTAAATCGAGGCTTAATACATTATATGAATGTTATGACGTAACTGCGTTAACTAAACCGTACGCTTTAACAACTGATATCCTTAAAAATTGCAAAAATTTAAATATGAAATGTAATGATAAACTCATAGTTAGTGTTGGTGAGAATGATTATGACATAAATATAATGATATCTCAACTACGTAAGCTCCTTACTCGTTTTAATAGCAATAAAGTAATTGTGTTAAGCCCCTTGCGGAATCTCTATATAAATATTAATGAATTAAATGACGCAATATCTAATGTCTGCAATGAATTTAATAATTGTACTTATTTGAAATTAAAGAATAGTAATATATGGAATATTTGTAAAATGATTAATTATGAAATTGATTGTACTGACTATGATAACAAATACTTAAAAGTTGAAGAGTTGAAGAAACTGGTCTTGCGTAGGGGTCCAAGCATTAGGGATTCAAAGATTCTGTCACCTAAACACGCCAGAGGTACTATCCCTTACTATTTTAATAGACCTCAACGTGGCGTTGATGTTGGAAACAAGCAGGATGCAGTTAAGCCTAACATACAAAAAAAAACCACTTTGTTGGATTATTTTCCATTAGAAAGTAAAAAGCTTTTTCGTTCATCAACAGAATGACACATTACCCGAATTAGAAAATAGCACTCTAAATTTTAAGGTTATGCACCAAAATATCGCTGGCGCTATGTCGAAACAGGATATGTTGGAATTAACGCTACAAGAATTACATGAAACGGACAACACCCCTGACGCGTTCTGTCTCTCTGAAACATTTTTGCATAATGATAATAAAAAATATTTTAAGCTTAATGGTTATGAACTGGCAACATCTTTCTGTAGAGACAAATGTAGAGGAGGGACCTGCATACTTGTGAGACGTGGTGTTAAATATCGGGAACTATGTATGTTGAATAATATGGCTTTGCAAAATATATTTGAAGTTTGTGGTATTGATATCCCTACTCACAGGTTGCTCGTCATATGCCTTTACCGAACTCCATCATCCGATCCAAATATCTTTCTAAGAAAGCTTGATTTGCTGCTACATGAATTGGCTAAACAATATAAATCGAATTATAAAATTGTTATTGCTGGGGACTTTAATATTAACACTTTGAAACCCGGTAAACTAACCGATTATCTCATGGATCTATGTTTCAACCATAGTCTGCAACTTCATATACAATCACCTACTCGCAAAGATTCATGCATCGACCATATCCTAAGTAATATCAGAAGCGCAACCGCAACTATATTGCCTCTCTACCTCTCTGATCATGATACTGCGCAATTATTAACTTTTTCTGTAAAAATAAAGGAGTGTGTGGAGAAAAGTTATTTTATTTATAAAAAAGACTATAGTCGCGATAATATTAGAAAATTTAAAGATTGCCTTTCTAGTATATCTTGGTGTGAAGTTTATGCAGAGGATAACATGAATAAGGCATTTAATACATTCCACGAATTTATTTGCCTTTTTTATAATTTATGCTTCCCAGTGATAAGAAAACAAATAAAAAATAACACAAAAAATAATAAATGGATTAGTAAGGGTATAAAAAATAGTTGTAAGACAAAAAGAAATTTAAGACGGCTATATTACAAAACAAAAACAATTTTATACAAAAATAAATACCTCAAATACTCACTGATTCTAAAGAAATGCATTCGTAAATCAAAAAGGTATACTAACAGTGAATTCATACATAACAGTAAGAATAAATGCAAAGCAGCTTGGACTGTTATAAAAAATCAAACAGAAACCGCTATCTCTAGACAGGACATTAATGAATTAAATATAAATAATAATAAAATTAATAATCCCACTGACATTGCCTCTAATTTTATTAATTACTTTATAGACCTGATTAACCCATTGACATGTGATAATAATAATAATATGACATCTAATTCTACAAATAATATATCTATATCTACCCCTAATTCCATGTTCCTCAGTTCACTGTCCGAAAATGAGGTAAAAAATGAAATAATGAGACTTAGGAACTCGAAATCAGAAGGATACGACGGAATTAGTACAATGGTACTTAAGGATTGCTCCACGGAAGTTGCTCCTATTCTTACTTACCTTATTAACTTATCCTTCTCAACAGGTACTTTCCCAGATTCACTAAAGCTATCAATTGTGAAGCCACTTTATAAGAAAGGTAAAAAAGATAATATGGACAATTATCGCCCTATAACTATTATACCTGTAATAGCAAAGATTTTTGAAAAATGTATGTATAAAAGATTAATAAAATTTTGTAATAAGTATGATATTATTTCGAACTCGCAATTTGGGTTTCAAAAAAACAAGTCAACAACACTAGCTATCTACAAGTTTTTAAATTCTGTACTGACAAGTCTGAATAATAACAATTTCACTACGGGAATATTCCTTGATTTATCAAAGGCTTTCGACTTTGTAACGCATAATATCTTGCTGGAAAAGCTAGAAACCTATGGAATCAGAGGTCTGGCACTTCAGTGGATGGCTTCATACTTAACAGATAGAAAGCAATGTGTCTCCATTGAAAGATTGGTAAGAAATGAAGTAGTAACATATTCCTCAGGTTATAGATATAATAGAAATGGTGTACCACAGGGAACAGTGTTAGGCCCAATTTTATTTATATTATATATCAATGACATAATAAATGTGACATCCCATGAGTGTATATTATTTGCAGATGACATTTCTATTATAATTACATCTAATAAAAAAAATAATACTATAATCAATCATCAAACTGACATTAATGTTACTATTGACAAAATTATTAAATGGCTACAATTAAATAATTTAAAAATTAATTTGGATAAATGTAATTACATACAATTTCACAAATCAAAATATTCAAAAACTAATTTAGATCTAGATATCCCAAAATTGAAAGAGGCTACAGAGACAAAATTTTTAGGCATTATAATCGACCAAGAGCTTAATTGGAAATCCCAATTAAATAATTTGTGTAGCAGGATCAATAAATTTACGTTTGCTCTCAATCAAATCAAGAATGTTGCTTGTTTAAAGACTGCCATCATGTCTTATCATTCTTATGTTGAGTCGATATTGCGTTATGGCTTGATGTTTTGGGGCAACAGCACTGATAAGAATCGGGCATTTATTGCTCAAAAAAAGTGCATTCGGTCTCTGTGTGGCAAACGACCTGATGAATCATGCAGACCTTTGTTCCCTAAACTTGGACTGCTACCTCTACCTGCACTCTATATTCATGTTATATGTAATTTTGTTCAGAAACACAAATACCTCTTCAAGACTGTAGGGCAATCAAGTCTTAGATCGCATAGGTATCCTCACAACCTTATATGTACAGAGTCTCCTGCGTCTGCTAAGTATGTAAAAAGCTGTAGTTATATGTGCGTACGAATTTACAATAAAATACCAAACGATATAAAGGCACTGCATTGTAATTTATTTAAAAGAAAATTATACGCATGGTTGTTAAACCAAAATATATATAATATAGAACAAGATTTTTTGTTAAAGAAATTGTAATGAGGTACCTATTGTTATTATTATTATAATTATTTTCTTTTGACTGCATATTAATTGTTACTATTCTTTTTTAATGCAGGAATTTATTGAGAATATTATAATCAACTGACATTTTATATTTTATTGACATTATTTAAAAATCTTTATTATTATAATTTGATGAATGTTTAAATATTACCATTGACAATAATTAATTATATTTGAAATTATTATAACTTTTAAGTAACCTAACCTAGCCCTAATTAGCTACATTTGCATGCTAAATGATGTTAGCTCAACATGTCTATGATCTAAAACTATGTATTGTAACAACTTAAACACCATGTTGCTTGGCAAATAAAGAATTGAATTGAATTGAATTGAAGTTATTGACTAAAAGACGTAATATTAAAGAGATATTTTGGATATAGAAAATTTTGATTGCTCATATACTATGAAATTTTAAGAGCGTATATATCGAGTGACGCTCTCTCGCTTGCACTATTTGACAAAATTTTAAATATAAATTCATAGAATTAACAAGTGAATTAAATTAAAAATTTAAAAAACCCCCAACGCAATATGTAATTCACCATTTTGTGGTGGCGGCCATCTTGGATTTTAAATTTACTATAGTGGGTTGTATTCTACTAGTCAAGCCCTTTCATTTGATACCCATATTCAGGGGGTCGTGGAGAAAAAAAGTAATCCGCCATTTTGCAGGGGCGGCCATCTTGGATTTTAAATTTACTATAGTGGGTTGTATTCTACTAGTCAAGCCCTTTCATTTGATACCCATATTAAGGGGGTCGTGGAAGAAAAAAGTTATCCGCCATTTTGTAGCGGCGGCCATCTTGAACCGAGTTCCACCAAACATAGCTAAGAACACTCTCGACTAACTCTACTTTCAAACAAAAAAAACTAAATCAAAATTCGTTCATCCGTTCGGGAGCTACGATGCCACAGACAGACACACACACACACACAGAGACAGACACGTCAAACTTATAACACCCCGTCGTTTTTGCGTCGGGGGTTAAAAAATGGAAAGGGAGCAATATTTAATTATTTTCCTAAAATTCTATTCATGCCATTTTTTAATATATGAAACTGAAAACACTTTTAAAAATAATATTATGGAGGGTTGGTCTTAAGGAATTTTCAAAAAAAATATTCTTTGAATTTATATTTCAAAATTTGTCAAATAATGCGAGCGAGAGAGCGTCACTCGGTATATACGCTCCAAGAGATAATACAATGAGGGTTTTATGAAAAAAAAACACCACTAGGAGGCAGCACTGACACATCAGGTCCTGACCTGCCAAAAATGTCTGAGTACAACCTTTTTTGTCCATATGCACGTGAACAAGAAGGTTTGATTCAAGAATTATTTATTTTTAATTGATAACATTCATAGACAAACATCGAAAATTATCTGTATCATAGATTTATAGATTAGGATGGACTCAAGTCACAGTGGCGCCAACTGGCGGATTAAATTTTCGTGAAAAGGATGTCTGGATGTTTGTTACTCTTTCACGCCTAAACGGGTGGACCGATTGAACTGAAATGTTGTATAGATATAGCTTAGACCCTGGAATAACACATAGGCTACATAAGTACTACAGCTACAGTACAGTACAGCTAGTAATTTTTTTTTTAGTATGAAGGATAAAAAAAACCGACTTACCCGCAAAACCTTTCTAGGCAATCCAGTTTTCTTTATAAGTTGTTCGTATTCCTTCTCGTTTGGGAGCTTTTTGATAGCGAAGTAAGCCGACAATATATTGAGCTGTTCTTTATTGAATCGGGTTCTTTTACGCTTGGTGCGCTTGGTCGGAGTTATTAAACTTGGCGTAGATAATTGTTGTAGGGATTCCGATGAAGACTGCTCGCCGAGGTTTTCTAAAAGTGAAATAAAAGAACTTTTAACAAGTGAATAAATTAAAACTTAAAAAAAACCCTCAACGCGGCTCTTTAAAAATCAGTAGAGTGCTTTTCACGAAAGGAGTCCTTTTTGCGGGGCGCCACTATCGCAATTTATAAAAGTTAAAATATTTATAACTTTTTAACTCACCATAATTTCTTATATTTAATTTCTTAATTAAATAGGTATTTATTTTATCTAACAAATAAAAACTATTTGAGATATAAAGTCCACTAATAATCGCTAAAATTAAATTTAGTTCCGCTAAATTCCGCGGGACCTCTTTCGTGAAAAGCACTCTAATTCGCTATTTATGGTGGAGGCCATTTTGATTTAACACCAAAGCACTAATCCGCGGCGTACGATTTGTACCTATTATAACCTAGTACGGAATAAGTCCTGTGGCCGTACCATGACGTATGGGATCGACGAAACTTTAAGAGTACAACTGTTATCCCATACATTGTACTTATGAGTATGTATGGGATGACAGTTGACTTGACAACGAGACAAGTCTACGCAGCGTCTGTGCTTGAGGGGTTAATTTTTCTATAGAGGCAAAACTGACTTACCAGTGGCGCTACTATCGTTGTTAGACGTATTCAATTCTGTAGTTCCACTTTTCTCCAGCGGACTAGATAAACTAGTTGAATTTGTATTATCAGCGCCATCTATTGGCTTGCTCGACTTATTAATGCACTTTTTAAGTTTCTTTCGCTTTTCCGGAGAAAAAGTTGGTGTTACAAAATCGGTTGAGGCGCTAGTATCGCCGTGAAATGTATCGGAATTTTTAGTTCCACTTTTTTCCGCTGGACTAGATAAACTAGTTGAATTTGTACTATCAGCGCCATCTATTGGCTTGTTCGACTTATTAATGCACTTTTTAAGTTTCTTTCGCTTTTCTGGAGAAAAAGTTGGTGTTACAAAATCGGTTGAGGCGCTAGTATCGCCGTGAAATGTATCGGAATTTTTAGTTCCACTTTTTTCCGCTGGACTAGATAAACTAGTTGAATTCGTACTATCAGCGCCATCTATTGGCTTGTTCGAGTTATTAATGTACTTCTTAAGTTTTTTCCGCTTTTCCGGAGAAAAAGTTGGTGTTACAAAATCGGTTGAGGCGCTAGTATCGCCGTGAAATGTATCGGAATTTTTAGTTCCACTTTTTTCTGCTGGACTAGATAAACTAGTCGAATTCGTACTATCAGCGCCATCTATTGGCTTGTTAGAGTTATTAATGTACTTCTTAAGTTTCTTCCGCTTTTCCGGAGAAAAAGTTGGTGTTACAAAATCGGTTGAGGCGCTAGTATTGCCGTGAAATGTATCGGAATTTTTAGTTCCACTTTTTTCCGCTGGACTAGATAAGTTTGTGGCGTTCGAATGATCATTATTCTTTTCTGGTTTTTTCTTTTTCTGTGTTCTCTTTTTAACTGTAATAAATAAATAAATCCGAATGCAATTTAAAATATGAAATTCGCCAATGAGGGTTTTCACGAAAATATAATCCGCCAGTTGGCGCCACTGTGACAGGAGGTCCATCCTAATCTATAAATCTATGATACAGATAATTTTCGGTGTTTGTTCTATGAATGTTATCAATTAAAAATTAATAATTCTTGAATCAAACCTACTTGTTCACGTGTATATGTTGTACTCGGCCATTTTTGACAGGTCAGGACTTGGGCCCGTAGCATGCCATACGGGATCCCGCTGAAATGTCAAGAGTAGAACTGCTGAAGAATTTTCAAGATTTTTTTTTTAAATTTTGTTAAAATTTGACAGTAGGCGCCAGCAAAACGAGAAGCTATTTTGGACCGGAATAATCCCGCTGATGTCTCAGTGCTACCTTCTAGTCCTAGATTTTTTTTTTTTTTTCAGAAAACCCTCATTCCTGTAATTCGGGGTATTACTGTATTCTACAAGTGTTTTGAAATATTATGGTAAAATCATGTTTTAAGCATGATTTTCCCAAGATATTTCAATAAAACCTCGAATAACCTGAAGAAACGTCGTAACCAGTCGACACTTTTGACAAACAGGGGTGCCAACATGACTTCATAGGAACTATTTGATGAAATGCACTATAGTGAAGCTTTAATTATTATTATCATCGATGACAAATTAAATATGAGAAATTATGAAGTCAAAAATCAACAAAAAAATTAGGCTTCCGTAGTCAACAAGGAAGCCTTCGCTTAGTCCGTCCGTCTGTCCGCGGCTTTGCGGAGAAATTATATGACTTAGAAAGCTGAAATTTTGCACAAAGGAGGATAATGGAACGAATGTGTAGGAGTAAGAGAGAAAATATAAAAATGATATTATTAATTTTATTTTAAATGAATTAACTTAGGGTCGCTTCCAACCGGTACATATGGAAGTCCAAAGGGGAGGCCTATGTTCAGCAGTGGACGTCCAATGGCTGAGATGATGAACTTAGGGTACCTTCCAAACATGTAAGATGGGGATGATTTTTTTTTTCTGGATGATCCCATCATGTGGGGTATGATATATAGGAATTACAAAATGAGGGATGGGTTGCTAAGAAACTTTTTCGATTTAACTAACCGTTTGAAATTATACAAGTATAAAACTTTTTTTAGTGGTCCCCCTCCCCCCTCTAATATCTGAACTACTGGCTTTAAAAATCTGAAAAAATCAAGAATATGGTTTCAAACATGAAATTTCCAGGAAAACTATACCGACTAAGATATCTTTATTAGTTTAAGATATTTTGTTAATAAAATTGACATACCGTGCTTTCTCGAAACATGTACAGCAACGTCTTTATGTACAAGGAAAACTTCCATGCATATATTGCAAAGGAAATACCTGAAATGGCAAAAACACCCCTTATTTTTTTATACAATCAATTATATATTCTTTAAAAATTAATTATAGGCAAGCCTTTGTCCACGATCTCGACTGATCTTAAGCGACGATGCGACCGTAGATGGCAGCAGACTATACCTAGAAGGCGGGATAAATCCCTCCCTGGTTTCACTGAACATCATGCCGGAACACGGTCACAATGTCCGCTTGGCGACACGGTTTTGTCCAGTGGGTGGTAACTAGCCACGGCCGAAGCCTACCACCAGTATATCGAGTGGGAAAATCGCACATAATATATATTACTTATAGTAAAACATTATTATACATAATATATATTTAATACTTACATAAAAAGCTATAAAAACTTACTTTTCATGTGCCACGGAATGTTTGTCCAAATCATCTTTCTTTTTGTATCTACATTGGCAAACATCGCATTCATAATCTCCACAATTCTAAAAAAAAAACATTTTAATAGACATCGAAATAAATGAAATATTTTTTTCATCCCCCTATCTCGGAAAGTGTATTTTAACTCTTCGATATCTGATTGGAAAAGTCCACTTTATCCTCTAGAGGGTTAAAGTAAATTTGAATTCAGAACATCGTGTGCACCGAGTTTTTGTGTCAAAAACATTATTAAACCTATTTATTTCCACCTCTATGGAGCCATTTTTATCATACAACTTTTTAAAATTTGTTAAAAACTCGGAATCAGAACCTCTTTGGTGAACTTTGTTTGTTAATTTGCTTTGTGCGCACCATCAGCCTTGCCAGTAAGTTACTTTTGTAATATTTTACGTTTCTTTTTAACTACGAGTATTTACGTTAGTTATTTAAATATAAGTTACATTTCGAGGCAATAGTGTTGATTTAATGAATTATATAGTACTGTATTAGTAAATAATAGTTATGTTGATTTATTAGCAGAGTTAATAGAATAAGCCAATATTTTATAACTTTTTCTAGTTAGTAGCAAGAATTTTTCTCACTATTAATTTTTACTAATTTTTTTTATAACAATTTCTCACATAGGGCATTGGCAACACTGCGCGCATCCATGGTAAGAAGGATTCATATTGCCGCGCTTTTGGAAAGCGGATGAAATTTTTTGTGTTCTTGGATAATAATTTTGCAATAAGTGCTAAACGCATATTAATAGTGGGTTTAATAAACATTGAGCGTTTGTGAATGTGATTTACTGTCGAAGAATGGAAAAAAGTTCAACAGTCTGCTATTTTCAAGAATCGTCACAAAATGAATCGATGTGATTCGATAAACGCCCACTCTTTATCGAATTTTGGAGGGAATATCCTCCAATAAACAATGAACTTAAAATTATAATAAAGTTTTCGACTGAAGGCCTTGTATCCATGGTCAGAATAAATTAATAACAACAACCATGGTAAGAATAAATTAATAAAAAAACTTTTAGCATTTAGTTCCTTCATATTGTGTCACAAGTCACACTCTAGTGCAAAGATTTTTGACGTTGTGCTCTTTTGATTCCCTCGCTATTGCTCAGGATTCTATTGCGCTGCTCGTTACTATATTTATTATTATTAGGGTTATCCATAAATTACGTCTCACGTTAAGAGGGAGGAAGGGGGGTCGACGAAGTGTGACATTGTGAGACAACGGCTCCCACCCCGTTATAAATTTTGTGACATCACATTTCAAAATCTATTATAACCTAAGTGTTAAAACACAAACTTTAAACTATTACTGAATTGAATCATTCCATCATTTCTACATGTAAATTTACAAAATATGTGACGTCACACTAGGGAGGGGGGTCTCACAAATGTGACCAGCTGTGACAAGGACGGGGGGAGAGATAAAAAATCATGAAATTTATGTCATTAAAATAACTCACCTCAGTATGGTAAAGTATATTGTGCCGATACAAATTTCCACTGAACAGAAATGTTCGAACACATTTTTCACACTTATAAGGTGAAAAAATAAAATCGTCTTGTTGCTTAATGGCTTCCATTACATCCAAAATTTCTTTTTTATCATCAACATTAACCACATGACGGTAATGATGTCTAACCCTTTTCTTTTCCTTTCTCGTGTGATTTTTGCGCATTTTTTTGGGTTTCTGTTCAATTTCTATGTTTTTATCAGGCGATTCTCTAAATTCGTATGGATCTAAGTTTTTGGGGACAGGAGTATTTTTAAGTTGTTTTTTGGATGTTGATAATTTTGTTTTTAAATATTCGCTTGATGTTGTTTCTGATGTTTGTAAACTTGTTGATGATAATGATAGATCAGTTTTTAAACTTGCATCTGGTGAAACGTTAGCAGGCTCTTTAGGTGTCGGTGATCCTTGTTTGAGATATATTTCTAATAAACTTTCTCTGGCTTCTGTTCTTGGTGTATCAGATTCTTTTGTTTCTATCTGTAAAGTTGTTGAGTATGTTTTTAAACTTTCATTCGAATTTGTTTCTGTTTGTAAACTTGATGGTAAAGTTTTTGATGTTGATACATTTGTTATTGGTATTTCTGTTAGTAAATCTTTAGCGTTTGTTTCTTCCGATGTTTGATTACTAGATGTTTGACAACTTTGTGTATTTATTGTTGATTGGTTAGTTTTAAACAAACTTTTCCTCCTTTTAGGAAAGACAGTCTTGGATGTTTCTTGTGTTTCAGATGTTTGTCGTGCATCTTTTGATGTTGACATATTTGTTTTTAATAAACTCCTTGTGGTACTTTTAGATGGCGAAGCAATATTAGTTGTTTTATTTATGTATGATGACTCCAAAGTTGCGTCTATTGTTTTTTGTGGAGATAACGGTTTATTTTCTGACGTTAATGTTGATATGTTTGAAATTAATATTTCTGTTGGTAAAACTTCAGCGCTTGTTTCTTCAGATGTCTGATTACTGTATTGTGTTAGCGTTGATGGGTTAGTTTTAAACACTTTTTCTCCTTTTAGGAAAGACAGCCTTGGATGTTTCTTTCGTTTCTGATGTTTGTAGTGTATCTTTTGATATTGACATATTTGTTTTTAATAAATTTCTTGTGGTCCTTTTAGTTGGTGATACAACATTAGATGTTTTATACATTTCTGTTGACTCCAAAGTTGATTCTACAGTTTTTTGTGGAGATATATGATTTTCGTTTATATGTGACATATTTGGACTTATATACATATTATCCATAGACGTCTCTATGTCACTCATTGATGTATTTTTGCTTGTATTGATGTTTAGGTTGAAATGATTAAAATGTATATAATCATCAATTCGACGTAATGGTACAACGGCTTTAAGTAAAAGTTTTTCATCAAAATCTAACACTTTACTCGTAGTTTGGCGTAGATTTGGAGTTACTTCTGTAGTTTTATTTGTAGTAACTTTTGTATCACGTCTTAACCGTTTCTTAGCATTAGTGTCTCGTCTTCTCCTTTTATTTGCTATTCTTTGATCATTTAAATGATTTTCATCTAATTCCTCTTCGGTGTCGGTATCAGAGTATTTTTGATTATTTATATACTTTTGTTTTTCTAATTGTTCTTCAGTGACATATTCGAAATATAGTTCTTTTAATAGATCTTGTTCGTCGTTTATCGGTTCCATAGCTACATCATTATCATTGAGTGTATTTTCTTTCCTAGTATCCGCTTCAATGAGTGGTGCATTTTCTTTTCTATTGTCACCATTATCATTGAGTGGAGTTTTTTCTTTTCTAGAAATTTTCACGTAATTATGATCATTTGTTAAGCGGTCATCGTCATCGCTTTCGTATCTCAATTGCATGTCACTGACATCGCTGTCGTAGTTATAATCTTCACCCGATTCTAAATAGTTTTGGTTGTAGAAATTGTAGAAATGGTCTAAGTCTACTGATAGAGTTCCACTAGTCAACTCATCTTCTGATATGAATGGTGCATTTACTTGTTCAATTTTTACTGTAAAAGCAAATATGTGTTTATGGCCAGAGTCATATTTTTTATATTTTTACTAATAAGTGTGCGAGCAGGTGCTTACTTGTAAATTTGATAGAATATGCGAATCTTTATAATCACATCAAAAAACTACTGATTTGTGGATGACATTCGCAAAAAAGGGAATTTGTGAAGGTTTATATTATGTTAGATTTTGATAAATTAAGTACTTACCAATTTTAGGTCTTGCCTTCGTCCAGTCAACAAATTCATAGTTTTCTTCCGAATCCGACTCTCTTTCAACTTTCACGTTAACAAATATGTTGTTTCTCTTCGCCCGCGTGCAATTTTCATTAATTTTGTCGTTTTCAGGTGTTATTTCGTCAGAATTATCTTTATTCTGATTATTCGGAAGTGATATGAAGAAAACGGGTGCGTCTGATTTGTTATTTTCTTTGCAAAGCTCTTTTGGGGCTTTTGCCAGGATTGTATCTTGTACATTCGCAATTGGATTGTTAAACTGCATCTGTTCGTCATTTTTTCTTTTAAGAATAATTTTCGGTAGTTTTTGCTGAGCATTTTGTTTATAAGCCGTTTTTATAGCATCCGTGACATCTTTTAATTCCACAATTTTGTCTTTTTTCACCAAACTGTCTCTTACTTTTAAGAGTAAGTCTTGAGTTGCCATATATTTTTTGACAAAAATTGTTTGTACAGTTTCTGATGCGTCTTTTTCTTTTGAAACTATTTTATATACGTTGTTAATTTTTAAATTATCTGTTGCTACATTTTCTGGCATTTTAATATTTCCTTGAGGAATAGAAACTATTGTATTGTTTTTGATAACTGTTGCTGGTTTTGTATTATTTTTAAAAAGTATTTCACGATCCACTGAGTTGATTTTCTTTAAGGTTTGATTTATTTGCAGTTTGACAAAGTTTGTGTTTGGTTTTTTATTTATTACTTTTAAAATTGGATATTTTTTAACAGAAGGTTTTATTGTTGAATTAATTGGTGATTTATAAGTGCCACTGATCACTTTGTTCACTATTAGTTCTTTCTTTTTGTTATATAAAGTGTTGTCTTGGTTATGTCCTTGGTTTATTTTATCAATGTTTGTATTAAAAATTATAGAATTGTTTAGATCTTTGTCAGATGTCATGCTTTTGCAGTTAGTATCTGAAGCTCTGCTCATTTCTGTAGTATTTTCGTTAATTTTGTCATTGTTAATAATGTTTACTTTCTTGCTTTGTACACTTTTGATAATTTGATTGTCTTCTGTTATTTTGTTCTTATCAAACACAGAATTGATGCCGGTATCAATATTTTCAGGATTATTAGTTATTAATATATATTTGATTTTACCATTGACATCTTTCACTCCATAAGTAAAGTTTATTTGTGGTTCAGATGTTATATCATTAATGTGGATTTTTTCTTCATTTTTGTTAATGTCACCTTGCAATATTCCTTCATTTATGTTTGCATCACTTTGCAATACTTCTTCATTTATGTTAGTATCACTTTGTAATACTTCTTCATTTATGTTTGTGTCACTTAACAATACTTCTTCGTTTATGTTTGTGTCACTTAGCAATACTTCTTCATTTATGTTTGTGTCACTTAGCAATACTTCTTCATTTATGTTTGTGTCACTTAGCAATACTTCTTCATTTATGTTTGTGTCACTTAGCAATACTTCTTCATTTATGAGTGTGTCACTTTGCAATTCTTCTTCGTTTATATTTGTGTCACTTACCAATACTTCTTCATTTATGTTTGTGACACATTGCAATTCTTCTTCATTTATATTTGTGTCACTTAACAACACTTCTTCATTTATGTTTGTGTCACTAAGAAATACTTCTTCATTTATGTTTGTGTCACATTGCAATTCTTCTTCATTTATATTTGTGTCACTTAACAACACTTCTTCATTTATGTTTGTGTCACTAAGAAATACTTCTTCATTTATATTTGTGTCACTTAACAACACTTCTTCATTTATGTTTGTGTCACATTGCAATTCTTCTTCATTTATATTTGTGTCACTTTGCAATACTTCTTCATTTATGTTTATGTTACTTTGCAATATATTTTCATTAATGCTTAAATTACTTTTCAATTCTTCATTTAAAGTGGTATCTTGTGTTGTTTTTGGTACATCAGAATTGTGAACATCATGATTTGCCTTGGCTATTTCATTACCTACAGTTTCTGTACGATTTTGGATAACAGCTTCATTTACTTTGTTTTTTGCTTTTATAATTGCATACTTGCCACTTTTATTAACTGATTTATCAATATAGAGCACTACTTGTTCATTGTTTTTTGATTCAGAGGATGTTTCCGGATTAGAATTTGATCCAATCACATTAGATTCTGTCTGTACTGCAATGTGATGTTGTTCTATATTTTTAGGATCAACTTCAGTAATGTTTTTAGACTTTTCTACGCCCGTTATATCCTCGGCCGAGGTTTTTTGGTCGTTTTTAGCCATCCCATCTTTATGTAAATTAATATTTCTTTTTTCAAGTGATTTCTGAAAATGAACATGAATAATAATAATAATTGTGGTTTATACTCCAACAGAACAGGTTACCCTACTTACACTGTCAGAGTCAAATCACTATTTATAGGGTGTGTGGCGAACCTATATGTTGCTGTTTCAGGTCGCCGAGATTACTACAGGGCCTGCAACATGACCTAACGACTGCCTCCTACATATCTTATAGGATGAAATTTAAAATCTTATGATTTTAGACCATTTAGACTATATTTACTTTTTTTTGGTCCATGTATCTATCTATCTTTAACGGGGCTGGCAAAACCAGCAACACGTCGACCTATTGGTGCACTTCGCCGACAATTCTTACTCAAGAGTCATAAGATGTTAAGACTCTTCAACCCAGTAATTTCACTAGCTACAGAACCCTGCAACCGAAGCACAGTAATGCACATCAGTGCTCAGGCGGTACAATAACTGGCACTGTCAGGGTACCCACCTAGTCGACCTCCTGTAAAGGAAGTCTACCCCCGGTATATCTTACTAATATTATAAACGTGAAAGTCTGTAGAGTAGAAATGTATAGTTATCTGGATGTATGTTTGTTACTCTTTCACGCTTAAACGGGTGGTCCGATTGAGCTAAAATAATAGAAAACCGCTGGGCGTAGCTATTATAATAATTATTATTACAATCCGGCACCAAAGTACTCGTCAAGGCAAATCAAATGAGTCCAAAATAGATGGGGTAGCGTCGTTTAATTGCGGAGTTCCTATGACAACTTTCAGCTCCATCATCAGATCATAATAATATTGCATTGTCATCCGATTTATACATGCATGCAAAATTTCAGCAGCCCACTTCCCAATGGGTCAAATTAAACTTGCAAGATTTGATTACAGACAGACGGACAGACCCACAGACAACAGACAGGTGAAAGTAAATAAAAGATTGTAAAAAGCATTAACTTACTTTGAAACGGAGAAAGTTTTCATATGAAGATTTAGCTTGCTTTATGAATACCATGAATTTTTTCAAAACTAAATAACACTTGCTGCAAATTTGGTCTCCTTGTTGTGCCTGAGAACAAAAACAAGTAAATTTTAAAATTCCCAATATGGTGATACTACTTACCTTAGACTAAGATTTAATTGTGACTACTAACACATCTATGGACCCTAAAATAGTCTGAAATAAATGATTTTTATTTTATTTATTTATTAATACCAAAAAAAAACCGATTTTTCCGTCTCTCATTCTTGTCTTTTATTTATTTTTTCCAGGTTTTTTTCTAAGTGCCCGTATTTCTCTCGACTAGATTAAATATTTCTCTTTCTTTCAAAAAATGAAAGCAGTGGCCATCACGGATTTAAAATTTATCATAGTATGTTTTACTAGTCATGCTCTTCATTTAATACTCATATTGAAGGAGTTTGTGCCACGAACAGAGAGACAGTCAGAAATGTCCGACTTATACACAATTACTTATAACTCCCCGTCGTTTTTGTTTCAGAGAGTCAGAGGTTAATCAGAGTATGTAGTAGCACCGTGGAAGATCCCTATGCGTCTATGGTATTCTTCTTACAGTATCTTTCTTATGGTTTTCTTCCTCTAAGTGAGAGACCACCACTGATATGTGTGCCATAACATTTCTTTCAAGAGTTGGAAACGGTAATGTATGGAAAAACACAATAGATCCTAATGGGTTGATGTGTTGCTGGTTTTTACCAATAGTCCAGTCAATGAGTGCTCAAAAGGGGCATGTGGATCGAAAAGTCGAAAGCAGAAAAACTAACTTAGTAACTTTGTTTGGACTAGTTAGGAGATAAATATACTAAAAGTCTCCACCCCTCTAAAGTGAGCCCGAGCGAATAAAGTCAAAGTTGCAAATCTGATGACAGTTTAATAATCTGGTACCACTGTGGTGATCTAATGATGGATCTAAGAGGTGTCGGGTTCACTAATAGCCATTGAAGAGTTTCAGTAGACACCTCCTGTCTCCATCATCAGATCAGCTCAGTGGCACCAGATTATAGAACTGTCATCAGATTTCCTTACATTTGCAAAATTTTATTATGGTACGACAACCGAAAGTTGGTCAAATTTTATTTGCATAATTTTTTTTACTGTATGAAAAACTAACTACTAACTACTAACTAACTGTATGATAAGTGTCTTAAAAATAGACCGTGTTTCGAAGCTCATAGCTGGACAACGATGGTAGATAGATTTAAAGTGTAAAGGCCAAAGTTGTAAAATTTATTAGGTTTCATAATGTAGTAAAACAAATTATCATATGACACACAGTTAATGACATATAAGCAAAAAAAACTTAAAAATGGGACCTTCTACTCACCCCCCCTCGGGCTCACCTTAGAGGGGTGGGGAATTTTAGTATGTTTTTCTCCTAACTAGTCCAAATAAAGTTCCTAAGTTAGTTTTTCTGCTTTCAACTTTTCGATCCACAATTCTTCTCCCCCCCCCCCCCCCCCCCCTTACTACAGCCCCTGTTAAAGATATGTCTATCTATATCTTTAACAGGGACTGTAGTAAAGATATAGATAGACATTCTATGGAATAATAGTGTCTTTTGATTTTTTAATACATAAATGTTTTCAGTAAGGTATAACAGTAACAATTTTCATCTGATTACTTAATTATCATTGGTGCATCCGGCTGTCAGTTTATATCATACACATATAGGGACATGCTCGAAACTCCTTGACATGTAAAATTTTAGCAGGTCTTGGTCCTTCAAACCTTCTTCATTGGTACAATAATAGGTATTTAACTATTATAAAAATTTGCATGCCTGAAGGTGAGACTTGGAGCACATATATAATTTTTAACAATAAAATCTGTAAACTTGTATACACCCATGTGAGCGAATAAATGATTTGTATTTGTATTTGGTACCTCACACAGACATCTATCTCATCTGTCCCAAACCGGAGGACACAACACACCACCCGCACGCAAAATGGGCCGAGTGACCTAGTTTAGTGCTACCCAGTATTTTACAAAGGGGTCAGAGGATACCAAAGGGCACTGAGGGATTTTTTTTTTATAAATCATCAATTTTATAGTAGTTTCAAAACACTTTGAAAATATTTTGAAAAAATAAAAAATTTACGTGTTCATAAATGTTTTTTTTTTATAAAATGATGGAATTTATAATAGTTTCTAAACACTGAAAATATTTAAGAAAAAATTAAAAAAATCATGCCAAAATTTTTTTTTTTAATATTAAACTCAATATGCTGACATTTAGTATTGATACAGCTCCGGCTTATAAAAAACACTAGGGGTAGAAACCACAAGACTACGTGGGAGAGGGGTGCTCTGATTCGGTTTTGCATTAAAATTCGACCTAACTAGCATTCTAACTTTGTAAGATAAAGAGTAATATAATAATAATTTAGTTTTTTTTCTCCATTTAAGTAAATATTTACTTTTTACTTAATATTATTGTGGAAAAGCATTTTCATGAAAAATGGTCTATGGCAACCTTGATCCTGAGCCGCCCCTCTACCCATATCCAACATAAAAATGGGGTGTCAATAGAACACCACTTCCATCGAAAAATAAACAGTCTTTTGTCCTTTATAATCACGCCCTTATCTACTCAAACACCGAAAAAAAAATTAAGGACTAACCGGAGGTCAAAATTGTCTATGGCAACCTTGGTCCTGAGCCGCCCCTCTACCCATTCCCAATATAAAAAAGGGGTGTCAATAGAATACCACTTCCATTGAAAAATAAACTGTCTTTTTCCTCAGTGCCCCCTTTCGTACTCTACAACCGGGCTTTAACTCCCTTGAGACCATGCCGCCCTGGTTCGTATACATATATAATTTAATTAGATAATGTATTTACAGGTTCTTGTGGTTGATAAGTTTGTAAAGCATTCTGGCTGGACGTTTGACGGGTTTAGCCAGAATGCTTTACAACTTATCAACCACAAGAACATTAACGTACGTAACTTACAAAGACCGACTTGGTCAGATCGGAATAAAATAGTTGTTTTTCTCATTTCTTTGTTACGAACACATTACATGAGTCTGTGGTTTACAATAGGTTTATTTTTACCGTGAATTAGTGATTAGTATGAATAGTGACATAGTATTAGTGATATGCGATAGCAGCGCCTCTAGTGTCAAAAAAATCTAGTTTAACTATGTAATACTTATGATAGGTACATAGAGACAATCCATACCTCTATATTATGTGAATGTAGAAACCATAAATAGGTGGGCCCCAATGGAAACAACTTATTTTGAGGCCACTGAAAGCGCATACAAGTTACACACACTCTGAAGTTAAACTCATCATCAACCACATCGTCGGGAGCATCGTCCTTTTCCATTTTGTAAAATCACTTAAAACACTAAAGAATAGAGCAAACCGATGTAAAGTTTTATTCTATTTACTATTTTTAGTGCCGAAATACGTTCACAAAATGGAGCCAAGCCAAAGAGAAGAACGGTGACTTGACAATGACATTTGATCAACTTTGACATTGACAGTTGACCATCGATAAAAAACATTGGAAGTTTTTGTTATTATCACAGATTAAATACAATTTTTAGTTATTAAGTGGCACATGTAGCTTAATTATATTAAAATAGCCACAATAAGTGGTTATAAGTTATCGCCGTGGCGGAATTTAACTGCATTATAATACGGATTTACCAACTTTGCGATGCTGAGTCAGTAACACATGAATTACTGTGATTAGTGAGAATAGTGATTTAGTGAAATAGTATTAGTGAATAGCGACAGCAGCGCTTCTAGTGTTAAAAAAAATCTAGTTTTACTAAGTAATACTCATAGATTCTAAACAATCCATACCTCTATATTATGTGAATGTAGAAACCATAAATAGGTGGGCCCTAATGGAAACAGCTTATTTTGAGGCCACTGAAAGCGCATACAAGTTGCACACAATCTGAAGTTAAACTCATCATCAACCACATCGTCGGGACCGTCGTCCTTTTCCATTTTGTAAAATCACTTAAAACATTAAAGAATAGAGCAAACCGATGTATAGTTTTATTTTGTTTAATATTTTTAGTACCGAAATACGTTCACAAAATGGAGCCAAGCCAAAGAGAAGAACGGTGACTTGACAATGACATTTGATCAACTTTGACATTGACAGTTGACCATCGATAAAAAACATTGGAAGTTTTTGTTATTATCACAGATTAAATACAATTTTTAGTTATTAAGTAGCACATGTCACATGTAGCCTAATTATATTAAAATAGCTACAATAAGTGGTTATAAGTTATCGCCGTGGCGGAATTTAACTGCATTATAATACGGATTTACCAACTTTGCGATGCTGAGTCAGTAACACATGAATTACTGTGATTAGTGAGAATAGTGATTTAGTGAAATAGTATTAGTGAATAGCGACAGCAGCGCTTCTAGTGTTAAAAAAAATCTAGTTTTACTAAGTAATACTCATAGATTCTAAACAATCCATACCTCTATATTATGTGAATGTAGAAACCATAAATAGGTGGGCCCTAATGGAAACAGCTTATTTTGAGGCCACTGAAAGCGCATGCAAGTTGCACACAATCTGAAGTTAAACTCATCGTCAACCACATCGTCGGGACCGTCGTCCTTTTCCATTTTGTAAAATCACTTAAAACACTAAAAAACCGATGTATAGTTTTTATTCTGTTTACTATTTTTCTTAGATAAAACAGCTATTTTTAGTACCGAAAAAACGTTCACAAAATGGAGCCAAGCCAAAGAGAAAAGTGATTTGACAATGACATTTAATTTTCTTTGACATTGACAGTTGACCATCGGTAACAACATTGGAAGTTTTTGTTATTACCACAGACTAAATACATAGTTATAGTTATTTAATCCGCTGCGCCCAGCGGATTTACTGATTTACCCGCTGTACTACTATAGCCTATGGGTTATTCCAGGGTCTAAGCTATCTCTATACTTAATTTCAGCTCAATCGGTCCCCCCGTTTAGGCGTGAAAGAGTAACACACATCCAGACATACATTCTTACAAACTTTCACGTTTATAATATTAGTAAGATGTTATATGTGTTATGATTTTTATGTATTTGGGTCCAGAGGCCGATATATTAAAAACTTTTTGCGCATCACACGACTTTTATTTATCTTTTCCACTTAATTACAATATTACACACGAAAACAAATCTTACATTTTTCATGACATTTTTCCAGAGGATTCTTTCAAAGGATTCTTTCACAGAGTATAAAATTAGGGATCGGGTGCGTTCATAAATTATACAAAGTTTAACACCCCGTCTCGATTGAAACTTCTACTGAGTGAAATCGTTTTACAATAATTGAGTTATACTGAGATATATAGTTTAACATAAAATTCTTACAATTCACAATCAATTTAATAATAGAATTAAGTTATGTAATTACTTTAACAATATTTAGATGTTCAATCAAACAAATAATTATTAAACAATTTTCAGTGAACTTTTCATAGTAGACAGTTTTTCTTCTGCCAAAGATTTAGTTAACATATCTGCATTATTATTATGAGTTGCTACATATTCAATATTTATGAACTTTTTAGAAACAATGTCCTTTAAAAAATGAAATTTTATGTCTATATGTTTAGCACGTTTGCTATTTTCAAAAGATTTTGCAATTTGAATAGCACCACAATTGTCCATATATAGTATACACAACACATCACTATTAGAGTCATTTAGATCACTATACAGTCCTTTTATATATAATAAATCACAAGCACTTGTAGCCGCTGCTACATATTCTGCCTCTACTGTGGACAGAGCAACACATTCTTGTTTTCTTGAAAACCAGGCAACCGGACATCCACTATATAATGTCACAGATCCAGATACGCTTTTTCTATCAGTGTGTGAACCAGCCCAGTCTGCATCTGAATATGTCTCAATTGAATTTATTTCAGATTTTGTATACTGAAGTCCTGTTGTTTGTGTGCCTTTGAGATATCTGAGTGTTCTCTTAGCTTGAATCCACAAACTTCTTGTAGGTCTGTCTAGATACTGGCTTAGGTAAGAAGTTGCATATGAGATGTCTGGTCTTGATACTGTTGCAACAAACATTAGACTTCCTATTAATTGACGGTAAGGTATGTCTGTCACAATTGGCTCACTTTCATCAAGTTGAAATCCTTTTGTAAGTGGTGTAGCTGAGGATTTGCAGTCTTCCATTTTAAATTTCACTAACATATTTTCTATTTGTCTTTTGTGAGTAATCTTTAAGCTATTTTCCTCCTTTAATATTTCCATACCTAGGAATGATTTGGGCAATCCAAAATCTTTCACTTGAAATTCCTTTTTCAGATCTTCAACTACTTTTTCTATATCTTTGTCATGTCCAGTAAGTATTATGTCATCCACATATATTAGCATCCATACATTTATAGTTTCTCCTATGTATAGGCAAACATCATGTTGAGACCGTCGAAATCCTTTTTCTTTTGCAAAGTTATTGAATCTTTGATTCCAACATTTAGGGCTTTCTCTTAGGCCATAAAGTCCCCTATTTAGTTTTAGAACTTTGTTTTCTGATACTTTAATTCCTTCAGGTGGTTTAATATAAACTTCAGATTCAATTGTTCCATTCAGGAATGCTGTTGGCACGTCAAGTTGTCTAATATTCCATTCCTTTTGAACTGAATGCGCTAGTAGTGTACGAACAGAAGATATTCTTGCCACCGGTGCATAATTCTTTCCAAAATGTGTATCTTCTTTTAACTGGTATCCTTTTACTACAAGTCGAGCCTTTTTCAAATTATTTTCTTTCGTTTTGAATATCCATTTAGTTTCTATTGTTTTCTTATCTTTTGGCAAATCACATTCTGTCCATGTATTCATTTTTATTAAAGCTTCTTTCTCTTTTGTAATTGCTTCTTTCCATCCACCTTTTATAGCCTCTTCATAGTTCTGAGGATCACCCTCATTAATCAAACAGTATGCTTCATATAATTCAAAGTCTTTTAAGTGATTTGGCAATTTTACTTCTCGTTTTCTTAATTGGTTAGTATTACTTTCAGTATTGATATTTGTATCTTCTTGTTCCATGTTCTGTCTATCATGACTTTCTCTTTCTTGATTTATTGTTGTCTCTTTCTGATATTCTTCTTGTAATTTCCTTTTGTTTTCATTATTTTCCTGTATATGTTCATGATATTCATATTCTTCTTTGTTTTGTATTTTCCTGTATTTTATATCTTTTTCATTAAATCTTATGTCTCTTGTGACAATAACAGTATCGGTGATTGGATCCCATACTTTATATCCATTTCTTGCATATCCAATCATTCTGACTTCCTTAGCTCTTGGGTCTAATTTGTCTTGTCTTGGTAGTATGACCATCCAACCTTTAGCACCAAACGGCTTTAGTTTATTTAATTTCATTTCTCTTTGAAATATGATGGCTGGTATGTCAAACTGTATAGCACTTGATGGGCAACGATTTATCAAGTATGTTGCAGTTAAAACTGCATGGCCCCACAAGTATCTTGGCAAATTGGACTCGTCTAATATTGTTCTTGCTTTGTTAAATATTGTTCTATTAAGCCTCTCACTTTTTCCATTCATTTGAGGACTGTAAGGTACAGTGTACTCAATCTTGATTCCCTTTTCTTCACAGAAACTTTTCAAATATTTGGATGAATACTCTCCTCCATTATCACATCGAATCCTTTTTATCTTAAGTCCTTTCTCTGTTTCTATTTCTCTTATGTACTTTATTAGGTTATCTGCAGCTTCTGATTTATTCACTAGTAGGTAAGTTTGAGTAAAGTGTGAATAATCATCCAGTATAGTTTGGTAATATCTGTACCCTTCTTTTGTTGGTGTTTTCATTGGTCCTGCTACATCTGAATGTATAAGATCTCCTATATTTCTTGACTGAGGTTTTTCTACTGTTTTAAATGGTAATCTAGTACTTTTGTTTTTCATACAAATTTCACATACCTTTGTGTTGTATGGCAGATTCATTATTTGTAGTCCTTTGCGATTTAGATGTCCTAGCTTAATATGCCATAGGTCACTATCATGTATTTCTTGTGCAGATTGACTTTCATGTTCTTGATTTTGTTTCAATGTTAATTTCAAAATGTGAAGTTTTCCCTTTTTGGTTCCATAGTAAGTTTCTTTTTCAGATTTTATCATTAACTGTCCATTCTCAAATATTACACTTTTGCCTTTATTCATTAGTTCGTTAACTGATAGTAGATTATGAGCTATACCATCGACTATCAGTCCCTCAATTGTTATTGGTTTGTCTTCATAGTAGGTTTCTAATTGACCCTTTTTCTTTGCTTATAACATGTCGCCATTTGCAATTTTAATTTGGATTGGTATGTTCAAATCGCTCACATTTATCATAAATCTCTCATATTTTTCTTGTATGAAATGATGGGTTGCTCCGGAGTCTACAACAAAAATAGTTTCAGAAGACTCAACTGTCATAATGTTTTCGGTGCAGGCTACGAACATTTCCTTGTTATCATTTTCTCTTGTATTTTCTGTTACATGACCTTGTCCTTGACTTCTAAAATTTCCTCTGTAACTTGAACGTCCTCTGTTTCTAGATCTTCCTCGTCCTCTTTGTGTATGTTGTCTTACTTCAACTTTTTTGTCGCATTGATATGCCATGTGACCCTCTTTTCCACATTTATAACATGTTAGAAAGCTACTCTCTTCTTCTTTTCTTCCATTTTTATTTTCTTTAAATTTCAACTCTTCATCTAATAATCTTGATTTAACAAATTCCAGCGTTAGTTCTTTTTCAATGCTCATGGTCTCTAGCGTTGTTATGACTGTGTTGTATTCTTCTGGTAACGTTAGGAATAAGTGTGTAAGTTTGTCACTCTCATCTAACACACTGCCCACTGTTTCTAATTGTGCTATCAGGTTGTCAAACTGAAGAAAGTGGTCTTGTAGGTTTTGATTATTCTTGGTTTTCATGCTTATGAGCTTCTTTCTTAAATGTAGTTTGTTGAATACACTTTTTCTCTCAAATACGGCTTCTAGTGACTTCATCATGTCTGCGGCTGTATTACACTTATTAATTATGTTCAGGTACCGGTCACTGACACATTGTACTATGATTGATCGAGCTTTTGCGTCGTTTTCTTGTTTTTCTTTATCTCCCAGATCGTATTTACTTAATACTGACAAGTTTCTTTCTTCTAATAAGGTTTTTACACGGAATTTCCAATTTGAAAACGCTACATTGTCCTTTAACTTTGGAAAGTTGCATGTTCCCGTCGTCATTTTTCTGATGATCAACCACGCTCTGCTGTTATGATTTTTATGTATTTGGGTCCAGAGGCCGATATATTAAAAACTTTTTGCGCATCACACGACTTTTATTTATCTTTTCCACTTAATTACAATATTACACACGAAAACAAATCTTACATTTTTCATGACATTTTTCCAGAGGATTCTTTCAAAGGATTCTTTCACAGAGTATAAAATTAGGGATCGGGTGCGTTCATAAATTATACAAAGTTTAACAATATGTGGCCTAATTATATTAAATTAATCACAATAGCGGCGGCAGTTCCTGCTGAGCGGCTCAAGCGAAGTAAATATGCTAACCTCGATAGCGGTTATTTTTTTGAACTGTTTGGGGTAGAGACTAGAGACTTTGTATCCTTGGCTGTGGTCCTTGGGCTCCGTGAGCTCACCGCATTTTCCAAAATTTTACTGAGCGCTTGGTCAATGCGACGTTTGACCGAAATGCTGGGGTACCTATATTTGGCCCAACGTATAAGTATTGCCATTCAACTTGGCAATGCTGCCAACATTCTGGGCACTCTGCCATCTGACTAATAGTTTCTATTCTTTGATCTGACAGTGGTTTGGAGCTCTTGGATTTTCTGTAGATCGCGGCTTACAGCCGATCTGCGATTAATAAAAGTGTTCTTTACGGCTGTAGTATTGTTAGTTTGTTTTTCTCAATAAACCTACATGTGGTTATTTTAATTATAATATAATTAAGTTATCACCATGTAGGAACTTAACTGCGTTATAATCACTGAACTATAGTCACAGACTACAGTAAAATAGTGACTAGGTATAGTTATAATATAAGGATATTGCAACTTTGCTTTGGTTTTTGAAATATGTTTTTAAAGGTTATATTACGTTTTGCTGTGCCATCGTCTCTTTTTCGTGCAGAATTTACATGCTGCTGAGTGCTGAATCAGGGCCAAGAATCTGCACAAAAAAAGAGACGAGCAAGGATGAGGTTGGGCCATGTGACCACCCCGACCCTCGTCGCCGTTATGGGGGGCGAACTTTCGCTGGCAACCATGGTAAGAGCCATGGTTGCAAGCGAGGAGTCGTGGCAGGCCGCGGTTTCGTTCTGCGAGAATGTCATCTCGCAGAAGGAGATCGCGGAACGCGAACGGGAGGTCACCATCGACCTCCCGATGCGTGCCCGGAGAAGGGGGCGTCGGAGGCGCATCTTCCACGCCCTTCTCCAGCCCCCATAACCTGGGTCTAGGCGGCGAGTACGGGGGTACTCCGGCTACTCGTCGCCGCAAGCACAGACCCACGAGGTGGCGCGCGCGGTGTTTCCGCGCGCCCCTTGAGAGGGTGGGGTGAAACTCCTCTTCACCCCACCGCGGAGGGGTCCTCCTGTAAGTGAGGACCAAACGCCGTCGGGGCAGCGGATGAATGCTTCGGCGTACCCGTTGCCCCGGCATTATGGCGTCCCGCAGGACACCCCCAGGTTTTTTAGTGGGTATCCCCGCCGCTACCATCTTTGGCGGGGGAGTCCCACATACCACCTCGCGCCCCCCGGCGTGGGGTGATGATGCGTAACGCATTTTTCCTGGGTCAAAAAAAAAAAATGTGACCACCCCGGCCAGACTGTTTCGATTCAAAATTGTTGATAACCCTAATTGTTCCTGTGGCGAGTATAGTGATATAAACCACATATTTTTTGCTTGTCCTCTTTAAGATCGTTCTGTTTTTCTTTCTCAACTTTTAGCGATACATATCCCTTTTCCTACTTCCATTAGTTGTTTATTATACTATAATTCATATGAAATGTTATCTATTCTATCTGTATTTATAGACCGTTTCAATATTAAAATTTGATTTATATATTTTATATCCGCTTTAATCCTTTTCCTCTCCGTTTGAATTCCCGTATTTTTATGATTTTGATTTCCCAAACTTTGATTATAGCTAAAAACATTAGCAAAGCCAAAAAGTATAAAAAAAAAAAAAAAAAAAAAGAGACGAGCAACGCAAAACGTAACCAAAAATAACCTATAAAACACATTTTGATTTTAAAAACGCCACTTTGAGGCAACCAAAAGAAGCTAATTTAACTTGACACTGGCAAAACACGAAAGTGGAGACCATAATTTAATATCCCGTGAACTGAACATTCACGAATTTTACTCGACACTGGCAAAATGCATATGTTGCCATATTATTAACAAGTGAATTAAATTAAAAATTTAAAAAAACCCCCAACGCAATACGTAATTCACCATTTTTTGATGGCAGCCATCTTGGATTTTAAATTTTATATAGTGGGCTGTATTCTACTCGTTAAGCCCTTTCATTTGATACCCATATTGAGGGGGTCGTTAAAGAAAAAAGTAATCCGCCATTTTGTAGCGGCGGCCATCTTGGACCGATTTTCACCAAACATGGCTAAGAACACTCTCGACTAACTCTACTTTCAAACAAAAAAAACAAAATCAAAATCCGTTCATCCGTTTGGGCGCTACGATGCCACAGACAGACACATACACACACACAGACAGACAGACAGACAGACACGTCAAACTTATAACACCCCGTCGTTTTTGCGTCGGGGGTTAAAAAGAAAAAAAAAGAAGCTAAATTAAAAAAAAAAATGAAGTTGCATTTGATTTTGTACTGGTATCGTAAGAATTTTCAAAATTTTGTAATATTTGACAGTGGACGTTGGCAAAACGAGAGGTGATTTTGGTCGGGAATAACCCGCAGGCCTTCCCTTTGGACTTCCATATAATGTACATCTTGTAGTTTTACGCTGCGTTGCGTTTTATATTATAATTAAAGCCTTTATTGTTAAAAACCTCCTTGGGTGTTTATTCTTGAAGGATTTTTTTCACTGAGTTTTTAATGGAAATCTGCCAATTCCGTCACAGAGACTCGAGTTACACTGAGCGCGCCGCGATGCGGATGCTATTTCAAAATTATCAGTTTTCTCCAAAAATCCTGCACGTGCCAGGATTTTACCACATTTAGAGGAAAACGACAAAAGATCAACTCCAACTTTAAATGACTACAAGCAGAAATAATCATTGTGGCGACGCCAAAACGGATTTTTACGACAAACACAAGTCCTGGTACAAAGTCGATTTGGACGGAGATTTTATAACTAAAACTGAAGAAATAAACACAAAAAGAACGCTAAAAACCAAGATGGCTAAAGCAAGGACCACAGTTATGTATTTAACTACGCACAAAAGATCTGAAATGATTCCTAGGTCGAAACCTGTAGGTCTTGATTGCAGTCATAATTTTGTAACCGATGTCTGCATGAGAATTTCAGTTTTCTTGGCTGTAACGTTAGCTTGCTACTGCATTTTTGCATTCCTGTTGCCGTTTTTGAAAAATGATTGAAACGTATAATAAAAATCTTGTAAAAACGCTCTAGCAAATATTTTTTATTTTATTTTTAATACTACCTTCCTATTTTCAGTTTGCCGTCTTAAATAGCAACATTATTCTTAAAACAAATTTGGACCACGATCTCGTATGATATATATTATCGAAGATGCGGCCGTAGATGGTAGCAAACTAAACCTGTAAGGCGGGATAAATCCCTCCCCGGCTTCTCTGAACTTAACGTCAAACCGGAACACGGTTATAATAACCGTTTGGCGACACGGTTTTGTCGGTTTGTTCTTATATCGAGTCACACCGAATCCTGTAACACTGTTGAGAAAAATATTCGCAACGATCTCAATCTATTAAACTGCATGAAAATTCTGGGCAGCAACGACGCTAAATGAAACGCCTTTTATGACTTACTAGCGGCTCGTCCTCGCTGCCTCGCTTCGCTTCGGCTAATATAATGAATAAAAATTAAAAATATTATAATATGGTAGGTTCTCTAGATTTAATAAAATATTGTTTAAAAAGTAATTTTTGACTTTAAATTGGTCTAGCGGTTCGGGCTGAGAGATTTTGTTTAAACTGGCATTTTTGAACTCGTGATATCTTTTGAATGCAAAGCCCGATTTTAATAATTCAAAAAGTTATGTACAGATACTGAAACCATCTTATTTATCAAATAATTTATTTAGATAATTTCATTTCATAAGGATTCATACTAAGACATGAATCATGCGATCTTTTCGCCATTATCTGGTTTTTGATAAAATTTCTTTAAAAAAGTAGTTATTGCGTAGTAACTACAATAGTTAGATATATGGTACCGCGGACTTTTTTTTAGATAATTATATGTGCTTTAATTTTGTAGAACATATTTTGGTTCTAACATTCATAGTTTCCGCAGCGCATTCGATGAGACATTTTACGACTACATTTTTCATACCTTGGTTAACATTATTGAAGTTTTAATAGGGATCCCTAATTTTTTTGAGTCAAAAACATAGCCTATGTTACTCAGGGATAATGTGTGATTCTAATGGTGAAAGAATAATTTAAATCCGATCAGTAGTTTTTGAGTTTATTCGTTGCAAACATACAAAAATACAAATCTTTCCTCTTTATAATATTAGTGTAGATGTAGATGTAGATGTAGAAGTGTAGATGTAGATGTAGATAGTGTAGATGTAGATGTAGATATTAGTGTAGATGTAGACTAGAGACCCGGTGTGCACTTCGTTGCGTGTCATATACATATGTAAAAAGCGAAAATTTGGTGCTACCACTTAGACTATGATTGTATTCTGTACCGCAAAACGTCTTGGCCATAAACGCTTCATTTAGTAGTTGGCTCATTCTCATGGAATTGATTCTCATCGTCACCTTCATGGCAATTCTTATTTATTGCTTATTTGTAATGTTTATGTATAATATTGTATAGAGCTGGATAACACGAGTAAACTTTTATATAAATGATTTAAATCGTACGTTTCATTTCGAAGAAAAACAGTTTTGAAATTTTCGACGCCACGAAAGTGATTCAGTAATTATTTTTTCACAACTTTTTCAAGTAAAACCCTTTTAAAAGACTAAATCTACCAAAAATGTGCAATAAAACGACATTTTACGTAAAAACAAACCTCACTACAAAAGAAAATATGCGTAATTTGAGATATTACTTTACCATTCACTTTACTTTTTTATTAGTCAGAAATTTGGTTTGTATGTATATTAAAACCCTAACATAACAGATACAGTCCTTTTTAGTAGATAAAAAGGCTATTTCAAAAGAAAACAATATTTAAAAATCACTTACGTGGCTCTAAAATCACCTTCATGGTAAAAAACACTATGAAGGTGATGCCACGCTGGTGACGAAAATATCCCTTTTTGGTGAAATTCTGGAAAGTTTAGGTATAATGTATAAAATTAAATACTACATCTTTATCTCGCACATTTTGGCGTTTCAAAAAGCTAGCTTTGATTTAAATAACTAAAATGCAATGCATAAAAATGTTGTCCATGCAAGTGATCGATACACCCATGAATAAATTGAAACTTAGCAATTATATTTTTTCCCACGGCTCGATAAGTCCTAGATCCTACTTCTACGATTGCAGAACATGGCCGTCATTGAAATGAATCGAACTCTGTATTGGATTGTTGATGTTGTATTTAACAGCAGCCGTTAAACTACGCAAATCTAAAGCACCTAAAATCGTGTGACCGCCGCATTATATTATTTTAAATTCAAAATAATACTGAAAACTTTTTTTTAGTCTGTAGACCATAAAGTACCTATATTTGTTTGCGATAATTTTGGTATATGTTACATACAGATACATCAAAATTTGTTAAAGTAGTGCCCAAATGTTTAACTGCAACGCAAAGTGTGACACCATGAGAATACGAAAAATGGCCCCGATTTTGACCTTTCATGTTAAATTTTAGTATTATTTTTTGCGTCGTTTATGGTAATCTTCATTTATTTTGTAGCTTAATAAGTATATGTTTTATCCACCTATCCACAATTCATATCTCAGTCTTTAACCGTTTATGAAATATAACCGTGTGACCATCAATTTTGAGCTAAAATGAGAATGAACCAGTTATAGTTTTAGGGAGGGATTTATCCCGCCGTTTAGGTTGAGTCAGTTACCATCTACGGCCGCATCGACACTCAACATTAACATCACGGGAAATCGTGACGTGGAGTCTCGATCCCTGAATTTGTAGTATACTTACTTTCTTATGTTATAGAACTTGAAAATGGCTCATTAATGCGCAAATTCTGAGGGCTATATTCCCATTTACCAAATCGATTGCTCCCAGATGGTGGCAATTTTTTTTTTTTTTTGGACATTTTACACAGCGCCACCTAACCCCAAACTAAGTAAATTAATGCTTGTATTATGGTGACTAGGATAACGGATATAATACTTACATACTTTTCTTTTGTAAATACATACTTTTAATAGATATTGAGAACCACCCAGACCAGAAACAAATACCTGTGGATCACACAAACATTTGCCTCATGCGGGAATCGAACCCGCAACCTTTTGCGTTGCAAGCGGATATTAACCCACCGCACCACAGAGGTCGTCAAATTACCACTGAATGGCGGAAGTTATTGTCCCACTTTAAAATTGCTTTATACTGCTGTGTAGGTCGCCAAACCCCCCTCATCACCCTTTTTTACCCAGGAAAAATGCGTTACGCATCATCACCCCACGCCGGAGGGCGCGGGGCGGTATGTGGGACTCCCCTGTCGAAGATGGGCGCGACGGGCGGCGGAGATACCCACTAAAAACCTGGGGGGTGTTCCTGCGACAACTTGGAATTTATTCCCAAATGCTACCTAGGGGCAGTTGATAATGTGGGAACGAAAAGGAGTACGTCTAAGGCAGAATTTCAAAGAAAACAACACATTTAGTAAAATATAAATTTATTTAACAATACATTGTTAGTTTTATTTCAACTTCGCTTCGCTTCGGTTCTTAACCAACAAGGTTCTATATTTCACTAACAGATGGCGTTACTGTCACAAAAGTTACAACTAAAGTGCTTTTCACGAAAGAGGTCCCGCGGAATTTAGCGGAACTAAATTTAATTTTATCGACTGTACTAAATGAGTTTTTATAACGTACTTCATATCCTAAATATTTTTTATTTATTAGATAAAAAAAATACAGTCATGGTCTAACTTTGAATGATGTAGTAAAAATGGTTAAGTAAACATGGGCGAATCGTTAACTTATTTAGAAAATATTTTAAAGACCCGTTTTAAGCATCTGCTGTGTGTTTTATTAAAACAATTATAAGTTTACTTGCAATAGATAAATAAATCACATGAACAACCTTATTCAAAGTTAGATTAAAAGGTTCAAAGATTAGTGTACCTATTTAATTAAGAAATTATGAGGAACTTAATGTTATATAGATATTTTAACATTAATACGCGATGGTGGCGCCCCACAAAAAGGACTCCTTTCGTGAAAAGCACTCTTATGCCAAAACAATCTTTTTTTCAATAATTAGCCCTTTTATACTATACATCCAATTTAATCCGTGAATTCTTAATTTATTAAAGGAAAGATGTTTATAATAGGGATATTGAAAAAGTCCAGAGGGCCTATTGGCTAATTCTCACCCACTACGATTGATGACAACTTCAATGTACATTGTTGCGTTTGTTATTTTACTCAAATTAATGAGGATGTTGAAGCAAGTAATGTACACAATTTTGTCTATGGATTCTTGTATTTTACATGTCGTTTGGCAATAGCCAATAGGCTCTCAGAAGATTTATAAAAAATACAAGACATATATAATAAATTTAATTAAAATACAGCTGAGATTTTGTATCTCATCAAGCATTAAGTTGCTTGAGAGGATGTGACGTCTACTCGTGCTTGGTTGGAACATTTTATGCTAAAATGTGACCTAGCGCGTCCCCACCCAAAAACTTATAAAAGCGTTATATCTCCGCCATTTTTAATTATATTGATAAAACAAAAATACGTAGGTATCAAGTATTTTTATTATATATAGCTGACGGACTAAATTAATTTTTTTTTAGTTTTGACATCCCTATAATTAATTTTTATATGATAATTATTAAATAACACAGTATCGAACCAAAACGCATTAACAATTTCAATCAACAAAAACAAAATACATATCAAAAATTTCATACCAAAATTTTTCATAATATAATATTTTATTTTTTTCAAGTCCAAAGAAATACATATTTTATTATGTATTATACATATTTTATTTATTTATATTTATTCTAAATGGAATTGCATTGTTTTTATACATTAAAATATACAACCTTTTAAGTATATGAGTTTTTGCATCAGAAACTTACTGAAAACTTATCAAGATAGACAAATAATGCGATGAATTCAAATAAATAATATTATTAATATGTATATTAGCGAACCCGCGCGCACTTCGTCGCGCTTAATGTAAAATTATCCGTGTTTCTCTACTATATTATGCATGTATTATACATATAAACCTTGCTCTTAAATCACTCTATCTATTAATGAAAACGTGAATGAATGAGTAATGAATGAGTTACGTCTTTCAAAATTGTCCATGACATTGTCTGCACTCCTCCCATTTTCTTGTAAATTTTCTCCAGTTACAGGTCAACTGGTAGAAAATGCTATTTTAGCATTAAGTTAGTCCTAGCGTTGTGCTGAATAATAAAATAAATAAATAAATAAAATAAAACCGGCGGATGGCCGATGTGGTCGAAAAGTGCTCGAGTGGAGACCACGGACTAGCAAACGCAGCGTAGGACGTCCACCCACAAGGTGGACAGACGACATTATAAAGGTCGCCGGAAGACGCTGGATGCAGGTCGCTTCCAACCGGTACATATGGACGTCCAAAGGGGAGGCCTATGTTCAGCAGTGGACGTCTTACGGCTGAGATGATGATTAATGAAAACCACATCCAAATCCGCTGCGTAGGTTTTAAAGATATAAGCGTACATTAGGACAGACAAACGCGGGTAGCAACTTTATTTTATACTATAATGTGTGTGAAGTAAAATGTAAGTGATACAAAAAAAAAAACGATTTTACTAAGAACTACAGAATGCATATATTAGGTACTTTATAAAAATGTATCTCTACATAATTACAAAGGTATCAAAATTACTTATAACTTTTGAGTTAGAATCGTTGGTGCAGTGCACCTAGAATTTGACATCATTGTGAAATCCTGACACTGTACTGATTATGGGCAGCGTTATCTCTTACCATCACGAGAGCGTCTTGCCCGTATTCTTACTTTGAAAAAAAAATCCTATTTGAATAGTAATTAAATTCATGACAAACTAATTATTAAGTCAAATTATTTAATATTTTATAATATCATTACACACCCTAAAATATTTAGGTGGGCGTAATAAAGTCAAAACTCACTAAGAAAAATTTTGGTGCTCTGCCGGCCGCCGCCGCGTCAAACATAATTTAATATAATATTTATTCTGTAGTTCATTTATTTGTTGAACAGTTTTAAATTTACTATGCAGAATGTCATTTTAACTTTAAATATAAAGGGTTACTGATAATATTAACAAGTCAAATTTAAAAAAAATCTTTTAAAAACAAGCTTTTATTTAATTTAAAAATTTTTATTTAATTACCAGCCAGCACCAAAGTACTCAAGACAAATCAAATGAGCCCAAACTCGATGGGGTTGCGTCGTTTAATTACGGAGTTCCTATGACCACCTTCCAGCTCCATCATCAAATCAGGTCGATATAATAATTTTGCATTGTCATCCGATTTATACAGACATGTAAAATTTCAGCCCAATCGGATACCAGGAGCTGGGTCAAATTAAACTTGCAAGATTTGAATTTTGAATACAGACAGACAGGTGAAGGTAAATAAAAGCAGAATTATCAGCAACCCTGTATAATTTAAATATAATATTTCTTCGTTATCAATAAACAATAACAAAATTTTCGTAAATAATAATAATCATTTTTTTTATTTTATAAATAAAAAAATTAAAATTTTCACTATAAAGTTCTGCCGCGGCTTGTCGATGGGTGATCTAGAAAAAAAAACAAAATAAATGTAATTTTTTAAAATTTTATAAATATTGTTTACAGGGGTATTTGCATATCTGTTTGACCCAGTTCATAGAAAAGTGAATGGGGTCAAACTTATTGTTTGGACTGGAACTGGAATTCTGAGCAGGACAACAAAATGTACCTCTTGCTCTGTCACTCTTGGGAATAAAATATGCATTTTGCTTACTCAAAAACTCATACTCAAAATTCATTTATACAAATTACATTGGAGCACTTTTATAAGTCAACTAGCTTACCCGGCAAACGTTGTTTTGCCATATAATTAATAGGAATGATTAAAAGTTAATATGAGAGTTACACTGAGATAGCAAAATAATAATTGTCAACGTTACTACTACACTTGATGCATAAACAATAATGATGGCCGACAACTGTGTAGGGAGTGAGAAAGAAAGGAGACCGGCTTCGTTCTCATCCCTACTCCGTGCTGTTTACTGGGTCAGAAGTGACACATGTAGACATCTGGCGGGGATAACTAATTAAATGACGATTGATCAGTTTTCGACCGGAGAGGAAAAATTATTAAATTATTAAAATGGCTATTAAAAAATAAGGGTTGATCGTAGAAGGGTGAAAATTGAGGATTGTATGTATTTTTGTATGTTGTATCATAAAAAAATAGAAATTAAAAATTTTGTCTAAAAAATAAATAAAAAAATTTAGGGGTGGACAACCCCTAACATTTAGGGGGATAAAAAATAGATGTTGGTCGATTCTCATAGATACCGGATAAGCATAAAAAATTTCATCAAAATCGGTCAAGCCGTTTCGGAGGAGTATGGCAACGAAAACTGTGACACGAGAATTTTATATATTAGATTATACATTTTTTTCTATTTTAATACTCTACCGTTTCTTCTCAAAGCACCTCTATGAGAAGAACGAGCAAGAAACTCATAACATTTCATTTTTTTAACATGTGTTTACAGTTTACAATGTTTATCTTGGTTACATAATTTATAGTGCGTTTGAGGGGCACCAGCTGATTTATAATGCAGTGGTTTCCAGGCATCTTTGACTTTCATTAGTAATTTGTCAAGATGGCACATACTGGGACTAGACCAAAGACACTAAAAGATTGAGACATACTGGGACTAGACCAAAGACGCTAAAAGATTGAGACATACTGGGACTAGACCAAAGACGCTAAAAGATTGAGACATACTGGGACTAGACCAAAGACGCTAAAAGATAATCTTTGGTGTTGTTACTGAATGGCTCCATTTTACTCCACCAACTTCTGAGAACACATCTGATAAAGGCTGTCAAGCCGATTGCAGACAAAGAGAATTTAAAAAAAAATGTCTTTCATGACTCAAAAAGTCACACAGTTGGCAGTTTTCTATTTTATACTTTTTCTTTGTATAAGAGTTAATATTTTAATTTAATAGATTTGTTTACCTATGTTTTGGAATTATTTACTTTGAGTTGTTTTGTCAATGCTCACCTTTTTCGCTTATTATCGAAGCATCATCCTAGAAGAAAAAAATAACACATATTATTTTTAATAAAGGTTTTTTAATAAATTTACATGTGAGATATAAAAACAACCTTTTATTACACTGGGAAACAGCAGTTTTGTTTTATGAAGTTTTTTACCCGACTTTGTATGATTTTGATGATTCCAAATCTGTAGTCAGTTTTTGTCTAGCAGCTCTAGTTTTTGATATATGAACATATTTCTTTTTTAGGCAAAAGTACTACAATTTTAGAATTAAAATATATATTGCTCTTACTTAACATGAAAAATACTTTATTTTATGAGCTTTTCTTGGATGAGTTGAAACATCAGTCTTATTTCGAGTGCTCCAGCAGTAATCAGTCATCATATTTGCATTCCAACGACCCTGGTAACGCTCTTCCATAGTGCAAATATCCTGATAAACGGATAGTCCTTGTTCTTCGCTTAAATTTTAATAAGCTTCGCTAAGATTTGAAATCAGCGACGTTAAATAAGTAAGAAACAGTTAAGAAACTGCATAAAACAAAAAAAAAGTATGATTTTGTTTACCAGTGTTACTATTACCATTTAGCACCGAAGTGCTCGTCAAGACTCAAATGAGCTCAAACTCGATGGGGTTGCGTCGTTTAATTACGGATGGCCTATGGCCACCTTCCAGCTCCATCATCAGATCAGCTCCATGTCATAATAATATTGCATTGTCATCCGATTTATACATGCATACAACATTTTAGCTCAATCGAAAACCGGGCAGTGGATCAAATTAAACTTGCAAGATTTGATTACAGACACACAGACAACAGACAGGGTAAAGTAAATAAAGGCTTGTAATAATTAAGGCGTGTTTCCAGTGCCTGTTTTGGTTCAAACATTCAACACAAACATCACAAACTTTTTCAAAAAAACATTGTCAAACAAGAAGTTTTTGTTTGGTCCAACAATGTTTTTTGCTTTCCATATCCGATGGAAAGCACGTACAACAAAACATAATATCAATATTCATCAAAATCGCCGAGATTTTTTTTAATGTGATGTTTGTGTTGAATGTTTGAACTAAAACAGGCGCTGGAAACGCTGCTTTAGGAAGATGGTCATAATAATGATGATGGATGATGATAATGATAGATGGTGATGATGGATGATGATGATCATGCACTGTTGAGGCACGGTGACGTCACACTAGTCTGACGTCACCGTGTGATGTGAACACCGTAATGATAAATACACTTACAATGATGATGGATGATGATGATGATGAACTCACCACACGCGCTCGGTTCACAGTCATGCACTGTTGAGGCACGGTGACGTCACACTAGTCTCCTAATGATGAATACACTTACAATGATGATGGATGATGATGATGATGATGAACTCACCACACGCGCTCTGTTCACAGTCATGCACTGTTGAGGCACGGTGACGTCACACTAGTCTCCTTATGATGAATACACTTACAATGATGATGGATGATGGATGATGATGATGAACTCACCACACGCGCTCTGTTCACAGTCATGCACTGTTGAGGCACGGTGACGTCACACTAGTCTCCTAATGATGAATACACTTACAATGATGATGGATGATGATGATGAACTCACCACACGCGCTCTGTTCACAGTCATGCACTGTTGAGGCACGGTGACGTCACACTAGTCTCCTAATGATGAATACACTTACAATGATGATGGATGATGATGATGATGATGAACTCACCACACGCGCTCTTTTCACAGTCATGCACTGTTGAGGCACGGTGACGTCACACTAGTCTCCTAATGATGAATACACTTACAATGATGATGATGATGATGAAGAACTCACCACACGCGCTCTGTTCACAGTCATGCACTGTTGAGGCACGGTGACGTCACAGTAGTCTCCTTATGATAAATACACTTACAATGATGATGGATGATGATGATGATGAACTCACCACACGCGCTCGGTTCACAGTCATGCACTGTTGAGGCACGGTGACGTCACACTAGTCTCCTAATGATGAATACACTTACAATGATGATGGATGATGATGATGATGATGAACTCACCACACGCGCTCTGTTCACAGTCATGCACTGTTGAGGCACGGTGACGTCACACTAGTCTCCTAATGATGAATACACTTACAATGATGATGGATGATGATGATGATGATGAACTCACCACACGCGCTCTTTTCACAGTCATGCACTGTTGAGGCACGGTGACGTCACACTAGTCTCCTAATGATGAATACACTTACAATGATGATGGATGATGATGATGATGAAGAACTCACCACACGCGCTCTATTCACAGTCATGCACTGTTGAGGCACGGTGACGTCACAGTAGTCTCCTTATGATAAATACACTTACAATGATGATGGATGATGATGATGATGAACTCACCACACGCGCTCGGTTCACAGTCATGCACTGTTGAGGCACGGTGACGTCACACTAGTCTCCTAATGATGAATACACTTACAATGATGATGGATGATGATGATGATGATGAACTCACCACACGCGCTCTGTTCACAGTCATGCACTGTTGAGGCACGGTGACGTCACACTAGTCTCCTTATGATGAATACACTTACAATGATGATGGATGATGGATGATGATGATGAACTCACCACACGCGCTCTGTTCACAGTCATGCACTGTTGAGGCACGGTGACGTCACACTAGTCTCCTAATGATGAATACACTTACAATGATGATGGATGATGATGATGATGATGAACTCACCACACGCGCTCTGTTCACAGTCATGCACTGTTGAGGCACGGTGACGTCACACTAGTCTCCTAATGATGAATACACTTACAATGATGATGGATGATGATGATGATGATGAACTCACCACACGCGCTCTTTTCACAGTCATGCACTGTTGAGGCACGGTGACGTCACACTAGTCTCCTAATGATGAATACACTTACAATGATGATGGATGATGATGATGATGAAGAACTCACCACACGCGCTCTGTTCACAGTCATGCACTGTTGAGGCACGGTGACGTCACACTAGTCTCCTAATGATGAATACACTTACAATGATAATGGATGATGATGATGATGAAGAACTCACCACACGCGCTCTGTTCACAGTCATGCACTGTTGAGGCACGGTGACGTCACACTAGTCTCCTAATGATGAATACACTTACAATGATAATGGATGATGATGATGATGAAGAACTCACCACACGCGCTCTGTTCACAGTCATGCACTGTTGAGGCACGGTGACGTCACACTAGTCTCCTAATGATGAATACACTTACAATGATGATGGATGATGATGATGATGAAGAACTCACCACACGCGCTCTGTTCACAGTCATGCACTGTTGAGGCACGGTGACGTCAGGCTGGACCCCTAATGATGAATACACTTCGCGCAACATTAGTAGCATTGTGTCTTCGGATTCCCTGTAGACAATAATAATTTGTTTTATGACAAAAATAGCTGCGCCCAGCTGTTTTACCCGCTTTTCTATAGTCTATGTGTTATTCCAGGGTCTAAGCTATCTTTATACCATATTTCAGCTTAATCGGTCCACCCGGTTAGGTGTGAAAGAGCAACAAACATACATCCAGACTTCCATACATTCTTACAAACTTTCACATTTATAATATTAGTAAGATTTTATAGTCTATGCTCACTTGTATAGTCTATGACACATTCTATAGTCTATGCTCACCAATATCCAACATGGCTGAGGAGGTACCATCGTTTTCCAACACTTTCAGTGGTTGATAAATAAAGTTTTCATTTATTTATTTTATTTATTATTTGTTTATAATATTAGTAAGATTTTATAGTCTATTCTCACTTCAACTCACTTGTATGTATAGTCTTTGAAATATTCTATAGTCTATGCTCACCAATATCCAACATGGCTGCTCATAGCGAATAGATATTCGTTGATCATTTCCAACGGCGCCTCTTGCAATACGTAGTCAATTCGACGACCGTTGTTCAATCTACCCAACATTTCAGATGTCGCTTGCTATAAGGAACAAGTAAAATAAAAATAAAACTTTGAAAAACTAGCTTTTATTATTATTACCATCTAGCACCAGAATTAGCCAATAGGCCCTTAGCTCCATGTCATAATAATATTGCATTGTCATTCGTTTATACAGGTATGCAAAATTTCAGCTCAATCGGATACCGGGAAGTGGGTCAAATTGAACTTGCAATATTTAATTAAAGACCAACAGATAGATGAAAGTAAATAAAAGCTTGTAAAAAAACCCAATGCTAAAAACGTCATTCGTCCTTTTGTGGTGGCGGCCATCTTGGATCGATTTCAACCAAACATAGCTAAGAAAACTTCCGACCATAGGCGGATTTATGGGGGCAGGGGGCCAAGGCTCCCCTCAGAAGCATTGTAAAGATACGAATTTTGCACATATTTCATGGTCAAGATTATAATTTTACTCTCGGCGTTCGCAGCAAGCTACTCGCGCACTTATTATTAAGGATATTTGAACTTTCTAACTGTTCAGAGCAAGCTAAACACACACTTTTCGTAGTAAAAATTATAATATTTTTGCCCGTCTGCACCTTGCCCCCCCCAGAACCTGGATCCGCCAGTGCTCCCGACTATTTTCATCTTCTATCGGGGGTAGACTTCCTTTGCAGGAGGTCGACTAGGTGGGTACCCCAACAGTGCCAGTTATTCTACCGCCTGAGCAGTGATGTGCAAACATTACTGTGCGATAGAAGGACACTGTAGCTAGTGAAATTACTGGGTTGATGAGTCTTAGCTTATGACTCTTGAGTAAGAACCGTTGGCGCAGTGCACTCAGAATTTTACATCTTTGTTAAATCCTGAGCACTGTACTGATGATGGGCAGCGTTATCTCTTACCATCAGGAGAGTGTCTTGCTCGTCTTCTTACTTCTTTATATAAAAACTAGCTTATGCTCGCGGGTTTGCCCGCGTAACAAAATCCCTTCTTAGCGGAGGTCTACGTCAAAAAATCTATCTATATTCCAAATTTTAACCAAATCTGCCCAGTGGTTTGGGCTGTGCGTTGATAGATAGATAGATAGATAACTCTTTATTGCAACAAAGAAAACAATTAACACTAAATAAGTACATTTCAGTTAAGCAATGTTACAATTGATAGATCAGTCAGTCAATCAGTCACTCTTTCCTTTTATATATTTAGAAGATAGTATATTTATATTCTATTCTAATCTAAAGGTTCCATGTAACTCACCAGTTCACTAGCCTTGTCTTCTTTGTCATCACAGAGCTGTTCCTTCTCCATATCCTCTTCCACAACCTAGAACAATAAAGAAGATATGAATATGTAAAGAATAAACAAACTATTCCGCAAACTCACTATTATTAATGATAGTGCACTGAAAATAACGAGTACTTTTCAAATTGCAATAAGAAATTTTAAAGTACAATTAATTATTATAATACACGTACAATAATAAAAGAAACATATTTATAAAATTACTCATTCATTCGAGGTATAATAACAATTTAAGTGTCATTATACATTTGATTTAAATGCTATTATAAAAACAATTTAAGTGTCATTATAAAAATGATTTGAGCACCTATATAAATACTATTTCAAGGCCATTATAAATGGCATTTAAGGGCCATTATAAATCTTATTTACCACAATTATAAATATATTTAAGTGTCACTATTAATATGATTTAGTGTACCTTTTCAAGATTTCCATGCTTTTAATAAATATGATTTAATTGCCATTATAATACACTATTTAAGTGTTATTTCAGGACCTTTCACACAGCGCCACCTAACCCCAAGCTAAGCAACTTAAAACTTGTGTTACAATGGGTAGGATAACGGATGTAATACTTATATACTATTCTTCGTAAATACATACTTATAATAGATATTGAACCACCCAGACCAGAAAAAAAAACCTGTGGATTACACAAACATATGTTCCCATGCGGGAATGGAACCCACAACCTTCTGCGTTTCAAGCGGGTATTAGCCCACCGCACCACGGAGGTCGTCATTACAATAAATACTATTTAATTGACATTATACATTTGATTTAAGCGTTATTATAAATACTATTTAAGAGTCATTATAAATTTGATTTAAGTGTCATTATAAACATGATTTAATTGACATTATAAATATGATTATTTGACATTATAAATATGATTTAAGTGTCATTATAAATATGATTTAAGTGTCATTATACATACTATTTAATTGACATTATAAATATGATTTAAGTGTCATTATAAATACTATTTAATTGACATTATAAATATGATTTAAGTGTCATTATAAATAATATTCAATTGACATTATACATTTGATTTAAGTGTCATTATAAATACTATTTAATTGACATTATAAATTTGATTTAAGTGTTATTATAAATACTTTTTAATTGACATTATAAATTTGATTTAATTATCATTATAAATATCATTTAAGCATACTTTTTCAAGATGTCCATCATTATTCGGAGCGGTCCATTTGTTCCAAGTGGTACGCACTGACTCTATCAATTTCTGTTTCAAATCTGCGCCAACTCGGGTCATGGTGTCTTTTAACTCTGAAATATTATATTACATTAACACATACCGGGGGTAGACTTCCTTTGCAGGAGGTCGACAAGGAGGGTACTCCCAACAGTGCCAGTTATTCTACCGCCTGAGCAGCCATGTGCAAACATTGCTGTGCTTCGGTAGGAGGGCACTGTAGCTAGTGTAATTACTGGCCTGAAGAGTCTTAAATATTAGTCTCTGGAGTAAGAAGCGTTTGTTAACTTTTTAAAAATTCTTCAAAACAAGCCCCGCACAATATTATTGCACACATTTTACCTCCTCATGCAATTTTTTTTTATTATATCAAAATTGTACAAACCAGCCCTCGTAGCACATTTCGACATTGACATAAGAGTAGCAACTCCCGTCCCACTGTCAAGAGTAATTGACGTTTGTAAGAGTACAATGACATTGGGAGTAGCTGCAAATTGTATGCAATGACAGCGCGAGTAGCAAGAGTAGCGTTTTGATATATATGTCAGTTTACTTTTGACAGTGGGACGGGAGTTGCTAGTTTTATGTCAATGTCAAAGAATGTTTGAGCCCTTAGACAAAATATAAATAGATATATAGCCATTTTATGTGTGAGTGTGATGGCAATAGGGAAAATTCTGTGTGAAGAAACAGTAGAACCTATTTTTTCCGTCCCTTTCAGCGTGGACGGTTTATGTTGTTTGTCAAATTCTGTCAAACTGCTTCCCTTTGACAATAAAACCTATGTGTTTCGTTTTTTTTCCAAAATTTTAAAGCAATTTGAGACAATACAATGTTATTCAACTAGTTTATGACCTAAAATATCAATATATCGCTATTTTCATAAAATAATGAAAATCCATAAACTGTTTTTGTCTCATAGGTGGCCACGATGATGTGACCCCCCCTCGGCCTGTTTGAGCCGCAGGCCGAAAATAATATCTAGACTCCTTTTCACGAAAGAGGAAATTTAGCGGAACTAAATTTAGTTTTATCGATTATTACTAGACATCATATCCTAAATATTTTTATTTGTTAGACAAAATAAGTACCTATTTAATTTAAAAAAAAACTTGAGAGGTGTCAAGGGACACCCGGATGGAACGAAGTTCGATTAATGAAAATATCTGGCTTGCATTCTATAATAGAGAGATAGAGACAGACAGAGAAACATGCGCACGCCGCACAGCTTACAATAGCTTACTATAGCAAAAAGTGTCGTGACAACTTTTCGTAAGATTTTTTTCCGTCTAGCCCCCATTCACAACGCGCGATAAGGAACTTCGTTCCAATTAAATATGAGAAATTATGAAGAGTTGATATGTTATAAATATTTTAACTTTTGAAATGTGCGATAGTGGCGCCCCGCAAAAAGGACTACTTTCGTGAAAAGCACTTTATACTATTATATAAAGAGGTAATAATAAATAAAAATATCTGAATTTACCTAAATGCATCCTTTTTCTTCCTTTATGATGCGGAATCAATTCTGGCTTCACAAGTTGTAACTCAGAATTTATTAACGGCTCGATCCTATAACAAATAATCTTTTTTATTCTACCGCTTGAGCAGTGATGTGCAAACATTACTGTGCTTAGGTATGGCACTGTAGCTGTAGTGAAATTACTGGGCTGAAGAGTCTTAACATCTTATGACTCTTGAGTAAGAAGCGTTGGTGCAGTGCACCTAGAATTTCACATCATTATGAAATCTTGAGCACTGTACTGATTATGGGCAGCGTTATCTCTTACCATCAGGAGAACGTCTTGCTCGTCTTCTTATTTCTTTGCATAAAATTAGACTTGTATTGTAGAAAAAATATGACTTACCTGTAAGCAATCGGATCATAAGGATGGAAAATATTGAAGAAATTCTTGCATGTGGGTAGTTGGAAATTAAGTCCCAACGATTCGACCCCTCTTATACATTCGAATATTGCTGAAACCAACAAATTATTATAATAAACAAAATAATTATTAAGAAAATACTACAAAAGTAATCCGCCATTTTGTAGCGGCGGCCATCTTGGACCGATTTCCACCAAACATGGCTAAGAATACTCTCGACTAACTCTACTTTCAAACAAAAAAAAAACTAAATCAAAACCGTTCATCCGTTCGGGAGCTACGATGCCACAGACAGACACACACACAGACAGACACGTTAAACTTATAACACCCCGTCGTTTTTGCGTCGGGTGTTAAAAATGGCGGATTACATATTTTCCACAATTCCCTCAAAAAGTTTGACTATAAAAAAACAACACACTATGATAAATGAAAAATTTCAAATCTAAGATGGCCGCCACCACAAAATGGTGAATTACATATTGCGTTAGGGTTTTTTTTAAATTTTTAATTTAATTTCACTTGTTCATACAGAAAATTACAAAAGCGGGGGATATTGGCTCTTATATGTGGATTATTCTTACCGATAGGGCTGCCCAAAGCGTACAAAGCCGCAGGATGAAACTTGAGCTGTGGGTACTTAATATTACTTTGAGTTTCCGTTGCAGTGGACACGAACGTTTTTGGTGGCGCACTGTTGTCGAAAGACTGCAAGAAACAAGTGAAATTTAAAAAATACTTTTTAAAAACAAGCTTTAATTATTGTTATCATCTTGCATCATAAAGTACTCGTCAAGACGAATCAAATGAGCCCAAACTCGATGGGGTTGCGTTGTTTTATGACAGAGTTCCTTTGGCCACCTTCCAGCTCCATCATCAGATCAGCTCGATGTCATAAAAATATTGCATTGTCATCCGATTTACACACGCATGCAAATTTTCAGCTCAATTGGAAACCGGGAAGTGGGTCAAATTAAACTTGCAAGATTTGATTACAGACAGACAGACAGACAGACAGACAGACAGACAGACAGACAGACAGACAGACAGACAACAGACAGGTGAAAGTAATATAAAGCTTGTAAAAAGTAAATTTTAGGTAACAAAATCAACTTGCAACAAATCGTTGTAAAGAGGGTGTTACAAAATATATATTAGTCCAGTAAAAGAAGAAATGTGGATCGAAAAGTCGAAAGCAGAAAAACTAACTTAGTAACTTTGTTTGGACTAGTTAGGAGATAAACATACTAAAAGTCCCCACCCCTCCGAGGTGAGCCCGAGGGGGGGGAGGCCGAAGAAGGTCCCATTTTTAGGTTTTTTGCTTATATGTCAAAAACTGTGCGTTGTACGATGTTTTGTTGTGCTACATTATAGTCCAGTCAATTTAGACATTCGAAGTTACATAAAGTCCCAACAAGCTGAATTTCTGTGAAGTTGTTCAAAACATAATTATAAACAATGTCTAGAAGTTCCCCATCATTCCCCTGTAAGGAAAAAATTTAATTCAAGGTCAAAGGTCAAAACAATGAGTTTTTCGCGATTTTCAGCAAAACGGTAAGTTTTATCATAAAAACATCTTTGACAAAATTGTAGATCATAAAATTGTCTACAAAAAAATATTTAATACTTTTTTTTCTACGAGCCACCGTTTTTGAGATATAACGATTCAAAAAGTTGTAATCTCTTATATAAAATCGTTCGTACACTTTCGTGCTACCAACGCACAGCCCAAACGGCCGGACGGATTGAGCTGAAATTTGGACAGCGTATTCCTTGGAAGATTTCATCGTGCAATAAGAAGCGATTTTTTGAAATTCCCTCAGGAAAAGGAATTATTCCCGAAAAACGTTTGTATGCAAATCCGTAACCGTTTACCCGATTGAGCTGAAATTTTGTAAAACGATTGTTGGGATTGTGTTGAGGAACATTGAATAGTTTTTATGACACAATTTAACTTTAAAGAGGGGGTAAGGGGGGGGTCAAAGTTTGTATGGTAAATTTAGAACCGCTGGCCCTATTGAGCTGAAATTTGGTACAAAGGTAGACCAAGTCCTAAAAAATGATATGGGATACTTTTTATTCCAAAAATCAACCTCTAAGGCGGGATAAAGGAGGTCAATGTTTGAATACGAAATCAGTAACTAATGACCCCATTAAGCTACAATTTGGTTTAGACATAGTTCGAGCCTAATTTTTTGTAGACAATTTTATGATCTACAATTTTGTCTAAGATATTTTTATGTTAAAACTTACCGTTTTGCTGAAAATCGCGAAATGCTCATTTTTTTACCTTTGACCTTGAATTATTTTTTTTCCTTACAGGGGAATGATGGGGAACTTCTAGACATTGTTTATAATTATGTTTTGAACAACTTTACAAAAATTCAGCTTGTTGGGACTTTATGTAACTTCACTCTCATTTTTTGGTCTAAATTGACCGGACTATTATTAAACCTCATAAAATTTTCTACAACTTCGGCCTAGACACTTTTTATCTATCTCCAATCGTTGTCCAGCTATGAGCTTCCAAACATGGTCTATTTTGAAAACGCTTAAATTAGTTTTCCATACAAAGTCAGTAAAAAAATCTTACAAATAAAATTTGACCAACTTCTGGTTGTCGTATCATAATGAAACTTTGCAAATGTCTAGAAATCTGATGACAATTTAATAATCTGGTACTACTGAGCTGATGTGATGATGGAGCCAGGAGGTGTCTACTGAAACTCATCAATGGCTATTAGTAAAACCGGCGAGTTTAGGCTCATTACATTCGGATTGATGAGACGTAGGCACCTCATGGTCCATTATCAGACCCTCGACAGCAAGTGTAATGAAAAAGTCTCATCGATTCGAATGTAATGTGCCCAAACTCGACGGGTTTACTAATAGTCATTGAAAAGTTTCATTAGACACCTCCTGGCTCCATCATCAGATCAGCTCAGTGGTACCAGATTATTAAACTGTCATCAGATTTCTAGACATTTGCAAAGTTTCATTATGATACGACAACCAGAAGTTGGTAAAATTTTATTTTTAAGATTTTTTTACTGACTTTGTATGGAAAACTAATTTAAGCGTTTTCAAAATAGACCATGCTTGGAAGCTCATAGCTGGACAACGATTGGAGATAGATAAAAAGTGTCTAAACCGAAATTGTAGAAAATTTTATGAGGTTTAATAATGTAGTACTACAAAATATGGTACAACGCACAGTTTTTGACATATAATCAAAAAACCTAAAAATGGGACCTTCTTCGGCCTCCCCCCTCTCGGGCTCACCTCGGAGGGGTGGGGACTTTTAGTATGTTTATCTCCTAACTAGTCCAAACAAAGTTACTAAGTTAGTTTTTCTGCTTTCGACTTTTCGATCCACATACCCTTTTTGGGCACTCATTGACTGGGCTAATATGGCTGATTTAAAGTTACTTTTAGGCAACAAAATCAACTTTTGCATACATCATCATCTCAGCCATAGGACGTCCACTGCTGAATATAGGCCTCCCCTTTGGACTTCCACAATATATCGGATGGAAGCGACCTACATCCAGCGGCTTCCGGCGACCTTTATAAAGTCGTCTGTCCAACTTGTGGGTGGACGTCCTACATTACAGTTTCACACATTATAGGTACAAATCCTTACCTCATTAGTCTGATGACACAGCAAATCGTACAATATGACGCTGTACCAGTGAGTGGCCGCCCAGTGACACATGCCTGGTAAAGCTTGAGTTGTGGGACTTGAACAAATCTCTTATCTTACGTCAAGAATCTGACGTTTAGCAAGAGGCTACTATGGCCGCTCCCACTGTCATTGGAAACAGTTGCAGCTTTCCCCATGTCATTGTGCTCTTACAGAGTTGTCAAAATGGGCGAGTGATTTAAAGTCACTTTTAGGCAACAAAATCAACATTTTCACACATTAAAGGTACAAACCTTACCTCAATGGTTTGATAACACAGCAAATCATACAATATGACGCTGCCCAGCGAGTGACCGCCCAGTGACACATGCCCGGTAAAGCTTGGGTAAAAATTCTCTTATCTTACGTCAAGAGTCTGACGTTTATCAAGAGGATATTCTCGCTGCTCCCACTGTCATTGCAAAGAGATTTGCAACTTTTCCCAATGTCATTGTTCTTACAGAGTTGTCAAAATGGGCGAGTGATTTAAAGTCACTTTTAGGCAACGAAATCAACATTTTCATACATAAAAGGTCCAAATCCTTACCTCAGTGGTCTGATGACACAGCAAATCATACAATATGACGCTGCCCAGCGAGTGGCCGCCCAGTGACACATGCCCGGTAAAGCTCGGGTTGCGAGACTTGAATAACTCGTACACTCGGTTCATTTCCGAGCACACCGTGTCGACTATCATCTGTAACAAAATGATGGGTTAATTCGCCGTTTCGGATAATAGATGGCGTTACATGATATCTATGTATGCGTAAACATAGATATGGGTGGAATCGTTGGCACAGCAATACCAAAAGATGCCCTCATGGCCCATGGTTATTGTTTGAGAAAAGGTACCCAGGTTGCTATTATATGTGTAAAAATACCTAGATGGTTATAATATGGGAAAAGGTACCCGGGTACCTTGTCTCATACAATAGGGTGCTTGTTGTATGGGACAAGGCACCCGGGTAGCTGTTATATGAGACAAGGTACCCGGGTACTTATTGTATAAGACAAGGTACCCGGGTACCTGTTGTATGGGTGAAGGTACTCGGGTACCTGTTGTGTGGGTGAAGGTATCCGGGTACCTTGTCTTATACAACAGGTACCTACCCGGGTACCTTTTTTATACAATAGGCACCTGAGTGCCTTTTCCCATACAATAGGTACCCGAGTATTTTGTATGGGAGAAGGTACCCGGGTACCTATTGTATGGATGAAGGTACCCGGGTACCTATTGTATGATACAAGGTACCCGGGTACCTCGTCACACAAATCTGACCTGATGGAACACGGGGCTGGTGTAGAACAGCACATCCAACACCGTGTTATTAGTGAACGCTCTCAAACGCGGGATGGACTCGAGAGTGACTCGACACAGTCAGTGGGGCAGGTTGTATGGGATGACACACCCAGCTGGTTATTGTATGGGTTAAGGTACCTACCCGGGTATCTATTGTATGATACAAGGTAGCCGGGTACCTATTGTATGAGACAAGGCACCCGTGTACCTGTTGTATAAGACAAGGTACCCGGGTACCTGTTGTATGAGACAAGTACACCCATACAATAACCAGCTGGGTGTGTCATCCCATACAACCCGCTCCACTGACTGTCTCGAGTCACTCTGGAGTCCATCCTGCTATTCTCTCTTGTCTCATACAATAGGTACCCAGGTACCTCATCTGTTAAATACGAGAGTAGGGTAGGACAATTGAAACACACCATGGCTAGTTTCACACTGTTTAATGACCGTTGGTCGCAGCCAGCGGTAGATATCTATATCTATGTATGCGCATACATAACATCTCTCCCTCTAGTTAATACTAATATAACTACATAACTAGGTGCAATATAATCATCATAATAATATTATATTGATAGATATACATAGATAGAGTAACAGGTAGTCGATGCCTATGTGTATATTTCTGGGACTTTTAATGAAGGTCAAGTAAACGTCACGCAGTTATCCTCTTCCTGGGATTCATCGGAACCGGGTTCGTATACCAACTGCCTTCTCCTCTCCGGGCGTGTGACACGTACATTGACGGGAGTCGCGAACTCTGACGAGTGTCCCGACACCGTGCTTACTGTGCTCGGTGACTGATCGACATCGTCGCTCACTTGTGCGGGTGTCAGTCGGGGCGATGCAGGTGTGAGCGCTGGCGCCAGCACCTGCGGCGTTGATGGCCGCGGAGCACTGGGTGACGGCGGCATGAGTGGCGGCGCCGGTGTCGGCGGCGGTGACGTGGGACTCGACACATGTATGCAATTTTTATCGTTACTTGTCCCTTTATATAAAACTAATTGGTTTTTGTGTCTTTTAACCACAATTGAGCTGTTATTGTCCTTAACTAAATACAAGACTTTGCCTAACCTTTTAATTATGGTACCTTTGCACCATGAATAACTTGTTTTTGATGTATACTTTTTATACAATACATGATCGTTTTTATTGAAAAACACAGTTTTCTTGTCCTCTTGACCTATGCTACGAGACCTAGTCTTATCATGTAAGTTCGGTATTGTCAGTTTAGAGGATAACAAAGGCTTGGGCTTAATTAAATCAAGCCGAGATCTCAACTTCCGGCCAAACACAAGTTGTGACGGTGAAAAACCCGTAGCAGTATGAACTGAATTACGATAGTCCATTAAATATTTCAACAATTTAATGGCTGCTGTATTACCGTTTTGACTCGAGATCAACGATGATTTTATACCCTTTTTGACTATTTTTACAAAACTCTCTGCCTGACCGTTACTCGCCGGGTGGTACACCGGAGAGGTAACGTGCGAAATTCCATTTGATTTGCAAAATGTCTCGAATTCTTCGGAGCAGAGAGCTGTACCATTATCACTCACAACCGTTTTCGGCAAGCCAAACCTTGAAATAAAATCGCACATTTTATTCTTAACTGCAGCTGATGTCGTGGTTGTATTCATGTTGTAAACTTCTACCCATTTGGAGTACGCATTAACGCATCTACTATCACTAGGTATGTACAGTTCCTGATCGGACCCAAGAAATCTATGTGTATGCGCGCGAATGAGCTGTCCGGGCATTCCCAGGCAGCGAGCGGGGCGCGGGGCGGCGCGGGACGCAGCTGATTGCATACGTCGCATGACGCAATCATGGTTTCTAAAGATTTGTCGATACCGGGGAACCAAAATCGACCTCGAGCTTCGGCTTTTGTTTTAACTATTCCTAGGTGAGAGGAGTGTAATTCTCTTAGCATGGTTTCCTGCAGACTCCCCGGAAGGACTATTTTGTGACCCCTCATTATACATCCGGATTCCACCGATAACTCGTTTTTACAATTAAAATATGGTTTATATCTTAAATCGTTACATTTCCGCGGCCAACCTTCAGTAATGAGTGTTTTAATCGTACTGAGTACGGCGTCCTTATTTGTTTCGTCACGTATCTTTTCTATTGTCACCGGCATGCTACCATCAGTGACGAAACAAATGTATGTCGCGCGATCACAACCTATCTCTGTCTCAGCGCAGTTTTGTTCGGTGCAGGAGCACGCGCTCGGTGAGGCGCGGCCGCGAGGGTCGCGCGGGCGGTGCTCGCTTGCTTGGACAGGTAAACTTGCACGGGATAGATAATCTGCAGAATTATCGCCGCTACGTATATACTCGATAGTATAGTTGTAGCTACTGAGGAATAACGCATATCGTTGTAGCCTGTTTGCCGACATTTCCGGTATGCCCTTGTAGGGGCCAAATATAGATAACAGAGGCTTATGATCCGTCCTTAATATAAATGGCTCCGCCTTACCGTACAGATACTGATGATACCTACGTATTCCGAATATGATGGCTGTGGCTTCTTTTTGTATCTGTGCATACCGTGTTTCGGCCGCGTTCAACGTGCGGGATGCGAACGAGATGGGTCGCTCGACGCCGTCTACGTCGATCTGTGACAATATTGCCCCTAAACCCACCGGCGATGCGTCCACCGTTAAAATTAACTTTGCTTTTGGATTAAAATGCGCTAGAACCTGCTCTGACGTCATAATCGTTTTAATAGTTTCGAATGCTGACTGGTGTTCAGCTGTCCAGTTCCACTTAGTACCCTTTTTCAGCAGATCATATAATGGGCATAGAATAGACGAAGCATTCGGCACAAAATTCCTATAGTAATTAATTAGCCCTAGGAAAGACTGTAGCTGTTGGACGTTTTTAGGTACTGGAGCCTCAGTCATAGCTTTTACCTTCTCCGGTGCTTTCTTAAGGCCATCCCCAGACACAATGTACCCCAAATAAGAAATTTCTTTTTGAAAGAAACTACACTTATCTTTTCTTAAAGTCAACCCGGCGTCTTGAAGCTTCTTTAGTACAGCATTTACCTTTAAGAGATGCTCATGCTCGTTATTTCCCGCGAAAATTAAAATGTCGTCCAACAGGCACACTACACCCTCTATACCGGCCAGCACTCTTTCAATTGCTCTTTGAAATAGGTATTGACGGGGCACTGGACAGGCCGAATACGAGTCTATTGAATGTATATAGACCTCGGTGGGTATTTATACACGTGAATTTTTTCGACTCTTCGCTCAGTTCCAATTGATTGTAAGCCATCGATAAGTCTATTTTGGAAAATATTTTCCCGCCGTGAATTTTAGAAAACAGTTCGTTAATAGTGGGCAGGGGATACTGTTCTACTAGCAACTGTTTGTTAATAGTCACAGAGTAGTCGGCGCACAATCGAACCGCCCCATCTCGTTTAAGCACTGGGACAATTGGGGAAGCGTAGTCTGAATATTGAACCGGTTTTATGATATCTAAATCTACTAATCTGTCGATTTCCTCATCTACCTTTGCTTTCAATGCGAACGCCACCGAACGAGCCTTAAAAAAAAACTGGTTTCGAGTTTTCTTTAACCTGTAACTGAACCCTGTATTTATTAAATTTCCCCAAGTTTTCAGAAAACAATTGTGAATATTCTTTTTCCAATTGGTTGACCATTATCTCAGTCTCATTGTTGTATATGCCTGGCACTTGACAATTAAAGTTTACGGGTGATAATTGTAAATTGAACTTTGCAATAAAATCCCTTCCTAATAATGGTGGGCCTCCGTCTCGCACCACAAAAAAATCTATCAGGTGCGTCTGTCCAACATAACTTACTGGCAGTCGTACCATACCTATACAACATATATGCCTACCATTGTAGGACATCAGCTGCTTTTTAGTACGTGATAATGGTACATCTTTGAATTTGGTTTTATAATATGCCTCTGAGACCACCGTTACCGACGAACCACTATCAATCTCGAATCGAAACGGCAAATTGTTTATAGTAACATTTTCTACCATGGGCTCACCAGATATCGAACGAATATGGAGTAGCTCACCCTTACCGCCTTCACCGTTGTTATCCTTAACACTGTAATCCATTGTTTGATTCACACAGGGACACATCTTAACCAAATGACCGATTTTATTACACTTTTTGCACTTATTTTTAGCGAATCTACACTCCGCCATCTTATGATTCGAATAACCGCAGATACTACACGTATTATGTTGGTTGTTATCACTGCTTTTAACAATTTTAGACACTTCATCCTTGGTATCAGCAACGGCGACGGGATCCTTCCCACTGGACTCAGCGGCTGCGCGCGCGCTACTGAGGTTTTCGGCGGTTTCGACGACTTTGACCAATGTTTGATTCTTTATGTCCTGCGAATATAGTTTTTCCTTTACATAACCGGAACGCAAACCCATAATGAATCTGTCGCGCAGTGCTTCCTCCACATTAAGGAAGCCGCAGCGCGAAGTAAGGCCCCGTAGTCTCGCTGCCCACTGCGAGTGAGACTCCGCCGCTTCCTGTGTCGCTGCATAAAACTTATGCCGTTCCCCGAAGCCGACCGTCGTTGGAGTGAAATGTATATCCAGGAACGTAATTATTTCCTGGTAGGGCACCTCTGTAATGTTCTTCGGCAGAACTAAATCCTGCGCCAACTTGTAGGTACCCTCGGCGAGTGCGCTGAGGAGAATGGCCCTCCTCTTCTTGCCATCAGGATCTGTGTCCTCGTCCACGTCATTAGCAATAAAATATTGCGTAATACGACCCTTGTAAACCTCCCACGTTTGCAAATTATGATCAAAACTGCACAAAATACCGTAAATCGACCGAGTCATTTTTTCGATTCGCGGGTAGAAATCCGATCGTCGCCAATGTTAAATACGAGAGTAGGGTAGGACAATTGAAACACACCGTGGCTAGTTTCACACTGTTTATTTATTTATTTATTTATTTATTTATTTATTCAGTAGGAACATTATGAGCTAACAGATATACTCCAAAGCACTCATAAGTTAAATTAAGTATGACAACACAAATACATTTAGACACAAATATTACAATTACAATACACAGACATTGCACAAATAATGGCAGAGACGCTTATACAAAGTGGCAATGTTGTCAGCGTGTATGTCAGCATCCTGGACATTTTGGAGGAATTGGTTCAGTATTCCTACTGCTCTCGGTGTGGGCGCATTATTTGCGTAGAGCGTATGCAGTGGACAAGGATTAGCAAATAGGCGATGGTGACGCCGACCAGCTCGAGTATAGTTTTGTGGTACATAGTACTGCATGCTGCTCAGCACCGAGGGGTTGTCCACCTCGTTACGCAACAACATGCAGTAGTGCATACATAGGATTAGCTTGCGTCTAAGTTCGAGAGTATCGAGCCCTACCATTCCAGAGACAAAAAGAGACGGGAAAAGGAAGGGATAGTATCCATAGTCTCTCTTGTAGAGATACCTTGCAAATTTGCGCTGCACTCTTTCTAGCATGATGGCATACTTTTTCTCGCGTGGATCCCAGACAACAGCTCCAAACTCAAGAGTGCTTCGTACATATGCATTATACAACGCTATAGGCACATTTCTAGACTGGAAATGGTAAGAGGTGCGGGTAATAAAACCTAGTGCTTTACTAGCTTTTTTACTAATACTAGTAATATGCTCACGGAAATTCAACTCTCTGTCCATGATTACGCCAAGATCACGGATTTTTTCAACACGCTCAAGAAGAACTCCGTCTAGACTATATTGATAGTTTTGAGGAACTGTAGACCTAGTGAAAGTTATAGTTTTGCATTTGGAGACATTGAATGTTAGGTTGTTAGCACAAGCCCAAGCCGCGACTGCATTTATGTCAGACTGTAGTTTTTCACAGTCAGATGGACTGCTGACACTGAGAAACAACTTCATATCATCAGCAAACAATAGGCACTTAGCTGAACTGAGAGCTAGAGGAACGTCATTGATCATAAGCGTAAAGAGCGTTGGGCCTAGCGTACTTCCTTGACTCACACCAGATCTAGTGTAGTACTCTTTGGATATGTATTTTCCTGTTTGTACATATTGTCTACGGTCTCTGAGGTAGTTGGCTATAAATTTCAAGAGATTTAGCGAGAACCCGTAACTTGAAAGCTTAGACAATAGGACATCATTATCGACAACATCAAATGCCTTCCGAAGGTCAAAATATGCTGCATCAACCCGCTTGCCAGCATCCATTTGAGCCGTCACATAGTCTAAAAATACGACATGGTTAGTATTGGTGGAGCGTGCTCTACGGAACCCATGCTGGCTGTCGTGCAATAAACAATTAATTTGAGCAGTTAAACACTTGTTTATAATTGTTTCAAATATTTTCCCAAACGCAGATAGTACGGCAATAGGCCTATGACTCTGCACTTCAGACGAACTATCCTTCGGTACTGGAGTAACTCTAGTTACCTTCCACGAAGCCGGATATATATTTTTTTGCACACAAAGGTTATATATATATAAGAGCGGCGTTTCAAACGCAGCTAGACAGTCTTTTATAAGAAAACTGGGGATACAGTCTGGTCCGAACGCAGAGAAAGCTTTAAGCTCTTTTACCGCGTGACGCAGGGCAGGGGCTATAATTTTGTTTAGACTTATACAGTTTGGCATTTTTGCAGCGAAGCTGTGGCTATCTTGCTCAGCAATAAGGGCTTCTAGCTGAGGGGAAACATTTAAAAAGACGGAACTAAAATATTCCGCAAAGGCATCAGCCGCTTCTTGTCCTACTACTACTCTACTATTAAATAAATATTCGTGACACTTTTTTCTATCTTTGCGTCTTTCTTTCACATATGTCCAAAAACTTTTTGGGTTGCGGCAAATATCACCTTCTACTGAACGCAGATGTTGAGTATAGGCATCATCTATTAGTATTTTTACTTTTTCCCTATAGTAACCAAACATAGCTTTGTTGAACTCTAAGCCATTACATTTGAATTTTTTGTGGTGAAAGAATTTTTGTTTGATGTTATATTAATGACCGTTGGTCGCAGCCAGCGGTAGATATCTATATCTATGTATGCGCATACATAACATCATCACACAAATCTCACCTGTTGGAACACAGGGCTGGTGTAGAACAGTACATCCAACACGGTGTTGTTGGTGAACGCTCTCAAACGTGGAATTGACTCGAGAGTGACTCGAGACAGCCGCGAGTCAACACCGGACTCGCCTGAATGGAGTTGCGCGTGCCATGATATTGGTAACACCTGGACAAAGACGAGTGACTTAAAAATTTAAGTTTAAAACAATTGCTATTTAAAATAAGTATAATTGAAAACAAATGAAGTTAAAAACCAGTTTAAACCAGTGAAGTTTGAAATTTTTATGTTTTAATTTTTCTTATTAAAACTCAAACATCATTTATTGTTTAAATAGGCTACAATGGAACACCATTGTTAGTCAATTGACTCGTAACAATCATTTAGTTCTATTTTTAGACTATAACTCTCTTTTGTAAAGCACCTCTGCGAGAAGAACGAGCAAGAAACTCAAAGGGATAGTTTTTTAAATGTGTTTACAATGTTTATGTTAACAACTATGAGGTAAAACAAAATTTAACAAACTTCAAGCGAGACTTCAAGATACAAATCGATTTTTAAAACATACTCTCCAAATTGTAAATCTTTTATTTACAAGTTAAGGAGTAAAAAATAAACCAACACAAAATTTTGCTCACCTCAATCCTGTTAACCATTCCGTTGTCATATGAATTCTTGTAATGTGACTGCAGTAATTGAAAACTAGTTGTCCTGAAGTCGTCCACTGCGACAGAAAAAAAAGAAAATATAAACAATATTGTTATTTTAAAATTAAACCTAATGGTGTACCAATTGGCAGGGTTATCACACAGAGCGATCTCTTTCAGAAAATCGTGCAGGGAGAGGAAATATACAATAAACGACTAACCAATTTCTGATCATGAGTAGAGTTTTTTCTTACCACAAGAAAAGCGTCTTGCTCGTCTTCTTTGTATTTGGAATCAATTTTCTAGATTCTAAAAGATGCTTCATCGACTTAACCACTTCCTCCACAAATCAGAACCTCAAATCGCAAGCTGACCCCACACCGTGGCACAGAAGATGATATATACTCTAGATCATTCAATCTTCCAGAAGATGCTATAGCAAGACTTACCCACTTCCTCCACAGATCTGAACCTCAGATCGCAAGCTGACCCCACACCGTGGCACAGAAGTAGGAGGTGTTCTATGCGGGATGGTTCACAATCTTCTATTTCAGACTCTTCGTGGCCTCGGCGGACTACACGTGGCCTTGATGTTGCTTGCTGAACAAAAAATAAATAAACAAGTCAATAAGCGAGAGCGTAGAGCATTGTCGGTTCGTTGCAATATGCTGGCTCGCAGATTTGCACGCTGTACTAAGGAAGTGAAGGTGACGCTTTTTAAGGCTTACTGCCAAAGCTTCTACACGTGCAGCCTGTGGGTTCGTTATACGCAGCGAGCCTATAATGATCTACGCATACAATACAATAACGCCTTCAGGGTGTTGATGGGGCTCCCACGCTTCTGTAGCGCATCGCGAATGTTTGCGGAGGGTCATGTTGACGATTTCTTCGCCATCATGAGGAAACGAGCCGCGTCGATATGGCACAGGATGCGTGTGAGCCCCAACAGCATTTTGAAAGCGTTATCGGATAAGATGGAGAATCCATTCATCAAGCACTGGTTGGATATACATTTATCTAACCAGCGCCCTAAACCGCCGGGCTCACAGTTTTGTATTGTATGAATAAGTCTACTAACAAATTAGATTATAAGGTTTTATTGTTACTAACAAACTATGGAGCTGTAATGTTCTGAAATAAACGATTATTAATATTAATAAAGAAAACTTTTTAAGAACATGGTCGTGGGGACGCCCAAAGTAGTTTTAACCTGTCGAAAAAGTTCTTTGGAAAACCCTCAATATTTTTTCAATACTTCTTCAATGATACCCCACGCCCCACATGATGGCTTTAACCGGAAAAAGTCATCCCCATCTTACGTGTATGAAACAATTTCCTGTAACCTGGTTTGCAATAAAGAGTTATTGTATCATCATCATAAACGTGAAAGTTTGTTAGAATGGATGTCTGGATGTTTTTTACTCTTTTACGCCTAAACGGGTGGACCGATTGAGCTGAGACCCTGGAGTAACACATAGGCTAAATAAGTACTGCGGGTAAAACCGCTGGGCGTAGACAGTCCTATTATAATTTTTGAAGAAATACGAGGAAAACCACACACAATGCGCAAAACTAACCAATTCCTTACTACATTCTCCAGCCCCATGTATCATCAGAACCAGGTGATCTATATCCGTAGGCCAGTCTCGAGTTAAGCTTATCTTCAATGGGTTTCGGTACACCCTCTTGCCTAGGACGTTCTAGAGGACAAGGAATCTTGGATATTGGAAGGTCATTGAGTATAAGGAGTAGATTTGTACTGGAATATTGGAAATTTTGAGATATTTGGAGACCTTTTAGGTTTATTCTTCTACCATCTTCCGCATCATCGTTTAAGATCAGGCGAGATCTTCGAGAGATCTCTAGATCTTGCCTAGGACGTTCTAGATAAGGATTCTTGGGATATTGGAAGGTTTTACTAGGATATTAGGAGGTTTGGAATATTTGATGCTGGCTAAAGGTGATAATTAGTGGTGGCCAAGGGGTTATGTGGTGCAGATGTAATTCTAGATCACCTAGATCGAATCCCGGCCCCGCCAGACCCATGACTGATTTATTATGATTCTTGGGATATTGTAAGGTATTATAGGTTTCTTACAAAGCCCATCTCTACGGCACTAAAATATCTTGCTGGAAGTGCCGTTACAGCATCCATTTTATTGGTACATATCATCATGGATTGGGAATAAGGAATAGATGCTTAAGGGCCTATTTATTTTTTACTCATATTAATGAGGAGGTTCTTAGCAAGTAATGTACGCTTTTTTCTCTATGGATTCTAGTGTTTTACACATGTCGTTTGGCGATAGCCAATAGGCACTAAGGCCGAAAACACTAATAAAAATAATGGTCAAAAGTTCAACTTACCGGCGGAGTGGTAAACGCATCAGTGGCACTTGACTGCAAGAAGTGTACCATCACCGAAGGTCCATGCATGATGACCATCTCGCTGTTAGGCAGGGCCAGTTTACGGTGCCATTCGCCAGTCAAAACACCATGCCGATACTCCTCCTATATGGGGAAAAAATGGCTCAATGATCATACGCCCTGCTTATAATCTGGACCTTATAATCTTCGCCCAGGATTCAAATCTCAAACTCTCTAAATATAGTCTCTATAAAAACTGTTCTATTTCTGATCAAAGACCCCAAATTCCTCAACATGTCTCTTTCTTTTGCCACCTCGGCCCAGCCGGTGTGATAAGCCCAGGACTTTTTTATACAAAGAAGTAAGAAGACGAGCAAGACGCTCTCCTGATGGTAAGAGATAGCGCCCATAATCAGTACAGTGCCACCCGATTCCTATCCATTTCAGAATGATGTCAATTCTAGGTGCACACCAACACTTCCTACAAGAGTCATAAGATGTTAAGACTCTTCAGCTCAGTAATTTCACTAGCGCTATAACTAAAGGTCCATGCATGATGGCCATCTCACTGTTAGGCAGGGCCAGTTTACAATGCCATTCCCCTGTCAAAACACCATGCCGATACTTCTCCTATATGGGGTAGAAACGAGAGAATATTAAAGAACAAGTGAATTAAATTAAAATTTAAAAACACCCCCAACGCAACGCATTTAATAGATGGCATGAAAAATTCGCCATTTTGTGGTGGATATTAGATTTTTAAATTTATCATAGTGCGTTGTATTCTACCAGTTAAGCGCTTTCATTTGATACCCATTTTGAGGGGGTTGTAGAAGAAAATAATCCACCATTTCCAGACAAGTTAAAACTTATAACACCGTCGTTTTTGCGTCGGGGGTTAAAAAGAAAGAGTATAATTACTGGGTTGAAGAATCTTAACATAATATTATGACTCTTGAGTAAGAAGCGTAGGGCAGAGGGCCTATTGGCTAATTCTCACCCACTACGATTGATGACAACTTCAATGTACATTGCTGCGTTTGTTATTTTACTCATATTAATGAGGAGGTTTAAGCAAGTAATGTATGCGTTCTTGTCTATGGATTCCAGTGGCATACATGTCGTTGGGCGACTCCCTCTGTGCATCTAGAATTTGACATCATTGCGAAATCCTGGGTAGCACTGTACTGATTATGGGCAGCGTTATCTCTTACCATCAGGAGAACGTCTTGCTCGTCTTCTTACTGCATTGCATTAAAAAAGTAAATAATGACTTACCTCCAGTTTCTCAGCCACCGTCTCAGTGTAGGGCACATATCTTGAATCCGTAGTGCCTTTGTAATACCAGCTACATCTGAAAGTGAATTTACACTCTTAGAAGAAGCTTGGAAGTCCTTTAACTATTCTTTCATTCCATTCCAGAGGACCGAATTGGCATGCTATATATTATACTAGTTTATACTCGTGGCTTTGCTCGCGTTACAAAATGTTTTCTTAGCGGATCTCTACGCCTTAAAACCTATTTGTATGCCAAATTTCAGATCGATCCGGCCAACGGTGGGCTGTGCGTTGATAGATCAGTCAGTCACTCTTTCCTTTTATATATTTAGATGCTATGTCCAGCAGTGGACGACGACGGACGGATATAGGCTGATGATGATGACGATTCCATTATATTCCATTGTATTCTGTTCCATTGTATTCTGTTCCATTCTATTCCATTCCATTCTATTGCATTTTGTTCCATTCCATTCTATTGCATTTAATTGCTTTCTTTTCGATTCCATTGTAGTCTTATATTATTATCTAATATATTGCATTCTGCTTATTGCATTATACTCCATTCCATTGCTTTCTATTATATTTCTTTCTATGGCTTTATATTCTATTCTATTTCATTCCATTCTATTGCATTCCATTGCTTTCTATTCTATTGCGTTCCATTTTATTCCATTTCATTCTGTAGTGTTCTATTCTATTACATTGCATCCTATTATCTTGCATTCTATTGCATTTCATTCCATTCCATTCCATTCTATTTTACGCCTACTGATTGATGATAGAAGCTTACCTGCGAACGTTAGTAGGTTTTTCCTTCCAGTAAACAGCTATCCTCAGCCGTCCGACGATGTTGACATCGAAACGACCGCCATCTGTTGCCACCAACGTGTTTTCGTCCAAATCCGCTGAAAATAAAAGGGGTTTTAGAAAAATAAGTGATATAACAAAAAATACCTTTATTAAACAAGCTTTTATTATTACCATCTAGCATCAAAGTACTCGTCAAGACGAATCATACGAGCCCAAACTCGATGTGGTTGTATCAGTACGCCTACGTCGACCGATTGGGGCTTGACCATTCACAAAGAAGAAGATCTATACTAAAGGTACTTACGGCTATTAAAAGCATCTTCAAGCGCCTTAGAATCGGTGACGGAAAACCCCCTCCAGACAGACTTGTCTTCCACATCTACGCGGTAAAACCAGTGGTGCTTTACCGGGGTATACTCTGATGATATGCGAGGCTGAAATACATATTATGGACAATATTATGTTATGTACAAAATCTTCTTCTTCTTCCTGCCCTTATCCCACACTAGGTAGGGTCGGCACAACACGTTTTTCTCCTCCATTCTGCTCTATCATCCGTCATATCTGCATCCACTCCCCTAGCACGCATATCCTCTTTCACACAGTTCATCCAAACCTTTTTCGGGCGCCCCCTTCCCGGATTACTCCCTATCACCATATTCATAGACTTTTTGGTAACATGATTTTCATCCCTCCGCATAATATGTCCATACCAGGACAATCTTCCACTCTTTAATTTCTCTGTCACTGGTGCAACTTTCAGGCTTCCCCTCCTTATGTTATGTACAAAATAAATATAAATATTTCAGGACATTTCACACAGCGCCACCTAACCCCAAGCTAAGCAACTTAATGCTTGTGTTATGGTGGTTAGGATAACGGATATAATACTTATATACTTTTCGTTTGTAAATACATACTTGATATTGAAAACCACCCAGAACAGAAACAAATACCTGTGGATCACACAAACATTTGTCCCATACGGGAATCGAACCCGCAATCGTCTTAGCCCACCGCGCCACAGTGGTCGTCAAATGAAGAAGGAATAGTATAGATGTGACTTTTGTGAATTAAATAACATTTTTAGAAAACTCTTAAAGAAAATTAAAACAAGCTTTTATTTATTATTACCATCTAGCAGCATCAAAGTACTCGTCAAGAATCAAATGAGCCCAAATTCGATGGAGTTGCGTCGTTTAATTACCGAGTTCCTATGGCCACCTTCCATCATCAGCTCAATCGGAAACACGGATGTGGATCAAATTAAACTTGAAAGATTTGATAATAGACAAACAGACAACGGACAGATGAAAATAAATAAAAGCGCTTGTAAAATCAAACAATTTGAGTGAAATAATATACGAAAACTTATATGAAATTTGTTAGTCATATTAGTAACAAATGGTAGTTAAAAATCACACAATCAACAAAAAACATCAACAACATTTTCACAAAACATTGTTAACCTACACTTTTTGTTTGCTCCAACAATGTTTTTGCTTTCAATACCCGATGGAAAACACGTACAACAGAAACATAGTATCAATACTCTTTTTTGTAATAATGTTGTCATACAAAGCCGCAGGGATAGAACTCAAATCATTTTCGATTGGCTGTAACAAAATTTTCGCTTTATAAATTGACTTTCACGCGCTACGATGTGTGCGCGGGGTCAGCTAGTGTTGTCATATTTTTGTTGATTGTGTAAACCAAAACACCGACTGGAGTCGCGGTTTTAAACAGTTTTCTATAAAAATAACTAGTTTTCTATAAAAAATATGAAAAATACCTCATTGAGAACATTAATGGATTGATGCGGTTCCTTTTCCATATCAGCTCCTATGCTTATTGATACAGATTTCTTGGCATTTGACTCTTTCGTCTCACTCGTCATTACCGGATTCATATTAGGTTCAGAATTATCATTTATTGCTGTCTTAACTTTAAATTTAGACGGAAATATCAAAAGTTTAGCACAATGCTCACAGTTTAATATTAAGTTTTCGTCTGCGTCCACTAATTTTATTGTGTTTAAGTCACACGTTTTAAAATCTTCAGTTTGATCGTCTTTTGTTGAGTTTAAGTCAGTTTTATTAAGACCCGATTTGTCTTTTTCCACCAGTTTAATTTCTGTTTTTAAGTCATTCGTTTTAAATTTTTCTGTTTTGTTTAAGACTTTTATTGTGTTTAAGTCAGTTTTATTAAAATTTCCTGCTTTAGGTTCGTCTCTATTATTATTATGTTTTTCTATGTCAAGTTTAATATTATTTAAATCGATTTTTATTGGTTTCGCGGCGTTTTTAGCTATATCTTTGTCCAGTTCAATAGTAAAATGGTTGACACTCGCGACGATTTGCTCACACAAATTTTGAGGCGATGTCAGATCAAGCATGAGATCTGCTATGTTATTCTTTGTCACGTCATCTATATAATGATTTTGACTCTGACTTAACTCAAAAAACGGCTTTTTATTTTCGTCTGCTGGTTGTTCGTGCCTGTAATGGTTTTGACTTTCGCTAAGCTCAAAAAAAGACTTGGAATGGTCGGGCTGAGGTGCAGGCATTGAGAAGTAACTAGCTAGTCTATTAAAGTTCTCAGCTTGGGGTTCTGGTTTTGGATCCTCTTTTGCGAAGAAATTCATTGGATCTGGAAGCGTCTGGACTTTTTCCACGTTTTGTTCAACTATAGGTACAATCTTTGGGCTAGACTCTGATTCTACCGTCTCGGTTTTTGCACCAAAAATCCCCGAAAACGTTTCACTGGTTTTCGCATCTTGCGAAGTACTAAACGTAGGAGTTAATGTAGTTTTAGTTTGGGTCGAAGTTTCAGGAATACACGGATCAGGCACTGGTCCCATATCCTTGATCATATTCTTGTATTGCTCTTCAAATCCCGGTGGTATGCTAACATATTCGTAAGAAGGACGATGGTACTGGAGCATTTGCACTGGACTTAAAGAGTTCTTATAATGCGATTCAACAGCGTAGTTTCCAGTATCGAAGTATGAAGCCATTGAAATCGGTGGACTGTTAAAAATCTGAGTATCTTTCTCAAACGCTTCGTCACTAAAATGATCAGTTGCTTTCTTGAATCTTTCTATTCTATTGGTAAATGTGTCACTGGAATTAGAGTCTTCTGAGCTTCGTTTCCGTTCTTTAATCTCAATTTTATCGTCATCCGTTTCAGAAGGTTCTATTATAAATTCTTCGTCTAGAGGAAAGTCTTTTTTAGCATCTAGTTCGATAGAATGCACGTCTAAACCACCAGTCTCGTCTGATTTCGAGTCATCTTCGGCTGGTGGAGCTGAAGGTATACTCATTTGTCTAGGAAGAACAATATCATCGTGAGAGTTCTTTATTTCCGCTTTGATTTCATCGCTGGCATTTTTGGGCACGTTTTCGAAGAATAAAGAGTTATTTCCAAAGAATCCTATTGCAGTAGGATCTATTTTGAATTCATAATCTTCTGCAGGTATTTCTGAATCTATTTTAAAGTCGTAATCCTTTTCTGGTACGAATGCATGACTGTAAGGTTGATCTGAATAGGTTTCTTCAGTCCATCCGTAATTTTTAGCTGTCATTTCATCATCTAAAAGTTCAGTGGCAGATTGAAATTGCAAAGTCTCTATTGTGTCCTCGGTAATATCAGTGATTTCTTGTAGCTGTTCGGTTAATTCGGGAATTTCTTCAGGCGTGTCACTTTCTGTGAAAGGGATGGTAAGAGGATGTGAAAGGCTGATACGCGATGTCAAGTTTTCTATCAATTGAGTGGTCAAGTCTTCTTCCTTCGGTTTTGATTCTACCAAGTCTGGCGTGACTTCTCTGCACGTTTCACATATATTTAATTCTGGATCTTCAGCATCTAAATTGTCCGTTTTTTGTACATTTTCTGGTATGTCTTGAGCTGGGCTTTCGTGCTTGAAATATTCATTTTGGTCATCAATGATATTTCCATGAGCTTGGTCAAAGCTTGGCATATTATGTCCAAAATGCTCTGCATTTTCTGCCTTCGCTTCTAGTTTGCCAGAACTGGCGTTTCTTTTTAATACAGCGCCAATATTCTCATTCGGGGGTTCCATTAGCAAAACGTTTTTAACATCAGTAATCTTCAGTACAGATATGTCAAGATCTGACGGGACTTTAGGTAGATTGTCTCCTTGATCTTTTGACATGTTCTCAAAGAAACTTGCAGAGTTACTCCCAAATGGTATATCGTATGGTTTCTTATCAAACAATGATACATTTTCTGCTTCAGTATCTTTAGTTGCGTCAGCGATTAAAGTGGAATGACCAAACAGTGGTACGGATGAAACTCCGAGACTCGGTATTTTGTCTTTAGAAAGAGATTTTGTAAGATTTTCTTTCTGCTCTTCACTACCACATGTAATATCAGTTTTACTTTTAGAACCAATTGGACCTATAGGAGGCACACTTACAGTAGGTGTTGGATCAAAAAAACTCTTAGTTTCTTCATTTGTGCATTCAAATTTTGCGAAAGCGCTTTCTAGAGGTTTAGCATCTGCATTTTCAAACTGCGGATTTATAGTCTGAGGATTGTCAAAAAAACTAGCTGCAGATATGAGTGATTCTTTAGATTGGATTGGTTGGACTGATTGAATATTCGAAAGATTGTATTTATCTGTATTCAATGCCGAATCACATGTTTCGTCTGCATCAGTTGATACATTACTTGATGCTTTATAAACATATTTTAAAGGTTGCTCATATCCAGTTATATTAAATGGCTTATTCTGTGATTCTTGACTTGGAAACGCATTTGGGTTGTAAAATGGATAGTTCTCTTGACTTTGAGCTTCGGTTGGCGAAGCAGCATCAAAATGTAAGTTTGAATAACTGGATGAGACATTGTATCTTTCTGTATTTAAAGCAGAATCGCAATAACCCGCGACATCGGATGGTTGTGATACATCGCTTGAGCTTTTATGAATATTTGATGATTCTCGTCCAGCTATATCAAAAGGTGCATCGTGTTTTTGTGTTTCTTGATTTGCAAATGCATTTGGATTGTAAAATGGATAGTTCTCTTGACTTTCTTCTTTGGCTGGTGGAGAAGTAATAATCTGAGTAACAATTGAGTTTGAATAGCTGGATGATACATTATATTTTTCTGTATTTAACGCAGAATCACAATAACCCGCGACATCGGATGGTTGTGATGTTTCACTTGAAGTTTTACGATGATGATGTTGTCCTGAGGTTTCTTGACCTGTTATATTAAAAGGTGTATCGTTTTTCTGTATTTCTTGACTTGCAAACGCATTTGGGTCATAAAATGCAACGGGTTCTTGGTTTTTCCCTTCAGTTGGAGGTGCGAGAATGTTTTGATTAGTATTTGTGTTAGAATACCCAGATGATACTTCCAATGGGTTAAGAGTTTGCTGACTTTGCAAGTTGTATACATTTTCTGTCATTGAATAGAAATTCTGTTGATTTTGTGGAATGTTTTCAATTTCTTGAGCAGGTAATGGGTTAAAGAATGTACTCTCTTTCTTTTCTTCCATTGAAGGTACTTCAACTGGAGCGCTAGAGGGCTCAGTACTTACAAAGTTAGGATTATAAAAGTTATCTACATTTTTAAAACCTGCATCTGGAATGTTCTGTTGAGTATACGCGTAATGAGTATTGGCAGTGTTATGAGCATACGATGTCTGTTGACTAGCATTCGGATCAGAGAAATAGCTTGACGAATAATCCTGACCATAGTATTGTCCAGTTTGATAATATTGTTGATTGTAGTCAGTATTTTGGCCAACATATATCTCCAAGTTATCGGAACCACCCAAATTTTGAGCTTGATGCATTAAAGGCTGATTTTCCTGTGACACTTCTGGTACTTTAGTATCATTGTAAGCAGGATCAAAGAACGTCGTCACGGAATTTTGGATCTTATTGATATCTATAGAACTGAGTTTAGATTTGAGAGAGCCGATGATCCCAAATCCCTTAGGCTCCTGCTTGGGTGCGTCATGTGCGTCATATGCGTCAGTCGTAGCTCTACTCAGATCGAACGATGTATTAAAATCCTGGTCATACGACTGATTTTGACCTTGACGGAGATGAGATGCGGAGTAATCTTGGTAAGTTAATTCTGCTGGTTGCTGAACGATTGCAGGTTGACTGATATCAAATGGAACTGATGACTGATCTACATTTGAAGCGTAAGCTTCTGTGGCTTGTTCCACTGGTGCTGGAGTGAAGAATGCACCTTGGAAGGTATTTGTAGGCATTACTGTTGGAATCGTCGGCTTGACATTGTTACTTATATCTCCAACCCCTTCAATAGGCCCAGCGTAATACTGAGGACGTTTCTTAGTCATTCTAAAGTTCCCAGCAGTGGCTTTGGGTGGTTCTGGTATAGGACGTGTCGGTTCTGGAGTAGCATTTGGTGGTAACTGAGTGATAGGATGAGGTTCTTGGATTCCTGTTTGCATTGGATTGAAGAACGTTGGTGGTTGAGAAGAGTCACTTTTGGATTGTGGAGTGAAGAATGAAACTGGTGGAACATTCGTAATGTTAGACGTAGGTGGCATAGCTGATCCAAACTGTGCTGGTACATTAACGTTTGGAGGATACGAAGTTTGAATTGCTTGAGAAGATGGAATTGAAATATCTGGCTTTGAAGTAGGTTCTTTTGGAATAAAAAAAGGTTTTTCTTCTTGCTGTTTTGGCATTGGATCAGCAATAGGTGACGCCGGGACAAAAGCTGAAGTTGAATATCCAGGTATAGCCGGACTATCTGCTGGGATTGTAGGAACGAAAATATTCTCAGTAAACGCAGCAGACACTTGAGGTTTGACCATGGGTTGATTTGCAGAAATGCGCCTTGCTACGGATGGCGGTAAGATCGATTTTCCCGCGGACAAACTGTCCCTTCTCGGCAAATTCGAGAACATAGGTGGAGGTGGTATTATTGCAGGAGTACTAGATGGAATCTCTTTATGATCTATGGGAGTAAAGAAGTTGTTACTGTCCTTATTCACAGCTACGCTAGGTTGATTTTCGCTTGCACTAGCCACTTCAGCTGGATTGAAAATTTGTATTCCAGAATGTTGATCGGGTTTTGTTTCCAATTTATCAACAGGGTTAAGGATGGTTGATACGCTTGCTCCAATGTTTGGGCCAATTGGTACGAATGTCTGACTAGTGGAAGCCTGAACAAATTGCGGCTTGACATCAGTTCCTGTCTCGTGCACAAGAGGCACGCTTTGACCAAATGGTTGTACAGTAGCAGTTAAAGTTTGGCCAATAGCCATACTCGGAGGCAAACTTGGTGGGGCCTTGGCCATTGGAGGTAAGCTTGGAGGCACCTGAGCCATTGGAGGCAAATTTGGCGCCTGTGTCATTGGAGGCAGATTCTGTGACACACTTTGTTCAATTGGTGGCACATTTGTTGGCGCCTGGGCTATTGGTGGCACTTGTACCGTTGGAGTCAAATTTTGTGTCATACTTTGCTCAATTGGAAACACACTTGGTGGGGCCTGGGCCACTGGGAAATTTGGTGGAGGCAAATTCTGAGACGCCTGTGCCATTAGAGGCAAATTCTGTTGCATACTGTGCTCAATCGGTAGCATATTTTGTGGGTGTGCCATAGGAGGCAAATTCTGTGCCATTGGAGGGAAACTTGGCGGCACTTGTGCCATTGGTGGCATCTGTGGCACCATTTGTGACACACATTGCCCAAAGCTTGGGGGTTGGCCGAAAGGTGTAGGTCCACCAAATGTCATGGTTTGTGCGTCTCCTGAGCTGAGACCAGGTATTTGAGCATACTTCTTCCTTGTGGTTAGCCTGAAGTTACTGCCACCTGAAATAGAAAGACATTGTTCATTAGAAGAGCTGGTATAAAACTCAAAATAGATTTATTGCAATAGGCTTCTCTGAACATACTTTAATAAATTTTTTACAAAGTATTGTTCTGAATTACAGCGCCGAATACGCAGTAAAAGGAATATATCAAAATGTTGAATAATGTTGTGAAAGAATGTTTCTGTTAAATAAGTTTGCATCCCGACCGGTGGGCAAAGATTACCACAGAATGGACACCAAAGGAAAGTCGGCGCCTCCGAGGCCGGCCCAGAAAAAGATGGAGAGACGACCTGGACTCATACCAGACCGGCTGGGCTGAGGTGGCGCAAGAAAGAGATACATGGAAGGATTTGGGGGAGATCTTTGCCCAGCATAGGCTAAAAAAAAAGTTTGAATATTTAACTATACAAATTAAATTAATAAGTACTACGTTTTAGGCGTTGTAGGGTATTATTTTTTAGATTGGTAGTCCTCGACAAGTTTAAAACCAAAAAGGTTCCATGTAATTGTTATTAAAATCGATTGATTTTCAAGTTATGAATTTAAACGTAGGTCTCGCTTCCCTAATTAAAACAAGCTTGATGTGGCGGTTTATTTAATTGACTTGTATTAAACATGTACGGAAACATTACATCTATATGATTGGTTAATAATAATCATTATTCTGCCACCGACATTACTAGTGTGTTCGGAATTACTATAAACAGTATAGTAACTCCATCATCTTTTAGCCCTTCTATAGATAGGGTTGACTCAACACGTTTACCTCCTCCATTCCACTCTATCATCAAACTCAAACTCAAACTCAAAATTCATTTATTCAAATAGGCTACAATGGAGCACTTTTGCAAGTCAATTTTACATTTTATTTTAATATTCTACCGCTCATTCGCAAGGCACCTCTATGAGAAGAATGAGCAAGAAACTCATAGGGATTGCTTTTTTTAAATATGTGTTTACGATTATTATCTTGGTTACATAATTTATTTACAGGTGGTTGCAGAGGTTTCCAGGCATCTTTGTCTTCTATGTATTGGCTAATTTTATAATAGGCTTTCTTTTGTAATATGTCTTTAACACGGCTTTTGAATTTACCTTCTGTGAGCCCCGTTATTTCATCAGGGATTTTATTATAAAAACGTACACAATTCCCTAAAAATGATTTATGGCTCGTTTTGGACAATCTGAATCGAGGTACAGCTAACTTATTCTTATTTCTAGTATTAAAGCTATGAGTGTCACTATTTAACTTGAATTTATCTAAATTTTTTCTGACATACATAATATTTTCGTAAATGTACAAAGATGGTAGGGTCAGTATATTTATCTCTTTAAAGAGCTCCTTTAAAGAGTCTCTTGGGCGCATCTCATAGATGGCACGAATTGCACGCTTTTGCAGTATGAAAATAGTCTCAATATCTGCTGCTGACCCCCACAGTAAAATACCGTATGACATTAAACTATGGAAATATGCAAAGTAAACTAATCTCGCTGTAGCTACATCTGATAGTTGCCTGATTTTATACACCGCATATGCTGCAGAGCTCAATTTCCCTGACAATACATTAATATGATTACCCCATTGTAGCTTAGAATCTATATTCATGCCAAGGAACAAAGTTGCATTGTCAAGCTTTAGTATTTCACCGTCAAGAACTATATTAGATTCTATGTACCTAACGTTAGGTAATGAAAATTTCAGACATTTAGTCTTTTTCGCATTCAATAACAGATTGTTAGCTGCAAACCATTTAGATATTACTATTAACGCGTTATTTACATGTATAAGCTCACTATCTTTCCTATCCACTTTAAATATTAGCGAGGTATCATCGGCAAATAAAACGATGTCTGCTAGGTCTTTAACCATGTAAGGGAGATCATTTATATATGCCAGAAACAAGAATGGACCAAGGATTGACCCCTGTGGCACTCCTATTCTAACAGGATGGCTTGATGAAATGACACCGCCAATATCCACTTTCTGCTGTCTGTCTGACAAGTAAGATTCCACCAAGTTCAAGGCATTTCCCTGAATTCCGTATACCTCCAACTTCCTCAGCAGTGTGCTATGATCCACACAATCAAAAGCTTTAGAAAGGTCACAGAATACGCCAATAGCATCCTGTGAACTCTCCCAAGCCTGAAGGATCAGAGTCATAAGGTGACTACCTGCATCTGTCGTAGATCTACTCTTGGTGAAACCATACTGACTTTTATGTAATATTTTGTATTGATTGAAGTGAGACAGCAGTTGGTGCAGCATCATTTTTTCAAAGACTTTGCTCAAGACAGGAAGTACCGAGATCGGCCTATAGTTAGAGGGATCAGTTTTGCATCCCGATTTAAAGATTGGGGTGACTTTGCTAACTTTCATCAGGTCCGGAAATGTGCCTTTATCTATACACAAATTAAACAATTCTGATAAGTAAGGAGCAAGGGTGTCTATAAGCGACTCTACCAATTTAACCGATAGGCCCCAGAGGTCTTCAGTGGCTTTTACATTTAGGCTTTTATACGTTTTTCTAACATAATTTGCCGATACATGTGTAAAGGAAAAGTCAGGTATATCATGTTTAAAATTTTCCTTTAGATAAGTTACTGCTAAGTCGGGAGAAGAGTCAAGTGACTTAGTTGAATTTAACGCGATGTTAGAAAAGAAGTCCGCAAAGATATTTGCAATTTCTTCAGAACTTGATATTAATTGATTATTTTGTAATAATTTATATTCTGTATCCTTAGTTTTACTTTTACCCGTCTCTCTATTAATAGTATTCCAAACTGCCTTAACTTTATTGGTTGATTTGCTTATTCTATCTCTAATCATCAAGGCTTTAGCTTGGATGCAGACGGCTTTGAAAGTCTTTGAGTAACATCTAACATATTCTACAAAGGACTCTGAATTATTATGGGCTTTATCGCTGTACAATTGGTACATATTATCTCGGCTTATTCTTATTCCCTTTGTGGCCCAGTCGGCAAACTCTAGTTTACCATTACCCTGTAATTTCCTCTTAGGACATATCTCCTGGAATTCTTTACTTATTACTGAGAACATGGTTTCGTAATTAATATTAGGGTCCTCCGCGGTGAGGTCAGTATTTGCTAGGTTTACCTCTACGCTGGTATTTAGTTTTTCTAATCTATACTTAGTGAGCGGCCTATGCTCAATAACAGTCTTACTTTTAGTATGATTGGTTTCAAATCCTAATGAGAGTGCTCTATGATCGGACCTAATACCTGATGTTAACGTTAAGTTATTACATTCACAGTTAGTAAAAATATTATCGATACAGGTCGAGGAATTGCCGGCTACTCTTGTAGGCTCACAGAATAAGTATTTCATGCCAAAGGAATTGAAGAGGCTAATTAAATTCATTTTATCTGAGGATTCTACCAATATATCAGTGTTAAAGTCACCGCAGACAATTATCGATTTATTGCTCCGTCATATCTTCATTCACTTTCCTAGCAAGCATAGTCCTGACACACAGTTCATCGTTTGCCTTTTCCTGCCCATATCCTTACCACACTGGTTCCCGGTTGTTCATACCCTTTCGTTAACACTGTTACCGAACGGTAAAAACGTTTCGATCGGCCACAGTGTTGACGAACGCGACTTTTTATTTCCACTCGTACCTGTATCTCAAATAAACTAGATTTTTACAAGCTTTTATTTTCTTTCACCATTCTGTTGTCCGTCTGTCTGTAATCAAATTTTGCAAGTTTAATTTGATCCACTTCCCAGTTTCCATTTAAGGTGATTTTTTTTGGCATGTAAATCAGTTGACAATGCAATATTATTATGACATCCAGCTTTTATCTGACGATGGAGCTGGAAAGGTAGCCATAGGAACTCTGTAATTAAATGACGCAACCCCATCGAGACGAGCAAGAAGTTCTGGTGTAAATGATAAAATTTTAAGTGCACGGCATTAATGCTTCTTACTCAAGAGATGCTGGATGCAAGTTGCTTTCAACCAAGGAAAAGCGGAGGCCTATGTTCAGCAGTGGATGTCCTACGGCTGAGATGATGATGACTCAAGAGTTATGTTAAAACGCACTGTTGGAGTACCCACATATAATTGAACTTCTGCAAAAGTCTAACCCTCATCATTCTAAAAATGTGAAATAAATATTATATACCTATAAGTACTACGGCCAAACCCCACTACCAGTGCATAGAAAAACCGCTACTAATAATAGTCACGAATTAAATGCAGATCAGTCCATACTGTCAACACGAAATATGTACAAAATGTATGTAAACATCATCATTTGATGACCTTACACCTCAAAGGTTGAGTACCGTGGGAACGCACCGTTACACAACTATAATTGAGTTAGTATAGCACTCGTTATGTACGTACATCATATACTTTAAATAGAAATCGGTGACAATATCTAAATATATAAAAGGAAAGAGTGACTGACTGATCTATCAACGCACAGCCCAAACGGCTGATCGGATTGGGTTGAAATTTAGAACACATATAGATTTTATGACGTAGACCTCCGCTATGAAAGGATTTTGCCACGCGGGCAAAGCCGCGAGCGTAAGCTAGTACAAAATATACGAGTATAAATTTTAGCGGGGTAGACTTCCTCTGGCACTGTTGGGGTACCCACCTAGACGACCTCCTACAAAGGAAGTCTACCCCCAGTAAGTGCGGCAAAATAGGGATTTATCCCTTCGAGATTTATTTCCCCTCTCCCTCCGACCTCTGACGACCACTGTGGCGCGGTGGGCTAATACCCGCTTGCAACGCAGAAGGTTGCGGGTTCGATTCCCGTATGGGTCAAATGTTTGTGTGATTCAAAGATATTTGTTTCTCGTCTGGGTGGTTTTCAATATCTATTATAAGTATGTGTTTACAAAAGAAAAGTATATTTTTTATGTGATGAAGTAGAAGACGAGCAAGACGCTCTCCTGATGTTAAGAGATAACGCTGCCCATAATCAGTAATCAGTACAGTGCTACTAAGGATTTCACAACGATGTGGAATTCCAGGAGCACTGCACCAACGCTTCTTACTCAAGAGTCATAAGATGTTAAGACTCTTTAGCCCAGTAATTTCACTAGCTCCAGTGCCCTCCTACCGGAGCACACCAATGTCTGCACATCACTGCTCAGGCGGTAGAATAACTGGCACTGTTACTACTACCACCCACCTAGACGACCTCCTGGCAAAGAAGTCTACCCGGTAAAGTAAGAAGTAAGTTAGAAGAAGATAAGTATTATATCCGTTATCCTAACCCCCATAACACAAGCATTAAGTTGCTTAGTTTGAGGTTAGGTGGCGCTGTGTGAAATGTCCTGAAATATGTATGTATTTATTTATTTTGCTACCATACACGGCCACATCGTCGTGTAGCGATGTAAGTATGTAGTATGTAGTGAGGTTACAAGATTACAATAGTAACGTGTCTCTAACATTACATGTTACAACATGAGGTCACGAGGGTTCATTGTCGTTTTTTGTTAATCTTTGTTATCATGATTCATTTTATCTTGCGAGGCGGTTTAGTCACACATTACTTTATTATTAAATCGGTCATCTTTCTATATTTATTAATTAAAGACTAATAACGTTAATAATAAGCACCTTTAGTGCGTAACTCACACGTTCTTTTTCAATTTTTTCAAAGAAATAAATAAGTAACCATTATTTTTTAATAATCCAGATACTTGATGGACTAAATATTTTTTTGTCAACATCATTATTATTATTTTTTTTATAGAGAATAGGGCTGCGTTTGACCACAGTCTCACCTGTTGGTAAGTGACGACGCGGTCGAAGATGTTACACGCAGACCTAGTAAATACCTATTAACCCTCGATTTGAAGACTCCCAAGTTGACTCCCTTATTATGATGGGATAAGGGATTCTTGACCTTTTGATGCAAAGAAGTAAAAAAGGTACCAGCAGAAGACCAGCGTAGGTCAACTAAGATCTACACATGCTGAGCTGGTACCTTTTTGCGGCAGGATGTGATTTTTCTCTATATATTAATACTATGTTTTTTTGAAGTGAAAACTTCTTTAGCGGCGCTGAGCACTTTTTTGTATGGGTAAAAACTTTCAAACTCGCGTCAGGGTCACGTGATGCTGATCGAAAAAGCGTAAGATCGAGGGGAAGGGAGAGGAACTAGTATCTCCCACTCTTTCTACCGTGCCTGAGTGTGCTGCTCTGTTTAGGCGGCACAGGGGGCTTAGACAAGCGCGCGCCCGATATTTTTTTTTTATATTTTATATTTTTATATATTTTTTTTTTTATTAGACACTTAAATAGGTTCGAATCAAAACTGTTTGTTTCTTACTTCAGTTATCATAAACAAATTGTATCAGTTGTAAAAATTTGCGATGATGATTCTGATAATAACGATGGTGTAAAAGTCGTCGAAATTATGGATGGATGTTGATTTTTCTGAGAGATAAAATTTAATGTTATATATAAATAACGATATAATATTATAAATAACAACATATAAATTGTCATATTTGTGTACGATAGCGCAATAAATAAACATTGTATTCTACCTCATAAATGATAGTATTTTTATACTTATAATTAAACACAACGTTAATATTGAAGTTTTCACTTCTGCCGGCACTCCCGGAGTGCTACCTTTTTTTTCTCTTATGCTTTGTATAATATTATCATCTTGTGTGCAAATAAATTTATTTCTATTCTATTCTATTCTAAAAAGACGAGCAAGACGCCCTCCTTAGGTTAAGAAATACCGCTACCCATAATCGGTACAGCTACCAATTCAAAATCAAATTCTTAGTGCACTGCACTAACGCTTCATACTCAAGAGTCATAAGATGTTAAGATTCTTCAGCCCAGTAATTTCTCTAGCTAAAGTGCCCTCGTACTGAATCACAGTAATGTTTGCACATCACTGCTCAGGCTGTAGAATACAGAATGACTGGTACTGTTAGGGTACCTAGTACCTAGTCGACCTCCTGCAAAGGATCCCCTCCCTCTTTCATTTCAAACGTCATATTGTGGAAAAGCTTTTACCTAGTGTATTTATAAGCTCAGCACGCCCAATCCACTTCATTATTTGTCTTGATTTTATATCTATGTACCATAATTTAGATGACAAAACGGATATTAAAACAAGTTTGGGCTTAAAAAGGGGCAGTGGTCGTGTTTGCATTTTGAGTATTCCTACCAAATATACTAAAAATCCCTTACATATTGGTGTGCCGTAAGGTTTTTATCTCAGAACTCCAAACAAGCAAGTTCCAAGGAATGGAATTTTGTGTTTTTTTTGTCATCCGATTTTTGCATGCATGCAAAATTTCAGCTCAATCGGACACCGGGAAGTGGGTCAAATTTAAGTTGCAAGATTTGATTACAGACAGACAGACAGACAACAGACAGGTGAAAGCTAGTAATAAAAGCTTGTAAAAATATTATCTAGAGCTTTACTGAAAAATATTTTCAAAAAATGAATTCTACGAATTTATATTATAAAATTCGTAACTCGAAAGGATTTCTCCAAGTGGGGTTCTCTGAGAGCATAAGCTAGTTGGGTTCACTTTAAGAAATTAAAGGTTGACAACCTTTTATGATTTGACTCTGACATTGTAAGAAGGGTGTTTGTAAGAAGGGGGTTTTGGATAAGCTACAATTTTTATGGCCACCCGTAACCACATAAGCTATTTAAAATGTCACACCAAGAAGTCTGTGCGAGAGGGATTTTCCGCTATCCCCTCGACAATTATAGCTTTAATATTGAGTGCCACTTGCTGTACTATAGACCGGTCTGTGTACGTTTACATTGTCAACACTTGTTCCTCTATCCAAACACTGACGTGCAAAAAACGCGGCTTACGCGAATAAAGTCCCATCTCAAACGACAGTTTGTTGTTCCTTTAAAACGGACTTGGAGAATAGGTTATTATTATGTATGTATCTTCAAAGATTATTGGAAGACGTCGAGTGAACCGACCTTCTTCTTCCTTCCCTTATAAGATAAGATAAGAAACACTTTATTGACCCTTATCCCACTAGGTAGGGTCGGCAACACGTCCTCCATTCCACTCTATCTTCCGTCATATCTTCATTTACTCCCCTAGCACGCATATCTTCTTTCACACAGTTCATCCAAATTATTTAGGACGCCCCATTCCCTTATTGATATCGTTATTGTCCGAAACTACGAAATCGACATTTTAATTATTATTTGACACATGCATGTAAATTTCAGCTTAAATGGTAACCAGGAATTGGATCAATTTTATCTTTATACACACACATACATCAGGTCAAGCGAACCTAAATAAAAGAAACTGGTTTATAATTACAGTTCTTTTAAAATCGTAATCAAATGGAAACAGTCTTGACGTCCTACCGTCAAAGCTATAATTTACATACTACCACCACTTTATGATAAACCGCACGCGCAGTTTTCTAGACAAGTTCTGAATGTTGCATTAGACCTATTGGAAACTTACGTTTTCTTTAAACTTACGAATCTAATATTATATTAAAACAAGTCGTATTTTCTTAAAAATATTATACAGACTCTAAACTAAACCCACCCCCACATTTATCTAACTCAAAACGTGAAAACTGCTTAGACAATTTGGATACAATTTATTAGGACCTGTGAATCAAAAGGTATATAGAATTTACTAAATCGGTTTAGTGGTCTTCAGATACTAAACTAACTTCAGTTCAGTAAAAAAGATTTGCGCAACCTATACTATCCGAAATAAATTTGAATTGTTTGCTGAGTTTTATGACCGCAATGTCATGTCCGTAACCAAACCAAACAATAATAACCTACTAAGAAAGGATCTTACTGGATCGAAGCTGCAAACATAAGTAAAGAATAAATGTGAGATACTCACCACCAACTGGGGGTTCCTTAGGCGGAGGCCCCACTTCCCTCGGAGCTGCAAACTCCTCAACTTGCGTAGGCACTCCAATTTCAGGCCTCTGGAACTGCATATCACTGTATCTCTGATCAACTGGACCTGGATTCACATCAGGGGTCTGCTCGCGGCTTTTATAAAGCATATTTGAGAACGAGCTAAAAACAGCGCTAGCCATATGCGGCAAAACCGCCGGCAATTGAGAGAAATTCTGCGCAATATCCGCCGTCAAACTTTGCTGCGGTTCCACTGGACTTTGAGACTCATTAAGGTTAATCTCTTCTAAATTTTCCTCTGTCGCCTCCAAATTAGCATTGTTATCTTCTTTATGATGACTGTGCAACGGTGCACTGACGTATCTAGTGCCTTGTAACCTAGCAATGTATTCATTCACGTCGAAATCGTCCTCTGATCTCGGTGAAGCTTTTGATTGCGTTGTGATGCGATTTTTGTCATGTTTTACTATGTTTTGATTGTCAAATGTGTTTTTGTTGGTTATGTTTGATATTGGGGTGGTATTAGACAATGGGATGTTTTGTAGTGCGTCGCCAGACGGTAGGGTGGCCGTGCCATGATCGGTGTGCGCCAGGGCGCGTGCCTGGGGCCCTTGTTGTTGATCTGTAACAAGAGAGATAATTTTAAATATATTTAAGTGTTTATTAGTCACAAAGAAATACATTCCAAACATATGCATACAGTATAAAATTAGAGAAAAAAAGGTTGCGCATGTAAAGTCGTTCTGATAAGATCATTTATTTGCCAGTTCGAAGTAGGTATTATTAGTTAAGTAGGTACAATAAGATCTTAAAACTTATAGGTTCCACCAAAATTCTGCTTTTATAGTACCAAGGTCATTTAAACCGGTACAAATTATAAACAAAACAACTACAAATCTAAATATATAAAAGGAAAGAGTGACTGATTGACTGACTGATCTATCAACGCACAGTCTAAACTGGTAGACGGATTGGGTTGAAATTTGGAACACATAGGTTTTATGACGTATACTTCCGCTTAGAAAGGATTTTGACATACGGGCAAAGCACAAGCACGTTATAAAACAAAAGCCTTAAATGAATTTTTTGAACAAAATATGTACCATTTCAAACAACAAGAGAACCTTAAGTGAATATGAAATATCTGAAGAGTAATTTATTTAATAAATCAACGTTTATAAACAAGCAGTTCGTATAAATAACTACTTCAACTTCAGAGAACATTTTTACAACTTTTTGATAACATTTTTCGTAGTAAAGCGCACACATTTTCGCATGAATCACCAAATTTCATTCAAGAACTTTAAGCGGAAGGAAAAAGCGTCTGTATTTAAAGAGATGAGCAAACTTGTGTCGTCTTCAAAATGTACTTGATTTCTAGGAAATTAAGAAAGATGCTTTCCTGAATAGTGAGTCTTTGGATTTTACTAAGGCTAACAAGGATAAGGTAGTATTATATATTTGTCCTATCGCTTTCCCTAATGTAGTGCCAAGTAATTCTGACAATTAATCCTCCTCATCTAACCCCAAGCTAAGTAACTCAATGGTTGGTTTCCTAACCACCATAACACAACTTATTATCCTTAATAGGCGGCGAGTACGGGGGTATTCGTCGCCGCAAGAACAGACCCACGAGGTGGCGCGCGCGGTTTTTCCGCGCGCCCCTTGAGAGGGTGGGGTGAAACTCCTCTTCACCCCACCGCGGAGGGGTCCTCCTGTCAGTGAGGACCAAACGCCGTCGGGGTCGCGGATGAGTGCTTCGACGTACCCGTTGCCCCGGCATTATGGCGTCCCGCAGGAACACCCCCAGATTTTTTATTGGGTATCCCCGCCGCTCCCATCTCTGGCGGGGGAGTCCCACATACCGCCCCACGCCCCCCGGCGTGGGGTGATGATGCGTAACGCATTTTTCCTGGGTCAAAAAAAAAAATGGTGGTTAGGATAACGGATATTATAATACTTTTAAACTTTTCTTTTGTAAATACATAATTATAAAAGATACAGAAAGCCACCCGGACCAGAAACAAATACCTGTGGATCACACAAACATTTGTGCGGGAATCGAACCCGCAACTTTCTGCGTTGCAGATGGGTATTAGCCCACCGCGCCACAGAGGTCGTCAGAGACTTGTGTTATTGTGGTGGCTAGATAACTGGTACTTGTATAAGATACATTTAGAAGTTTTTTAATTCAACGATGTAAGAAGACGAATAAGACGCTCTAAGAAATAACGCTGCCCATTATAATCAGTACAATGCCACTCAGGTTTTCACAATAATGTAAAATTCCAGCACTGCACCAACGTTTCTTACGTCGCGTCGTAAGATGTTAATACTGTTTAGCTATGTAATGAGCTGTATGTATATTTTTTTAAGTAATAGGTGACAAACAAGCACACGGCCCACCTGCGGGATTATTCCGGACCAAAATCGCTTCTCGTTTTGCTAACGTCCACAGTCAAATTTAAACAAAATTTTGAAAAAAAAATCTTGAAATTCTTACAATACCAGTACAAAATCAAATGCAACTTATTTTTTTTTAATTTAGCATCTTTTGGTCGCCTCAAAGTGGCGTTTATGAAAATAAAAATGTGTTTTATAGGTTATTTTTTTGCTTAGGTTGCTGAGCCGTCGTCTCTTTTTTTTTGTACAGAATTTAGGCCCCTAATGGTGAGTAGCTACCGTCGCCTATGGATACCTGCAATACCAGGGTTATCGCTGGTACGTTGCCTAGACAGTGGTGGCAGTCCGTCCACTACTCCAGCAGTGGACGGACAGAGAGCACGGGTCCTTGACCTTCCGGCTCGTGCAGGAGCTTTCCGGGCACGGATGCTTCGGAAAGTACCTGCACCACGTAGCCGGCAGGGAACCGACCCCTGCTTGCCACCACTGTGGTAGCGACGTGGATACGGCGCAGCATACACTGGAGGAGTGCCCAGCTTGGGTCAGTGAGCGCCGTACCCTCGTCGCTGTTATGGGGGGCGAACTCTCGCTGGCAACCATGGTAAGAGCCATGGTTGCGAGCGAGGAGTCGTGGCAGGCCGCGGTTTCGTTCTGCGAGAGTGTCATCTCGCAGAAGGAGATCGCGGAACGCGAACGGGAGGTCACCACCGACCTCCCGATGCGTGCCCGGAGAAGGGGGCGTCGGAGGCGTATCTTCCACGCCCTTCTCCAGCCCCCATAACCTGGGTCTAGGCGGCGAGTACGGGGGTATTCGTCGCCGCAAGAACAGACCCACGAGGTGGCGCGCGCGGTGTTTCCGCGCGCCCCTTGAGAGGGTGGGGTGAAACTCCTCTTCACCCCACCGCGGAGGGGTCCTCCTATCAATGAGGACCAAACGCCGTCGGGGCAGCGGATGAATGCTTCGGCGTACCCGTTGCCCCGGCACTATGGCGTCCCGCAGGACACCCCCAGGTTTTTTAGTGGGTATCCCCGCCGCGACCATCTTTGGCGGGGGAGTCCCACATACCGCCCCGCGCCCCCCGGCGTGGGGTGATGATGCGTAACGCATTTTTCCTGGAATAAAAAAAAAAAATGGTACGTTGCCTACCTTTAAGACTCTGTTCACTAAGTACTGTGTATAAGTATTTTAGTAGGTAAATAGGCTATGTACACTAAGGGTAGGCTCCACCGGTCGTGTTCTAGGCGTGTTAAGGCGAGTCTATGATAAGATAGTAGAAATACTCACCATTTTGAGTCACCATTATCTATTAGTCCAGTCATTTAAGCTTAAATTTGGTAAGAATCTCGGAATTCGAGATACCCACCCAGCTGTAAGTCTGTAAATACTTGTATATTGACACCCTAATAGTTGTCTCAAAACCTACATAGGGTAGGGTATACGCAACTATTAAATTTTAAGGTCACAAAAATCGGTTTTTCGTAAATATCTCTTTTCCTATGGGTTTTTTGCAATTTGTATTTATTATCAATATTGTAGAATACAAAATTTTCTACAGACTTACAGCTGGGTATCTCGAATTCCGAGGTGAACTTACTATAATGACTGGACTATATGCCATAATATAAAGGCATGCAAACGCAGTGTTGGTCGTTCGGCAGTCAAATCGACGGACGATATAGTAAAAGTAGGACATGGATCAGATTAGCACAGGACAGGGTCGAATGACAACTTGAAGGAAGCCTTTTTTTTACTAAGGAAAAATTCGTTACGCATCCTCCACCCCACGCCGGGGGGCGTGGGGCGGTATGTGGGACTCCCCCGCCGAAGATGGGCACGGCGGGGATAGGTAGAATAGGAAGAGTTTCCGGTAGGATAGGCCCCGCTAAAAACCTGGGGGTATTTCTGCGGGAACTTGAAGAAGGCTTAGGCCTAGCAGTGGGAGTGGGATAAGCGATGCGGCCGTAGATAGTAACAGACAAAAACTAGAAGGCGAGATATATCTGAACATCATCCGGTATGATGTTCAGTGAAACCAGTTAACTGAACATCATATCGAAACACGGTCATAATAACCGCTTGACGACACGATTTTGTGCAGAGGTTGGTCAATGTCAAAGCCTGCCGCCGTCAGGGCCGCGGATGATTGTTTCGGCGTACCCGCTCCCCGGCATTCTGACGTCCCGCAGGAACACCCCCAGGTTATTTAGTGGGTATCCCCGCCACGCATATACAAGGCGGGGGTGTCCCACATACCGCCCCGCGCCCCCCGGCGTGGGGTGATGATGCGTAAAACGCATTTTAATACCATAGAAAATATCAGTTAAATTAATTACTACATTAAATCATGATAAAAAGAGTGTCAATTCACGCTTGGATACCGAGTTAATGAATTGAAATCAATAAATTAATACATCCACTGCTAAAGATGGCAATATGCGTTTAACCTTATTGCCTTGTAGGAATCGGGCTTGATTTCACCAAGCCTGCCAGATATTTTAACTAAGGGGTAGGAGAAATCACACAAATATACATCTTTGTAAATAAACGGCATAAACTCACTTGTATTTACTTCGGCTTCGTGCCGCCCGTTTCGATCCTGTACGAGGATCTTCTTCAGGGGAGTACGAACACCCGGCACGAAGCCGAAGTAAATACAAGTGAGTTTATGCCGTTTATTTACAGATATCAATTTAAATACTCACGAATTGTTTAGTGTAAAACACACTAATATCCTAAAATGCGAAAGTTTGTGAGTCAGTGTGTATGTAAGTTGGTTACATCTTCACGTCTAATCGGGTGGACCAATTAAGTTGAAATATGGAATAGAGATAGCTTACACCCTTTTTTTTACCAAGGAAAAATGCGTTACGCGTCATCACCCCACGCCGTGGGCCATGGGGCGGTATGTGGGACTTCCCTGCCAAAGATGGGTGCGGCGGGGATACCCACTAAAAACCTGGGGGTGTTCCTGCGGGACGCCATAATGCCGGCAGCGGGTAACCCGAAGCACTCATCCGCGGCAATATAAATTACACTCCGGGGGCCCTAGACACCAAAGTTGGAATAAAATTGTACGTAGGATAGCTGCGTCCAGCGGTTTTACTCGCTTTGCATTTTTTTATCGATAGCGACAAACGATTTGCGCTTGTCTAGGGCCCCTAAAATAACACATAGGCTACTGCAATGCGAGTAAAACCGATGGACGCAGATAGTCTACATACAATTCCGCCCGCGGTATTTCCGATGAATTTTAACATAGGACTCTTCAAAAGGCAAGTGAATAGAGTGTTGAAAGGTAGGCAATGCACCAGCGGTACCCCTGGTATTGCAGGTATCCATAGGCGACGGGAGCCACTCACCATCAGGTGGGCCGTATGCTTGTTTGTCACCTATTACATAAAAAAAATATTCCAACTTTGGTGGAACCAACCTCTAGTTCAGTTTAGGCTACGTTCCTCGCAACAACTTTGCACACACCTCCATATATGCGAGTTTATCACAACTATTACAAGGCAGCCTGCTTTATAATATGTATTTAGTGATTAAAATTATAATAACACTAGCTTAAGCCGCGTCTCCAGCTCCTGTATTGTTTCACACATTCAACATGAGCATGACAACATCCAAAAAAACGCAGAGCCCAAACCTCTGTACGGATTCGGTTGAAATTTTGAAAAAAAGGTTGTATTATTTACATATTTTATGTGATGAAGTAGAAGCCGAGCAAGACGCTCTCCTGATGTTAAGAGATAACGCTGCCCATAATCAGTACAGTGTTACCTAGGATTTCACAATTATGTGAAATTCTAGGAGCACTGCACCAACGCTTCTTACTCAAGACTCATAAGATGTTAACACTCTTTAGCCCAGTAATTTCACTAGCTACAGTGCCCTCCTACCGAAGCACAGCAATGTTTGCACATCACTGCCCAGTCGGTAGAATAACTGGCACTGTTGGGGTACCCACCTAGACGACCTCGCAAAGGAAGTCTATCCCCGGAATGAAATGTATGACGTAGACCTCCCCTAAGAGAGGATTTCTCCACGCGGGCAAAGCCGCGAGCGTAAGCTAGTCATATACAAAAAATAAAGAAATATGTTATCGTGCAAGTAGGAAGAGAGTTGAGTGCAAGTGAAACTGCAAGTTTGTACCAGCTGTGATACATCGGAACACTTTCTATGGGCTGCTAATTCATATTGAGTACTGTCGCTGACATAACATGATAAAGAAATTATACAATAGTCCGGCTCCTTAGCTCCATGTATGACCCCGAACGGCAGAAAGCATGAAACTTGGCATGCGTATAGCATTACCGTTCATAAGAAGATTTTTTAGTAGAAACACCCCCCCCCCCCCCCCCACGACAATTTTTCCACCTCTCCTCCACTTTAAGTTTTTTAGTTTTTCTTGAAAACTATGAAAGCTGGAATAAAAAGGTTAAAGACAAGTTCATTCTCCATTAAATTCTCTACAATAATGTCCTTCATAGTATATTGGCTAGGCAAAGGCCTACATTCCCTCTCTCCATTCATCTCGATCTAGGGTTGTCCAGTTATTGCAAAACGTATTTAGTTCGTCCCGCCATCTCCGTTTAGGCCTGCCGCGTCGTCTGACTTTTTGTGGCTCCCATAAGGTGGTGGTTCAGACCCATTGTTCGTCTATGACCTTTGTTTCGGAACGCAGTAAGTACCGAATTTCTGATACGGTCAGAAAGTCGGATTAAAAACAAATCTTTATTATTATTAAACTCGATTGATCCGTCTTGACGAGTACTTTGGTGCAAGTTGGTAACCACGGTCTGATGACAGAGCTGGAAGGATATAGGATACAGGAATAGGAACTCTGTATTCATAAAAGTTGTTTAAAAGGCATTTTTATGTTCTTACATCTTACTAATATTGTAAACGTGAAAGTTTGTAAGAATGAATGGATGTCTGGGTGTAGGTATGTTTGTTACTCTTTCACGCCTAAACGGGTGGACCGATTGAGCTGAAATTTGGTATAGAGATAGCTTGGCTTTACCGAGGGTAGACTTCCTTTGCAGGAGGTCGTCTAGGTGGGAACCCCAACAGTGCCAGTTATTCTACCGCCTGAGCAGTGATGTGCAAACATCACTGTGCTCCGGTAGGAGGGCACTGTAGCTAGTGAAATTACTGGGCTAAAGAGTCTTAACATCTCATGACTCTTAAGTAAGAAGCGTTGGTGCAGTGCTCCTAGAGTTTCACATAATTGTGAAATCCTAGGTAACACTGTACTGATTATGGGCAGCCGTTATCTCTTAACATCAGGTGAGCGTCTTGCTCGTCTTCTACTTCTTAACATAAAAAAAAAAGCTTAGACCCTGGAATAGCACATAGGCACTGCGGGTAAAACCGCTGGGCGCAGCTCTCACTAGTTAATAATATATTTCGCGTAATGTATTTTGTCAACGATTGTACAAGATATACCTGCTGTCGAGCCCTGAGTACCCGTTAATGGCGCTTGCAAAAACCGTCGTCTCAAAGGGCAATTAAAGGTTGGGTGTGCAGATGAGTTTTAAATTTATTTTTACAAGCTTTTATTTACTTTCACCTGTCTGTTGTCTGACTGTCTTTCTGTAATTAAATCTTGCAAGTTCAATTTGATCCACTTCTCGGTTTCCGATTGAGCTAATATTTTGCATTTTATAAAACGGATGACAATGCAATATTGTTACGACATCGAGCTGATCTGAAGATGGAGCAGGAAGGTAGCCAGAACTCCGTAATTAAACGACGCAGCCCCATCGAGTTTGGGCTCATTCGAGTTGGGCTCGACGAGTTCTTTGGTGCTAGATGGTAATAATAATAAAAGCTTGTTTTTAAAAGGTTTTTTTTTTATTTCAGTTGTTTAAATTTAACTTGTTACATATAAATCTTACTAAATTATAAACGGGAAAGTTTTTTTTGGTATAGAGACAGATTAGACCTTTTTTTTTTCACCTAGGAAAAATGCGTTACACATCATCACCCCACGCCGGGGGGCGCGGGGCGGTATGTGGGACTCCCCCGCCAAAGATGGGAGCGGCGGGGATACCCACTAAAAAACCTGGGGGTGTTCCTGCGGGACGCCATAATGCATGTCCGTCGTTTCACCCCACCCTCTGGAGGGGCGCGCGGAAACACCGCGCGCGCCACCTCGTCACCTAGGCTACAGCAGTGCAGTGGGTAAAGGCGCCGGGCGCAGCTAGTTGTCACTACATCGTATAAAAAACAAAGTCGCCTCCAAGTCTGTCTGTCCCTAAATCTTAAAAACTACGCATCGGATTTTGATGCGGTTTTTTGAACAGATAGAGTAATTCAAGAGGAAGGTTTTTATGTATAATACATGCATAATATAGTAGAGTAACAATGTTATTTATCTGTCTGAAGGTGCGAGATGAGGTGGCGTCGGCTTCGGTAGGAGGGCACTGTAGCTAGTGAAATTACTGGGCTGAAGGGTCTTAACATCTTATGACTCTTAAGTAAGAAGCGTTGGCGCAGTGCACTGGGTAGCACTGTACTGATTATGGGCAGCGTTATCTCTTACCATCAGGAGAGCGTCTTGCTCGTCTTCTTACTTCGTTGTATAAAAAAGGTGTGTGAACTACACTAGTGAATAAATAAAATACTTACATCCTCTTACATTTACATCGGTTTATGAATCAAATCTAATTCTATCCGACAGTTGAAGCAATGTTTTTATCTAATCGCCGTTGAGTTTGCGCACGTTTTTTGTACAATTTTTTGTTATTTAATGAGCGAACCGGACAGGGCGCGTCCAGTGTGACAGTTATGATTATGATTGCTCATTATGTGTCCACGAAAATTACAATACTTGTAATAGTGGGGAAAAAATAGTATAATAGGGATGTTGACAAGGTCAAAAATTTAAATTTTAATTAGTCATTTTAATTTAAAAAAAGTGCATGAGTATTTAAAATAAATAAAATTTATTTCATAACAAAGAACAATAAACTTCGTAAGCCTAGGTTTTACAAAGCATTTCTGATGATGTGTGGAAGCACTGGTTTGATTTGAAGAAAAACTTTCTTATTATACTACTTTAATATATTAGAAATCTACGCGTTTTCGATTTTAAGGGTCTTGACAGGACGGACAACCGAGTGAACGTATAAGGGTTTCGTATTTTCCTTTAGAGGAACGAAACCCTAAAAACATGCACCCCTCTTTTTAACCCCCGACGCAAAAACGACGGAGTGTTATAAGTTTGACGTGTCTGTGTGTGTGTGTGTATGTGTCTGTCTGTGGCATCGCAGCTCCCAAACGGATTTTGATTTAGTTTTTTTTTGTTTGAAAGTAGAGTTAGTCGAGAGTGTTCTTAGCCATGTTTGGTGGAAATCGGTCCAAGATGGCCGCCGCTACAAAATGGCGGATTACTTTTTTCTTCCACGACCCCCTCAATATGGGTATCAAATGAAAGGGCTTAACGAGTAGAATACAGCCTACTATATAAAATATAAAATCCAAGATGGCCGCCATAAAAAAATGGTGAATTACGTATTGCGTTGGGGGTTTTTAAATTTTTTAATTTAATTCACTTGTTGACCTCTTTACGTAAAATATTTCAACATCAGCTCTTCTGTCATTTTAAAATCAAAAGTAGTACATAAAAGGGGGAGCAAAAGCTTTGTTGATATCATTATCGCAAGACCAGGACGGAATATGCGAGAGCAAACAAGAAATAAATGAATTTGTAGTACGGGTGGACGGTGTTATGCGAGATGGATACAATATTTTGATTTTAAAACTTTTTTACATTAAAAAAATACCTAGTGATGTTAAATTTCGCAATGATAGTTTGAATTTTTCAAATATACATAAAATGGTCACGTTTTATTAGATACCGTCGTATCTATATACTAATCATATTTCTTACAAAATATATAATGCAATTTACAGATTGCATTTCCTGGGAAATCAAGTGATAAAAGAGATTTTATAATGATTTTTAACCAACTTGATATCCTATTATATGATTCGTCTGAATTTTGGGTTTTGTGCCAGCATGAAAGCAAAATAAGTTGCCCCTTAGTATTAAAATAATGTAAAAACCTTACAAAAATGTCTATCAGATATAGGGTTTACGTCTTACATCATCTTCCTGCCTTTATCCCACATTAGGTAGGGTCGGCCCAACACGATTTTCTCCTCCATTCTGCTCTATCATCCGTCATATCTTCCTCTACTTTTTCGGGCGCCCCCTTACCGGATTGCCACCTATCATCATATTCATGGACTTTTTGGTCACAGTCCAGGAGGTACAGGGGACTAGACCCTGCGGAACTCCTGGGGTTTCAGGAGGTGAGTTTACGTCTTACATAATGTGAAATATGTGGCCAGCATTCTTGGCACGCTGTCATCTGAAATCTGATTGTAGGAGCACTTGAATTTGCTGTAGATTGGCGTGTGGCCGATCTGTGGTATCTATGTTGCTAGTATTGTTTGCTAGTTTTTTCTCAATAAAATATTACATGAAAATTCTTTGAAAATATTCACAAATAGAAATGAGTCAACAGTTAGCAATATGAAAAGAAATTCTTTGATATGTAAATGACAGATGTCAGAATACAATGACATAGTGACTGTCATCAGTTAGGTATAATCTAATGCAAATTATTAACATCTGCGCAAATAATCACATTTTAAATAAAAACAAATTAAGTAAACTAATGAAGTAGGTAAGTAAATTTCACCGGGAGAAGACTTCCTTTGCCGATATGCAGTTATTCTACCGTCAGTGATGTGCAAACATTGCTGTGCTTCAGTAGGAGGGCACTGTTGCTAGTGAAACTACTGGGCTGAAGAGTCTTAACATCTTATAATTCAAGAGTGAGAATCGTTGGTGCATTGCATCTAAAATTTCACATAATTTTGGTATCCTAGGTAGGCAGCGTTATCACTTAACATTATGAGAGCATTTTGCTCGTTTTCTTCTTTCGATAAAAAACAAAGATCGGGCAACATATAATAATATCAACAACCGAAAAGTCAAATTCATCTCAATCGGTTCAGTCATAATTATTATTATCGGTTCATTCATAATTATTATTTATCATATTAATAAGAATATAAGATTAAGTATATTATAATATACATCAAGGTCAAAGAGTGACTTGGAAAACATATTTTTGTTTTATTTATATAAATGGCGTGTAAAAATAATTATTATATATACGTCTTAATTTATTCATACAATGCAATGTGAACATTTGTATTACAAACATTCTTTTTAAATTTATTTAAATGTAAAATAACATACTATACATCATTTTTTTTATTTATGTTTTGCGGCTATGATATCACTACGGCCATGATTGACCTATTGTGATCAACTACTATACATAATACTATAATATTATTATTTTGCCTCTGCTTAGATCTGAGTAGTATTCAGAGGGGCCTGGTTAATTCACATCCACTACGATTGATGACAACTTCAATGTACATTGCTGCGTTTGTTATTTTACTCAAATTAATGAGGAGGTTCAAGCAAGTAATGTACGCAATTTTGTCTATGGATTCTAGTGGTTTACATGTTGTTGACTGTGGGTCCCGGCTGTTTCCTATAAGATATGTAGGAGGCAGTCGTTAGGTCATATTGCAGGTGTAGTAATCTCGGCGACCTGAAACTGCAACATATAGGTTCGCCACACAACCTATAAATTGTGATTTGACTCTGACAGTGTATGTAGGGTAACCTGTTCTGTTGGAGTATAAGCCCCAATTATTATAGCCAATAATAGGCCCTGTGTATAATAAGCTAAATGGTCAAAACAAACAATACTCTAATTACGAAATGACACAACACAGACACTCATGTCCTCAATAAAGTTCTAATACCCAGAATATTATGACAGGACCGGATATTTCTTCATACATTCCACCATTATCTATAAGGCTTGTCACTAGTACAAGCTTTTCATTTTCCACGAAAACTTTTAAACTAAACTATGGAAAAATCACTGGAAGTAGTTTCGTGAAAACTAGTGAAGCACTCGTGGTAACCCCACTCGCTTGTTAACCATTAACCACACACGCGTGCAAGAGAATAACAACAAATAGTAATTGAATAGTTGATATAAAATCGCATAATTTACTTTAAAATAGAAGCACTTTTCATTGGTTCAATGGGTACACTACTTGGGTATCTTCAAGGCACGAGTGAATAGGTACCTTTCTAGGCATCTTACGTGATCCATCGTCGACCGCATTTTCACTTTCCATCAGGTGGGATGTGGTCAAACGTAGGCCTATCTCGTATAAAAAAAAAAAAAACACTAATCATTCGGAAAGTCTCAAAATATTTTTGATAAGTTATTTGTTCCAAATTTTTACATCTATAGTAACTATTAATTTAAATACGATACACATACAAGACAAATTTCAAAACTACATCACTTATTCCAAATTAAAAACTACTTCACCAATCAATAAAATTGTAAATTTAATTCCATATACGTATACCGCATTAAAGCGTATTACAATAAATGCTATTTAGCTCGAGTGGGCTTACTATAGCAGCCTCATTCTACACACCAAGCACAATCCACTAACATTCCATCCACGACGAAAACAAATAAAGATAAAGACACAAACGGAAAAATTAGTGAAAATTAGTACATGTTGCATGCAACCGTCCACTCAAGTATTCTACGTTTTGAACTCTTATAGACACCTGCGTACGCGCATTGGCCAGTCCGCGGCAGACATTCGTAACGGCACGACGTTCGCGATTTGAATTTAAAACATTTAAAAAACATCGAGTTTTATGTGATTTTTTTTTATTGTGGCCAGTGTTGTGATTAAGTGATAATTTTAAAACGTAAGTTTGTGATTTCGAACCTTTTTAAATTCCTTGTGAAACTGAATTGTTTACTTTTATTTCTCAACTTAGGTATGACTTAAGAGTTAAGAGCAAATCTATCGCATATCGTAAATGCTGTAACTCGGTAACAAACATTTTTGGATTCACATTTTATCTTTATCAAACTTTAGGTGTCATTTTCTTAAATTTGTAATTAGGCCCTTACTGCACTTATGATTTGCGCAACAGATATTTTTATGATTAAAGATGTGTAACAAAATTTTTGAATTTACATTTTATATTATTTTTCAAACTTTAGGTGACATTGTCTTAAATGTGTTATTAGGCACTTACTGCATTTATGATTTGCAGCAGATATTCCATGATTAAAGATGAGCAGTGAAATTTTGCGTTGATATAAAAAAACAAATTCTTTCACCAACGACAAACTAAATGAGTAAGCAAACATAAAACAAGTCATCTATTTTACCTTCAAAATAAAGCCCAAAGGGGCCTCTACACGTTGATTCATTAATAATATATTGATGTACAAGATTTTGACTGTGTTTGAGTGAATCAAAAAATAAAAAGCTTTCAATTTAGTAATTACATTCAATTTTATAACTTTTTTATCTGATTTTTTCTATGTGAGTTAAGAAGACGAGCAAGACGCTCGCCTGATGTTAAGAGATAACGCTGCCCATAATCAGTACAGTGCTACCTAGGATTTCACAATAACGAGAAATTATAGGTGCACTGCACCAACGCTTCTTACTCAAGAGTCAATTCATAACTTAAAAACGCCTCGATTTATTTCGATGAAATTTAAAAGTTTTTTTGTGCAAATTTTGCCTTATATACAGAGTAGTTAGCAACCTGTTTATTATAACAATTTTCGTCAACACCTCTATAACAAAACAATAAAACATAACAATACAAACCCAGGCGTGAAATGACCATCCGTTACGGCTGTAAAGTGCTATTAAACACTGCAATATTCGGATTTATAAAGACACGCTTCTGTTAAAAATTAAGAGATTTTGTATGAAAACAATAATTTTATTTAATCGCCTTGAAAAAAAATCGTTCGTTAGAATAGAATAGAATAGAAATACTCTTTATTGTGTCCAAAGTAACAAAAGGTACTTAAAATTACTATGACAATATTATAACACATTGACCCACAATGGGCGGCCTTATCGCTTAAAGCGATCTCTTCCAGGCAACCAACTTTTGGACGAATACATTATCTTATGAAGAGTAGGGGTTATGTGGAAAATGTTAGGTATTTTAAAAACTTGTAATAATAGTTATAATATATAAATTTTTTTTTTGTTAATTTAATTCGAAGTTATACATATTTTGTTTTAAAGTAGGTAGTAAGTATTCTCTCACATGGTTATTTGAGAAATGTGAAAAACGCACATCTTAGCAATTATATTAGGGTTTCGTTCTAAAGGTAAAAACGAAATCACTCGTTTGTCCGTCTCTGTCTGTCAATGCCTTTTTACTCGGGGACGCGTGGAGTTATCGAATTAAAATTAAATCATAATAAATGTTTTCATTTAACTACGAAATCAATAATTATTATCAATCGTTGATGTTAAGCAATGTTATGCCCGTACGTATTTGGATGGGTGGGGTCTCTCAACTTTTTGCTTAACACAGATGGACACGCAAAAGTGATCTTATATAAGGATTTCGTTTTCTTTTAAAAGTACGAAACCCTACAACGAGGTTTTTTTTAATGTTTTAGGTGTCTTTGATTAATCAGTATCATAGAACATCCGACGAATATTAAACCTTTCCTTTTTCAAAGTCAGTCAAATCAAAAGCCAGAATGACATCACCCAATACAGTTTGTTTACAAACACAATCAAAAACAGTCGAGCAGTTGGCATACCAATAAATTATTATTTTTTATTAGATGGAACGCTATCAGACATTATAACCGGTTAAATTTTATAACAGTAGTTAAAACAAATTTAAATAATTTAATTTGTGAATGTCCTAAGTCGTTATTTACCGTTGATACCATTTATAGATTTTTTTATGTGATGAAGTAGAAGACGAGCAAGACGCTCTCCTGATGTTAAGAGATAACGCTGCCCATAATCAGTACAGAGCTACTTAGGATTTCAGTGATGTGAAATTCTAGGAGCACTGCACCAACGCTTCTTACTCAAGAGTCATAAGATGTTAAGACTCGTTAGGCCAGTAATTTTCCATCATGGTATTTCATTTTTTTTTAATGTAATACGTGTCAAACAAGCAGACGGCCCACCTGATGGTGAGTGGCTACCGTCGCCTATGGATACCTGCAATACCAGGGGTACCGCTGGTACGTTGCCTACCTTTCAACACTCTATTCACTTGCCTTTTGAAGAGTCCCATGTTAAACATCATGGTATATACTTTTAGTTTTTGGACACTAGAATTTTTTTTTTTAATTTATTATAGGTTAGCTTTTGAATACGATGTCGCGTGATGAGGCCTTAGATGGTAGTAGAATTAACCTAGAAGGCGGGATAAATCCCTCCCTGGCTTCACATGATCATGCCGGAACATAGTTATGACCGTTTGATATACTCGTAAAATGGTATAGATTCTTCTTCTGGAATAGATCGCATTTAGCAATAAGACCGCCAATTGTAGTGAATTTACTGGACTGAAGAGTTAAAACGTGAAAATCTTATGACTTGCGTAATGAGTTGTGAATATAAATTCAGCGAGTGATTCCCAGCTCGTCCTACAAGCCTACGGCCCAAATGGGACGAGTTAAAGAAAATCAAAATTAATACTATTTTCATTGCACAACTCGTCCTACTTATCTGTCAAAATGAAAAAGGTATAATCAGTAACAAAAATATCTAAAATAATATATAATTGTATTTGTAAAAAAAAATTATGTACCTACCCAAGAAGGTTGGAACAATGGAGTTTGCAACGTCAACACTAAACTTAAGCAAGAAAAATGACGTCACAGTTGTTTGCCTTCATTTGAAATGAAGATCTCCTCAATACCTTTCATTTCCTCCATGACAGCGTCACTCTAGGACGAGTACTTTCCGAGATATTATCATTTTAATTTTGACATCTGTCATTTGAAATGAAGATCTCAAGGCCTTTCATTTCTTTTAGGACAGCGTTACTCTAGGACGAGCACTTTCCGAGATATTGACATTTCAAGTTTGACAGCTGTCATCTGAAATGAAGATCTCCTCAAGACCTTTGATTTCTTCCACGACACTGGCAGACTAAGACGAGTACTTTCCAAGATATTGCTACTTCAAGTTTGACAGCTGTCAGCTGAAATGAAGACAACCACAAAAAAAATTTAGGGATTAACAATTGGATTGGCCCTGAATTCAAAAATGCTGACCTATGCCGCAAAGGGTGCAGTTGAAAATTGAAGCTTTCAAAAAAATACTGTTCAATACTCATAGTTTATTTGCCTCCTTAAAATGGAAGGTAGAAACAAGATCTTAGCTAATAAGTACTAGGAGACCAGAAGTCATGAAGAGATAGCAATGAATTAAATTTTTTGTTCTTCACTATTCGCGCGATCAATTCATTAAAAGTTTAAGTACCTATACTACCTTCTCCTAGTTTCTATTTTCCTGGTACTTTTTACGTTTAAACTATACCGTTGGACTACTCATGTCCATCTCGTGAATTACGGCATACGGCAGGTTAATTACGAAACAGTGTCACTAAAATATTGTCTTACTGTCTGTACCTAACGTCGATAAAGTTTAAAGTTCCACACAAAAAGAGTTGTAGGACGAGTTGTGCAATGAAAATAGAATGAATTTTGATTTTCTTTAACTCGTCCCATTTGGGCCGTAGGCTTGTAGGACAAGCTGGGAATCACTCAATTCAGCGAATTAACTATTTGTAAATTCCTCAAGAGGGTCACTGCACAATATTCATCATTATCTCAGCCGTAGGACGTCCACTGCCTCACATAGGCCTCCCCTTTGGACTTCCATATGTACCGGTTGGAAGCGACATGCATCCAGCGTCTTCCGGCGATCTTTATAAGGTCGTCTGTCCACCTTGTGGGTGGACGTCCTACGCTGCGTTTGCTAGTCCGTGGTCTCCACTCGAGCACTATTCGACCCCATCGGCCATCCGCTCTCCGCGCTATGTAGCCTGCCCATTGCCACTTCAGCTTGCTAACCAGCTATGTCGGTGACTTTAGTTCGCCTACGGATCTCTTCATTTCTGATTCGATCACGTAGAGAAACCCCGAGAAAAGCCCTTTCCATAGCTCGCTGTGCGACTTTGAGCTTCGAGATGAGGCCAATAGTGAAGGACCACGTTTCGGTGCCGGTTGCACAATATTATTGCACACATTTAAAAAGTATTTTCCACCTTAAGACCATCAAGAGAGCGTCTTGCTCGTCTTCTTACCTATTTCTTTGTACATAAAAATCCTTTTTAGGACAATGATCATGTTATGTGAAGATTTTAATTAATTATTTCTCGTCATAAACGTTGAATAAATGCATCGGATGACATCATGATGGAACTCGTTTGGGATGTTATACAATGTACGAGTACATACTTGTTTATTTACATAATAATTTATAAAGATTAATGAGTATTCGACGCAGAATCTTCTTGAAGATGGACCTTAAATTAATAATGAATTAAAAATAAATAATCCAACTTCAAGCTCTCTTTATAATATCGAGTGACGCACTCCCCCTCGCACTATTTGACAAATTTTGAAATATAAATAAATATTTCAGGACGTTTCACACAGCGCCACCTAACCCCAAACTAAGCAACTTAATGCTTGTTATTGTGGTGGTTAGGATAACGGATATAATACTTATATACTTTTCTTTTGTAAATACATACTTATAATAGATATTGAAAACCATCCAGACCAGAAACAAATACCTGTGGATCACACAAACATTTGTCCCATGCGGGAATCGAACCCGCAACCTTCTGCGTTGCAGGCGGGTATTAGCCCAAATTCATAGAATTAATTTATTGAAAATTCAGCCCTCCATAATATTATTGCACACATTTTAAAAGTGTTTTCAATTTGATATAAAAAAAATATGGCAATCAATATTTAATTTTTTTTTTTTTTTTCAAAAATTCGCATCATGCCTATTATATTTCAAAATTTGTCAAATAGTGCGACCGAGAGAGCGTCACTCGATATTCGATATACAAGCTCTTAAGCCCTATTATTGAAACCAGAGGGCCTATTGGCTAATTCTCCACTGCGATTGATGACAACTTCAATGTACATTTCAATGTACATTCTACCGGGGGTAGACTTCCTTTGCAGGAGGTCGTCTAGGTGGGTACCCTAACAGTGTCAGTTATTCTACCGCCTGAGCAGTAATGTGCAAACATTGCTGTGCTCCGGTAGGAGGGCACTGTAGCTAGTGAAATTACTGGGCATCCTATGACTCTTGAGTAAGAAGCGTTGGTACAGTGCTCCTAAAATTTCACATAATTGTGAAATCCTAGGTAACACTGTACTAATTATGGGCAGCCGTTATCTCTTAACATCAGGAGAGCGTCTTGCTCGTCCTCTACTTCTACACATAAAAAAAAAAAAAAACATTGCTGCGTTTGTTATTTTACTCATATTAATGAGGAGGTTTAAGCAAGTAACGTACGCAATTTTGTCAATGGATTCTAGTGTTTTACATGTCATTTGGCGATAGTCAATAGGACCTCTGAACAATATTTGCTACCACACATACAGTTTTGTTATAAATATCGCTTGTCTGGAGAGAGATTGCTTTGAGCGATAAAAATCCAAACGAAGCGAAGGAAGTTTTTTTTAAGCTATTGCATAGCTTCTATCGCGGGCCTTGAGCATGGGGACCGAATCCAGAAATTCCGTAACGAAAAAAACCTAACACCCCCCACTCCGACCGGCACAGCGGTGATACTTTTTAGTTTTCCATGTATAGATAAAAATGCTATGCAATAGCTTTACCGCGGCAGTCTCCGAGTGCCACACGTCTTTTTTTTTAATGTGATGAAGTAGAACACGAGCAAGACGCTCTCCTGATGTTAAGAGATAACGGCTGCCCATAATCAGTACAGTGCTACTTAGGATTTCACAATGATGTGAAATTCTAGGAGCACTAGACCAACGCTCTTACTCAAGAGTCATAAGATGTTAAGACTCTTTAGCCCAGTAATTTTACTAATGTGTAGAACGTGTTTTGATCTTCCTCTTTCAGTTCTCAGGATCAAGGCTGATCATAACTTTGTACACGGAAACCCCAAGTTCCTGATCAATGCCTAGAATGCTAAGTTGAAGAGTTATGGGCACCAGGAAAACTTAAACGCATATATTACCTGTCAAAGATGATCACGAACTGAGTGCCGCATCCGTGATATTGAGAAAATTATCTTCATGCCTTCATGATAATAAATCGTGTTACGAAATCAAATAAAAATAATAATTGTTGTTTATACTTCAACAGAACAGGTTACCCTACTTACACTGTCAGAGTCAAATCACAATTTATAGGTTGTGTGGCCAACCTATATGTCGCAGTTTCAGGTCGCCGAGATGGTGGCCTGCAACATGACCTAACGACTGCCTCCTACATATCTTATAGGAAACATCAAGTGAAATATGAAATAAAGTACTCGTCAAGACAAATCAAATGAGCCCAAACTCGATGGGGTTGCGTTGTTTTATGACAGAGTTCCTTTGGCCACCTTCCAGCTCCATCATCAGATCAGCTCGATGTCATAAAAATATTGCATTGTCATCCGATTTACACACGCATGCAAATTTTCAGCTCAATTGGAAACCGGGAAGTGGGACAAATTAAACTTGCAAGATTTGATTACAGACAGACAGACAGACAACAGACAGGTGAAAGTAATATAAAGCTTGTAAAAATAAAAATTTATAGGTTAGCCTTTGACCACGTTCTCGCGTGATTTAACGCTGCGATTGTAGATGGTAGCAGACTATACCTAGAAGGCGGGATAAATCCCTCCCTGGCTTCACTGAACATCATGCCGGAACACGGTCACAATGTCCGCTTGGCGACACGGTTTTGTCCAGTGGATGGTAACTAACCACGGCCAGAACCTTACCAGTAAATTCATCCCTACTTTGATCCCATTCTCATCAACAGAAATCGGTCGTCCAGTATTCAAGTCACGAATCAAAATTTGCGTCCTTTGGGCGTAACGTAATAGTTCTAACTTTATAATAATAGTCGTTTAACAACCAGACTATTTTTTTAAACAGCCGGAACTCAGCGTTTAGTGCGCGTAAGCTTTGGTTATAAAGCATTCTTTATGTGGGAAAAACATTGGTTATGCAGAACATGCGTTGATCACAGAAATATATCGGATTAGATGCCGCAAAAGGTATTCAACTATTCTTTTCATGACAATGAGTGACAAGGCGAGCAAATCCGATCATGTTTGCCCATATCTAGCATAGTACAGTTTTTAGGCTTCCGTAGTCAACAAGGAAGCCTTATAGTTTCGCTTTGTCTGTCCATCCGTCCGTCTATCCGCGACTTTGCGGATAAACTATAAGTCAGCTCAAATAGCTGGATAGACGGACGGACAGCGAACTCTTAGTAATAGAGTTCCGTTTTCACCCTTTGGGTACAGAACCCTAAAAAGCAATTTATATAAGCTTGACATATTAAAACTGACAATGAATGAATGAATGAATAGTTTATTTGTATAAATACAAGTATTAATAAGGTCTTAAAAATATAGTAATACATAGTTCATTCCGTATTTGACATGATGAAACTGATGTCGTTCAAATATTTAATGATAAAATTGTTTTTGGCATGCATTTGAATATTTTTTCATTACATTATTACATTACATTTAAAATTCATAAATAATTAAAAACAAAGTCTATTCAAATTTACATTTAAAATAATCATCTAATGAGTAAAAACATCTGTCACATAGCCATTGAAATATTTTAGTATATTATTCAGAGACAAAGAAAGTGACATGTGCTTGCTTAACTCTAGACTCGCAACGTAAGTTACCTCGGCATCTATCTTGATAAATTGTACTTAGTATCCAAAGTAAAGGTTCTCCATTGATATTCAGCTGCAGTGTAACCCTGGCCTCTACCGTAACTTCTACGTAATGGGTATGTTTATTTTTCCCGTCTGAAGTCATCTAGGTATTCTTAAAAACACTGTGTTTTGAACACTAAGGGCTTGTTCACGTGAACGCGCGGGCGCGGGCGCGGGCGCGAAATATCAAACATATGACGTGCTATGAAGGTGTTCACGTACAACGCACGTGCGGTGTGAGCAAAGTGTGTCGCGCTCGCGCCCGCGTGTTATAGCGTGAACAAGCACTAAAGCTGACTACAGACTGAGGCAGGACGGAGAGGTAAAGCGGGGCAGGACCAAATGAAGATAGCGATCTTCATTTTGTTCCTGCCCCCGTAACACTAAGGGCCATACCTCACCTGGACGCCATGGCGATGTGGCCAGCGACGTCGCCAACTAGTTCTTATTGAGATGTATGACGGCTAACTCACTTGGCGACTGACTGGCGACAAGGAACTCCATACATATCCATGGCGACGTCGCTGGCCACGTCGCCATGGCGGCTCGGTGAGGTATGGGCCTAAGACTTAAGACTAGCAACTCCAGTCCCACTGTCAAGAGTAATTGACGTTTGTAAGAGCACAATGACATTGGGAGTAGCTACAAATTGTATGCAATGACAGCGCGAGTAGCAAGAGTAGCGTCTTGATATATGTCAGTTTAGTCTTGACAGTGGAACGGGGGTTGTTACTCTTACGTCAACGACTAAACCTAGAAGGCGGGATAAATCTCCCCCTGGCTTCAGTGAACATCATGCCGGAACACGATCACAATGTCCGCTTGGCGACACGGTTTTGTCCAATGGGTGGTAACTAGCCACGGCCGAAGCCCACCACTAGTACAGCGTGTGAAAAAACCGCACATAGCTGATTTCAGTCATTGGTGCGGGGCCGGGATTTGCAGTCGCACCACATAACCTCTTGGCCACCACCGCTTCAAAATATTATAATTGAATTGATATGATATTATTGAATCTTGTGTCATCATGTCGCCGTCCCCGGCGAATAAACGGATAATCGCCATTGTCTTGTTTTTTCTTTTAAGCTATTGCATAGCTTCTATCGCGGGCCTTGAGCGTGGGGATCGAATCCAGAAATTCCGTAACGAAAAAAACCTAACACCCCCCACTCCGACCGGCACAGCGGTGATACTATAATTACATAAGTTGATAAAAAATGCTATGCAATAGCTTTACCGCGGCAGTCTCCGAGTGCCACACGTCTTTTTTATTTCATTTTCGAATTAAATCCAAATACTACATACAGTCCAAATACATCTACTCAATTTTTTTACATGTTTCTTGTAATATATAAAAAAGTTATACATATTTAAAGTTCTGGTTTCTAGAACAAATGTTCCTAACAAAAAATATGTTTTTTTATTTTTCCTGTAAAGTTGAGTTTTTGCAGTTATCCGTCCAGTAATGTCTGGTAACATTGGCCTACAGTCCGCATAGTTGCATTGCTTGATGATATCTTGTAAGCTTAACCAATCTAAGTTAGACAGGTGTTATAAAAAATCATCGAACCAGTTCAAGGCGTTGACTCATTGTTTGTATTGGTCACAGAGTATTAATAAATGAAGATACCGCGTCCCAGAATGAATCAAAGTGAAACTAATACTATTGCGTAGACAAATAAATTTGAATAAAACAGGACAAGTGCAAGTCCACCTACTACCACTACCACTCTTGGTGGTAAGTCCGACCGACATCTTTTTGTCGAAAAAAGTCAGCAAAAAGTTGAGGTCACTGGGTCACCCATTTAAATACGTACGCACATAACATTAATTCACTACGATGATTGATTACTGATTACGTACTTTAAATAAAAACATTTTTCAATATATGAATTAATAACAAATGTATAGTTCTCAGATTTTTTCCTGAACTTAAAATATATTGTACTTAAAAAAAAAATTAAAAAAAAAAGCATTTATTGCCCAATTTAAAGATAAATATACACTAGAGCTTAACATAGATATTATTAACACACCAAAAGGCAGATTCGCTTACTACTTACTTAAGACAGACACTTCAAACTTATAACACCCCGTCGTTTTTAATGAGAACTGGTCGCATTCGGAACACTTTACCGTCATCCGTGTTTTCCGAGCGGTACAACTTGGGTATCTTCAAGGCACGAGTGAATAGGTACCTTTCTAGGCATCTTACGTCATCCATCGTCGACCGCATTTTCCCTTTCCATCAGGCGGGATGTGGTCAAACGTTGGCCTATAGTTATGTATAATTGTATGAATTTTTTTTATTTTTTTTATTTTTTTATATCATAAATTTGTTAAGCAGATATTTTTTGGCAATAAAGTAATTTTTATTCTTTTATTCTTTTTTTATTCTTAGTATTTAAAAAAATCTACACTGTAGCTACGGTATCCAACAGACAACTAAAGTCTATGGCCATTGGCCGTGACTCGGTTCGTACAACGCAATTGGCGTTGGTCTATTTGCCCAAATATTTGCCATGTGGCGCAACATATGACCGTTTAGGGAGCCGTGAAAACTTATTTGAATTGAACCGCAGTTGGTAAAGACAGCTAAAAGTTGGCAACAGATTGCCAAAAGAATTGAGCAAATAGAAGCGACCAGTTTTTAGACAAGTGAACAGAAAAATCAACGAAGCAATGCATTTTTTGTGCAAAGAAGACGAGCAATTCGCTCTACTGACGGTAAGAGATGTTGGATTTAGTCTGTGAGTTTATTATTTATATAAATAAATTAAATTGAATTGAGATAATATGAATAAAATTGAATGAGACAGAATGACATAACAAATAATAACAATGAAAATCTTGCATCACATACAAAAGAAAAAAGGTTTTATTTGATGTCATAAAATAAATTATTACGATTGTATTTATCGATCGCACACTGTTGTAATAAAATTAGACACCACGGTTAAAGTTAAAGTTGAAGCCGGTACTCACAAACAATACTGTGCTTCGGTAGGAGGGCACTGTAGCTAGTGAAATTACTGGGCTTGAAGAGTCTTAACATCTGATGTCTCTCAACAGCTCAGTGCATTGTCCGGTTTGGTGGACCAAAAAAAAAAAAAAGTAAGAAGCGTTGGCGCAGTGCACGTAGAGTTTTACCTTTGTAAAATCCTGGGTAGCACTGTATTAATTATAGGCAGCATCTCTTACCATCAGGAGAGCGTCTTGCTTGTCTTCTCACTTCGTTGTATAATGTTAAAGTAAGAATAATGTAGCGTCCGTGGCCCAGAGATCGTAGGTCTGGCTTGTAATCCGGAGGCCCTGTGTTTAGATCTCAGTGACGCAAGATTTTCCGGCAGCCAGACGGAATGGCGATTTAGGGCGTAACCACATTCATCGACGCGGAATCGGCTTAAACCGAGTGCGTATCACCACAATCACGACAAATGACTCGTTTCGCCGTCGGCCGGTGTCGCGACGCGTCGTCCGCGCCGAGCCGATGCGAATGGTATGGTACGCCCTTATTTCGTAGACATAAAGGCTTTTTTGACCGGCGTTAGTCGATTCCGCGTCGTCAAATGTGATTACGCCCATAGTAAAAAGTCGTGGGTCGCACGTGGATCCGATTGTTTATATGTGCGATGTCTGCCCCACAATAGTCTGTACCACCGATATCGTTCAACCATACTTTACGTAACATAAATTGTTGGTAAGGGCCGCTTTCCCTTTATTTTGTTTATTGTATTTTGAGGTGTAAACAATGTTGTACAAGTTTAATATTTTGGGTGTGGAATCTTAGGGCTTGTTCACATTGAATGCGCGGGCGCGGGCGCGAAATATCAAACATACGACGTGCTATGAAAGTGTTCACGTACAAACGCACGTGCGGTGTAAGTAAAGTCTGTCGCGCCCGCGCCCGCGCCTTCAAACGTGAACAAGCCCTTACTAATATTATAAAACGTGAAGTTTTTAAGAATGTCTGGATGTAGGCTTGTTGTGTAGCGACCGTGGCCCAGTGGTCATTTGGTCCGGCTTTTAACCCGGAGGTCCTTCGATCAAATCTCAGTGTGGAAAATATTTTCGCCTGGACGCTACCGTGTTTCGGCGCGGCATGTTAAACTGTGGGTCCCGGCTGTTTCCTATAAGAATTGTAGGAGGTAGTCGTTAAGTTATGTTGCAGGCCCTGTAGTAATCTCGGCGACCTGAAAACTGCAACATATAGGTTGGCCACACAACCTATAAATTGTGATTTGACTCTGACAGTGTAAGTAAGGTTACCTGTTCTGTTGGATGGAGTATAAACCCCAATTATTACAATTATTGGTCTGTAATTAAATCTTCCAAGTTAAATTTGATCCACTTCCCGGTTTCTGATTAAGCTGAAATTTTGCAGCCTCGGATAAGCCAGGCCTCTAAAATCATTGCCGCGAATGAGTGCTTTGGCGTACCCGCTTCCCCGGCATTATGGCGTCCCGCAGGAACACCCCCAGGTTGTTTAGTGGGTATCCCCGCCGCGCCCATCTTCGGCGGGGGAGTCCCACATACCGCCCCGCGCCCCCCGGTGTGGGGTGATGATGCGTATTTTTATCCTGGGTCAAAAAAAAAGGCCTCAAAAATCATCAGGAAGCCGACTGACGAGGCGCGAAACATTTTTTGTACACATCAGTCGATTGGTTCCAATTACATGGTGTTATTATATGGTGAACAATAGCTTGGTTACGGTCGTTACCATTTTTGGTATCCTATTCGAAGATGTAGGTACAATTTATTATTAGAAAAAGAGTAAAAATTCAATAGCCAAAAATGTGACGGTGCACACGTGTTTTTTTGTAATTATTGAATGTAAAGTATTCTGTAAAAGATTATTTGGCGTTCCAGTGGCAACAGAAATCATCTGTGACAAGTGAATTAAATTAAAAATTAAAAAAACCCCCAACGCAATACGTAATTCACCATTTTTTTTATGGCGGCCATCTTGGATTTTAAATTTTATATAATGGGCTGTATTCTACTCGTTAAGCTCTTTCATTTGATACCCATATTGAGGGGGTCATGGAAGAAAAAAGTAATCCGCCATTTTGTAGCGGCGGCCATCTTGTACCGATTTCCACCAAACATGGCAAAGAACACTCTCGACTAACTCTACTTTCAAACAAGAAAAACTAAATCAAAATCCGTTCATCCGTTTGGGAGCTACGATGCCACAGACAGACAGACACACACACACAGACAAACAGACAGACAGACACGTCAAACTTATAACACCCCGTCGTTTTTGCATCGGGGGTTAAAAATGAGGGTTTTCACGAATGTAAATCCACCAGTTGGCGCCACTGTGACAGGAGGTCAATTCTAACGTATAAATCTATGATACAGACGAAACAGATTATACTTATAATTTTTGGTGTTTGTCTATGAATGTTATCAATTGTCTCAGGGCTGCCTTCTGGTGGATGTTTTTTCAGAAAACCCTCATCTTGATTGTCTAATCACGGTTCATGAGATAGTCTGATGACAGACAGACGGATGGACGTGTTCCGGCATGATGTTCAGTGAAGTTTAGTCTGCTACCATCTGCGGCCTGAACATCACGCGAGATCGTGGTCAAAGGCTAACCGTTAATGAAAAAAAATGTACAAAACCAGCTCCTTTAAAACCCTGGACCATTTTTACAAGCTTTTATTTACTTTCACCTGTCTGTTGTCTATCTGTCTGTCGGTCTGTCTGTCTGTCTGTAATCAAATCTTGCAAGTTTAATTGACCCACTTCCCGGTGTCCGATTTAGCTGAAATGTTGTATGCATGTATAAATCGGGTGACAATGGAATATTTTTATGACATCGAGCTGATCTGATGATGGAGCTGGAAGGTGGCCATAGGAACTCTGCAATTAAACGACGCAACCCCATCGATTTTGGGCTCATTTGATTCGTCTTAACGAGTTCTTTGGTGTTAGCTACTAATAATTGCTGTCAAAACAATGGAGCACCTCCTGATTTTTCCTAATTGCCCCATAACTTGCACAGTTAAGGACCTTTTTGAAGCCAACTAACGGGCTGTAGAACTGGCTCAATACTGGCTTAAGCAGCTTTAAACTGACTGACTCATCATCGCAGGGACAAAACCGCTAGACCGATTGAGCTGAAATTTGGACAGTGTGTTCTTTAGGTAACGTAGGCAGGTAATAAGAAGGGATTTTGCGAAATTCCCACAGGAACGGGAACAAAATGGAAATCTGTAACCGTTGAGTCTATCAAGCTGAAATTTGATGTGAGGGTAGTTTTACTACCATGGAAAAATTTAAAATAGTTTTTATTTCAAAATTCCTACGGGAACGGGAATAAAATGGAAATTTGTAACCACTAGGCCTATTAATCTGAAATTTTGTATAAAGGTAGTTTGACTACCATGAATGGATTCAAGATAGTTTTCATTCCAAAATTCTTGCGGGAACGGGAACAAAATGGATATTTGTAACCGCTAAACCTATAAATCTGAAGTTTGGCATAAAGGTAGTTTGACTACCATGAATGGATTCAAGATCGTTTTCATTCCAAAATACCTGCGGGAACGGGAACAAAACTGAAAATCTGTAACCGCTAGGCCTATTACGTTGAAATTTAGTTGAAAGGTAGTTTGACTACCATGACTGGATTCAAGGTAGTTTTCAACCCAAAATGTCACGGGAACGGGAACAATCTACGAGTATGTCTATACTCTATACCAATATGTATTTAAAGTGGAAATCTACTGATTCATCAACGCAGGGATAAAACCGCTGGACTGATTGAGCTGAAATTTAAACAGCGTGTTTTTTAGGTAACCTAGGCGACCGATAAGAACGGATTTTGCGAAATTTCAACGGGAACGGGAAAAAATGAAAATCTGTCAGCGTTGAGTCTATCAAGCAGAAATTTGGTATAATGGTAGTTTGACTACCATGAAAAGATTCAGGATAGTTTTCATTCCAAAATTCTTACGGGAACGGGAACAAAATGGAAATCTGTAACCTCTAGCCTATTACGCTGAAATTTGGTATAAAGGTAGTTGGGGTACCATGAATGGATTCATGATCGTTTTCATTTTAAAATTCTTACGGGAACAGGAACAAAATGGAAATCGCGGTAACGCCTATAGCGCTGAAATTTGGAAGGTAGTTTGACTGTCAGGAAAGGATCACAACAGTTCTTCACGGGAACGGGAATAATATGAAAATCTGTAACCGCTTGGCCGATTAAGTTGAAACTAAATGCAAAGGTAGTTTGGCTACCAAGAAAGTACAAGATAGTTTTCAACCCAAAATTCTTACGGAAACGGGAACAATCTATGTCTATGCCAAAATTTTAAGTGGAAATCTAACTGACTTATCATCGCAGGGATAAAATCGCTGGATAGATTGACCTGAAATTTGTACAGCGTGTTTTCTAGGTAACGTTGGCGACCGATCAGAAAGGATTTTGTGAAATTCCTACGGGAAAGGGAATAAAATGAAAATCTGTAACCGTTGAGTCTATCAATCTGAAATTTGGTGTAAAGGTACTTTGACTACCATGAATGGATTCAAGATAGTTTTCATTCCAAAATTCTTACGGGATCGGGAACAAAATGGAAATCTGTAAATACTAGGCCTATTAAGCTAAAGTTTGGTATAAAGGTAGCTTGAGTACCATGAATGGATTCAAGATCATTTTCATTCCAAAATACCTATGGGAACGGGAACAAAATGGAAATCTGTAACCGTTAAGCCTATAACGCCGAAATTTAGTATAAAGGTATTTTGACTATCAGGAAAGGGTTCAAATAGTTTTCATTCCAATATTCCCACGGGAACGTGAATAATATAGAAATTTGTAACCACGTGGCCAATTAAGCTGCAATTTAATGCAAAGGTAGTTTGGCTACCAAAAAAGAATACAAGATAGTTTTCAATACAAAATTCCCACGGGAACGGGACTAATATGGAAAATGTAACCGCTGAGCTGAATAGTTTGAAATTTGGTGTAATAGTAGTTTGACTACCAAGAAACTAAAATAAAGATAATGGATAAAGATAATGGATTGTTTATTCATCCCAATATTCCTATGGGAACGGGAATATTAAGCTGAAATTTGGTATAAAAAAGTTGTTTGATTCCCAAGCTCAAGCGCATCGCCTCATTCTCGCTTCGTACGCTCGATTTGCGCATTGTGGATACTTTCCAACCTAACTCACATAATATGTGGGACTACACTAAACTCTGTAGGGTAATCTGACTGACTCATCATTATCACAGTAGAGACGAAACTCCCTACCTAGAATGATAAAATTTGGAATACCTATCCTATAGGTTCTTTTTGATACCTAAACATATATATTTTTATTATCTTTTTGCTGAACTGATAGAGTTGAAATTTGGCATGCAAAGGTATTTAAGTACCAGGAGAGGATGTAAAATAGTGTTTATCTCAGATATTCCCCTCTTATAGGAAGAAAAGAGGGCCATTTTTCTCTTGTAAAAGTGGGGGCAAATGTTGTATTGAAATTTCTAATACCGCTGGGCCTGAAATTTAGTAAGTATAATAAAGATAGTTTGTATACCAAAATAGGACATAGGATAGTTTTTATATTTTAGAAATCCCCTTTTAGAAGGGAAACAGGGGTGAAGTTTGTATGAGTTATCTATATTCGTTGGGCCAATTAAGCTTTTTTTTACTTCTACAAAGGTAAGTTTAAGTACCAGGAAGGACACAAAATAGCTTTTATCCCGAAACCGCCCTTTCAGATAGGAAACCAGGCATTTAAGAGTTTGTATAAGGAATCAGTATCCGTCGAACTAGGGAAATAAGTTTTAACGCAATTTGAGTCCTGGGACAGAGCATAGGATAGTTTTTATTTCCCTGAAATCTTTGTAGTATCTCCAAACATTGTAAAGGCCGCGGCAGTGGCCTGCAAAGCACCAGAAGCTACTAGAATATTTTAAGATAGAAATATCATAAATAGGATCACAAGTTGTAGAAGACTAAATTCATGTTAAGATGCGAATTTAATGTTCGTGATCATTTTCTATTTCTAGCAATGGTATTATACTAAATCTGTAGATTTGTCATTGAAATATTTAGGTATTGCGTAAGTCTTATTATTTCATTTTATTTTTTTATTCATAATGGCACCCGAAGCGAAGCGAGGACGGGCCGCTAGTAACTATATATAATTATAATATCATGTAGCCATATGACTCGATAAGAAGAAGAAGCTACTAATAAAAATTGCATGTTTTAATATTTTTTTCATTTGACTTATTTCCTTTAGAGGTACCCTAAAAACGTACAGAACCAGCTCCATTAAAATCCTGGACCATTTTTTGTCATATCTGACATACCATCTTAATTGGACACGTGCGGTCCACGGTTGAGTCAATTCTTGGTGTTTTTTACCCAAATTCCTGTATAATTGGGGAACCCTTGTCGATAACTTGATACCTTACGTACCTCGCTCGGGAATCCGGGTATTGACCAACTTAAAAGAAGAAGTTATCAAAATTCTACATAGTGTTTTGGAACTGCTCGAAAGGGGCTTGAAGATTTGTCTGGAGCGTGGCATAAATATTGGTCTAGCGTTTTGTTTTTTCCAGATCGCAAATGACGGTTTCATTCGCGAAGAAATTTATATAAACTATGATATACTATAGTTGTATTTGTAAAATTTACTTTATATGTGGATCAATAAAGAGTTAAAGAGGTTCCTATCTTATCTTAAAACAAGTGAATTAAATTAAAAAAAACCCCAACGCAATACGTAAATCAGCATTTTGTGGTGGCGGCCATCTTGGATTTTAAATTGTATATAGTGGGTTTTATTCTACTAGTTAAGGCCTTTCATTTGATACCCATATTGAGGGGGTCGTGGAAGAAAAAAGTAATCCGCCATTTTGAAGCGGCGGCCATCTTGGACCGATTTTCACCAAACATGGCTAAGAACACTCTCGACTAACTCTACTTTCAAACAAAAAAAAACTAAATCAAAATCCGTTCATCCGTTTGGTAGCTACGATGCCACAGACAGACACATACACACACACACAGAGACAGACAGACAGACAGACAGACAGACAGACACGTCAAACTTATAACACCCCGTCGTTTTTGCGTCGGGGGTTAAAAACAGACTATTATGGAATGTGGCGCTATAAACATATACCTACACATAATATGTATACTAGTAACTAGGTACTATATATTGAACAAACACAACTATTAACATAATATATAACCAGTTATGTAAAACGTTGCAATAGAGGCACATTATGTACTTATTGCGTATGTACGTACGAGTACAAATACCGCTGACCTTTGCTTTTAAAATACTTTGCCGTAAGAGTACCAGAAAATATGAACTTACTAGCCGTACCCAGCGGTTTTTTTATACAACGAAGCAAGAAGATGTGCATATACAATGACTTGAAACACCAAAAAATTGTTTTTTTTTTTCATTTCTAGTTTTTTTGCTAAACATAACGCCACCAATACCGTTGTTTTATATCAAAAATGAAATCTACATCATCGGTTTATCCAAAATTGACACCGAAATTTTCCTCGTGGCTCTACATCGTCTCCCAGAGTTAATTAAATGGAGAAAGGTGGCGCGGCCCCTTTTGCCCCCCTTCCTTGCTGCCAGAGGGGGTGATAGGGGGGGTTTTCAATCCTAATCTGCTTATTTGGAGATAAGGAATCATTGTGCTAAGTTTCAAGCCTCTGCATGAAAACGACATGTTTTGCGCCCAGAGAACGTCTTACATGGAATTTTGTAAAATATTCAAAAAAGAAATAAATTATATTTTTGAAACTATAAATCCTGGAAATATACTATAAAGGCCAATATTGTAGAGAATTTTACGTAGAATAAACTTCCCCTTGACATTTTTATTGTAGCTCTCATAGTTTTCAAGAAAAACTCAAAAAAACTAAAAATAGGGACATAAAAGTGGGGGGAGAGGTAGTAACATTGTCGTGGGGGGGGTGTTTCTACTAAAATTTCTTCTTATGAACGGTAAAGCTATACGCATGCCAAGTTCGATGCTTTCTGCCGCTCCGGGTCATACATTCGGCTAAGGAGCCGGACTATAATAGGTTATCTTATGTGTTTCATCTTGAAATGTGGACATTTGTTAACTTTTGTTCTTTTCATTAACAAGTAATATTTAATATGCACACTTGTTATTAATTAATTTCACAAATTTATAATCCTTCTATTTTCTTTCCAGGTAAACAACCCAAAAGAATGCCACAGTGACCAGTGACAAAAAAAAAACAAAATGGCGTCAACACGGACAAAATTAGCATTAGCAATACTGCTACTAAACTTCATCAGTGTACAAAGTGACAGTGAAAGTGAAGTTGCTTTAGACGATAAGACCGACCAAATATTCAAAAGCAGTGAAGTGATTGATGATACAAACGTAGAAAACTATAGTAGTTTGGGGAACGTTGAAAGGGATGTTGTAGAAAGTGATAATGGTACCATAGACGAAGATTTTGGCAGAGACAATGAGACGACTACGTTTATAGAAGCGACGGAGTCTATGACTGAAGATTATACATTGTCTACGGATGTTTTCAAACATGGTGATGCGACTGAGGATATGTATTCTAACAATGAGAAGGTTTGTATAAACATTTGTATTTTTTTTTTATGTGATGAAGTAGAAGACGAGCAAGACGCTCTCCTGATGTTAAGAGATAACGGCTGCCCATAATCAGTACAGTGTTACCTAGGATTTCACGATTATGTGAAATTCTAGGAGCACTGCACCAACGCTTCTTACTCAAGAGTCATAAGATGTTAAGACTCTTTAGCCCAGTAATTTCACTAGCTACAGTGCCCTCCTACCTGTGCACAGTAATGTTTGCACATCACTGCTCAAGCGGTAGAATAACTGGCACTGTTGGGGTATTTGTTCTAAAATGTAACTAAAATATGTATCTTTTTTTTACTGATAATAAATACTTTTTTATCTTTATCTTTATCCACCTAGACGACCTCCTGCAAAGAAAAATCTATCTTAATAATTTGAAGGGTTAACGTAATTGGTCCATCAATGCACTATTCAAACCATTAACCGGGTTGGGTTTTTTTATAATATACATTCTTACAAACTTTCAAGTTAATCATTTTGATATTGATTGTGATGTGCAAACATTACTGTGCTCCGGTAGGAGGGCACTGTAGCTAGTGAAATTACTGGGCTAAAGAGTCTTAACATCTTATGACTCTTGAGTAAGAAGCGTTGGTGGAGTGCACCTAGAATTGCGCATAATTGTTAAATTCTGGGTACCACTGTACTGATTATGGGCAGCGTTATCTCTTAACATCAGGAGAGCGTCTTGCTCGTCTTCTTACTTCTCCACATAAAAATAAATAAATAAAAAATATTAGTAAGATAATAGGATTAGATTTGAAGTCAATGGTCAGCATTTACGTAGCCCGGACGAGCTTAGAGGGACCACCCCAAGGGAATTCCTACAGTTCCCCGAAGCTGCAAGCAGTGGCGAACTATAACGCCGCGCCTATGGGGTCTTCTCACCCTCAGAAGTGGCGATGGGAGCGAAGGTCAGACATGGCCGCAGTGCTACGTAAAGCCACTATAAGTAAATGAGGGGGTTGTGTAAAAAAAAATCGCCATTTTATAGCAGCAGCCATCGATTTCCACCAAGAATGACTAAGAACACTATCGGCAAACTCTACTTTTAAACAAAAACACTAGATCAAAATCCGTTCAGGAGCTACGATGCCACAGAGAGACACACACACAGACTGACAGATATGTCAAACTTATAACACTCCGTCGTTTTTGCGTCGGGGGTTAATAATAATTATATTATAATTATTGAGAAACGATCTGTATTGTCAATGGGTCGAAGTTTTGTTAGCTTTGCCAGCCCTCGTTATAAAATAAGACGAAGGTTTTTTAAGCATTAATAATATGCATAGAATTTAAAACTGTAATTCTTAAATTGTATAAGTATATAAAAGTAAACATTATTTTTCCACACACAAATAATAACGGTGGATTCACACAAACAGTCTCAAAACTGGAATTTGAGCACAAAATTTACAATTCCGAAAAAACATACGGATGGAAGCACCTTGCTTTTAAGGTTTTTGGAAAAATCAAAGTGATATCAAAGCCAATTATGTAATCCCAAATTATTGGAGTTCATGACAGATATAATATCAACGTAGGTGTCGCGAGTGCGTCAATGAATATAGTCCTTCCTCCCTCCTCGCGTCGTATTCCTAAATTCTGAGGGTCGTGACCACGTCTCACTATCTTCTTCCTTATGATGTCACGCCATCGCCATCAGGTTCAACATCAGGTTCGCCATCAGGTTTGGATGAACTGTGTGAAAGAGGATATGCGTGCTAGAGGAGTGGATGAAGATATGACGGATGATAGAGCAGAATGGAGGAGAAAAACGTGTTGTGCCGACCCTACCTAATGTGGGATAAGGGCAGGAAGAAGAAGAAGTCACGCCATCGATCCCGATTGCTTGCCACCTGCATCGCATCGTATACCGAGGTGTCCAGTGTGGCGCGGATTTGGTCAGAACATCGTATTGGGCTGCGACCTCGTGGTCTCTTTCCCTCTACTTTGCCGGTGACCATTAGCCGGTGAATATAGTCCTACTATTACACAAAGGACATGGATCAATAGTTTTCTATTGAGAGCTTTTAGCTCGCTGATAGGATCATCATTTTCAAACCTGGATTTTAAAGACATTGACAAATTATTTCATTGCGGGTCCCATGACCGCTGAACGGATTCAGCTGAAATTTTCTATTAACACATTCGGTGCCACCGACTCGCGAACAAAATGAACGTGAACTCGCATGGCGAGTCGGTGGCACCGAATGTGTTAAGTAACTTTATAAACCCAGGAATAGCACACAGGCTAATTAAGCGGCTAAAACCCCTGGGTACCCCTGTAAACCCTGGGTTGTTAATGTTTTTCCTACTTTTTAACCCCCGACGCAAAAACGACGGGGTGTTATAAGTTTGACGTGTCTGTCTGTCTGTCTGTGTGTGTGTATGTGTCTGTCTGTGGCATCGTAGCTCCCAAACGGATAAACGGATTTTGATTTAGTTTTTTTTTTATTGAAAGTAGAGTTAGTCGAGAGTGTTCTTAGCCATGTTTGGTGGAAATCGGTCCAAGATGGCCGCCGCTACAAAATGGCGGATTATTTTTTTCTTCCACGACCCCGTCAATATGGGTATCAAATGAAAGGGCTTAACGAGTAGAATACAGCCCACTATATAAATTTTAAAATCCAAGATGGCCGCCATCAATAAAATGGTGAATTACGTATTGCGTTGGGGGTTTTTTAAAATTTTAATTTATCTTAAAGACGTTTTGTTGTTAAAGACCGCTATTAAGTACTAGTTGCCAGCAGTTTTACCCGCTGTTCAGTAGCCTATGTGTAATTCAACAGTGTACCAAATATCAGCTCAATCGGTCCATCCGTTTAGGCGTGAAAGAGAAACAAACATACATCCATACATTCTTACAAACTTTCACGTTTATAATATTAGTAAGATTATATTGTGGAGCATTACTCCACTAATTTCAGCCTACTAATTCACAAATTTTACCGGGGGTAGACTTCCTTTGCAGGAGGTCGACTAGGTGGGTACCCCAACTGTGCCAGTTATTCTACCGCCTGAGCAGTGATGTGCAATCATTACTGTGCTCCGGTAGGAGGGCACTGTAGCTAGTGAAATTACTGGTCTAAAGAGTCTTAACATCTAATGACTCTTGAGTGAGAAGCGTTGGTGCAGTGCTCCTAGAATTTCACATTGTGAAATCCTAAGTAGCAGATACTAATTATGGGCAGCGTTATCTCTTAACATCAGGAGAGCGTCTTGCTCGTCTTCTACTTCATCACATAAAAAAAATAAAATTTCAGCCGTACGAAATATATGAACTCGCGGTATAAACGTTGATATATTAACTGTACACAGAAATTATGTTAATTGAGATGAGTTTGTTAACCTCAACATGGGTTTAAAACCAATTTTGTTATTAAAATTGTTATTAAGGTAATTCATTTTAATTGTTTTTAGGCCACTCACTACGTATGATGTAGAATGTAGGTAGCTAAGAGAAGTCAATAAAAAAATGGGGATTTAATTAATTTATTAATTAAATTTGTTTTTATTAGTTTACTAGTCGTAATTAATTATTATTATTACGTACAGACGTAAAAACTAGTTCTATTATTAATTGTGAATTAATTTAACCAACATTTCATTAAAATGTTTATAACATAGTATTTAATAATTAACAAAAGTATTCCTAATCTATGAACACTGTCTTTTTTATGTATTTCCTATAATTATGCCCAAAACATGCTATGAAGGGCACGCATTATGAAGCGATGGTGGCCAAGGTGTTATGTGGTGCAGATGTGATTCTGGACCACCAAGTTCGAATCCCGGCCCCGCACCAATTTAATTAGTTATGTGCTGTTCTTCCACTCGCTATACTGGTGGCGTAAATTTTCGAAAAAACCCTCATTGAAGACACCCATTGATGATTATGATTGTTATTATTACGTTTTCAGATAGATACAACCACATTAATGCCAGAGAGCAGAAACAAAGAAGATGAAAACGCGCCCAGCATCGACAAAGTGCTGATGAGAAATCCAAAGACTGAGAACAGTAAGTACCTTTACATTCTTAGACCGGGGGTAGACTTCCTTTGCAGGAGGTCGTCTAGGTGGGTACCCCAACAGTGCCAGTTATTCTACCGCCGGAGCAGTGATATGCAAACATTACTGTGCTCCGGTAGGAGTTAGGAGGGCACTGTAGCTAGTGAAATTACTGGGCTTAAGAGTCTTTACATCTTATGACTCTTGAGTAAGAAGCGTTGGGGCAGTGCTCCTAGATATTCACATTGTGAAATCCTAAGTAGCACTGTACCTACTGATTATGGGCAGCGTTATCTCTTAACATCAGGAGAGCGTCTTGCTTGTCTTCTACTTCATCACATTAAAAAAAGTCTTAGAAAAGACGACGAAATTATGTGGCTAACCTATATGTTACAGTTTTAGAACGCTTTTTTAAGCAAAGCAGTAAGAAGACGAACAAGACGCTCCCCTGATGGTAAGAGATAACGCTGCCCATATATAATCAGTACAGTGCCACCCAGGATTTCACAATGAAGTAAAATTCTAGATGCACTGCACTAACGGTTACTACTCAAGAGTAATAAAAAGTTAGGACTCTTCAGGCCAGTAATTTCACTAGCTACACTAGGCCGAAAGAAGGCCGGTCGAAACACAGTAATGTTCGCACATCACTGCTCAGGGGGTAGAATAACTGGCACTGTTGGGCTTCGCTTGTGACCTTACCACCCACTGGACAAAACCGTGTCGCCAAGCGGTCATTACCGTGTCCCGGCATGATGTTCAGTGAAGTCAGAGGGGCTATTGGCTAATTCTCACCCACTACGATTGATGGCAACTTCAATGTACATTGCTGCTTTTGTTACTTTACTCATATTAATAAGGACGTTTAAGCACGTAATGTACGCAATTTTGTCTATGGATTCTAGTGTTTTACATGTCGTTTTGCGATAGCCAATAGGCCCTCAGGGAGGGATTTATCCCGTCGTCTGTCATTATGAGAACGGCGAAGCTATGGAACTCGCTACCATCCTCAGTGTTTCCCAAATGCTATAACGTGGGTTTGTTCAAATCAAGAGTGAATAGGTTCTTACTGAACAAGCGTGCTACAACTTCGACTGCATCGTCAATTACCAACAGGTGAGATTGCGGTAAAACGCTTGTTTAGTCTTCATGAAATAGGTGACAAACAAGCAGACTACCCACCTGATAGTTAGTGGCTACCGTCGCATATGGATACCAGCAATACCAGGGGTACCGCTGGTACGTTGCCTACCTTTCAAGACTCTATTCACTTGCCTTTTAAAGAGTCCCATGTTAAAGCTCATCGGAAAAACCGCGGGCGGAAGCTCATTCCACATTACGTCCGTTTGAGTCTGCTATTTAACAAAAAAACATATCGAATTGACTACGTTGTCAATTTGATATGTTTTTCAAAGTCGGTCAAAGATAACGTTCGATCAAGCTCCGTCGTCAGACTCTTTTACTTGCACAAAGATGCAAAAAACGACCTCGGTTAACCGGAATCTTGTTGACCCGAAATAGGTGTCGTTTTATACAATTCTTGTGGACAAGTTTGACCACCTGTTTTAAAACGAACAAGAATCTGAGATGCGTTTTGTCTCTGCTACGTTTCTTTTTTTGTTCATTGTAAATTAGCCTTTGACCACGATCTCGTCTAATCTTAAGCGACGATGTGGCCGAAGATGGTAGCAGACTTAAACTAGAACGCGGGATAAATCCCTCCCTGGCTTCACTGAACATCGTGTCGGAGCACAGTCGTGTGACGTACAACACGGTCATAAGACTGTTGGTTTATATGTATGTAGTGATTATTCTTTCTCCAAGTACCAGGCGCACATAACTCAAAAGAGCTTTCATTTCCTTCATGAAGGAGGACTTCTGGCCGCAGGGAGTGTTTCGGATATTCCGAGGTCGGTTTCCTGCTGAATCTGCGCGCTACCAGCACTATGTGTGACCTAGTTTTTAAGTTTATATAATTTTTATGTTAGTCTTTAAGACGTCATGAGGCACGATATGAGAGCCAATGAACTAAACATGGGAGATGCTGAAGACCGCAAAGTGGAGAAATAAAAGTAGGTGTTCGCTTTCCTGGCTATTAGCCGGGATAAACGCTAAGAAGTTAGTCTTTAAGATATAGAATAGAATAGAAATACTCTTTATAGTGTCCAAAGTAACAAAATGTACATAAAATTACTATGACAATATTATAACACATTGGCCCACAATGGGCGGAAAGATATATATGGATATGGGTCCCTGGTATTTGTTGAAAGTGTACTAACGCCAGAAATAAACGAGTTTATTATTATTTCAGCGGACCAAGAGCACGGCGGCGCGCGGACTTTCGAAGAGAAGCCACTCCCCCCGCCCCCTACACTGAGCAAGAGTTCAACTCTAAGAGGCTGGTTAGAAGACTCATGGCTCCGTCCACCCGCTGGCGTCCTGGTACCTCTGAGGCCTAGAGCGTTGAATCGAGCGCTCGCTGTGTGGAATGATTTGACTACCGAGGGTCTGAATGTGTCAGATATTGTCATTGTTGGATATGATTCTAATGGTAAGATTTTTATTCTATAGTCTTTAGTATATTTTTAATTAAGTATTTCTTTTAACGGGAGGAGAAGACGGGAATAGATGAAGAAGGTCAACAATTCGTTGAAATCTTTTTTAACTGACAAAAAAATGAGTTATTTCTTTTCAACTGTGTAATATAATGTGTTTGTGTATGTTAAGGTGACAAATCTTGATGAATTTTGTACTCTACAATAAGGACAAGTCGCACTTAGCGCATCGCCGGCCGCTGCCGCAGCCGCAGCACTAACAATGTATAAAATCGGTCTAGCTTTTCAAGTAAAAGTTAAAACGTCCATCTCGCTTTTGCTTATTAAAAGCGAACTTGAAGTCCGTTTAATTTATTATTTTGAAATTTACGTTGTATAATAAGTGAGGTATACAGATACATAATATACAAGGGGACCAAGGCTGCGACAGTACAGTATCGAAGACAAGAGTATAGATATCGAGGCAGACCAAGTGAAATATGTCGGAGGGAACTGGATGAGACTCGCACAGGATCGGAAGGTGTGGCGTGAACATGAGGAGGCCTATATCCAGCAGTGGATGGATACGGGCTGAGTAAATAAATAGATAGATACAGCTATCCTATATCTAAATATATAAAAGGAAAGAGGGACTGACTGATCAACGCCACAGCCTAAACCAGTTGACGGATCGGGTTGAAATTTGGAACACAGATAGGTTTTATGACGTAGACCTCCTGTTAGAAAGGATTTTATCACGCGGGCAAAGACGCGAGCGTAAGCTAGTATTTATATAAACCGCTGCAATTATTGTCACCGACATCTATAAATAGACACACATTACCGAAGAATTCAATACAATGTACAATGAAACAACATAATTTGATCAGATTCGTATTAATCACAATAAATAAATATTAATTAAAAATGCCAATCGCTCATGCGGATACTGTACACGTGAATGTTTCATAGTATATTTTTAAAGTTTTTGTCACGTGTATTGGTAGGTATAGGAAAGGGGGAGACGTTTATGATTTTATTAATGCAAAGTAAGAAGAGCGAGACGCTCTCCTGATGTAAGAGATAACGCTGCCCATAATCAGTACAGTGCCACCCAGCGTACGCCGAAGCACTCGTCCGCGGCTTCGTCGGCGTTAGTCCTCACTGGCAGGAGGACCCTTCCGCGGTGGGGAGCAGAGGAGTTTCACCTCAACTTCTCAAGAACGCGCGTTTCCTGGAGGAACTATTCTTGTGGCGGCCAGCACCCTCTTACTCGCTACCTGCACCCATGATATGAGGGCTGGAGAAGGGCATGGAAGATACGCCTCCGATGCCCCCTTTTCAAGGCACACATTGTCCGCGCACCACTGGCAAACGTGGGTTCGGGCGGATCCACCATTATCAAAAAGAACAGTAACATGACAGTTGACACCAAGATGACAAGATGCAAATGTCAATGTCAATGGTACTACGGTGGTGAACTCCTACGGCTTAAGCATGCCACATGGAATCCCGACAAAACTTCAAGAGTAGAACTGTCATTTTCATTTCATTTATTTTTGACATTTCTCTTGACATTTCAGCGGGATCCCGTGTGGCATGCTAAAGCTACTGTTGTGCAATAGAGGCCCACCATTACCCTGTAGGTACTAGCATATGAAAAGTTCACACAACTATAAACAAAGATTATTCTAGAATTCCGAGAACCAAACACGGGAGATAGAATGCCGTTGGGTGTTCAGCATCACGCGATCAAATTGGCGCAAAAAGTTTAATGCTACCAATTATTATAAGGAAACAATTGTACTATTTCCTATTATTATAAGTATTAGTTCATTGGAAGCATTGCGTTATGTTTTGAGATACAGGTCAAGGCTTAGGAATAATCCTGCATTACCTGGGTAGACTTCCTTTGCAGGAGGTCGACTAGGTGGGTACCCCAACAGTGCCAGTTATTCTACCGCCTGAGTAATAATGTGCAAAAATTACTGTGCTTCGGTAGCAGCACTGTAGCTAGTGAAATTACTGGACTGGCACCCAGGAGTTTACAATGATGTAAAAAATCTAAGCACACAGCACCAACGCTTCTTACTCAAGAGTCGTAAGATGTTAAGACTCTTTAGCCCAGTAATTTGACTAGCTACAGTGCTCTCCTACCTGTGCACAGTAATGATTGCACATTACTGCTCAGAGATAGAATAACTGGCACTGTTGGGGTACCCATATAGACTACCTCCTGCAAAGGAAGTCTACCCCCGGTAAATCACTTAATTCTTTTAAAAGGTAACAAACAGTTCCGGATTTCATACCAATGATGCATTTCGATCGAGACAACAAATCGCAGGGTCACAATAATAGCAAGTTACGCGCTGAATACAAATCAGATAATTTGTCACTGGTTTAACAACCTATTGTTATAATGCGTTATTAGTTTTCCTTTAACAACTGTTTTAACTGAGTTAAAAAATAAGGAGGTTCCTAAATCATCTGGATCTTTTTAATGTATGTATGATTAATAAATGAGATGGGGCGATGATATCCGGAGGGTCGCTGGGGGTGGGTGGAGAAGAAAGACGGAAGAGTGAGTTGAGTGGCGTGCCATGGGGAGGCCTATGACCAGCAGTGGACGAACATATGCTGATGATGATGATGATTAATAGAAAATGCCTCAATCTTATTCGAAAATTCTTTTTAGGGGTTCCGTATTTATCTCACTTATACTTTCCATGTGGACTGATTTAAATTTCATCGAAATCGGTCGAGCAGTTCAAGCCATCCCAGAATACAAAGATAGTTTTGCTAAGTCAAATTTTATTTTTACATATTTTTGGCTAGAACTAGAGCATTATTAGTAGATATGTACCTAGGTAGGTTTACCAGGCTCTTCCTTTGCAGGAGGTCGACTAGAACGTAGAGTTTTTTTTTTTGTGGTTACGCCAGGAAAAAATGCATTACGCATACCCTCCCATCGGGGTTATGGGAGGGTTATGTGGGACTCCCCGTGCAGAGCGACTGCACGGTATACCCACTAAAACAACCCGGCGGCACTCCCGCATCGTCTTTGTGACGGAGGTCTGGGAATCGGCAGAGCCTTACATCCAGTCCAGACTGTAGGATAGCCCAACAGTGCCAGTTATTCTACCAGTTATGGAGTCTATAACAAAGTCAACATACCTTGATTAAAAGATCTTGATGATGAAAAGTATGTGTTCTTACCTGAAATAAAAATAATTTAAAATTAATCATTGAAATAAGGATGCTGAAAAGAAAGACACCACGGATTTTGATGCAGTTTCATTAGATATAATGTTTTAAGACGAAGGTTTTTTTTTTGTTTTTGCTGGGATAAAATGCGCATACCGTCCCATACGTGGGGTATGGGAAGGTTATGTGGGACTCCTCGTGCAGAGCGACTGCACGGTATACTTGGCACGGCTTGCATCATGCATCCAGTAAGAGGAAGATTTATATGTATAATACATGCATAACATAGTAGAGAAACACTGATAATTTTCTAGGCGCTACGAAGTGCGCGCGGGTCCACTAGTTTGTAATAAACAAACATTTTTGACTGGATTTTAGCTATAAAAAGTTCGTTAATTTCCAGTTAAAATATAGCAAAGCTCGAGACGAATCAACCGAAATTGAAATCACCAAGTTTTTATAAGATTTTTTATTTTGCGGCTGTCAATTGCAATTAGAGCGTTGAGATTTGCACAGAAATATATCAGAATAGTTACCGCCCACTGTGATGAAGGATAGTATGGATCGGTCTCTTTTCGTTTTGAGTACCTATAAAATGATATCTCTCAAGCGTGGCAATTTTTCATTTGTTTTCTTGTTGTTCATTGGTGCATCGGCTGTCAATCTTGACTTTTTCATACATTTGATTGACTGCGGTTGACCGCAAAACTTACACGCAAAAGTAGCACTTAGGGCCGCACTGGCCCACTGGACAAAACCGTGTCGTCAAGCGGTCATTATGACTGTTCCGGCATGACGTTCAGTGAAGCCAGGGATCATAGGCCTCCTAGGTTTAGCCTGCTACAATCTACAGCTGCATCGTTCATATCATGCGAGACCGTGGTTCATTTATAACGAATAGAATAAAAAGTTTGCCTGTAAAACGATTCATGATTGGAGATGTTTGGTTTGGTTTTTTAATGTTGGTTTTATATAAACATCTTATCTTAATTAATATTATAAACGTGAGAGTTTGTAAGAATGTATGGATGTCTGGGTGTATGTTTGTTACTCTTTCACGCATAAACTGGTGGACCGATTGAGCTGAAATTTGGTACAGAGATAGCTTAGACCCTGGAATAACACATAGGCTATAGTACAGCGGGTAAAACCCCTGGGCGCAGCTAGTATTACATAAAAACTAACCTCGACGTTTCGACTCAGCTTCATGAGACGTGGTCAGGAGGATCTGAATCCTATCGTGACCATTTAAAATTAGGAGTTATAAGATGTTAAGTCTCTTCCAGCCCAATAATTTCACCAGCTAGCAGCACAGTACGCACAAACTGCTCAGGCGGCAGCATAACTGGCACTGTGGGGGTCCCTACCGAGTTGGCCAAAGTGTTAGTTAATAATTTGCTGAATTCTCGGCATGTATTCCACGATATTTATACAAAATTTACATAATAACTCTTACGCTCACCGCACAAGGTCGAATAGTCTGCGATAAATGAACCGAATCTTTGGTACACTACCTAATTATTGGGTTACAGGTTTCAAATTTCGCGACTGCTATTAGTTAGAATCGATTAAGGCTCCGTACAGACTGCGCGGCACAAGATATAACGGCTAAGTCGCTCTTAAACACGGGCTAAACCCGGGTCTTTTTTATAGACTTACACGGCTTAAAAGTCCAACGCATAGAGGCCCTTTTCAGCATTAGGTCAGCAATAAAATTAATAATAAATAACTTAAATATAATAATTGAAGAAAATATTATTAATAAATTATTTGAAACGAATTAAGGCTGAGACAACATTCGAATACGAATGCTTAGGGCTTGTTCACGTTGAACGCGCGGGCGCGGGCGCGAAATATCAAACATACGACGCGCTATGAAAGTGTTCACGTACAAACGCACGTGCGGTGCAAGCAAAGTCTGTCGCGCCCGCGCCCGCGCGTTCCAACGTAAACAAGCCCTTAGGCGTACCCGCTGCCCCGGCATTATAGCGTCCCGCAGGAACACCCGCAGGTTGTTTAGTGGGTATTCCCGCCGCGCACATACAAGGCGGGGAGACCCACATACCGCCCTGCGCCCACATCCGTAACGCATACCTGGGTCAAAAAAAGCTGACCACACATTGGATGTTCAGATATATTACTTCGCGGCACATCTGAACCGCGCCTTATGCTCTTGGGAGGTCTATGGCGATTTTTTGCTACAGTATATTGTAGTAGAGATCACAAAACATATATGAAGGAAAACATGGGTGTATATTTAGTACAAAAAACCATAGATTAAAAAAAATGGGAAGACGCGGTACTGACGTTTCTCACTTGAGCCGCTTCAATTAGGCCCAGGGCACAATTTTACTTCAGCGCGGCAACCGACACTTGCCGATCCAACAGGCCCAAGTTTGGCATAGGAACGATAGCGCTACGCCGTATCTTCCCATTTTCTTTTAATCTAAGCAAAAAACCTACTTCTTAGTCGGTAAACCCGCTAAAAGTTAACAAACAAGCATTAATAGGGATTTCCAAACTGCATTTTAAACCATTTTTTTTTTCAAAACCACAAACCACAATATTATTCGATAATTAGACTTTCAAAACTAGGTAATCAAACAGAGTTAACCTTCGTTTTTAACCACATAAAGATTTAATGTAAGAAAAATAAATAGAATTTAAAGTATTACTTATTTTTAAATAAAACCGGACAAGTGCAAGTCGGGCTTGTCCACCGAGGCAACAGAATAGAAATTATTACTACGTAGTACTCGTACTTAGGAGTTTCGTACAAAAAATATTCAGCAAAAAGTTGAGGGACCACTGGGTCACCCATTACCCATCCAAATACGTACGCACATAACATTGCTTAACTTCGGCGGTTGATTACTGATTACGTACTTTTTTATGATTTCAGTACAAATGTACAGTATAAGATAGATATTTTTCTGTTATTAAAATATTATATGTAATAAATATTCAACGTGATTTTATGAACTTTTCCCGATTTTGACTTATTACTTAAAACAGGTAATCAACATTAAATTTGTCTCATAAATTAGCAACCTCCACAAAAAACCTTGTAAACGAACACGTAAATTTGAGCAATGAAATGAAAACTATCAATTATGAAATATTACGTGAACTTGCGGCGAGAAACTTTACTAGTAACCATTGAGTTAAATTAACAGAGTCGGCACGCCAAGCTCATGTGCATTTCAAGGAAAAACTACAAAAGTTCGCTGAAATTTAATTACTAAGAACTTATAAGCTAAAACGGCATACAGTTTGAGTGTTTTTACAAGCTTTTATTTACTTTCACCTGTCCGTTGTCTGTCTGTCTGTAAACAAATCATGCAAGATAAATATGATCCACTTCCAAGTTTTCGATTGAGCTGAAATTTTGCATGACAATGCAATATTATTATGACATCGAACTGATCTGATAATGGAGCTCGAAGGTGGCCATAGGAACTCCGTAATTAACCTACGACCTACGCAACCCCATCGAGTTTGGGCTCATTTGATTCGTCTTGACGAGTATTTTAGTGTTAATAATAAAACTTGTTTTTTCTAAAATAATTTTTTTTAATTTCGTTCGTTTTTATTAAATCTGAATAGAACTGCACTGACGCAAGAATCTTGCTTATCTAAAGTAACAAAATGCAATGCAGTGCATGTACCGCATTGAACCGTGATACAGTAGATATGTGTGCCTTTTCTAGCATACACATATTCTATGGCAATTATTGCCTTTTACGAACTCAAGACTAAAGTCTACGAGAGAACTAGTTTTCTAAGGTCATGGACTTAATATGGTTGACCTACATATTAAAATAGCATAGGGAACATATATTATAGTGCGGAAATACTTGAAAAGTGAATTATAAATACATTACACTGATTTTAAGCTAGCTTTTAATAAACGAGGGTTATTTTGAGATTTAATTTATAACTTGAAAACCGCTCGACTAATTTCGAAAACATTTTAGTTTTTAGTATTATATAGTAATATTATTCTTTTTTAAGACTCTACCGCTCATTTAGAGAGTACCTCTATGAGCAGAACAGGCAAGAAACCATTTCAACTTTAACCTTGTATTTTTCGCTCCATGAACTGCGTAAAAAAGTTATGACACTCATCAGTATAGGTAGAGGAATGATGTATTTTCTAGCTACATACATGTAATTTTTTTTATACAAAGTAAGAAGACGAGAAGGACGCTCTCCTGGTGGTAAGAGATAACGCTGCCCATAATCAGTACAGTGCTACCTTGGATTTTTCAATGATGTAAAATGCGCCAACACTTCTTACTAAGAATAAGAATCATATAATGCTCAGACTCTTTAGTCCAGTAATTTCACTAAGATGTTTTAATATGAATGCATCAAAGAAATATGTCGTTTTAAAATTGTCGATCAATATGACCCAGCATCATAGTCGAGGGGTTAAACATATGAAATCTGATCCAACCTAATCTTCCAGGTGTGAACTGGCGTTCTCGTCATAACCTGCAGCCCAGGAGTCACGGAGCCAAAGATCATGACGTGTCCGAGGACCTGTCCAAATTACTGCTCAAATATCAGGTAAAACTACAAATATAGACTGGACTTCCTTGTTTTACCGGGGGTAGACTTCCTTTGCAGGAGGTCGACTAGGTGGGTACCCCAACAGTGCCAGTTATTCTACCGCCTCAGCAGTGATGTGCAAACATTGCTATGCTTCGGTAGAAGGGCACTGTAGCTAGTGAAATTACTGGACTGAAGAGTCTTAACATGTTATGACTCTCAAGTAAGAAGCGTTGGCGCAATGCACTGGGTAGCACTGTGCTAATTATGGGCAGCGTTATCTCTTACCATCAGGAGAGCGTCTTGTTCCTCTTCTTACTTCGATTTATAAAAAAAAAATACGCATCGTCACCCAGCGCCGGGAGGCGCACGGTAGTATTTGGGACTCCCCCGCCAAAGATGGGCGCGGCGGGGATATCCACTGGGGAAAAACCTGGGAGTGTTCCTGCGGGACGCCATAATGCCGGGGCGGGTACGCCGAAGCACTCATCCGCGGCCTTCCATTGTCACCGTAATGTAACCAGTACTGTAATTATGGGCAGCGTTATCTCTTACCATCAGGAGAGCGTCTTGCTCGTCTTCTTACTTCGTCGTATAAAAAGATCTAATAAAAAATATACACAGACGTAAGCGTCCACGGTTCATCGACCTTAACAGTTACACGACATTAAGACTGTCAATGATCAAAATAATCAAACCGTGACCCGTTCTCGGCGAAATGACGAATGTTATGCAAATGAGACGGTTCAGTAGATGTTGCCACACTAAAACAAATGAATTAAAGAAGTGAAATAAAAAAAAAAACACTTTTTAAAAACAAGCTTTTATTACTAGTAGTTCGCCGCGAACTGGGACCTCGCAGACCCAATTTCCCTCAAAATAGGTATACACATGGGTAAAAGTTATAAGTATCTACGAAATATAAATGTATGGAAACTTTAACCTATAATATTCGTAAAAGGTATATTGTACCTAATTCTATAACATTTTTGTCGTAGCAGCCGATGATGACTTAGACTTGGAGCGAGAACGCAGAGCTATGACAGTCACGCGTAACATCTAGGCTCGCAGGTTTTCAAGATGTATCTACAGCTACTGAGCAAGACAAAGTGTCCTTGTTCAAGGCATTATCAGACTTTTTATACGTGCAGCTCGTCGATCACATTAGCACTTTCCATCAGGTGGGATGTGATCAAACGTAGGCCTAATTATTAATTATTTTTTTAAACAAAAGACTTGTGGATTAACTTTACAAACTACAACTTTACACAAAACGGATCCAGTACAACAATGCTTTCAAGATGCTTTTGGCGCTGTCTCGATACTACAGAGCGTCAGGGATGTTTGCAGATGTTAGAGTGAATGATGGTTTTAATGGCATAATGATATGTGATAAATACATAAATAACAATCCCAATAAGTTTCTTGCTCGTTCTTCTCATAGTTATGCTTTTCGAACGAACAGTAGTGTCTTAAATACTTGGATCTAAATAATTGTAAAATTTACTTTTAAAAGTGAAGCACTGTAGCCTATAGTCCAGTAAAAGAAGAAATGTGGATCGAAAAGTCGAAAGCAGAAAAACTAACTTAGGAACTTTTTTGGACTATTCAGAACATAAACATACTAAAAGTTCCCCCACCCCTCCGTGGTGAGCCCGAGAGGGGGGGGGGGGGGGCGAAGAAGGTTCCATTTTTAGGTTTTTTGCTTATGCCAATTCGAGTGTAATGTGCCCAAACTCGACGGGTTTACTAATAGCCATTGAAGAGGTTCAGTAAACACCTCCTGGCTCCATCATCGGATCAGCTCAGTGGTACCAAATTATTGATCTGTCGTCATATTTCTAGACATTTGCAAAGTTTCATTATGGTACGACAACCAGAAGTTGGTCAAATATTACTTATATAGGTAAGATTTTTTTTTAGCTGGACAACGATTGGATATAGATAAAAAGTGTTAAAGCCAAAGTTGTAGGAAATTTTAAAGCTTTTATAATGTAGTACAACAAAATATCGTACTACGCCCAGTTTTTGACATTTAGGCAAAAAACCTAAAAATGGGACCTTCTTCGGACCCCCCACCCCTCGGGATCACCTCGGAGGGGTGGGGACTTTTAGTATGTTAATCTCCTGAATAGTCCAAACAAAGTTCCTAAGTTAGTTTTTCTGCTTTCGACTTTTCGATCCACATGCCTCTTTTGGGCACTCATTGACTGGACTACTTTTAAATAAAAAAATGGGTTTAAGTTTCACCCGCACGATCATTTAAATTCATAATATTTTGAGTAAGTCAACATGGCTATTCACTTATCCGTTAGGGAACCGAACCTAGGACCGAATTATTAAAAAATGTATGAAATGACGTATTACGTCGTATCGAATATCCCTGCAGTTCTCATAATATTATAATGGATAAACATTGTAATTTTGTATTCTCTATAACTCTACAACCCTTGCACCGATTTGGCTCATTTTTGGACGTGTAAATTCTTTTAGTTTGTACTACCTGTTTAAAAAGTTTTATCAAGACTGGATCATCGGTTTCATTGTAATAAAGCAATCTCTTTAACTCTTGAACCCTTCGACCGATTTGGCTCATGTTCGAACTTAAAAATTCTATGGATTTATATTACGCGTTTGCAAAGTTTCATGCAGATTGGACCATTGGTTTTCCAGTTATCGCGTAACAAACATACATACAAACATACACTTTGGCTAATATATTTGTGTCGCTTATAAAAAATGTGTATATGTTAGAAAAAAAATTATCAGCGCTCCAGTTTTGAAATAATCGTCAGACCTATCGTAAAGACTTTAAGTCACCTATATCTCTGCAACCCTGGAACCTATTTAGCTAATTTTTTCACTTAAATTATCCAATTAACCTTCATAACTTGTGTGTAAAATTTCATTTAATTTGAATTAACCGTTTTCAAGTAAACGTCGACCAAACTTAAGCACCAGAGGTCAAGCGTTAAACTGGTCAAAACGCAGGCATTTCGCGGCTTTCGACTCTAAGACCTCGCTTCGCTCGGTCGATTATTACCATCTAGCACCAAAGTACTCGTCAAGACGAATCAAATGAGCCCAAACTCGAGTTATGCATAAATGCAAAATTTCAGTTCAATTGGAAACCGGGAAGTGGATCAAATTTAACTTGCAAGATTTGATTTGATTTGAGACAGACAGAGAACGTACAGGTGAAAGTAAATAAAAACTTGTAAAAAAATAAACCGAATTTTTCGGGTGCGTCCAAGGATTCTAGGATCAAATTGAATTAGAATCTGATACAGAACCCTATAAGGCGGGATATAAATCCCTCTCTGAAATATGTAACCAATATTCCAACTGAATTCGCATCTTAAGACACAAACTACAGTAGGCTGGCCTATTTTGAGACTCATAAATCTAGAGCCTTTTTTTTTTTTTTTTTTTTTAATGCTGGGGGAAACGCCTACCGCGCTATCCCCCCTATCGGGGAAGAAAGGGGGGGGGAGTGTGGGGCTCGCACCCACTAAAACCCCCAGCAACGTGCCCTCTTGCTGTGTATGACGGTAATGGAGCACCAGGAGGCATAACATTCCATTACCGTCAAACAGTTGGATCGAACTCGATCTCCTCTGTGATGGGGGTGTAAAGGGCCCCCATAGACGTCTCGTTGTCGGTGTGCCGACACGTTGACACACCAACAGGGCTGTGCAATCTGGGCAACGGTCCCCCACCGTGGCCCAGAGCCCAATAGTTCACGTCTGTGCTGCAGGAGGATCTAGACGGCCGTAAGCCCTCCTCCTGCGCCCAGGTCTTCGTCTTCTAATATCAAGAGTGGAAACGGCTTCTCGTTCCCGCTCTGCTTCTTCTTTTGCTCGCATTACTTCCTCGCAAAAGCTCTGCACCACTGACCAATTTTCCTCCCTCTCCACCATCTTCGCGACAATAGATGTCAGAGAGAGGTTATCCCCCACAATGGCGACCAAACTTTGTCGCTCCCTCGACCAGGCATTACACTCCAGCAGAGTGTGCTCCGCCCTCTCCTCGAGGCAATCGTCACAGTGGTGACATTCAGCAGTCGGTTCCCTTCCAGCGATTCGACACAAATATCTCCCGAAACAACCATGACCCGAGAGAATCTGCGTCATGTGGAATGTCAGGACACCGTGCCGTCTGTCCACCCACTGCTTAAGAACTGGACGAATTGCCTCGATGGTTCGCGTCCCGAAACTGGGATTAGCGAGCCGCAACGCCCACGCCTCCAGCGCTTGCTGGTGATACTCATCTCGCATGGCTTCTACTTCCCGCTGTGCCGGGTTGTCTCCTCTAAGGCGCGCCTCCTCTCGCCAGTGATATGCTGCCGAGAGGGCTCTCGCGTCGAGATCCCACGGCACAGTTCCGGCGAGTGCCGCCGCCGCCTCTCCAGAGATTGTGCGGTATCCCCGGACCACCCTTATGGACATCAACCTTTGCACACGAGTGAGCAAAGTGACGTCAAGACGCTTAAGAGTGTTCGCCCACACGGGGGCCCCGTAAAGGGCCATTGACCGTACAACTCCGGTGTAAAGCCTGCGGCATGAAATCTTCGGTCCCGACAGATTAGGCAGGAGCCACCCGAGGGCCGTCGCGGTTTTTACAAGTCTGGGAACTAGCTGCTTAAAGTGAGCATGCCAATTCCATCGACCATCCACCTGCAGTCCCAGATAGCGGATCGAGCTGCTTACTGGGATCCAAACTCCACCTACTACAATGCCAGAGTCCTGGGGTGGCGCTTTTCGAGGACCATGAAAAACCACAGCCTCCGATTTATTAAGGGCAACCTCCAGGCCTACACTCCTTATTGCAGCAACGATATGAGCAACTCCAGCTGTTGCTAACATGCTTGCCTCTCTATGCGTTTTGCCCCGTGCAAGCACCAGCGTATCATCGGCATAGCACACCACGCTAACGCCCGGCAAATTAACACGGCGCAGAACAGGGTCATAACCAATATTCCACAGGAGTGGTCCTAAGACCGACCCCTGCGGAACACCGCATGACATCTCCTTCCTCCTAATTCCGTCCCTGTCCAAGTAGACAACCCCCCTGTCTTTGAGGTAGTCGTCTAGTACCCTCCTCAGGTATAAGGGCACCCGGTGGTAATCCAGGGCCCGCATGATGCTCTCCCAGGGGAGAGTGTTAAAGGCATTAGCAATGTCTAAAGACACCGCAAAAACGACCTCTCCCCTGGAGACTGCCTCCTCTGTAATGCCCCTGACCCGCAATACAGCACCAACGGTGGATCGTCCTGCGCGAAAACCGTATTGGTAACTTGAGAGGTCTGGGCCTGTCACAGCAAGGTGCTTTTTGATGCGGTTGGCAAACACCTGCTCAAAAAGCTTGGCCACATCGTCCAAAAGGACAATAGGCCTATACGCCGACGGCGACTCTGCAGGACGTCCTTCCTTGGGCAACAAGACCAGCTTCCCCTCCTTCCAACGTCTGGGAACCCTGCCTTGATGCAGGCATGCGGTGAACAGGCTCCGCAATCTTTCCTCTAACGGACCCAGAGCAAGCACCCATGCTCTCTTGTGTATTCCGTCAGGTCCAGGAGCAGTCTTCTTTACTTTCATGCGAAGAATTGCTGCACCCATTTCTCCTTCTGTCACGTCCGGTACGACGTCGTCATGAGCCTCCGCAGCAGCCTCCACTGGTTGGACCGGAACTCGCTGCATGACCCTAGATGGGAAAAGGGCTGATACGACACGATTCAACAGTTCGGGGTCCATACTCTCAGTCAGAGGAAGGGCAGCAGCTTTAAGCTTGCCCCTCATTACTTTGTACGGTCTGCCCCATGGATCCTCATCGAGTAAGGCAATAAAACTTATCCGAGCCTGGTCCCTCGCCTCAGCAATGGCCACTCTGAATTCATTCTTTGCCACAACATACATCTGATGTAGAGCGAGCTCTGTGGCATCTGGCTCACTGTCACGGTCCCTCCGCAGCCGCCGAAGGCGGTGGCGAATGTACGGGCGCTTAGAAGAGATGCAAGTCTGTCGCAATTGCGACAGCTCCTCACTCCACCAATATACCTGCCTACGCGCTGAGTAGGCCCTGGTTCGTGGCATGGACGCGTCACACGCCTGCGTCATCGCCGAGCGAAACCAGTCCGCCTCGCGATCCACCTCAACAGCAGGTGGCATTGGAAGCCACGCCTTCACCATAACTACTTCCTTCAACATCTCCTCGTCCATGTTGGAGACAGCCCAGCGGGGACCGATGCTCCGCCTTGTGTTGGAGCTACTTGTAGTGCCTGTAGAGGAGACGTGAAACCGAATATATCGGTGATCTGATAACGTCTCCTCCTCCAACAGCACCTCCCAGTCCTGAACCCGGTTGGCGAGACCCCGAGATGCAAGAGTTATATCTACTATGGACCCACCCTGCATTCTGACACAGGTGTTCTGCCTTCCTCTGTTTAGGACCACCAGCCCAGTAGTAACCAGCCAATCCTCTGTCACTCTACCACGCGCGTTTGATGCTGGGGATCCCCACATGGTGGATTTCGCGTTAAAATCCCCAGCCACCAGCGCAGGGAACTGCGAGTTCCGCCTTATGTGGGTTCCAATCATAAAGAGCAACCGCTCATACTCCGCCAGAGTTCTACTTGGAGGGCAATAAACCCCCACAACAAGAACCCCATCGAAGACCGCCGCGACCCACCCGTGACCTTTCGTAATATCACTAGGCCTAGCAGTACCAACCGAAATCAACACCACTAGGCTATCCACATCCCCTGTCCAATTATCCCTAGCCGGGATATAGTATGGCTCAGCCACAATAGAAATGTTTATCAACCACTGCGCCATGCTCTGGACCAAAAGGTCCTGAGCTCTGGCGCAGTGATTGATATTGGCCTGTAGAAAATTGATGGCCATTATAATTCCATATTTGATAGATCCGTCTGCGTCCCTGAAAGGTCGGATGGTTGGTTTTGGGAGGCACTGGCCCCTATCAACTGTCCACCTCTCTTCCCTTTAACAAGGGGTTCACTGCAGGCCTTGTTGCCTAGCTTGTGTCCCGCCGGTTTCCCGTTGGCTTCACAAATCGGGCATCGAGGCGCCTCCTGGCAGTCTCTAGAATTGTGACCGGGTTTTCCACACCGGTAGCAGGTAGAGCTACGGTCAACCTCCGATGCGCAAGACTCCCTAACGTGCCCCTTCTGTAGGCAGCGGAAACATCGAAGTTGCCTCTGCTCCACGATTCTCACGCTGGCCGACACCCAGCCGACCTTTACACGGCGGGCCTTCAACAGCTTTTGTGCTGCGAGCACAGGGCATTTCACCCAAGCCGCTCCCATTCCAGTAACATCCGGTCGGACCTCGCTCACTGTGATTAAGCTCGCTGAGCACTCTGCTACCTGTGCCACGGCGGCAACCACATCCGCAGAGCACACAGAGTCATCGAGACCGGATATCCGCACGTCCACAGTCTTCATCGGTCGGGTGACCCTGACATCTTCCTTAGGAAGCACCTGTTCCAGCTGTTTGGCCAGCGCGTCCGCTTTATCAACAGTAGCTGCCCCTGGTATTTCGAAAATCCGGCCTCCTGTGGCAGATTTTCTACACCTTATATCCGTGAGGCCCAACGTCTCCAAATCTAATTTGGTCTTCGCTGCGCCTATCACCTGAGCAAAGGTCACCCCCCGGTCCGCCGCTCCCGGCTGTAAAGACAGCACAACAGCTGACGAGCGAGGAGGACGAAGCTTCACTATCCTCTTATTTTCCGGCTGGCTGGCAGCGTTTGCCGGAGCAGCTGGTATCTTTGCCGCCATCTCCTTCGGTTTCTTCTTCTTCTTCTTCACAACTGTTACCCAAGAAGTCTCTGGAGGATCAGTATGCGTCGAAGGAAGAGGAGCCGCCTCTGCAACAACTGGGGCCACTGCCCGAGCCGACGCTCCCCTCTTGCTGGCTCCTTTTCCAGCTTTGCCCTTCGCAGTCGCCTCTTGAATCCGGAGCGTAGTTTCCGACGCTTGCCCAGCTGACGCATTAACGTGCGTTTTCGGATTGGTAACCGGTTTCAGCTGCTCTTGTCGTCGCAGATCTGCCGCAAGCGGCGGACGCAACTGTTTTGGAGGGAGGAGACGTAACTCTTTCTCCAGTCCTTCGATTCTGGCACTCACCATCGTCCCAATTTCCACCATTAGGTCCCTCTTCAGCTGATCATAGGACGGCCAGTCTGAAGGAACTGGCTTGGAACTGCCTTTCTCAACCGTGCCTCTCAGGCTTGACACGTCCTGCGTGAGCTGATTCAGCCTTTCTTCTAAGTTGCGGTTTTCCGCTTTAAGCCGAACTGTTTCAGCTCTGAGGAGCGCCGCCTCATCACTAGCAGACCGCTCTGCCATCACTTCCGTTGCAACCTTGATGGAGATCACTGCCTCTTTAAGAGCTTGCACAAAAGCGCCCTTCAAGTTTTTGGAACACGATGCCACCTTGACAATCGCATCCAATGCACCAGACACCTGTTCCTTCAGCGCCTGGGAGTCCATATTCATGCCATCTGGCAGCCCCGTTTTTCTAGCTTCGAGGCGGGCGAGACGCTTCTCTCGAAGCACACTAGCCTGCTGAACCTCCGCCTCCGCCTCGACTCGAATCTCGTCCTCTTTGACCTTTAAATAGGCAGCCTTGGTAGCCGCGTGACCCACATATTGACCAGTAGTGGGAGGACGGCCCCTTCCTCTCTTGGAAGCCGAAGATGACTTGAACAAGACGTCTGAGTCCAAATCTGAGCCGCGTTCTTCAGACTCTGATCCAGAGTCACTCTTAGAGACTGGCCTCTTCCGCCAGACTTTGCCCCTCAAATGGTACCGATTTGAGTTCGAAGATTCCGACCGAACCGTCTTCGTGCTGCAAAATGACGCGTCCGACATATTCAGATCCTCTTCTACGGCACTACGCCCTGCCCTAGAACAGGACGCTTCCTCTGCTGGTTTCAACACCAGGTTCTCCAGCACTACAGCTTTGTCCATCTTTTCGCTGTCGTCTGTTTTGCTCAGTCTCGAGCTCATTCTTTTTGTTTGTTTTTTGTTATTTAATGTCTCCATACATATCCCACGAGTAGGAGGGAAAGACAGTCCATCCGAGCGGTGCCCTCTGCACCCGGATAACCCTATTACGCCTGGGGGTCGGGAGGTACCCAGGGTTGGCGCTAGCTGGTGGTTATAACTCTAACCACCACCCGAAGGCCCTCTGTAGCCACGTATCCCAACTACAGAGACTTGAGGGTTTTTTATTGAGATTTTCCATCCTCGCAGGGCCGGCCGGTTAAGGCAAGCCCCTCTGGTCCCAAGTATACCGCTAGACATGATCAACAGACGCATACCTGGGATAACAGATCGCCCGACAGGGAGCCGAAACTCTCCCAGCAACCGTAATTAGGGTTGCTGGCCCGCCGCGCCGTGGACCTTGGAGGTCCACCATCCCACGCAACCCAAAGGTTACCACTGGCCCTGAAAAGGGCCCCCACAACTGCGGTGCCGAAGCACCTCACCGAATGCATCAGGAGATGTAAGCGTAAGACGCTTTCCTCTTTACGCAGACTCTGTCTGCCATCCACCGACTGTCAAACGCAGTCCACTAGTCCTGAAAAGGGCATTTTTCCTTCGACGTGTTGCCTCATCCACTGTCTCCTATGATAACAGCATAGGAGTACTTGGAGAGGCAACAAAAACGTCCATCTCACAAACACGCCTTCTTTACGAACAAGCCCGTGAAAGGAGAACACCACTTTCTTGGTCGGATATTCGCTATTGGCTCCGAAGTCAATTCCACCAGGGTGCCGGCTTCGGAGCCAATACCCAGGGTGCACCGCGAGGAGGTTTCCGACCCCCGCACCCCTCATAAATCTAGAGCCTAGCCGTTACGTAAAGTACTTAGAAATAGGTATTTGAGCACGTAACTCCATTTTTGGAAATAAATCATTCATTCAAAAATATCTACCTCCCCAGGGTGTCCACACAGACACATCCAGTGATGGGACAATGAGAGCCTTAGCGACTGCCGCCAAACTGGTGCCATACGATAGCGCTTTGTTCGTCATCACCGACAAAGGACCTGGTGATCCTCAACGTCTGCCGCTCGCTTTGAGGGCTTTGGTCGAGAAAAGATTGAAGGTAAGCTAGTTCAAACAAATTTGGTCTTGAAGATGTAGTTAAAGACCGCATGGAGATCGACCAGCGACCAGCGTCGCGACCTCGAAGCGTGAGCTCCTGATGAAGGACATCGTAATTGTCCGAAACCTAGGGTCCGAGCTTAACTTCGACCATTATATCCGTGAGTTTAGCCGTTTGTTTAAATAGTTAATATGGATAACACTTATTTTAATTTTTAAAAAACGTATAGGTATTACTGTGTTCTGGACTGAAGAGCAATCTTGTAAAACAAACATTAAAAGACCTACGCGATAGTCCCAACTAATAAAATAACACTTTATAATGATAACTTTTTCATCAGGTTTACACCATCTGGACAGATCCTGACCACCCATCGCCAGAATCGGAGTCAGCTCTACAAGAGTTGAGGAACATCTCCAAACACACGGAAGGAGAAGTTCTACCGTATTCGCTTCAAGTTATGGTGAGTGGTGAGACTTAAAAGCGTATATACCTATCGAGTGACGCTCTCTCGCTCGCACTATTTGACAAATTTTGAAATATAAATTAATAGAATTAATTTTTTGAAAATTCCTAAAGACCAGCCCTCCGTAATATAAAGTGTTTTCAGTTTGATATATTAAAAAAATTAAAAATAAAGAGCGTCACTCGATATGCACGCTCTTAAATAGAATTTCTTTCATATTTTTTTACTTGTTTTGACCTCTCTCCAGCCAGTTTCTACAACCAGTATGTTCTATCTACAATGAGGCTCACTCAGGAGACTGTGCATAAAATTACAGCCGTTCAGAGAGTCTTGGAGCGCGTCATGCTCATCAAACTCCAAAATCAAGTTCGTAATACCGAAATCCAACCATAATGGTACATAAGCAGAATTTTTCAACTTTCTTCCTTTAACCAATAATAATAGGTGAAGATTGTCTACTCAATCTAGTTGTGTGGTTTACCGGGGGTAGACTTCCTTTGCAGGAGGTCGTCTAGGTGGGTACCCCAACAGTGCCAGTTATTCTACCGCCTAAGCAGTGATGTGCAAACATTACTGTGCTCCGGTAGGAGGGCACTGTAGCTAGTGAAATCACTGGGCTAAAGAGTCTTAACAACTTATGACTCTTGAGTGAGAAGCGTTGGTGCAGTGCTCCTAGAATTTCACATCATTGCGAAATCCTGGGTACACTGTACTGATTATGGGCAGCGTTATCTCTTAACATCAGGAGAGCGTCTTGCTCGTCTTCTACTTCATCACATAAAAAAAAAAAACAAATTCGTTCAAGGATCGCCGATTTCGATAAAATTTAGATGGGACCACTTAGAAAGCATAACCTTTTAAAACTAAAAAAGAATTTTCCCAATCAGTTTCAACAATCCGGCAAAAAATCCGGCGAATTATAATTATTCCATCGTTTTTAGGGTTCCGTAGTTTTGATAACTTGACAAGGAGAAAGTTTCTAGATGCCATGTTGAAAAATATGTGGTTAAAAGGCCAAGAAGTCTAATATTCTGTTCATTATTTCCACAGGAAGTGGAAAGCCCCAGTAATCTGGCATCAGAGGTGGACTTGCAGAGTTGGGAGCCACCGATACCCTTACAGCAGTTGCGAAGGGGAAGAGTCAATGAGGAGCCTTTTGTGGAGAGATTTGATGTAAGTATTTTGGTAACTAGTCTTTGCTAAACTAATCTAAACGTGCGAACGTTTCGACTTTCGCTATCACAAAAACACTATGGTATTAACAAGAGGAATTTAATTTTTTTTTTTTTTTATGTGGAGAAGTAGACGAGCAAGACGCTCTCCTGATGTTAAGAGATAACGCTGCCCATAATCAGTACAGTGCTACTCAGAATTTCACAGTGATATGCAATTCTAGGTGCACCAACGCTTCTTACTCAAGAGTCATAAGATGTTAAGACTCTTTAGCCCAGTAATTTCACTAGCTACAGTGCCCTCCTACCGAAGCACAGTAATGTTTGCACATCACTGCTCAGATGGTAGAATAACTGGCACTGTTGGGGTACCCACCTAGACGACCTCCTGCAAAGGAAGTCTACCCCCGGTAAGTTCATCAAGTGAATATAAAAAATCTTTATAATGACAAGCTTTTATTTGGTTTATATTTGGTATACAATGAAGTGTAGTGTTATTGTGTTATTCTATTCTTTTATTACACTTGATTATTAAAAAGAAAGTCCCCCCTAGTCCTTGCCAAGGATCAGGGTACCAGCTACCATCTAGCACCAATGTACTCTTCAAGACGAATCATACGAGCCCAAATTCGATGGGATTGTGTCGTCGAAATATACACTTGACGTTTAACAGACGCGGGAAGGCGCGGAAAAGCAGTAAGAACTTTGTTTTGTTCCTGAAATCGCCTAATTTCCTGTCCCGGATCGCGACCGCTTTAACTCTTCTGTGGGGCATCGTCTTAATATTTCCTAAGTCTTTTTAATCGTAATCAAACAATCATTATCATCACACAGACATCATCTCTTTAATAATTTCCAAAATCTTCCATTTCAGACGATCCTGGTGTGGCGAGGAAGTGGCGAGGCGATATCACTCGGTATACCAATAGAAAATGGAGTGACTGCCCTGAAGATTGTCATAGAGGGAGCCGTGGACCACGCTGTTATTTATCCTCCAAACGATGGTAAGTTTACACTGAAAGTCCTTCAATTTCTTAAGCATTGAAGAAGACGAGCAGACCTGATGGTTAAGTTAACGCTGCTCATAACCAGAGTCACCAAGGATTTCACAATGATGTAAAATTCTAGGTGCCCCAACGCTTTTCACTCAATAGTAATTTAAGACTCTTCAGGCCAGGTATTTCACTAGCTACAGTGCCCTCCTACCGAAGCACGGAAGTGTTTGCACATTGCTGCTCACTGCTCAGGCGGTAGAATAACTGGCACTGTTAGGGTATCTACCCACCAAGTCGACTTCGAAGGATATTATTCGAGGGTTATTTCGCAGGTTATTATTATTTTTAGGTTATTATTTTCGGATATTTTACGAATGTTCTACGACAAATGTCTTAAAGTGGGGGGTCTCGTCCTCGCCAGTTTAAAATAGAACAGAATACAATAGAATAATACTTTATTGCAAACCAAATATTTACCAAGAAACTTACTGATCTAGATATCTAAATGCTAGGTAAACAATCGGCGGTCTTATTGCACTGGGCAATTTCTTACAGACAACCTAGGAATGGAACAGGACTGATATTACAATAATAGACGGTGGTGAATTTAGTCGGTTTCATATAAATAAGATACATACCAAAACCTTGTGACAAACATAAAACTGCGCAGGTCAAGGCTGAATTAAAAATTGGCAAAGAAAACCAAACTAAGGAAAAATCTTTAAATTCCCACCAAAAACATTAAGGAAAACATGCTTAAGGTGACTTTGAAGCATATCGTACACACCTGTTTACATCATAACAAGTGGCGTTAATATAAATATGATTTATTAACATGACTTTATTGGGACAAGGTTCCAAGAAATTTTATTCATATAGGTAAATAAAATTGCACTTTCTTAAAATTATTGATTGAAATTTGTGCACATACGTAATAAAGGACTACTAAAGAGTACCAAGAACCGGCGAGCGTGTATGAAGAATGTGATGAAAGTTGAAACGAAAGAGGTGTGTCAGGATCGTACCAAGTGGAAAGAAATAGTCTCGGATGGGAATAGTAACGGAAAAGAGGGCCTATTGGCTATCTCCAAACGACATGAAAAATAATAGAATCCATAAACAAAATTGCGTACATTACTTGCTTGAACCTCCTCATTAATATGAGTAAAATAAACGCAGCAATGTACATTGAAGTTGTCATCAATCGTAGTGGTTGAGAAATAGCCAACAGGCCCTCAGGCGTGTTATGAATGTGTGTGTATGAAGGACAACGTGGTCCATCAATGCAAAGAGTTTATCCGATAAAAATTAAATGCTCATCACCGATTAAATTAAAAAGGCGCTTTGCAATTTTGTCGCGTAATATCCCCGATAAAAATCTCATTGGCTGAAATTAGAAATTCAAAAACTATAGTCTCCGCTAAGAAAGAATTTTGAATAGGCGAAACTACAAGCATACGCAATTTACAAATAGACGCGATAAAACTATGTCTGAATAAGCATGAGTTGAAAGGTGTCGATCCTTGACCAGACTACATCCGTAGAGTCAGGTGGTTCATGGTCAGGGCCGATATTTTGTGTTGATATTAATCTTCGATGTTAAATGAACTTGAATTTAACTTATTTAAAAACAAACAAAACGTGCTTGGTCCTTTCGGCTGCCAACTTTTATGGGGACAAGGGGAGGGTACCCAAAGTGGGGTAGTTTCACTCACTAACTCACTTTCACTCTCTTTATTTTTTTTTTGAAGTGAAAACTTCTTTAGCGGCGCTGAGCACTTTTTTGTATGGGTAAAAACTTTAAAACTCGCGTCAGGGTCACGTGATGCTGATCGAAAAAGCGTAAGATCGAGGGGAAGGGAGAGGAACTAGTATCTCCCACTCTTTCTACCGTGCCTGAGTGTGCTGCTCTGTTTAGGCGGCACAGGGGGCTTAGACAAGCGCGCGCCCGATATATTTTTTTTATATTTTATATTTATATTTTTATATTTTATATTTTTTTTATTAGACACTTAAATAGGTTCGAATCAAAACTGTTTGTTTCTTACTTAAGTTATCATAAACCAATTGTATCAGTTGTAAAAATTTGCGATGATGATTATGATAATAACGATGGTGTAAAAGTCGTCGAAATTATGGATGGAAGTTGATTTTTCTGAGAGATAAAATTTAATGTTATATATAAATAACGATATAATATTATAAATAACAACATATAAATTGTCATATTTGTGTACGATAGCGCAATAAATAAACATTGTATTCTACCTCATAAATGATAGTATTTTTATACTTATAATTAAACACAACGTTAATATTGAAGTTTTCACTTCTGCCGGCACTCCCGGAGTGCTATTTTTTTTATGTGAAGTAGTAAGAAGACGCTCTCCTGATGTTATCTGTTTAACAAGATAACGCTGCAAAATCAGTACAGTGCTACCTAGGATTTCATAGTGATGTAAAATTCTAGGTGCACTACACCAACGCTTTTTACTCAAGAGTCATAAGATATTAAGACCCTTTAGCTCAGTAATTTCAGGACCATCCCCGGTAAAAGTTGCCCAACTTTTGTTGTCATAGTAGCAACAGAAATATATCTGTGAAAATGTCATCTGTATAATCATGAGATACAGCCTGGTGAGAGACAGACAGCCAGACGGATCAGTCTCGTTTTTTACCCTTTTAGAACGGAACCTTAAAAATCAAGTCAAACGAACTACACAACTAGTAAGTAAGTACGTAGCTTAGATGGCATAACCCATTACCATTGATCACAAATGCTGAGTTACACCGCGACCTTTCGCTTGTGGCCATCAGCGCACAATGCGATGCTTAGACTAATCGACGCCATTACGCGTGCACAGTACAGTTATGATACAGTATGGGGCCTTAAGAATATATTTTACAAGCTTTTATTATTTACTTTCACTTGTCTGTTGTCTGTCTGTAATCAAACTCAAACTCAAAATTCATTTATTCAAATAGGCTACAATGGAGCACTTTTGCAAGTCAATTTTACATTTTATTTTAATATTCTACCGCTCGTTCGCAAGGCACCTCTATGAGAAGAACGAGCAAGAAACTCATAGGGATTGTTTTTTTTTAATATTTGTTAACAATTTTTATCTTGGTTACATAAATTATTAACAGGTGGTTGCAGAGGTTTCCAGGCATCTTTGTCTTCTATGTATTGACTAATTTTATAATAGGCTTTCTTTTGTAATATGTCTTTAACACGGCTTTTGAATTTACCTTCTGTGAGCCCCGTTATTTCCTCAGGGATTTTATTATAAAAACGTACACAATTCCCTAAAAATGATTTATGGCTCGTTTTGGACAATCTGAATCGAGGTACAGCCAACTTATTCTTATTTCTAGTATTAAAGCTATGAGTGTCACTATTTAACTTAAATTTATCTAAATTTTTCCTGACATACATAATATTTTCGTAAATGTACAAAGATGGTAGGGTCAGTATATTTATCTCTTTAAAGACCTCTTTTAAAGAGTCTCTTGGGCGCATCTCATAAATGGCACGAATTGCACGTTTTTGCAGTATGAAAATAGTCTCAATATCTGCTGCCGACCCCCACAGTAAAATACCGTATGACATTAGACTATGGAAATATGCAAAGTAAACCAATCTAGCTGTAGCTACATCTGATAGTTGCCTGATTTTATACACCGCATATGCTGCAGAGCTTAACTTCCCTGACAATACGTTAATATGATTACCCCATTGTAACTTAGAATCTATATTCATGCCAAGGAATAAAGTTGCATTGTCAAGCTTTAGTATTTCACCATCAAGAACTACATTCGATTCTATGTACCTAACGTTAGGTAATGAAAATTTCAGGCATTTAGTCTTTTTCGCATTCAATAACAGATTGTTAGCTGCAAACCATTTAGATATTACTACTAAAGCGTTATTTACATGTACAAGCTCACTATCTTTCCTATCCACTTTGAATATTAGCGAGGTATCATCGGCAAATAAAACGATGTCTGCTAGGTCTTTAACCATGTAAGGGAGATCATTTATATATGCCAGAAACAAAAATGGACCAAGTATTGACCCCTGTGGCACTCCCATTCTAACAGGATGGCTTGATGAAATGACACCGCCAATATCCACTTTCTGCTGTCTGTCCGACAAGTAAGATTCCACCAAGTTCGAGGCATTTCCATGAATTCCGTATACCTCCAACTTCCTCAGCAGTGTGCTATGATCCACACAATCAAAAGCTTTGGAAAGATCACAGAATACGCCAATAGCATCCTTTGAACTCTCCCAAGCCTGAAGGATCAGAGTCATAAGGTGACTACCTGCATCAGTCGTAGATCTACTCTTGGTGAAACCATACTGACTTTGATGTAATATTTTGTGTTGATTGAAGTGAGACAGCAGTTGGTGCAGCATCATCTTTTCAAAGACTTTGCTCAGGACAGGAAGGACCGAGATCGGCCTATAGTTAGAGGGATCAGATTTGCATCCCGATTTAAAGATTGGGGTGACTTTGCTAACTTTCATCAGGTCCGGAAATGTGCCTTTATCTATACACAAATTAAACAATTCCGATAAGTAAGGAGCAAGGGTGTCTATAAGCGAATCTACCAATTTAACCGATAGGCCCCAGAGGTCTTCAGTGGCTTTAACGTTTAGATTTTTATACGTTTTTCTAACATAATTTGCCGATACATGTGAAAAGGAAAAGTCAGGTATATCATGTTTAAAATTTTCCTTTAGATAAGTTACTGCTAAGTCGGGAGAAGAGTCAAGTGACTTAGTTGAATTTAACGCGATGTTGGAAAAGAAGTCCGCAAAGATATTTGCAATTTCTTCAGAACTTGATATCAATTGATTGTTTTGTAATAATTTATATTCTGCATCCTTAGTTTTACTTTTACCCGTCTCTCTATTAATAGTATTCCAAACAGCCTTAACTTTATTGGTTGATTTGCTTATTCTGTCTCTAATCGTCAAGGCTTTAGCTTGGATGCATGCAGGCGGCTTTGAAAGTCTTTGAGTAACATCTAACATATTCTACAAAGGACTCTGAATTATTATGGGCTTTATCGCTGTACAATTGGTACATATTATCTCGGCTTATTCTTATTCCCTTTGTCGCCCAATCAAATATTGAAAGTTCAATTTGACCCACTTCCCGATTTCTGATTGAGCTGAAATTTGACATGTATAAATCGGATGACAATGCAATATTATTATGACAGCGAGCTGATCTGATGATGGAGCTTGAAGGTGGCCATAGGAATTCGTAATTAAACAACGTAACCCCGTCGAAAAGTGCTCGAGTGGAGACCACGGACTAGCAAACGAAGCGTAGGACGTCTACCCACAAGGTGGACAGACGACCTTATAAAGGTCGCCGGAAGACGCTGGATGCAGGTCGCTTCCAACCGGTACATATGGAAGTCTAAAGGGGAGGCCTATGTTCAGCAGTGGACGTCCTACGGCTGAGATGATGATGATGAACCCCATCGAGTTTGGGCTCATTATTAATTATTACATGTTAAGCCACGTCTCCAGCTACTTTTTTGGTCTACACTCTCAACAAAAACACGTCAACACACAGCAAAATTCCCCTACACAAAAAAAATAATAATGTCTATGCTTTAAGCTTCAACAAATGTTTGACGTGTCTGTCTGTCGGTCGGTCTGTCTGTCTGTGTGTGTGTCTGTCTGTGGCGCCGTAGTTCCCGAACGGATGAATGGATTTTGGTTTAGTTTTTTTTTGTTTGAAAGTAGGGTTAGTCGAGAGTGTTCTTAGCCATGTTTGGTGGAAATCGATGCAAGATGGCCGCCGCTACAAAATGGCGGATTACTTTTTTCTTCCACGACCCCATCGATATGGGTATCAAATGAAAGGGCTTAACGAGTAGAATACAGCCCACTATATAAAATTTAAAATCAAAGATGGCTGCCATCAAAAAAATTGTGAATTACGTATTGCGTTGGGGGTTTTTTAAATTTTTAATTAACCATGATCTCGTGTTAAGCGATGATGCAGCTGTAGATGGTGGCTGGATAAACCTAGAAGGCGAATTAAATCCCTACCTGGCTTCGAAGAACATCATGCCGGAACATGATCATAAAGACAGCGACACGTTTTTGTCCAGTGGGTGGTAACTACCCACGACTTATGCCGACACAATGTTCAGTTAAATCAGGGAGAAATTAATCTCGTCTTCTACCAGGTCAGGTCCAGGTCAGGATTAGTCTGCCATATTTGACCGCAGCATCCCTTAAGACAAGTCGAAATCGTGGTCAAAGACCGACCTATAATGAATTTTAAAAAATCCACTCCCAATGACCCTAAAATCGGAGCCCCATCTCACCCAAGGGCGTCCTATAGTATGTTTGCATACGATCACATAGCCACAAAAACCTATTAGAACAGATCATCATCATCATCATCCACAGCCCTCTACATCCCACTGCTGGGCATAGGCCTCCTTCATGATATGCCACTTAACCCTGTCCTGTGCCAATCTGGTCCATGTGCGACCCGCCACTTTTATCAAATGGAGTTGGGCAGGCCACCTGGCTAGGCGAGGTAATGACAGGTGGAGTAAGATATTGACTGAATGGTGGCCAAGGACAGGCAAACGCAGTGTCGGTCGTCCAGCAGCCAGATGGATGGACGATTTGATAAAATAACAGATCAGTAGTAATTAATACACTGTACTAATTTTGGGTTGGGCAGCGTAATCTCTTACCATCAGGAGAGCGTCTTGCTCGTCTTCTTACTTCGTCGTATTAAAAAAAAATTGTCCATACTGCAAGTACAGCTCACTACATTACAGCATTTGCGTTGACATTATGCATTAGTTGTTCCGGTATAGGATGTGGTAATCACTGCCATGTTTGACGAAAGATACCGTAACTTCTTCCCATGCCCATATAGGGTGATACTCCAAATTATGGTACTGGCCAGGGTATTAATCCCGCCTTCTAGGTTTAGCTTGCTACCATCTTTGACCGCATCATCTCTTATGATCACGCTAAATTCTGGTCAAAGATGAGCTTCAAAATGGGACTCTTCAAAAGGCATGTGAACAGAGTCTTGGTAGGCAACGTACCAGCGGTACCCCTGGTAATGCATGTTTTAGAGGCGACGGTAGCCGCTAACCGGTGGGCCGTTTGAAAATGCTTTTTGATTTTGATAGACTTTATTTAACCCCCGACGCAAAAACAACGGGATGTAATAAGTTTGACGTGTCTGTCTGTCTGTGTGTGTGTGTGTGTGTGTCTGTCTGTGGCATCGTAGCTCCCGAACGGATGAACAGATTTTGATGTAGTTTTTTTTGTTTGAAAGTAGAGTTAGTCGAGAGTCGAGAGTGTTCTTAGCCATGTTTGGTGAGAATCGGTCCAAGATGGCCGCCGCTACAAAAAATGGTGAATTAAATATTGCGTTGGGGGTTTTTTAAATTTTTAATTTAATTCACTTTTTGATTTTGATAGACCCCTTTTTTATTTCCACCAGCACCCCAAATCGACCTGTACAACGTGTCATCAGTGAAAGCGTTCTCTCCAGCATCGAGAACCGAGGGTCTGTCTCCGAGGGATGTATACCTGGTCTTCCCTGGCGCTATGGATATTGTGGACTCGTAAGTTTATTTTTATCAGTCATGAGGTTAGCCTTTACGATTTTTTGGGTTCCGCAGGCCTGGGAGATTAGACAAGGCTAAATCTACAAAAATCCTTCCTTGCTTCACTGAACATCATGGCGGACCACGTAATGATCGCTTGGCGACACGGTTTTATCCAGTGGTATTATTAAATTAATTCATCATTGTATTCTCGCCAGGTTAACAGTCCTACCAGCGACGACCACCCGTCCAGAAGTAGAATCAGCTATGGTGGGCGTCTGGCACTTGAGCGTGAGATGCGACAGTTGCGATTACCGTCTGTTGGTCACCGCCAGGTCTCATATTCATCTGGATGTCACGACATCTACTGCTGGTAAGTACATACCTTTATTTTCCCGGGGAAATCCATTCATACCACCCTGAGCAGTTGTAACGCTAGACACAAGGTGGTTAGGTGGGACTCCTCGCCGGAGAAACCGGCGGCTATACCCACTAAACCCCCTGGGTCCTTCCAGCAGCTGTTCAGTACATAAATACATGTCGGTTACACCGTGTGTATGTGGGTGTGTCTCCGAACTCCGTTATCACGATGGTCCAGTAGGACACCTTTCCTAACTATTGTGGACGATGGTGAGCAATGTTGGATCAATGAAACAGCGAAAAGGTTTTGACACGACCGCTCGCGCCGCTCGTCCCAAGAGAAGTGTCTTGGAGGGCTACGTCGCAAAATGTCCCTTTCTCAAAATGTCCCTCGTTCGCAAATGGTCCCTTTCGCAAAATGTCCCTTTCGCAAATGGTCCCTTTCGCAAAATGTCCCTTTCGCAAATGGTCCCTTTCGCAAAATGTCCCTTTCGCAAACGGTCCCTTTCGCAAAATGTCCCTTTCGCAAATGGTCCCTTTCTCAAAATGTCCCTTTCGCAAATGGTCTCTTTCGCAAAATGTCCCTTTCGCAAATGGTCCCTTTCTCAAAATGTCTCTTTCGCAAATGGTCCCTTTCGCAAAATGTCCCTTTTGTCTGTTGTGCTCGCTGGATGCAAAAATGACCCTTATGAAAATTTTCCATTTGAGATAAAAAAATGTTTTATAAAAATACCTATATAAATTAAAAACCAATAATAATAATATGAGCGAAATTGTGCTCAAAAATTATAACATAGTAAAACAATATACAAATTACCATTTTATAATTACAATACCTTTAACTTATCGATATTTAATCAGTTTCGATGAACCGAGTAACTTTATGGCAATTATGGTAGGTTTTTTTTATAACTAGGTACTAGGCATCCAGAAACTATAAGAGGTCTTTTCATATTATATAAATAAAATTTATTTAATAAATTGTTTCCAAAATTTCGAATTTAGCCTGCATTTAAATTATAATTTAATTTATATAATTTTTGAAATCTTTACCCAATTTTAAATTTGAGAAGACCTCTTAAAATTTCTGAACGCCTAGTACATAGTATCTCATAAGTTATAAATAAAACCTATCTCGATTGCCGTAGAGTAACCTGGTTAATCGAAACTGATTAAATATCGATAAGTTAAAGTATCGTATTGTAATTAAAATGGTAATTTGTATATTGTTTTACTATATTATAATTTTTGAGCACAATTTCGCTCATATTATTATTATTGGTTTTTAATTTATATAGGTATTTTTATAAAACATTTTTTTATCTCAAATGGAAAATTTGCATAAGGGTCATTTTTGCATCCAGCGAGCACAACAGACAAAAGGGACATTTTGCGAAAGGGACCATTTGCGAAAGAGACATTTTGAGAAAGGGACCATTTGCGAAAGGGACATTTTGCGAAAGGGACCATTTGCGAAAGGGACATTTTGAGAAAGGGACCATTTGCGAAAGGGACATTTTGCGAAAGGGACCGTTTGCGAAAGGGACATTTTGCGAAAGGGACCTTTTGCGAAAGAGACATTTTGCGAAAGGGACCATTTGCGAAAGGGACATTTTGCGAAAGGGACCATTTGCGAACGAGGGACATTTTGAGAAAGGGACATTTTGCGACGTAGCCTCTTGGAGAGCCTCTGCAATAAACTTCATCGAGCGCTTTGGCGCTCGCTCAAATCGTCTACAGATTGCGCTGGCGTTCGGATATTCGTTCTGATTCCGACACATAATTACGCTTTCCCTTTGGGTAGCGGGAAGGCAGATACTATTTCATTCTACTTGGTAAAAAAGTACAGAAGAATCGCTACATCTTCAGCCTAGTAATTTCACTAGCTACAGTGCCCTCCTACCAAAGCACAGTAATTTTTACATAATACTCAGGGGGTGGAATGACTGGCACTGTTGGAGTACCCAGTCGACTTCCTGGAAGGAAGTCCACCCCCGGTAAAAATATAACATTTCACGTACAAAAGCTAGTCTTTTATGACAATGACTGACAAGGGAGCAAAATCCGAGAGCCTATTGGCTATGGCGCACTTGTATCCAATCTCTATTATACACATAGCGTCTTAGCGCACAAAGCGTCTTAGGGTGGCTTAGCGTCTTAGGACGGTAAATTTGATAGACCATGGGGAAAAGTACGTTATCAATTGGATACGCATGTATTTTTTGTTTTACATAGGATAGGACTGCGTAATATTTTTGGACTTGCGACAATCCTTTTAAAGAAAGAGGCTTTTAAAGCAATATAATCATCATACAGAAACGTGTGTATGTCCTCGCATTTCTCCAAAACTGGTAATCAGATTTGGACTCTTCTTTTAATTGGCTTACATTCAGTCCAACATGGGGCAAGTTTTAACAAAATCGATTCTGCAGGGCTATTCACTTATCCGTCAGGGAGCCACACCGAAGACGAAATTGTCAAAATGTATCTAGTCGTATCAACTTGACAAGACATTTCACGTCATTTCATACATTTTTGACAATTCGGTCTTCGGTTTGGTTCCCTGACGGATAAGTGAACAGCCCTGCAGAACTCTTAAAATTAAAACAGAACATTGCAGGACTATTAAAACGAGCGTCTTGTCTTCGTATCTTTCAATGACGTGTAACACAAAAAAAACTCTTTGAATATCTTCCTATAGCCGTCCAAAACCAGTCCCCAAACGACAGCAAATCGTACATTCATGCCCCTAAACAGTACCAGTCGAGTTTTTTACCTCAAATCGGAGGCATGTTAATGATTTCGCTTATTATATGCAGCTGCCGCTTTTTACGAATTAACAAAAACTTGATTTTAAGTTCAATATCCTGATTCGATGCTTAGACATTCCTCTGACATCTTCTAAATGTATTAATGAAAAAAACAGTTCTTTTGACGCAAACATGTAAGATGACGAGCACTATGCTCTCCTGATAAGAATAACTAAACATGACTGTAAATGGGGTGGCAAAACAGTACAGGGGGTAAGTCCGCTAGGCGCAGCTGAGGTAGATAAGTGACGAAGTAATTTAAAAAGTCAATAAACCATCAATCAACACGACCTCATGTAAAAGAAACGCAGTAAATACCAACACCAATGCTAACAGTTGTTTATATCCTGATTTCTAAGCAGATACTATTGGAATTTCCCATATAACCTTGCCTTGTTATGATCGACAACAATGTCGTGGAATCGTTTTTATTATAATTTGTTTTTTTTTTAATAATATAATTGGGGTTTATACTCAAACAGAACAGGTTAGCCTACTTACACTGTCAGAGTCAAATCACAATTTATAGGTTGTGTGGCCAACCTATATGTTGGAGTTTCAGGTCGCCGAGATTCCTACAAGGCTTGCAACATGACTTAACGACTGCCTTCTACATATCTTATAGGAAACAACCGGGACCCACAGTTTTACGTGCCGCGCCGAAACACGGTAGCGTCCAGGCGAAAAGTTTTTGCCACACTGAGATTTGAACCCTGGGCCTTCGGGAATGTAAGAAGACGAGCAAGACGCTGTCTTGATGGTAGGAGATAACGCTGCCCAAGTCATACGGTGGTAGCTACACCCCAGATCATGGACCTACACGAATAAAGTAGTAAATTCTTCTTGGTTTGTGGCTCTAATCTGTAGCCGGGCACTACGATTCTGCCAAAGTAGTAAATTAAAAAACAAACTCACCTGTGACGTTTGACAGCTCCAAACCCAAGATGGCGACGCACTTTTTCTAGGCCACGGCCGGTGTTGCACCAAACCAATTATAGATTTTAGTTTTTTTTTCAAGTCTAGCAACTGTTTAACTGGTTCTTTATTTAAATCTTTCGCAAAACGGTTATTAAATAAGACGATCGTAAATTGTGGGTTCTATTTTTGAATTTAAACTGGTGGAAACGGACAGACTAAATAACTGTATATGACTAAATATACGTAAATAATATAACAAGAATAAATATTTAAGCAAAAGAAAGGCAAAGAACAATATGAAAATTATTCTTTCTTTCAATCAATCAGTCACATTTTCTGTTAATATTACTAATATTATAAACGTGAAAGTTTGTAAGAATGGATGTCTGGATGTCAGGATGTCTGGATGTCAGGATGTCTGGATGTTTGTTACTCTTTCACGCCTAAACGGGTGGACCGATTGAGCTCAAATTTTGTATAGAGATAGCTTAGACCCTGGAATAACACATAGGCTACATAACTACTGCGGGTAAAACCGCTGGGCGCAGCTTGTATTATATATTTTAATTAATAGATAACAAAATCCATAAAAAACTGATTAAAATTAAAATCAAAAATTGATATTATAAATACGTGTCAAGTGCAAAAATTATACAAAAAACTAGTTCCACTAGAATTCATAAACGTCTAGAAAATAATGAATTAAAAATGTAACGGACATAAAATATTTCATTTGAATAATCTCGTTTTGGCTAACATAATAATTTATGCTCTGCTTATTTTTTATTTGTTCGTTTCGACGTTTGGAGATGACCGTACGATAATAATATATAATATGATTTTATTATTTTTATGAATGTGTGTTAATATAATGTTTACATTTTATAACAAGCGACATTTTAAAAAAAAACTTTTTTAAAACAAGCTTTTATTATTATTAGCATCTAGCACCAAAGCACTCGTCAAGACGAATCAAATGAGCCCAAACTCGATGGGGTTGCGTCGTTTAATTACGGAATCCCGCAGGATCCATCCCTCCAGGTTTTTAGTGGGTATCCCCACCGCGCCCATCTTCGGCTGGAGAGATCCACATACCGCCCTGCGCCCACAGGGTGACAATGCGTAACGCATACATCTTGAGGGCCTATTGGCTATCGCCCAACGACATATAACCCATAGTCCATAGACAAAATTGTGTACATTACTCGCTTAAACCTCCTCATTAATATGGGTACAATAACAAACACAGCAATGTACATTGAAGTTGTCATCAATCGTAGTGGGTGAGAATTAGCCAATAGGCCCTATGGGTAAAAAACATGATACACAAACATACAAAATCGCAAGTTAATGTTAGTCAAATTTTTACCGAGCATATTACTATTTATCATGGCCGTGCCAGGTAGGTATATGTTATTATAACTCAAACGGTATTAAACATTAACTTTTTGCTCTATATAAAAAACCGCGCAAAAAATATAATGTATTCATTTATATAAATTATGAGTTATATTAAATTAAAGTAGGTAAGTAACTACTAACAGTTAGAGGAAAATAAATATATAATTTCACAGTATTTTGTGACGTACAATGAAAATATTTTTCACTCTTATCTAAATCTATTTAAATCCATGATTAAGTAAATCGTTATTTTTATGGTAATATATGACGAGACGAACAAATCAAGTGCTCGATGGTAAGCATCACGATTGCCCATATCAGAAACGTTTTTTTTACATTACAACATTGAATTTCGTCATAGCCAGTGACTACTTATTAAAAAATCATTTACGGCTTTTTTACGACGACCGTCGATCGACATGCCAAATTTCAGCTGAATCAGTTCAACTGTTTGTTTAGCCATGACACACACGTGCTCGCACATCCATACTTTCGCATTTTTAATATTAGTAGAATAGGCAGGACTATTTTAATTTATGAAGATATTTTTAAATAGATTTATAATATTTAACCCTTAAAGGCACTTAAAGATTTTTTTGTTGGTATAAAATCTCATAGATTTTAATATCTTTATGGCCGACCTACATACAAAGTTTGATAAAGCTGTTATCACTTTAAGCCATTTTTTATATAACTTTTTCAAGTTCAATAATGAAAACTGAAAAACAGCATAGATAATTATAAAATACCACAGACTAAACACAACACAACTGTCAACGTCACTGTCAAACACGTCAAACGTCAAAACGCGCGCCAAAATACGTTGCGTCCGTCTAACGGCTAAACCGGTACTAAATATTCATAAATGGAATAAAATATTATTTAGTTTTGTTTGTATGTGTACGATAACGCTACTGAACTCAGATAAGATTAATTTAATCTATAGTTAATAATAATTAGAAAGCGTTATGATTATTATAATGGTTAAAAAATATATGTCTGTCCATCAAGTAGGTACAGTCAACTACAAAGAGATGTATCCATGTTAGTCTTACAAAATGAATTAACTTTTAGTATGCAAAAATTATTTACCCTTCGTGACATTTTCAGTATCCACCAAATCTTATACTATATTCGATTCATTTTAAATGTTATTATTATGTATCACCTAAGGAAAAGTAGTGGGATACATCATTGTTGCATATTAAACGAGTCGATGATAATATAAAGTTTGATTGCTACTAGAAATGTCACGAACCAAAGGTAGTTCATTGTGGCAAATGAAAATTTACTTCATTTTGTAAGCCTAACATGGATACATCTCTTTGTATCTGACTGTACCTATAAAAAAAATCGACACGTATTACTTTTTTATCTATAGTTAACGTTTGACTACAATCTCGCCTGAAGTCGAGCGACGATAAGGCCTAGGATGATAGCATACTTAACCTAGAAAGCGGGATGAACCCCTCTCTGTTCGTTCCGGAACACAGTCGTTATGACCGTTTGGCGACTTTTGGCAGGAATATTTAGCTCTGTAGATTTAATTAAACAAGTGAAATAAAAAAAAAACTTATCTTTTATTATTATTACCATCTAGCACCATAAAGTACTCGTCAAGACGAATCAAATGAGCCCAAACTCGATGGGGTTGCCTCGTTTAATTACGGAGTTCCTATGGCCACATTCCAGTTCCATCATTAAATCAGCTCGATATCATAATTGTCATTCGATTTATACAAGCATGCGAAACTTTTGTTCAATTCGGAAACCGGGAAGTGAATCAAATTAAACTTGCAAGATTTGATTACAGACAAACAACAGACAGGTGAAAGTAAATAAAAACTTGTAAAGAAAACCTTTTTACAAGTTTTTATTTTTTATATATAAATTTGTCAAAATCAAGTAAATCCACGTGTAAACACTTGTATAGATCAAGTACTCTAAAAAGGGCACTAGGCGGCATCATTCGTCATTGAAAACAACCAGGAAGTACAAAGATCAGAGGTTATCTATATTATAGAAATGTGGGGACGTACCTAGGACGGGGGCAGATAGGGAAATGGGGGCAAATTGTCACTGGTGCCTGTCAAACACATATTAAAATAATCCCTATGAGTTTCTAACCCGAAGTGCTTCCCGAATGGGCGGTAGTTTTTAAAAAGTATTATGATATTACTTTGTGAAATAGACCTGCAAAACTTATTAAGCTTAGCGCAAGTGTACATCACTTTCGAACATTTAATAAATAATAATACACTCGTTTAATTCAGACAATAAATAAGAATACTGAGTTACTGAGCCGCATTATGTGTCTGCAATCGGCATTAGTTTATATAAAATGTACGCAGGTGGCTTTTTGTTATACACAAAACCAACATAGTAATTCTGCCCCCCCCCCCCCCCCCCACAGCCCTGATACGTCCCTGTACACTGCTAATAATATCTCGTCATTCATGCATTGACACTTATCTTTAAAAATATCTGATGTCACTCATGTGCGAGTACTTGCGCCTTGAAAACATTATGACGAAATTATTGACAACTTGACTTGGTAATCACAACATTAAGCTAACCCATGCCGTGGCTAGTTACCACTTACCACCCACTGGACGAAATCGTGTCGCCAAGCGGTCATTGTGATCCGAAAAAGATTTGGATGAACTGTGTGAAAGAGTATATGCGTGCTAGAGGAGTGGATGCAAATATGACTGATGATAGAGCAGAATGGAGGAGAAAAACGTGTTGTGCCGACTCTACCTAGTGTGGGATAAGGGCAGGAAGAAGAAACGGTCATTGTGACCGTGTTCCGGCATGTTGTTCAGTGAAGCCAAGCTGCCGTGCTGAGACTAAACTTTACTGCGGTTTAGTCTCTGCACGGCAGCAAGGGGGGATTTACCCCACCTTTTATGTTTCTACCTTTAACGGGGGCTGGCAAATGAACCAGCAAAACGTCGACCCTTTGGGATCTATTGTGTTTTCCCCTACCTTATCGTTTCCTACTCATGGAAGAAGTGAGTTATTAACGCCTTAAGTGTTTATTTTGCTACCATTTAAGCCCGTATCGTCGCCTAAGATCAGAGGGCCTATTGGCTAATTCTCACCCACTACGATTGATGACAACTTCAATGTACAGTCAACTACAAAGAGATGTAGCTATCCATGTTAGTCTTACAAAATGAAGTAAATTTTCATTTGCCACAATGAACTACCCTTGGTTCGTGACATTTCTAGTAACAATCAAACTTTATATTATCATCGACTCGTTTAATATGCAACAATGATGTATCCCACTACTTTTCCTTAGGTGATACATAATAATAGCATTTAAAATGAATCGAATATAGTATAAGATTTGGTGGATACTGAAAATGTCACGAAGGGTAAATAATTTTTGCAAACTAAAAGTTCCTTCATTTTGTAAGACTAACATGGATACATCTCTTTGCAGTTGACAGTACATTGCTGCGTTTTTTATTTTACTCATGTAAATGAGGAGGTTTAAGCAAGTAATGTACGCAATTTTGTCTATGGATTCTAGAGTTTTACATGTCGTTTGGCGATAGTCAATAGGCCCTCAGGCGAGATCGTGGTCAAAGGCTAATCAATAACGAATAAAAAAAATGCAAGTTTAATTTATTAACTCGTCTCCCTTTCCAGAAACAGCCAGGATCCGTGTGACGGGCCCAGTCGCCAGCGTCAGGGAGTCACAACTGGTCGACGAGTACGGAACAGAACTGGCCAAGTTATCTTTCAGGTAAACTTTTATTTATTTATTTATTTCCAACACATGTAGGTAATTACATTGCACAGATCTTGTTGTTAACTTAACAAATATAAACAGGAACCATAGAAACTTAGGCTATTAATACGGCCTCTGGAATGTAAAGAATGACCAGAGATGATGGACTATGTGGTACCAGAAAGACCTGAGGGCCTATAGGTTATCTCCTCCAATCTATTCCTATTTTCTCTATTAACCGACAAAAATAAAATGTTTCTAGAGTTATAGCGTGGTAAAGTAACTTTTCTGATTTAGTATTTTGGTTTGGAAGCTTCAAAAGATTTCCAAATAAATTTATCGTAGTTACAAATACAACATCCATTATAACGAATCGAAAATCTCCATTTTCGGAAGTCTGTTAAAAAACAATTCTTGTCTTCTTGGTCTCAGTCAATCAAACGTTTTTCCAGCTACCAACCAATAGCAGGCGAAGGTCAGGAGGTCCAGATAGACCCGGTGACAGAGCTGGTAGCCGATGTGGCCCTACCGAACTTCAAGACTTCCAAGGTCTACATCAAGATAGTGGGGAGAGATGTTCAAGGTAAGAACGTGATATCTAGGTAGGTTCCCTAGAAGACGAATTGTCTGGAAACTTCTGCATGATAAGCAAACTGGTGACAAACAAACAAAAAAAAAAAATGTATATACGAATGATGTGATACGAATTTTGATGTATCCTGTTAGTTTTAAAATCTTTTAGTTACCAAAAATCTGACGAATAAATGATCTTGTCTTAAAAAATTTAACCAAGCCAAACATCATTATCAGCCCACGTTTGTCCACTTATGTAAGTCCGGTGACAATGCAACATTCTGGTACCATCGAGCTGACCTAATATTCGTGACTCGTGAAGTAGCGAATAAAATTCCATGATGGCTGCTGATAGAGTTGAATTTTGGCTAGTATATTATGTTTACGAGTATTCTTTTCATTTCGCATGATGATAAGGGTCTGCCGATGGAACTGAAATGTTGGAACTGCCTTACGAAAAGTTCTAGGATAGTTGGAGTTTGGTTTGTGTTACAATTTTTTCTTTTATTACATTTATTTCATTCTATCTCTCCAGGGCAACCCTTCGTCCGTCTATCAGGACCTCTCTCACACCCAGAAGTCCGCATAGGCAGGTCAGCTGACAGAACCGACTTGGAGTCAGCAGAGGAGAGCAACGTGAAAGCTTACAGTCAGCTTAGATACAACGACAGCAACGTGCTGCCGTTTGGACGAGCTGTGTCACAGGTATCTTTTTACAAGCATTAATTTATTTTCAGCTGTCCCGTTGTCTATCAAATCTTGCAAGTTAAATTTAATATTGACCACTTGGCGACACGGTTTTGTCCAGAGGGTGGTAACTACCACATCACAGCCGAAGCCTAAAACGCCAATAAGATTTTTTTTATGTGAATAAGTAAGAAGACGCTCTCCTGATGTTTACGAGATAACGCTGCCATAATCTGTACAGTGCTACCTAGGTCTTCTCAACGATGTGAAATTCTAGGTGCACTGCACCAACGCTTCCTACTCAAGAGTCATAAGAGGTTAAGACTCTATAGCCGCGTAATTTCACTAGCAAGTAAGTACAGAAATAAGGCGATAAAACGGTCAAATGCTGTACTAATTAAAAAATATCTTTCAATGATATATTATGACACTGACCATGGGTACTAGCAATGTCATATTATGACATCAGCACAATAAATGACAAGTACACAGTAAATATTTATAGGTCAATAAAATAGCATTTAGCACCTTATGTGGCTATGGAACAAAACACCGTAACTTTTAATTTTAATGGTGACATACTTGACCATATTATACCCTCAGGTATCATCATGAAAACAAAGAAGTGTAACCCATTCGAAAATGTACTTTAGTCCTATAGACTTAAAACTACTAAGGGGTCGTCTTCCAATTCAAATGCGGTAAAATTCTATACTAAACATTGAAAGTTACATCAATATTGGTTCACTAGTTTTTTAAATATGAATTAAATGGTGAATCGCTTTGTGCGATCTCATCCATACAACCGAGCAGGGAGAAGAAATAAACAATTACTGGAAGGAAGGTTACGCAAAACTTCAAAAAGAAGGTATGGCATATCTTTAACACGAGCCTAAAGGGAACTTCTTCATTCCAGGTGGTGAACCAACACGGATCTCTACTGACAGCGGTTCAAATAGGACTCAGCACTAAGCTGTATGGAGCACCTGGAGAAAGCTTGCAGGTAAGTCATTTTGGACAGACTTCAAGGAGGAGTTAGTGTAAACTGTGAACGCATAGTAGGTATGTAAAGAACAATTCTCATGAGTCTCTTGCTCGTTCTTCTCATAGAGGTGCTTTGCGAGCAGTTGAGTTTTAAAATAGAAAAATATCAAACTGTCTTGCAAAAGACCTCCACTGTAGCTACTTGAATAAATGAATAGAATAGAAAAGAATACACTTTATTGAGACCAATAGAAATATTACATTTACTTATTACTAACTAGTGCTACGTTACAATTTGGTCCACAATTGGCGGCCTTATCGCTGTGAGCGATCTCTACCAGGCAACGATGAAGACAATGCATTTTAGGTTTGGGTTTTGTGGAAATCAAAACGGAATTTTAGGCCTCTATTGAAGAGGCCTGGGGAAGAACCGCACCTTTGCTAGTTATTCATCCGCCAAGCAATGTTCAGGCATTACTGTATTCCGAGCTTAATACGAGATTTGGATAATGACGAGATTCTACTATGACGATGAGTGACCAGACGAGCAATATAGGAACAAAGCTTCGACACAGAAAAAATCTCTTACGGATAAACAACAACATAGAAAAGGAAAGCGAATCTATTGCTAGTGTTAAGTGTTACCGTTTTTGTTTGACAGCTAGGTATGAGTTGTCTGTATAAGTCTTAACCAGCCACCTCAGGAATTTGGTTTTTTGATAATCACAATTGGTCACGCGTTTTTGGAATGTTAGTTTATCTGCTTATATGCTAATTTAATGGTCGACCACGATTCTTACTGTCTAGGTTCATATTTCACGTCCATGTGAATGCCTCTAATCAATGGTTTTTATTATTTCCAGCTGCACTTTGAAGTAACTAACTACAGAGAGCAATCAGTGAGCTTCAGATTCGGAGCCGTTGGAGAGTTACGGTTTTTGACTGGAATCAGCCCCGCACAGTAAGTACCCAAATAGTGTTTTTAGTTGAATTTCTAGAAAGGAGCATGGTCATAACTCGTTGAAGACATCAAATGATGTCTCCAATGAGTTTACAGCCAATGTCTTTTCACTGTTGGGCATAGACCTTCTTCCCTTCGTGTCCTGCAACTCTGTCCTAAACAATTCGCATCCAGGTCTTTCCTGCTGTTATGGAAGAACATATAAGTTACTTTTTATCCTGAATTTTCCTACAAGATCAGGAATAAAGCACGTATGGGGTTTACAAACAATTGGGGTTTATACTCCAACAGAACAGGTAACCACACTTACACTGTCAGAGTCAAATCACAATTTATAGTTTGTGTAGCGAACCTATATGTTGCAGTTTCAGGTCGCCGAGATTACTACAGGCCCTGCAACATGAGCTAACGACTGCCTCCTACATATCTTATAGGAAACAGCCGGGACCCACAGTTTTACGTGCCATCCGAAACACGGGAGCGTCCAGGCGAACTTTTTGCTACACATTGAGATTTGAACCCGACGTATGACCACTCGGCCGCGAACGCTACATATACCTAAACCGCCAGGCTCATCAAGTAGATATTTACACACACATATATAATATCTTAATATCATTTCAGACAAACCATCCAATCTGGTCAGATGGTCAACGTAATCGTGAGCTTACTGATTTCCTCGTCAGCGCAACCTGGTGCGAGGGACTTCATCACATTTACTGCTTATGGTAAGAAAAAATCTATTTTTAACGGGATCTTTTCAATCATTCCACCACCTAAAATACTAATGCCGAAGTGTTGCTTATACAACATTTCTTCATACATTTTTATCAGAATTCAAAAAGTGGGTTATAAATTCGATGTAATGGGTCTTTCTAATATTATAAACGTAGTTTGCAAAAAATTTGGAAGTTTGTACATATGGATGTATGTTCGTTACTCTTTCACGCCCAAACGGGTGGACTGATTGAGCTGACATTTGGTATAGAGATAACTTAGATCCTGGAATAACACATTTACAGTACAACGGGTAAAACCGCTGAGTGCACCTAGAGTATTTAATATTACTGAAAGAAACCGCGAGATCTGCTGGCAGCTGCGGTCGACGATGATACCTTTCTAGGTACGTAAGATGCCTAGAAAGGTACCTATTCACTCTTGCCTAGAATATTTCCTAGATGTATCGCTCGAAATACACCAGACGGCAATGTTCCAAATGCGACCAGTTTGCGTATTTCAATGCATCTATCTACATATATACATCCTGTATCCACCAACTGCAGGATATAGGCCTCCTCATGGTCACGCCACACCTTCCGATCCTGTGAGAGTCTCACCCAGTTCCTTCCGACATACTTGACAATATCATTTGACCATCGGGCTGGTCTGCCTCGAGATCTGCACTATATTTATCCAAATTTTCTCCTCAGGTCTAGACCAAGTCTCAATATCAGCGTATGTCTACGTGGTAAACCCTGGACAGTCCACCACGGATGTATGGCCGCCAGAGATCAGACACAACTTCCAAGGGTCATGTATTGGAAGACTGGACTCAGAATGCGCTCAGCACGTCTGGTCAGCTTCTATCATGGCGAGGGATGCTTCGGGAGGTAATGGATGTTTAGCTCATAAAGAACCTACCAATTATGGTCCCAATCGCTAAATTGGCTGCATTTTTTCAAATTATTGATCGGATTTTAACCATACTTGTTTCATTAGTCCATCTTCGGTGTAATTTTTAGGGTTCCGTACCCAATGGGTAAAAAAGTGCCCTGTTACTAAGACTCCACAGTCCGAGTGTCCGTTTGTGTGTCACCAGGCATCTCATGAACGTGATAGTCAGTAAGACAGTCGAAATTTTCAAAGATTATGTATTTATGTTGTATTATAACAACTAATAAATTACTAATCAGAATATAACAAAAAAAATGTAAATTGCAAGATTTGGTCACAATCCGGAGACTGCAAAAAATAAATCTCTCTCTGCTGTGTAGAGAATGGTAAAGAAAGGTCATGTTTCCGTGTGCATAATAACTGAGTTAACCATTTCTTTCCTCCAGGGTTACTCCGCCTAACATCATCACCTATTGGCCTGACCTACGATAGCAACTTCATATCGGGCACCCGTGAAGAGGTTGTAGCGACTTACAGAGCAACTTGCTGTGCCCCACGCGTAGTGGTTACTGCTGTTGACGCTTTTGGCAATGTTAACAGCTATATCGTTGATATTTCTAGTGAGTATAAAAGAAAAAGGTAATTTAAAAAATTAAGACCAACCTGACAGCGTTTATGTGTAATTTGAAAATTAATCAAATTATAATACGCCGTTGACAACGATCTCGCCAGATCTTAAGTGATGATGCAGCTGAAGATGGTAGCGGACTAAACATTTATAGCGATTTTCTCTTTGGCTTCACTAAATATCATAGCGGAATACAGTAATGACTGCTTGGTGGTACGGTTTTGTCCAATGGGTGAGGCCTAGTTATGGCCGCAGCCCACCTACTAGTACCTATAGTACCAAAAACTTTCCAATATTGTAGGAAACACACCAATGTGGGAAGGCACTAATGTGAGGACGTGTGTGCTCCCTATGTAGTAATAGTTATAGTGGGATTTTATGGTCTATAAATTTAATAGTATAAAGTGTTTAAATTTATATCTAATTTTAATATAGGTACTTCATCATTTTTCAGATTACTTCACACCAGCGGCAGTGGCAGCTATAGTGCTCGGTGTGTTACTAGCTTTAGCACTAATCATACTACTCGGTTACTTGATCTACTGGTGTATAAGGAGACGGAAGGAATCCCGGGAGCTGCCTTATTCTACGTCCTCTAGGAATATCAGTTAGGTGTAGAAAAGTTTATCCCCTTTTAAAATATAATAGGTAATTTAAAGGGCAAAATGAAAATGTCATTTTAGAGAAAGAATTGTAAAGGAATACCATTTTAGCGAAAGAATTGTAAAGGAATATCATTTTAAAGAAATAAAACAAAACATGCATCAAGGCAAAACATCATAGACCTGAATTCATTTGTTGTCATCATATTGTGCATGCATTATAATTATAGATGACTGTACCATGTTTTATGCTAATAAAGAATCTTTATCTTTAAATGTCATTTTGGTGAAGGAATTTGTAAAAAATCGTTTTTGAGAAAAAAAAATGTAAGAATGTCGTTTAAGAGAAAGAAATTGTAAAGAAAGTAGGTCCCTACTATGACTTGTATGCATTGACTTAGATTAAATTCAAAACTGTAAATTTCACTTGCGCATAAGATATAAATATTTTTGAAGGGGATAAAATTGTTAAAGTACTTAATTGATTGAGAAAAATGTGATTGATTAATAACATAATTTATATAATGGTTACCTTAGAATTTAAGGATATTTTAAGCCCCGATTTCACCATAAAAATTAAAATTATTGGAGACATCAAGACATTTTGAAAAGTATTAAAATGGTGAAATTGGAATGACAATTACTTAGGTCACATTATTATTATTTCAAAGAATAAGATTTAATTTTTTTTATTTGTAAAATATTTTTAATGTAAACATAGAATTACATATTTATAAGAGATACCTACCTACTACATTCCAATGTTTTTAAATATTACAATTCTAGCGACCCTGGCAGTAGTCGGGAAAATTCTCAGAAGAGGAAGAATTTATTAACCGTTAGCGTTCCACGTCAGCGGCCGGCGAAGCGCCAAGATATGAGTGTTAGACTAGGCCATACTAGTTTATCCTAAAATGTGCTTATTTATATCAGGATCAACTAATTTGGCCTGGCCTTAACTGGTTTATCCTATCGGCCTTAGGACAAATTAGTTTGAACTAGGCTATACTAGTTAATCCAACTCACATATAAGAAGAATGAGTTTAGCCTAGACAAAACTAGTTTGTCCAGAAATTGGGTTTAGCCAGTGACATCTTACTAATAATATAAACGTGAAAGTTTGTAAGAATAGATGTCTGGATGTTTGTTACTCTTTCACGCCTAAATAGGTGGACCGATTGAGCTGAAATTTTGTATATCTCTATACAGCTTAGACCCTGGATTACGGCGGGTAAAACCGTTGGTCGCAGCTAGTACCTGTATAAATTAGAGTCATTACAAATACTACACTACTTAATGCACTTTAATATCCATTTTAGTGAAATTATCTCAATCATGGCTTCATATAATTACATTGTCCTTTGCCAGGAGTTCAATAACTATTTGTTCAAAACGTGTGAATTTTGTTGTGAGTGCAGAGTTGAAAATTTACGCCACTAGTTGGCGCCACTTTGACAGGAGGTCCATCCCATTATGGGCGCTGTCAAAACCTTTAGTCTCTGCACACTTCTAGTTTGTCTATGATTTCAGTAGGTGTCTGGACTTGACGTCACAGTGCTCCCTCCTGGTGGCTATTATTTCAGAAAACCCTCATTGGGACGACCACTAAAATATATCCTATGAATTAAAGAGAGAAATTTCCAAATTAGTTTAGACATTTTTGACTAATTGGTGATATATAAAACAAAGATTCCGACGAATCATGAACCTTTCCTCTTGTAAGTAAAAAAAGTTTTAACAAAGGGTTCTGCTTTTTCCTTTTGAGGTACGGCACCCTCAAAATATGATAATTTTAATGCACCTAATTCTGAATTACCGAAACATTTTTGCTCATATATTTTTATGACTAATATAAATATATAGTTTACTAATACGGGTAGTATTTTAGATGTAAGATGAAACACAACGAGCCATATTATTATTTTTTAATTAAATAAAATGATTTCTGATATTTGTTTTATTTCTCACACAAACTGCCTACGAGAGCACCTATTGGCTAATTCTCACCCTCTATGATTGATGAGAACTTCAATGTACATTGCTGCATTTGTTATTTTCCTCATATTAATGAGGAGGTTTAAGCAAGTAATGTAGGTACACAATTTTGTCTATGGATTCTAATGTTTTACATGTTGTTTGACGATAGCCAAAAGGTCCTCTGATGTTGAGTGGCATAGGCGGATTTAGGGTGGGGGGGGGGGTGTTGGCGGGGGGCGGGGCCAAGGCCAGAAGCATTGTAGAGTTAGGAATTTTGCACATATTTCATGGTCAAGATTATAATTTTTTTCTCAGCACTTATTATTAGGAAGGATATTTGAACTTTCTAATTGTTCAGAGCGAGCTAAACACACCCTTTTTATAGTAAAAATTAGAATATTTTGCCCGTCTGCACCTTGGGACCTCAGGACCAAATCCTAGATCCATCCTTGTTGAGTGGTAACCATCTATAGAGACGAATAACTCAAATGGCTCAAACAAACAAATCTTACTCATATTATAAAAGCTTAAGTTTGTAAGAATATATGGGTGGACTGATTAACCCCAATCCAGGAAACACTTTCAGTTCAAATCAAAATTGACATCTATTATTTCTAGCTTCTTTAAAATAAGGTTCAAATTTGCATGTGCGGTTGCGGCCCGATTGAGCCGCTCGGGACTGATGGGTTAACCGATTCCGTGTGGAGGTCTTTTTAGCAATCTTTAGTGCCTGGCGTTCAAATGTTCCGTGATGCCTCTCGGACACCATACGCTATACGCAATAGATTTACATGGTGCCTGTGCGGCATCACCCACACGGAATCGGTTAAGCTGACATTTGGTACCTATAGAGATAGCTTAGACACTGGAATAACATAATAGGCTACTGTACTGCAGGTAAAACCACTGGACGCAGTTAGTTAGCTCATAAGACTGATTGTATGTGAATATTACTTGCTGGTTGGGCCACTGGGCACAGACCACTCACGACTTAGGACATGATTTGTCATGTACCAAAATCTCGCTTAATGCTCATTAGGGCAGATCGCAAGAAAAAAGGAGATTAAAAAAAAAAGAGTGATTGTAGATCAAAGTAAAATAAAGTTCTTAATGCAAGAGAAGTGCCACATGTAGGTTAATAGTCAATAATATTCTACTATCTATTTCAACAATTTGATTGATTATAATTTATGTGGAAGCTATGATGATAAAAGATAGAGATGTGCGGAGGAATTTAACACATTGGCTGTAGTGGTGTTTAAAGTGCCGAATGTGCCAGATTGAGCCGAAAAATATTGTCTCATTTTAGGGTTAAGTTTTTAATGAAAAATATTAATTTTGTTTTAGTTGTGGTTACATTAGGATTATTATTTATGTATAATAAGATATTATGATCGAAAATGTGACTTTTTTCTTTAGTTAACAATTCACGATTGATGCACAGAAATATATAAACATAATTTTGTTTATCAACTCACTAAAACTCTGTTGACCATCTTTTGAAGCCTCTTATATCTAGAATAGAAAGAAGAACGGAAATCTGGCACGAAACCACTCTCAAAAGGCGCGTTTCTATAAGATTTGTACAAGAAAGAGGACATTCCTCTCAATGTTATGTAAACACAAATTATTAGATTTTCAAACGATTAATTGATATTTACTATCAATATATTGCTTTTCACATCACTATAAATCACTTTTGAGTCACTTCCAACTTGAATTAATCCAGCTGTAATGCAAATTTACGAAAAAACTGCAAGTTTTGACAGCTGATTAGCAAAACATGAGCCGAACTATTTTTGCTGATTCTAAGCGCGCGCGTCATAAAAATCATGGCCAAGGCGTGGCTTAAGGTTAAAAATACATGAGAGTACTCACCTGGTCTTGTGATCAAACCCTGGGAGGGAGTTACAGGCAGCAAAACTGCCTTATGTGTCAGGTCCTCGATGGATAGACCAGTAACAGCACTAGAAAGAAGTGGATTTTTCACAATGTTCCTGTTGGGGTGGTCACCGAAACTTTTGTCAGACATGTCCGATGACTTTTTATTTACCGTCACACGCGAAAAATTTCACGAATTCACACATTTGGAGGTCGTAAATTGTTAATTTAATTTAAACAAAGTTACGTGTCACTAGCATAATTTGACAATTTTTGCATGACACAATGACAGTCAGTGACGAATGACATATGTCATATTATGACGTCGCAATTTTTTTGATGGAGTTTTCAACGTTTGCCATTTCACGTTTCTATGTGCCTATTCTATTGTAGAAAATGCATAAATAATGCAACTGAATGCAACGAGTTATATTATATGCTTTAATTTTACTAGAACTTAACCGAAATACATTTAAAAAATAAATTCTATGACATTGTTTTAAATAAATGTGTCATATTATGAAGTCGTCATATCGTGCGTGCGAGTGAGTGAGAATCGCACGTAGCGACGAAACTCTTAAGATCCTCGACTTAGTGCGCTCTTGCCATAATATCATATGACGTAGGACGTAGCAAATGCCTTTATTGAGAGAGAAACAAACTAACAATACTCAGGGCCGGATCTATAGGTGGGCATTTCGGGGTCCGTGCCCCGAGGCCCGAGCGGCAACGTCAGGGGGCGCCAAAATCGAGGACCCGACTCATTGCCAAACCTGGGATCATCTGGGAATAAGGAGGGCTGCAAATTTCAAATTTGGAATACAAATGACGAAATAGGTAGGTATACGGAATAGTAAAATCTTCGCGGAGCACGTAGCCATTGCTTAATAACTGCGAATAGCGAAACAATATTATTATGTATTATCCATCATACGCTTAAATACGATAATTTCCGAATCTACTTTGAACCTCTCTTCTACTTTAGGTGAAAAGTTTAGAATGTCGATTTTTTTTTTATCGCACATTCTACACAGTCTGGATTAAAAAATATTTCAGCGCTCACAGCAATCTGCTCGTGCATACATTAATAATAAGTAGTACCTAAACAAAGTTTTCGTAGCGCTCTAATGAGCTTTGATTGTAACTTGCGTGATTAGAATAATAAAATTTTCTAACACACTCTTTGGACCCCGAATTTTTAAATTTTCTCGGCGCTCGCAGCAGGCACAGCTCGCGTGAAATGTAAAAATTTAAAAAATCTTACTGCTGCTCGTGCATGTGTTTATCAGAATATTTCAGTTAAAGCGCTCCGAGGTCATAATGAGCTTATTTAAATTTCTCTCTACACGAAAAAATATTCAGCGCTCGCAGGAAGCTGTACGCGCTCTTGTAAGTGAGAATATTTATTTCAATTTATAAGCGCTCAAGAAAGTTAACAGTGCTCTTTTTGTTGTGAAAAATATTTTAAAAAATCTCGGCGCTCGCAGCAAGCTGCACGCGCTATTTTATAAAGAATGTATTTTTTCTACCGTTTAAAGCAAGTTAGCCGCCCTCTTTTCGTTGTCAAAAATATTTTTTTTCTCAGCGCTCGCAGCGAGCTTTTCGCGCTATTGTAAGGAGGAATATATTGATTTTCCTACCGCTCAAAGCAAGTTACCCGTACTCTTTTCGTTGTTAAATTTATAAAAATATCTCGCCTCTCGCAGCTAGCTGCTCGCGCTATTTTAAGGAGGAATATATTGATTTTCCTACCGATCGAAGCAAGTTAACCGCACTCTTTTACTTGTCAAATATGTAAAAAATTTCTCGCCGCTCGCAACAAGCTGTTCGCGCTATTATAAGGAGTAATATTCGCCGGGACTCCCTTTCCCCTTCTCCCTTTTGTTGTTCTGCCCATCTGCACCCTTAGGAGGGGGGCGGCGATTTTTAGGTTTGCCCCGCCTCGAAAAATTTCTAGATCCGGGGCTGCTAAACCGTTTAGCTCGCTCTGAACAGTTAGAAAGTTTAAATATCCTTAATAATAAGTGCGTGAGCAGCTTGCTGCGAGCGCCGAGAAAAAAATATTATCTTGACCATGAAATACATAGTGCAAAATTCGTACCTCTACAATGCTTCTGGGGGGGGGGGCAGGGGGCCGAGCCCCCCCCCCCCCCCCCCCCCGAGTTATGTTTTGTTAGGCAGATTTAGGCCTATGGGCAGGCAGGGGGCATCTTTGTAAAATAATAAAATACATAATATAATTATTATCTAGAGTTTTACCACCAAACATTGTCAAATAAATAGTCTATTCTACTTATTAATATATCTTAATTCGTTATATCGCGCGAGTTAACGAATCGCCTTTAAGGACGAAGCTTTAGAATAAAACATTTTTTTACGGAAACGGAACGTTTTTTTTTTTTTTTCTTTTTAATAATATGGCAACATGTGCATTTTGCCAGTGTCGAGTAAAATTCGTGAATGTTCACGGGATATTAAATTATGGTCTCCACTTTCGTGTTTTGCCAGTGTCAAGTTAAATGTTATTTTTTAAGTAATAAGTTAGTCAGGTCAGAGTCAGAGTGAGCTTAATAGCTCGTCTAGTCACGTGAGTCTTCCAGTAAAATGGGTGGAATTTTACTGAAAGTTCGGAGGAGTTTTGGAGGGGGCACCAAAATTCATATTTCAGCACCATATCACTTGCCTACATCTGTGCACATTCAAAACACTTAACGCGCAATATTCCACCATTATTACACGCTAACAATCAAATTCTACACGATTATTAAGCAAAAGACGTGGAGCTAATGATATGATCAAGGCTTGCCGCCAAAAACTCAAAAACGGAACGTTTTCAATAGATACTTTTGACATTTGACTTGATTTGACAGCTAACCTCAAATATTTGTTGTTATATTTGTTTACATCTCAAAAAATACACAAAATTACTGTTCACAACAATTAAAATAAGTAAAACAATGTCGGACACGGCAGGGCCCGCTCCGCCGCCGATAAAACGGTACCGTCGCGAGGAAAAGTCTTCAGAATCTGAGGAAGATCTCGATAATTATGAACCGTACGTGCCAGTGAAAGAAAGGAAGAAACAGCAGTTAATGAAGCTCGGAAGGCTCGGCCAGATCGCTGCAGAGGCTGCAGCTGAAACTAAAAGCTCCAGTGATAATGATCCGGACGATGAAAGTACGTTTTTTCCCATTTTAATGTTTGGTTTTGTGATGTGCTAAAATTACTGTGCTTCTGTAGAAGGGCACTGTAGCTAGTGTAATTACTTGGCCAAAGAGTCTTAACATCTTATAACTCTTGAGTAACGAACGGTGCAGTGCACCGAGAATTTCACATCATTGTGAAATCCTAGGTGGCACTGTTATTTTGGGCAGTGTTTGCACATTAGTAAACTGTATCATACATTCTTAAAATCAGAAGAACTGCTCGTCATCTTACTCTTTGCATAAATAAACCACTACTTTTTCTTGGGCAGCCAGGAAAGTATTTATCCTGCCTTCTTGGTTTACTTTCCTAACATCTCCTACCACATAATCACTTAAGATTAAGCAAGAATGTGATTAAGGACTAACCAATAATTCTTATTCCAGCATCTCAAGAAGAATGGGGTCGTCGCTACAACGTCTCCCTCCTAGACCAGCACAGCGAGTTGAAGAGGCTCGCTGAAGCCAGAGCTCTATCAGCAGCCGAGAGACAAGCTCGGGAGGAAGAACACATCCTGGAGAGTGTGGCCCAGAGTAAAGCTTTGATGGGCGTCGCTGAATTAGCTAAAGGTATTTATATTAGTTTCCTATATCACCATCCAGGGTTGCTAAGAATAGTTGGAGGAAGAAGACAGAGGACCAAGTTGAGTGACGTCACAATGGAGGAGCCCTATATCAAGAGACAGGCTTGGAAAGAGGGGCATATTACTGGAATGGTTTTGCACAGAGTACAGTTTTGATGGGAATCGCTGAGTAAACTAAAGGTATTTAGTTTCATATATATCACACATACATCGCTGAAGCCAGAGCTCTATCAGCAGCCGAGAGACAAGCTCGGGAGGAAGAACACATCCTGGAGAGTGTTGCCCAGAGTGAAGCTTTGATGGGCGTCGCTGAATTAGCTAAAGGTATTTAGTTTCCTATATTATACCTCAACATCGAGGGTTGCTAAAAATAGTTGGAAGAAGACAGAGGACCATGTTGAGTGACGTCACATAGGAGGATATTCTTTAGTGTCGATCGAAGTAAAGTTTTGATGGGCATCACTCAGTTGACTTAAGGTATTTATATCAGTTTGCTATATCATAACTCACCGGGAGTGGTTGGAGTAAGAAAATAGAGGATGGAGGAAGAAGACAGGATGGAGAAAGAAGATGAAGAGGCTTCGAACCCTGCAAAAATTATCTTTGTTACTGAAATGAAGTAGTTGAAGTAGTTGAAGAGAGTACCTGCCACTGACTTCCATCCCATTAGAAAATAATGCAACTTTTGATTATTACTATTTTTTTTTCATTTTAGGTTAGCCTTTGACTAAGATCTTGTGTGATGTTAAGTGACCATGATTAATGTATATATCGTATATATCTTATCATCGTCGCTTAACATTGACCATGTGGTAATGTTAAGCGACTTATCAAGTGGTTGGCTCGGCCGAAGCCTACCACCAGTATAGCACACTAATCATCGTCGCTTAACATAACGCAAGATCATGGTCAACGGCTAACCTATAATGAATAAAATGCATGCAGTACACTAATAATATCAATAATACCAGGTAATCAGTACGAGAAGCCAATCAAGATCATGGAACACAGTGTTACGACCTCCTACATATCTTATAGGAAACATAATGTTGACTAACAAATTACTTTTGTCCATCAAGTACCTAGATTATAAAAAATTGTAGGTATTTATCCCAACTTCTAGGTTTAGCATCTACAGCCGCATCGTGGCTTAACATCGCGCGAGATCGTGGTTAAATGTGACTGCAATTCGGTTTTGTCCAAAAGATGGTAAAGATGGCTGGGGCCGAAGCACCAGCTAGCACCAGTATACTAATCATCGTCGCTTAACATCACCATGTGGTAATGTCAAGCGACTTATCATGTAGTCGTCACACACAACACAAATACTTAACTATAGTACACGAATAATATAAATAATACTAGGTATTCAGTATGAAGAGCCAATCAAGACGTCATGGAAGCCTCCCCGCTGTATCCTAGCGTTACCGCCGGAACGTCACGCGGCGGTGAGACATCAGCTGCGGATATTGGTGGAAGGGGACGATGTACCACCGCCGATCACGACGTTTAAACACATGAAGTTTCCTAAAGGTATGATACAAGCAAACAAAATATTTAATGAATATGGTGATTTAAAATTGTGGTTTCTATAGTTAGAATTTAACATCATTGTAAAATCCTGGTTGGCACTGTACTGATTATGCAGCGTTATCTTTTAACATCAGGAGATAATCTTGCTCGTCTTACTTTTTTGCATTAAGTGCTTAATAGACGCTGAGCCTCTGTCTCGCTCGCACGATATAAAAAAATTTCGAATATCAATTAATAAAATTTACTTTGGAAAAAGTGCTTTAACAAAATTAAATCATAATTTTTAATCCCATTGTTGTTATTTAAGGTAGCAAACTGGGAATACTTATAAAAATAGTAAAAAATATGATGTTAATCATTTCAAAACCATTTTCAGAAAATGAATTGAAAAGCCCCCATAAACCCCTCCCCCCTTAAAAAAATAATCGATTTACATTTTTTACCGACGCTTTGTGGTAGTCACTTATCAACGACGTACTGACATAACTTACGTTCTTTTTAGGTATACTCAGAGGTCTAGAAGCGAAAGGCATCAAAAACCCAACGCCTATCCAAGTGCAAGGCATACCGGCTGTGTTAAGCGGCCGTGATATGATTGGCATAGCTTTCACTGGCTCTGGCAAAACATTGGTGTTCACTCTACCTATAATAATGCTGTGTTTGGAACAAGAAGTTTATATGCCTTTTATTAGGTGAGTACAGTTCAATAATAAGTTAAACATTTTTTATCAATACATTAAAAATAATTTAAATAATAATTTGCAATGCCTGTAGATTGTAATAATATATTATCTAAATAATTAATTAAAATTATGCACGCCTTATTGAGGCAGAATGTGACGGACCTAGTTAAAACGTATTATTTTATTAAGACATATTTGTACCCACATTCTTGCAAATAAATGTTTGTATTTGTATAAAATGTTAAGTGAATATTAAGCGACGGTAATATGTGAATGTTAAGACCCTGTGATATATATAGGATATTATGAGTAAGTCTCCGTGTTATGAGAATGTTAAGCAGTCATGATATGATAGGAATAGCGTTCGCTGGCTCCGGGAAATCGTTGGTGTTCCCTCTACCTATCATGATGCTATGCTTGCAACAGGGAGTCTATATTATTACTTTTTATTGAGTTTGAATGGTATATTTCTTACAAATGTTAAGCTGTGATATCTGAATGTTAAGAAGCAGTGATATGTAAGGGTTAAGTCTCCGTGATATGAGAAAATTAAGCGGCTGTAATATGATAGGAATAGCTTTCTCTGGCTCAGGCAAAACATTGGTGTTCACCCTACCAACCTAATAAACAACCTGACGCCCTATTGGCTATCGGCAAACGACATGTAAAAAACTAGAATCCATAGACAAAATTGCGTACATTACTTGCTTAAACCGCCTATTGGCTAATTCTTACCCACTACGATTGATGACAACTTCAATGTACATTGCTGCGTTTGTTATTTCTCTCATATTTCTTTCTTTCTTGGTTTTTGGCTCTAATCTTTAGCCGGGCGCTACGATTCTGCCAATGTCCGTATCCTTAAAGTGTCATAAACTTTATGCTAGGAAGGTCTGCGATGAAAATATGGTCGGTAATTATTACAGGGATTTCTTTCCCAGTGCATAAAATGCCTGTAGGACAACACAATGTTTGTTAGTAATGCTGACGTCACAAGATTAGTTGATATATAAAAAAAAAACAGATAACATGTAAAGCATTCAATTTACAGCAGAGTTAATAAGAATATTTACAGTTTAATATTATTACTTTTTACAAATGTACATAACATAGGGATGAAGGAGGGGTCAAATACATGGGACAGGAGGCATTTAAGGGAGGTAGGACGAGGAATTTTGCGGGGAAGAATGTCATACAAAGAGAAATTAAGTTTCGGACAAGAGAAAAAAATGTGATCTGCGTTCCCTTCGTCAAGTCCACATTCGCATAGCGAAGAATCCCTGATCCTGAGCTTGGCTAAGAAGACAGGAGTGCAAGAATGGCCTAGTCTAAGTCGACATATAGTAGAGGTAGTCCATTTGTTTGCACTTTTATACTTTTTTTTTTATTTTTTTTTTATTTATTTTTTTTATTTATTTCCACTAAACACTAACATTACAGGTATAACCTAATTCGATAGTGTTCTTACAATACAAAATTCTTAATACAATAATCTAATTATCTAACATCTAATTATCATAATATGTACATATGTTATATGCTACTTCACAGACTTCTCTCATTGTAGAAGAAAATAGGTCTACCTTTTCAGCAATCATGTTGAGGACGCGTGAGTGGTGCGAGATGCATCAGGTTGGTCCGTGCGCGCGGTACCAACAATAGAGGTGGACGGCGCCGGCGCCCCGCGTACTCGTCTGGGGCACAGATACACAACGACTCTAGAAGTCTCGGATTGTGTATCTTGCCCCTTAACACTTTTATTACATAGGTAACTAGAGCCACCTCCCTTCTCACCTCCAGCCTGTAGTATCCCACCATGCCCAGGACGAACAAGGTAGGATATAACAGTGGATAGCCAGGATACACATTGTACTGTTTTTGATAAATGAATCTCAAAAATTTGTTCTGTATGCGTTCTATCATTAACTTATATTTGGCCTCATGAGGTGACCAAATTACTGCGTTACATTCTAAATGGTTCCTGACAAGCGCGTCATACAATGCTCTCAAAGCGGCGGTGTTGGTGAAATTATTTGCCAACCTTAGCATAAGTCCAAGATTACGATACGCTTTTTTACAGATATTAGTGATGTGAGTTCTGAATTGTAAGTCAGCAGCAAAATGCACGCCCAAGTCTCTGACCTCATTCACTCGCAGTAAAGGTATATTGTCTATTGTATATGGATGGTGGGTTGGAGTACGACAACGGCTAAAGGATAATACTGAGCATTTTGTTGAATTAAAATGAAGTTTGTTGTCTGTGCTCCATTTAATAATTTTATTTATGTCATGTTGAAGTGAATCGCAATCAGATTTATCATTTATTTCCAGAACTAATTTTAAATCATCAGCAAAAAGTAAGGGTGTGGATCTATTAACTACATTTGGTAAATCGTTTATCATTAAATTGAACAGAAAAGGTCCTAAATTGCTGCCTTGACTGACACCAGATCTTGTGAAATAAGGTTCAGAGACCTGCCCGTTGCAGTCAACATACTGACGTCGGTTACGTAGATAACTGGCAAAAAATGTTAATAAAACCCCATGGAGAGCAGGGGATGTCAGGTTGAATATCCGCAATGAGGAGGTTTAAGAAAGTAATGTACGCAAATTTGCTTATGGATTCTAGTGGTTTACATGTCGTTTGGTGATAGCCAATAGGCCCTGTTGGAAGAGAATTTGAGGAAAAGTATAGCGGCAGCGTGTAACAATACTATTGTTAGTCTAGAATAGAATAGAATAATACTTTATTGCGTACCAAATAATTACAAATAAACTTACTGAGCTAAATATCTAAATTCTAGGTAAACAATCGGCGGTCTTATCGCACTAGGTAATAGCTAGCTAGGCTAGTCTATTGTGATTTATTATTATGTCATGAATTTTGTGCAGGAATGAAGGCCCATACGGCCTCATCATCTGTCCGTCCAGAGAGTTAGCGAAACAAACCCACGATATCATCCAGCATTTCGTCAAACATCTCAAAATGTGCGGACAACCCGAGATTAGGAGTTGCCTTGCTATTGGGGGTAAGTGATATGATACATTACCATGTCATACCGCCACTTATGCGTGCTTTTCTTTTAAATGTTTTTTACTATTTGTCGCTGTATTTTTTGTATGTCAATAAATTAATTTTTACTTTTACTTTACTTTACATGTAGCTGAGACAAATTTTCAAAAAGTAAATTGGTAGGTACACTTGTTAAGGTACAAAAAATTAATATAACTATTTAGACCAGGGATGCACAGACTTATTAAGTCTAGGGGCCACTCGGGCAAATCATGAACTGATGGCGGGCCGCCAGAAGTATAGATAATTAAAGATAATAAAGAATTAATAATAATGTATTAAAATTTAAAAAGAATTTATTAATTTGAAGCGTGGCACTGCATAGTGCATACATTTTTTCTATATTTGGCTCAAATACAAAACACGTAAAACTGCTTCCAAAGTTTCATTTGCAAGGCGGTTTCGATTTTTTATTTTATTATTATTTAGTATTGAAAAAGTTTGTTCACATATATAGGTAGAACCAAATAAGCTGGCACATTTCAGAGCGTTTATAATGCGCAACTCTTTGTACATATTTTTATCAATGCAGTGGTAAAAGTTCAGCAAATCTCCTTCGTTGAATTTGTTGCGTAAATCTTGGTCGTTTTGAATGTCGATAATTTCTAACTGCATTGACTCTGGCGCATTTTCAACTGAAATCGTGAAAGGGTTGATGAATATGTCCAACAGAGGTTTCACTTTTTTAAAGTCCGAAAATCTGTCTTGAAAAGATTGAATCAAAATATCTAGCTTTTCTACATAACTGAAATTAATCGCAGTTTTGTTGAATTGAACATATTTTTTTTGGTTTTATTCTGGAATAGAATTCAATATTTTTCGAATGTACGAGAGTATTATTTTTGCTGTCGGGGGGCCACCAATATTCCACCGGCGGGCCGCATGCGGCCCGCGGGCCGCGGTCTGTGCATCCCTGATTTAGACCATAATTTAAATCATAAAAATATATTAAATAAAAAGAAGACATACATTTATTTGCAACAAGACATACATACAGAAACATTAACAATTCATATATAAAAATAGAAGGAAACAAGTGAATTAAATTAAAAATTTAAAAAAACCCCCAATGCATTACGTAATTCACCATTTTTGATGGCGGCCATCTTGGATTTTAAATTTTATATAGTGGGCTGTATTCTACTTGTTAAGCCCTTTCATTTGATACCCGTATTGAGGGGGTCGTGGAAGAAAAAAGTAATCCGCCATTTTGTAGCCGCGGCCATCTTGGACCGATTTTCACCAAACATGGCTAAGAACACTCTCGACTAACTCTACTTTCAAACAAAAAAAACTAAATCAAAAACAACACACACACACACAGACAGACACGTCAAACTTATAACACCCCGTCGTTTTTGCGTCGGGGGTTAAAAAATAGATCTTGCCGCAAAAAGCTGGTACAGCTCAGCATGTGTTGATATGTTTTATATAGGTACGTATTTACAAGCTTTTATTGACTTTCACCTGTCCGTTGTCTGTCTGTCTGCAATCTAATCTTGGAAGTTTAATATGATTCAATATCCGGTTTCCGACTGAGCTGAAATTATGTATAATTATTCTGACAGAGCTAATCTGATGATGGAGCTGGAAGGTGGCCATAGGAACTCTGTTAAACGATGCAACGCCATCGAGTTTGGGCTCATTTGATTCGTCTTGACGAATACTTTATGGTGCTAGATGGTAATAATATTAAAAGCTTGTTTTTAAAAAGTTTTTTAAAATTTTACTTGTTTTTGTATACATTTCTAATAGGCACAAATTTTACACAGGTGTAGCAGTATCAGAATGTATGGACGTAGTGCAACGAGGCGTTCACATAATGGTCGCCACGCCTGGTCGTCTAATGGACATGTTGGACAAGAAAATGGCGAGTATTCACTTTTTAACCCGACGCAAAAACGACGGGGTGTTATAAGTTTTACGTGTCTGTCTTGTGTGTGTCTGTCTGTGGCATCGTAGCTCTCGAACGGATTTAGATTTTTTTTTTTAAGTAGAGTTAGTCGAGAGTGTTCTTAGTTCTTAGCCATGTTTGGTGGAAATCGGTCCAAGATGGCCGCCGTTACATAATGGCGGATTACTTCTTTCCCCACGACCCCGTCAATATGGGTATCAAATGAAAGGGCTTAACTAGTAGAATACAACGCACTATGATAAATTTATGTTGCGATGGGGGTTATTTAAATTTTTAATTTAATTCATTTGTTTATCCCAGGAAAAATGCGTTATGTATCTTCAAGATTTATCCCGCCTTCTAGGTTGAGTGTACCACCTACAGCTATAGTAAATAAATGTCCAATGCCCTATAGGTTCGTCTAAACGTGTGCCGCTACCTATGCATGGACGAAGCGGATCGTATGATAGACATGGGCTTCGAGGAGGACGTGCGGACGATATTCTCTTACTTCGGCGGTCAACGGCAGACATAACCTTAGAGGGACTTATCCCGCCTTCTAGGTTGAGTGTACCACCTACGGCTATAGTCAATAAATGTCCAATGCCCTATAGGTTCGTCTAAACGTGTGCCGCTACCTATGCATGGACGAAGCGGATCGTATGATAGACATGGGCTTCGAGGAGGACGTGCGGACGATATTCTCTTACTTCGGCGGTCAACGGCAGACATAACCTTAGAGGGACTTATCCCGCCTTCTAGGTTGAGTGTACCACCTACGGCTATAGTCAATAAATGTTCAATGCCCTATAGGTTCGTCTAAACGTGTGCCGCTACCTATGCATGGACGAAGCGGATCGTATGATAGACATGGGCTTCGAGGAGGACGTGCGGACGATATTCTCTTACTTCGGCGGTCAACGGCAGACATAACCTTAGAGGGACTTATCCCGCCTTCTAGGTTGAGTGTACCACCTACGGCTATAGTCAATAAATGTTCAATGCCCTATAGGTTCGTCTAAACGTGTGCCGCTACCTATGCATGGACGAAGCGGATCGTATGATAGACATGGGCTTCGAGGAGGACGTGCGGACGATATTCTCTTACTTCGGCGGTCAACGGCAGACATAACCTTAGAGGGACTTATCCCGCCTTCTAGGTTGAGTGTACCACCTACGGCTATAGTCAATAAATGTTCAATGCCCTGTAGGTTCGTCTAAACGTGTGCCGCTACCTTTGCATGGACGAAGCGGATCGTATGATAGACATGGGCTTCGAGGAGGACGTGCGGACGATATTCTCTTACTTCGGCGGTCAACGGCAGACATAACCTTAGAGGGACTTATCCCGCCTTCTAGGTTGAGTGTACCACCTACGGCTATAGTCAATAAATGTTCAATGCCCTGTAGGTTCGTCTAAACGTGTGCCGCTACCTATGCATGGACGAAGCGGATCGTATGATAGACATGGGCTTCGAGGAGGACGTGCGGACGATATTCTCTTACTTCGGCGGTCAACGGCAGACATAACCTTAGAGGGACTTATCCCGCCTTCTAGGTTGAGTGTACCACCTACGGCTATAGTCAATAAATGTTCAATGCCCTGTAGGTTCGTCTTAACGTGTGCCGCTACCTATGCATGGACGAAGCGGATCGTATGATAGACATGGGCTTCGAGGAGGACGTGCGGACGATATTCTCTTACTTCGGCGGACAACGGCAGACATTGCCTTAGAGGGACTTATCCCGCCTTATAGGTTGAGTGTACCACCTACGGCTATAGTCAATAAATGTCCAATGCCCTGTAGGTTCGTCTAAACGTGTGCCGCTACCTATGCATGGACGAAGCGGATCGTATGATAGACATGGGCTTCGAGGAGGACGTGCGGACGATATTCTCGTACTTCGGCGGACAACGGCAGACCTTGCTGTTCAGTGCTACCATGCCGAGGAAGATACAGAATTTTGCTAGGTATGTTTTAGAATATAATAGATTGTTATTTGTAATTACTTTTTTTACCGTAGATGGGGTAGACTTCATTTTCAGGAGGTCGACTAGATGGGTACTCAAACAGTGCCAGATATTCTACCGTCTGAATAGTCATATGCAAACATTACTGTGCTTCGGCAGTGAAATTACTGGGCTAGTTAACGTCATTAACATCTTATGACTCTTGAATAAGAAGCGTTGGTGCAGCACCTAGAAATTTACATCATTGTGAAATTCTAGGTAGAACTGTACAATAGGCAGCGTTATCTCTTACTATCAGCAGCGTTATCTCTTACTATCAGCAGCGTTATCGCTAACTATCAGACTCATTATATCTTACTATCAGACTCGTTATATCTTACTATTAGGTCAGCTTTGGTGGCCCCGGTGTTGGTAAACGTGGCTAGAGCTGGTGCAGCCTCGCTCAACGTTAGACAAGAGCTTGAGGCGGTTCAAGGGGAAGCGCGGACAGTTCATCTACTATAGTACTGAAGCTAGTGAAATTACTGGACTGAAGAGTCTTTAACATCCTATGACTCTTAAGAAGCGTTGTCGCAATGCACCTAGAATGATACATCTTTGTGAAACCGTGGATAGCACTGTACAATGGGCAGCGTTATCTCTTACTATCAAACTCGTTATCTCTTACTATCAGACTCGTTATATCTTACTATCAGACTCGTTATATCTTAATATCAGACTCGTTATATCTTACTATCAGACTCGTTATATCCTACTATCAGACTCGTTATATCTTACTATCAGACTCGTTATATCTTACTATCAGACTCGTTATATCTTACTATCAGACTCGTTATATCTTACTATCAGACTCGTTATATCTTACTATCAGACTCGTTATCTCTTACCATCAGGTCAGCTTTGGTGGCCCCGGTGTTAGTAAACGTGGGTAGAGCTGGTGCAGCCTCGCTTAACGTTAGACAAGAGCTAGAGGCGGTGCAAGGGGAAGCTCGAACAGTTCATCTACTCCAGTGTTTACAGAAGACTCCACCGCCTGTGTTGATCTTTGCTGAGAGGAAACAACATGTTGATGCTATACACGAGTACTTGTTGCTTAAAGGTGAGTTCCATCAATTTAATCACTACATAGTATCTTTAATTGGTTATTATTATTATTATTGGAACGAAGTTCCTTATCGCGCGTTGTGAAAGGGGGCTAGACGGAAAAAAATCTTACGAAAAGTTGTCACGACACCTTTTTGCTATAGTGCGGCGTGCGCATGTTTCTCTCTCTCTCTCTCTCTTATAGAAAGCAAGCCAGATATTTTCATTAATCGAAAGGAACTTCGTTCCATCCGGGTGTCCCTTGACACCTCTCAAGTTTTTTTAATATAAACATTAGTTAAAAAATGATATTATTTTGATGATTGTATATTATTCATTAAGTCGACTTAAATTTTTATTAACTTGCAATACAATAAAAATATCAAAATTTTACCTATTTATTTATTTTTATTTTATTTATTTCCTGACAAAATTTTAGCAAATAAACAATAAATATACAACACCATAAGTAAAATATAAATATAGTACATAGGATACTTAAAAAGAATAAAAGAAATAAAAGAAAACAGTTATCGATAACATTAACATTTAGGCACAACTCGCTGCAGGGTCAGTGAGCTCTATCCCCGAACTAAGTTAGACTTGTGTCTCGGGACACAAGTCTAACTTAGTTCTTTACCTATTTATATATGTTACGGGTAAAGTCCGAAGTGAGACTACACCAAGGTTAAAAGTTAGCCGGTTAAACTTTAGCCGAAACATATCCATTGATTTAAGATTTAACGAATGTACCTGACATGCTTACTGCTGTTTGGTCAATAAATGGTTCTATTATATTGTCAATCCCTATGTATGTACATAGGTACTTATCTTTAATAATTGTTAGACATTTTTTATTGTACGTATTCACAAGCCAAATATTTTATATGTATCTGATATTACTGTTTAAATGGCAAATTAAAGATTTTTTTGACCTTGTGAATTACATAATTATTAATGAAATTAGGCGTTACTTTGCGGAAATCTATTATAATCATTATTAATTAATATTTAATGTTAATTCCGCTTCAAATTTTTGAATCTAACTAAGATTCAAATGGGGATGTACTCAAACGATACCAAAATAGTATTTCGTATTAATTCCACCACCGATTCCACCACCCGCCCTCCCGCATATGCATGCACTAAGGGTTATTTTTTTCTTCTACAACCCCCTCAGTATGGGTATCAAATGAAAGGGCTGAACTTGTAGAATACAACGCACTATGATAAATTTAAAATCCAAGATGGCCGCCACTACAGGATGGCGGATTACACATTTTAAAAGCGTGGCGTTGGGGTTTTTTTTTTATTTTTAATTTAATTCACTTGTGTTATTATCCATACATATAATAAGAATGGAAATTTCTCCCCATTCATTGTGATCCTTTACTAAGGTGAACTGTGAAAATACGCATATGAACAAAACGACGCGAAAAAGTCGCTTGCGCGATCTAGATCGTAAAACATTTTGTCAATTTTTCCTAGGGAAACGTAAAATAAAATAATAAAATAAATAATAATCATTTATATCGGACACATCGCCCCTAATTTACATCAAAATTTCGAAGTAAAAGTAATAGAATATAAAGTAAATTCAATTCAAAAAAATCAAAAAGCAAAAAGTGCGACAAACTAAAAATACGCCATCTATCGATCTGCCTGTAAACGAAAGTAGACCTTTAGTTTAATTTGGGCTAAATTTGTAAATAGTTTGTGTCACTGGTGAGGTGAAACAACACCACCGATTTGAATAAAATTTTCACTAATACGTAATACGTAGCAGTTTTCTCTACTTGAAACTTAGTGTTGGTTTTAGTCAAATCGGTTTTTAAATAAAAGAGTTATATCAATCTAAAGATTTACTTATCTTATTATATAAAATCGTTCGTACACTTTCGTGCTATCAACGCACAGCCCAAACGGCTGGACGGATCGAGCTGAAATTTGGACAGCGTATTTTTTGGAAAACTTCATCGTGCAATAAGAAGCGATTTTGCGAAATTCCCCCGGGAACGGGAATTATTCCCGAAAAACGTTTGTATGCAAATCCGTAACCGCTGAACCGATTGAGCTGAAATTTCGTGAAATGATTGTTGGGATTGTGATTAGAAACTTTGAATACTTTTTATGTCAGAAATTTACTTTTAAGGGGGGTAAAGGGGGGGTCGAAGTTTGTATGGGAAATTTAGAACCGCTGATCCTATTGAGCTAAAATTTGGCACAAAGGTAGTTTGAGTTGTAAAAAATGATATGGGATACTTTTTATTCCAGAAATCAACCTCTAAGGCGGGATAAAGGAGGTCAAAGTTTGAATGAAAAATCAGTAACTAATGACCCCATTAAGCTAAAATTTGGTTTAGATATAGCTTGAGCCTCTAAAAAGGATATGGGACAGTTTTTAACCCTGAAATTGGCCTTAGAGTGGAAGTCAAATTTTGTATAGGAAATCAGTAACCGCTAGCCCTATTTGATATGGATGTATGTAGTTAGACTCCAAAAAGGACATTTATTTATTGATTTTGAATAGTTTTTAACGCTCAAAAACATATTTTATAAAGAACACATACAAAATACAAACTCTTTTCCGATGTGCCACTATTTTACCCATTATGAAACTAGATGGCGCTGTTCGTCGTTAAAACTCGCAAGCGATTTGTTGGACATGAGTACCTTTTTAAACGACTTATGAAACCAAACCTTTTTGCTATTATGTAGTATTATTTATTAGTATTATGTTTAGTTGTGCATGCTGTGGCATCCTATAATTGTAGGATCACACAGACTAAAGACATAATAGCCTTAAGACTTTTAATTGTAATGTGTTTCCTGCGTTGGATGTCCTTAAATAAATAAATTATGCCAAAGGGCGGTCAACAATCCATGTCGTTATTCCTGAATCCTAGAGTTTTACAGACTGCGAGTCAAAAATTTAACACTTAATAATTACTATAAAATTAATGTAACTTTAAAATACCAGATATTAATTATTTTATTACATACCATATACCATATTTGTTGAATAATTTTATAAATAACTAGCTGACCCGGCAAACGTTGTTTTGCCATATAAATAATTAATAGGAATGATTAAAAGTTAATATGAGAGTTACACTGAGATAGCAAAATAATAATTGTTTTATTATAAATATATAATTTTATTATAAATCCGATTCTCACAGATACCGGATAAGCACAAAAAATTTCATCAAAATCGGTCAAGCCGTTTCGGAGGAGTATGGCAACGAAAACTGTGACACGAGAATTTTATATATTAGATATATTCACTTTAAAGTTCCATCACATAATCAGAAAAATCATTGTCCTTAATTATATGTTGAGTTTGTCTAATTGAATTATTATTATTTTATTAACTTTATGTGAGTAAATTCGTTTGCATGCCTTATTTAATAAAAGTCTTCGGAAGTTCTAAAGTTATTTTTTTTGTTGAGGTGGTTTTTAGGGTTCCGTAGCCAAATGGCAAAAACGGAACCCTTATGGATTCGTCATGTCTGTCCGTCCGTCCATCCGTCCATGTGTCACAGCCACTTTTTTCCGAAACTATTAGAACTATACGATTGAAACTTGGTAAGTAGATGTATTCGGTGAACCGCATTAAGTTTTTCACACAAAAATAGAAAAAAAATATTTTTTGGGCTCCCCATAGAACTAAAACTCATTTTATTCATCAAACCCATACGTTTTAGGTATCTACGGATTACGGATAGGTCTTCAATTATTGAGGTTTCTAATATCATTTTTTATTATTTTAAACGGTTTTATTTAGCTCACTCCGTTTGTTTTATTATTTTTTATTCTTGGGTCAAATTTAGTAAAAAAAAAACGCAAATTTGAAATTTCGCCCTCTTCCTGTCAACCGATTCAAATGAAATTTGGTGTACGCCTTTGGTTCTGGTGACAATATAATTACGTATATTTAAAATTATTTTAAATCCAAGATGGCCGCCGCTACAAAAAAGCGGATTACATTTTTTTTTCCAATCAATATGGGTATCAAATGAAAGGACTTGATAACTAGAATACAGTGCACTATACAAAATAAAAATCAAAGATGGCACTCGCTACAAAATGGCGGATAACCAATTTTTTTAATCTCATCAATATGGGTATCAAATGAATGGGGTTGACATGTTGAATACAGTGTACTAAAAAGCTGAAAAATAAAATCGTGAGGCACGTTAAATATCTAAATTCTAAATCCCTAATATGAACATTTAAAACTGAAAATTGTAGAAAATAAAATTGTTCTTTACTTTTTGTGATTTTGTTGTTAATTGGAGACTCTTAAAAGGCCTGGAATAGCTTTTATTACAGAAACCAAGCTTAAAGGGAGAAAGGGGGATCGGTGTTTTTATGGGAAATTAGTACCCGCAGCTCTAATTTTGCAGAAATTCGAAATAGATACAGCTTGAGCCAAAAGAAAGGACATAATTGAGATAGTCCCTTAGTCTTAGTTCCTTAAGTCAACAATGCATATAGGTGAAAGGGCCTTTCACCTTCCCTCACTTTTAAGGTCAGAGTTTTATGGGCATACCTACAGGAACCACGGAATCGATTTGAGTCTCGGGAATGATAGTATGAGGCATGAGGAACCGATTTAGCTTAAATTCCCAATATAGATAGTTAAAAGGAAAACAAATAGTTTTATGGAATAAGGAATTCTGGAAAAAGGAATCAATAGCCGCTAAATTGATTTAGCTGTAATTTTGTATTAAAATATTTTGAATTCCAGGAAAGTAACACAGGATTGTTTCCTGTGGTAGCGAAAAAAAACTGCATAGAAATACTTGGCTCGATTTTCTTCGCTATCCAGAGCGGGAGGAAATATAACTATGTATACTAATTCAACGCCGCGGGGATGGAAATCAAATCAATTTCGAAATAGCTGCAACAAAATGAAATTTAGAACCGTTGACTCTATCTATTACGCTAAAATTTGATACAACCTTTAGTTTGAGTCATAAAAAATGATACGAGACACTTGATGCAGTTTGTGTAGGAAATTGGTAGCCGCTTCTTCGTTTTAGCTAAAATTTGGTCAACGTATTCTTAATATAACGTAGGCGACCAATAAGGAGGGATTTTGTGAAATTCCCAGGAGAACGGGAATTATTTCCGAAAAACGTTTGCATGGAAAGTTATTGAATAGTTTTTATGTCAGAAATTAACTATTAAGGAGAATCAGTATTACAGGCAGGAGGAAGGAGAGTCAGAGTTTTAATGGGAATTCAGGAATCACAGAATTGATTTGAGTCGTGAGAAAGATAGTGTGAGAAATTGGTAACCAATAATTATAATTTAACTTAGGTTTAGGTACATTACAGTAGAGATAAGTTTAAGGGTTACCGGGAAAGGACCACAAATAGTTCTAATTCCTGAAAAGAGGCGTGAAAATTTGTAAAGACAATCAACAACCGTTAAACCGAGATAGTTTGACCTCCGGGAAAGGACACAGGACTGGTTCCTGCGATAGCAAAACAAAACTTCATAGATATACCCAGTCCGATATTATTCACTACCCACTGGGTTAAAACTATTTTACGCTCACAAAATCGCGGAGATGGAAATACAATCCTAAATGGCAGCACCAAACTTTCGCTTTATTGACTGTCACGCGCAACGAAGTGCGCGCGGGTCAGCTAGTGGTATTCAATAAGTTTTATCAAATCTTCTCTAGGTGTGGAAGCAGTAGCTATTCATGGAGGCAAAGACCAAGAAGAAAGGACTCGAGCTGTGGAAGCGTTTAGAAGAGGAGAGAAGGATGTTTTGGTTGCCACAGATGTTGCCAGCAAAGGTAAGTGATGTTAGAATAAAATACATATTTCCTTTTTTTAACCCCCGACGCAAAAACGACGGGGTGTTATAAGTTTGACGTGTCTGTCTGTCTGTGGCATCGTAGCTCCCGAACGGATGAACGGATTTTGATTTAGTTTTTTGTTTGAAAGTAGAGTTAGTCGAGAGTGTTCTTAGTCATGGTGAAAATCGATCCAAGATGGCTGCCGCTACAAAATGGCGGATTACTTTTTTTCTCCACGACCCCGTCAATATGGGTATCAAATGAAAGGGCTTAACTAGTACAAGTCAACGCACTATAATAAATTTAAAATCCAAGATGGCTGCCACCACAAAATGGTGTATTACATATTGCGTTGGCGGTTTTTTAAATTATTAATTTAATTCACTTGTTAATTGTGGCAAATGCCTTTATTGAGAACAACAAACTAACAATACTACAGCAGTAAAGAACACTTTTATTAACCACAGTCAGGCACAAGCCGATCTACAGAAAATCCAAGTGCTCCAAACCACTGTCAGATGGCAGAGTCCTCAGAATGCTGACAGCATATTACCTTGACAATCCTTTGAAACAAATGTCTTTTTCCTCTTTTACAAGCTTTTATATACTTTCACCTGTCTGTCTGTAATCAAATCTTGCAAGTTTAATTTGATCCACTTTCCGGTTTCTGATTGAGCTGAAATTTTGCATGCATGTGTAAATTGATGACAAGGCGATATTATTATGACATGGAGCTGATCTGATGATGGAGCTGGAAGGTGGCCATAGGAACTCCGTAATTAAACGACGCAACCCCATCGAGTTTGGGCTCATTTAATTCGTCTTGACGAGTATCTACTTTGGTGCTAGATGGTAATAATAAGAAAAGCTTGTTTTATAAAAAGTTTTTTTTTTTTAATTTCACTTGTTTTCTTTACTAACCACCTAATATTTTGCACTGATATGCATATTGCATACTAGCTGCGCCCAGCGGTTTTACCCGCTGTACTGTAGCCTATGTGTTATTCCAGAGTCTTATCTCTATACCGAAATTCAGCTGAATCGGTCCACCCGTTTGGGCGCGAATGAGAAACAATCTAAATAAATATACATTCTTACAAACTTTCACGTTTATAATATTAGTAAGATGTAAACAAAAAAATACGTATCGAATATTTTTTTATAATTCAAATTACGGACTAATTATATTTTGACTTTGTCAACATCCCCATTGTTGTGAGACCTCCAACAATTACTTTCCGCTTCAATTTTTTATATTTTCCCCGCAGGTCTTGATTTCGCAAACATTCAACATGTGATAAACTACGATATGCCCGAAGATATTGAGAATTACGTGCATCGGATAGGTAAGTTTATTTAATGTACTCGTCTATAACACTTATTTGAGTCCATCTTGAGTCCCCCTCTATAGGCAAATGGCTCAAAGATGGACTCCAACAATTGTCAGGAGTTTTCTGTTATTCTTTAGATAAGTTATAGCTTTTGACCCGGCCGTAGATGGTAGCAGACGAAACCTAGAAGGCGGAATAAATCCCTCCCTTGCTTCACTGAACATCATGCCGGAACACAGTAGTACCTAATGTCCGCTTGGCGACACGGTTTTGTCCAGTGGGTGGTAACTAGCCACGGCCGAGGCATACCACCGGTATAGAGAGTGGAAAAACCGCACATAACTAATTACAGTCATTGGTACGGGGCGGGGATTCGAACTCGGTGGTCACATAACCCCTTGGCCACCACCGCTTCAATTTTTTTGTTCGCAATGACAGTGCGAGTAGCAAGAGTAGAGTAACTGTAGCGTGGCGCGCGGCGCTTGATCATTGTCAGTTTTTTTTTATACTAAATAGCCCTACGTTCGACCACATCCCACCTGATGGAAAGTGAATATGCGGTCGACGATAGATCACGTATGATGCCTAGAAAGGTATTCACTCGTGCCTTGAAGATACCCAAGTTGTACTCGGGAAACACGGATGACGGCAAAGTGTTCCAAATGCGACCAGTTCAGAAGCAAAACGCGCAGTTCAGTCTTGACAGTAGGAAGGAAGTTGCTACTCTTATGTCAATATCTTAATCATTATTATTATTATATGATAGGTAGGACGGGTCGCGCGGGCGGTGAAGGTGTGGCGACCACATTAGTGGGACGCACGCAAGACGGCTCCGTACTCAGAGACCTCGTGCATTTGTTGCGAGAGGCTGGACAGAAGGTAATGTATTTTTTTTTATGTGATGAAGTAGAAGACGAGCAAGACGCTTTCCTGATGTTAAGAGATTGAAGAGATTTTTCAAAAATTCAATTTATGCCATTTTTAAATATATCAAACTGGAAACTCACTCACTTTTAAAATGTGTGCAATAACATTATGGAGGACTGTTCTTAAGGAATTTTCAATAAATTAATTCTATGAATTTATATTTCAAAATTGCAATACAATACAAAAACATTTTAGCACTATATCTATACTATGATATAAAATAGAAAACTGACTGACTCATCATCGTAGCGCGGAAACCGCTGGACCTAGAAAAATGAAATTTGGAACACAGGTTCCTTTTACCCTGGAGACAAGTAATAAGAAATGATTTTTTGTAAATTCCACCCCTAAGTGGGTTAAATAAGGGTTGTATATTATATTACTAGAGTTATATGAGAATCTGTGACTCCCTCACTAGGCTGGGCCTGTGCCGAGGGGGGAGCCCACAATTTAACAGTAAGATTTACATAACAATAATAATATGTTCAACGAGTTTACCTATTGATAGATAGAATACCTATACATATTATAGTAGTATAATTTGTACCAGGTCTATTTGCTATTTAAGTAAAATACAAATGGAAAACTATATTCTCAGAGAAATAACAACTAAATTGTTTGTTTACTTATAATTAACTTTACATTTATATATTATGTAGTTCAGATTAAGGTGTTGTTTATTATATTGAGATCTTTAACAAAAAGGCAATAAAGTTAATATAAAAATGGGATAGTTGTGTGCTGTTTAATACACTATTTTTAAGAGATCTTCAGTTTCATTATAAGATGAGAAATTTGTCAAATAGTGCGAGCGAGAGAGCGTCACTTGATATACAGTCAACTACAAAGAGATGTATCCATGTTAGTCTTACAAAATGAAGGAACTTTTAGTATGCAAAAATTATTTACCCTTACTTCGTGACATTTTCAGTATCCACCAAATCTTATACTATATTCGATTCATTTTAAATGCTATTATTATGTATCACCTAAGGAAAAGTAGTGGGATACATCATTGTTGCATATTAAACGAGTCGATGATAATATAAAGTTTGATTGCTACTAGAAATGTCACGAACCAAGGGTAGTTCATTGTGGCAAATGAAAATTTACTTCATTTTGTAAGCCTAACATGGATACATCTCTTTGTAGTTGACTGTACACGCTCTTAAGTGCATATATTTTGTTAAGGTACCCTCATTCCTGTTGGATATGATTGGAGAGCCGGAAGTACCCCTCGCCGATGGGCAAGGGTGTTCGTATTGTGGCGGACTCGGACACAGGATTACAGGTTACTATTCATTTTGTTCTAGGTTTCGTCCTTATTCGAGACTCTCGCTCTCACGGTATTTTTTAAGAGCTTGCGCAGACGACGGGCTTTTCTCCGCAGCGGAGAAAAAAGTATTCGAGTTCTATTTTTTTCGGGACTCCCCCATACTTTCGTCTGGTCCGCTCCCTGCATGTCCTCGGTTATTCGAGACTTTTGTATCCGGTACTCTTAATCTGACTCGATACAATAGGGATGTTGACTAATTTTTGGAATTGCTTTTATATGATAGATAGACCCATTTCATACACGAATATCATATTTTTATGCAAAAATATATGAAATTTCAATATAAAAATATGTAAATAAATTTTTTTTGAATTCCGGCTAAAACGTTCCGAACTGTCATCTGACAGCGCGTGACGTCACACCACTGGCCTTTACTTACGCTTCCTATGAAATGTTCTGATTTCGACACATTTTAATTATTCATAACTTAAAAACCACTGAACCGATTTTGATGCAACTTATACTGTGCCCTTAGTTGGTCGATACTTAAACCAAAAATAAAGTCAATAACTAAAATGTCTCTCTGAAAATAAAAGGTCCATTTTGGTTATTGACATTTTTTGCTTAAATTTGGACCAACTTAGGGCACAGTATAAGTTTCATCAAAATCGGTTCAGTGGTTTTTAAGTTATGAATAATTAAAATGTGTCGAAATCAGGAACATTTCATAGAAAGCGTAAATCTAGGCATGTGGTATGACGTCACGCGCTCTGATTGGCGTTCGCGTTCGCGTAGTAATAAATAAAAAATATTAAAATTAAAATTGATTTTATTCAATTTTGGCTTGTAAATAGATCCTTAAAATGTGATTTTAGGTTTTTAAATACTGTATTTTATGTGAAAAACATAAGTTTATATGAATTCGTAACATGTGTCAACAGTGTGCATCTGCACTGAGTGTCTTTTTTTTGAAGTATCAGTAAAAAATCTGAAATTTACAGGGGAGTTAGTAAAAATATAGTAAAAAATAATGCACAGGGTCTCGAATTTCTAAAACTTGAATTGAACGAGATATGACCAAAAGATTAGGACACTCAATCCTGATGCGCCGCTAAATACGAATATTTTCAAAAGTATTGACCCTAGGATTATAATTTTTAGTTCTGAAGTTAGTAAAAAATTTCTAAAAACTTTTGGGAAATTTTCAAATCAATAGAATGTGCCGTTACAGATTTATAACGGTTTAACTAGGACACTCAGTTCTTACGCCGTAAGGATTGAGTGTCCTGCTAAATATGGGTTTATTGGAATAAATACATAAAAATAACATTACCATCTTGTAGTCTGACCCTCAAAACAATTTCTAAAAGAGAAACTATGTCGAAAAAGCTTACCCTTTTAAAATAAATGAAAGATTTCATTTTTACGAAACGTCTGTACTGAGTGTCTTTTATTTTTGAAAAAAAAGGGTCAAATAGTAGTTTTAGAAATTTGGCACTTGGTGCAAAAGTTTTTACTAATTGAATACTAAAACATGATATATAATTTGTTTTTCTAAATTGTATATTTTTAGAGTAAATCCACTTTTTGCGGTTTTCTGTGAGTGTCTTTTTTTTTTCGAGGTTGAGCAAAATTAATGAAATTCACAGGGGAGTTAGTAAAAAATTAGTAAAAACTTTTGTAGTAAGTGGCGAATTTCTAAAACTTAAATTGAATTTTTTATGAGCAAAATACTAGGACACTCAATCCTTACGTTTTAAAAAAGTGAAAAACCTCGATATCTCGGTAAGTATTAACTTTTTTTTCAGGATTTTTTTTTCTAGAGTTAGTAAAGAATTTCTAAAAACTTTGTAAAAAAAAATATACAGGCTAACACGTGGTGTTACTGAGTTATAGCGGTTTAATTAGTTTCACTGAGCGTAAGAACTGAGTGTCCTAGTTAAACGGCTCTACAGATAAAACTAAACCTCGTAGATAAAAACAACTTATATCCACGAGTTTTACTAATTTTTTACTAACTCTGGATATAAAATTCATTTTTGTAAGTTTTATATTTTTTGAGAAAAACCACATTTTCATGTTTTTCACTGAGTGTCCCATTTTTTTCAAAATATCAAAATGATTTTTTCAGGAGAGTTAGTAAAACATTAGTTACAACGTTTGCACTAGGTGTCGAATTTCTAAAACTAAAATTATTCTTTTTATGATCAAATAACTACAGTCCAGACGCTCGAAAAACATGAAAAACCTCGATATCTCGATAAATATTAACTTTTTTCCTAGGATTTTTTTTTTCAGTAGTTAGTAAAAAATTAGTAAAATCTTTTGCACTAGGTGCCGAATTTCTAAAACTGAAATCAATTTTTTTATAATCAAAAAACTAGGACACTCAATCCTTACGTTTTAAAAAAGTGAAAAACCTCGATATCTCGGTAAGTATTAACTTTTTTTTCAGGATTTTTTTTCCAGTAGTTAGTAATGAATTTCTAAAAACTTTTACAAAAAAAACCAACAGGCTAACATGTGTTGTTACTGATTTATAGCGAATAATTAGTTTCACTGAGCGTAAGAACTGAGTGTCCTAGTTAAACGGCTCTACAGACAAAACTAAACCTCGTAGATAAAAACAACTTATATCCACGAGTTTTACTAATTTTTTACTAACTCTGGATATAAAATTCATTTTTGTAAGATTTATATTTTTTGAGAAAAACCACATTTTCATGTTTTTCACTGAGTGTCCCATTTTTTTCAAAATATCAAAATGATTTTTTCAGGAGAGTTAGTAAAACATTAGTTACAACGTTTGCACTAGGTGTCGAATTTCTAAAACTAAAATTATTCTTTTTATGATCAAATACACACCAGACAACCACTCTCTGGTCTCTGGACTGTCTGGACTGTATGATCAAATACAGTCCAGACGCTCGAAAAACATGAAAAACCTCGATATCTCGATAAATATCAACTTTTTTCTTAGGATTTTTTTTTCAGTAGTTAGTAACAAATTTCTAAAAATTTTTACAAAAAAAAACCAACAGGCTAACATGTGTTGTTACTGATTTATAGCGGTTAATTAATTCTGTTTTACGGAGCGAGCTAAATGAATAAAGCCGTGAGTTGTTCTCACCATGAATAATTCTTATACCTAGGCACTAGGCACTATTATTCAACTGACCACTATTTAATTTGTTGGCAATACTTTCTCTCTGATAACATACACGTTCAAACACTTGGCTGCCTCCCGACTCCCGGTGCCCAACTTTTACGAGGCTGCTGACTTTGGGAAGATCAACTTTTGCACACAGAATTAACACACTCTCACACACGCACATACACACACACACACACACACACACACACACACACACACACACACTAACACACATAATACACCTAGGGAGCTGTTTAATTGAATAAGAAGGAGGGCGCCGGCAACTGCAACATAGTTTTATAAACTATCGCAATTTCCAACGTTCATGGCGTTTAAGATTAACGTGTATTTTAAGCGCAAATAAAGATTTATTATTTATATTAAGGGGTACGATTTTGCAAATTTACGCTAGGGCGTATTACAAGACGGATGTCGCAAAATTTAACAAAATTTATAAGAAACCAGTTGTTTAAGGATTTGAAATTTTAAAATTGGCGCCAAATGTATTTTTATTTATGTTATTGGCAAATGCTTCAGATGTACAGAAAGCAAATTAGAAAAAATTGATGTCAAATATTAATCTGTCAAAATTTTCAATTATATCTGTGCATTTTTGTCATTCAATCTTCTCTCAATGGCGCTTCACGGTTCTGCTCGTAATTTTGTATCAATTAATTTTAAAGGAAATAAAAGCCTTGCAAGTTATTTTTTGTTGTATAACTGTACACTGTACACCCCGTACACCAGTTAAAGCAATTTCAACCATAATCATAGCCAAAACAAGTTCTCAAATAAATAGTAGTGATTACGACTTTACTAATTAAGCAAAGGAGCGATGCAAGTCCATTAGTTATTTTAAACAGGGATTTTAGGCCACTCGATTGTAGTTGACATGACCGTAGGTATACGTAACCTACAAGACGGACGTTGCAAAATTTAACCTTTAACCAATAGTAAGTGACACGTTCTTATTAAGTGTCCAATGTAACAAAAGGTACTTAAATTACTATGACAATATTATAACACATTGGCCCACAATGGGCGGCCTTATCGCTTAAAGCGACCTCTTCCAGGCAACCAACTTTTGGATGAATACATTATCTAATGAAGAGTAGGGTTTATGTGGAAAATGTTAGGTATTTTAAAAACTTGTAATAATAGTTATAATATAATATGTTCTACCATACCATACGTATAGGGGCTAGGGGTGTGCATGATAAATCTGCATTAACCTATAATTAAATAAATAATAAATAAATATTTCAGGACATTTCACACAGCGCCACCTAACCCCAAACTAAGCAACTTAATGCTTGTGTTATGGTGGTTAGGATAACGGATATAATACTTATATGCTTTTCGTTTTTAAATACATACTTATAATAGATATTGAAAACCACCCAGACCAGAAACAAATACCTGTGGATCACACAAACATTTGTCCCATGCGGGAATCGAACCCGCAACCTTTTGCGTTGCAGGCGGGTATAAGCCCACCGCGCCACAGAGGTTGTTAAATCTCAACCTGAGCCTATGCTCAGGCAGTATAATGATTTACTTACCGTTGTGCAGGTTTGCAACCAAGCTTGCCTTGAGATCGCTATTAGCGATAAGACCGCCAATTATAACACTTCTTTCTGTGTAATCTTAGTTCTAAGTTTATATTGTTGTATTTGTGTGAACAATAAAGAGTTTTCTATTCTATTCTTGCCTGACACGTGTTACTGTAAGTATATGCGAGCCCGTCTTACTAACGCAGGAATGTGGTACTGCAGCGCTAATATACACCACTCGTGCGTATTTGTATGAGTGACCTATTCCCTATGAGCTCCTTTTGCTAGCTGCGAATGGATTAGCACTACGCCCTCGTAAACTTGCAAAATCATAACAATATAAATAAAAGCCAATAACATAAATAAAAATACATTTGGCGCCAATTTTAAAATTTCAAATCCTTAAACAACTGGTTTCTTATAAATTTTGTTAAATTTTGCGACATCCGTCTTGTAATACGCCCTAGCGTAAATTTGCAAAATCGTACCCCTTAATATAAATAATAAATATTTATTTGCGCTTAAAATACACGTTAATCTTAAACGCCATGAACGTTGGAAATTGCGATAGTTTATAAAACTATGTTGCAGTTGCCGGCGCCCTCCTTCTTATTCAATTAAACAGCTCCCTAGGTGAATTATGTGTGTTAGTGTGTGTGTGTGTGTATGTGCGTGTTTGAGAGTGTGTTAATTCTGTGTGCAAAAGTTGATCTTCCCAAAGTCAGCAGCCTCGTAAAAGTTGGGCACCGGGAGTCGGGAGGCAGCCAAGTGTTTGAACGTGTATGTTATCAGAGAGAAAGTATTGCCAACAAATTAAATAGTGGTCAGTTGAATAATAGTGCCTAGGTATAAGAATTATTCATGGTGAGAACAACTCACGGCTTTATTCATTTAGCTCGCTCCGTAAAACAGAATTAATTAACCGCTATAAATCAGTAACAACACATGTTAGCCTGTTGGTTTTTTTTGTAAAAGTTTTTAGAAATTTGTTACTAACTACTGAAAAAAAAATCCTAAGAAAAAAGTTGATATTTATCGAGATATCGAGGTTTTTCATGTTTTTCGAGCGTCTGGACTGTAGTTATTTGATCATAAAAAGAATAATTTTAGTTTTAGAAATTCGACACCTAGTGCAAACGTTGTAACTAATGTTTTACTAACTCTCCTGAAAAAATCATTTTGATATTTTGAAAAAAATGGGACACTCAGTGAAAAACATGAAAATGTGGTTTTTCTCAAAAAATATAAAACTTACAAAAATGAATTTTATATCCAGAGTTAGTAAAAAATTAGTAAAACTCGTGGATATAAGTTGTTTTTATCTACGAGGTTTAGTTTTATCTGTAGAGCCGTTTAACTAGGACACTCAGTTCTTACGCTCAGTGAAACTAATTAAACCGCTATAACTCAGTAACACCACGTGTTAGCCTGTATATTTTTTTTTACAAAGTTTTTAGAAATTCTTTACTAACTCTAGAAAAAAAAATCCTGAAAAAAAGTTAATACTTACCGAGATATCGAGGTTTTTCACTTTTTTAAAACGTAAGGATTGAGTGTCCTAGTATTTTGCTCATAAAAAATTCAATTTAAGTTTTAGAAATTCGCCACTTACTACAAAAGTTTTTACTAATTTTTTACTAACTCCCCTGTGAATTTCATTAATTTTGCTCAACCTCGAAAAAAAAAAGACACTCACAGAAAACCGCAAAAAGTGGATTTACTCTAAAAATATACAATTTAGAAAAACAAATTATATATCATGTTTTAGTATTCAATTAGTAAAAACTTTTGCACCAAGTGCCAAATTTCTAAAACTACAATTTGACCCTTTTTTTTCAAAAATAAAAGACACTCAGTACAGACGTTTCGTAAAAATGAAATCTTTCATTTATTTTAAAAGGGTAAGCTTTTTCGACATAGTTTCTCTTTTAGAAATTGTTTTGAGGGTCAGACTACAAGATGGTAATGTTATTTTTATGTATTTATTCCAATAAACCCATATTTAGCAGGACACTCAATCCTTACGGCGTAAGAACTGAGTGTCCTAGTTAAACCGTTATAAATCTGTAACGGCACATTCTATTGATTTGAAAATTTCCCAAAAGTTTTTAGAAATTTTTTACTAACTTCAGAACTAAAAATTATAATCCTAGGGTCAATACTTTTGAAAATATTCGTATTTAGCGGCGCATCAGGATTGAGTGTCCTAATCTTTTGGTCATATCTCGTTCAATTCAAGTTTTAGAAATTCGAGACCCTGTGCATTATTTTTTACTATATTTTTACTAACTCCCCTGTAAATTTCAGATTTTTTACTGATACTTCAAAAAAAAGACACTCAGTGCAGATGCACACGTGTCAACATCCCTATTGTAAGAGATCTATTTTAGCGGACAAAAAAGTCCGCGGGCAAAAATCCCACGTCTGCGCAAGCTCTAATCCTAACTAGTAGATCCGCGCGCACTTCGTAGCGCCTAACAGAAAATGTACATTGTTTCTCTACAATATTATGCATGTCTTATACATATTAACCTTCCTTTGAATCACTCTTATGTTAAAAAAACCGCATCAAAATCACACATTTAAACGCGCACACCCTAATATTTTACACCCTATACAAATTCTTTCCTCAAAATAAAATGCAATAGTTGCAATTATTATTTTTTTTTCAGAATGTCCAAAACTGGAAGCGGTACAGAACAAGCAGGCATCGAATATCGGAAGGAGGGATTATTTGGCTAACACTGCGGCAGATTATTAATTTATTATTATTTGTACTAAATAAGAAAATATTCAAACGGATGAACCGATTTTGATTTTGTTTGAAAGGCGAGGTAGTCGGAAGTGCTCTTAGCCATGTTTGGTGGAAACCAGTTCAAGATGGCCGCCGCTATAAGATGGCAGATTCCTTTTTTAAAACTTCCTCAGTATTGGTATCAAATGAAAGGGCTCGACTAGTAGAATACTACATATTATGATAAATTTATGAAAATTCAAGATGGCCGCCACCACAAAATGACGAATTTCACATTTTTATAGCGTTGGGGTTTTTTATTTATCTCACTTGTTTATTTATTTATTTATGGTTTTGAGGAAGTTTTTTTAATGAGAAAAATCAAAAACTTATACAGACCACATATTTCATTTATTTAAAATAAAAACTTAAAATTAGGAAAAAATACACCGAATAATGATAATAAACTTTCCACTATTTCAAAATGTTATTACACTAAAATATACAAGTAGTTAGATGTAGTAAGACTCAAGGTTTGAAATCCACAAATCTTTTCTTAGCCCAGTATAATCTCACTATACCGGTACGTCCAATAAAAAATAATAATAATTGGGGTTTATACTCCAACAGAACAGGTTACCCTACTTACACTGTTAGATTCAAATCACAAATTATAGGTTGTGTGGGCAACCTATATGTTGCAGTTTCGCCGAGATTACTACACCTGCAACAGGACCTGACGACTGCCTCCTACATATCTTATAGGAAACAGCCGGGGCTCTCCACCAACGCCTCCCTCGCACCTCTACGTGCAAAATATTTAAAAAATTTGCGTGTTGGACGTGCAAAAATCCCTCCCTGGCTTCAGTGAACATCATGCCGGACGGTAACAATGTCCGCTTGGCGACACGGTTTTGTCCAGTGAGTTGTAACTAACCACGGCCGAAGCCTACCACCAGTATAAGTATGAAAATAAAAAATGTTTTTAAACTGTAAAATCTAAGCTTAGAAACAAAATCTGTTTTAAAGACATACCCTACGTCTTACTACACCTTTTCCTAACATCTGTTACTAAAATACATTTTATGAAGATAATTTCACAATTATTTTCATATCACGCATAAATAATGTGTTAGAAAGAGAAAACTTATAGACAAGTGTTTAGAAAGACATATTTTACTAAATATTATAATTGTGAAAATATGGATGTATGCGTATGTATCTTCTTTACGACTAAGCGGCTTAACTGATTTCGATATACTATACCTCAGGTTTCATATTATACATATAGGTTTACATATTATATTAATAAAAAAAATAAATATTTCAGGACATTTCACACAGCGCCACCCAAGCTAAGCAACTTAATGCTTGTGTTATGGTGGTTGGGATAACGGATATAATACTTGTATACTTTTCTTTTGTAAATACATACTTATAATAGATATTGAAAGCCACCCAGACCAGAAATAAATATCTGTGGATTGCACAAACATTTGTCCCATGCGGGAATCGAACCCGCAACCTGCTGCGTAGCAGGCGGGTATTAGCCCACCGCGCCACAGAGGTCGTCAAAATCAGTGTTTGTAAAACCCTTTTCTAAGAAGGTCGATTTTTTATTGTTTGTTGTGTATTTGATAGACCTAAGAAATATTCTATGTCTTAGTCAAATTTCAGCCTAATCAAATCAGCCGTTTAGACGTAAAAAGGTAACAAGTAATAAGGACACATACATACTTCCGCATAAATAATATAAGTAGGAGCATCTACACTTGTCTATACTTTTCTCTATCTACGTTACCTTAAAATTATGAATAGTGACATTTCTAAAAACTATTTAAATGATTTTTACAGCTAAATGATTTTACAAAAACAAAATAGATATTTTTAAAACTACGGACCCACTAATAATAATTATACGAGTAGATTAGGTTAGTTGATTTTTCAAAAAAGTTAAGACATAATTTTGCTAATGTCCGGCACAATAAGGGATCGAACAAGGACAAAAAAAAAGTCCGTAATTTTAATAATAAAAAAATATTCTGCACGTATTTTTTTGTTTGAGAATAAAATAAAAAATGGCTGAGATGTAGCGCTTATAAGTTTTTCGGTGTGGATGTATGACGTCATTTGTGGATTTAGTATCGACTCGAGCACACATATATGACGTCACGACCTTTTCCATGTAACTTTAGAGCGTTGTAAATCACGTTTCTTATTAAAATTACTAATAAAGAAATACGTGTCCAATATTTTTTAATAATCAACATTATGGACAATTTTTCTTGTCCGATCCCCTATTGCCCAGTCCCCGTTTTCAACCTATACTTCTTTTCAAAGACAAAGATAATTTTTGCAGGGTTCGAAGCTTATATATCAATGAAAATATCATTGATATATTCACAAAAACTGTTATATCCGATAAATATTATGATATATATCTGACATATTATGATAAATATCCGATATATATCGAATTGATTAAGATATTGATCCTTTAAACCCTGCAAAAATTATCTTTGTTTTTGAGACGAAGTATAAGTGATTAGCTAGCTAAGTTACTGAGATTTGTAACCTCAATCGCTAGCATGGTTAGTGGATCCATGATTTTATTGCATGTGCATTTCGTAAGGCAAGTTCTATTTCTTTAAGTGATTTTTATATTATGATTAACAAATTTCACGAGAAAATGTTTATTTTTAACAACCATATCTTTTTTCCACATAATTGAGAAGAATCATTTTTAACCCCCGACGCAAAAACGACGGGGTGTTATAAGTTTGACGTGTCTGTCTGTCTGTGTGTGTGTGTGTGTGTCTGTCTGTGGCATCGTAGCTCCCAAACGGATGAACGGATTTTGATTTAGTTTTTTTTTGTTTGAAAGTAGAGTTAGTCGAGAGTGTTCTTAGCCGTGTTTGGTGGAAATCGATCCAAGATGGCCGCCGCTACAAAATGGCGGATTACTTTTTTCTTCCACGACCCCATCGATATGGGTATCAAATGAAAGGGCTTAACGAGTAGAATACAGCCCACTATATAAAATTTAAAATCCAAGATGGCCGCCATCAAAAAAAAATGAATTACGTATTGCGTTGGGGGTTTTTTAAATTTTTAATTTAATTCACTTGTTTATTGATTTCATAGCACATTAATTAGAATCTGGGCACTCTGCCATCTGACAGTGGTTTGGAGCACTTGGATTTTCTGTAGATTGGCTTGTGGCCGATCTGGGGCCCTAGACAAGCGCCGATCGTTTGTCGCTATCGATAAAAAAATGTACTGAAATGACAGTCGTTTTCGTTTGTTTTTCGATAACGAATGTCATCTTAGTACATTTTTTAGCGATAGCGACAAACGCTTGTCTAGGCCCCCTGTGGTTTATAAAAGTGTTCTTTACTGCTGTAGGCATTTGCCATTAGAATATGCTCAGTTTTGATTTTACACGTAGTTGTTAAAAATAAACTTAATTCGCCGCCATTTTTGAGTTATTTTAACAATATTTATATAGAGGGTTTTATAACTATAATAATAATTTTATTAATACGAAAGCGATATCTTAAGCCGACTTCACACAGACGCGGGATGGAGCGGTAAAGCGGTCGCGATCTTCATTTTGTTCCTGCCCGCGTTCGCTTTATATGTGACAGGTTACGTACAGTCAACTACAAAGAGATGTATCCATGTTAGTCTTACAAAATGAAGGAACTTTTAGTATGCAAAAATTATTTACCCTTACTTCGTGACATTTTCAGTATCCACCAAATCTTATACTATATTCGATTCATTTTAAATGCTATTATTATGTATCACCTAAGGAAAAGTGTTGCATATTAAACGAGTCGATGATAATATAAAGTTTGATTGCTACTAGAAATGTCACGAACCAAGGGTAGTTCATTGTGGCAAATGAAAATTTACTTCATTTTGTAAGCCTAACATGGATACATCTCTTTGTAGTTGACTGTACAAATTCGAACATTACAAAAATTCCGGCCCGCTTTCATTCAGCCCCTTTAGCATAGTAAGACATTGACATAAGATTAGCAACTCCCGTCCCACTGTCAAGAGTAATTGACGTTTGTAAGAGCACAATGACATTGGGAGTAGCTGCGAATTGTATGCAATGACAGCGCAGCGCGAGTAGCAAGAGTAGCGTCTTAGTATATGTCAGATTACTCTTGACAGTGGGACGGGAGTTGCAACTCTTATGTCAATGTCAAAGAGTGCTGGGCCGCTGCGCCTGTGTGACGTCATCTTTCGAAATTATTGCAAAAATGTTTTCTTACGATTAAATATGTTTATTCTTAAGGATGATTCACACTCGCGGCGTCGAAAACGCATAACAAAAACATTTAATATTAAAATTATTTTAAATAAACGGAATAATGACTGAAAATCCGTTTTATTTATGCTTTTTTCAAATACTTGTTTTATTAAAATCAAATTATCATATTTCATTGATTTATTATCCAATGACCAAATTAGACTTTTACCCTTATAGCATGTGCGGGATTCAGTAGTAATATCAAGACTACAAGTCATCCCATACATACTACTTTTAATAATGCACGAGATATTCCTTGAAAAAGGAACCTATGGAGGCTGCAACGTTAACACGCAAACTGAAGCAAGAAAAATGACGTGACGGTTATTTTCCATCTCACTTTCTCATTATGAATACGTACATTGACGATGTATTTTGTTTTTAATTTGTACGAGGTAAGTGAGATAACAAACCGTGACGTTATTTGTCTAGCTTCAGTTTGGTTCACGTTGCAAACTCAATTGAATATAAACTTCTTGGGAATGTCAGTTGTAGTCTTGACATGAAGGGCCGCACACTATTCTTGCCCGGTTAAAATCGGCACTCAACGGCGTGCAAATATTCTCGAGATCAATTCAAAAAGTACTTGACATATAGGTACTTTTCTTTGAGAATTCGGACACTTCTTGTAAAAACTTGCGCAAAAGGGAGCTGGCCTATTTTAAGAATTATACATTATATATTATTTTATACTTGGTAGTTTTTTTTTTTGAATTTTTTTTATAGTTGATTTTTATTATGTATTTTTATAAATAATTCGCCGTCTCTACACAAAGTAGTGTACGTAAGCAAGAATAATTACGCCAAATGAATTTCCAGACACGAAAACGCAGCATAATATGGTACGTATGAATCGTTCTTTACGACAGGAAAAATTCTTTTAAAATTTACCAAATATTTATATTCAATTTATCATAATATTAATTCATGATTGGAGTTTAATTTCATACCAATTTTAAAACTGTTTAAGGCGGTACGACTTCCAATTTAAATGAAATTCCATATTTATGAGAAAAAAAATGTAGACACATTTTTAGATATGAAAAAAATCAAATAGCGATCTCATTAGCCAATTTGAACACTATTTACTACAAATTTGTAATTATAACTTAATCTTGTAATTTATTTGATTTTATAGTATTCAATAAAAGTCATCTAATTTATGGTGGTCGCACATGTATCCGCATCGACCGCGCCGAAAGAATTTTTGTATAGGAAATCTTCTTCCGATTCGACTCCGGCAAGTGTGTGCGAGGTTTCATGACATTTCATATAAACAATTCAACATTCGATTCCTTCGGCGCGGTCGATGCTGCTATACTTCGTTTAAAAAACAAATATAAAAAATGTAGGGTTCAAAGGATCAATATCTTAATTAATTCGATATAATATTGGATATTTGTCATAATATATCAGATATATATCATAATAGAGGGAGTTTTGGCGGCAAGCCTTGATCATATCATTAGCTCCACGTCTTTTGCTTAATAATCGTGTAGAATTTGATTGTTAGCGTGTAATAATGGTGGAATATTGCGTGTTAAGTGTTTTTGAATGTGCACAGATGTAGGCAAGTGATATGGTGCTGAAATATGAATTTTGGTGCCCCCTCCAAAACTCCTCCGAACTTTCAGTAAAATTCCACCCATTTTACTGGAAGACTCACGTGACTAGACGAGCTATTAAGCTCACTCTGACTCTGACCTGACTAACTAACTTATTACTTAAAAAATAACATTTAACTTGACACTGGCAAAACACGAAAGTGGAGACCATAATTTAATATCCCGTGAACATTCACGAATTTTACTCGACACTGGCAAAATGCACATGATTATTAAAAAGAAAAAAAAAAAAAATCATAATATACGTCGGATAAAATAGTTCAATGATATTTTCATTGATATATAACCTTCAAACCCTGCAAAAATTATCTTTGATTTTAAAATGAAGTATAGATGTGCTTTCACCATTAATGCTTGGTTGTCTGGAAGAGATCGCTATTAGCGATAAGACCGCCAATTGTAACACTTCTTTCTGTGTAATCTTAGATTTATGCTATATTATTGTATTTGTGTGTGCAATAAAGAGTTTTCTATTTTATTCTTTTAAAATGATTTCATCATTTGTCATTAATATGGAATTTACAAAGTCGTACCATTAAAACAAAATCAAACAATTCAGTAAACATCGTTGAAGAACAAACACATTTAATCTAAAACTTAGGTCACGAAATCATAACCTAGGTATTTCTTATTTTTTCTCCTAACCCGAGCTGCTTTTTTATCATCGAAGTCATCGTACACGATATTATTGTCTATGACCCAATCTTCTCCGTCATCGGGGAGTTGGATTTTGACATCTTCTTTTTTTTTCTTTTTCTTGACTTCAGTCTTGCGTTGTTTCTTCGGTCGTTCTTCAAGCACGAGATGTTGGTAATCTTCAACGATATAATTCTCTGGTTCGTATGATGTTGTGATTTCAACACCAACGGATGGATCAACGTCGGGTAGGATGTAATAGTTTTCAAAGTCCCCCTGTAGAGTGATTTCGTTCATGTCTGCGGTGAAGTGACGTTTCTTCTTGCCCGTGCTGCAGTGCTTTATGTAAGCGTACTTTGGCTTGTCATCGGGCAGTATGTTGACTATCCACTCGTGGTTCTCCTCCGCTGGTATCTCTTTCACTTCTTCCATTGTGATTTCCTGTATAAAAATTTTAATATAAGGTTTTTTTTATATTATACTACTATTGCAGGGGGCTAAGACCCCCCCAGAAGCATTGGATTTGGAATGTTACGAATTTTGGCACTATTTAATGGTCAATATTTTTTTTTTTTCGCGGCGCTCGCAGCAAGCTGCTCGCGCACTTATAATTAAGACTATTTGAACTTTATTACCATTCCGAGCGAGCGAAACACACTTTTCGTAGTTAAATTTATAATATTTTTATCCGACTGCACCTTGGCCCCCCAGAAAAAATCCTGGATCCGCCCTTGTACTTGTTTATTTACATAGTTAATACAAGCTAAAGAAACCTTTTTTTTTTATCCCAGGAAAAATGCGTTACGCATCACCACCCCGCGCCGGGTGGCGCGGGGTGGTATGTGGGACTCCCCCGCCAAAGATGTGCGCGGCGGGGATACCCACTAAAAAGCCTGCGGGTGTTCCTGCGGGACGCCATAATGCCGGGGCAGCGGGTACGCCGAAGCACTCATCCGCGGCTAAAGTAATAGTCCGGTCAATTTAGACCAAAAAATGAGAGTGAAGTTACATAAAGTCCCAACAAGCTGAATTTTTGTAAAGTTGTTCAAAACATAATTATAAACAATGTCTAGAAGTTCCCCATCATTCCCCTGTAAGGAAAAAAAATTAATTCAAGGTCAAAGGTCAAAAAAATGAGTTTTTCGCGATTTTCAGCAAAACGGTAAGTTTTATCATAAAAATATCTTAGACAAAATTGTAGATCATAAAATTGTCTACAAAAAAATATTTAATACTTTTTTTTCTACGAGCCACCGTTTTTGAGATATAACGATTCAAAAAGTTGTAATCTCTTATATAAAATCGTTCGTACACTTTCGTGCTATCAACGCACAGCCCAAACGGCCGGACGGATTGAGCTGAAATTTGGACAGCGTATTCCTTGGAAGATTTCATCGTGCAATAAGAAGCGATTTTTTGAAATTCCCTCAGGAAAAGGAATTATTCCCGAAAAACTTTTGTATGCAAATCCGTAACCGTTTACCCGATTGAGCTGAAATTTTGTAAAACGATTGTTGGGATTGTGTTGAGGAACATTGAATAGTTTTTATGACACAATTTAACTTTAAAGAGGGGGTAAGGGGGGTCAAAGTTTGTATGGTAAATTTAGAACCGCTGGCCCTATTGAGCTGAAATTTGGTACAAAGGTAGACCAAGTCCTAAAAAATGATATGGGATACTTTTTATTCCAAAAATCAACCTCTAAGGCTGGATAAAGGAGGTCAATGTTTGAATACGAAATCAGTAACTAATGACCCCATTAAGCTACAATTTGGTTTAGACATAGTTTGAGCCTAATTTTTTGTAGACAATTTTATGATCTACAATTTTGTCTAAGATGTTTTTATGATAAAACTTACCGTTTTGCTGAAAATCGCGAAAAACTCATTGTTTTGACCTTTGACCTTGAATTAAATTTTTTCCTTACAGGGGAATGATGGGGAACTTCTAGACATTGTTTATAATTATGTTTTGAACAACTTCACAGAAATTCAGCTTGTTGGGACTTTATGTAACTTCGAATGTCTAAATTGACTGGACTATAAACCTAATTTTACACACCTGTTCCTCAGCTATCTCGTAGATGAAGTTGTCAGGTATAGTGGTGTCTTCCATGATTGCTAGCACCTCTTGATTAGACTGGGCCGGGGCCGCTTGAGACGTCTGCGGCAGTATCTGGTGGAATTACAATTATATTAAGAAACTAGCTGGTTTACCCACTGTAATTCCAGGGTCTTAGCTATCCCTATATCAAATTTCAGCTCAATTTGTCCACCCGTTTAGGCGTGAAAGAGTAACAAACATACACTCAAATTTTTAATGTAATATTTTTTGCTCTTTTCTTGTTAATTTTTTTGTTTTTTTTTTAGTAGAAGACGAGCAAGACGCTCTCCTGATGTTAAGAGATAACGGCTGCCCATAATCAGTACAGTGTAACCTAGGATTTCACAATTATGTGAAACTCTAGGAGCACTACACCAACGCTTCTTACTCAAGAGTCATAAGATGTTAAGACTCTTTAGCCCAGTAATTTTACTAGCTACAGTGCCCTCCTACCGGAGCACAGTTTTTACAAGCTTTATATTACTTTCACCTGTCTGTTGTCTGTCTGTCTGTCTGTAATCAAATCTTGCAAGTTTAATTTGACCCACTTCCCGGTTTCCAATTGAGCTGAAAATTTGCATGCGTGTGTAAATCGGATGACAATGCAATATTATTATGACATCGAGCTGATCTGATGATAGAGCTAGAAGGTGGCCATAGGAACTCTGTCATAAAACAACGCAACCCCATCGAGTTTGGGCTCATTTGATTCGTCTTGACGAGTACTTTATGATACAAGACGATAATAATAATTAAAGCTTGTTTTTAAAAAGTATTTTTAAAATTTCACTTGTTTTCTATGCGCTTATGTCTCTTTGCTTAATTAAATATTTTTCTTTTTTTCACACTCACTCACAAACTTTTGCATTATAATATTGGTAAGAAAGTCACCTCAATAATGCTCTGCTGATTCGCCATCTTGGTGATAACTTGTTCCGACTGAGTGATGGAAGCTACTACCTACTCCCATAGTCTACCTTAGATAGACTTCCTTTGCAGGAGGTCGTCTAGATGGGTACCCCAACAGTGCCAGTTATTCTACCGCCTGAGCAGTGAGGGCACTGTAGCTAGTGAAATTACTGGACTGAAGAGTCTAAACATCTTATGACTCTTGAGTAAGAAGCGTTGATGCCTAGAGTCTAGGGTTTTACATCATTGTGAAATCCTAGGCGGTACTATAATTTTTATGGGCAGCGTTATCTTTTACCATCAGGAGAGCGTCTTGCTCGTCTTCTTTACATAATAAAATATCTAATTACTCTTCAAAATTACATACATCACAGTAATATCTTAGTCTTAGTTCTTAGTCTTAAGTTAATTTTAATAATAGTAATCCATTGTTAAAATTAACTTAAGACTAAGAACGACGAATCAATAATGTTATTTCATACTTTTACTTTAAATGTTTCTCATGTAAGTGACTACCAATGTATGTCTTAATGAGGAATAAATGTCTTTAAACTGAATATCATAAAGGCGAAATCAAATCAATCAAATCAAATCAAAAAAATTCGCTAGAATACACACAAAATAATCATATACAAAAGGTCTTAAAATTATATAATGTCAATGGTATTCAGCCTGCAAGCAGACGTGCGAAATTTTTAGATTTAAATTATTAAACAATATCAAAATTAAAATACGAGTAATTACATAAAATGTCCCATCGAAATCTATTATTACGAAAGTGTGCAAATAAGATGTTTGTTAATTCTTCACGCCTCAACGGGTGGACCGATCGAGCTGAAATTTGGCATAAGGATAGCTTAGACCTGGAATAACACATAGGCTACAGTACAGCGGGTAAAACGCAGCTAGTGTAATAATAATAGTCACCTCAATAATGCTCTGCTGATTCGCCATCTTGGTGATGACCTGTTCCGACTGAGTGATGGAAGCTTCAGCCTTGTCAGTTTCCACTTTCACCACCCACAGTTGCTTGCGTTGCAGGTTCTTGAGAGATCTGTTTAACAAATTTAAGTTAAATTAATAATTAATAAGCAACTGAAATGAAAAAAATATTTTTTTTAAAAACTAGCTTTTATTACCAACTAGCACTAAAGTACAAGACGAATCAAATGAGCCCAAACTCGATGGGGTTGCGTCGTTTAATTACAGAGTTCCTATGGCCACCTTTCAACTCTATCTTCAGATCAGTTCCATGTCATAATTATATTGCATTGTCATCCGATTTATACATGCAAAATTTCAGCTCAATCGGAGACCGGGTTGTGGATCAAATTTAACTTGCAAGATTTGATTAGACAAACAGACAACGGACAGGTGGAAGTTAATAAAAGCTTGTAAAAATTAAAATCTATTTAGTAGCAGATATCCTATGGTTAAAACAATGTTTTTTTTTGTTCTACTTCCATTTGCAATCAGACTGATTGATGACTGATCTAACCTAACTATAAGCAGATGTGTTCTGAATTTCCTAACATGCCCATCTGGGTATGTCAGGTAATTGATCCAGCGACAAGTTTCTTTTTTCTTTCATTTATCGAGCTCCATGACGTGCTGTCTCTTTAGCCTTTTGGGATCATTTACAGTCAAGTGATTTGGATGGTTTTGTAATCGTTGCTTGTACCTGAAGGCCTATTGGCTATCACCAAACGACATGTAAACCACTAGAATCCATAGACAAAATTGCGTACATTACTTGCTTCTACGAATAAATAATAAGTCAGGAAGAGTAACTGCGATCCTATAAGACATATAAGAAATGTTGCCGGAGAAGGTGATAGCTTAAAATGTTATAATTTCGGGCTTCAGTCTGTTATTTACCTTTCAAGTGAAAACGTCAAATCTGTATGAAAATATTTTCGTTTTATGTCTTATTGATCATACCAGGATGTGTTATGATATGGTGCAGGAGCCACACATAACTGAAGTGTATTAAGGGATCACTTTTTGCTGTTAAATAAGCGCAAAAATATGAAAATATAATATTGTTACATAAATGTTCAAAAACGTCATTAACCCTTAAAACTTGTCAAAATGGATAATTGTCAAAATCAAAATGGAGTGTTGACAAATTCAGAGCATGCGTACTACAGTTCCCAATGAAAATGCCGCACAATTTATTTTTTAACCAATCAAGACCATATTTTGATAAGATTCGTTTTTTAAATTTAAGTCACGTGATTTCTCGATGAGCCACTTTTTCGGCGGAATTTGTTAGCAATTACGTACACCTGACTTGCTTAAACCTCCTCATTAATATGAGTAATGTAACAAAAGCAGCAATGTACAGTCAACTACAAAGAGATGTATCCATGTTAGACTTACAAAATGAAGTAAATTTTCATTTGCCACAATGAACTACCCTTGGTTCGTGACATTTCTATTAGCAATCAAACTTTATATTATCATCGACTCGTTTAATATGCAACAATGATGTATCCCACTACTTTTCCTTAGGTGATACATAATAATAGCATTTAAAATGAATCGAATATAGTATAAGATTTGGTGGATACTGAAAATGTCACGAAGGGTAAATAATTTTTGCATACTAAAAGATCCTTCATTTTGTAAGACTAACATGGATACATCTCTTTGTAGTTGACTGTACATTGAAGTTGCCATCAATCGTAGTGGGTGAGAATTAGCCAAAAGCCCCTCGGGACGAAAAAGAAGGAAAAATGATGATGATGCATATAAAAACTCACAGATATCCAAGGGTATCGACCAATTGCCTCACGTTGAGTCTTGAGATGCTTTCAGCGGGGTCATCCTTCGACGGATGCGTGCAGTAATTGTGGTCCAAACGCACCACCTCTGCCACTGTCGACAAACAAACAAAAATAACACTAAAACATGAAATGAAATGATTTATTTGTGTCAAACATGGTAAAAATAGATAAAGTAAAGTCATAATTAGCTCAGCATGTCTGGCCAGTTCCGCTGACATACAAATATTAAACAATATACAAATAAAATAACTACATAATTAAAAGTATTTACACTTACAATATCTATCTAATATTACCTACAATCATTAAAATTGAATTAAATGTCATTAAATATAAATGTTACGTAAAATTATATAAAATTAAATCTATATTAAGTATAATGTCAAGTTTATCGTATTATATTTTTATTAAATTATATATATTAATTAATTTCATTAATTCAATTTAAATGTCATAATACTACATGTATAACATACAAATAGCAAATAGGTAAAATCAAATTTCAGGCTCTAACATATTTATCTTAAGAGCGTATATATCGAGTGACGCCCTCTCGCTCGCACAATTTGACGAATTTTGAAATATAAATTCATGGAATTAATTTATTGAAAATTACTCTATACAAGCCTTCCATAATATTATTGCACACATTTTAAAAGTATTATCAGTTTGATATATTAAAAAATGGCATGAAATTTAAAAAAAAAAAAAATTATTAATATTGATCTGCTTGTAATATTATGGAGGGCTGGTCTTAGGAATTTTCAAAAAAATATTCTATGAATTTATATAACAAAGTGAAGAAATAACAAACATACATACACTCACTAACTTTCGCCTTTATAATATTAGTGAAGGTGTAATATGAGAAAATTATATATATTTTTACGAAATATTCAACAGATTCTCAGTAATCAGGCACTTCAATATTCCGCCAATTTCAGCAGACTACAAATTTGCACAAAAACATATCTACGTCAATTTAAATTTTAAATTTAAATTAAATAAATAATTAATTAAATAATTTATTAAATTTCATTCAACGTGGCAATGCTGCCAGCATTCTGGGGACTCTGCCATCTGACAGTGGTTTGGAGCACTTGGATTTTCTGTAGATTGGCTTGTGGCCGATCTGTGGTTAATAAAAGTGTTCTCAACTGCTGTAGTAGCTGTAGTATTGTTAGTTTGTTTTTCTCAATAAAGGCAGTTAAATAAAAAAAAAAACAAAAAAAATTAAAAACTATGTTGTGTGGTTTATTATTAAGATAGAAAATATATAATGTCCACCAAGAAGAACGTACTCGAGTGTACGAGACTTCGTACCGCGGCCGCGGCAGCGGCCAGCGAAACGCCAAAAAAGACTTGGAAAATGTTCTAAATACCCAACCTAAACACAAAATTTAGCTATTCCTCTATACCCAATTTTTTTTTATTATAATAAATGCATTTTTTATTTACATTATAGGAGTAAGGAAGCCATACCTTTGCGACCTCCTCCTATAAACCTTTCGAATAGGCCTTGGTAGCCGGACGCCGCGCCTGCAACCAACGACTCATATCAGACTGTCTCTTTCTAACTAGGCATTTTACTCGTAAGAGTGACAAGGATGACTACACGTTTAAAGTTTTGGTGCAGGCGAAGCGACTACTATTTCATCACCTTTTCTACAATTACTTAAAACTAACATTTCCATAGATTTTTAGAACATAATATATGTTCTATTATTATATTCAAAGGCGGATCCAGGATTTGGTCCTGGGGGACAGGCAAAAATATTACATTTTTGAATGCGAAAAGTGTATGTTTAGCCGAGACAAAAATACAATCTTGACCATGAAATATGTGCAAAATTCGTAACTCTACAATGTTTCTGGGAGGGGCCTTGGCCCCCTGCCCACGTGCCTTCCGACTTCCGAAACACGGTAGCGTTCAGGCGAAAATCTTTGCCACACAGATTTGAACCCAGGACTTCGTTGTCGGAGGACGTTAGTCGTTAGTCCGGCTTACAAGCCGGACCAACGACCTCTGGGCCACGGCCGCTACAATAAAGAATAAGTGTTAAAACTTACGTTTCTTATCCTCCTGAGTGGCGACGAGATTCTTGGACTTGTCTTGTAGGGTCAGCAGCTCGGGAAGCATCGGCGAGTCGATCCATAGACCCTGGTTGTCCAACTCGAAGTGGTACCTGAGATGAGTAAGTAAAGAAAAATATTCATTGGCATTCTACAATTAAAATAACATAATATACGAAGTTTACAAGACAAAAGAAAAGGCTCTTAATAAAGGTAGGTACTTATGATTGAAATTTATGATTGAATTCATGTTAAATCGGATGACAATGCAATATTTTTATGACATTGAGCTGATCTGATGGAGCTGGAAGGTGGCCATAGGAACTCCGTAATTAAACGACGCAACCCCGTCGAGTTTGGGCTCATTTGATTCGTCTTGACGAGTACTTTATGGTGCTAGATGGATTATGACAGTGGGGCGGGAGTTGCTAGTCTTATGTCAATGTCAAAATGTGCCAGTTTTCACTTTGCCATAGGCAAGTAAATCAAAATAGATTTGGCTTTTTGGCTCGTTCAAAGACATTTGACGTGTGTTATGCAGCGTCAATGCGTAACGTCGGCGACAACATTATTCCGGTAATGCGCACTCAACAGTTGAGTCCTCTATGCCTCAATCCCGTGCAGGTTATTGCCTATATTGTCAATATCGGAGTTTATGAATAGGTCCCTGTGAAAAAGATGTTGCAAGTCCGAAACCGCCTGCCATCCTACCATCTGCCAGCAGAAAATTCTCACCTAGTTCGTTCACATTATCAGGAACGGGGATGAGAGCCTAGAATAGCTGGTCGTAGTTTAGAACACGGAAGGCAAGTGAGCCCGTGGACGGTCTCCCACCATATGGAGCGATCAAGTGTAAGGCCCATCCTCAACTAAGTTTTGCTCGGTTGTTAGAGAAGCAATGGATAGGCACCAATGGCGGCAGACCATAAGTCATATCACTGCAGCATCTTCGACTAGTGATGACCACGATCCTCAGTCATGAGGGAGCGACTTCAGAGAGAGAAAAAGATGGAAGTCTACCTCCTGTACACTCCAACTATTGGAGAGAACACAGTGAATGTCGGCAAGCGAGTCGGCTCTCACAGGCGCTGCTTTGTATGAATAAACCCCAAATACGAATGATGACAGGTGCCATAACAGGACACGATTCGTTCAATAAACATCTCTTTGTTCTAGGGATTACAGACAGTCCCCTATGCAGAGCATGCATGGAAGAGGAGGAAACAGCGGCTCATGTTATTCTCGAATGTACAGGAGTGGCATCATACAGGGCACAACACCTCGGATCTCCGGGGTCGCTCTCCGATGTCGTCGGCAGCCCCAGAGGGCTGCTGAGATTTTTCGGAGAGCTTGGGTGGCTTGAGTGATACAGCACCCCCACCCGCACACAAAATGAGCCAAGAGGCCTAATTGCGAAAAATTGCCCGCGTATCAGTATGAATACCTCTGGTCAAAAGTGTATAAAGTTGCAACTTACCCACACAGCTGTAAACTGACATGTCTCCAGAGACACTCACTCTCTTCTCGCATCGCTCCGTCGATCCACTCCTGTCGCTTGCCTTCATTGTCAGTACCAATGTTGGCGCTGTGAACCAATATAAGTATTCAGTTATACAGCCTTGGCCAAAAGTATTAGGCACCCCCATAAAACAAGTGAGCCCCCATGAAACACGGAGGCGGCAGCATTATGATTTGGGGATGCTGATAGAGCAGCAGCCAGTTCGGAAGAAGTTTTTTTACGGTCCCTGAGGGACTCCCGAATAAATTTTCGGTCCTGGCGGGCAGAAATCACGCGTTTTCGACCCGTTCTTTGTTTGTTCGCGTGACAGCCAGTCTCCGCAAACCTTTTCAAAGCTGATTGCACGGCACAGCGGGAACATTTTAATAATTTGGCAAGCTCTACCTGAGTCTTCCCTTCTTCAAACAAAATCTGGATTTTTATCCGTTTTTCCAATTCAAGTTCAGGTTGCTTCGGCATTTTGAGTAATTAACTTCAAACACTTCACAAAAAAAATACACACAGTAGCTTAGTAACACGACGGAGGTCAAAAATGGACTGATGATTATATTAGAATTTTTTTCTAAAAATTACCTGAGCCATAATTTATGGCCCAGGTGTTTTATGGTACCTTCAATTACACTATCTATTGTTTAAAATGAACGTTTAACATTACGCTCTCACTATTGTTTAACAGATTAGTTGTTATTCCAATATTTTATGAGTTGCACTTGTTTTATGGGGGTGCCTAATACTTTTGGCCAAGGCTGTACAAGTCAAAAATAAGGTATATTAACCCTTAATTAGGCGCGCCAAAAAAGTTACGTAAACGGTCGCGTGGGGTGTCAATATATTTGATTTAAAGATGAAATATATGAAAAATCCCACTCTTGTTAAAAGGATTATTTGAACACACATATTAATCAACTTTTAAACTTATTTTACATGTAGGTAATTAATATTGTTTTTCACACTGAAAAATATTTTTTTATAAGTACTAGTTTTTTTTCAGTACAATTTTGGCAGACTTTGATCATATGGTCATAGCACACAATGTGTATACATTTAGAGCATCCAGTTTTTGGTTTTATATCCTCCCTTTCATGACATTTATGAGACTAGTTTAATGACTGTGATTTTCCCGTTTTAAAAAAATATTCGTGGTCCTCAAAGTCCTGAAACGTTTTTTAGTAATTTGAAGGGTAGTTTTGAATTTTACTACTCACATCACAAACATACCACGAAAATAACATTTGAGTTATAACATTCCATATTTTCGTCATTTGAACTCATTATATCTTTATTTATCGGAATTTGCCACTTTGTGTGAAAATTAAATAAAATAAAATAAATAAAATAAGCCTTTATTTCTGATTTTTGTTTTTTTTTTTTTTACAAAGTATAGTTTTAAATTAGTTGTGTGTCAGTTTGCCCCTTGGCAAAGGCCTCCCCTTGACTTTTCCAACACTGCTTGTCCATGGCGCTCCTACACCACATAGCTCCCGCAGCCGCCTTTATTTCATCTTCCCATCTTTTCCTTTGTCTCCCTCGCCTCCTTTTTCCATCTCGAGGGTACCAGAGAGTGACATATTTTGCCCATTTGTTTTTCCTGCTCCGTATTGTATGTCCAGTCCATGTCCATTTAAGTCGTTTCACTGTGTATGTCACATCAGCTACACCAGTTGTTGCCCTTATGTCAGTCAGTTTTATTCTGTCTTTCAGTTTGACATTTAGCATGCTCCTCTCCATCCTGTTTTGGCACACTTGCAGAGCATTTCTTTGTTTGTCTGTTAATGCCCATGACTGGCATCCGTACGACATGCATGGCAGTACACAGGTATTAAATAATTTTCTTTTGTCTTTCATTGCAAACTGTGGATTCTTCATAATTTCTTTGAGTGACCAGTACCTTCTCCACGAGTTGCTTATTCTCGTTTCTATTTCTTTTTGCATTTGTTCTTCTGGTGAAATTATTTGTCCCAAGTATGTATATTGTTTTACATATTCTATAATACTGTTGTTTACCTTGATCACACTTTGGAACCCATTGGTCATTAATTTTGTTTTGTCAGTATTCATAGACAGGCCCACTTCTTCACTCACTTCCGCTAGCTGTTGTATCATAATTTGTAGATTTTCTGGTGTCTCTTCTATGATGATCAAATCGTCCGCGAATCTCAAGTGATGTAGATTTAGCCCATTTATATTTATGCCATAGGCTTCCCAGTTCAGCTTTCTAAAAACGTGTTCTAGCACAGCTGAGAACAGTTTGGGTGAAAGTGGATCTCCCTGTCTAACACCTTTTTCTATCTCAAATTCTTCCCCAACTTTTTCTGTTTGTATCTTAGCTGTGGGGTTTTTATATATTTCTCTGATGATTCTTATGTACTTTATTGGAACACCTTGGTCTCTCAGAGCTTCCCATATATACTTATGTTTTATGGAGTCGAATGCCTTGTTATAGTCGATGAAGGCTAAATAATATACCTTGCTATATTCATTATATTTCTGCACTATCTGTCTTATTGTGTGTATATGGTCTAAAGTCGAGTAGTCACTTCTGAACCCCGCCTGTTCTCTCGGTTGATTCTCTTCTAAGTTGCTGCTTATTCTGTTTAGTATAACTTTGGAAAATATCTTGTATAGGTTAGGTATCAAACTTATCGGTCTGTAGTTATTTATTTCGTTTTTGTCACCTTTCTTGTGTAGTAAGACAATTGTAGATTTTGACCATTGTTCTGGCAATTTTTCCTTTTCTAATATTTCATTAAATAGGTTTGTAGTGTATTTAATTATATGTTCTGAACACCCTTTAATGATTTCATTCGATATTTGGTCATCGCCTGGTGCTTTACAGTTTTTTTGAGATTGAATTGCTTTTTGAACTTCACTAGCCAGTATTGTTGGGACTGTTTCTTCCTCTATTAATAATTCCTGGTGATTAACATGTTTTCCTGTATCTTTATATAGATCTCTGTAGAATTGAGTTGCTATTTCCGTAATATTGGTTCTGTTTGTTATCTTTTTCTTTTCTTTGTTTTTCATACTTGGTATCCATGATGTGTTTTCTTTTAGTTGCTTGAGAGCTTTCTTTATGCCTCCTGTTGTTTCTATATGGTGTTGGATTAATTCCCTCCTGGTTTCTTTCCTGTGCCTTCTGATCTCCTCCGTTATTTGTTTGCTTATATTTGTTATTTCTTTTCTGTTTCTTTCCCTGCTTTCTATTAGTACCTTCCTGTCTTCCATTAGTTTTTTTGCTTTTTTACCTATTTTGTCCTTTTGGCCTGCTGTGCAGTTTATTTTCTCTATTAACTTCTTTAGCCCTTCTACTATGTGTTAATTATAGTTTTACAAATAAATATTATAAAAGCAACAATAAAATGCCTGCGTGATGGACCCTGATTAATGAAATAAATATTAAACGTCATATTTTTCAATAAACAATAACTAAAAAAGCAAATAATATAATTAATGTACCCTGAATTTGGACTACGTAAACAGTCGCCTGGGGTGTTGGACACCCCAAACGAGCTCTCTGAGCCCAATCCATCACAACCGAGCTCCGCTTGCAACTGAATCGTGTACTTTACACTTATTTAGAAAGCTATAAAGAAAATCAGCGTGCTAAGTTCAACATTTAAAATGTTATGAGCCTGGAAACTTGCTTTGGGGTGTATGACACCCCACGCGACCAATTAAGGGTTAACTTGACATTAAAAAACGCAAAAAAAAAAAAGCTACCAAACATACAATAAATTATTTAAATAAGATAAACATTATAAACACATTTAAATAAAAACTGCAATCCTTGTGAGTTTCTTGCTCATTCTTCCCATAGAGGTGCTTTGAGAAAGAGTGGTAGTGTTAAAATAGAAAAAAAAAATTAAAATTGACTTGCAAAAGTGCTCCAATGTAGTACCTATTTGAATAAATGAATTTTGAGGTTTGAGCAGAGATAAGTTTTCTCGTGAAATTTGCTACTAAAGAGTAAGAAACATACATCCATAAAAACTTTCACATTCATAATATTGGTGAGATTGGCCACCACAGTTAAAAATGGTTGAACTGCTAAAAATATGAACAATACTCACAATAGTCAGTGTTTTGGTATAAGGAAAGCAAATTGACGTGTTATCAACCAATTCAGTACACCAGTGTGATAACTATGTGTAACTATGCTTTTATGAATGTGTGCATTTTCAAACTCAAATATGCTACATTGGAGCACTTTTACAAGTCAATTTTACATTTTTTCTATTGTAATACTATACTGCTTGTTGGTAAAGCACCTCTGTGAGAAGAACTAGCAAGAAACTCATAAGGATTTTGTTTTTATAACAATAAGTTTTTTAATTATTAACCTTTTGACCGCCAAAGTCACCTATACTTGACAAGTACTTGCGGGTCCTGTACGCCAACGACGTCTATAGACGACAAAAAACCCAGTCTTAATAAAGTGAAATAAAAACATTTATCGACTCTAAGCAACAACTTCTTTCGTAGGTATTTTTTTAAAAATTGTGCCTTGGCGCACAGGGCACGAAAATGCGTTTGTGCCGTGGCGTTCAAAAGGTTAAACAATGATGTAAGAAGACGAGCAAGACACTCTTCTGATGGTAAGAGATAACACTGCCCATATTCAGTACTGTGCTACCCAGTATTTTACAAAGATAAAATTCTGGGTGCTTGCGCCAACGCTTACTTGAGAGTCATAAGATGTTAAGACTCTTCAGCCCAGTAATTTCTACTAATATTATAACCGTGAAAGTTTGTAAGAATGGATGTCTGGATATCAAGAAGTTTGTTACTCTTTCACGCCTAAATGGGTGGACCAATTGAGTGTAGAGATAGCTGAAATTTTGTATAGAGATAGCTTAGACCCTGGAATAACACATTGGCTACATAAGTACTGCGGGTAAAACCGCTGGGCGCAGCTAGTATATTATATTTACCTAACATTTAGATATCTAGCTTATTAAGCTTCTTTGTAATGCAATAAAGTATTATTCTAATCTATTATTAGCATAATATTATTATAATGGTTTTAGAGATGATAAGGTCATAATGATTTTAGGTAGGTATTCACTAATTGCTCTTTTTGAAAAAATGAATATTTATTTAGGAAACTGGGTTTTATAATAAACAATTGTTAATTTTAACACATTTCAAGGTAAAATCTGCCCGTTTATTAACTAAAACAATCCTTGAATATATGCAAAAATTATTAAATAACGTGGAATTTAACAATTAGATCATTAAAACAAAAACAATTGGTGTTTTTGTTATTATTAATCTTGCTAATTAATTATGCAATGTTGTTATGACCGAAAATAGAGGTAGAAATGCATCCTATAGGAAATTTTGCAGGTAAGTGTTTACAAATGTATCCTTTTTGGCTCCAACCTTTTCGAGGTCACGGAACTTGAGGCGTCAGCCAGCTCTATCTAGCGTCCCCAGAAACCTCAAATAAAGGTTGCAAATAAGAGAAATGAGGAAGTAAACAGCCTTACTTGTAAAATGAGAAGCTGCAGACTACATCGTACTCCAAATCGCAGCCTTCTACCACACACTTCTGGGCAGTCATTTTGGTAGCAGGGCTTCTAACCAAAAATGGACTCTTCACTCTCACATCGTCGTATCACTCGCGAAACATATTGAAATCACATTTAGCGCGTAAACCAACTTTCAAACAAACTAATTTTGATGGATCCCTTGCAAAATTATCAATCAAATGTCGAAATTGACGTCCTGTCACGAAAAGTCGAAAAATTAACAAATGCGTCAAACGCGTGCCATGAAAATGGTGATGTAATTTTTTGGGCGGTAAAATGATCTGGCAACATTTTCATTAGTGACTCGATACAAAATCGATTCGGACGTTGGAGATTTATCGATGTTAGTTTTGATTTTGTGTTCAAAATTCAGTTTATTGTGATTATTTATTGATAAAAAAGGGACATTTGAATAATTTACATAAGTAAAAGCATTTTGAAATGAATTCTAGTATACTTTTCTAAAATTTCTTAGAAACATGTGCGATTCAAATCGATAAAAAATTATCGATACACCACGTTGAGTGTTGCTATACGATAAAATAGCGACATCATAGACTATTTTTACTTTTTCTGAAGGTGACACGCAATACAAAATAGGTCGAAATATACCGCCAAAATGCTCAAAATCAACAAAATAAGCCGAAAATTAATATATTATTATTTCAAATGGGCGTAAAATTTAGGTATAGTATACTTTTGCAATATAACATTGTCTAAATGGCAGTATTAAAGAAAAATCTATATATAAAGAAATTCATAGACAAGCACATAGAATCACAAAATATATGCGTACTTCCGGCGCATCTATACAATGCGTATTTTAAGTTTCCTGTGTAATTTTCAATCCATTTACTGAAACCTATTGTTTTTGAAACAATGTTAAGTTACTTTTGTGTGTAGATAACTTTAATTTTTTCAGTGTTTTTTATGATGATTGTGTCAGTGTCAATTTTGACCTTTGATTTGTCAATTTTACATGGATGACGGACGTCATCGTGACTTTATAGTGACGTCATATTCACTTTGACATTTATTTATTATTTAGGCTAGCGGCTAGGTCATCTACAAAGTAACTATACTTAGATTTTTCTATTTCTAGATATCTAACATGGCGCACTTCGCACGAAATTGCGTTATGACGTGGTGAACATATTTGCGCGAAATGGCGCTGGCCTATCAGTATCAAGTAGAAAAGCAATAAATAGTACTCATAGATTATGGAAGCTAGGCTACTGATATCACAGAAGTAATACAACTAGAAGTAGACATTTTATGTGTGAGTGTGATGGCAATAGGGAAAATTTGTGTGAAGAAAAAGGAGAACCTATTTTTTTCCGTCCCTTTCAGCGTGGCCTGTTTATGTTGTTTGTCAAACTCTGTCCAACTGCTTCACTTTGACAATAATAGGTACCTGTTTCGTTTTTTTTTCCAAAATTTTAAAGCAATTTGAGACAATACAATGTTATTCAACTAGTTTATGACCTAAAATATCAATATATCGCGCATTTTCATAAAATAATGAAAATCCGTAAGCTGTTTTTTGTCTCACACTCACAGGTGGCCACGATGATGTGACCCAGCTGACTGATCGTATGTGGGCTCAGTACGGATGATTAACATGACACTTATTATTATTCAAAGACATGACATTACATTTTCAGGCAACGTCTATAATGGTACTGCCCTATGTCCACACTATTCTACCTATGCCTAATTCAAGAAAATCTAAAGCCGGCTCCACTTGATACACACTGTTAAGAGCGTATATTATATTGAGTGACGCTCTCACGCTCGCACTCATTGACAAATTTTTAAATATTATATTGTCAAATAGTGCGAGCGAGATAGCGTCCCCCGATATATACGCTCTTAAATGGTCAAACTTTGTAATTATTCTAAGGGCTTGTCTTATTTCTATGCTGAGGGTCAAACAATAAAAGACATCAAAGGCATTTTGTTTAGAATTTGACAATGCGCCGCGCCCACATAACAATTAGGGAATAATTCCACAATGAAACACAAAATCCTTTATAAAACTTTATTTAGTTCACTTCTTTGCGTCAGGCTTGGCTTTCTTTGCAGCTGGTTTGCCCTCTTTCGCTGCCTTCTTTTTGGGGGGAGGGGGGGCAGTTTTCTTAGGCGCTGGCTTCTTAGGCTTCTTGGCCAAAGCGGCCTTGATGGATTTGCCTCTCTTTTCACGGAGTTTCAAGGCCTTGACGGCAGGGTCTGATTCGGGCAACTTGATCTGGAAAATTAACCTTTTTGTAGTAAAGATTAGGGGTGTTTTTTGTTCAGAACTGGGAATTTTGTTGTCAGAATGTGTCAACGTGTTATGTAATCATGGTATTCATAACCCAATGCTCTGATAGAGTAGTTTCATCATGAAAATTCAATAGACAAGAGTAAATTATTATGGTGGGATTTATCCCGCCTTCTAGGTTTGCTATCATGATCGCTTAAGGGCTTGTTCACGTGTACCCGCGGGCGCGGGCGCGGGCGCGAAATATCAAACATGACGCGCTATGAAAGTGTTCACGTACAACGCACGTGCGGTGTAAGCAAAGTCTGTCGCGCCCGCGCCCGCGTGTTATAGCGTGAACAAGCACTAAGCGGTTAATAGTCGCTGAACCTCTGTCTCGCTCGCACGACATAACTTATTGTCAAATAACAATTGATAAAATTTACTTTTTAAGCCCCGACGCAAAAACGACGGGGTGTTATAAGTTTGACGTGTCTGTCTGTCTGTCGGTCTGTCTGTCTGTCTGTCTATCTGTGTGTCTGTCTGTGGCACCGTAGCTCCCGAACGGATGAACGGATTTTGATTTAGTTTTTTTTTTGGTTTAAAAGTAGTTAGTCGGGAGTGTTCTTAGCCATGTTTGATGGAAATCGGTTCAAGATGGCCGCCGCTACAAAATGGCGGATTACTTTTTTCTTCCACGACCACCTCAATATGGGTATCAAATGAAAGGTCTTAACTAGCAGAATACAACCCACTATATAAATTTAAAAACCAAGATGGCCGCCACCACAAAATGGTGAATTACGTACTGCGTTGGGGGTTTTTTAAATTTTTAATTTAATTCACTTGTTGGAAATGTGTTAAATTGAAAATTTAGCTCATATTTTTATAAGTATTCCCAGTTTGCTACCTTAAATAACAACAATGGCATTCTCAATTATATGAAAAATATCTATATTTAAACATGCCTCAACCATTTTATAAAGTATCAAACTGGTTACACTTTAAAGTCTTGAAGCGATAAGCCCGCCAATTGGTACACCATTAGCGTTAATTGACGTGGTTGTAAAATGTACTTTTATATCTGGGTATCAATAAAAAATAAAAATATATTTAACTCATAAGAAAAAAAATTGGTATCATTGAATAGTATTAACAAAGTGTCATCCCACCATTTGTCTGTCCCTATGTGTCTTAGATCTTTAAAAGTACACAGCTAATTTTAATGCGGTTTTTTAATAGAATGTATAGTAGAGTAACACCATAACTATCTGTCAAGCGCGACGAAGTGCGCGCGGGTCAACTAGTCTTACTAATATAGTAAACGCGAAAGTTTGTAAGAATGGATGTGTGTTTGTTACTCTTTCACGCCTATATTTGTGGACTGACTGAGCTGAAGTTTGGTATAGAGATAGCTTAGACCTTAAACACATACTGCGTTATTACAAAACGCGGACTTACGCTAGTTCTGGGATTAACAAATGTCATTTGTTCGCTTAGTACCTTGGTGTAATCCTGGTACAATAGGGATGTTGACTAACTTTTGGAATTGGTTTTTATGATAGATAGACCCATTTCATACACGAATATCATATTTTTATGCAAAATTATATGATATTTCAATATAAAAATACGTAAATAAAAATGATTTTTTGAATTCTGGCTAAAACGTTCCGAACAGTCATCTGACAGAGCGTGACGTCACGCCACTGGCCTGTACTTACGCTTCCTAAGCAATGTTCCTGATTTCGACAAATTTTAATTATTCATAACTTAAAAACTACTGAACCGATTTTGATGTAACTTATACTGTGCTCTTAGTTGGTCAATATTTAAGCCAAAAATAAAGTCAATAACTAAAATGTCTCTGTGAAAATATAAGATCCATTTTGGTTATTGACTTTTTTTTGCTTAAATTTAGACCAACTTAGAGCACAGTATAAGTTGCATCAAAATCGGTTCAGTAGTTTTTAAGTTATGAATAATGAAAATTTGTCGAAATCAGGAAAATTGCTTAGGAAGCGTAAGTACAGGCCAGTGGCGTGACGTCACGCGCCCTGATAGGCGTGCGCATTCGCGTAATAATAAGTAAAAATTATTGAAATTAAAATTGATTTTATTCAATTTTGGCTTGTAAATAGGTCCTTAAAATGTGATTGTAGGTGTTTAAATACTGTCTTTTATGTGAAAAACATAACTTTATATGAATTCGTAACATGTGTCAACATCCCTATTGTTAGTCCACGTTTTGTAATAAATAAATATTTCAGGACAACACACAGCGCCACCTAACCCCAAGCTAAGCAACTTAATGCTTGTGTTATGGTGGTTAGGATAACGGATATAATACTAAGAGAGACGGATAGGCTATAGTACAGCGGGTAAAACTGCTGGGTGCAGCTAGTAAATAATAAAAACCATAATGAACTTACACCACGCTTCTCAGCAAGGGCCAGAGCTTTCAAGTTGCTCCTCCTGTCCTGATCGAGGACTGCCTTCCTCCTCATCACAGCCGAGTACGGATTCAATCGGAGCATCGCCCGAGTGTTGGTGATCGGGTTCAGCTTGCGAGTGGATCTGACTACACGTTTGCTGGAAATAATAAGATATATCTAATGTTAGAGGAAGAATGTGTTATACTTTGGTCAGTTTGTATGTGTGTCCGTTCAGAATGTGTCAACGTGTGGGTAATCATGGTAATCATAACCCAATGCTCTGATAGAGTGTTATCATCATTTTAATTACGTTTTCTTGACGTAATACTTATAGGAATATGTTATAAGTATAGGGTATATATGATTGGGTTCAGCTTGCGAGTGGATCTGACTACACGTATGCTGGAAATAATAAGATAAACTAATGTTACAGGACGAATGTGTTATATGTTGGTCAGTTTGTATGTATGTCCATTCAGAATGTGTCAACGTGTGGGTAATCATGGTAATCATAACCCAATGCTCTGATAGAGTATTATCATCATGAAAATTATGTTTTCTGGACGTAATACTTATAGGAATATGTTATAAGTATAGGGTATATATGATTGGGTTAAGCTTGTGAGAGGATCTGACTACACGTTTGCTGGAAATAATATGATATATCTAATGTTAGAGGAAGAATGTGTTATACGTTGGTCAGTTTGTATGTGTGTCCATTCAGAATGTGTCAACGTGTGGGTAATCATGGTAATCATAACCCAATGCTCTGATAGAGTATTTTCATCATACAAGATTCACTTTTAAACATAGATATACCTAACATAGGTAAATTTTAACCCGATAACTCCAGTTGTTCCAGAGTAAAAGGATTTTGAAAGATATACAAGTAATCTATTTAGATATAGTTTTTTCCTTGAGAGGTGTGAAACCCTTATACAGAGGCAAGATACGACACGCGCTATATTTATTGCAATGCCAAACTTGAGCTGGATCGGAAAGTGTCGGTTACCGCGACGACTCCCGCCAAAGTCATGTGCATGAAACTAATTGGAGCTGTCCATTTGCGGAACGCCTGTGCCTAAGGTTTAACCTTAAAGTTTATTTCTATGCCAGGTGTTATGGCATCTCTTTATGCTTTACAGCCTTTATCAGAAGTTGGTGGATCTTATCTTATGTCTTATTATTTTAGCGTCTTTGGTCTAGTCCCAGTATGTGCCATCTCTTTAGGCGCTTGATGTCATTGGCAAGTTTTGGCAACCCCAAATCGAAAAGCCATTAAATAAGAAGTTGAGTTGATGTTCTGTCCGCTCATCTAAAATTTCTCTGGCCAAGGTGTTGCTGTGATGGTCCAGCCTGGTTTTGTATTTTTTGCTGTATTTGGCGACTTCTTCCTTTACAGTTGGCATTTCCAGATATTCCTGTATTCTTTTTATTTTTGGTGATTTTTTTTATATTGGCAAGAATAAAATCATTTTACCTCTATTTAAAATACTAATAAATACATACTTGGGAGCGCGCAGCACCTTGCGGATCTCGTCAGACTTGAGCAGCCGTGACAGGTCAGTGTTGGCCATCTTGGGCTGGGGAAGGTTGAAGTTCTTCTTTTCCTTGGAGGGTGTCTTCCATGAACCGAACAGGGCATCTGGTTATAGGACACTTTATATTAGCTTTATAGTTTTTTTGATTGAGAAAATAAACTAACAATACTACAGCTACTACTTAAGCTTACGTCAAACTAAGCCGGTAAAGGGAACGTGATCCGGGGTCCGGGACGGAATTTTTGTAATGTTCTAGTTTGTACGTAACCTGTCACATATAAAGCGAACGCGGACAGGAACAAAATGAGACACGACCGCTTTACCGTTCCCTCCCGCTTCAGTGTGACAACTAATCAGTAAAGGTGCACATTGCATTGGGGTGTACCTTTTTGGTTCGGACATTTATTTGATCTGATTGTAACTCTTGATATCGCAAACTCTTTGGGTTTAAGCAAGTAATATACTCAATCTTTTGATATGCATTGTGCATAATGAACATTTGATCAAAGTGTTTTCCCCTTAATAGAGACAATACTACGAACACAAAACTACGAGGACACTCTAAGAAACTTATGAAGACCACACACACGAGCAACCCCGGCAAACACTTTTTACCAAACCGTGTCACTAAACAGTGGAACAATTTGCCCGAAACAGTTATTAATGCAACATCAGTGAATAATTTTAAAAATAGACTTGACAAACATTTAAAAAACCAATAAACACAAGTGCAGTGATATGCACGCATCAGCTCACAGAGCTGCTTGTGCATTATTAAATAATAATAATAATAATAAGAAAAGTTTTAATGGCCACATTCTTAGTTTTAGTCTACCTAGCAATTCAACTTAAATGTAAATTACCTATTAGCCTAAGTCATAGGCTAGATTGTAATATAAATAGAGAACAAAAAAAGCAATAATAAATTATTTGTTGTGCTCTAATATATAAAAGACAAAAACTCACCGAGCCTGTCGAAAGCAGATTGGGTCCAGATGATGAATCTGCCGACATGACCTCCGGGAGCCAGCTTGAGGAGGTTCAGCTTGTCCACATTCTGCATCTCTACTCCGGGGATGTTGCGGAATGCACGGGTTAGACCCTGGATAAGGATATTAGCAATTAAAGTAAAAGTAAAGTAAGGTAAATAAAAAATTATTGACATTCTACAATTAAAAATACATAATATATATAAGTTACAAGACAAAAGAACAAGGCATAAGTCTCTAAAACCAAAGTAGGTAGTTATATACTATGTACACATAATTTTTCTGTCAATTGGGATAGGCTCAGCTTAACGCTGCGCCACTATACACTATTCGGTATCCCTTTACAACTTACTCATAGAAACGAGTAGTTCATAACATATTCCGACGTCGCAAAAACCTAATGATTAAGATAAGATAAGATAAGATTTTTGAGATTATAGTATATATCTTTTTAAAAAAAGCTGTAGTAGAAACTATGCACCCGTGCACGCTATGAGAGCGTGTCCGGAACGCCTGTCGCTACGTTGCTGTAGCACTAAGTACGCAGTAACACGCGTCTGTATGGCACTGGCGCGCGTGGACATTTAGTGCATAAAAGACTATAATTTTAAATTCATCGGGGGTAGACTTCCTTTGCAGGAGGTCGACTAGGTGGGTACCCCAACAGTGTCAGTTATTCTACCGTCTGAGCGGTGATGTGCAAACATCACTGTGCTCCGGTAGGAGGGCACTGTAGCTAGTGAAATTACTGGGCTAAAGAGTCTTAACATCTCATGACTATTGAGTAGGAAGCGTTGGTGCAGTGCTCCTAGAATTTCACATAATTGTGAAATCCTAGGTAACACTGTACTGATTATGGGCAGCCGTTATCTCTTAACATCAGGAGAGCGTCTTGCTCGTCTTCTACTTCATCACATAAAAAGTTGTGAAATCCTGGCACTGTTCAGATAATGGGCAGCGTTATCTCTTATCATCAGAGCGTCTTGCTCGTCTTCTTACTTCAATGTACAGTCAACTACAAAGAGATGTATCCATGTTAGACTTACAAAATGAAGTAAATTTTCATTTGCCACAATGAACTACCCTTGGTTCGTGACATTTCTAGTAGCAATCAAACTTTATATTATCGTCGACTCGTTTAATATGCAACAATGATGTATCCCACTACTTTTCCTTAGGTGATACATAATAATAGCATTTGGTGGATACTGAAAATGTCACGAAGGGTAAATAATTTTTGCATACTAAAAGTTCCTTCATTTTGTAAGACTAACATGGATACATCTCTTTGTAGTTGACATATATAAACAAAGGTACAGTGCCACATACAGACATAAAAAGAGCAATCAAGCTTATAATACTCTCCTTTTGTGTCGGGAGTAAAAAATACATATTCATCATGATTTAGTGAAAGTTTAGATGAAATCTGAAGGTATTTAGTTACCTGATCCTTATGGTAGACGATCAGAGGTCCCTTGCGTTGAACGCGACGACGGTTGCGCATTTTACCCTTCCCGGCGCGAAGGCGTTGAGATTTGTACACCTATGGACAAAAAATAAACGATATACAAAGATAATTAATGGAACTAGGCGTTACTTTGCGGAAATCCATCACAACAATTATTAGTTATCATTTAATATTTAGTGTTAATTCCGCTCTAAATTTGTGAGTCTAACTAAGTTTGCGGCGGGTAACACAGGGAGGGGAGCTTAACATAAAAGACGTGGTAGGTGTTGTTTTGCTTCACTCCCTGTCCAGCGGTCGGCTAGTGAACATCTCTCTGAAGATGCCTCGTGTAGAGGCGAAACACGTGTCAGCGTTGTAGTCTATTTTTGCGTAGCGTCCGGCAGCGGTTTGTCATCGTTGTCGTCGTCGTTTCGTATCCTTTGTTCTAGCTAAGTTTCGCGTAACCACATAACTAACACTAACAAATAGTTATAACCCTTAATGCATGCATATGCGGGAGGGCGGGTGGTGCACTCGGTGGTGGAATTAATACTAATTACTATTTTGGTAACGTTTGAATTCCTCGCCGTCTCTTAAAACTTAGTTAGACTCACAAATTTAGAGCGGAATTAACACTAAATAATAACTAATAATTGATATACAAAGATATTCTTACGAAGAGGAAGATATTCTAAATAACACTAGCTGAGCCCTATGGTTTTACCCGCTGTACAGTAGTAGCCTATATGTTATTCTAGGGTCTAAGCTATCTCTATACCAAATTTCAACTCGATCGGTCCAACTGTTTAGGCGTGAAAGAGTAACAAACACACATCCATAAATTTATTACAAACTTTCGTTTATAACATTAGTATAGAATTAAAGAGAAACTTGACAAAACCGTGTCGCCAAGTGGGCATTATGACAATGTATCTGGAGTCAAATCACAATTTATAGGTTGCGTGGCCAACCTATATGTTACAGTTTCAGGTCGCCGAGCTTACTACACATGCAACATGAGCTGATGACTGCCTCCTACATATCTTATTATAGGAAGATCCACAGTGAAAATTAATATTCAACATCTTTTTATTTCCTTTTCATGTAATGTCATAAATATTGTCTTCTAAGGTCTATATCAAAATCAGTATGTAACCAATAGTGATTGTTGTCAAAAGAAGTTAATATTGTCCTAAAATTTGTACATGCATCAATAATGATGACATGTTTTTGATAATTCGGGACATTTTCTCATTAAAACAAAATGAAAGTTGCTAGGAGTCTTACATTGAAAATTTTGCAGTATAATATGAAAGAAGTTTCTGTAGTATATTATATTATGAAAGATATAAGTAGGCCGTGTCAGCATACGGCGAAGCGCCAGAAATAACGCAGAGCGGCGCTTTCAGCTGTCATCGGCGGGGCCAGCAATCGCACTCATTACAATTTAATCCCTATTAAATACGTGTTTTAAATTATTGCTCACATTGACAACATGTATTGTATATTATAGAGGCACCAGTTGATTTCTAATGCATAAGTTTCCAAGCACTTTTGTGAGCATCAAAGACCTGAGTCACTCATGACAATACTCTTAGAAAATGAAAGATTATGGAGGATATTAAAGAAACTGGACCATACCTTCAAAACATCAGACCAAGCCTTGATGCGCCTGAGGAAGATGACAGCCTGTTTGGTCTTGTTGATCTCCTGGACCTTGTCGGAGACCACCAGGGGAAGCTCCGGCACCTTTTCGATGATGTGACCTGATGATGGACGAGGAGGAATTATTACTACTATATTTTATCAGGATTTTAGTTTAAATAACTGCTTTTAGTTATAGGATATGTTAAGTAACAATAGTTCATGACCATAAAATTGGATAATTTTATGATATGTAGACTGTAAGACATAATATTATGTTATTTATATCAAAGACGTTTCTGGCGCTTCGCCGACCGCTGTCGCGGTGTCTTTTTTTTGGCCTTAGCGTTAGGTTCACTGATCTAAATTTGAGATCGAGTTGATTTTCATGATAATTTGTATTAATATTTTTTTGTATGTAGTAGAAACTATGCACCCGTGCACGCTATGAGAGCGTGTCCGGAACGCCTGTCGCTACGTTGCTGTGGCACTAACTCCGCAGTAACACGCGTCTGTATGGCACAGGCGCGCGTGGACATTTAGTGCAAATTAAACACGATTCAAAAAGGAGTCAGTATCACCATCATTGTTAACCCATATCTTCCTACTGCTGGGCAAAGACCTCCTTCCTTTAGTGTGATCTTTGTATGGAGCATGGCATACCGCCATTATTACCGATACATTAAGTGTAGAATTTTCTTAGGAGTGTCGGTTAAGTAATTAAAAAGCCCCAGTTTACCCCGGCTTGATCGGTATAAGTGTGATATAGATATTGGGTCCTTCGAGCCGAATTCACAACCTACTTCTAAGGCGTTTTTCCTAGTTTACCCCTAGCTACAGGCATAAAAAGGTGATCAAAGATTGTGTTGGTATATCCAATTAACACTCTAAGAGTAACCTAGACACTGGTCCTTCGAGCCGGATTCACAGCCTACTAGTAAGGTGTTAACCAGTTTACCTATATAAATATCTAGGTCTCCGCAGGTTCACTGCACTGTACCAAAGGAGATGTTCGTATATCCAAGGTTATCATTCTAAGAGTAATCTAGACATTGGTCCTTCGAGCCAGATTCACAGCCTACTTGTAAGACCTTTAATTTACATCTACCTTCAATCGGTCAAGTGTTATCAGGGTTATCACAGGGGTATCCTCTGCGAACACCTAATTATTTAGTTACATATACCTAGTCAGGTCATAAATTCTGTCACATGTTTAATATAAAATTATTGGAACAAGTTTATTTATTATGTAACCATTTATATACCAAAATGAACTTAACAAAACATAGATTCTTATGACAATAAAGTTTATTCAAAATGACCTCCGTGATTTTGAATACAGGCCTTCAATCTGCGCGGCCAGTCGTCTATCGCAGCACGAACGAGGTCCATGTCAATATCGGCTGCTGCCTTAATCAAGGATGTCTTGAGTGACTCCAAATTGGGATGAGGCTTTGAGCACGCCTTTTCCTCCAAGTGTTGCCATATCTTGTAATCTAACGGACTCAAATCTGGACTGGAGGAGGGCCAGTCTTCGTGCCGGATGAAGTCGATTTCACGCGCCGCCAGCCAGTCTTGTGTGCTCTTCGCTCTATGAGCTGGCGCCGAATCTTGTTGGAATACCCAGTGCCTGTTATTGAACATGGTATGAGAAACAGGTTCCACAAGGTTCGTCAGGACTGTATTTTGATACACAACTGCATTCGTTTTTACACCTTTCTCACAAAAATGTACCTCTGTTAAGCCCCAATAAGAAACTCCCAACCATACCATGAGCGAGGATGGAAAATGACCTCGTTGGACACGCGGAATACGGTTGCTCGCTTCTTCACTACTGTGTGCGTACACCTTATCATTTTGTTTGTTGTAGCTCTCTTCTACGGTAAAAATTTTTTCATCCGAAAAAAGAATTTCTCGATATTTTTTTCTCGCGTACCGCTTCAACAAAGCGCGGCATCTCTTCAGTCTCAGGTCCATTAGACGAGCATTTAAACGATGTCCTGTTTTTTTTCGATATGCCCGAAGCCCTAAGTCTTCATTTAACACCCTTTTCACCGTGGTTCTGCTTAACCCCATCTGAAGGGCCAACAGTTTCTGCTTACGTTTGGGATTTCTTTGAATTCGCGCCTTCACAGCTTTTATCACTGCTGGAGTCCTAACAGACCGAGGGTGACCACTTCTTGACCTGTCATCTACACTAGAGTCTTCATTGTATCGTTTGATGGTACGATAAACGAATCTTTTGGTTATATTCAAATTTTTCAGTGTGTCAAAAATTTGAATTGGCGCGTAACCGCAACGATGCAACGCAATAACTGCAACACGGTCTTCTTTAAGCGTCCACTCCATATTTAAAAATGAGTAAAATTTTAAAAAGTATACATTTTTATTTTCATGAACAATTCGAAATTCGAATTCAATAAACTTTTTTGTGGCCAGCATTCTAAAAGAAAAGTTTTTACTGTGTGACAATACTTATGACCTGACTAGGTATAAGGTGTTAACTGATTTTACCTCTAGCCTGTACCAAAGCGGGCACTCCAACTACTTGGTATATCCAAAGTTATCACTCTAAGCGTGGTCTAGATATTGGTCCTTCGAGCCGGATTCAAAATTTACTTTAAAGGCGATAATAACCATATCATGGATTTAGATAACATAATATCTATAGTCTAAATATATAAAAGGAAAGAGTGACTGATCAACGCACAGCCTAAACCGCTGGATGAATTGGGTTGAAATTTGGAACATAGATAGGATTTATGTCGTAGACCTCTGCTAAGAAAGGATTTTGCCATGAGGGCAAAGCCGTAAACAGAAGCTAGTATATAATATAGCTAATTCACTCAACTGGTAGAAGAATAACTCAAAACTTCTCTCTGCTAAAAAAAAAAAAACTGCTTTCTCCACATTGAAAGACACACTTTCCATCGCATGGGATGTGGTTAATCGTAGGCCTATTAAGTATAAAAACCCCAGTTTACCTCTAGCCTGTACCAAAGCGGGTACTCCGGCGGCGGCGACGGCGGCTGCGACGGCGGCGCGACGCTGGCGTAGGTTGACACGGCGGTGCCAACGGCGCCACGGCTTGGTCGGCGCGAACATACGACCGCCGCGGCACATGTTGCCGAACGCACCTTGGCCGGACCTATGGGAAAATGAGGGATTAGAGACTATGTTAGAATAAGAATTTGTTAATTCATGGATTTCAGGTACATAATTGGACGGATCATAATGTAATGCAGAAATCTTTTCCAGAAGTAATAAATAATTACAATAATGACTTATAAACAATAATGCCTTTGGTTACATTGTATGTAGTATGCATGACTATTTATATTTTGTATTCAAATAATTCATTTATGCTATAAAAATCTTTCTCTGCTAACCAGTGCATCAATTTAAATTTAAACACACTTTAAATTATCTCTTATTAATTTGATGAAACGTCGAGGTTGGTTTTATGTTTTTTGTAAAACTATGATTAAGTGCAAAACCTATGAAATGTGTGTTGAGTACCTGACTAATCAAATTAATATTACATAAGATTTAGGTATTTTCAATAGTCATTTGGGCTTCTCTAGTATATTACTTCACATTGTTTTACAAAAGACATTTATTAGCACTACAAAAATTTTACATGTACCATTTTATCAACACAACGCAATACCAAAAAGTAAAATCTATCGAATAAGGAAGTCTACTTAACTAGAGCAGTTTGTTAAAAAAATGTATGAAGCTTTACAAAACCAACAACAGAATGCCGATGGTCTTATCCAAACAACAATTTCTTTACCCCGAACTATCGTGACTCTCAACACAATATGTGCTGGGAGTAAGGCGTAGGGGGATATTGAAATGCCTTCTTTTTTTCACGTCAAGACTTTTATCAGATTTGTTGTATGATAAGCGTTTGGCGTGGAATGGGTATGGTATGGTCCAGTACGGTCAATGTACATTCTATGCTATATGATTATGACAAATAATATCACATTTAGACAAATAATATCACATCCCCGCACAAAAAATAATAAATCCTACTAAATAGTTACCTGTGGGTACCACCACCACGGACACGGGGGATACGAGCGACGGCGCGACCGGTACCCCATGACTCGGCACTGGTTTGGTGACCTGTTGACATATACATATTGTAAGCAAATTGTTTGATTCGGGGCTGGTTTCCGCAACTAGGCCACTAGGCACACACATTTTTGTAAAATTACTGGGCTGAAGAGTCTTAACATCTTTTGACTCTCGAGTAAGAAAGGTTGGCCCAAACAATTTGCCAGAATTTTTCCTTTGTAAAATCCTGGGTGGCACTGTACAAAATGGGCAGTGTTATCTCTTAACATCAGGAGAGTGTCTTGGTCATATTCTTACTTCAATGTATATAAAAAAAAAGGTCAAGTACGAGTAGGACTCGAGCACCGAGGGTTCCGTATAAACCTACGGCTTTCTACGGAACCCTAAGGAAAAGTGGGTATAATATTATATACTGTAGGTTTTGATTCCCTTGTGAGTACTTGCGAGTTTGAAAATATGCGGCTAAAATTGCTGTTTCTTTTGATTGCGTTGACATAGATGTTTGATTTTTTTACAGCTTAAAGTTATTATAAAGCTGAGTATTTGGTATGAATTTCAATTTAATACCTGTACGCGTTCTTGAGGAAAGGGGTAGCAAATACAAAATTATTAAAAATATTTTGTTATATGATGTAACTAAAAATTTACAGTTTTCGCAATTTTTCCTGTGCCTAAGATTTAAGACGTTGCTGCGTACCAAATTTCAAGATTCTGAGTTAACGGCAAGTACCCTGTAGGTTTTGATTCCCTTGAGAGTAGTCGCGAGTTAAAAAATATGGCTAAAATTGCTGTTTCTTTTGAATGCCTTGAGATAGAGGTTTGATTTTATTACAGTTTAAAGGTATTATAAACCTTAGTATTTCTTATGAATTTCAGTTTAATACCTGCACGCGTTCATGAGAAATAAGGTAGTAAGTATGAAATTATTAAAAATATTTTTTTATATGATGTAAATAAAAAAATATAGTTTTCGCAATTTTTCCTTTATTTGTGCTCTAAGGAGTTGCTTCGTGCCAATTTTCAAGATTCTACGTTCACGGCAAGTACCCTGTAGGTTTTGGTTTTTTGAAAGTAGTTGCGAGTTTAAAATTGCGGCTAAAATTGCTGTTTCTTTTAAATGCGTTAACATAGAGCTTTGATTTTATTACAGTTTAAAGGTATTATAGAGTTGAGTATTTGATATGAATTTCAATTTAATACGTCTACGCGTTCATGAGAAAAGGGGTAGTAGGTATAAAATTATTCAAAATATTTTTTTATATGATGTAACTAAAAATGTACAATTTTCGCAATTTTTCCTTTATCTGTGCTCTAAGGAATTGCTTTTTACCAAATTTCAAGATTCTACGTTCACGGCAAGTACCCTGTAGGTTTTGGTTTTTTGAGAGTAGTTGCGAGTTTAAAATTTCGGCTAAAATTGCTGTTTCTTTTGAATGCGTTAACATGGAGGTTTGATTTTATTACAGTTTAAAGGTATTATAGACTTGAGTATTTGATATAAATTTCAATTTAATACGATTACGCGTTCATGAGAAAAGGGGTAGTAGGTATAAAATTATTCAAAATATTTTTTTCATATGATGAAATTAAAAATTTATGGTTTTCGCAATTTTTCCTTTATTTGTGCTCTAAGGAGTTGCTTCGTGCCAAATTTCAAGATTCTGAGTTCACGGGAAGTGCCCCGTAGGTTTTGATTTATTTGGTAATGTCGAAAATTTGCTGAAATTTGCGACATATTCGACTATATCTTTTGATTGCGTTGGCCTAGAAGTTTGAATTTTTCACAGCTCTAAGAAGCAATGGACCTTAGTATTTCCTATAAATTTCAGCTTGTTACCTCCACGCGTTCCTGAGAAAAAGGGTCTTGACAGACAGACAGACGGACGGACGGACAACAAAGTGTTCCTATAAGGGTTCCGTTTTTTCCTTTTGAGGTACGGAACCCTAAAAACTGCCCATTTTGCGTGTGGGTGGAGTGTTGTATCACTCAAGTCACCCAAGCTCCTTGACAATTCTCAGTAAGCCTTGTAGGTTACTGACGACCTCGGAGATCCGAGGTGCAGTGCCCTGTATTGAGCTACTCCTGGGCATTTAATATATTGGCTACGGCGCCGTTTTATAGAACTATCCCAGGTGCCTGAAATTAATTTTGTATGGAAAAATCCTTTGAACAACATTTGTGTTTTTGCATAATTCATAATGTTTTTCACCAGTCAATGTGTTAAGAATGACGTGAGCTTGTGTAAACTATTATTTCACCAATAAAGAACTGGTAGTGAATGATAATCACAAGGACAACTAAATATGAACAAAGAATTTTGTGGGTGAGAGATTACTGTAGTAGAAACTATGCACCCGTGCACGCTATGAGAGCGTGTCCGGAACGCCTGTCGCTACGTTGCTGTAGCACTAAGTACGCAGTAACACGCGTCTGTATGACACAGGCGCGCGTGGACATTTAGTGCAAATTAACAAAAAAAATATATTATTGACCACCAGTTCTTCTAATTTTCCCATAAGATAAATAATATTGGAACGAAGTTCCTTATCGCGCGTTGTGAAAGGGGGCTAGACGGAAAAAATTCTAACGAAAAGTTGTCACGACTTTTGCTATAGTAAGCTAGCTGTGCGGCGTGCGCATGTTTCTCTGTCTGTCTCTCTCTCTCTCTTATAGAAAGCAAGCCAGATATTTTCATTTCTTTTTCGCATTGAACAGCGTGGTGTCGCGACGATTATTTTTGTTGAGTGTATACAGGTTTTTTGTAAATAATAAATTGTGTAAATCGTGGGAACTTCGTTCCATCCGGGTGTCCCTTGACACCTCTCAAGTTTTGTCATTTTTAGTAATATAAGTAGCATTTTTTTTGCTACTGTAAACCACCCTATCCTACTAATATTATCAACGTGAAATTTCATATATGAATGTAAGATTGTTACTCTTTCTCGCCTAAACGGGTGGGCAGATTGAGCTGAAATTTGGTACAGAATTAGCCTAGACCCTGGAATAACAAAAAGGCTACAGTACATCGGGTAAAACCGCTTGGCACAGCTAGTATAAAATAATGTTGCTTCCCGTATCGTCTGTCCCTGTATATGCTTACAGCTGTAAAGAAAGAAAGAAAGAAAAAGTTTTATTTACGACAAATTACAGCATTAAGGTACATAAAACAAAGTAAGTATATAAGATTTGCCGCAAAAAGGCCCCAGCTCAGCATATGTAGGTTCAATAAAGGACCTACGCTGGTCTTCCGCTGGCACCAACGGCAGTGACATCACGGCCAGGTTAACAATAAACATACAATGACATAAAAAAAAAAAAACAATACATAATATTCTACATACAAAATTAAGACCAAAAAACATTTTTGAAATTACAGAAAGAAAAACTTAAATAAACAAACGGTAATAAAAAAATCAAAGCCATGTTAATATACATAATACAATATAAAGTGACAAATGCGCTAATAAAATGATAATATTAAGTAAAAGATATAGTACTTTATGGGTATAGTTTTTTGAAAATAAATAAATAGAATAACTGTAGTGTCATAAGTAAATTATGCTCAATTAAATATTTAAATATTATATATAATAAATAATATAATTACGAAATCGATAATTATTATTAATGTAGCTCCGATTCAGATTGCACTCGTTTCGAGTCTCAGGTTTTCCTGACTTGACTGGTGATCCTGAAGGAATTTCTTCAGTTTCACCCTGAAACTGTGCAGACTATGAAGGGTCCTTATAGGCGGAGGAATATTGTTCCAGCATTTAGATGCAGCATAGCGGAAACTACCCCTAAAAGAGGCTGAGCTGTTGCGTGGAGTAGCAAGTTGCATCACGTACTGCGATCGCTGTCTGCCCTTGGAAGACCATGATAGCTTTGCAACATATATGGGGCATTTCAAGTGAAGCGGACAACGAAAAAAAGGTGAGGTTTTGAAAATTGTTCATATTGGGCATATTTATACTTCTAGGGGATATGAACATGTTTGCGTATTTTTTTTTTTTTTATTTGATTTTTTTTATGAAGATATGGGGTTCTATAGAATTGACCAAAATGACGTAAGGGTTCCTTTGAAATTGTATTTTCGTATTGAAGATATTTATTTTAAAATATTAAATGTATTTTGTTTTGTAGATAATTGACTGTTCTTTTTGACTTTTAAATCACATTCCAAATTTGAATTTTTTTTCTAGTGTTAAACCGGAAGTGAGTATTTCAAATGGATTTTTGGATAACTTCGACCAATTTAATTTTTAATTTTTTTATGCCAAAATATAGCTCTATAGTTACTAATTTTACCATAAAAATTGTAGAATGGGATGAGAATTACTTTAGGAGATACAGCAATTTGAATACGTACATGTCACTCTGAGCGTGACTTAACGTTGCCTGTTGAAACCTATCGGTGATATAAAAATACATTTAAACGTTGATTATATTTAAATCTTATGATTATGTATAACTATCTTGCCCATTTGTGCCATTATGAAGTCATTTTATTTAAATTAAATTAAAATTTGTTACTTTTTACTCTATCACGTTTTAAAGGGTGCACCGATTGAGTTGAAATTTGGTATATGGATAGCTTAGACCATATTATAATAACATGTTAGTTACTGACGGTTGAAAACGGTTTGGCGCAGTTAGTTTAAAAAAAAAATCTGAACAACAGAGTGTGTAGAAAACAGTGGAATGTAAATTAGTTTTGGAGATGTGTAAATAATAACGTTTTTGGGTTACAAAATAGTTGATGATAATGGAAATCGTCGTCAGACAAATTTTTTGGTGTTCTCTATATCATCTTTGGAGCAGTTATAAATCATTATTTTATTTCAAATTTAGATATAATATAACTTTATATACGAATAATCTTAGGGTCTAAGCTATCCACATACCAAATTTCAACTCAATCGGTCCACCCGTTAAAACGTGATAGAGTAACAAACATCCCTACTTACATACAATCTTAAGCTTTTGTAATATTGCTAGGATCTTGGTATAAAATGACTTCATAATGGCACAAATGGGCAAGATAGTTATACATAATCATAATATTTAAATATAATCAACGTTTAAATGTATTTTTATATCACCGATAGGTTTCAACAGGCAACGTTAAGTCACGCTCAGAGTGACATGTACGTATTCAAATTGCTGTATCTCCTAAACTAATTCTCATCCCATTCTACAATTTTTATGGTAAAATAAGTAACTATAGAGCTATATTTTGGCATAAAAAAATTAAAAATTAAATTGGTCGAAGTTATCCAAAAATCCATTTGAAATACTCACTTCCGGTTTAACACTAGAAAAAAAATTCAAATTTGGAATCTGATTTAAAAGTCAAAAAGAACAGTCAATTATCTACAAAACAAAATACATTTAATATTTTAAAATAAATATCTTCAATACGAAAATACAATTTCAAAGGAACCCTTACGTCATTTTGGTCAATTCTATAGAACCCCATATCTTCATAAAAAAAAAATCAAATACGCAAACATGTTCATATCCCCTAGAAGTATAAATATGCCCAATATGAACGATTTTCAAAACCTCACCTTTTTTTCGTTGTCCGCTTCACGTGAAATGCCCCGTATGTTGATGCAGTTTTCATTAATAGTGTAATTTAAGAGGAAGGTTTATATTATGTGTAATACATGCATAATATAGTAAAAAAACACTGATTATTTATATTAAGCACAACAAATTGTGCACAGGTCATTTAGCTTAGAATAATGAAAGAATACACATTTGTGAAACACACTACATACATAGAGGATAAAAGAGAACAAAAAAATCAACAAAATTAACGTACCAGCCTCCTTGCTCACGCTGTAAGGCTGCCTGGCGTTCTTAGACATGGAGACGTGGACATCGTTGACCAAGTCCGGGCGGATGGGCGCCTTGAACACGAACGGTAACGGCAGGGAGGCATCCTTCACCACCTCACTCTTCTCTGTGTACACCGACACAAGCGGTCGGGCTACTGATAAACTCTGGAAGAAAAAATATTTTTTTTTATGTAATAGGTGACAAACAAGCAGACGGCCCACCTGATGGTGAGTGGCTACCGTCGCCTATGGATACTTGCAATATCAGGGGTACCGCTGGTATATTGCCTACCTTTCAAGACTATTCACTTGCCTTGAATTATCAATGATTCAAATAATCTTTTATTTACTTTCACCTGTCTGTTATCAAATCTTGGAAGTTAATTTGATCCACTTCCCGATGTCTGATTGAGCTGAACTTTTGCATCCCGATAAGGAGCTGATCTAATGATAGAGCTCGAAGGTGGCCATAGGAACTCCGTAATTAAATGGCGCAACCCCATCAAGGTTGGGCTCATTTGATTAGTCTTGATGAGTAGCTAGATAGTAATAATAATAAAAGCTTGTTTTTTAAGTTTTTTTTTAAATTTCACTTGCTTTATTCCCCTCTTTATCTGCAATCGGCTTTACAGCTTTTATCAAATTTGTTCTCAGAAGTTGGTGGAGTAAATTGGAGCCATTCAGTAACAGCACCAAAGATTATAATCTCATTCTTTTAGCGTCTTTGGGCTAGTCCCAGTATGTGCCATCTCTTTAGGCGCTTGATGTTCTGTCTCTCGTCTAAAAGTACTCTGGCCAAGATGTTGCTATGATGATAACTTATTATTATTATTGTGATCTAGTTTAAGGGGTTTTTGCTTCAAAGCTATGATAATTTTAAGAATGCATTAAAGAAATTTTTGCTATCTAAGACATACTACACGATCAATGACTATCTATCAGAATGACATTTATAAAATATTATCTGGAACTCTTATAATTATTAATATACTTATTGTTGACATTGAAATTTAAAATTTGTAAATCCAACAATCTGAATATGAGTGTGATTTTTCCTTTTGTTAATTTTAACTTTAACAATATAAAATTGTGCATTAATAAATTTTTGCATGCCTGACGGTGAGACATGGAGTACTTATAATTTCTAACAATAACATCTGTAAACCTGTATACCCATGTGTGCAAATAAATGATTTGTATTTGTATTCAACCATTGCTGATCTATTGCGACACCCACTTGAGCTATTGTTCACTCCCTAAACCTGTAGCTTCTAAGAACTTCCAGATCTTCAAGGGGGTGGTTTGTTGTATCTCATCTGGAAGCATCATTTGTCGTCCTAGATGGATACTTCTATAGAACATGAGTGGTCTGCAGTTGATGAGAATGTGCATTGCCAATAATGACTTGCAAAAGTGCTCTTTTGTAGCTAACCTAATAGTAAATGAATTTAGGTAGGGTAAATGATTGTTGAGTTTCAAAAATTATTAAACCGGTTTGCTTTTAGACATTGGCTGTGGCCATTATTTTAGGACTAACCTCGTAAAAGATTTAATGATTTAAAAACGTATCTTGGGGAAAAATAATTACTTACGAAGATATAGGTATAAGCATGACCAGCAAGGTAAATTAATGTAATATTAAATAAATGACCAGCAAGGTAAATAAGGGCAGTCAATGTTTCATTCCAGATTTTTCAAAAAAGTACGGTAAAGTAAATCATTTATTTGCAAGAATGTTGGTACATAAGATCTTAAAACTTAGTTTAGCGCCTAAACACTCTGCCTCTTTGAGGCGTGCAAAATTTATAATTATGGCAAATTACATAGTTAATTAATATTAGATTCCATTATATAACATAATAAACATCGATTTTAATCATATCACTAAGGAAAAGGAACAAAAAAATGCAAATAATATTATGTCAGACAATGTACTTATTGGATTCTTTTTGTATTCCAAACTATAAATTAGTGCTGTGAAGCATTTCAATAGATTAAAAGATATAGAATAGAGATAAAGAATATTATAATAAATGGAAGACTAAGATTCTAGTTAAGTATTACTGTGAGTCAAACAAATAAAAATTTAATGAGATTCTTCATATAACATTTGAACTATAATATCATTGTTGGGCAGGGCCGTGGCTGTTTTCGGTAACGATTTTTACTACCGGGTAGGTTTTATAACCTAATAATCTCATCAAAGTTCTCAGAACTGCTATTTCCTGAATTTCTAACCTCAAAACTTCGACCATAAATTGGGTGATAATTTATTGATATTTACACAGAAATACACTGATAATACTTCATGAAGTGACTAGGCAAGCTGCTGAAGAAGATATATAAGTGAATATTAATTGTAAACATGACGAAAACGGCATTATCACAACGCTTTCACCACACGCCAAAACATGAAAGTTATACACAAAATCGAACTATATTTCTCACTATTATATCGTATTTCACATGTTAACGCACTTAATTCGCCGGAACAATGCACAAACTTACGAAAAATGTTCATATTCTCGTCTTTTCGATAATGTGTGATCAAACACGTGTTGGCGACATTGTGAGATTTGCGTAAAATGTATTCACTTGCACTTGGAAAATACGTTGCACTTTACATCGATATGATGTTTTATAACGTTTTCATCGACTAAAACTTACCATTTCGCTATATGAGCGAAGAAATTCCTCCTAAAAAACACTATAGACGGCGGTAAAGACCATCCGCCATGCCACGGAGGAGTGAAAAGACCGGAAATCAGAATTTTTCTTTGACACTAGAAATAGTTACTTGCCAGTTTCAAAAAAGTGATCCACAGTCTAAATTTATCAAATGAATTATGATTTATCAGCAAAAACTAATCACCAGCGCAAAATTACCAAAAATAGAATTAAATTAGACATTGTTTTTTACTTTCAAGTTTTCAAGACGTTAAATCATACATTATAACGATTTAATATTGTATTTAAAAAGCTAGGCGGAAGTTAATCTATTTCATAGACAATCTCAGTGTGACCCGCATCAATATATTATTTAGGAAAGGCCGCGAAATCAAATATTTTTAAAAACGTCAGATATCAAACAATGGTGTAAATATTTTTATTATATCAATTATTTAATCCTGCGAGTAAATTTATTACAAATTATGTGAAACAGGAAAACCTTCGTAAGACAGTCCAACATTCGAATTATTAACATTAGTATCATAGTATTTTTAATGAGCACACGTTATGGATGAACATAAGGCAGTTTGCAGCCATGAATCTGATTCAGACCAAAATCCGAATAAAGAAGAGCTTACTGAAGCTATTATACCTACCAAATCAACCACAATTCCAGAATCAGCAAAACCTTTTACCATAATATCATCACCTAGCTGTACTACTAACGCTTTAAATCGACCGATTCGAACCTCTGTCCCCTTAATCATACGTCCGTCCTTTCAAAATCCTATAGTATTTCAGCCAAGTAACCTAATGTCTCCAAGATCTTCAACAATATCCAGCCAACCAGTGTCACTATTCCTCCAAGCGCTGTCTAAATTAAACGAAAACTCCCTGAGTGCAGCTCTGTATAACTTAAAAGTTATGGAAAAGGAGAAGGGATTAGCATCAGGGGATATAACTCCTCCTGATTCTCTAACAAGTGCACCTCCTTCATATTCTTTTGTTTTAAGACAAATGGCTGCGCGGCGAAGACCAAGGCTTATGGGAACCTTCATACCATCTCCTTCTTTTGTTCAACACACGCCCCCTCCCACTTATGGCACGGCTTTTGATATTTACGTTGATAATCCTATTCCTCGACCCACACCAAGAGTCTACGAGTTTGGATTCACGTCTATCCCAGCGGTTTGCCCAGAATGTGGCTTTACAGGCATGACATTAACCACAAGTAAAATAACACTGTGTACACACATGTCTGCGTTTATCCTATGCCTGTTTTGTTGTTGGATTTGCGCACCGCTACCGTATATTTTGCAATCTTGTAAAGATGTTTACCATTATTGCAGAAATTGTAGAACGTTTTTAGGCATGTATTGTCCTTCTAACCCTGAGGGGTAACTTTTGTAATAAAACTTAAACGCTTGAATGAAATTTTATGGGTTTTTAATTATATATTAGCAGCTTATGATAAAAATATTATGTTGTACGTATAATAGTGTACGGAATTCAAAAAGGATCCAATGTAATTTAAATGGGTTTTGGAACCCTAATTTTAACAGTAAGGTCATAGACAGAAATTATTTTTTTTATTATCAAAACTTATTAATATATTCGAAGAGAAAAATTTATGAAAAAGGGCGGGAAATTTCGTGTGCAGCGGACGCGGTTGTTTTCAGTCTTTTAGGAAATATTAATTATATAGGAAAGGATTGGAGTTTTTTAAAGTTAATTTAGTTTATTTTATGTAGATTTAGTTACTTTATTTGTTTATTAGTTTATAGATAGGTGTGTATATATTGGTAAGTGAAATTTTTTAACTTTCTATAATGGGCGATCCTCCGGATCCGCCCGATGACCCCGGAGGTGGTTTGTTTCATAACTCGCAACATGATATACTTGTACAAACTCCTAAACTTGTTTCAAACAAGAATATTTATGTATCAAACTCAACTCCGATGGATATGTTGATCACGGCAATGGAGTCGTCCATGGACTCCGATTGTTCAACCTCGGACTCAAATAAATTGAAACGCAAAAGGGTTAGTACACGATCAATAATGAAAAATAAGAAAAAGAATATTGATGAAGATGTGGTTACAGCTGGCCCAAGTCATGTGGCCCAATCTCAGCCTCAGCTCACTCAAAGTATTAACACTCCTACCGGTCATGACAGTAGCAATAAAGACATTGATGTTAGGCCAATTCGTACACCGGTCGGTCGCACATTTTTCGAAGCTTCTGATGCTGCGCCGTATGTGGTTCATGTGCAAAGGGAAATGTCCAATGCTAATGATGGTACAACCTTACATCCTGTCACTTTTGGTAGGTTTTTGAAAAGAAAGAATATAAATGGTGTGGTAAACGGCAGTTTAAAAAGAATAGGGCGCAACCGTATTACCTTGGCATTTGAAAGTCAAAATTATGCTAATGCTTTCTTAGCGAGCAGTGACCTGGGAAAAGAAAACTATAAGGTATTCATACCTACATTTACAATCACGCGTATGGGTGTCGTACGAGGTATTCCTGCAGACTGGTCAGATGATGAGGTTCTAGAAAATATTTCTGTACCGATAGGCTGTGGCAAAATTTTAAAAATGAGGAGGATAAGGAGGAAGGTTGTAATTAACAATGAGAGAAAATTTGAAAACACAGGAACTGTTGTGCTTACCTTTGATGGTCAAATTTTGCCTACTAGGGTATATATGTGTTATTCAGCATTGACAGTCAGCACTTACATTTACCCAACAGTACAATGTTACAATTGTTGTAGGTTTGGCCATGTAAAGAGTCAGTGTCGTTCCACACCTAGGTGTTTTAAGTGTGGGCTTGGGCACTCAGGTGATAGCTGTGATGTCGAAGAAGAAAATTACTGGTGTTGTCTTTGCAAAGGTTGCCATCAGGCTAATAGTAAAAAATGTTTGGAACTTAACAGACAAAAAGCAATTAAAGAAACAATGAGTAAGAGCTGTATCTCATATATAGAAGCTGTTAAATTACATCCACCCGTCTCCAAATCATCATATGCTGATGCTCTGTTATCATCTCCACCTCCTGGTGTTTCATCACGTCTTCAGTATGAACAGGCCTCTTCTAGACCTGTTTCGCAGTCTCAATCATATAACAAAACAGTTTTTCTAAAACCCCGTTCACCACCGAAACTGTCTAAGGGCTATGACCATGTAGCCCATGCTCAAATTGTTAAAGACCCAATATTACCTAAAGCTGGCCCAATTTACAATGATAATGATAATAGTAACATACAAATATCTGACATAATTAAAGCTCTTGTGCAATTGCTTTCTAACTCTAAGTCAGTATCACCGTCCAACGTAGCAGCTGTCATCGATGCTTTATTTGATTTACAAAAAACCAACAATGGATCCAAGAGCCAAAGTGGTTCAGTGGAATTGTCGCAGCCTTAAAAACTCAAAAGTAGAATTAATTAATTTGATTAATAATTATGAACCTTATGTTGTTTGTCTTCAGGAGACATGGTTTAGGCAGGGTTCTGTATTTAAGATCCCTGGCTATTTCTGTCTTCGTGATGACAGACAGGATGGGTATGGTGGTGTGGCCATACTCATTAAAAACTCTTATTCTTTTTCTTCTATATCTCTTCCTTCTCACACCAATACTTTATCAATTGTTGCTGCTATGGTAAATAACATTTGTTTTGTTTCCTTGTATTATACACAGCCTAGTGATCAAATTTTTAATGAAATAGATATTATATTTAAAGCTTTACCAAAGCCATTTGTATGTATGGGTGACTTCAATGCACATCATCAGAGCTGGGGCTGTTCTTCCTCCACTAAATATGGGCAACTACTTTTGGATCTACTTGATACCCATAACTTGTGTATTTTAAATACTGGTCTGCCAACACGTGTAGGTGGTCCTAACTCAGTCCCTAGTGCCATAGACTTGTCAATATGTACTCCTGATCTGACTTCACTCCTCTATTGGCACCCTTCTGACTCAAGATTTGGCAGTGATCATTTCCCTCTGATTATCACTTTCCCTTTTAATAAACCTCCTAAACAGGTCAAGCAACCACGACTAAAATATAAATTGGCAAATGCTGACTGGAGTACATACAAAAGTAAAGTCGAACAAAAAATACTAGATTTACCAGAAGTCACAAACTTAAATGGGACACTTTGTGCAGAGCAGCTGGCTAAATTATTAATTGAAGTTGCTGATGAAACTTTTCCGGTAAAGTCTAGTGGTCCTAATAAAATACCTTCTCCACCATGGTGGGATGAAGAATGCACAAAAGCAGTCAGAGAGAGAAAGGAGGCAGAAAAGGAGTACTGTTTATCAATGACTGATGAAAATTTTGATAATTTCACTGAGGTTTCATCAAAAACTCAGGAGCTTCTAAGAAATAAAAAGTTTGAAGGTTGGAAAAATTATTGCTCATCACTGTGCCCTAATGTTAGTTCATCCCATGTTTGGCAAAATATAAGGAGATTTAGGAGTGCTTTTAATGAAACTCAACAGAGATGCATATCTCCAAATCTTGCAAATCAGATTATGGACAATTTAGCTCCACCTTCAGTTCCGGAAAACACTGTGATTCCTAGATTAATTAGTAATTATGATACCTCTTTCATCTGTTCTAATAATAATACTATGGATTTGAATTCTCCATTTACAGAGTATGAGTTGAAGGGTGTTCTTTCAAACACTAGAGACTCTGCCCCAGGGGAAGACGGTATTCCTTACTCCTTTTTGTCTAATTTGGATACTAACAGCCTGAATTACTATCTTTCTTTAATAAATACTGTAATGATAACCGGCGAAATCCCTAGGTCATGGAGAACCCAAACTCTCATTTTACTCCTTAAGCCAAATAAACCAAGTTCATCTTATCGTCCTTCTTATCGTCCTATTGCACTATCCACTGTTTTAGCAAAAGTAGCAGAACATCTTATTAAAAATCGCTTAGAGTGGTTCCTAGAACATAACAACTTATTATCTCAAAGTCAGTTTGGTTTTAGAAAGGGTAAGTGTACTTTTGACAGCTTGAGTATATTTACCACAGATATAAGATTAGCGTTTTCTGGAAATGACAATGTTGTGGCAGCTTTTTTGGACATTAATGGGGCATATGATAACGTCAATATTTCGATCCTGGAACAAAAATTATTATTGTTAAATGTTCCTGTTCTATTAACAAATTTTATTATAAATATGTTATCAGAAAGATATATTAAATATCCTGTAGATTCTGGTGACAATCCTTATACAATATGTAGGACAATTTGGAAGGGTTTGCCGCAGGGCTCCGTTTTATCACCTATTTTATATAATGTGTATACCTACGATCTCGAATGCTCTGTCACTGAAAATGCAAGTGTTCTTCAATATGCCGATGATTTGCTCTTGTATGTCGTTGGAAATTCAATCGAAAATATAAGCTCAACATTATCCAACGCATTAAATGCTCTTAAATCATGGTTGGATGACAATGGCCTAGTTCTATCACCATCCAAAAGTTCAGTTGTGTTGTTTACCAGAAAAACAAAATTGCCTCGTTATGATGTTTTGTATGATAATGAACCTTTACCTACTAATAGTCAGGCAAAATTTTTAGGGGTAATATTGGATTCTAAAATGACTGGAATCCCTCATTGTGATTATGTGGTACGCAGGTGTGAGCGTAATTTAAACATTCTAAGATGTGTCTCTGGAGTTTGGTGGGGTGCACATCCATTTACCATGAAGTTACTTTATAATGCAATCATAAGGAGTGTGTTAGATTATGCATCTTATTTATTGCCGCCCTGTAACGCAAGTGCCCTAGCCAAATTAGATACTATCCAGTCGCGAGCTCTGAGAATAATCACGGGAGCGATGAAGTCTAGTCCTATCAATTGTTTGCAAGTTGAAAGTTGTGAGCCTCCTCTATCATTAAGAAAACAATACCTGTGTGATCGTTACTTTTTCCGTAATATACAATTAAAATCTCATCCACTACTCCCCAAATTGTCATTACTTTCTACGTATATAGATTCATCTGAATATTGGGCTCATAAAGGGGCCACTTGCTTAGTTAAGAGTTTTAGAAAATATACGAATTTAGAAGCTCCCACACACCAGACTAATTCATTGCCATTATATCAAAATGATTATGGGTCCTTAGTCATAGTTCCTCGTGTGATACGTAGTTTGGGATTTGTGAGATCTGCCGCTAACCCAAATTCAGAATTTAACAAATTAATTGATGCCAAATGGTTAGGGTGGCATCAGATCTATACTGATGCTTCGAAACACAAAACTGGTTGTGTGGGTGTTGGAGTCTATCACTTACAGCATAGAATTGTTCAAAAAATTAAATTTCCACCTGAATCATCGGTATTTACTGGCGAATGCTATGGTATTTTTAAGGCAATTGAATATATTCTTATTATGAAACTTTCCAAATCAATAGTTTTGTGCGATTCATATAGTGCTTTGCAATCATTGGAAAGATTTCCTTTCAAATCTCACAAACAATCCTCTATTATTTTTGATATTAGAAAACTTTTGCACAGATGCTTTGCAGAGGGCTACGAAGTCACTTTGGCATGGATTCCGAGTCATTCAGGCATATTGGGTAATGAAAAAGCTGACCGACTGGCTAACGAAGCAGTTCGTATGGGGGATGTTTTCCCTTATAGGAACTACTGTCATGATCTGGTAACTCTTTCCAAAGTTCATTTACGAGATTCGTGGTCTGGTCTTTGGACTGGTGATGTTTCTAAGGGGAAGCATTACCGGCTCCTTCAAGAGACTATTCCACATAAACCGTGGTTTTCCAAATGGAATTTTAGCAAACATAGTACTTCTGTTATTATTAGGATGAGGTTAGGCCATGTGACCACCCCGGCCAGACTGTATCGATTCAAAATTGTTGAACACCCTAATTGTTCCTGTGGCGAGTATGGTGATATAAACCACATATTTTTTGCTTGTCCTCTTTACGATCGTTCTGTTTTTCTTTCACAACTATTAGCAATAGATATTCCTTTTCCTACTTCCATCAGTTGTTTATTATATTATAATTCATATGAAATGTTATCTATTCTATCTGTATTTATTGACCGTTTCAATATTAAAATTTAATTTATATATTTTATATCCACTTTAATCCTTTTCCTCTCCGTTTAAATTTCCGTATCTTTATGATTTTGATTTCCCAAACTTTGATTATGGCTAAAAACATTAGCAAAGCCAAAAAGTCTAAAAAAAAAAAAAAAAAAAAAAAAAAAAATTTATTCATATTCATGAATGAAAGATTTTCAGTCTGAACTATTTATTCATTAAATAAATAAATATTATTTTCATAATCGATGATTTCACAACTTATTATCTTGGTTGCAAACTCGATTTTGTACTCTGTGGTAAAAAAATGTGATTTTGTTTATGACTGCGTTCATAATTTTTATCCATGGTTGGCGAAGTAATTTTGCAAATTGAAATTTTATGTACGATTATTAAATATTTTATGTAATTTTATGCGTGTAAAGTTGTTTTTTTAATACAAAACTAACTTATTTATATCTAAAATTAAGTTTTTCTTTGGAAAATTGAGTAATAACAATAAAAAATTAGTCAAATAATTTGAACGCACCCGCTGTCAATATTGTTTCAGCGCCATCTAGTGTCAATATGTCGTCTGTGTAAAATTAGAAGTCACAGCCTTCTGCAAGTTCCGTGTGTGTTGCGGAAAAATCCCTTTTTGGGCGTCCGACCACATGTGTGATTGTGAACAAAATATGGTTCTAAAGTGATTTTCTTGCCTGAAAAGCGTTTTTCCGTGTTACTGGCACAGGACAGCGATAGATACAGTGCGTGTGGAACGTTCAGTGTGTCGTAAAAGTTGGAACGAGGCGACGGAAGTGCATTTTTTCGATGTAAATACGGTTCAATCCAGGGTCAGTCCGGTGTGCCACTATAAGTTCGTGCATATTCCTCCCGGTTGTACAATTCGTTGGTGTTTCGCGTCGCGTAGTACTAGGATTCGACCTTCAGTGTGGTTCGGGAAAGTTCTGCGATTTGTGGGTTAACCCCGCGAGCATGCAGTCGTGTTGAGAGGCATGGAGGCGCGCTCGTGATCGTCTGTCGGCGCGGAGCGCGCGCCCGGGCTTACATAACGAGGACAGCGGTGGCATGGCCGCTCGCGTGTCCGTAGAGGCCGCCGGGCCGTCTTACGCGTCAGTGCTGAACTTCAGAGGGGTGGAGAGCAACAAGGAAAACATAGAGGCGCCGCCGGGGGAGAGCGTGGTCGACGCGGCGCCTATCAAGCAGGAGGATGAAGAAGAAGAAGGTTTCGTGCCTGTCATAGCTCACGGAAGGAGTAAAGGCAAGGGGCGAAGGGACAGAGACCGCCGCGGAGCCCCTCCGAGGCCGCATAAAGCGCCCGCGCAGCACGCTGACGCTCCACAACAGTCAGCGGACCAACAGCAGCAATCATCGGACGCACAGCCAAAGAAGTTTGTCGAAGCGCCCATACCTAAAGTCAATCCGTGGCAGGTGAGTCCGATTACATTATAAAACTTAATTTCCTAGTATTAGATGCTTAAAAACATCAATATCTGTAATATTAAACACAAATCGAGCTCTCACATTACTGTGCTTCAATAGGAGGGTGTTTTAGATTGAGAAAGATGCGTTGGTGCAGTTTGCATAGCATTTTACATCATTGTGAAATCCTGAGCACTGTACTGATTATGCGCAACATTATCTCTTACCACCAGGAGAGTGTCTTACTCGTTTTTATGCATAAAACAACAAGATCTCACTGTTAATTCCTTACATTTCCAGTTAATTAGATTGTAATTAGTTAGTTTTGCATTTGTTTACAAGTTTAGTAAACAACTTGCTCATGCGAGTCCTAATTTAAAGTTTCACTAATAGAAGGGAAGAATTCTTGAAATTGAATTGCTTTTGGCCATTTTCCAACTATGGCATAGTCATTAATGTAATTTTACTCAGAATTACATTAATTTTATGGAGGTAGACTATTGATATTTTGGTTATTTACTTTTCAAGACATTCCAAAGACTTTGCAAAAGTAACACACTTCCATAATTGCAGCCCACTCATGTTCAACAGCAGTATCCACCTGGGGCGACACATTATGCTCCCAGAAGAGATACAAGTCAAAGTGAAGCGGCTTAAGGTCCTTTAGAGAGATCAACCCCAGGAAAATCCTTCAGTTCCTCGAAGCTGGAAGGGTCAGTGGCGAACTATAACGCCGCGCAAACGGGTTTATTTCACCCTTAAAGTGGCGATCACAATAGGACATTTCTGGCCACAGTGATACGAAAAGCCACAAAAAGCAAATAAAAAAAATTAAGGTACTTTTGAGGTTCCCCAAATAATAATAATCCTATACAATGTTTTTCTATAATATAAAAAATAATATTATGCACTACATTGGCTGGTATAAAAACAAGGTTATGTTTAGTAAAATGTGCTTGGGAGAGGAATCTATAATCAATGAATAATAAAAAAAAAAGCTAGCGCCCAGTGGTTTTACCTACTGTACTCTATCCGCGTTATTACAAAACGCGGACTAATGATTGTACCTGAACTAAACCTGGTACTAAGCAAACATTTGACAGGAGTTAATCCCAGTACTATCGTAAGTCCGCGTTTTGTAATAAGGCGGTTCGTGTTATTCCAGGGTCTAAGCTATCTCTATACCAAATTTCAGCTTACTCAATCCACCCGTTTTGGCATGAAGAAGTAACAAACATACACTCACTCCCAAACTTTCGCCTTTAGGATATTATTGTGATTGAGACATCACAAAATATGCAGAAGAACTTGAAACTGTTACACAATCATTAATTATAATCTAAGTGTAATAATTGACCCCCTCCCTGTTGAGAGGGGCGTGAAGGGCCCGCCTTTGTAAAGGCGGGCGGTCGTCGATGGGGGACTGGATGCTAAGGCTCTGCTGATTCCCAGTCCTCCGTCACAAAGACGATGCGGGAGTGCCGCCGGGTTGTTTTAGTGGGTATACCCGTGCAGTCGCTCTGCACGGGGAGTCCCACATAACCCTCCCATACCCCTGTATGGAGGGTATACGTAATGCATTTTTTCCCGGCGAGAACAAAAAAAAAAAGTGTAATAATTGACAGTCATATAACTGATACCGATTTTCTCCAGACAACCATGCACAGTGAGGAACAATTGAACTTTTTCACTAGCTTGTAAGTTTTTGTATTTGAAATTCTGATTTCAATTTCAAATACACAATGATGTCTTACTAATATTATAAAACGTGAAAGTTTGTAAGTTTGTCTGGATGTATGTTTGTTACTCTATCATGTCTAAACAGGTGGACCAATAGGGATGTTGACTAATTTTTGGAATTGCTTTTATATGATAGATAGACCCATTTCATATACGTATATCATATTTTTATGCAAAAATATATGATATTTCAATATAAAAATACGTAAATAAAAATGATTTTTTAAATACTGCCTAAAACGTTCCGAACTGTCATCTGACAGCGCGTGACGTCACACCACTGGCTGGACCTTACGCTTCCTATGAAATGTTCCTGATTTCGACACATTTAAATTATTCATAACTTAAAAACCACTGAACCGATTTTGATGCAACTTGCACTGTGCCCTTAGTTGGTCCATACTTAAACTAAAAGTAAAGTCAATAACCAAAATGAATCTTATATTTTCAGAAAGACATTTTAGTTATTGACTTTATTTTTGGTTTAAGTATGGACCAACTAAGGGCATAGTATAAGTTGCATCAAAATCGGTTCAGTGGTTTTTAAGTTATGAATAATTAAAATGTGTCGAAATCAGGAACATTTCATAGGAAGCGTAAGGTCCAGCCACTGGTGTGACGTCACGCGCTCTGATTGGCGTTCGCGTTCGCGTAGTAATAGGTAAAAAATATTGAAATTAAAATTGATTTTATTAAATTTTTGCTTGTAAATAGATCCTTAAAATGCGATTTTAGGTTTTTAAATACTGTCTTTTATGTGAAAAACATAAGTTAATTTGAATTCGTAACATGTGTCAACATCCCTATTGAGCTGAAATTTGGTATATGAGATAGCTTAGACCCTGGAATAACACATAGGCTATAGTACAGCGGGTAAAACCAATTAAAATAATAGATTTGACTATTACGCTAACCTTGGATGATGCAAGTTGTCTTAATAGCATTTAACACAGTTACTTTTGACTGTTTGATCTAGATAATGTCATTGTTGTCACTGACCGATGACCTATTTCATAATCTATATGTACTCAAAGATTTCTTTATAAATCTTATAAGATCTGCAAGCTTAGACAAGCACCAATCGCTAGTTGATAATGCTAAAAAATGTACTAAGGTGACTTAAAAATATTTAAATTACCATTTATTATTATTTTACGGAGGGTAGACTTTCTACAGGAGATTGACTAGTTGGGTATCCCCATAGTGCTAGTTATTCTACAGCCTGAGTAGTGATGTGCAAACATTGCTGTGATTCAGTAGGAGGGCACTGTTGCTAGTGAAATTACTGGGCTGAAGAGTCTTAGCATCTTATGACTCTTGAGTAAGAAGCATTGGCATAGTGCACCTAGAATTTTATATCATTGTGAAATTCTGTGTAGCACTGTACTAATTATGAACAGCGTTATCTCTTTCTCTTACCATCAGGACAGTGTCTTGCTTGTCTTATATGCTTAAAGAAATGTGATGGCTTCAATTTGTTTGTGTTTGTAGCTGTCAGTTGGCAAGAATCTGTGTCCTCATTCCTCATCGACCATTTAAGTGGTCCACCTTAGTCCTCTTATGGCTGCCATACACACTATGGCCCACTGGAAAGGTCCAGGTAGACCATAATGTGTGTGGCAATAGACCAGCAGGGTTATTCACTTATCCGTGAAAGAACAGAACCGAATACCGATTTGTCAAATATGTATGAAATGACGTATTATGTTGATACAACTTGACATGTCATGTCAAGTCATTTCATACATTTTTGACAATCTGTATTCGGTTTGGATTCCTAACTGATAAGTGAATAGCCCTGCAAAGGGCCTTTTTTTATGCGTAGAAGTAAGAAGACGAGCAAGACGCTCTCCTGATGTTAAGAGATAACGCTGCCCATAATCAGTACAATGCCACCTAGGATTTCACAGTGATGTCAAATTCTAAGTGCACTGCACCAACGCTTCTTACTCAAGAGTCATAAGATGTTAAGACTCTTTAGCCCAGTAATTTCCCTAGCTACAGTGCCCTCCTACCGAAGCACAGTAATGTTTGCACATCACTGCTCAGGCGGTAGAATAACTGGCACTGTTTGGGTACCCACCTAGACGACCTCCTGCAAAGGAAGTCTACCCCCGGCCTATTGGCTATTTCTCAACCAATACAATTAATGATGACTTCAATGTACATAGCTGTGTTTGTTTTTTTAGTCATATTCATTAGGAGGTTTAAGCAAGTAATATACCTACGTAATTTTATCTATGGATTCTAGTGTTTTACATGTCTTTTGGTGATAGCCAATAGGCCCTCTGTGTTTTTTTGGAACAGTGACTGTAGCAAGATCGAAAATCAATTCTTTCACTGGTTGCGTTGGTACACCAGTACGTCCCCACATATGTTACCAATATTCAGTTGACCTACGCAGGTAACCTCAGATTCAGATAAGTACTTTATTCATTTTCCACAATCTAATATATAAAATTCTCGTGTCACGGGGTGCGTAATCGAACTCTTCCGAAACGGCTTGACCGATTTTGATGAAATTTTTTGTGCTTATTCGGTATCTATGAGAATCGGCCAACATCTATTTTTCATCCCCCTAAATGTTAGGGGTAGTCCACCCCTAAATTTTTATTTTTATTTTTTAGACAAAATTTTTAATTTCTATTTTTTTTTTTGATACAACATACAAAAATATATACAATCGTCAATTTTCACCCTTCTACGATCAACCCTTATTTTTTAATAGCCATTTTAATAATTTAATCATTTTTCCTCTCGGGTCGAAAACTGATCAATCGTCATTTAATTAGTTATTTATTATTAAAATCTATGAGAATCGGCCAACATCTATTTTTCATCCCCTTAAATGTTAGGGGTAGTCCACCCCAAAATTTTTTTTTTTATTTTTTAGACAAAATTTTTAATTTCTATTTTTTTTTGATACAACATACAAAAATACATACAATCCTCAATTTTCACCCTTCTACGATCAACCCTTATTTTTTAATAGCCATTTTAGTAATTTAATTATTTTTCCTCTCCGGTCGAAAACTGATCAATCGTCATTTAATTAGTTATTTATTATTAAATTATTATTTATTATTAGTTATTTATATTTTTTATTTATTATTATTTATTTATAATTTATTTATTTATTATTTATTTATATGGCAAAACAACGTTTGCGGGGTCAGCTAGTTTTTTCATAAAAAGATCTTACAAACAAAAATATAATATCACCTCTCTGGTAGCTCGTAGTGTGTATGGCACCTGAGAATGTCCATCCTTCTCTAGAAAGACTACTTCTAGTTATAAAACTCAGGTGATTTATTATATCCATACATAATGGTAATCAGACAGTGGCGGATAAAGGGACACCTATCCTATGGGGCTTAAGCCCCAAAATCCAATTCATATCTTACAAGTGCCTTACATGCCTTTTCTAAGTCACAATAATTTAATGTATAAAAATTGTACAGTATTTTCTTAATCTTAGCACCTTGGGTCAGGCAGCAAGGTTCAGCCCCCCAACGAAAAACACTATTTCTCTACCTCTTAAAAATCTTTTTGGCTCCATATTTTTAGTTGTGTATTCGTCCTTTATTCAATCCTGAAGTCGAAAAGCCGTCTTCTCGATTTTTTTAATTTAGTACACAGTATACACACCTTTTTTCCGAAAAAGCTTAAATCGAAGGCGAGGATACGATAAAAAATACGGGGGTTAATTTAGAACCCCATCTGTCAGCCAGCTTCCGTCCCCCCTAATCAAAAGTCCTAAATCCTCCACTGGAATTAGGTATTTCTCTAGTTGTGCAATATTTAAATAACACCAGAGGGCCTATTGGCTAATTCTCACCCACTACGATTGATGACAATTTCGATGTATATTGCTGCGTTTGTTATTTTACTCATATTAATGAGGAGGTTTCAGCAAGTAGTGTACGCAAAATTGTCTATGGATTTTAGTGTTTTACATGTCATTTGGCGATAGCCAATAGGCCCTCAAGTCACATTAACTTGCCATTTAAAAATATGAAAACTATTTTTAATTCTTTTCATATTATGTAAGTTACGCGTGTCACGTTTATATGATAATGAATATGCTTATAAGTATGGTGCTAAAGTTTAGGTAAACAGTGCCTCTTGTGCGAAACTGGTTTATTCCGTATTTACTGTACCAGTGGGTCACTAGGGCGCCATATTATAAAAGCTTTTATTTACTTTCCGTTGCCTGTCTGTAATCTAATCTTGCAAGTTCAATTTGATCCACTTCCAAGTTTCCCTCCTTCTGTTCTGGTCCCTGTTCTTGCCCATATCAGTGACACTGATATGGGCAGGCCCAGTGATTAAAAATACAAAATTGTGCGCGGCCCTGGAGCTTTAAACAAGCGCAATTCGTTTTTCGCTATCGCTAAAAAAATGTACTAAGATGACAGTCGTTTTCGTTTGCTTTTCCACAGAGACTGTCATTCCAGTATTTTTTTATCGATTGCGACAAACCATTGGCTCTTGTCTAAAAAGAAGGAAAGATTTTTACGTCTAGTGTACCCCCTTAGCCCCGCCCCTGTGTCCGTCCCTGAATCAAACCTAGACCTGCATAAATATGATAAAAATTATCACTCACAGATAAATGTACTAACTTATTATCAAACTATAATAAACTTTATCTTCTTAAGCTTAAAGCTCAATATTGTATGCAATAAAACATAACCTAAAAAGTCACGTGCTCGCTTTAAAGTCGTCCAATTTTGATAATAATGATTCTTTATGAGTTTCTTGTCCGTTCTTCTCTTGTAGGTAGTTTTCTAATGAACCATAGCTTTTAAAAATGGAATTTATAAAATTTTGTAATAAAAAAACTTGCGAAGGATCCTTGTATTTTAGCAAAAAATGTGGGTCAGAAGTCAGATTTAAACCATTTTTTTATTTGCTTACATTTATTTCAAACTAGGGCACCATGCAAGTTTTTATAAAAATCGGTTTAGTAGTGTTTCTGACGAAAATCAATAATGTCAACCTCCGCGAACTCTTGCGCATGCTTTGTGCCTCTTTGAGGTATTGAGAATAAGTTATTTCATAAATTTCTTTTTAGGCTTCCGTAGTCAACAAGGAAGCCTTATAGTTTCGCTTTGTCCGTCCGTCCGCGGGTTTGTGGAGAAACTATAAGTCCTTAATAGTTGTAATTTTGTGAAAGAGGATATGCGTGCTAGGGGAGTGGATGCAGATATGACGGATGATAGAGCAGAATGGAGGAGAAAAACGTGTTGTGCCGACCCTACCTAGTGTGGGATAAGGGCAGGAAGAAGAAGAAGTTGTAATTTTGCACAGAGGAGGGTAAAGATCAGGGTAAGAGAACGGTAATCTTACTAATATTATAAACGTGAAAGTTTGTAAGAATGGATGTCTGGATGTGTGTTTGTTACTCTTTCACGCTTAAACGGGTGGACCGATTGAGCTGAAATTTGGTATATACTCGTAGAGATAGCTTAGACTCTGGAATAACACATAGGTATAGGACAGCGGGTAAAACCGCTGGGCACAGCTATTAAAAATAATATTAAATTAATCAATTTAAGCTTCCTTGGCCTATTTATTTGTTTTCATTTAGATTTATTGATATATTTTTAAGTAGACAGTTAATTTTTCCAATTTTTATTACATAAAGTAGTTTTTTAGTATTGGCGTAACATCTGGAGGTCTGAATCATGCATAACCACCAGTCCAATAAGAATCTTATCATCATTTGATAAAGTTCAAACTGTGTTACGTACCTACCTACTTTAAAGTTCATATTGTGGTATAGGTACATACTTTATCTATGAGATACGTATTTCATAATCGTGGTCTACCGCTCTGATTAGATAAGGAGTTACAGTTTTCTTTAAAAATATCTATTTATAATATTAGAATAGGGTTACTTGGGGTTCGCCGTTCAACCAAAAGGGGTTCGCGATATCATTTATTTATTTATTAAATAGCATTCATCTTCTGCCCGTACCTATTCCTTATTCCACCTTGTCATCTTCCTGCCCTTATCCCACACTAGGTAGGGTCGGCACAACACGTTTTTCTCCTCCATTCTGCTCTATCATCCGTCATATCTTCATCCATTCTCCTATCACGCATATCCTACCGGGGTAGACTTCCTTTGTAGGAAGAGGTCGTCTAGGTGGCTACTGGCTACCCCAACAGTGCCAGTTATTCTACCGCTTGAGCAGTAATGTGCAAACATTACTGTGCTTCGGTAGGAGGGCACTGCAGCTAGTAATGTTACTGGGCTAAAGAGTCTTAACACCTTATGACTCTTAAGTTACAGGTAGTGCAGTGCACCTAGAATGGCACATCATTGTGAAATTCTGGGTAGCACTGTACTGATTATGGGCAGCGTTATCTCTAACATCAGGGGAGCGTCTTGCTCGTCTTCTTACTTCTCCACATAAAAAAAATCTCTTTGACACAGTTCCAAACCTTTTTCGGGCGCCCCCTTCCCGGATTACTACCTACCGCCATATTTTGTCCTTATTCCATTAAGTAGTAAGTAAGGTTCGGCCGAGGTTAGTCACCAACCACTGGACAAAACCATGTCGCTAAGTGGTCGTTATGTCCATGTCCCGGCATGACGTTCAGTGAAACCAGGGATTTATCCCACCTTCTAGGTTTAATCTACTACCATCTTCGGTCGCAAACTCGTTTAAGCTCGAGCAGATGCCCAATGGTAAGCATCATGATAGCCCAGAAAAGTGCTAGTGGTTTGAAATAGACCTATTTCAAACCACTAGGTAGCACTTTCAACATTTTGGGCCTGAGATAATATTAGTTTTTTTGCGTTTCACATTTTTCCTTTAGCTGTATTTTAAGAAATAAAAAGCGTTTGTAAACGGGCGTAGGCAGTTTGTGAAATGCAAAACTACGATTCGCCACCGACACATAGGTAAATGTATGTGTACCTATATTTATATTGCCTTGCCAATATTTAATGGTCGAAGCTAGGCTCGACCCTGGGTTTTTTTTTATGTACCTAATAGGTGACAAACAAGCAGACGGCCCACCTGATGGTGAGTGGCTACCGTCGCCTATGGATACCTGCAATACCAGGGGTACCGCTGGTACGTTGCCTACCTTTCAAGACTCTATTCACTTGCCTTTTGAAGAGTCCCATGTTAAAGCTCAATCGACAAGAAGAATCGAAGATCGAAATATTGTCATGTTTCGGACAATATAGATCAATATCTTATTTTTTCAAAAACGCAAAAGTCTACATAGTTTAATAACCTCTTTTATTGAAGTCGAAAATTAAGTAAAAACTGAAAACGTGGAGGGTATTTAGCAAAAATGATTAGATTAAGGCTCGCGTTATTAATTTGCAGATAGGAAAATCCATTTTATCGGCGGGCCTTGACTTTATGACGTTTCTATCTAAATTTGTTAATCCGAATTTATACCTTCTCACGTATCTACATTTAGGTAATAAGGAATATTTGAAAGAAATTAAAAATAAAAAACCTTTTTATAATCAAGCTTTTATTATTATTATCATCTTGCACCAAAGTACTCGTCAAGACACAGCGCTACACAGTGTTTTTCATCCGCCTGAGCAGTGATGTGCATACATTACCCTGCTTAGGTAGGAGGGCACTGTAACTAATGAAATTACTGGGCTGAAGAAACTTAACATCTTGTGACTCTTGAGTAAGAAGCGTTGGTGCTGCATCTAGAATTTTACATCATTGTGAAATCTTGGGACCACTGTGCTGATTACAGGCAGCGTTATCTCCTACCATCAGGAGAGCGTCTTGCTCTCCTTTCTTTGTGGCCGTAGCATGGCACACGGGATCCCGACGAAACTTCAAGAGTAGAACTGTCATCCCATACATAGAACTTTTGTGAATGTATGGGATGACAGTACTTGACAGCAAGACAAGTCTACGCAGCGTCTGTGCTTGAGGGACAGTATAAAATAAAAGAAATTGCATAACGACATCCAGTGCAAACTGCAAGCGATTCCAGCCTTAAGCTGTTAAGATAATATGTGATTGCACGTCATTATCGTGTACTGATAACGGTTATCTTGCTTACTATATTTGCGTAACATTCTTCTAATATGGGCTGACAATGATGATTGTAGCCTCCGTGGGCCAGTGGTCATACGACCGGCTTTTAATCCAGAGACCCTGGGTTCAAATGAAACTGCAACGTATAGGTTCGCCACACAACCTATAAATTGTGATTTGACTTTGACAGTGTAAGTAAGGTAACCTGTTCTGTTGGACTAAAAACCCCATTTTGATTCTTCTAACACTGACAGTTTTTATATTTTATACGGTACCGGGTTAGGTGGGGTTTCTTTGGGAGGGGGAATCGCACATGCCGCTTTTTTCAACCCAGGGCAAATGCGTTTCGCATAAACACCCTGCGCCGGGCGGTATGTGGGAAGATGGGAGCGGCGGGGAAACCCATTAAAACCTGAACGTGTTTATGGATATCATAATACCGGGGAAGCGGGTACGCCTAAGCACTCGTCTACGCCTAGCCAGCCTTTTTTTGACCCAGGAAAAACGTTACACCGTACGCCGGGGGGCGTGGGGCGGTATGTGGGACTTCCCCGCCGATGATGGGAGCGGTGGGGATACCCACTAAAAACCTGGGGGTGTTCCTGCGAGTCGCCATATAGCCGGGGAAGCGGGTACGCCGAAGCACTCATCCTTGGCTAGCCAGCCTAGCCTAGTCTAGTCAGTACCCAGCTATTGAATATAATTCATTAAGTAAGCGACCCACTTCGGTGAAAGTGGTCGGAGTGTGACGTTCATAAATTGACATATCTGGAGCGATGTTGCATAAAGGTGTCTGTATGAATTACTTCTAAGACGATAATAAAGGACACGACAATGATTTTGAAGTCGTTACAGGTGAATAAAAAAAAATTACAACTTTTTCTTCCTCTGCGGTTATTGCTTGATAGTGGACATCATTAAATGGTTGTAAGTTGTTTTTATTTTCCAAATCGTAAAGTAAAGAGTACAAGTAGACTTGTTATTAATTGTTATCGTATCGCTAAGTGGTCATTACGACTGTTCCGGCACGATGTTCAGTGAAGCGTAGGTGTTTATCCCGCCATCATTGTCGACTTCACATTCCCGCCACAACGCTGTATAATTTGTGCAGACCTTGAAAATGTCAAAGTTCTATTTCTGGACATTTACGAAATGCTTTTGATTCACGACGCCCGTTACCACCATAACAAAACGCGCATGTCATCCCAACAGAAATAAACAGCGGTGACCATTGAGACCTCACAGTACGTCATGGAGGCGTTGACATCGTATGACGTATGCTGGACGACGGCCAGATGTGTGCCGGTGTACTGGATCTTGCCTGATATGCACCTTCTATCGTTCTTTGTAAGGGCAGGCCTGCCTCTATTGTTATGGGGGGCGAACTCTCGCTGGCAACCATGGTAAGAGCCATGGTTGCAAACGAAGAGTCGTGGCAGGCCGCGGTTTCATTCTCGAGAGTGTCATCTCCCAGAAAGAGATCGCGGAACGCGAACGGGAGGTCACCACCGACCTTCCGATGCGTGCCCGGAGAAGGGGGCGTCTAAGGCGCATCTTCCACGCCCTTCTCCAGCCCCCATAACCTGGGTCTAGGCGGCGAGTACGGGGGTATTCGTCGCCGCAAGAACAGACCCACGAGGTGGCGCCCTCGAGAGGGTGGGGTGAAACTCCTCTTCACCCCACCGCGGTGGGGTCCTCCTGTCAGTGAGGACCAAACGCCGCGCCGTCGGGGCGTGGATGAGTGCTTTGGCGTACTGGCTGCCCCGGGATTATGGCGTCCCGCAGGAACACAGACAAGTGATAATAATAATAAAAGCTTGTAAAAAGGCACTATAATTGAGGTTTAAACTCCAACAGAAGAAACCCTACTTATCACCATAACAATTTCTGACGGTTTGTAAGGAAAACTTCTCAAGGGAACAGGAATACGACACCTGAGGGCTGACTTTGTCTTTGTATGGCTTATTCCTTCCAGAAAGTATTGTCGAAATGTTTTTGAATAGAGGATATTTTGGTCATTGTTCTCCTTGGCAACAAGCATTTTACTTATTGTTTAACTAGCTTACGCTCGGTGCTTTGTCTGCATTATTCTTAATGCAGACAAAGCACCGAGCGTAAGTTTAGCAAAAGTGTTAATGACAACAACTATCTCGGTCCTATTTTTTTATATGAATCTACCAGGCTTCTCCAGTACTCTATCTTTTTTAGTTTTTCGAGGGAGTGATAGCCAAAGCCAGTATAACGAGTGAAAAACCTCAACATAATTAATCAGAGTCTATAGATAGATAGGTTTGAGAAAACTCAAAACACCTTTAAACTAAAACACAATAATAATAATAATCTTAAATCTTAAGTTGGCGGTCTTATTCGTCCAGAGTCCAGACTACCTTGCAGGGAGGTAGAGGAGAATAATCTATATTAGGATTTTCTATATTCTTTATCATAGCCATGCGTTACGACCTATAATATATTGTGATTTGACTCTGACAGTGTACAGTGTACAATGTAAAAGTAGTTAGGTACCTGTTTTGTTAGAGTATAAACCCCAATTATTATTATTGTGGAACTGGGATTCGAAACTCGGTGATTCAGAGTCATATATCTTCACCACATAGCCCGTTGGCCACCACATTACATTAAAAATGTCAAAAGATGACTGCCAATGTCAACCCACCAAATGATTCGATAAATCATTGAAAACATGCGTGTCCGAGTTTATAAACAACTTCGTTTTCGCGGTGAATAGTTTAGCATTTTACATTTTGGCATCAATTCGCATTCTTGATCTAGTTTGCGAATTGGGTTTGTTGAATGGAATAATAGGGGGTTAGATAATCTCGAAACGATGGAGAAGTTCAGGGAAGAATTTATCCCACCTTCTACGTTAAGTCTGCGACCATCTACTGCTGCATTACGAGAGGTCGTGGTCAAAGGATTATAAACTACCGCCTTTTTGGAAAGTACACCAACAGTGCCAGTTATTCTACCGCCTGAGCAGTGATGTGCAAAGATTACTGTGCTTCGGTAAGAGGGCACTGTAGCTAGTGACATTACTGAAGAGTCGTAATATCTTATGACTCTTGAGTAAGAAGCGTTGCTGAATGATGGAACATCATTGTGAAATCCTGGGTGGCACTGTACCGATTATGAGCAGTGTTATCTCTTACCATCAGGAGAGCGTGCTCGTCTTCGCTTCACTTCTTGGTATAAAACTAGGATCTGATCATCAATATTGTCAGCCCATATCCCACTGCTGGGCAAAGGCCTCCTCACCTTCGTGCCATGCAACTCTGTCTTGAGCAGTGCGCATCCAGGTCTTTCCTACGATTGCTGCGTCATCGACCCATCTACCACACCAACTATTCTACCCCGAGAGGTAGAATGGGCATTAGCTAAGTTTTAAGATCAGATAAGGGGCAGTGCTATGTGGAGCGAAGACGTCGGCGCGTTACCGCAGCTACCTCCCTGAAGAAGATCCCTCGTACAGGATCGAAACGGTCGGCACGAAGCCGCTGTAAATACAAGGGAGTTTATGCCGTTTATTTACAAAGATGAATCTGATAAGGGATCGAATCTAACCATGCGACAGTGTTTTAACTTTTAACACCAGTCTTGATACCCAGCGCCCAATCATTTGGCCAGCCGCCAAATGTTATTTTAAACTGGTCGTTTATACGCAATGTTACGCTTTCATGTTATTGCTGATTGTTTGTAGTGTTGTATCATCACATTGTTTCATTGGAGAGCTGGAGTACATACACACACTCATACATGCACACACATACATTTAATCACGCCTGGTTCCCGTTGTGGTATTCGGCTTACCCGCGGACCCGGCATTATGGCGGCCCGCAAGAACACCCCCAGGTTTTAGTGGGTATCCGCGCCGTTCTTCGGTGGGAGATTCCCACATACCGTCCCGCGCCCCCCGGCGTAGGGTGATGATGCGTAACGCATTTTTCTTGGTCAAAAAAAAAGAGACTAGTAGAGATTTCCGGCCCCAGGGATAGTTAAAAAAAAACGCCGCCTCAGCCAAAGTGTCCATCTTAAGCCAAATTTGGCGTGTTTTTACGAGGCCTAAAAGGCTGTTGTATTAGGTACTACATAGATGATATCAAATACATAATAAATCACCCAAAATAGTTGAACTTTGAACTTTCTGTGAGTGGACAGGGTTTTGCTAAGTCATGGTGTGTTATTGTACTAAATGGCAAATGGTGACGATGACAATGTAGGTTACTGGGTATTCCGTGGTTTTACTTGCTGAAAAAGTCAATATACAAAATATATATATGAAAAAGTGAATATACATAAGGAAAGAGTGACTGACTGACTGATCTATCCACGCACAGCCCAAACCGCTTGACGGATTGAGTTGAAATTTGGCATACAGGTAGGTTTTAAGGCATTATACATCCGCTAAGAAAGGTTTTGTCATGCGGGCAAAGCCCCGAGCATAAGCTAGTATTATAATATATAATATATGTAATGTCAGTAGGTTTAGTGTTTTTTCGTTTAGGACCTAAACCTTGCTATAACTATATCTAGTGGACAGGTTTTGGATTAACAGTCGTTGTGAAAAAATTAAATAAATAAATATTTTAGGACATTTTGACACAGCGCCACCTAACCCCAAACTAAGCAACTAAATGGTTGTAATATGGTGGTTAGGGTAACGGATATAATACTTATATACTTTTTCTTTTGTAAATACATACTTATTATAGATATTTAAACCACCCAGACCAGAAACAAATACCTGTGGATCACACAAACATTTGTCCCATGCGGGAATCGAACCCGCAACCTTCTGCGTTGCAAGCGGGTATTAGCCCACCGCGCCACAGAGGTTGTCAATTATTATATAGATACTTATTAAAGTTCGTTGGGATAACAAATGTCATATAATTGTTAGCGAACTGCACCACTACTAAAAGTCGCCTTAGTCGCTTAGTCGAGGCCTGAGGGCCTATTGGCTAATTCACATCAACTACGATTGATGACAACTTCAATGTACATTGCTGCGTTTGTTATTTTACTCATGTTAATGAGGAGGTTTAAGCAAGTAATGTACGCAATTATGTCTATGGATTCTAGTGTTTTACATGTCGTTTGACGATAGCCAATAGGCCTTCTGTATAGAGTTAATGTTATTGGACGTAGAGTCACAGTTTTCTCGGTTTACGAGCGTACAGCCGGTCTCAGGCCAAGAGTAAGGACGTCGGATTATGGATTTCCTGAAGGTCACGCCAGGTTTTAGTGTTTTCTATCTAGATCACCTAGATACTGTTAGAGTAGTGCTTTTGTTATGTCATTTTATTACGTTCATAAAACAAAGTCGGGTTTTTTCACTTGAGAACGGATGGACCGAATGTTCATAGTTTTTGATTTGTTGCATTTATTGACGAATCGAAGAGCAAAATATTTGTTTAAACATACATCCATACATTCTTACAAACCTTTACGTTTATAATATTACAAGCTATTATTTACTTTCACCTGTCTTTTGTCTGTCTGTCTGTAATCAAATCTTGCAAGTTTAATTTGATCCACTTCCCGGTTTCCGATTGAGCTGAAATATTGCACGCATGTATAAATCGGATGACAGTGCAATATTATTGTGATATCGAACTCATCTGGTGATGGAGCTGGAAGGTAGGAGTGGGCGTTAATTCAACGAACGGCTTTTTTAAACTGTTATTCTAATGTTAACGAATTAACAGCTTTTTGCTGCAAAACCCGCTAAATCTATCAACTGTGTCATTCAACGATTTTGGCAATGCGCTTTTTTTATTATCTCAACGAAAAGGTATTCAAAAGTCGCTAACGTAATCTGAAACTGCTAACGCAAAACCAGCTAAAATTATCTATTTCTTCTGCGTTGAAAGAACGAATAGAAACGGAATATGCCGAGTGGACGCGAGGGCGCCTATGTGAGCGAGCGAGACGCCGCTAAATTAAAATTGTACGAGCGAGAGTGAGAGATAGGTAACATTAATTAACATTAGGTAACATTATTATTATTTTTTTTTTTTTTTTTCATTTTAGGATTAACTGCTACGTTGCCGTTGCGTTGGTACAAATCTGTTACATTAATTAAAACCTGTTAACGGCTTTTTTAACAGGTTAACATAATTAATTTAACGGCTTCGTTGCGTTAACCCAAAAATCGTTAACGACCCACCACTACTGGAAGGTGGCAGGAACTCCGCAATTAAACCACGCAACTCCATCGAGTTTGAGCTCATTTGATTCGTCTTGAACACTTTGTGGAGCTGGATGGTTAATAATAATGAAAGCTTGTTCTTAAAAAGTATTTTTTAAATTTCACTTGTAAGATTGACAACTCTTTCGCGCGTAGTTATTGTGAAAGATTTTGTAACTTTAAAGTTACAAAATCTTTCACAATAACTCCCTTCGTACCAAATAAAAATTGTTAAACTCCGATACGTAGATGTTGACCTCTAAACCTGAAAGGTCACGGCGCTACGTCAAATGATCTGATGTAGTATCTTCTAGGCCATCGCATCGATTACAAATACGCTTCTTAATATCAAGTTATGATTAAGTTTTTTATACGATGCAGGTTAACCTTTGACCAAAATCTCGCCTCATCTATTATTATACAACGAACGAAACTACCATACCAATTTTGATGAAACTTGCACAGTGCCCGAGATCTAAACAAATAAGTAAGAAGACCAGCAAGACGCTCTCCTGATGGTAAGGGATAACGCTGCCCATAATTAGTTCAGTGTTACTTAGGATTTTCCAATGATGTCAAATTTTACGTACATTGCACCAACGCTTGTTACTAAGAGTCATAAGATGTTAAGACTCTTTCTGCGTTATTACAAAACGCGGACTTACGATAGTTCTGGGATTAACGAATGTCATTTGTTCGCTTAGTAGGTACCTGGTTTAATCCTGGTACAATCGTTAGTCCGCGTTTTGTAATAAGACGGTTTAAGTTCAGCTAGCTAAGTTTCTAGTAACCACCTAACCAACAATTACCTAATATTTAATTAATACTATATATCATGGATTTCCGCAAAGTACCGCCTAATTGCAATAATTTAATGTAAGTATAGAGATGTAGTTTTCGGAGAAATTCGAAGAAAGTGATTTAAAAATATAATTCTGTTCTCGCAATAGGTATTTCATTATAATTCCTTCCTAATAAACCCAAATGTCTGAACCAGAAAATTCTTAAATTATAATCACTAAGCGCATTAGAACCCGTTCATTTCATTTTCACCCTTTGCCATAATGTTTCGAGACTCAGCACATTTTAAATTAAAAACCCAGCGTTGGATTTGTCATACCAGTCACCTTGAACTTTGCCGTCCTTGGCATATATAGGTATATAAAATGCGAAGAAGGGAACGCCGGAGGCATATCTTCAATGGCCATTTTTTTTTAACAGGGGAAATGCATTTATTCATACTCGTACCTCCTGGGAAGGCACGGGTTATGTGGGACTCGCCGGCAAGAATACCCACTACACCCCCTTGGTAGGTCGTCGTTCCGCCTCCTCGGGACAGGATGGGGTCGCAGTTGCATTCACCATCCCACCCCGGCACTCACAGGGACTGTGCCAACTGAAGGGTTTTTTTTCTTTTTGTTTTCGCCGGGAAAAAATGCATTATGTACCCCCATACCCCCGTATGTGATAACGGTCCCTAGTGCTCGGCCGTTCTCGCCGACGGTGGTGCTGATGAAAAAATAAAAAATAATAATTGGGGTTTATACTCCAACAGAACAGGTTTCCCTAATTACACTGTCAGAGTCAAATCACAATTTATAGGTTGTGTGGCTAACCTATATGTTGCAGTTTCAGGTCGCCGAGATTACTACAGGGCCTGCAACATGACCTAACGACTGCCTCCTACATATCTTATAGGAAACAGCCGGGACCCACAGTTTTACGTGCCTTCCGAAACACGGTAGCGTCCAGGCGAAAATCTTTGCCACACTGAGATTTGAAACCAGGACCTCCGGCTTACAAGCCGGACGTATGACCACTGGGCCACGGACGCTACAATGAAAGTGCCCTCGCGTCTATTATCCGCTATTCACCACCAATGGATGGGTAATCTTTCTTACCAAGACCCAGACTCCTCAGACTTGTTGAGCTCGCGCAAGTTGGTCGGACGCCGGGGGACTTCCCAAGTGAGCCCAACTATGCGAGGATGCCCTTTTTTATCCCAGGAAAAATGCGTTACGCATCATCACGCCACGCCGGGGGGCGCGGGGCGGTATGTGGTACTTCCTCGCCAAAGATGGGATGCGGCGGGGATACCCACTAAAAACCTGGGGGTGTTCCTGCGGGACGCCTTAGGGCTTGTTCACGTTGAACGCGCGGGCGCGAAATATCAAACATACGACATGCTATGAAAGTGTTCACGTACAAACGCACGAGCGGTGTAAGCAAAGTCTGCCGCGCCCGCGCCCGCGTGTTCAACGTGAACAAGCTCATAGTGCCGTGCCGGGGCAGCGGGTACGCCGAAGCACCCATCCGCGGCATGCTCTCTAACCCTCATAACATTGGTGTAGGCGTCAAGTACGGGGATACTCGTCGCCGTTTTATTCGAGCCACAAGGCGACACGTGTGTTTCCACTTATGAACGCGTTCCTTTAGAGGGTGGGGTGAAACTCCTCTTCACTCCACCGCTGAGGGGTTCTCACTGATAGAAGGAAGCGCCGTCGGGGCCGCGGATGAGTGCTTCAAACTCAAACTCAAAATTTATTTATTCAAATAGGCTACAATGGAGCACTTTTGCAAGTCAATTTTACATTTTATTTTAATATTCTACCGCTCGTTCGCAAGGCACCTCTATGAGAAGAACGAGCAAGAAACTCATAGGGATTGTTTTTTTTTTTAAATATGCCCACATCGGCGTGCCCACAGCCCCAATATATAGACTACATATATTATCATGATTCATGATATAAACTGTTCAATTCGGTGGAATTTTCAATTCGTGACGAAACAGCCTTGTGACGTCACACAAATTAGATCCACTCTAATATAATCCTTTTGTTTTACATAACGTTTCAAGTATTTATATCACACGATTTTATTAGTTTCCGGAAACATATTAGGTATATAAGTACTAGCTGCATATCACGGCTACACTCGCGTAAGGGGTGAGGATTTATCCCGCCTCTTAGGTTAAAAAAAAAATTCAGGACGATTAACACAGCGCCACCGAACCCCAAACTAAGCAACTTAATGCTTGTAATAACGGTGGTTAGAATAACGGATATAATACCTATATACTTTTCTTTTGTAAATACATACTTATAATAGATATTGAAAAACCACCCAGACCAGAAACAAATATCTTGTCTGTTTAGTCTGGTATCAACTTCCTGCCCTCATCCCACACAAGCTGAGCCCAGTAGTTTTACCCGCTGTAGCCTATGTGTTATTTCAGGGTCTAAGTTATCTCTATGCCAAAATTCTGCTCAATCGGTCCACCCGTATAGGCGTGAAAGAGTAACAAACATACATTCTTACAAACTTTCACGTTTATAATATTAGTAATTTGGTATAGAGATAGCTTAGACCCTAGAATAACACATAGGCTACAAGTACAGCGGCTAAAACCGCTGGGCAGCTAGTTCTAAATATTTTTTTTAAAGCAGTTCTACAAAATGAAACAAGACTAAACGTTGCAAAACACTTCATTAAAATGCTGATGTTAATTGTATTCTAATTACAGACAGCCAATAAATTATTTGCAAATGTTAACACACACACAAAATAATAATAAAAAATAATAATAATGCATATGTACAGGATAAGCTACTTTATGTTGACTCGTTTTTATGTAAAGAAGTAAGAAGATGAGCGCTCTCCTGCTGGGCTATTCACTTATCCGTTTGGCATGGGCGGATCCAGGATTTGGTCCTGGGGGGGGCCAAGGTGCAGACGGGCAAAAATATTATAACTTTTACTACGAAGTGTGTGTTTAACTCGCTCTGAACAGTTAGAAAGTTGAAATATCCTTAAGTGCGCGAGCAGCTTGCTGCGAGCCCCGAGAAAAAATATAATCTTTACCATGAAAATTCGTAACCCTACAATGCCCCTAAATCTGCCTATGCGTTTGGGAACCGAACTGAAGATCTATTTGTCAATAATGTATGGAATGACGTATTACGTCGTATCGATTTCATGATACGTTATTTCATACATTTTTGACAATTCGGTCTTTGGTTCGGTTCTCTGACAGATAAGTGAATATCCCTCCTGATGGTAAGAGAGAACGCTGCCCATAATCAGTACAGTGTCAACCAGGATTTCACAATGATGTTAAATTCTAGGTGCACACTAACACCAACGCTTCTTACTCAAGAGTCATAAGATGTTAAGACTTCAGTCCAGTAATTTCTCTAGCTACAGTGCCTTGCCACTGATGCACAGTAATGTTTGCACATGGCACTGTTGACCCACCTAGTGGACCTCCTGCAAAGGAAGTCTACCCTTCGTAAACCTCTTCCTCTTTTGTATTCGATTAATTTAAAAAAAAAACCTTTGAATTTGAATAGGACTCCTACTTCGCCGTTTTATTGTCGTTTTTATAATATTTTCACTATACATATACCAATTTAAAACCAAATCTAGTGTCATTGACATTATAAATATATTGAACGCTTGCAAAAAAACTCAGCCAGCTAGTTTTTTGTGCTGCAGTTTCGGCTTATCGGTGTGGGGCCATGAAGTTTGCTGTAAGAATTAAATCTGGATTTTTTCACTACGAGTACATTTATCAAATAGTAGAAGAAAGGTTTCGATTAGGATATTAATATGTGTACCTATCATCGATTTAAAAAACGTTACGTTGAAAATAAAGTTTGAAATATTTTTAAACATAAATATATTTTTTTGATAACCCCCTCATTTTAAAATACAAATAGGTAGAACGATACACCACATGATCAGAAAAAAAATTATCCCCATTCTACGTGTACAGAAGGTACGCTAATTATTTATTTTTTTACCGTTCTCTTACCCTGTTTATTATCCACATCTGTGCAAAGTTACTATTTAAGACTTACAGTTTCTTCGCAAAACCGCGGACGGACAGACAGACGGACGGACAAACAAACAAAGCGAAAATATAAGGCTTCCTTGTTGACTACGGAAGCCTAAAAAGGAAAAATAACTCGCAGTTTTAATGGCTCCAACGTAACCCATACAAAAACTGATGACCAGAACCTCGCAGCTCAAACTCTTCAGCATTTGAAACTGTTTAAAGTAGAGAGGTTCTAAACTGCTATTTCTCAATGCTTTTTAGCATGCTTTTAATTGGAAGTCTTAAAAAATAAGGATGAAGTTCATAATTCGTCGCGTCGGATACTTTTGTATGTAATTTCCTGGATTTCTCATAGACACCTGAACCGCTGAACCTCTTTGGTGATTCTAATTTTGGTTCTAAGTTCATCATGTTCTTAATTTATTCCGATTTAAATTTTATCGACAACGGTCGAGTAAAGTAAGGTAAAAAAAGAAAAAACAAAGGAAAAAAAAGTCTAGTCCTTGCTTTTAGAAAAGGAGCTTTGAATGTTATTTAAAACCTATTGTTTTGTTTTGGGGATGAATGGATGTAGAGTAGTGTTGCAACAGAACTCTGCTTCCGCTTCCGCAACTGCAGAAGTTCCGCATGTTTTTTCACTTCTGTTTCTGCTTCTGGTTCCGCAAACTTTATAACAGAACTCTTAACGGAAGCAGTGTAAATGAAGACCAGGAGGAGGACTCTTCTACAGCTGACGATGGTGACAATTTACTTTTAAAGATACAGTCACACCTTCGCGAGTACAAGAAAGAAAAAAGACTACCTCTTCATGAGGATCCTCTTATGTGGTGGAATGAAAATGCGCACAAATACCCCTATATTTTGCCAATAGTTCGCCAATACTTATCAGCTCCCCCCAGCAGTGCAGCCAGCGAGCAATTAGTTAGCGGAGCTGGTTTAATATATTATGAAGAACATCGAAATAGGCTGAAAGGTGAAAAAGCGGCCAAGTTACTCTTTATTTAATATAACTTGCCGCTGTTTAATTTTGACTACTACTAAAGTACAAATTTAATAAAAAAAAATTTTTTTTGTGTTCCAATTTCATTTGCCATCAACCTCCCGGCTATAATCAAATTTGTTGTCAGAAGAATGATCTGCAGTCCCATGCTCCAGCGAGCATAAGTCACAATATGAGTAGCCAACTTCAGCAGTTTCGCTCCAAAATATGATGTCTCTTGAGACGCTTGTTGGGATTCGGTTGTAGCAGCTGTACTGCAAGCTGGGTTGGATGAGTTGCCAATCTTTTTCTGTATGCTTTCTCTTTAATTTCCTCTTTGATTGTGTTGACTCCAAGATGTTTATGTAATTCTCCAGTGGTAATGAACCAAGGTGCATTTGAAATTAGTTTCAGGGTAGAGTTTTGTACCCTCTGCATGATGTTTATGTTTGAGTCGGCTGCACTACCCCACAGCTGTAGACCATATGTCCATATTGGCCTGATTATAGCTTTGTATATTAGGAGTTTGTTTTGTAAGTTAACTTTGGATCTTTTTCCCTTTAGCTTCATCTCTTTTGCATTTGATATGGGTTTTCCATGTCAGCTTTCGGTCCAAGTGCATTCCAAGATATCTGACTACATCTTTGTGCGGTAATTCTTGTGTCCCCAGCCTGACCGATGGACAATTCTCTCTTCTCAGTGTGAATGTTACCTGTGTTGATTTCGAAGCGCTGGCAGTTATCCTCCATTTACCCAGCTAGTTATTAATCTGGTCAAGGCTTTTTTGCAAGGTATTAGATGCTTGTATGGGATCTCTATGACTAGTGAGGATAGCAGAATCATCAGCGAAGGTTGCTACTGTTACATCTTGAGATTGCGGAATATCTGCAGTAAAAATTGTGTACAGAATTGGGCCCAGCACTGAGCCTTGTGGGACGCCTGTGCTTATTTCATAGAATTTGGAGTATTGGTCGACCTCCCGTACTTGAAATAGACGATCTGAGAGGTAAGATTCTAGAAGTAAGTAGTAGCTATGTGGTAGATGAGTCTTGATCTTAGAAGGCCTTTATCCCATACACGATCAAATGCCTGTTGGATATTTAAAAAGGCACAGTATTCTCCTGACTTAAATGCTTGTCGTATTCTGTTACACACCCTGTGAACTTGCTCTATTGTAGAGTGTTTCTCGCGGAACCCAAACTGGTGCTGAGGTATAATATTATGATCATAAAGAACAGGTTTCATTCGTCGTAGGATTATCTTCTCCATTAATTTGGAAATTATTGGTAGCAAGCTTATGGGTCTGTACGAGCTCACATCATTCTCTGGTTTTCCCTGCTTGAATATCATGGTTATTTGTGATATCTTCCATAACATGGGGAAAAAAAAAATGAAATGTAAAATTGTGCTTTTTTTTCATAGTGTTAGTTAACGCTTCCGTTTCCGCTTCCGTTTCCGTTTCCGCTTCCGTTAAGATTTACTTTTGACATCTGTTTCCGTTTCTGCTTCCGTTATGCCAGTTCCGTTGCATCACTAATGTAGAGTTTTACACGCCTAAGCGTTTTCTGCCAAACCAACGTCCTAAAAGAAAGGTTAGAATAATAGCAAATAAGCAATTTAATTATATAAATTAACAGAAATGCCTACGTTTAATAGCATGCTATTTAATCTGCTTATTCTAATCCCACCTCTGATCTTCGACAAGTAGACATTCCATCTCTTTCCACCTCTTATTATTACATTTTCTGTCTCTGTTCCTCGCAGGTGACGATGCGTGAACAAGACATGTTTCCACACACGATTAGAGCGATTCCCCACTACACACGATCTAGGATCGATCTGAATTCTTAAAAAGACGGTCTATCAGTTTTTTAAAAATGTTTCTTATTCAAGGTAGTGTGTGTGTACTTTGACCAGACGCCTTCGGGGCCGCGGACGAGTGCTTCGGCGTACCCGCAGCCCCGGCAATATGGCGTTCCGCAGGAACACCCCCAAGTTTTTTTAGTGGGTATCCCCGCCGCGCCCATCTTCAGCGGGGGAGTCTCACGTACCCTGCGCCCCCCGGCGCTGGGTGACAATGGGTAACGTATTTTTCCTGGGAAAAATAGGGTGATATGCGTTAAAAATTTGCATTTAAAAAGAATTCGTATCGGGTACAGTGAGGAAGCGCACGGCACATAGTAGATTGTTTAATTACTGTACTCTTATATGGGTTTATTTACTTCGATTATAGCTATTTATCGTTATTTAATTTGCCGTTTGTGTAAACAATTCAGTTTTATTTGCATTTTGCTGGGAGATGTTACTGAGCTGAAGAACCTTACTAATCTTATTGATATTATGAACGTGAAAGTTTGTAAGAATGTATGAATGTCTGGATGGATGTTTGTTACTCTTTCACGCCTAAACGGGTGGACCGATTGAGCTGAAATTTGGAATAGAGATAGCTTAGACCCTGGAATAACACATAGGCTACATTACAGCGGGTAAAACCGCTGGGCGCAGCTAATCTTAACATAATATGTTAAGATTCTTCAGCTAATATTATCAAGAAACGTTGGTGCACCAAGAATTTGACATCATTGTAAAATCCTGGGTAGCACTGTACTGATTATGGGCAGCGTTATCTTCACATCAGGAGAGCGTCTTGCTCGTCTTCTTACTTCTTTGCATAACAAATGCATTTTGCTCGTTGAAATGACTATGCCTCTGCAAACTTTGCGCGTCTGTAGTTCCCTTTTTACCAGCTTTTATATACTTTCACCTGTCTGTTGTCTGTCTGTCTGTAATCAAAGCTTGCAAGTTTAACTTGACCCACTTCGTGATATCCGATTGAGCTGACATTTTGCATGCATGTATACCTAAATCGGATGACAATGCAAAATTATTATGACATCGAGCTGATCTGATGATGGAGCTGAAAGGTGGCCATAGGAACTCGACGCAAATCGAGTTTGGGCTCATTTGATTCGTCTTGACGAGTACTTTAGTGCTAGAAGGTAATAATCATAAAAGCTTGTTTTAAAAAGTTTTTTAAAATTTCACTAGTTCAAATATCTGTAATACCATGATAGGGCAACAAACTTGTCCACAAATCTTTCTTGATATTATCTATTGACAGCAAAAACTGGGATCGTCGTGTCTATGACATCATCTTGGACTATTTGTATAAAAACTATCACAAAAACCATAGACTAAGTTGGTGGGTGGAGAAAACTGATGGGCCCCATGGTGTAAGTGATTACTCATCACGTTAAGTGATACATCAAGTACTAACTGCTCAGGACTTAGTGAAAACTAAAACAAGTGAAATTTAACAAAAACTTTTTAAAAACAAGCTTTTATTATTATTACCATACAGCACCAAAGTACTCGTCAATTCGAAACAAATGAGCCCAAACTCGATGGAGTTGCGTCGTTTAATTACGGAATTCCTATGACCACCTTGCAGCTCCATCATCAGACCAGCTCCATGTCATAATAATATTGCATTGTCATCCGATTTATACATGCATGCAAAATTTCTGCTCTATCGGAAACCGGGAAGTGGATCAAATTTTACTTCCCAAGATGTGAATAAGTTACAGAAAGACAACAGACAGGAGAAACTAAATAAAATCTTGTAAAATCCGGTTCGTTGGACCACAAACTGCAATAAAACATATAGGTACCTATCTAAATATATAAAAGGAAAGAGTGACTGATTAACTGACTGATCTATCAACGTACCCACAGCCTAAGCAACTGAACGGATTGGTTTGAAATTTGGAACACAGATAGGTCTTATGACGTAGACCTCCGGTAAGAATGGATTTGTCCACGCGGGCAAAGCCGCGCGCATACGCTAGTCTTACTAATATTATTAATGTAAAGTTTGTAAGAATGGATGTCTGGATGGATGTTTGTTACTCTTTCAGGCCTAAACGGGTGGACCGATTGAGCTGAAATTTGGTATAGATATAGCTTAGACCCTGGAATAACACATAGGCTACATAAGTACTGCGGGTAAAACCGCTGGGCGCAGCTAGTATTATATAAATTGAATTAATATCCCAAGGTGTTTTGCCTATTTCACAAGTCGCCATGACCGTTTGTCATGTGGGCCATGTGGTCGATTAAAGTACGCACAATTTGTTCGTTTCCAAGCGAAAATAGGGCCCACCTAAGGTTTTGAGCTGTTAGTGCTTGAGCGGAGCGGGCATGTTTTAGGGTTCCGTAGCCAAATGGCGAAAAACAGAACCCTTATGGATTCGTCATGTCTGTCCGTCAAAGAAAGGAAGGGTAAGAGTACGGTACAAAAAAATAATTCAAAATTAATTAATTTAGGGTACATGTAAGATGGGGATGATTTGTTTTCTTGGGGATAATTTTTCTTTTATGAGGGTTATCGTTAAATTCGTTTGAATAGGTATTTTAAAATGAGGGATGGGTTTCTAAGCGATCAACTTTAAAGATTTTCAAGTCAAAAACTTTTTTGAGCTAATTTTACCGGGTGTAGACTCCCTTTGCAGGAGGTCGTCTAGGTGGGTACCCCAACAGTGCCAGTTATTCTACCGCCTGAGCAGTGATGTGCAAACATTACTGTGCTCCGGTAGGTGGGCAATGTAGCTAGTGAAATTACTGGGCTGGGGGCCTAGACAAGCGCGCGCCCGCCCGTAGCGATCATTCGCAATCGCTAAAAAATGTACTGAGATGACAGCTCTCGTCGCTTGTCGGTCACGTGACTGAAGAGTCTTAACATCTTATGACTCTTGAGTGAGAAGCGTTGGTGCAGTGCTCCTAGAATTTCACATCATTGTGAAATCCTAAGTAGCACTGTACTAATTATGGGTAGCGTTATCTCTTAACATCAGGAGAGCGTCTTGCTCGTCTTCTACTTCATCACATAAAAAAAGTACGCTCCTCTTAGCACTTTAAAAGCCTATAGAGACACCTTTTATTTGATTTACACGGTCGATTCGCCTCGCCCTGATTTTACTCGTACATTGGCGATAGAATAATCTATGCCACCAAAAACATACTTGTAAAAAATACCAAGTCTCGCAACTGCAGTTCTTCTACCGTAAAAAGTTGTGAGATCCATGTACTACCAAGTCGGTAAAATCTTTTGTGTTTTAAATCAATAGATCGACTTGGCCATCGCATGAAAACACAACAATGTATCTCTCAAGTAATATACCGACATAATAGTGCGATTGCCAAGTCAATCTATTAATTTAAAACACAAAAGATTTTACCGACTTGGTAGTACATGGATCTCACAACTTTTTACGGTAGAAGAACTGCAGTTGCGAGACTTGGTATTTTTTACAAGTATGTTTTTGGTGGCATCTCACTACTTTTTGTTTTTTTTGAAGTGAAACTTCTTTATCGGCGTTGGAAAAAATTTACCGTCACATTTTTACGCGTCGGCGGTTACGCGTCACGGTTACGCGTCACGGTTACGCGTCACATTTTTCAGTTACGCGCCATCTTTTGTTTCTTGCCCCTACCACGGTTGGTTCAGACGAAGAGTACTTTCACTTTCTCCAATGAACATGAATTTAAAAAATTTATAAATTTAAAATTAAAATTTAATTTAATTAAAGAAGTTTCACTTCTTACGTGTGTAAACTAGTACACGCACAAATTTTTTTATTCGTTGTAGGTTAGCCTTTGCCCACGATATCGCCTGATCTTAAGTGACGACGCCCGTAGATGGGAGCAGACTAAACCTAGAAGGCGGGATAATCTCTCCCTGGCTTTATACATTATTACGGCATATATATTATGGCATTATTATTGGGATTTTATGCAATTTTTACCGTTGACTGCAAATGTAACTTTGTAATCCTATACATTTATACGGGATTACAAAGTTATATATGCAGTTTATGTATCTCGAAAACTAGACCGAAATTGCATGTTTTTTTTAGTTTTCCTATGGTTTATACAATAAACTCTAAGTATGTACCAAGTTTGAACCTTCTATGTTTGCTAGAAGTGCCTTAGACTTTTGATGATCGGTCAGTGAGTGAGTGAGTGAGTGACAAAATTAGAAAACTTTGACTAGTTATAATTTGTAAACGACTAGTTCAAATCGAATGAAATTTGGAATAAATCGTGTTTATACAATGCATACTCGGTTGTTAAAAATTGAAGCTTCTAGTTTTCTCCACAACGAAGTTATAGGGAGTCGAAAATGGTCTGAACTGCTTCCAGAAAAGGATGGTACGGCCGTGCCGCTTTTTTTGCTCGACTTGGCGGGGGCACTGCCGTGCCCCCAGATACCTTGACTATGTTTAAGGCACTAATAACTGGGTACAAGTGTTAAAGTTAACAATTTATTATGTTGTCCTGGTACTTCTATGCTGTAATACGAGTATGTTAGGTTTTGTATTTACCTACTTGAAATTCTATCTTGGTCAAGCTGTAGATTTAAGATTATACCTATATTTTTATACTAAACTATACCTAGTGGACCCCTAAGACCAGAAAACCGATTAAAATTGTAAACCTTTCCTTTTGTAGAGTCAATTAATAGCACTTTTTATTTGAGATTATGACATATCAAAATTGCATAAATTACACAAATTTCCAAAGATAAACCATACAAATTAACTTTCTACAAGAAAATTGTCTCAATTACTGTTATCTCAATTATCGACAATTGAGGTGTCGTGCTAACACTGCCCCAGTACCAGCTAAAAATAACCAAAAAGATAATTATTAAACTCTAAGATAACATATTTGTACAGCTCCGTACGAGAAATTGTCGGAAATCTGAAGATTGATGAGGGATGGTTTAATTTTTTTTATGTGATGAAGTGGAAGAGTAAGACGCTCTCCTGATGTTAAGAGATAACGCTGCCCGTAATCAGTACAGTGCTACTTAGGATTTCACAATGATGTGACATTCTAGGAGCACTGCACTAACACTTCTTACTCAAGATTCATAAGATGTTAAGACTCTTTAGCCCAGTAATTTCACTAGCTACAGTGCCCTCCTACCGAAGCAGAGAATGTTTTTTTCTCTATCAAGTAGATTATTGAGAAATATTGGACACATAATTATTTTCTTTGTAAAGGGGTTTGATGATTTGTGGGCCATCCATTGATCCACCATTTAAAAAAGAATAGAAAACTCTTTATCAACCCCACATATACAATAGAAAATCTTTAAAAATTAAAATAACACATTAGTGAAAAAGTTTTACAATTGGCGGTCTTCTCCCTTGTTTTTATTCTTCAAGATCGAGCCAGCGACTAAAACTAATTTAATAAAAATCGATAGCTGACATCATTTCCAACCTAAAATATTTCAACACACACCCTCGTAGTGTCAGATTTCGGTGTTATAATTAAAAGCAAGTACATCGCAAAGGCTTTGTAATGTTTGAACCGATTGAGCTGAAATTTTGTAAACGGGTAATGTGTAGCTTAGACCCTTCAGTGTAAAATCACACCTTCAGTGTAATACTTCAGGGTAAAACCTGTGAGCACAGCTAGTAAATATAAATCAGAACTAATCAACCGCTGGATTTATTTTAATTCCTCAATAATTGACTTGGAAATCGATTACTATTGAAAATTGATACGCTCTGCGCTCAAAGTTCATGCAAAAACGGGGCCGTGAAAAATGTTTCCAATAAAATTTGTGGCAAATTTTAATATAGTTCTTTTTTTTATATAAGAAGCGCGCTCAGGGGTTTTACCCCTTGAAAAGTACCCTAAACGTGTTAATCCAGGGTGCTACCACCCGTGGACGAGGAATTACTAAGTTCCCGCTACCCCAGATTATGGTATCCCTCAGGGTTTTAGTGGGTATCCCCGCTGCGCTCATCTTCGACGGGGGAGTCCGACATAAGCCCTTGCGCCCCCGGTGCAGGGTGTAAATGCGTAACGCATTTTTCTTGGGATAAAAAAAGAGTCCAAGCACAGAGAGCTGCACCCTTATTTTCAGCTAAATCGGACCACCAGTTTAGAAGAAAGTGAAATTACTAAACTGAAGAGTCTGAACATCTTATGAATCTTGAGTAAGAAGCGTTGGTGTAGTGCGACCAGAATTTTACATCATTGTGAAATCTTGGGTTTATGGTCAGCGTTATCTCTTACCAATAGAATAACGTCTTGCTCGTCTTCTCACTTCTTTGCAAAGCATAAAAATATACACAAACATCGATACAAACTTTCGCGTTAAAACCTATATAGGTACCTAATAGGTATATAATCTACTTGAACAAATCTAGAAACTAGATCAATAACGTCCACGTCACAATATGCCATACGGTCATGCCTTGATACCTGTTGATTCATACCAACATTTTCAACTTTATCTATATTGCCATAGTGGTTTGGAGGTGTCGAGGTCGCAGACAGTTTTAGTAAGTTATGACTAAAACCATAATGTGATCTAATTAATAACTTTACCTGTCTGTTGTCTGTCTGTTGATCTGTCTGTCTGTAATCAAATCTTGCAAGTTATATTTTACCCACTTCCCGGCTTCTTATCTCTAATTGTTACTGAATAGGCTACAGAAGCGTACTCTTGCAACTCGTACCTACTTAAATAATTTAATTTTTTGAGAAGAACAGACAAGAAACTCACAATTTTTAGGGATTCGTACCTAAAACGAGGCCCTTATAAGATAACTTATGCTCGACCGTCTGTCAGTCTGCCTTTTCTCTTTTCTTCTCTTTACTCAGCAACGCGTAGGTACAGTTAACGAGCTGAATTTTTTTAAGCTATTGCATAGCTTCTATCGCGGGCCTTGAGCGTGGGGACCGAATCCAGAAATTCCGTAACGAAAAAAACCTAACACCCCCCACTCCGACCGGCACAGCGGTGATACTTTTTTGTTTTTCCATCTATAGATAAAAATGCTATGCAATAGCTTTACCGCGGCAGTCTCCGAGTGCCGTCTTTTTTACTATTAACGGTGAGTGCTGGAGTGTGTAAAAAAAAGTAAAGAAAAATGTATATTTGCAATTGAAATATCCTCAATTTATACATTAAAGTATTAATTCTATCCAATTAATCGTAATGTAATAATTAAATGGAATAGTACTGTTGCGATAACGCCCGAAGAGGTGGTTAAACGACTCTTATAAATAAAAGTTAAATATTTCGACCTGTTGTTGTGTGGTCCAAGGTGAAGGATGCAGCGAAGAAAGAATCGAAAGCAAAATCGAAGCGAATTTGGTTTGCTTACAAGAATAGATACAAACTACAAGTAAAAGGGCTCTAACATGGCCGCCACAACATGTAAAAACTCTCCATCTCAAAAAAAAATAATTCGCCATTTTGTGGTGGCGGCCATCTTGGATTTTAAATTTATCATAGTGCGCTGTATTCTACAAGTTAAGCCCTTTCATTTGATATCCATGTTGAGGGGGTTGTAGAAGAAAAAAATTATCCGCCATTTTGTAGCGGCGGCCATCTTGGATCGATTTGCACCAAACATGGCTAAGAACACTCTCGACTAACTCTACTTTCAAACAAAAACTAGCTCAAAATCCGTTCATCCGTTCGGGAGCTACGATGCCACAGAAAGACACACACACATACAGACAGTAACGTCAAAATTATAACACCCCGTCGTTTTTGCGTCGGGGGTTAAAAATGAACAAAGAATGCCGTTGCCAATTTTACATCACCTATCGCTATAACTTATACCTTGCGACCCCTGATTATGACACGACAAACAGGTTCTACCTCTTACCGTCTCGGTGGCGGTATTTAAAAATAATTGTTCTCGCGAAACCCTTATCGGAGTCCGTTTTAATGTACACGTATAATATTGAACAACGCTGACGAAAACTTCGGTGAACGTTGGTTTTTACTTTTTACCAGCTTTTATTTACTTTCACCTGTCTGTTGTCGGTCTGTAATCAAATCTAGCAAGTTAAATTTGACCCACTTCCTGGTAATTTTGCTTTTACTGTAGTAACGAAATTTAAAAAAACTTTAAAAACAAGCTTTTATTATTATTACCATCTAGCATCAAAGTACTCGTCAAGACGAATCAAATGATGTCCAAACTCGGTGGGGTTGCGTCGATTAATTACGAAGTTCTTATGACCACCTTCTAGCTCCATCATCAGATCAGCTCGATGTCATAATAATATTGCATTGTCATCCGAGTTATGCATGCATGCAAAATTTCAGCTCAATCGGAAACAGTGATTAAACACAGGAAAATTCTTGTGAACGCGTAAAAAATAGCATTTGTTAAGGAAAATTTACTGCTAATCGATGGTTAGAAATTCCAAGTATTGTGATGTTACTTGGTTGCATTACTTGTGTTTTTCCCCTTTTCTAGGGCATTAGTTTATTGACTATAGGTACCTATTGGATAATTAAAGCAAGACGCAATCACTAAAAACTAAAATAAAATGTTTATAGAAATTTTGAATGAGGCATCTCTTAAGAGCGCTTATACAGTTGGATGCTCTCTCGCTATTTTTTTTTTTTTTTTTTTTTTTCTAGTCTATACTGTCCCACTGCTGGGCAAAGACCTCCCCCAAATCCCTCCACGCGTCTCTCTCCTGCGCCACCTCTGGCCAGTCAGTCTGGTGCGCGTCTAGATCGTCTCGCCACCTTTTTCTAGGTCGGCCTCGACGACGCCTCCTGTCTTGTGGTGCCCACTCTATAGAGATCCTTGCCCAGCGGTCAGGGTGCATACGACTAACATGACCCGCCCAATCCCATTTTAGTTTGGCGGATTTAAAGCCGACGTCTGTAACTCCCGTCTTAGATCTTATGACGGTGTTACGCACCCTGTCAGTCCTTTTGATTCCAAGGATGCTGCGCTCCATGGCTCGTTGGCAAACCTATTTATTTATTATAAATTCATAGACTTAACTTTTTCAAAATTCCTCAAGAGGAACCCTCACAATATTATTGCACACTGACCGTGTATCTAGACTAAGTAAGATAACATTGCCCCAAAACCCCAATTATATACCTATATTATTTAATCATAACCAGCCGGTTTGTTTTTTTTCCACCTTATGCCTAAAAATAATATAGCCTAGAATAAAAGTAGGATTGCCACATATAACACATAACATAATAAAATCTTCCTTGGACCTCTCTCGATATTTCCCTTCTTAAAATTTCCTTTGTAAATGACTTCTCTTTCTAAAGTAAAATAATTATTTCAGGTGCGAGGTGGCAGCACAGGTCTACCGCCTCCCCAAGCGCCGGTGTTGGAGGAGAAACGGTCACCGTTGCAGCCTCAGCAGCAACCGCAGCACCAGCATCCACCGGTGCACCATCCGGTTAGACAGCCGGTGGCTATACCTGGTAAGGAACTTGACTGGTATATTACTAGCTCGTCACCGCCTCAGGTGTCGGTGTTGGTGGAGAAAGGGTCACCGTTGCAGCTCCAGCATCATCATCAACCATCACGTTAGACAGCCGTTGGTATACCTGGTAAGGACTAACGTGGATGAAACGGGAACTTGGTACCTGAGCAGTTATAGGAGAAGTCTTAAAGTGACCCCAGTTACTGACAAATTGAAGTGTGGAAGACTTAGAATGCTACGCTACGAGCGTGAGAATGATCATGCGAAGTGAGGAAGGTCCATTTGTCTGGAAAAGCCTTGAATATAGTAAATGGTGGTAAGGGTAAAGGCCAGAAAAGGAATGCTCTTTAACTCTCTATAAAGGTTTGAATGAACTGTGTGTGCTGGGATATACGTTAGGGTGGAGCGAAATTTTTTTTTTTATGAAACGGTAATGTAATAGTTTAAATTCGATGCATTTTAGGCTCAAATTAAGTAATCCAAAATATGATTCAATTTGGTTTAGAGTAACTGCCTCCGCAACGTCATTGAAATTATGAAAATAGTTAATTTTAGATCCTATTAGGACGCTATGTTAACGTAAGCTTTTTTAATAAATGGTCCATTGTTTAACGTAGAAACGATAACTAATATTGTTAATTTTCGATAAAAAATCTTGACGTTGTTTTTACATTCAAATAAAGGATGTGAATGGACATTTAGGTACAGACATTTGTCGCGAAAATCACCACTCAAACAAAGGGTCATGTTGTTCGCGCGTTGCTTCAGTGCTCTAATGTTGTAAGCTCATATTAGTTAAACCCTCGATTTTGTATCGCTGCAATTATGCAAAGAACTCGTAGTGCATTTAAATGTTCTCTTTTTGGTGGTATTTGTGAGATAAAAGGGAATATTCTACCTACTTACGAAGATGTAATGAAGTACTATGAATGGACGAGACATCAACGGAAATTACAATTAGAAACTACAACTGAACCAACATTCCTAGAGAACAGATACACAGTGATATCCCGGATTGAAAATATATGGCAAACTGCATCTATTCCAATAGTGACTAGAACAAGAATCATACAGATGTTGAAAGCATATTATCATTTAAAATGTAAAAACCTACAAAAATCTATTAAGAGGCTCTTCCCGGAAAATTTACAAAGTTTTCGACAAAGCAGTGAAATACATTTCGATATTTCAGCATGCAAATGTAAAGACTTTGCTCGATGTATTTGCCCTAAGGATAAAAAGGTACCTATACAAGAGCAACCTTTTTTAATCGACCAAAGAACGTCGCGAATATTGGTAATCAGCGTCATCGACGTAACTGCTACAAGGAAGTTGCAAAAAACTTTTAAAATTAAGCATGAAGGAGAAAATCGCCCAACCACATCCTTAAGCACTTCAACGTTACAGGAATTAGATATTAGTACATCTTCAACGACATCATCAGCATCAGAAAAACCAGAAAATACTAAGATCGAAAGCGGTCCTGAAAAAAAAAAAAAGAAAATGATGTCCGTCGATTTCCCTACGTTATCGATGACGTGAGATAGGTATGGGGTATCAGATAGAGCAGCAGCAGCAATAGCATCATCTGTATTGTTTGACATTGGATCTGATTTGGAGATTATCGATAGATACAAGCTACGTAGAGAGAGAAGCAAAAATAGAGAAAAATTAATGAAAAATGCAACTGTCACAGAGCTTTCGTCTTTATACTTCGATGGTAGGAAAGACGTAACTTTGAAGAATTTTAAAAAAGATGGTATATGGATGGTAAGGGTTGTGATGGTACCAATGTCAATATTGGAAAGTATGGTGGGACCATAAGGCTGATTGAGAAAAGATTACAAAAACCACTTCAGTGGATAATTTGTTTACTGCACATGAACTAATTTCTTTTGAGAAACCTGTTTCTTAATCTCGACAGATGTACATCAGGACCTAAATCTTATTCTGTTCCATTAGGAAAAGCTCTAGAAACCCGAGTAATACTGCCTGTTAAAAAAATTACATCCATCGAAGGACAAGTGCTCCCAGAAATGGCTAAAGATTTAATTAGTAACACCGAATTGATATTTTTAAGGCTTCCCTGTCATACTCAAGCGGCTCAAAGAGGTGTGATTATTACAACAGAAGCTTCCATTTCACAGTGCACAAAAAAAGCAAGATTGGGTGCAATAAAAGCCAAGATGAAATCACGCAATGTAATGCCTAAATTTGAAACTAAAAGAGATTTTAGTGCTAACTAATAATATAATTTTTATTTTTTTTCTTAATATTTGCACTTGTTTTTATATTGTAGTACTTTAATAAATGTCAAAACCTTAGGTTTTAATTATTTAATACATAATAACCATTATGTTAAACATAATTTTTCACCTCAAAAGCTCGTTAACTATTTTACAATTTTTTTAAATTTTTGATGTCACTGCGGAGGCAGAAGAAGTCCTTCAAATTAAATGAAAATTTACATGTATTTTGGGAATAATATATGGCACCAATCCCGCACTATTAGAACTCAGAATCTAAAAAAAAAATTTTTTCCATACATCCGCGCTCCACCCTAATATACGTGCTAGGGGAGTGAATGAAGATATGACCGATGATTAAGTGGAATGGAGGACGTGTTGTGCCCTACTTAGTTGGGTAAGGGCAGGAAGATGATGCTGTATGTCATGCTCCTCAAACATTATTGAAGTTTCCAGCGTAACGTTGAATTTCTTGTCATCAGAACCGCCGCCGCCGGCGCCTATTCTCAAGCCGGCTATCGTAAAGGCCCCCAAAAATCCGAAGATCAACGCTAAGGTAAGATAGTCTAAATTATAATGTTTTATAGCTCGTTCAAGAGGCAAAGTGCTTCAACCATTACTGATTTATTGTGACGCCCACATCAAATTTACTTCCCTAAACCCGTAATGTATAAGAACTACTCATGCACTTGTGACAAATTTGTCGTGTAACGTGCTGGTGGATTCGGACAAAGATTTAAAAAATAAATATTATACCTACATTTTTAGCTTTATCGCTCTATGGAGTGGTATGCCTCACTCCATAGTTCATAAAAAATCTTCTAACCTCTACAATGTTACTAATATTGCAAACGTGACAGTTTGTAAGAGAATGTCTCGATGTCTGGATGTGTGTTTGTTACTCATTCATGCCTAAACAGATGGGCCGATTGAGCTGGTATAAAAGCTTGTAAAAATTCTTTTTGATTTGATTAAGCAACATTATTTACCAGTGTCCGAACAGCAACCCAGTTGTCGGACCAGTTCAATCGTTTAATTACACTCATTACAATGGCCACACCTATCGTCGGCCTTTCTTATTCGCCAGTTCAACCTTGGACCTTTCACTGGACTTGGGACCTTCGCAGTTTTGGTGTTTGTCATTTTGTAATTTTCTTAAGGTCCTTATCAACTGGATGCCAAGGCTCTGCCGATTCCCAGTCCCCCGTCACTAAGACGATGCGGGAGTGCCGCCGGGTCGTTTTAGTGGGTAAACCGTGCAGCTGCCCTGCACGGGAGTCCCACATAACCCTTCCCATTCCCTCGATGGTAGGGTATGCGTAATGAATTTTTCCCCGGCGATAAAAAAGAAGTTCCTTATCAAAGTTATGGTTAAATAGCTGCGCCCAGCGGTTATTCCCGCAGTGATGTGGCTTATGTGTAATTCCAGGGTCTAAGCTATCTGCCTTCATTATGGGTCCCGCAGGAACACCCCCAGGTTTTTAGTGGATATCCCCGCCGCGCCCATCTTCGGCGGGGGTCCCACATACCGCCCCGCGCCCCCTGGCTTGGGGTAATGTTGCGTAAGGCATTTTTCCTGGGTCAAAAAAAGGGTCTAAGCCATCTCTGTACCAAATTTCAGCTCAATCAGTCCACCCGTTCAGGCGTGAAAAGGTAACAAATATACATCCAGACATCCATCATAATACATTCTTACAAACTTTCACGTTTATAATTTTGTAGGATTGAAATGTGACGTCACATCATAACCTTGACTAATATTATTCTACAAAGTCCATGAAAATCCTGATCTCATTCCTCACCTACATAATCCGCGAAAATTACAATTTTCTTATTATAATATTATATGGGAAAGTTGTTTGCGCGAATATAGTTCTTATGGCTGTAGACATTTTGGTTCGTTTTTGTTTGCGTTTGGTGGTATTAATTTGATTTATTGGACTCGACGACAGTATAATCGAAATTGATGTGACCATGATGGAGGTAAATGATGTAAAATATAAATAAAAAAAAAACGAGGATAGACTTCCTTTGCAGGAGGTCGTCTAGGTGGGTACCCCAACAGTGCCAGTTATTCTACCGCCTGATCAGTGATGTGCAAACATACTGTGCTTAGGTAGAAGGACACTGTTGCTAATGAAATTACTGGGCTGTCTTAACATCTTATGACTCTTGAACAAGAAGCGTTGGTGCAGCACTTATAAGTTCAGCCTTTTTAGGCATCTTACGAGTTCCATCGTCGACCGCATTTTCACTTTCCATCAAGTGGCATGCGGTCAAACGTAGGCTTATTTAGTAAAAAAAAAAAACAAATGTGAAATCCTGGGTACTAATTATGGGCAGCATTATCTCTAACCACCAGGCGGCTTGTTGCACTATCAGAGTACCATCTTACTCGACCTGCTGCAAAGGAAGTCTACCATCGGTATAGGCAATCATGACTCTTTAAAGTTAATACATATGACGCTTTTAAGTTTGTAAGTGGGGACGCACTAAGTCACTAACCGGTACAAAATGTACCCGATGTCGGCTTGTAACGTCACGGCCAAGCATGTTTAATATAAACTATAATTATTATTTTTTATAGCAGTCCAAAGGGCATCGTAGTACAAATGATTAATAGAATGACATAATAAGTATACCCCACGCGGTCTCAACCGTCGTCACAGTGTGGTCACTGCGCGCGGTTGCTGCGCACAATATATTCCTACCGACTACGTGTCGAGTTTTATTAGCGATCGTCAACTAGTGGTGGCTGTATCGAATAATCGATATTTTACATAAGATAATTATGAATGTTGATAAAGTAAAAAAAAAATGTGAATTTCAATTAGTCCATAATTTAAATAATAAAAAAATACTATATATGTATATTTTGGATTGTAGATAAAATAAAAAATGGCTGAGATATGACGCTTTAAAGTTTGTATGTAAGTGGGGACGCACTAAGTCACTAACCGGTACAAAATGTACCCGATGTCGGCCTGTGACGTCACGGCCAAGCATGTTTAATATAAACTATAATTATTATTTTTTATAGCAGTCCAAAGGGCATCGTAGTACAAATGATTCATACAATGACATAATAAGTACGAGTATACCCCACGCGGTCTCAACCGTCGTCACAGTGTGGTCACTGCGCGCGGTTGCTGCGCACAACATATTCCTACCGACTACGTGTCGAGTTTTATTAGCGATCGTCAACTAGTGGTGGCTGTATCGAATAATCGATATTTTTGTATAAGATAATTTAAAAAAGAATTACAACAGTAATGTTGATAAAGACAAAAAAATGTGAATTATAAATAGTACGTAATTTAAATAACAATAAAAAATTTGATACTACGTATTTTTTGAGTAGTGACGCGCCATGTCACTAATCGGGTAAAATGTACCCGAAATCGTCCAGTGACGTCACGACTCATGACCAAGCATCTATAGCATATATCCTGATTATTATTACCTAATAGCAGTCCAAAGGGTATCGTAGTACAAATGATTCATACAATCAAATACAATGACATAATAAGTATACCCCACGCGGTCTCAACCGTCGCGTCGTCACAGTGTGGTCACTGCGCGCGGTTGCTGCGCACATGTTCCTACCGACTACGTGTCGAGTTTTATTAGCGATCGTCAACTAGTGGTGGCTGTATCGAATAATCGATATTTATAATAAGAAAGCTGCCAAGAAAAAATGTTTACGAAAAAAAAAAACATTAATTTATGTTTACTAGCTGCGCCCAGGGGTTTTACCCGCTGTACCATTTATAGCCTATGTTATGTTATTCCAGGGTCTAAGCTAAGCTATCTTTATACCTGTTCTGAAAATCATCTTTAAACCACGTTGCAAGTAACCTTTGTCAATTAGTAGAATAGAATAACACTATATTCCATACAAAGTTACAAGAAATAGCTATAACTGCAAACTTAAAATTATAATCATAGCATAAACAATTGATGTATACGCGTTTACCAAAAATCGTAAAGCCCCAACACAAAACGTGAGCCGAATATATCTCGATTAGAAACGACCGAGATCTGCGTAATTCTCCACTTTATTCGATAATCGATTCTGCGCACGTGTTTGTGTCACACCACTACGCCAGTGCTCCGACGAATACCGCCGTGGACGGACGCGGATCGCGTATACGAAAAAAAAAACAAATAATAGACAATCTGTGTATTTTTGTGTGTGTAGTGCCACTTTGGATTGTTGTGTACAAAAGAGGTTTGATTTGTTCTGGTAACTGAAAAATGCGTTTATTATCGGAAATGTTTTCGTTATCGCTTGAGCGTATTATGTTTGAGATTATTGGTTTTTATCCGAGTTTTGTATTGGATTGTTAGTGATAGAAATTCATCGTTTACCTATACTGGTGGCTTTGACTGTGACCATCCACTGGTCAAAACCGTATCGCCAAGCGGTTATAACGACTGTGTGCCAGCACGGTGTTCAGTGAGGGAATTAATCCCGCCTTCTAGGTTTAGTCTTCCATCATCGACCGCATCATTACTTGAGATCGTAGTCAACCTATCGTAGCTAACCTACATAATGAATGAAGAAAAACATGATTCCTAAGAGAAAAACAAAATGCCGACTTCGTTAAATCCGACCCAACTAGACTATGTCTGATTTACAATTCAGTCGCTCAGAAAATCCAATTTCAATTCTAATGTCCCTTTCCGAACTGTGTTCGTAGTTTCGTCGCCAATAATAGCGCGTTTCTAGAAAAATATATAGAATTTGTTTCGCAATAAATTGATGTCAACTATTTAGATTTATACTGTACTAGTTTACGCTCGCGGCTTTGCCCCCGTGGCAAAATCCTTTCTTAGCGGGTAAAACCTATCTGTGTTCCAAATTTCAACCCAATCCGTCCAGTGCAGTGGTTTAGGCTGTGCGTTGATAGATCAGTCAGTCAGTCACTCTTTCCTTTTATATATTTAGACTAGCTGCGCTCAGCGGTTTACCCGCTGTACAGTATGTGTTATGCCAGGGTCTAAGCTAACTCTATACGAAATTTCAGCACAATCGGTCCAACCGTTTAAGCGTGAAAGAGTAACAAACATCCTGACATCTATTCTTACTAACTTTCACGTTTATAATATTAGTAGATAATATGTAGATGATAAACACTTTATTAAAACACTCCGCTCCGGGGGCAGACTTTCTTTGCAGGAGGTCGTCTAGGTGGGTACCCCAACAGTGCCAGTTATTCTACCGCCTGAGCAGTGATGTGCAAACATTACTGTGCACAGGTAGGAGGGCACTGTAGCTAGTGAAATTACTGGGCTAAAGAGTCTTAACATCTTATGACTCTTGAGTAAGAAGTGTTGGTGCAGTGCACCTAGAATTGCGCATAATTGTGAAATTCTGGGTAGCACTGTACTGATTATGGGCAGCGTTATCTCTTAACATCAGGAGAGCGTCTTGCTCGTCTTCTTACTTCTCCACATAATAAAAAAAAAACAAAAAAAAAACTAAAAATATAAACTTAAACACAATATATTTTATAATAACCAAGTGTAAACTGGCGCTCTTAATATAGTTTTGATAAGCAAAATTCCGGTATTTTTCCACGGTTTACCCACTAGGTATCAACTACTTTAACACTAATGATAACAAGTAAATAAAAAAAATACATATTAATACTGAACAGACGAGGTGCAGAATTGAATTCGTAACTTACCGCTCGCTCGACCGATTTTGCAAAAAAACTACATCAGACCTGGAAAGTTCCTCGCGAAATAATTTTTTCAATGCTAGCTGTATAATCCTACAAATTTTACGAATATTATAAACGTGAAAGTTTGTAAGAATGTATGGATGTCTGGATGTATGTTTGTTACTCTTTCACGCCAAAACAGGTCGACCGATTGAGCTGAAATTCGGTACAGAGATAGCTTAGACCCTGGAATAACACATAGGCTACTGTAAAGCGGGTAAACTGCTGACTGCAGCTCTAGTATAAGGATAAAATACAAATAAAAATGCAATTTAAATGGTTCGTTTAAACATCGATTCGTTTCTGCTAGGGGAACCTAATTTATTGATAAGAAAAAAATTCCTTGTATTTTCATATTAGTTATGCTTCAGCTATTTGCCTTTTATTTACTTTCACCTGTCCCGTTGTCTGTCTATCTTTAGTCAGATATTGCAAGTTAAATTTGATCTACTACATATTACATATATACCCGTCGCCGATTGATCTGGAATTTTGTATGCATGTATAAATCGGATGACAATGCAATATTATTAAGACATGGAGTTGATCTGATGATGGAGCTGGAAGGTGGCCATAGGAACTCTAATAAAACGTCGCAACCTTATCGAGTTTGAGCTCATTTGATTCGTCTTGACAAGTAGAGTTTGAGCTCATTTGATTCATCTTGACGAGTACTTTGGTAGTGGTATGGTAATAATAATAAAAGCTTGATTTTATATAAAAAAAAAAAAAATCAGCGCCGCGCAGTATCTGCCTGCCCGGTACATGCTGAGCCTATCCCAGTTATCAGTGGATTGTCTGTGTTGTTTTTTTTTCTTTTATGTAATTTTCCTTTTTACTGATAATAAATACTTTTTTATCTTATCTTATCTCTTATAAAAGTTTTTAAAATATCACTTGTTACATACTCGTACATGTGGTGTTTAGTAAATCATCAACAGTGGTCACGACTGGGTATTACTGATCGTGAACGGAACGGAAAAGAAGTAGCGTTCGTCAACACTGACCGAGCGAAACGTTTTTCCCGTTCGGTAACATTGTAAACGAAGGTGTGTGGACGATCGGGAACTACCCTTGAGGGCCTATTGGCTATTTCTCACCCACTACAATTGATGACAACTTCAATGTACATTGCTGCATTTGTTATTCTACTCATAGTAATGAGGCGGTTAAAGCAAGTAATGTACGCAATTTTGTCTTTGGATTCTAGTGTTTTACATGTTTCACCGGGGGTAGACTTCCTTTGCAGGAGGCCTTCTAGGTGGGTACCCCAACAGTGCCAGTTATTCTATCGCCTGAGCAGTAATGTGCAAACATTACTGTGCTCCGGTAGGAGGGCACTGTAGCTAGTGAAATTACTGGGCTAAAGAGTCTTAACAACTTATGACTCTTGAGTGAGAAGCGTTGGTGCAGTGCTCCTAGAATTTCACATCTTTGCGAAATCCTGGGTACACTGTACTGATTATGGGCAGCGTTATCTCTTAACATCAGGAGAGCGTCTCGCTCGTCTTCTACTTCATCACATAAAAAAAAAATGTCGTTTTGCAATAGCCAATAGGCCCTCTGGTCACGTGCTAAGTAGGCAAGAAGGGTCTGATTCTAGTTCCCTTCGCATCTACAGGCTAAAGTGCTATCAAAACCTCGTCAAACACTAGACGCTCCTGAATTAGACCTGGCAGATGACCAAAACATTTAACCGTGGTGACACGACTTGTTTTTGTTGTTAATTTATTACTGGTCGGGAAGGTAACGCGTTGATTAGATTCACTTGTTTACCAGTAAAACTAATATTATGGGGTTAATTTAGAATAACAATATAAAAAATATATATATCACTAGCTGCGTCCAGCGTTTTTATATAAATACTGTAGCTTATGTGTTATTCCAGAGTCTACCAAATTTCAGCTCAATCGGGAACCGGGAAGTGGATCAAATTAAACTTGCAAGATTTGATTAGAGATAAACAGACAACAGACAGGTGAAAGTAAATAAAAGCTTGTAAAAATCTAGTTTATTTGAGATATAGGCACGAGTGGAAAATTAACTGAAACGTTGGTTAACGTCTTGTCATCCGATGTTGTATCCGATGTCGTTTTTGCATCGCATTGCTGTGCGGTGTTGTTTTTGCATAGGTTGGTGTTTTACCGGGGGTAGACTTCCTTTGCAGGAGGTCGTCTAGGTGGGTACCCCACCAGTGCCAGTTATTCTACCGACTGAGCAGTGATGTGCAAACATTACTGTGCTTCGGTAGGAGGGCACTGTAGCTAGTGAAATTACTGGGCTAAAGAGTCTTAACATCTTATGACACTTGAGTAAGAAGCGTTGGCGCAGTGCTGCTAGAATTTCACATCATTGTGAAATCCTAGGTATCACTGTACAGATTATGGGCAGCGTTATCTCTTACCATCAGGAGAGCGTCTTGGTCGTCTTCTTACTTCATTGTGTAAAAAAAAACCGTTTAAAAAACGCAGTGTTGTGGCCTGGCCCATAGCTGCATAAATATGTAGATGCGCAATAGTGCATCATTCAGGCCAAGACGCTCGTTCAGTTATGAATATTTGATTTTTATTGTAATTTCGTAATATTGCATTCATAATCGTTGAGTAACATATTCGAACTTTCTCATTAATGGTATTTTATGGGGAATATTACTCAACATCATAAATATCATGGTTGCCGAACAGAAACAAAACTGATAAACCTACTGGAAAAACCAGGTCGCTATATTCTATGCTATACCTATCATAAGTTTAGTGGCGTTACCTACTGCCCGCACCAAGCGTTTTGCTTCGTCGTTCTTAATGAGAACTGGTCGCGTTTGGAACACTTTGCCGTCATCCGTGTTTCCCGAGCGGTACAACTTGGGTATCTTCAAGGCACGAGTGAATAGGTACCTTTCTAGGCATCTCTAGTGATCCATCGTCGACCGCGTTTTCACTTTCCATCAGGTGGGATGTGGTCAAACGTAGGCCTATTATTTAGTATTAAAAATATATATAATCATAAGTTAAATTTATCTTGACTTCTGTATGTTAAAACAGCTGGTGACTCTCAAACCAAGAATATTTAATAAACTAGCTGCGTCCAGCGGTATTACCTCTGTACAGTAGTAGCCTATATGGTATAACATAGTCTACACTATCTTTATTTAAAATTTCAGCTCAAGCGCTCTACCTTTTTAGGCATGAAAGAGTAACAAGCACACATCCATACATTCTAACAAACTTTTACGTTTATAATATTAGTAGGAGTAGTAGGAAGTAGGATGCAAAACATAAAGAAAACTAATTATCAGCTATTATTTAATATTTAGTGTTAATTCCGCTCTAAATTTGTGAGTCTAAGTTTTTAAGAGATGGCGAGGAATTCAAACGATACCAAAATAGTATTTAGTATTAATTCCACCACCGATTGCACCACTCGCCCTCCTGCATATGGATGCATTAATTATTGAGAAAACTGTTACGCGTGAACTGTTAGGCGCGGCTACGAAGTGCGCGCGGGTGGTCCACTAGTATATTATGATATCTCAGTATACCAGATTTAACTCGTGATCCAATCGGCGTCGATTAAGATAAAACGAGGTGATTGCATTCTGCCATTTGCAGCGCAACATTGTAACTAAGTGGCTTACAAAGGGCATTGTACTTTGCATTGTAGGTAGGTACGTGTCTCATGATAACGGTCGGCTTGACTTTAAACTCAGCTGTCAAGGATTGGAAAGGCTCCAGGATATTTACGAATAAATAACTGGTTGGCCACACAACGTTTTATTGTGATTTGACTCTGACAATGTAAGTAGGGTAACCTGTTCTGTTGGATAAACCCCAATTATGATGATACCATCATCAGTTCTTTTTAAAAACAAGCTTTTATTATGGTAATAATCTATCATAAAGTACTCGTCAAGACGAATCAAATGAGCCCAAACTCGATGGGGTTGCGTCGTTTAATTACGTTCCTATGGCTACCTTCCAGCTCCATCATGAGATCAGCTCGATGTCATAATAATATTGCATTGTCATCCGATTTATACATGCATGTAAAATTTCAACACAATCGGAAACCGGGAAGTGGTTTAAATTAAACTTACAAGATTTGATTTCAGACAGACAAACAACGGATAGGCTGTAAAAACACTTGTAAAAAAACGTTAAATCGTATTCTGCTAGATTGATTCCCACATAAGGCGCTGTCTGCTCGCGCCTAAAATTACCGTATCAATAATTCATAAGCCGATAGTTAGTTAGATTATTAATTGCGTTACGGAACCACAACAGATTTCGCAACCGTTTGCCAGTTTCGTAATGAATTCATTTTGGTTTATTACACAGTTTCACAATTGTCTGGTCTGACGACCCAAAGGTCGGAGACTGAACGCCGATTGATGGGTTCCGAAGTAGAGGGTTTCAAAATATTTAAAGATTGATAAAGATGAATTACTGAATAAGAAAACCTGTTTTGTCGATGTAATAAACTACATCTAAATACATACATACATATATTATAAAACGAAACAGTGACTGATTGACTGATCTATCAACGCATAGCTATCAGGGCAAAGCCGCGAGCTTAAGCTAGTAATATATTAGAGATAGTATAATTGGCTGATGCGAACAGGCTACTTCTTTCGCGAAAATTCCCTTAGGCTCTCAAACTTACCAAATATACTCAAAAAATCTCATGGGTTCATAATAAACGTTCAAAATGAGTTATGTCCCACTTCTTTCCGGTGCATCATCGAACATTTTAGAATGCACTCGCGTGACTCGCTTTTGGTTCACTCGCACCACGACATCTTTTTGGTCCTTCGAGCCGGATTTCAATATCAATATTCTGGTGCCCCCGAATATGTCCGATGACGATCCAACCATAGGTGCAAAGCCTAACAAGACAAAATAATCTCCTACCATCTATAAAAAGAGAGTATGGAAAGCGAATCTTTGTTTGATTTACCGTTTTTGGTTGACATGTCTGTAAAAATTGCCTGAAAGCGGTCACTAGCGCCTCTCTGGATTATGATTTTCGATAAATCAAAAGTTCATGAAGGTTCCTACATAATATATTCTAGATATACGATGTGTCCTGCAATATTTTTAACTTTCTCTAGAGTCATATAAATATCCAGATGCAAACGGTGAAAGATTGTAAATCAATAAAATACGCAGCAATAAAAGAAGTTTTTTCACATTCACTTTCAATATTGCCTTTCCAATATAACAAAAGGAAAGTACAATGTACCTTTTTATTAAGGCTGTAAACGTCTTGTCAAAATTGAAGCCAGAGCCAAAAATGTTGGACAGTACGCATGTGGGTGTGTACAATAAGTTTTATTTTGTATGCAACGAAGTAAGAAGACGAACAAGACGCTCTCCTGCGGGGCTATGATGCGCACCTCGACATAATCTCGCGCGAAATTTGATTTAATGTGAATAATGCTTTATGTGGATGGCATAAGGTCGAGTTTTACATGCCAGTGAGATAATTTTGTCGTCAAAACTCTCATGTCAAAATGATTCTGTAGCATGTAAAACTCGACTTTATGACAGTAACATAAAGCATTATTCACATTAAATCAAATTTCGCGCGAGATTATGTCGAGGTGCGCATCATAGCCCCGCTGATGGTAGCAGATAAACGCTGCCCGTAATCAGTACAGTAGCACACCGACGCTTCTTACTCAAGAGTCATATGATGTTAAGACTCTTCAGCCCAGTAATTTCACTAGCTACAGTGCCCTACCGAGGCACAGTAATGTTAGCACATCACTGCTCAGGTGGTCGGTGGTAGATTGACTGGCACTGACATATGCTTCTGAAATTTGCTACATTAGTATGGAAGCCTGAAAAGATGGGAAAATAAACCATCCCATGAAAATTTGTCATTCTTCCAACAATAATATCGAATTGATAACCTCCTATTTGAAGTCAGATAAAAAGGGCCTATTTTATGCACGATTGCACATAGAATAAAATACAAATGGCAAATAGGTTACATATTTTATGGACGAGGCACGTCATTGGTTATACCCATCTCTGTTATTCACTATTCGATTTGCTATCATGCATCTCTCTCTAGCATTGCATTTGGCAGTTGACAGTGTGTTGTTTTTATTGAGTTTTCTCAACCGTGAAGCAGGTTGTCCCTTTGACCTATCGTCCATGAAAACAGCTGTGACTATCGATTAAAAACGAATACCAGTGGCCGTAGCATGCCACATAGAATCCCGACAAAACTTCAAGAGTAGAACTGCCATCCCATACATTCACAAAAGTACAATGTATGGGATGACAGTTCTACTCTTGACATTTCAGCGGGATCCCGCGTGGTATGCTACGGGCCCAGGGGTAGACTTTCTTAGCAGGAGGTCGACTAGGTATGTACCCCAACAGTGCCAGTTATTCTACCGCAATGATGTGCAAACATTTCTGTGCGTCAGTGGGATGGCACTATAGCTAGTGAAATTACTGGGCTGAAAAGTCTTAACATCTTATGACTCTGAGTCAGAAGAATTTTACATCATTGTGAAATCCTGGGCAGCATAGTATTGATTATGGGCAGCGTTATCTCTTCTTCTTCTTTTCGAGTCGAAAATGGCTATTTTTTTTTTAAAAATATTTTTTTGTTTTAAATATACGTATAACGTTAAAGCTGTTTAGCCCAGTATCGCGCAAGCTCCACTGCTTTATCGTTAGCCTCCAAAAGGTCTTCAAATGTGCAAGTTGTGGGGCTGTTAGGACATATAAGGAGGTGTGCCATGTTATCTCTTAACATCGGGAGAGCGTCATCTTACTTCTTTGAATTAAATATTTAGTCTAATAGGTAACTTGATAAAATCTAGGTTTGTGTGGCTCTCAAATACAGGTTTCTACTTGATCGATGACTAGAAATAGATTAAAAAGTGTTCAAGGACACAGTGTCGTCTCATTATTAATTTAAGACTCTGGTCTACGTACGACTGTCTCGCTCACACCATTAATATGACGATTTTTGAAGTATATTTTTGTACTCTTGTAGCAAAATGGCAGAATTTATGTGCCGCGGATTAGTGCTTCGGCGTACCCGCTGCCGGCATTTTGCGTCCCGCAGGAACACCCCCAGGTTGTTTAGTGGGTATCCCTGTAGCGCCCATCTTCGGCGGGGGAGTCCCATATACCGAGATTTAATTACAGACAACGGGAAGGTGAAAGTAAATAAAAGCTTGTAAAAAGCAAATTTTATTTATACACATTTCAAAATTTGTCTAATCGTGCGAGCTAGGGAGTCGCAAGTAAAGACGAAACTCTTAAATGTAATAATCTAATCAATATTCAAGATCGTCACATAAATTGCTATAAGATCCTGTTGCCACCTGACCAACGAGAACTAATAAAAAACCTGTTTGGTCAATACCTCCTTGGGAAATGTCACCGGCTTGGAAAAGGTAACACTGGTCGGAAAGGATGAGATTTATTTTTAAATATTTTAATTTATTGAAGATCTATATGGAATCAGAGCAGGAAAAATCAAATCAATAAGAACTAGTCGCATCACAACATAGTATAAAGTAAAGTTGCTTCCCGCGTCTGTACGTATGTATGCTTATATCTTTAAAACTACGCAACGGATTTTAATGCAGTTTTCATTAATAGATATAATGATTCAAGAGGAAGGTTTATATGTATAATACATGCATAATATAGTAGAGAAACACTGATAATGTTCTGTTTAGCGCGACGAAGGGCGCGCGCGTCTACTAGCTTGGAATACATTGCCGACGGCAATGTGTGCTAAGGTAGTGAATGAAGATATAACGGATGATAGAGTGGAATGTATTAGGAAGACGTGTTGTGCCGACCCTACCTATAAATAAAAGGGCAGGAAGAAAAGGATTTTCGAGAAAATTTACAAATTTCCGGTTCCTATAAGATATGCTTTAGTTTCATGAAATAACTAAAACATCGTGCGTGATGTACTTATGCTACATGTCACATTATTGTTTTGATTTGAGGTTTCCTAGAAAACGTCAGGACGTGAATAGCTGGCATATTCTCGTCAAAATATTAGCAGTGGTTTTAAAAAGACTTTAAAGAGGAAAGGTATGTAATATTGTTGGATAAATATGGGAAATTTACATGGGTTATGGGACAATCTTTCGAGGTTTCCACTTCCAAACCTTTGTAATATCATTAGTAAAAAAGTTCAGATACATTTTTTTTCTATGTTAGTCCACAAAGGTTGATCGGGTTGTGACCATTATTTTATTATTGGCTTATATAGATTGTCTCTTTTGACAAAATTGAAAGATATGTGAGTACAGCAGACTCGTATTTGTATGCTGCACATTAGAATAGTGCACCCGCGCGCACTCGTATCGCCTAACAGAAAATTATTATAATCAGTGTTTCTCTACTATATTATCACTAATCACTATTAAAACCGCTTCAATATCCGTTGCCTAGTTGCTTAATTTTTTTTTATACTATGCAGTGGTAACTCTCACGGTAGTTTCCATAATTGTACATCAAAATCTGTGTACATTTAAAGATTTGTCTTTAAACGTACATTTCCCGTCCAACATGACCTAACGATTGCCCCTAAATGTCTTATACGAACAAGTCCACTTTCCGGCCAGTGAATTCATTAAAATCGCCAAGACGTTTTCGGGTCGATAGTCTTGCAATGATTACATCTTTGAATACAAAATAACTTTAGTTTTTTTTCTCTATCCATACGGAAGTTGGCTCGCAGTGAAAGTGGTTTTTCGTGCATATTTTATTGCGTAAGGTGTCTGGGTCGTATCAGAGAGTACTTTGAAGGGTCTCGTAGGTCTGATGGTCTGATCACTTCTCACAGAGGTTCTTTCAAAATGGGTGGTAAAGTTATACTAGGTTTTTATGACTGTGTGACAGGACGATCGAATCAGACCTATACGTGTCATACTCTTGACTGGACTAACATTTATTACACGCTTTTATTTACATTCACCTGTCTGTTGTCTGTCACCAAATCTTGCAAGTTAAATTTGATCCACTTACCGGTTTCTGATTGAGCTAAAATGTTGCATGATGTGCAAATCGGATGACAATGCAATATTGTTATGACATCGAGCTGATCTGATGATGGAGCTGGAAGGACATAGGAACTCCGTATACCTGTCATACTTTTAACTAGATTTACATTTATTTTTGTTTGATTAATGTTACATAATTTTTTTAATGGAAAAATGTAGGAAATCTAGCCAGACGCTCCCATGATGGTAAGAGATAACGCTGCCCATAATCAGTACAGTGTCACCCAGAATTTCACAATGATGTAAAATTCACCTTGCATGCACCAACGCTTCTTACTCAAGAGTCATAAGATGTTAGATTATTTTAGCCCAGTAATTTCACTAGCTTGTAATCACACTATTATAAATACGAATGTTTGTGAGTGAGCGTATAAGTTTGTTACTCCTTCACACCTACACTGTTGCACCGATTGAGCTGAAATTTGTTATTTGGTTTGGTTTTGGTAGATGGCTTAGACCCTGGAAGATGACGTATGTACATATTATGATAATTAGATTATATTAGACATACCTACATATATATTATAGGTAATAATAAGAATTATGTTTGTAAGAACGCTATCGAATTAGGTTAAAACTGTAATGTTAGTGTTTAGTAGAAATAAATAAATAAAAAAAACTTGAGAGGTGTCAAGGGACACCCGGATGGAACGAAGTTCCTTTCGATTAATGAAAATATCTGGCTTGCTTTCTATAAGAGAGAGAGAGACAGACAGACAGAGAAACATGCGCACCCCGCACAGCTTACAATAGCTTACTATAGCAAAAAGTGTCGTGACAACTTTTCGTAAGAATTTTTTCCGTCTAGCCCCCTTTCACAACGCGCGATAAGGAACTTCGTTCCAAAAGAACAATTTAATATTTAATGGTTAGATGGCCTGTTACAGGTAGATATAAATATAGAAGTTCACTGACTCTTCTCGTATTAAAATAGATAAGCTAAAGCTGCGTTATTCAGAACTATCAATGCACATTGTCGCACGATGTTTAAATAACAAAGAATATCTTTCACAATGGCTATTATAAATTTATTGAATTGCTGGACGTATGAGGCTGATTGGCAGAAGCAGCTCAGACTTCGAGAGAGTAAGACTTTATTAGAGGACTGAGGACGGTTAAGACTGGATATAGTGGAAAAGGTCAGCAGACCCTATTACCCAAATACCAATTTAGCCAATTGTGTGAAACTAAAAAAAACTCGGCCTACATGTCGCTCAAATGTTCATTATTCGATTACTTTTACGCCCAGACGCCTGAACTGATTAAGAATATACTTTTTGGTTTCAAAGGGGTCTTTAAGAAGTTTTCTTAGAGCCCATTGATATTTTATCGAAATCGGTCGATGGGTTTTCAAGTTTCTCTCTCTCTCGCTCGCTAGTGGATCAAAAGGAAAGCCCATCCACACATTATTGATGCTTGGCATTTTCGTACTGTGCGATTCACTCGCTCCTTCTTGCCGTACACCTGCAAAACGTGGAATGAGCTTCCGCCCGCGGTATTTCCGATGAGCTTTAACATGGGACTCTTCAAAAGGCAAGTGATTAGACTGTTGAAAGGTAGGCAACGTACCAGCGGTACCCCTGGTATTGCAGGTATCCATAGGCGACGGTCACCATCAGGTGGGCCGTCTGCTTGTTTGTCACCTATTACATTAAAAAACAAAACTCGCAAGATTAGATTACATAGAGACAGACAACAGACATGTGAAAGTAAATAAAAGCTTGAAAAATCTTCGTTAGTTATGAAAACGTCTTCGTTAATTGACATTTTTAGACATGCGATACGAACTCACGGCAAATCTAAATATATAAAAGGACTGAGTGATTGACTGACTGACTACTGACTGATCTATCAACGCACAGCTTAAACTGCTGGACGGATTTGGTTGAAATATGTAACAGATATAGGTTTTATTACGTAGCCCTCCGCTAAGAAGGGATTTCGCTATGGGGGCAAATCCGAGAGTATAAGCTAGTATACCAATAAATATATGTATATCATTGACTAGGATAGAATATAATATGCGCCAGACAGGCGAGCCGCAGCTATGTAAAGGTCAAGGCTGGTATTACGTCTATATGCCAGCTGTTACCGTTCTATCGTATAAAAAGTATACGTTAAAACGTTAAGGGTGTACTTTTACTAGAGTCATTTATCCTTTGGTTGGTTTTTTTTTTGTTGACGCCGAGAAAAATTGCATTACGCATACCCATTACCCATTTAGGGTATGGGAAGAGAAATTATCTTACTAATCTAATATATAAAATTCTCGTGTCACAGTTTTCGTTGCCATACTCCTCCGAAACGGCTTGACCGATTTTGATGAAATTTTTTGTGCTTATCCGGTATCTATGAGAATCGACCAACATCTATTTTTCATCCCCCTAAATGTTAGGGGTAGTCCACCCCTAAATTTTTTTTTTTATTTTTTAGACAAAATTTTTAATTTCTATTTTTTTATGATACAACATACAAAAATACATACAATTCTCAATTTTCATCCTTCTACGATCAACCCTTATTTTTTAATAGCCATTTTAGTAATTTAATCATTTTTCCTCTCCGGTCGAAAACTGATCAATCGTCATTTAATTAGTTATCCCCGCTAGATGTCTACAGGTGTCACTTCTGACCCAGTAAACAGCACGGAGTAGGGATCAGAACGGCTTGACCGATTTTGATAAATTTTTTTGTGCTTATCCGGTATCTATGAGAATTGGCCAACATCTATTTTTTATCCCCCTAAATGTTAGGGGTAGTCCACCCCTAAATTTTTATTTTTATTTTTTAGACAAAATTTTTAATTTCTATTTTTTTATGATACAACATACAAAAATACATACAATCCTCAATTTTCACCCTTCTACAATCAACCCTTATTTTTTAATAGCCATTTTAGTAATTTAATCATTTTTCCTCTCCGGTCGAAAACTGATCAATCGTCATTTAATTAGTTATCCCCGCCAGATGTCTACAGGTGTCACTTCTGACCCAGTAAACAGCAAGGAGTAGGGATGAGAACGAAGCCGGTCTCCTTTCTTTCTCACTCCCTACACAGTTGTCGGCCATCATTATTGTTTATGCATCAAGTGTAGTAGTAACGTTGACAATTATTATTTTGCTATCTCAGTGTAACTGGAAATTATTTATATGGCAAAACAACGTTTGCCGGGTAAGCTAGTAGTATTATAAACGTGAAAGTTTGTAAGAATGGATGTCTGGATGTCTTGATGTGTGTTTGTTACTCTTTCACGCCATAACGGGTGGACCGATTGACCTGAAATTTGGTATAGAGACAGCTTAGACACTGGAATAACACATAGGCTATAGAACAGCGGGTTAAACCGCTGGACTAAGCTAGTGTTACATAAATTATGTAGGACTCTCAGTGCAAGACGAAAAGCACGGTATGCCCATTAAAACAAATTGTCTTTTTTTATGTGATGAAGTAGAAGACGAGCAAGACGCTCTCCTGAAGTTAAGAGATAACGCTGCCCATAATTAGTACAGTGCTACTTAGGATTTCACAATGATGTGAAATTCTAGGAGGCACTGCACCAACGCTTCTTACTCAAGAGTCATAAGATTTTAAGACTCTTTAGCCCAGTAATTTTACTAGCTACAGTGCCCTCCTACCGGAGCACAGCAATGTCTGCACATCACTGCTCAGGCGGTAAAATAACTGGCACTGTTGGGGTACCCACTTAGACGACCTCCTGCAAAGGAAGTCTACCAAAAATTAAAGTGAAGTGAGAGTTGTGAGGGAGGGCTGGGGATCGGCAGAGCCTAGCATCCAGTCCCCTATCGACACAATGGTTTAAGATTAACACAAATCCGTCAGTTCAGTGAATTATTAGTATTTGACACAGCATGCTGAAAGGTAGAGATAAGGGATAATGGCTCGCTGAATGTTTTTACATTTCTACTGTTACCTCCTTGTATACCCATTTTCGCTTGTGATTAAATGAATTATGAAATAAAATAAAATGTGTATATAATATCTTTTATATTATAAAATTTACATAACATAATTAGAATAGGCATGAAGACAGAAAAACATTTTATGGTCCATAATGTAGATTATAAAAAAATATTGGACACGTATTTTTATTCTTGTAAATTTAATGAAAAACGAGTAAGTTACAGCGCCTTAAAGTTGCGGAGAAGGAGGTAATGACGTCACACCTAGGTACGATTTGTACCTAGGTGTGACGTAGCGTTTCTCCCCCATAATTTTAGATTCCTTATATCTCAGTCAAATTCAATGATATTGACAAACAAAAAAATACGTATCGAATATTTTTTTATTATTTAAATTACGGACTAATAACATTTAAAAAATGTTAGCCTTGTCATCACGCCTATTAATTCCAAATCCCCAAAGAACAGGTGCACTATATTCAAATACACGTCCACCCACACTCACATGCAAAAACTGAACGCATTCTGGCGATCCATGTAAGGTCAAAAAGTCATGGACCTGGTATTTCCTCATACGAACGTTTATATTTATCTGCCATTATGATTTATAGCTTCAGTGAATGGGAAATTAAAGAGTAGGATATCATAGTACGGACATTTTATGCGAAAGGAGGAAAATCAACGACACATCGTTCAGTTGGTAGTTGGTAGTAAGTGGGAAGTGGGAATGTCTAAAGGGGAAGCCCTAAAAAGGTTTGGATGAACTGTGTGTAAAAAAAAAAATAATTTTCGCCTGGACGTTGTTACCGTGGCACGTAAAATTGTGGGCCCCGACTGTTTCCTATAAGATGTGTGAGAGGCAGTCGTTAGGTCATGTTGCAGTTGTAGTAATCTCGGCGACCTAAAAACTTTGACAGTGTTAGATAGCCTGTTCTGTTGGATAATCATTAATTTATCATTTGTGTTTTTTCTACCCATTGTTAAAATTAACTTAAGACTAAGAACGACGAATCAATTATGTTATTTCATACTTTTACTTAAACTTGTTTCTCATGTAAGTGACTACCAATGATGTATGTCTTAATGAGGAATAAATGTCTTTAAACTGAATCATCATCTTCCTGCCCTTATCCCACATTATGTAGGGTCGGCACAACACGTCTTTCTCCTTCATTCTACTCTATCATCCGTCATATCTTCATTGACTCCTCTAGCACGCATATCCTTTCACTCAGTTCATCCAAACCTTTATCGGATTGGAATTTAAAGCGCAAGACACAAAGAGAGCGGGCGCGGGTTGGGACGTTAAAATACGGCGAGTGCAATATTAGAGACATCTCAACCCATCCAATAATATGTAAAAGACCCGCGCCTGTTCTATAGGTGTGTTGCGCTTGAACCTAATTATTTATTTATAGTTTTCCTAGTAGATTAGTGTTTAGTACAGTTTCCAGACCAACTATTCGTGGCAATTCACGTGAGTTACGTACGAGGTATTCAAATTTGCGATTGTCTCCAAGCGGTTGGCGTCACGCCAAAACGGTCTGCATTTTCTACCGGTCAATGCAATTCTGTAAAATGCCATCACTTTTATACACCTGTATATTATTATGTTAACCCTGGTTTGTCCCACTGCTGGGCAAAGGCCTCCCGTCCCTTTCTCCTTTCATCTCCGTTTAGGGCTAACACACCACACACCTGTATATGAGTCCTCTATAAGTAGGTATGGTGTATATTTTTCGTATGAAAATAAGCAAAACGCTCTCCTTATGGCCTGATGGTAAGAGATAACGCTGCCTATTATTCGTACAATGCTACCCAGGTTTTCACAATGATGTAACATTCTATATGCACAGCAACGCTTCTTACCTACTCAAGAATTCATAGATTTTATGAGTCTTCAGGTCAGTTATTTCACTAGCTACAGTGCCTTACCGAAGCACAGTAGTTTGCACACGATCAGACAGTAGAATAACTGGCACACCTGCAAAGCGTTAGACTTTCTTTGTAATGTTCTTTGTTTTTCCCCTGTAAATGAATTTACATCGACGCTACGTAAAATATACTGCAATATTTATTTGACATTGATCTATATTAACCAGCTCACAAATACATCTCCCAAATTTCGCATACTGATTCAAAGGGTCTGTTTCAAAGCAACCCCTCTATAAAAGCATTCCAAAGGATTTTATACCCAATCACGTTTGCATAGAGTCTGCTAAAGTTCGTATTTACTCCCCTATAGAAAATGTGTACTGCGCAGTTCGACAGTTATTGCAAAAGTATTAAACTTTTTGTTGTAATGCAATATTCCGATTCGGAATTGAAAGAAAGAAAGAAAGAAGAAAGAAAATATTTTATTTGTTACACACACATATAAAAATTAAATAATATTATTAATAAAAAAAAAACAATAGATAAGTGTGTGCCACAAATCGGTCCCCAACTCAGCATTATGCTGGGTGCAAGCACCCAGCGCTGGTCTTCCGTTGGGGCCGCTTAGTGACGTATAATTGGATATAGAGAGACGTTCTTTGGCAATTTGTGCGGAAGAAATGGTTTGTTTTTCGACTTCGCAGAGGAGGTTATCATTTGTGTAGTGGTAGGATACTATTGCTTTGTGACCTTGTATGGAAAACCCCCTTATCATTTGTTATATTTTTAGTAGTTATAGGGGCAACAGAATTACAACATCTGTGAAAATTTCAACTAACTATCACGGTTCATTAAATAGAGCCTGTAGACAGACGGACAGTGAAGTCACGGTAAAGAAATTTAAACAAGTAATTTGACGCCCTAGAAGAGGTTGAACTCAAGTCGCGCGAGTTTGCAACGCGGTCGACAGGGATTGGCAAGAAGCGAGGTGCTGAATAGACGTTTTTATGTAGGTAGTAAGTTTCCGAATAATGGTTGTGAATTAGTTAAAATATAACTTATTGATATTTTGAGTAATTCACAATAATAACGCCTATTCGGCGGCACCTCGCTGCCTACTGAAGCCTACCCAAATCGTTGCAAACTCGCGCGACCTTGAGTTCAACCGCTTCTAGGGAGTCACATTACTGTATATCTCTTTACCGTAGTGTAGTCTTATAATAGGGTCCCGGGTACAGAACCCTAAAAATGGTATATTTGAATAATATGTCTCGTACAAGACATCAATGTCTGGTAGCCCTAAGATTAGTACAAGCCCTACTCCGTAGCAATCAATGATTCATCGTTGAAGGTTACATAACAGATCGATAGCATCTCGGATTGGAAATACATTTGGCGTAGGTTAGGGATGGTGCTATTTATGGATAGTATACATACTAACGAAGGGACGTTATAGCTATGATTGTTTATATATTATGTATATATAACAAGTGAAATTTGTGAACTTTTAAAAAAGGAGCTGTTATTATAATTAACCATTTAGCACCAAAGTAGGTACAATACAATACTCTTTATTGGGACAAAAATAACAAAATAGACTTAAAACTAAATTAAAGTACATATTAAGGTCCACAATGTGCGGCCTTATCGCTTAGAGCGATCTCTTCCAGCCAATCAACTCCCAGGCAAAGTACTCGTCAAGACGAATCAAATGAATCCAAACCCGATGGAGTTGCGTCTTAATTACGAAGTTCCTATGGCCACCATCCAGATCCATCACCAGATCAGCTCGATGTCCTAATAATATTGCATTGTCTTCCGATTTATACATGCAAAATTTCAAGTCAATCGGAAACCGGGAAGTGGATCAAATTTAACTTGCAAGGTTTGATTACAGACAACAGACAGGTAGGTCAATAAAAGCTTGTAAAAAAAACTATTGGGGAGCGAATATCGCAAAATATAAGTGTGCGTCAAATTTCACCCGAATCCCAACCCGTTCAGCGATTTTTAGATAGATCAGTCAGTCTTTCCTTTTAAATATGTTTTTTTTATACAACGAAGTAAGAAGAAGACGCTCTCCTGATGGTAAGAGATAACGCCGCCCATAATTAGTACAGTGCTACCCAGTGCACTGCGCCAACGCTTCTTACTTGAGAGTCATAAGATGTTAAGACTCTTCAGCCCAGTAATTTCACTAGCTGTTAGCTAGCTTAGCTTTGTATTTTGTTTATACAATGACAAAATACAAAATGTAGTTCAAGTATCGTGCGAAAATCATGCACCAAACATAATGTACACAATTCGTTCTATACGTCTATATACCTATGTATTATGTATCTACGTCGTTATATTACGCAACGTACGATTCGACCTTGGGCGGGAATGTGTACTTGTTTACTGAATTCTTAGAGAAATTACTCGTTTTAGTATTGTTTTATTACTAACCTACTGGAAAAGGGAGATTTTCAACTTGATATGTCATTTTATTGGATACAAGTGTCGTGAGTTTTTACCCGCTACACGTAGCCTATGTGTTATTCCAGGGTTTAAGCTATATTTACACCAAATTTCAGCTCAATCGGTCCAACGGATTAGGCACTGGGCGCAGTAAGTGTAATGATAATGATGATATGAGGCAGTCGCTAGGTCATGTTGCTGGTGTCTCAGGTAATCTCGGCGACCTGAAACTGCAACATACAGGTTGGCCACACAACCTATGAATTGTGGCTGTGATTTGACTCTGACAGTGTAAGTAGGGCAACCTGTTCTGTTGGAGTATAAACCACAATTATTATTATTTTATTATTAACGACATAGTAGGAGGGCACTGTAGCTAGTGAAATTACTTTGCGACTCTAGTAGACAACAGGACAGCGTCTTGCTAAAAACTTAGGCTGCAAATATTTATTGCAATAAATTCTAAAATATGCATTCAAATACCATACACAGTAAATATCTGAGATAACTCTGCCATTTGATGTGGTTACGCAAGGCGACCTTGGCTCTACGTACATGTAGTTGGCTCCATATAATTGGTATAATCAACCTTACCATAAAATAAACTATATTAAAAAGAAATTTTATAGGTAAACTAGTATTTATCCCGTCTTATAGGGCTTCGGCAGTAGCTAGTTACCACTCACTGGACAAAACCGTGTCGCCAAGCGGTCATTGTGACAGTCCGGTATGATGTTCGGTGAAGCCAGAAAGGGATTTATCCAGCCTTCTTGGTTTCTCAGCCACCTAGAAGATGGTCATGTCTCCCTGGCTTCACTGAACATCATGCCGGAACACGGTCACAATGTCCGCTTGGCGACACGGTTTTGTCCAGTGGGTGGTAACTAGCCACGGCCGAAGCCTACCACCAGTAAAATGTTTGCTATATACACTAGCTCCACCCAGCGGTTGTACCAGCAGTACTTATGTAGCCTATGTGTTATTCCAGGGTCTAAGCTATCTCTATACAAAATTTCAGCTCAATCGTTCTACCCGTTTAGGCGTGAAAGAGTTACAAACATCCTGACATCCATTCTTACAAACTTTCACGTTTACCTATAATATTAGTAAGAATCTAGCAAATAATAATAATAATTGGGGTTTATACTCCAACAGAACAGGTTACCCTACTTACACTGTCAGAGTCAAATCACAATTTATAGGTTGTGTGGCGAACCTATATGTTGCAGTTCAAAATGCAACATATAGGGGCATATAGGTTGCAATGTGTTGTGTTAATAATTCGTTCAATTGGATTGAATTGATAACCTCCTTTATTCAGTCACAATCAGTTAAAAATATGTAATCAATGCAACAAAACAGTTAATATTTGAGATAAATTTGCCATTTATTGTTGTTACGCAAGAGGCGACCTTGGGTCTACGTACGTAAAGTTTGCTCCATAATGTGTGTAATCATCGTGACTGATAGTGCGTCTTCAATCATGATCGCTATCTTTAAAGCTAGCAGTGTTACTTTAACTTGTTTAAAAATTGACGTAGAAATATTATTATGTTGCTCTTAAACACGGTTTTTTTACGCCGAGTAAAAACGCATTACGTGAATGGGGGTATATAACCCTCCCATACAGGGGTATGGGAGGGTTATGTGGGACTCCCCGTGCAGGACGACTGCACGGTATAATACCAACTTAAACATCTCGGTGACATTACCGCACAGTGCGGCCCTAAGTGCTACTTGTGCGTGGAAATTTTGCGGTCAACCGCGGTCAATCAAATGTATGAAAAAGTCAAGATTGACAGCTGATGCACCAATGAACAATAAGAAAACAAATGAAAAAATGCCACGCTTGAGGAATATCATTTTATATAAGGTATAGGTACTAAAAACGAAAAGAGACCGATCCATACTACTCCTTCATCATTGGATTACCGCATCGTCTTTGTGACGGAGGACTGGGAATCGGCAGAGTCTTGAATCCAGTCCCCCGTCGACGAACTCCACACGAAATGACGCACGGTGTTGTTCTTCATTGTCGCTCTTAATATTGGCGTACACCGAGACATGAGTCCAACGTTCAGAAGCCGTTTTGAGCTTTTCATTTAAATGTAGGTAATGTGTGACACTTATCGAAGTCTGTCTGTAACTCCATCTGTAGAAAATATCAAAATACATAATTATTATTTTTATATCAGTTTATATGCAAAGAAGTAAGAAGACGAGCAAGACGCTCTTATGGTGAATGGTGAGAGATAGTGCTGCCCATATCTGTAATCTGTACAGTGCCACCCATTTAGATATATTTATTTAGATTTAGATAGAATTTCACAATGATATAAAATTCTAGGTGCACTGGTTCGATGCTTCTTACTCAAGAGTCATAAGATGTTAAGACTCTTCAGGTCACTAATTTTTTTTTCGCTAATTAATTCGCTAATTACACAGTTCACAGTGTAACCATTGGGCACGCACATTGCTGGTCTTGTCTCGAGAATTAAACAAAAAATAATTAGTGTTCTATTGAGAATTAAACAAAAATATAATAACAATGCGCTACTTACTCTACCTAGCAGTTTTAATACAATTTAAAATTATTTATTAATCATAACTTTGTCTAGATTGTTATCCGATTATAATCTTTAAGTGTTATCTAAGGGTACGGCAGTGCCCCCGCTAAGTCTAGCAAAAAACTGGCACGGCCGTACCATCCTTTTCTCGAAGTAATTCAGGCTATTTTTGATCCTCAATAACTTGGTGACTTGGTTGTAGACAAAACTAGAAGCTTGAATTTTTAGAAATTTAATTTTACAAGGGGACTGTGAACTTGATTCCGACGATAATATACCAGGAGATCAGACACCGTAAGGAGGTATTTTATGATGGTTTTCGATAAAACTATTAAAATTAAAGATTTAATCGCAAAGAACGGTTCCAATACGAAACCACTTACAAAAATACTTTTAAAATTTCGCTTAAAAATGCGAAAAATGATTAAATTACTCGACATGACATTTTAAACTTTGGTAAAAAAAAACACGATTAAGTAAATCTAGATTCAAAACGTGTTTCGAAGGAGAATGTCTCGACCAAGGGCGTTATAAAACTTTTATTTTCACATTGAATTATCACAAAATGTTATTTGTAAAATTGATACCGTATGGCCTTGAACGGTGAGCGGTGTGCGAGCGAAACGGACTAAACGAGTTGGAATGAGACAGCATCACATTCGCACGGGCTTAGAGCGAGATGTGAATACCGCGCGTACGTGAAAGAAAGAGATAGATACAGCCGGCGCAAGCGCAACGTGGAGACCACGCGGATGGTTAATTTTTAGGTTATGTCATAGAGACAAATATTATACAATGTGAGCAAATGAGGTACTAATTTTCTATCTATAAATGTATTATCAAATCGTACTTGCGCGTTGATACTAGAGAGACGAGCGTTTTTATTTATAATTTATACTTATGAATGTAAAGTTTTATGCATGTAATTTGTAATTCTTGCAAAAAAGTGCAATATTTTAATATTACTGCATTAGATATTTTTATTTTTCATAATTCGTACACAGTTCATATCAAAACAAGTGAAATTTTAAAAATACTTTTTAAAAACAAGCTTTAATTATATCATTACCATCTTGCATCATATAGTACTCGTCAAGACGAATCAAATGAACCCAAACTCGATGGGGTTGCGTTGTTTAATGACAGAGTTCCTATGGCCACCTTCCAGCTCCATCATCAGATCAGCTCCATGTCAAAATAATATTGCATTGTCATCCGATTTACACACGCATGCAAATTTTCAGCTCAATTGGAAACCGGGAAGTGGGTCAAATCAAACTTTCAAGATTTGATTACAGACAGACATACAACAGACAGGTGAAAGTAATATAAAGCTTGTAATAAAATAATATAAATATTAGTAATTCTAGATTAACGTTATGTAAATCAAGCTATCTTTATAAATTTACTTACGTAATTAATATAATGTCTTTTTATGTGGTTATTGGCCATAGAAGGTAGTAAACTAAACCTAGAAGGCGGGTTATTTCACTAGCCACTTCAATCAATCAATCAATCAAATAGTTTATTTGCCAGGATTACATGTTTTAGTACAGTTCTTAATAAAATTACCTTAAATCTATGTTACAATGTAACCCGTCTGCAAGCAGACGTGCAAATTATTTGGCAAGTATTTGTTAATTGATTATTAAATGTGGAAATTATATTATGTCAATTAAATTATGTTTATTATTTATAATGTCAATTAAAATGAAATATTAATAGATACACAATAACAAATAAAATTACTTAATTAATACACTACAAAATTCATTAAATTCCTTTACACTATAAAAACAATTTTTTAAAGCCAGTCAATTAATGTTTTTTTTTAATTTACCACGGCTAAGCATCTTTATGTCATCAGGTATAGCGTTATATATTACTATGCACATATTATATACATTTCTTTTGTACAAGTCCTTTTGGGCGCAGGGTCGATATAATAGGTTTTTAAAACTTCACTATTATCTTGCCAACGTGATTTTTATTTTATACCTACACAGTTTCTGTCACATAGTTTAACTAGCTGCGCGTGTGTTATTAGTTATTCCAGCGTTTAAGCTATCTCCATACCAAATTTCAGCTAAATCGGTCCTCCCGTTTAGGCGTAAAAGATTAACAAACATATGTACATCCGGACATCCAAACATACTTACAAACTTTCACGTTTGTAATATAAATAAATAAATAAATATTTCAGGACAATTCACACAGCGCCACCTAACTCCATACTAAGCAACTTAATGCTTGTATTATGGTGATTAGGATAACGGATATAATACTTATTACTTATATACTTTTCTTTTGTAAATACATACTTATAATAGATTTTGAAAACCACCCAGACCAGAAACAAATATCTGTGGATCACACATATATTTGCCTCATGCGGGAATCGAACCCGCAACCTTTAGTGTTGCAAGCGGGTATTAGCCCACCGCACCACAGACGTTGTCAAGTATTAAATAGTAGGATTAAATAATTTTAATAATTTAGATTAGAGATGCAACGAATAGTTGTTTGGCCGGATACCGGATATTCGGCCTGACCACCAGCCGAATATTCGGTATCCGGCCGCCGAATATTCGGCCGGCGGTGTGATACCTACATTTTGAGTTTCGTAGGTGCGTGTCGCGTACCGCCACGCCGCCCAAATATATCTCTCTTCCCCATGTAGCAGTGTGTACAGCGAGAGACTGTTTTCAGAGGCTGGGCTTATGTATATTATGAAAACAAGAGGAATCGTTTGCTTCCTAAAAATGCTGAAAATCTTGTTTTTATACATCATAATTTACCTTTGGTGGATTTCCAATATTAAATTAATTGATATTACTATTACTAGTTACAAATAAGTACATTATTTAACTATCAGTATTATCACCAAGTTACTTTAAATAATTGATTTATTATAAAAAGTTAAAGTTGTTTAAAAAAATAAAAGCTTCAATTACAACTGTGTCTTTATTTAGATTCCATTTATAAAATCCACCAAGTTTACTATCCGGTATCCGGCCGGATAGTACATTACTATCCGGTATCCGGCCGAATAGTAAAAAAGGGCCGGATAAGCCGGATACCGGATAGTAACCGAATATTCGGTGCATCTCTAATTTAGATTAGTTAGTTAAGGTTCTCCATATAAAGTTTTAATGATCATGTTATGGATTTTTGCTATACATAAAATGTCACAGCAATTTGTGTAATAGGTTTGGATTCCGTTTCAATATGGAATTTTTATAACCTAGATTCTTGAATTTTTACCAACAACAAAAATCGAAGGAGGTTTACAAGTCGACGCGTATGTATATATTTTTATTTATTTAGTTAATTTAAAAAAAAAAAAAATTAATATAACAGGTATAATAGTGTTTTAAATAATATGATCGTGGTTTTCACCAACTTTCAAAAGACGAGCTCATTTTGAAAACTAAGGCAAAAACGCAAAATATTAAAGTTAGTCGGAATCTACAATTTCATTTTTTTTTTATAATTTATGGCAAATGCCTTTACTGAGAAAAACAAACTAACAATACTACAGCTACTACAGCAGTGGAGAACACTTTTATTAACCACAGATCGGCCACAAGCCAATCTACAGAAAATCCGCATGCTCCAAACCACTGTCAGATGGCAGAGTGCCCAGAATGCTGGCAGCATTGCCACGTTGAATGGCAATACTTATACGTTGGGCCAAATATACCCCAGCATTTTGGTCATTTCATATTAAGTAAGTTCACTGATAACTCGATTTTTTAAATATTCATATAGGATAGATAGCCTTTGACCACGCTCTCGCGTTATAGATGGTGGCAGACTAAACCTAGAAGGCGGGATAAATCCTTCCCCGACTTCACTGAACATCATGACGGGACACGATCATAATGTCGAAATATATTTCAATTTTTTTTTGTTATTGAATTGGGGATTGATTGGGGGCATGGGGGAATAAAATTATTGAATATCTTTCCAGTTGCTTCCTAAATTTTATAAAAAACAATCGAGCGGTTTTCAAGTCATGAATTGGTCTGGGTGGCTTTCTGTATCTATTATAAGTATGTATTTACAAAAGAAAAGTATATAAGTATTATATCCGTTATCCTAACCACCATAACACAAGCATTAAGTTGCTAAGCTTGGGGTTAGGTGGCGCTGTGTGTAATTTCTGAAATATAAAAAATATATAAATATATGAATTAAATCATAGTCCTGAGTCCTGCCCTTTTAAAAATATTTTTCCTTGTCATTCGTAACATAAAAAAACTAGAAGAAACCAAACTTTTCGCATTAAACATGATAATTTTATTGCACGCCGATACCTTATCACAATTACCTGTTTGTTACTCTTATCAGTGTAATACAACATTGTTGGCTCGATACGGTAGTCTGTTGCTAACTAGAGTCAATTGTGATGATCATCTGTGTATACAATATTATTGTTTTGATAATTTTCATTAATCTTAAGCGGCTAATAGTCGCTGAACCTCTGTCTCGCTCGCACGATATAATTTATTGTCAAATAACAATTGATAAAATTTACTTTTTGGAAATGTGTTATATTGAAAATTTTGCTCATATTTTTATACAATTTTTAAAAGTATAAACAGTTTGATACATTATAAAATGGTTGAGGCATGTTTAAAGATAGATATTTTTCAGATAATTGAGAATGCCATTGTTGTTATTTAAGGTAGCAAACTGGGAATACTTTTAAAAATAGTATAAAATATGAGCTAAATTTTCAATTTAACACATTTCCAAAAAGTAAATTTTATCAATTGTTATTTGACAATAAGTAATATCGTGCGAGCGAGACAGAGGCTCAGCGACTATTAACCTCTTAAAGGAAAAAGGAAGTCTACCGTGGGTAGACTTCCTTTGCAGGAGGTCGATTAGGTGGGTACCCCAACAGTGCCAGTTATTCTACCGCCTGAGCAGTGATGTGCAAACATTACTGTGCACAGGTAGGAGGGCACTGTTGCTAGTGTAATTACTGGGCTGAGGAGACAACATATTATGACTCTCAAGTAAGAAGCGTTGGCGCAGTGTTGAGTAGCACTGTACTGATTATGGGCAGCGTTATCTCTTACCATCAGGAGAGCGGCTGACGTCTTGCTCGACTTCTTACTTCGTTGTATAAAAAAAAACTTAGTGAAATAACTGAGGGTTATTGGCTATCGCCACGGTAAAGTGATAAACAGTAATCTGACTCTAGAAGCGGTTGAACTCAAGGTCGCGCGAGTTTGCAACGATTTGGGTAGGGTTCGGTAGACAGCGAGGTGCCGAATCGTTGCAAACTCGCGCGACCTTGAGTTCAACTGCTTCTAGGGAGTCACATTGCTGTATATCTCTTTACCGTGCTAATATCCACTGAAACACAACAGGGGTATTCCTGCGGGCGCTATAGCACCGAGGCTGAGGGTACACCGAAGTACTCGTACGTGGCCTAAAATGGTCGCAACCTCACTTGACCCCAACTGAAACCCCGATTATTATCATAATATTTATTATCACAAAACCCCAAAACCTGGGTTTCCACGTAAAACAAGTAAAATTTAAAAATAACTTTTTAAAAACAAGCTTTTATTATTATTACCATCTAGCACCAAAGTACTCGTCAAGACGAATCAAATGAGCCCAAACTCGATGGGGATGCATCGTTTAATTACGAAGTTCCTATGGCCACCTTCCAGCTCCATCATCAGATCAGCTCCATGTCATAATAATATTGCATTGTTATCCGATTTACACACGCATGCAAAACCGTCAAACCCCAATTATTATTATTATTTTCGGTTTAGACATTTTTTTCTCTCCATGGTTGGAGGTGGTTTAAAGGCACGGGCCGGAGCCAAAGTGCTACGTGAAATTTAAAAATTTCCTAACTATCCTACAAGTGTTGAGGATGACAGCTTTCTGTAATTGTTTATAGGTATATGATGGCAAGTTAAGTGCTTGAATATTTGTGTGAAGAGTTTTCGGAATTACACCTGTGGTTGATAAAATGATTGGGACTGTTTTAGTGTTATTAATCTTCCATTGGGTCTTAATTTCTATTGACAGGTCTATGTATTTGGCTATTTTTTCATTGTGGGTGGTCTGCAGATTGTGTGTGTTGCAAATGCCGATATCAATGAGGTACGCTGATTTATTTACTTTATCTAGTACGGTTATGTCTGGCCTGTTGTAGTGGACGGTCTTGTCCGTCATTATGGTCCTATCCCAATACATTTTATAATTTTGATTTTCGAGAACTGCTTCAGGTTTGTATTTATAATAAGGGACTGTTTCTGTAACTAATTTATATTTGTGCGCGAGTAGTTGGTGTATGATAGCGGATACCTGGTCATGTCTGTATTTGTAATCTGTTTGTACTATGGCTTTACATGCTCCGGTGATGTGTTGTATTGTCTCAGAGTTACTGTGGCATCGTCTGCAAGTGTCTGAGATGTTAGGTGCTCGGATTATATATTTCTGGTAGTTACGTGTGTCAATAACTTGATCCTGAATAGCCAGCATGAAAGCTTCAGTCTCCGGGAAGAGCTCGCCTTGCTGCAGCCACGCGTTCGACGCAGTTTTGTCGACATGTGACATTTGCAAATCACGGTAGTGTCTTCCATGTAGAGACTTCCGCTCCCATGCTGCTAATTTCTCGTTTCGGTCTACTGTTCGTTCGTTATATTGCTTGTTAGTGTTATGGAGGTTCAGTGGTGTGATTTTTATATCTGTGGCTACTATTATCCGGTGTAAAGTGGAATTTTCTGCACGTTTAATGAAGAAAGTTTTTATGTTTGTTATCTGTTTATTGTGTAAATTTACTATATCTATAAGAGATCGACCTCCTTCATTTCTGGGCAGTGTGAGTCGTTGGATGCACGATCGTGGGTGATGTTTGCGGTGAGCAGTCAGTGTAGTGTTAATAGTTCGCTGCAGTTTTTTGAGATCTGTTTGAGACCAATTGATTATTCCAAATGTATACGTGAGCACGGGTATGACATAGGTATTAATGGCTTTGATAAGGTTGCGGCTATTTAATTGGGATTTGAGAACAGCGTTAAGTCTGTATTTAAACTTTCGTTTGATGTCTAGTTTAGTTTCTTTATGCGCAATTTGTTGTGTTTGTTGGAATCCAAGATATTTGTAGAAACTGTTTTGGTCCATTGGTTCAACTATTTCTCCTGAGGTAAGGGTATAAGGGTGTAATGTAACAGCGCCTTTTTCAATTGCGCAGGTCTTACATTTGTCAATTCCAAATTGCATACAGATATCGTTTGAGAATGTTTGGGTGATGTTTGCGAGATGATGAAGCGATACTTTGCTATTGCTGTAGAGTTTAATATCGTCCATGTACATGAGGTGGGTCAGTGAGTGTCTATCATTTTCCTGAGTGTTAATTTCGAGTCCTAAATTTGATTTGTTAAGCATTTCGGATAACGGGTTTAAAGCGAGACAAAACCACAGAGGGCTTAACGCATCTCCTTGGAATATACCTCGCTTTATTGGTATGTTTTCTGTTTGGATAGAACCATTATTAGTCCTGATGGTAAGCTTGGTTCTCCAAAGCATCATAGCGTTATGTAAAAACTGTGTGATATCGGGATGAATTTTATATCTACTAAGTACATAAATTAGCCAACTGTGGGGAACTGAGTCATATGCTTTACGATAGTCTATGTACATTGTGTGGAGATCTTTTTTATTTAATGCGGTGTGTTTCATGGCAATGGAATCGATGATCAGTTGTTCCTTACATCCCTGGCTGTTTTTACGGCAACCTTTCTGTTCTTCGGCGAGAATATTGTTTTGTTCTATGTGGTCAGTGACGATTAGGGATATGCATGACGTAATTATTTTATAGATTGTTTGTAGGCAAGTTATGGGGCGATAATTTGCTGGATTCAGTTGGTCGTTTCCTTTAGGTATCATGTATGTTATTCCTTGTGTTATGTAATCGGGCATTGTATCGGGTGACTTAATAAATTCATTAACATGTTTGTAAAGTTGAGGGTGTAATACGGTGAATTTTTTGTACCAATAGTTGTGTATATTATCTGTGCCAGGTGCCTTCCAGTTATGTAGGTTTTTAATTACTTCTTTAAATATATTGCCGGGTATGAGCTCAAATTGCATTTCATTAATCATTTCAGGTTGCTGGAGATCTTCTCTAATCCAATCAGCGTTTTGTTTATGTTGTACGGGATTACTCCAAATACCGGACCAGAACGAATGCATACTCTCCGGTGTTGGTAATGGTGTATTGGATGTATTCGTTGTCTGTTGTGCCGCTGTTTGAGAGGCTAGATTTCTGTAAAATGATTTTTCGTTAACTTTGAAGCAATGGTTTTGTTTTTTCCGTAGCGTGCAGTTGTTGTATCTCCTAAGTCGGCTTGTAGCTATTGTGAGTTTCTGTTTTAACGTGTCCAAAAATTGTTCGTCAGTTAGGTTCTGTTCCTCATACCGAGAATGTGTTCTGTATTTATGTTTTATTTTATCTATATGTGCTATGAGAGTTCTACTTCTGATACCTGTTCTGTATTGATTCATTCTTGCAATATCTTTTCTGAGGTTCTCTATTTTACATTTTAATCTTCTTTGCCACGGTTGATCAACAGGTCTTGGGGATTGTTCAGAATTAATGTCCTTGATTTTAGAGCCATTGCATAAGGCTGCTGTGTAAGCTGCTGAATACACTATCGTTTGGGTTACATTAAAACTATTGTCTTCATTTAGGTAGTTTGGTAAGATATCATTATTTAATTTGTGAACTATGTAGGACAGTTTTTTAGATGTGCTTTGTTTTGGGATAGAAGGTCTTGTCGTAGGGTCGGAATTTTCAAATTTGCGATAAGTGTCGTGGTATGTATTAATTATTCTATCATCTAGAGCTTCATCAGAAACGAACTGATTGATCCTGCTTCGTCTATTTATGTGTGTTTCGTTGGTGTGCGAAAGGTCTACTGGTGTGCATTCGGTTTGATCGTGTAAGGTTAATGTCGTTAATGGGTTGTTAGGGTCTTCTAAGCCATTAGTAAATTCATCACGAATCTCAGTCTCACTTCCTAATTCTCGTTCTATTTCTTGTCTAATTTCTTGCAATTTCTCTTCTCCTAAATATCTATTTTCTACAATGGCACGCCTTTGATCAGCTATACGTTGTTTTGACACGTGTGCTATGTGGGGGAATTGGCGAGTTATAACGGAATGTAGTTGTTCGCGGTAAGCTGTGGTGTTTGATTCTAACTGTGTCAATCTGTAATACTCTCTCATTATCGCTTCATTGACTTCATCCGTCCATCGTATTCGAGTTTGTGATGTTGAATCATGCTGAGTGTGGTGTATAATATTATGTTGGTTATGTGAGATGTTTATGTGGGATGCTAATACCTCTTGTCTTATTTCCTCTAGTCTGCTGGTTGTTAGTAATCTGTTTTTGATGATGACTCTACGTTGAACTCCTACACTCTGTCTACTGGCGTTCATCTGTGGGAATTTTTCGGTAAAAACTTGATGTAATTGACCTAAGTATCCTTTTGTCGTAGTTTCATTATTTGTGATTTCTATATATGTGCGCCAAATGAGTTCGTTCATTTCTATTGTCCATTTCCTTCGCGCGCGTGGATCGTCATTGGCGGGTGCAGGTATGGTGGCGGATGCCTCCTGCACAACATCCTCTGACGTAACTGATGTTGTTGTTGATCGGGATCGTCGTCGTCGAGCGAATGATTGCAATGAAGATTCAGGAGAATCAAACAAGCTTTCATTCGTGGTAGGTGATGTAGTAATTTCCCGTTGTTCACTTACTACTCCTTCTTGTACTGGGCTAGAATAAGCCCGACTTCTTACCTTCTTTCTGCCGACGGATCGCATGCTGCTACACCCAGCGTCGGCTCCAGGTGCGCCCCGGCGTCCCCCGGGCAGCGACCCTGATTCGCATCGATCGGCTGTAACTCCTACTCTTACCTCTTCAGAAGAAGTAGAGCTAGCGGAGGCCCGCCTGTTCAGCTCCCCGCTACCGATGGTCCGCATACTGAGGCATCCAGCATCGGCTCCAGATGCGCCCCGGCGACCCCCGGGCAGCGACCGTAAATTGTATCTACTTTGTCTACTTTCCATCGTTTTGTTTTTCCAGAGCCACGTTAGCCACGCCAGTAACGTATATTTTCGTGTGTCCGCCCCCCACGTGATCAGATGTTCGATCAGGACGTGTGGTTGTGTTGGGGGGCTTATTATTATTATTATTATGATATTAGTTATTAACGCAAAAACCCAAAATCTGGGATTCTACGTAAAAAAACGCAGCCTATCTTGTTTTTCTCCAGATTTGCGCAATGACCAAACAATTATGTTTGAGGTCATGAAGTAGATGCGTCCAATGTCTCTCTGGGTAATTCCTCCAAACTGCGATAAGGACGCGTCACGAGGAATTACCAACCCACAGCGGCGTGACGTTTGCGAACTTCTTTAGGTCGATGACACAGTTGGAGGTGTTGGAACGAAGTTCCTTATCGCGCGTTGTGAAATGGGGCTAGACGGAAAAAATTCTTACGAAAAGTTGTCACGACACTTTTTGCTATAGTAAGCTATTGTAAGCTGTGCGGCGTGCGCATGTTTCTCTGTCTGTATGTATCTCTCTCTCTCTCTCTCTTATAGAAAGCAAGCCAGATATTTTCATTAATCGAACTTCGTTCCATCTGGGTGTCCCTTGACACTTCTCAAGTTTTTTTATTGTTTTGTTTGTATATTTCCTAATGATGAAGGAATAGTAATGATATTTCTCTTACAACGACGAGTTTTATTATGGTGACTTAAGACATTTTTTTACACAGCGAAGTAAGAAGACGAGCAAGACGCTCTCCTGATGGTAATAGATAACGCTGTCCATAATTAGAACAGAGCTACCCAGTATTTTACAAAGGTAAAATTCTGGCTGCACTGCGCCAACGCTTCCTACTTGAGTGTCATAAGATGTTAAGACTCTTTAGCCCAGTAATTTCACTAGCTACAATGCCAATATTAGTGTCCGACCGAAATTTCGGTTTCGGTTTCGGCCGAGTTTCGGCCAAAAATCAAGTTTCGGCGAAAGTTTCGGTTTCGGCCAAAATTGGCCGAAACTTTTGCCGAAACCGAAACTCCTTTCGGAAGTTGTCGTGCACGCTCGCCTAGCTTCGTTTCCTAACGCTTTGGCGGACGACTAATTGTGATATAGGTATCTTTGTTAATTTTTAATGTGTGATTTGATATTATCTTTGTTGAGACTGGAACTAATCGTGCAATAGCAATTTTAGTAATTATTAATTTTATATAAAGGTACCTAAAAGAGATTGATGATTCTTCTAAGTACAAATAGGTACAAACCAAAGTATTAATTAGTAAGATTTCAAAATACTAATACTTAGTATTTTACACGTATGTCCGCGAGCTGCTCGATTGAGCCCCACCTGCGCACGCGAATTTTAACCTTATTTAAAGAAGCTAGAAATAATAGATGTCATTTTTGATTTGAACTAGAAGTTTTCCTGGATCAAGGGGTTAATGAAACAGTTACAATTAGTGATTTGATTGTAATTGATAACTGATAAACATTTTGCTATAAGAACTTAATTTAAATAAATAGGCCAAGCGCTATTCAGACTAGGCGCAATGTAGGCTTCCGTAGAACTGGCAAATTGTATATCCACTGTCTTAATTTTCATCAACGATATCTTTAAAACTTATAAAACTATCTTAACCGCTATAGTTCTCCTGGAAAGTTCTTGGTTGAAACTATATTCTTGATTTTTAACAGTGTTTGAAAGCCAGTAGTTTAGATTTTAGAGGGCGGGGGACGCCCAATAATTTTTTTTAAACTTGAATATTTTTCAAATGGATAATTAAATCGAAAAATTTCCTTAGAAATATGTCCTTCATTAAAATACCTATTCAACAATACCCCAAATGATGAGATCAGCCAGAAAAAATATCATCCCCATTTTACAAGTTTGGGAGGTACCCTAAATTAATTCATTTAAATTTATTTTTAGTTACCGTTATCTTACCCTAATCATTGCCCTCCTCTGTGCAAAATTACAGTTTTCTAGGACTTATAGTTTCTCCGTAAAGCCGCGGACAGACGGACGGACAGACAAAGCGAAACTATACTCCTTCCTTGTTGACCACGGAAGAATAAAAATATTATTAATAATATATTTTTTAAATTACGACTGATACAACAAACTTAATCATAACAATAAACTTTATATTATGCTGTGCGTCCATTTCATGTCCTAATTAATGCAGAATAATGGGTAAAATGCACCAAATTTTTCTGTATTTAAAGATTTTTTTACTTGACCACGTGAGTTTCGGTTTCGGTTTCGGCCGAAACTAAAGCCTCGGCCGAACATTCGGTTTCGGCCGTAAAACCAGTTTCGGTCGGACTCTAGCCAATATGTATTAGAAAAACATCGATGTTTTGACATCCGTTTACACATCTATTCAAAAGTATCGACGTACGATTTTCATCGGCTCAAAAACATTGATGTAATCGGAAAATCGGAAGTAAATAAAAATCTTTAAACCCCTTTATGTCCAACTCGCTACCACTCTCAGTGTTTCCCGAATGCTAAAACGTGGGTTTGTTCAAATCAAGAGTGAATAGGTCCTTACTGAACAAGCGTGCTACAACTTCGACTGCATCGTCACTTGCCAACAGGTGAGATTGCGGTCAAAAGCTTGTTTAGTCTAAAAAAAAGTGTTGGACATATCCCTACTCAAAGCAGAGATTGTGTAAAAATGAAGGTGAAAGTATTTTATAATAGTTCATTAAATAAAGATTAGCCGGTTCATCATATCGTTTAATAAAACCGTTTAAAAACTCCAAATCCGTGTGACCCAAATGCCAGAATAACCAGTAAAAATCAATTATATATACGGCTGTGACATTTTATAATGGAGGAAGCTGATATGTGTACCGGTTTTATTATTATAATCATTTTTACTCCAATGATATATATACGAGGAAAGGGTCACAAATCGTTCATCTTTTTTAGGTATTTCGTACCCAAAGGGCAAAGACGGGACTATTTTTTGCCACACATACCGCCCCCGCCCCCGGCGTGGGGTGATGATGCGTAACGCATTTTTCCTGGGTTTAAAAAAAGGGATCTATTTATTTAGACTCCGAGATTATTGATTCAGATTTTGAGCGATAGTGGCCAAGGGATTTGTGGTGCAGATGTAATTCTGGTTCACCGAGTTCAATCCTGACCCCGCAACAATGATAAGAATTAATAATGTGTGGTTTTTTACAATCTTTAATTACTTTCACCTGTCCGTTGTCTGTCTGTAATCAAATATTGCAATTTTAATTTGACCCACTTCCCGGTATCCGATTGAGCTGAAATCGGATGACAATGCAATATTATTATGACATGGAGCTGACCTGATGATAGAGCTGGGTGGTGGCCATAGGTACTCCGTAATAGGCATGTGGACAGAAAAATTTTTTTTTGTCCATAATGTAGATTTAAAAAAAATATTGGACACGTATTTTTGAAGTGAAAACTTCTTTAGCGGCGCTGAGCAATTTTTTTTGTATGGGTAAAAACTTTCAAACTCGCGTCAGGGTCACGTGATGCTGATCGAAAAAGCGTAAGATCGAGGGGAAGGGAGAGGAACTAGTATCTCCCACTCTTTCTACCGTGCTTGAGTGTGCTGCTCTGTGAATTTGGTTTAACTATGTCAAATGATCGCAATTTTAGCACAACGAAATACAAAACTACTATTGATGCGGTCTTTATTAGACACTTAAATAGGTTCGAATCAAAACTGTTTGTTTCTTACTTCAGTTATCATAAACCAATTGTATCAGTTGTAAAAATTTGCGATGATGATTCTGATAATAACGATGGTGTAAAAGTCGTCGAAATTATGGATGGGAGTTGATTTTTCTGAGAGATAAAATTTAATGTAATATATAAATAACGATATAATATTATAAATAACAACATATAAATTGTCATATTTGTGTACGATAGCGCAATAAATAAACATTGTATTCTACCTCATAAATGATAGTATTTTTATACTTATAATTAAACACAACGTTAATATTGAAGTTTTCACTTCTGCCGGCACTCCCGGAGTGCTACCTTTTTTTATTCTTGTAAATTTAATGAAAAATGAGTAAGTTACAGCGCCTTAAAGTTGCGGAGAAGGGGGTAATGACGTCACGCCTCAGTACGATTTGTACTAAGGTGTGACGTAGTGTTTCTCCCCCCATAATTTTAGATTCCTTATATCTCAGTCAAATTCAATGATATTGACAAACAAAAAAATACGTATCGAATATTTTTTTATTATTTTAATTACGGACTAATAACATTTAAAAAATGTTAGCCTTGTCATCACGCCTATTAAACGACGCAACCCCATCGAGTTTGGGCTCATTTGATTCGTCTTGACGAGTACTTTTTGGTGCTGTATAGTTTTTTTGAAGTGAAAACTTCTTTAGCGGCGCTGAGCACTTTTTTTTGTATGGGTAAAAACTTTAAAACTCGCGTCAGGGTCACGTGATGCTGATCGAAAAAGCGTAAGATCGAGGGGAAGGGAGAGGAACTAGTATCTCCCACTCTTTCTACCGTGCCTGAGTGTGCTGCTCTGTTGATGGTGTAAAAGTCGTCGAAATTATGGATGGAAGTTGATTTTTCTGAGAGATAAAATTTAATGTAATATATAAATAACGATATAATATTATAAATAACAACATATAAATTGTCATATTTGTGTACGATAGCGCAATAAATAAACATTGTATTCTACCTCATAAATGATAGTACTTTTATACTTATAATTAAACACAACGTTAATATTTTTTTGGAACGAAGTTCCTTATCGCGCGTTGTGAAAGGGGTCTAGACGGAAAAAAATCTTACGAAAAGTTGTCACGACACTTTTGCTATAGTAAGCTATTGTAAGCTGTGCGGCGTGCGCATGTTTCTCTGTCTGTTTTTCTCTCTCTCTCTCTCTCTTATAGAAAGCAAGCCAGATATTTTCATTTCTATTTCGCATTGAACAGTGTGGTGTCGCGACGATTATTTTTGTTGAGTGTATACAGGTTTTTTGAAAATAATAAAACCCCGGACCGGTTTTTTTATGTTTCTATATGCATTTCCTCCTTTTGTAAGGCCAAAATATGTTACGTATAAGCTTGCATTCAAGCTAATGCTTATTTATGAACTAGCAAACCGTTATGTCACTCTCTTAATTAAGAACAGTTGCCAAAATGATTTGCATAATTTGAAAACAATTTCAAAATTTATAGATCGAATCAGAGTGCATCCGATTTGAATTTTGATGCTGTTGACACATAAGTGGACTTTCTAATGATTTAATATCAAGATTAATAGGTGCATGAACTCCAAAATGAGTTCAGTCTTTGAAAATAATAGAATAGAATAGAAAACTCTTTATTGTTCACACAAACACAACATAAACTTAGAACTAAGATTACACAGAAAGAAGTGTTACAATTGGCAGTCTTATTGCTAATAGCGATCTCTTCCAGACAATCAAGCAGGGAAAGGAAATACATAAAATAGAGCGACGGTGGTAAATATGAGGTTCCTTTTCCTTTCCTTATTTCAGATGCTCGTAAAACTGTTATGGTTGTAGTAGCGTACGCCCGGCTTGTGATCCGTAGGCCCTGGGTTCAAATCTCACTGTGGCATTGTATAAATAGGGTAAAGGGTAGTAAGAACACAAATAAAAAAAACTAATGTCTGGATGTGTGTTTGTTACTCTTTCACGCCTAAACGGGTGGACCGATTGAGCTGAAATTTGATATAGAGATAGCTTAGACCCTGGAATAACACTTAGGCTACTAACTTATTGACTTAAATATGACCCAGACTGGGGATTTCCTATCATCTTCGTTAAACTAAAATTGTTCAGCAACAGATAAAATTATCTATTTGTCATTAATGCCTTGACAATAATAAATTCTTGTGACGTGTAATATATAATTAACTTAATTAACTTGAGATATGTTACATTCTGCTTTAGCAGAAACGATACAGCATTCTTTAACTTAGAAATGGGGATTGTCAATTCGATATGTATGTACCTGCGAGTAGGTATGCAATATTAAACTGCGAGCATATCTTACATGGGCTATCCATTAATTCTTCCACGTATATTACTGTTTTCACTCGAACTTCTCCTATTCTATAGATCAGCAGCAGCCCTCGTAGTACATTTCTACATTGACATAAGAGTAGCAACTCCCGTCCCACTGTCAAGAGTAATTGACGTTTGTAAGAGCACAATGACATTGGGAGTAGCTACAAATTGTATGCAATGACAGCGCGAGTAGCAAGAGTAGCGTCTTGATATACTATGTCAGTTTACTCTTGACAATGGGACGGGAGTTGCTACTCTTATGTAATTGTCAAAGAGTGCTTGGGGCGCTGGGCTATTACTTACCCGTCAGGGAACCGAACCGAAGACCGAATTGTCAGAAATGTATGAAATGACGTAGTAAGTCGTGACGACATTTTTGACTATTCGGTTCAGTTCCCTGACAGTAAAGTGAATAGCCCTGCAGATTTTGGCCATTAACTATAGTGTACGTTTCATCAAAATCAGTTTAGTAGTTTTTAAGATATGGTTAACAAGTCTCGTCTCCCAATGGTTTTATACAGTCAAACGAGTGCATTTTACTCTAAATTACAAACTTCTAGTCATCATTTCATAAAGCTGCTTGAGTTACCAGAACAAATCAACAAAACCATGATCACATAGCGCAACGGAAAACCTCTATAAATCTCTCAGAACTGTAAAATGTGTTAAGTGTAAAATGTCGCATTAAGTGTACACCAAGTGTAAAAGTGTCAGAAGATACTATGACGGCGGGAGTGGCCGTCAAGAGGAAGTCAAGGTCTCGGCGTAGTTGGGCGAAAGTCGAGACCGATGGCCAGGTAAGAAGGGAAAAAAGGACTTGAAATACACAAGTAAAATTAAGAAAAAACCTCTACCCTAAAAAATATGTTATTTGCCATAGAATTCAGGTGGCAGCCATCCTTTTATGATTGGACTATTTTCCGAATGGACATTTTTTAACCCCCGACGCAAAAACGACGGGGTGTTATAAGTTTGACGTGTCTGTCTGTCTGTCTGTCTGTCTGTCTGTCTGTGTGTCTGTGTGTGTGTGTGTGTGTGTGTGTGTGTGTATGTGTCTGTCTGTGGCATCGTAGCGCCCAAACGGATGAACGGATTTTGATTTAGTTTTTTTTGTTTGAAAGTAGAGTTAGTCGAGAGTGTTCTTAGCCATGTTTGGTGAAAATCGGTCCAAGATGGCCGCCGCTACAAAATGGCGGATTACTTTTTTCTTCCACGACCCCCTCAATATGGGTATCAAATGAAAGGGCTTAACGAGTAGATTACAGCCCACTATATAAAATTTAAAATCCAAGATGGCCGCCATCAAAAAATGGTGAATTACGTATTGCGTTGGGGGTTTTTTTAAATTTTTAATTTAATTCACTTGTATGATTGGACGTTAGTATAAACCATCCTGAGAGCCTATTGGCTAATTCCAACCTACGATTGACGACAACTTCAATGTACATTGCAGCGTTTATTATATCACTCACATTAATGAAGATGTTCAAGCAAGTATTGTACGAAATTTTGTCCATGAATTCTAGTGTTTTAACATGTCGTTTGGCGATAGCCACTAGGCCCTCAGGATTTGAAATCACGGTTGGCGCTTGTCTAAAGCCGGGTGTCTCCTAAGGATTTTGTTATATGTTGATGTATTTTTGTTGAATGGTGTAGACCAAAACACGAGCTGGAAACCTGTTTAAAGCCAGGTGTAGTCATAAACTACCTTATTACAAAACGCGGACTTACGCTAGTTCTGGGATTAACGAATGCCATTTGTTCGCTTAGTACCTGAGGGCCTATTGGCTATTGCCAAATGACATGTAAAACACTAGAATCCATAGACAATTTTGCGTACAGTACCAGCTTAAACCTCCTCATTAATATGAGTATTATAACAAACGCAGCAATGTACATCGAAGTTGTCATCAATCGTAGTGGGTGAGAATTAGCCAATAGGCCCTCTGGTTTAATCCTGGTACAATCGTTAGTCCGCGTTGTAATAAGACGGATAGAGTATTATTCAAAACCTTTGCACAAAGACTAACCATGTCCATCTGTTTGTCTCCAGGGCTCAGACTTCACAGACATCGGCGACTGGCCGTCGCTCGGCGCGGCCGGGACCGGAGCTGGGACGCGGTGTCACTCCACACCGCCGCCCCACGACGTTGATTGCTCACACCATAATGGAAACACGGTAGGTTTTGACAACTTCTTTTCTATCCTTTCAATACTCAATAGTTTATTTGCCTCCTTTTAATTAGGTACATATTTAAGGTCTTAGTTCGTACATCAGGTGTTTCTAAGGACCCTGTTGGACACATGCAATTTAATTAGAAGATACAATTATTATATTTCCCTGCTTGGTTGTCTGGATTAGATCGTTATCAGCAATGAAGCGGCGGAGGCCAAGGAGTTATGTGATGCAGCTGTGTATCTGGATCACTGAGTTCGAATTCTGGTCACCAATTCTGGCACCAATGACTATACTTAAGTGCGGTTTTTCCACTCACTATACTAGTGGTAGTCCTAGTTACCACCCATTAGACAAACCAGTGTTGTCATGCGGTCATTAAGACTGTTCCGGTTTGATGTACAGTGAAGCCAGGGAGGAATTTATCCCGTGTTTTAACCCGATTTTTCCTGCTTTTTAGCGACCTATGCTTCGGCGTCGCTTAGTCTCAAGACTGTGGTCAAAAGCTTTATGGAAAAAAAATCAGATTAAACGGACTCAAGCTTTCAATTAACCGAGGACATGGCGCAAGTTCTTTTCGATATGGTCTTCTAACCCAACATCTTTTTCCATTCCAGGATCAAACAGAACGTGTACCACCAGAACAGAACCAACAGCCTGCAGTGAAAACAGCGGAGGTGCACAACCACCATCCGATAGACAGGCATCATGACAAACATGAGAAGACCAAGTCTTCTGGTGAGTTTCCCTTCTTTTCTCTCATACAGTGGACAATCAGAACTGAAACTTACAGCGGTGGCAGCAGAATTGCACTATCGAAAGACAGGCATCATGACAACCATGAGAAGACAAAGTCTTCTGGTGAGTGACCCTTCTCCTTTGTGTTTATTCTCTAATAGAACAGAAACTTACAGTGGACCACCAGAACAGAACCAGCAGTCAAGTCACCAGACGTGCACAAACATTACTTGATAGACAGGCATCATGACAAGCATGTAGACCAAGTCTTCTGATCCTTTCTTTTCTCTCAAACGGTATATCATCAGAAGTGTATTGCAGCCTGCTCTATAGAGGTACACAATTACCTTCTACTGGCATTATGATAAACGTAATAAGACCAAGTCTCCTGGTGTTACTTCTTGTGCTTACTTCTTTGTTCTGAAATACTCAGTGACCCTCTACACCCGTCTTCTCACCCTTCTTTGCTCTGAATACATCAGACCAAAACAGCAACTTACAGCGAATACAGTAGATATTCACTATTCACAATCATCACACCCGATAGACCATGGCACCATGACAAAAATAAGAAGGCATAGTCTTCAGATGAGTAACCTAAATCTTTGCAGACATCTTTATAAAAATCCTTCAAGATAAGTTGGCATATCAGCAGACTTGTCTATTCTGAATAGACAAGTCTGAGTGACGATGCGTAACGCATTTTTCCTGGGTTAAAAAAAAAGGATATTTTTCTTTGCGACTGACCAGAAAATAACTTCTCGTGCGAGTCGCGAATGCTTAAAGTGATATCAGACTATCAGCTTTACATAATCTAACATCTACCTTCTAAATTTCCAGGCGCCGGCAAAGGCAGCAGCAAATCGGGCAAGCACAAATGGGTGCCCCTGGACATAGACGTCAAAGCTGCCCGACCGGGCAAGCACGGTCCGCCACACTCGGCGCGACAGGAAAATGGTATGATTGAAGGTCCATATCATTTGTATTCTTTTACATTTAAGGAAGTAAAATTAAGACTGTAAATAAAATAATAATAAGTATTTCAGGACATTTCACACAGCGCCACCTAACCCCAAGCTGAGCAACTTAATGCTTGTGTTATTGGTCAAGCCGTCAGATTGGCCTGGTATGGGCATATTATTTTTTACCGGGGTAGACTTCCTTTATCGTACCAATTGTAGGGAAATAGTATCTGCCACCCTAACGGGAACCAGGCGTGATTATATGTATGTATGTAGACTTCCTTTGCAGGAGGTCGACTAGGTGGGTACCCCAACAGTGTCAGTTATTCTACCGCCTGAGCAGTGATGTGCAAACATTGCTGTGCTTCGGTAGGACACTGTAGCTAGTGAAATTACTGGGTTGAAGAGTCTTAACATCTTATGACTCTCAAGGAAGCGTTTGCGCAGTGCACCCATAATTTTACTTTTAAAATCCTGGGTAGCACTGTACTATGGGCAGCGTTATCTCTTACCATCAGGAGAGCGTCTTGCTCGTCTTTTTACTTCGTTGTATAAATAAATATGAGAAGGGAAGAAAATCATGTGACTAAAAAGTCTATGAATATGGTGATAGGTGGAAATTCGCTAAGGGGGTGTCCGAAAAAGCTTTGGATGAACTGTGTGAAAGAGGATATGCGTGCTAGGGGAGTGGATGAAGATATTATGACGGATGGACGGATGATAGAGCAGAACGGAGGAGGAAAACGTGTTGTGCCGACCCTACCTTGTGTGGGATAAGGCAGGAAGATTATGTAAGGAAGTAAAATGGGAATGTTGACAAGGTAAAAAAAGGGACACTCGGTTGAGTTTCTTTTTGGTGCTCTTAAAGGGTTTGAATATTTGTGATATACCTGCTAACCCTAATTTTTGTTCAACGTTTCTATATCACGGCCAGCGATGAAACCTATTTTTTTAATACTAAATAGGCCTACGTTTAACCACATCCCACATCCCACCTGATGGAAAGTGCGGATGCGGTCGACGATGGATCACGTAAGATGCCTAGAAGGCTACAAGATCAGAGGGTCTATTGGCTATCGCCAAACGAAATGTAACACACTAGAATCCATAGACAAAATTGCGTACATTACATGCTGAAACCTCCTCATTAATATGAGTAAAAAATAACAAACGCAGTAATGTACATTGAAGTTGTCATCAATCGTAGGGGCAGTTGGTAGCGCCACTAAGTATCTATTATAAATTAGTCAACATCCCCATTTCCTTATCTTCTTTATCAAACCCACGACCCACACTAACCCCACAATTTCACAGATACACACTCCCTCAACGGCGACGAAGCCCGTCGCTCGGCAGCGAGACGCGGCGGCGGGGCCACTCGCGGTCGCGGCGCGAGACGTTCCACCGCTCGCCCTGCTTCAGCCATGCCGGCGTTAAACGCACCACATCACCCTATGTACAGGGTCGCTGAGTTTGTGCAACATGACTTGCAGCAGGTAAGAATAATAACCTACGACGGGGGGTTTACCTATCGAGGGGGGTCAATGGGATGCTAAGTTAAGGGGTAATTGGGTGCTACGCTGGGGGGTGTAAGCGATCCGACACTAGGTGGTTAATGCGATCCACTGGGAGCAATAGGATCCTATGCTAGGGGGTCAATGGTATCCTACACTAGGTCAAAGAATAGATACTATTACTACGTAAAGAAGCGACACTCACCTCCCCCCGCCAATTTTTTTTCCTCCCCGCCAAGTGGTCTACGAGTTGGCTACATGCACAGGGTTGGCAGTTGGCAGTAATCAATAGCGCGTATATAATAATTTTTAATTTTGAAATATAACATTACATTATAAATTGGGTTTTATCGTTCGGTGTATGAATGATATTACCAATCAGTTATTCCAACAAAAATCTGAAGTTTTTTAGATTCTAAATGGGTCCTAAATGTATTCACAGCCCTAAATGTATTCAAATAGGTCCTAAGTGTATTCATTTTCCACAAATTAAATATTTCAAAACTAAAAATAACATTACGTAGCTAATAATTATAATTTATGGACCCTGTCGGATATTGCAAAAAGCGCCATCTAGTCGATTTAACACGTACCACTTGCTGCAAAGTGAGTTTCGTAGCAACCCTACGTAGTTTACACACACTATGATGAGTATACGCACGTTACGTGTTCAATGTAGTAGTAGTAGGTAATTACTGGTCGACAATTGTACCGAGTGTCATGGGCCTGACTAGGTGGTCAATGCGATCCACTGGGAGCAATAGGATCCTTCGCTAGGGGTCTAGGCGGTCCTACACTGGGAGCAATATGATCCTATGCTAGGGGGTCAATGGTGTCCTTAACTGGGGGCAATAGGATTCTTCTCTAGGGGGTCAATAGTGTTCTACATTGGGGTCAATAGGATTCTACACTAGTCAATGGTATCCTACGCCGAAGGGAAGTATTCTAGATGCATAGGTACACTGGGTCCTATATTGAAGCCCGTCGCTCGGCAGCGAGACGCGGTGGTGGGGCCACTCGCGGAGCGAGACGTTCCACCGCTCGTCCTGCAGGGCTATGATGCGCACATCGACAAAATTTTGTCGACTGTTTTTCTCGACTTTTTATGTCAAAATTGTGTTTGTCGACTGATGCCAACATGCGCACCGAATATCTCGTGTAGACATACGGTACAATTGTGAATTACTCTATTATCTGTGGTGAGTTTTGTTTACAAAACTCCGCATGCGTAACCTCTTTTCATCAAATTTTGACATTTCAATCGAGTATTTTGTCGTAGTCAATATTGAGCGCGAGATGTTTCTCGACAAAATGCGAGAAAAAATGACGACTATTGAATTTTGATGTGCGACAAATTTACTAAGTTAAAAGTAAAATAACGATACTAAATTAATGTCTACTATTCTTAATAGTGGAAAAAATATGAGAGGACCTTTGGCCATCCTTTTTGTTCAGAGTTTTTATTTTATTTAGGATAAAAATCGCTGATTAATTTTGTGGCCACTCAATAAGTATTATCTGATACCTATATAAAGTGGTTGTGCCTTTTAAATTTAGGGCTATTAAAAGAAATATAGTATTATATAAGTACAAGATTAATTATCATATCATTATCTTCTTTGTATCCTTCTCTAATGATGTATAATGAAACAAATGATTTCTTTATGTCACTAATTTAATCAATAGTTATTACGCAGATCACAGGAAAACTATAACATTTTAATTCACAGGATAGCCACGATCTTGCACTCGATTGTCTTAGTTTCTTAAACAATATGGAACACTATTTAGTAGACGGAATAATTCCTTGCTTGGTGAAAACTATTTTGCCCATCGGTTCGTTCCACCTCTACACACACTTTCACTTCACTTGAAGATTTTGGTCATTTGGTTAATATGCACCCGACATTGTGGGCTTTGCCAATTCCTAAAAAGGGAAATGAAATTAATAATTATAATGAAATAAGATGAATGATTATTATTTATAATGAATTAAAATGTTAATTCGGAAAACTTTGTGTACCTTTGTATTTCTTCTGAGTTTACCCCCGTTTTTTTTTTTTTAATAATTCAATATGTAGAATGTAGACTCACGCGTTTGTGTATATGCGAGATTTCGATCACAATAATTCTTTTAAAATACTTATCTTCATTCGTACATGAAAAATTCGAATAAATAATAATTTTAACAAGTAATAATGCGTAAATATTTTAAATTCAACATACTAAACAGCACAAAATTGGCAAAAAGAGATAACCGCCATTTTTAAGAATAAGTTTGCACGAGGTGATCTCCATTTTGTACATAGACAAAGAAGACTATGTCTACACGACAAAATTATGTCGTGGCTTATTCAGGCTTATGTCGATCGACATAAATGTCGATGTGCGCATCATAGCCCTGCTGCCTCCGCCATGCCCCTATGTACAGAGTCGCTGAGTTTGTGCAACATGACTTGCAGCAGGTAAGATTGTACTGCTATAGAATAGAAGCCTACGAGGGGTGTTACAAAGATCCTATATTGAGGGGGTTAATGGTATCCTACACTGGGGTGTTTAATGGGATACTATACCGAGGAAGGCATGGTACCATACCCGAGGTTCATGGGTCCCTATACTATGGAATAGTAGCCTACGAGGGGGGGTCGGGACTGCACTGGGGGGATAATGAGATCCTACATTTCAATGGAGTCCCTATACTGAGGCATGGTTCCTTACACTAGGGGTATGGGGTAGTAAGACGTTCCACCGCTATGCCGGCGTTAAACGCACCACATCACCCTATGTACAGGGTTGCTGAGTTTGTGCAACATGACTTGTAGCAGGTAAGAATAATGACCTACGACGGGGGGGGGGGGGGGGTGGATATACCTTTCGAGGGGGGTCAATGTGAGCCTACATTAAGGGGTAATTGCGCCCTACACTCGGGGGATAATGGGCATTATAATGGGGGCAATAGTATTCTACGCTAGAGGCTCAATGGTATCCTACAATAGAATATTATACTTTGGAATACTATTGGCCCCAGCCAATAGTATTCTACGCTAGGGGGTCTAGGCGATCCTACAGGATCCTATGGAGGCAATAGTATTCTACGCTAACGCACGGGGGTCAATGGTGTCCTACACTGGGGGCAATAAGATTCCTACACTGGAAGCAATAACTTCGACGGGGGTGGCTATACCTTTCGAGGCGCCCTAAGCCTCTCTTACTACCTATAGAGCCTACGCAGAGGGGTTAATGACACCCTATCCTGGGGGGCTCGATATTCTACCGCGGGGGGAATTTTAGGAGACCTCATTCCAGGTGGTCCCATGCGTAGGATACCATTGAATAGTTTATTGTATTGTCAATGTAATTTAAAATGGCTGAGATACTAACGTATATAAATTTCTGTATTACAGATCCACTATGTTCAGTATACAAACTTATAACACCCCGTCGTTTTTGCGTCGGGGGTTAAAAATCAAACAACTTTAGTGCGTTGTCTCACCCATTTTCAATTAGTAAAAAATATGTCTAAAATATATTAAGTAATCTTAACGCACTTGATGGACAATTTGTCAACTATTTATTAGCTTTAAGTTTTCTAACCCTTAAATATTTAGCTTTAAGTTATATTAATTTGACTGACATATTTGTTTTATATGTCAGTCATAGTCCCTCCAAATTCCTTATCATTTGGTTTGCATTTATGGGTTAAATTTTGAGTACCATTCATTCATTGACTCATTACATTCATTCAAATACTCGTAGTTCATTCAGATTTTACTTATTTATTTATTTGGTGTATAAAATATCTTATATATAAAATTCTCATAAAATTCTTTTATATATTTTATTCATGGAATCGTTATAATTCATAAGTTTTCATCCAATAAGTTCCATGGGTTTTCGAAAAATTACATATTATTATGATTATATTATACACTAGCCAGCGGTTTTACCCGCCGTTTTGCCTATATGATATTCCAGGGTCTAAGATATCTCTATACAAATTTCAGCTAAATCGGTCCACCGGTTTAGGCGTGAAAGAGTAACAAACATACATCCTGACATGCAGAAATCCATACATTCTTACAAACTTTCACGTTTATAATGTTAGAAAGATTCTTATTCTACCTACTACCTGAAAGATCCTACCGAAGATTTTCAGTTTAATGTCCATAATAATATCAACTCTCCTTTCATAACATACATATAATCACGCCTGGTTCCCGTTGGGTTAGCCACTGACTATTTCCCTCCACTTGATACGATCCTGACACAACTTTTTTTTTTTATGTGATGAAGTAGAAGACGAGCAAGACGCTCTCCTGATGTTAAGAGATAACGGCTGCCCATAATCAGTACAGTGTTACCTAGGATTTCACAATTATGTGTAATTCTAGGAGCACTGCACCAACGCTTCTTACTCAAGAGTCATAAGATGTTAAGACTCTTTAGCCCAGTAATTTCACTAGCTACAGTGCCCTCCTACCAGAGCACAGTAATGTTTGCACATCACTGCTCAGGCGGTAGAATAACTGGCACTGTAGGGGTACCCACCTAGACGACCTCCTGCAAAGGAAGTCTACCCCTGGTAAAACTCTTTCGCTTCCTCAACTTTCATTTCATGGTACTCAAAATACATCAAAATTTACATAAATTCGACCATCATTCAATCATGGGACGATATTTTATTATATTTAACAATTATTACATGAATATTACTAATAATGGTGTTATTTATTTATCATGGTGTTCATTACTGGGTTTTGGTGAGAACGATAAAAAATAAAATTTTAAAAAATGTATAGAAAAGTAAGAAATATTTAGCGTAAACAATAAAAAACTAAATATGAATAATTATATCACGTGCTTATATCTTAACTCGAAATTTCGTAGCACTGATTTTAAGCATATGCCTACGTATTCAGCATATGCCTACGTATTCAGCATATTCAGAATATCACGTTCAGTGGTTTTTTTTTAACACAAAAGTCGTATCTCACCAAACTCCCCCATCAACTTCACAATCTCACACGCCCTCCCCCCCATCCCAGCTGCGCGTTCAACCGGCGCTCCCTCAGGTGATGATGCCGTACAACCAGCTGCCTCAGTTGCCGCTCGCGCCACCTCTCGCTCAGGCGTTCTACTACGGAGCCGCCGCCGCGACTGCCGCGCCCTACGGCATGGGGCTCGACCATGCCACGCTTAAGGACCTCATCAAGAAGCAGATGTGAGTTCCAAGTGTTTTGAGTGTATTTTGTTTGTGTGTTTTAAGTGTTTTATGTTTTTCAGGGTTGTAGTATTGTGTTTCGTATAGGTTGTCTGTTTAATAGGTAATTTAGAGTGTATTTAGGTAGGTTTTAGTTATTACAGGTTCTTTTTTGTTGCATTGTCGATATGTTGAGTGTGTTTTGTTTTTCAGGTTTATAGTAGTGTTTCGTATAGATTGTCACTTCAATAAGTTTATGTCGGTATTTAGGGAGATTTTAGTATGTCGCAGATTGTTTTTTATGTAGGTTTTTTAGGCCTTAGCTAACGTTGAAATTGACATATTTTCCTCTTCAACACTTCTTTATTATTGGTATATTTTTGGGGCTTTTATAAGAAGCAGATGTCTTTTAAAAAAAAAAACATCTAAATGATTACTCATTCTACCAGCGCAACCGCAAATGTTTTAACCTCCGAATTCAGTTTGTACGCCGAGAAACAGAAACACATCTCATTTTAAGTAGAAACTTTTGTTTTATAGCAAAAATTACATAATATTAATCCAAAATTTTCCTTTCTCAGTGAATACTACTTCAGTCCCGACAACTTGGCGCGCGATTTCTTCCTGCGCCGCAAGATGGAAGCCGACGGAACGATACCTGTGACCCTAATAGCTTCGTTCCACCGCGTGAGGGCGCTCACGGCGGACGTTCAGCTCGTCCTTGACTCTATCAAGGACTCTGACAAGCTGCAGCTCATTGCTGGCTTTAAAGTGAGTATCTGACAACTTTTGGACACATTCTGACAATTTTTGGACGAATTATGACAATTTTTCTGCGAATTCTGACAACTTTTTGACGCATTCTGACATCTTTAAGATGGATTTTGACAAATGATGACAACTTTAGATCAATTCTGACAACTTTGGATGAAATATGACTACTTTTGGATGAATTCTGGCTACTTTAGGAACGATAACCGTGACTCTAATAGCTTCGTTCCACCGCGTGAGGGCGCTCACGGCGGACGTTCAGCTCGTCCTTGACTCTATCAAGGACTCTGACAAGCTGCAGCTCATTGCTGGCTTTAAAGTGAGTATATGACAACATTTTGACGCATTCTGACAACTTTTGTACGAATTCTGACACTTTTGGACTAATTCTGACAACTTTAGATGAATTCTAAAAACTTTGACTAAATTCTTAACAACTTTTTCACGAATTCTAACAACTTTTATACGAGAACTGACTACTTTAAAACGATTTCTCACAGCTTTCAAACGATTTCTGACAACTTTTAAAAGATTTCTGACAATTTTAATCCAGTTCTGATATTCTCATTTCTTTATTATAGTCCATGTTATCCCACTGTTGGGCATAAGTTGTGCAAGATATATATGGAATAATGCCTTTCTCCTTTATTAAGCTGAGCTGACACCCTTTTGTATCAAACTATATTCTAATAGTAGTTAAGTTTATGATGTTTAAAGTTTCGACTGTTTTTGGCGCAGATAAAATATTCTCTTTCTTTCATTAAAATTTCCATATTTTATTGTGTTCCATATTTTTTTTTTTTTTTTTATGTTATGAAGTAGAAGACGAGCAAGACGCTCTCCTGATGTTAAGAGATAACGGCTGCCCATAATCAGTACAGTGTTACCTAGGATTTCACAATTATGTGAAACTCTAGGAGCACTGCACCAACGCTTCTTACTCAAGAGTCATGAGATGTTAAGACTCTTTAGCCCAGTAATTTCACTAGCTACAGTGCCCTCCTACCGGAGCACAGTGATGTTTGCACATCACTGCTCAGGCGGTAGAATAACTGGCACTGTTGGGGTACCCACCTAGACGACCTCCTGCAAAGGAAGTCTACCCCCGGTAATAGTATGTATTAGTGTGTATGTATGTTGCATATAGTATGTATTGGTATATTTATCTAGCTATGATTAAAAATATGTACTTATGTCTCCTTATATATCTTTATAAGACTGGCGATAAGACCGCCAATTGTAACACTTATTCCTGTGTAATCTTAGTTCTAAGCTATATTATTTTATTTGTGTGAACAATAAAGAGTTTTCTATTCTATTCTATTCTTTATAACCACCGTCACTCTATATCCCTCTCTATTTTTTTTTTTTTTTTTTTTTTTCTGAGATTGGCGATAAGACCGCCAATTGTAACACTTATTCCTGTGTAATCTTAGTTCTAAGCTATATTATTTTATTTGTGTGAACAATAAAGAGTTTTCTATTCTATTCTATTCTTTATAACCACCGTCACTCTATTTTATGTAATTCCTTTCCTTGCTTGGTTGTAGTTCTAAGTTTATATTGTTGCATTTGTGTGTACAATAAAGAGTTTTCTATTCTATTCTATTCTATTATAGGTACGAACAGCATTCGAGCCGACAAAGTGGCCCATTCTCGACATCTCCGACGACATCGACAAGCCGAAGGTTGCCGATGACAAGCCGAAAGCACCCGAACAAGACAACACGACCGAAAAACTGGACGCCACCGAAAAAGGTGCTAAAGGTAGGTTTCTAGCTAATATCATAAACGAAGCGTAGCACGTCCACCCACGCAGTGGACAGACGACCTTATGTCGGTCGGCTGCAGACGCTGGATGCAGGTCGCTTCCAACCGGTACATATGGAAGTACAAAGGGGAGGCCTGTGTGAGGCAGTGGACGTCCTACGGCTGAGATGATGATGATGATGAATATCATGAACTGACTGTGCCCAACGGTGTCCAACATCAGCTTTTTAAAAACAAACTTTGATTATTACTGCCATATAGCATCAAAGTGCTCGTCAAAACGAATCAAATGAGCACAAACTCGATGGAGTTGCGTCGTTTAATTACGAAGTTCTTATGGCCGCCTTCCAGCACCATCATCAGATCAGCTCGATGTCATAATGATATTGCATTGTCAGCTCAATCGGATACTGGGAAATGGGTCGAATTAAACTTGTAAGGTTTGATTAATGACAGACAAACAGACTGACAGACAACAGACAGGTGAAATTAAATAAAAGCTTGTAAAAAAAATTGACATAAGAGTAGCAACTCCCCAACTGTCGCACTGTCAAGTGTAAACTGACATATATATCAGGACGATACTCTTGCTACTCGCGCTGTCATTGCATACAATTTGCAACTCCCAATGTCATTGTGCTCTTACAAACGTCAATTACTCTTGACAGTGGGACGGGAGTTGCTCATAGATGAAGGAATAGTAGAGTTGCTAGTCTTATGTCAATGTTTTACAATGCTAAAGGGGCTGGTGGGTGTTATTTCAGAAAACCCTCATTATTTTATATATTCTCCCAACAGATGCAGTGGTTACAGAGACCAGTTCAAACGACAAGAAGGCCAGGGATGAGGCGCCCAGCATAGAAGAAGTCAAAGTAGATGCAACCCACACAGAAATGGTTCAGGAAACTTCTAAAACTGAAACCACTCCAGTTGAAGAGGTGAGTGAGCTTTGTACTCTATTTAAAATTAAGGAGAAGGGAGAAGAAAGAATAAAAGAAACACATTTATTCAATGGCTTATAAAATAAAAGTAAAAAGCTATAATATAGCAATAGTTATAAGACACAATAGTTATAGTTAATAGTTATATCATGTTACCAAAAAGTCCATGAATACGGTGATAGGTGGTAATCCGGGAAGGGGGTGCCTGAAAAAGGTTTGGATGAAGTGTGTGTGCAGGGATATGCGTGCTAGGGGAGTGGATGCAGATATGACGGATGATAGAGCAGAATGGAGGAGAAAAACGTGTTGTGCCGACCCTACCTAGTGTGGGATAAGGCAGGAAGAAGAAGAAAAAGTTATAAAGTACATGAGCATCCACTAAGCCTGGGAATGGGAACTGCCACAGCGTTGTGCTGTGTGTGTACAGTGAAACACACAGCGCTGGTATTCTGGCAGCCCCCATCGGTAAGGTCGGTGGTCCTTATATAATCAAAAATACAAAAAAAAGTACTATAGGTAAATAAAATCTAACAAAAAACAACAATGTATCAAACAAATTTTTTTGATGACGATGATAAGAAAAAAAGGGGGAATGGGAGGTTTAATCTACTCTCTAAAGTCCCTCCCCAAAGTCTATCTCGCAACAAATTCAATATCTCACAACCTGGGAGGGATTTATTCCGCCTTCTAGGTTTAATCTGCTGCCATCTACGGCCGGATCGTCTACTTGATTTGTTGTTAACCACAAAGAAATACTTGAAACTATGACAAAGTTAATTAACAATCTACCTGTAACAATTTGCGGTCTCATCGCTAATCATCATCATCATCATCTCAGCCATTGGACGTCCACTGCCTCACACAGGCCTCCCCTTTGTACGTCCAAATGTACCGGTTGGAAGCGACCTGCATCCAGCGTCTTCCGGCGACCTTTATAAGGTCGTCTGTCCACCTTGTAGGTGGACGTCCTACGCTACGTTTGCTAGTCCGTGGTCTCCACTCGAGCACTTTTCGACCCCATCGACCATCCGCTCTGCGCGCTATGTGGCGCTCATTGCCACTTCAGCTTGCTAATCCGCCGGGCTAATAGATCTTCCAAATAACCACTTTTTCTTTTTGAAGTGAAAACTTCTTTAGCGGCGCTGAGCACTTTTTTGTATGGGTAAAAACTTTAAAACTCGCGTCAGGGTCACGTGATGCTGATCGAAAAAGCGTAAGATCGAGGGGAAGGGAGAGGAACTAGTATCTCCCACTCTTTCTACCGTGCCTAAGTGTGCTGCTCTGTTGATGGTGTAAAAGTCGTCGAAATTATGGATGGAAGTTGATTTTTCTGAGAGATAAAATTTAATGTAATATATAAATAACGATATAATATTATAAATAACAACATATAAATTGTCATATTTGTGTACGATAGCGCAATAAACATTGTATTCTACCTCATAAATGATAGTACTTTTATACTTATAATTAAACACAACGTTAATATTGAAGTTTTCACTTCTGCCGGCACTCCCGGAGTGCTACCTTTTTTTTCTTACAATTCCCTTGTGTTCCAGGTAAAACAGCCAGAGCCAGCACCAGAACAGCCTAAAGAGAAGGAACAAGAAGATAAACCAGAGGACAAGGAGAAGAAGCCGATTGACTCGAATGAGGACCCTCCGTTGCAGTCTGAGTCGAGCGGTGAAGACAAACCTGGGGAGAAACGGTAAGTTTAATATTTTAATAAATAAATAAATATTTCAGGACGTTTCACACAGCGCCACCTAACCCCAAACTAAGCAACTTAATGCTTGTAATATGGTGGTTAGGATAACGGATATAATACTTATATACTTTAATATCCATCGGGCTGCCTACCGTTGTTTAAAGGGCCGCTATGTGATGAATTGAGATTTTGAGATATGAGCAAAAACATAATATATACCATTCTAGAAAATGTCAAAATACTTCACAATAGTTTTCTGTGCCATTGACAAGTGTTTAAATTATAAACACATTGTGATTACTGTGTAGTATTCGTAGAGTTTCAGATCAATAAAACTGATTTTAATTATAAATAAACAGTAATTTTTGAGCTTTGGAGAGCGTCTTGCTCGACTTCTTACTTCTTTGTATAAAAAATTCAAATAGGATCTGTACAAAATATTCGCTGTCTACCTATAATGTCATCACAGCTCCATCGTTAACTGCTCGACTGCTAATCCACACGTACCAGGTTCGAATCCCACCCCATATAATAGACTTTGTTACGTTTTCCCTATGTAACAATAATAAGTATGGGGTAATAGAATTGCGGATTAACCGAGCTCCTTTGTGGTTTATCACTTTGGGGATCATACGGTTCGCTACAAAGTTTTAAACAAGTGGATGCAAACGCGCACTTTGTAGCGTATAAAAATATTATCAGTGTTTCTCTACTGTATTATGCATGTATTTTTTTTACAAGCTTTTATTTACTTTCACCTGTCTGTTGTCTGTCTGTCTGTCTGTCTGTAATCAAATCTTGAAAGTTTAATTTGACCCACTTCCCGGTGTCCGATTGAGCTGAAATTTTGCATACATGTATAAATCGGATGACAATGCAATAATAGCTTGTTTTTAAAAAGTTTTTTTTTAAAGTTCACTTGTTTTTATTAAACTTTAAAATTTCGCGGAACGTATATTGCTCTCAAATCGTGACCAATTAACCGATTCGTTGCGTATGGCACGTTTCAGTGCCATCACTTTTTTGAAAATTACTTGAAATTACTACAAATTTTGAAAATATTGTTTTCTTTTCCGCATGCCAGAAGACACATGCGTGTCATCTAATCGTATGGCGCTGGGCACTGAACAGTGTCACGTTATTTTTGTTCGACGCCATATTTAAAAGTTAGACGTCGCTACGAATCGGTTAATGACCTCCTAAAGACGGCCCTATACACTAATGTACTAACCAATAACCCTGTATATTAAGAAATAATAATATGTACCTATTGTTAACAGGCGTAAGAAGCAGATAGTGGGCATATTCCCACTGGCGACAATGGGTGGGCCGCTCGTCGCTCCAGTATCGAGTTTGCTCAAGGCCGTGCCACCGCCGCCGCTGCCCAGGTCAGTCAGTTTGTTATTTGACTAGTCATATTGTATTATCTAGATACTTATGTCTCACTAATGGTAATGCATTATTTTGCAAATATTATGTTACCATTTTTTTCTTATGCTATTTTAATACTAATTACCTATCTAATTATTTCTATTTATTACTTACTTATTTCTATACCTAGTCATATTGTAAAATGTCACCGACGTGCCATTGCCATTCAACGTGGCAATGCTGCCAGCATTCTGACAGTGGTTTGGAGCACTTGGATTTTCTGTAGATCGGCTTGTGGCCGATCTATGGATAATAAAGATGCTCTTTACTGCTGTAGTAGCTTTAGTATTGTTAGTTTGTTTTTCTCAATAAAGGCATTTGCCACAAAAAAAATAATTTAACCCCCGACGCAAAAACGAAGGGTGTTATAAGTTTGACGTGTCTGTCTGTAGAACACAGCCCACTAAAAATTAAAAATCCAATATGGCCGCCACCACAAAATGGTGAATTACGTATTGCGTTGGGGGTTTTTAACCCCCGACGCAAAAACGACGGGGTGTTATAAGTTTGACGTGTCTGTCTGTCTGTGTGTGTGTGTCTGTTTGTGGCATCGTAGCTCCCGAACGGATGAATGGATTTTGATTTAGTTTTTTTGTTTGAAAGTAGGGTTAGTCGAGAGTGTTCTTAGCCATGTTTGGTGGAAATCGGTTCAAGATGGCCGCTGCTACAAAATGGCGGATTACTTTTTTCTTCCGCGACCCCCTCAATATGGGTATCAAATGAAAGGGCTTAACTAGTAGAATACAACCCATTATATAAAATTTTAAATCCAAGATGGCCGCCACCACAAAATGAGGAATTACGTATTGCGTTGGGGGTTTTTTTAATTTTTAATTTAATTTACTTGTAACTAATTTTATTTGTTTGTCCGTACAGAATGTTCCGAGCGCGCGGTCCTACGGGCGCGGCGCACCAGGACCACTTGAACCCGGACGTGCCCGAATTTGTGCCGCAAGCACAACGTAGCGGTACGTATTCAATAATTATCCGTGTTTCCCGAGCGGTACAACTGGGGTATCTTCAAGGCACGAGTGAATAGGTACCTTTCTAGGCATCTCTAATGATCCATCATCGACCGCATTTTCACTTTCCATCAGGTGAGAGGAGGTCAAACGTAGGCCTATCTTGTATAAAAAAAAATTAATTTTAATAGGGAGTCGGCGGATCGCCGATGGGGTCGAAAAGCGCTCGAGTGGAGACCACGGACTAGCAAACGAAGCGTAGGACGTCCACCCACAAGGTGGACAGACGACCTTATAAAGGTCGCCGGAAGACGCTGGATGCAGGTCGCTTCCAACCGGTACATATGGAAGTCCAAAGGGGAGGCCTGTGTGAGGCAGTGGACGTCTGCAGGCTGAGATGATGATGATTTTATGTGGAGAAGTAAGAAGACGAACAAGACGCTCTCCTGATGTTAAGAGATAACGCTGCCCATAATCAGTACAGTGCTACCCAGAATTTCACAATGATGTGCAATTCTAGGTGCACTGCACCAACGCTTCTTACTCAAGAGTCATAAGATGTTAAGACTCTTTAGCCCAGTAATTTCACTAGCTACAGTGCCCTCCTACCTGTGCACAGTAATGTTTGCACATCACTGCTCAGGCGGTAGAATAACTGGCACTGTTGGGGTACCCACCTAGACGACCTCCTGCAAAGGAAGTCTACCCTCGGTAAATAGGGAGTCCTCCAAGGACGCTTTACACTACATTTGCCGAGATAATCTAAAAATATTAAAAAAGTGACTGATTGACTGATCTATCAACGCACAGCCTAAACCGCTGGACGGATTGGCTTGAAATTTCGCACCTTCGGCAGGACAAGGGCACAATTGTCCAAATGCATAAACTGCAATTGTGACCTTATTCCACTAGAATAAGGACACAATTGCAGTTTATGTATTTGGACAATAAGGATGTTGACTAATTTTTGGAATTGCTTTTATATGATAGATAGACCCATTTCATACACGAATATCATATCTTTATGCAAAATTACATGATATTTCAATATAAAAATACGTAAATAAAAGTGATTTTTTGAATTCTGGCTAAAACGTTCCGAACAGTCATCTGACAGCGCGTGACGTCACACCACTGGCCTGTACTTACGCTTCTTAAGCAATGTTCCTGATTTCGACACATTTTAATTATTCATAACTTAAAAACCACTGAACCGATTTTGATGTAACTTATACCGTGCCCTTAGTTGGTCAATATTTAAGCCAAAAATAAAGTCAATAACTAAAATGTCTCTCTAAAAATATATAATCCATTTTGGTTATTGACTTTTTTTAAATTAAATTTAGACCAACTTAGAGCACAGTATAAGTTGCATCAAAATCGGTTCAGTAGTTTTTAAGTTATGAATAATTAAAATCTGTCGAAATCAGGAACATTGCTTAGGAAGCGTAAGTACAGGCCAGACGTGTGACGTCACGCGCTCTGATTGGCGTTCGCATTCGCGTAATAATAAGTAAAAATTATTAGCCCAGTCAATGAGTGCCCAAAAAGGGTATGTGGATCGAAAAGTCGAAAGCAGAAAAACTAACTTTGGAACTTTGTTTGGACTAGTTAGGAGATAAACATACTAAAAATCCCCACCCCTCCGAGGTGAGCCCGAGGGGGGGGAGGCCGAAGAAGGTCCCGTTTTTAGGTTTTTTGCTAATATGTCAAAAACTGTACGTTGTACGATATTTTGTTGTACTAAGTTATGAAACCTCATAAAATTTTCTACAACTTTGGCCTTGACACTTTTTATCTATCTCCAATCGTTGTCCAGCTATGAGCTTCGAAACATGGTCTATTTTCAAGACGCTTGTTTTAGTTTTCCATACAAAGTTAGTAAAAAAATCTAAAAAGTAAAATTTGACCAACTTCTGGTTGTCGTACCATAATGAAATTTTCCAAATGTCTAGAAATATGATGACAGTTTAATAATCTGGTACCACTGAACTGGTCTGATGATGGAGTCGGGAGGTGTCTACTGGATCTCTTCAATGGCTATTGGTAAACCCGTCGAGTTTGGGCACATTACATTCGAATCGATGAGATTTTTTCATAACACTTGCTGTCGAGGGTCTGATAATGGACCAGGTGGTGCCTACGTCTCATCAATCCGAATGTAATGAGCCTAAACTCGCCGGTTTTACTAATAGCCATTGAAGAGTTTCAGTAGACACTTCCTGGCTCCATCATCAGATCAGCTCAGTGGTACCAGATTATTGAACTGTCATCAGATTTCTAGACATTTGCAAAGTTTTATTATGATACGACAACCAGAAGTTGGTCAAATTTTATTTGCAAGATTTTTTTACCGACTTTGTATGGAAAACTAATTTAAGCGTCTTCAAAATAGACCATGTTTGGAAGTTCATAGCTGGACAACGATTGGAGATAGATAAAAAGTGTCAAGTCCAAAGTTGTAGAAAATTCTATGAGGTTTCATAATGTAGTACAACAAAATATCGTACAACGTACAGTTTTTGACATATAAGCAAAAAACCTAAAAACGGGACCTTCTTCGGCCTCCCCCCCCTCGGGCTCACCTCGGAGGGGTGGGGACTTTTAGTATGTTTATCTCCTAATTAGTCCAAACAAAGTTCCTAAGTTAGTTTTTCTGCTTTCGACTTTTCGATCCACATTTCTTCTTTTACTGGACTATATTGAAATTAAAATTGATTTTATTCCATTTTGGCTTGAAAATAGATCCTTAAAATGTGATTTTAGGTTTTTAAATACTGTCTTTTATGTGAAAAACATAACTTTATATGAATTCGTAACATGTGTCAACATCCCTATTGTGCCCTTGTTCTGCCGAAGGTGCGATTTGGCACATAGATAGGTTTTATGACATAGACCTCCGCTAAGAAAGGATTTTGCTATGCGGGCAAAGCCGCGAGCATAAGCTAGTCTAATATAAAATATTATAATTTCAGAAGAGGCGCCAGAGAATTCAACAGAGAATGCATCGCAAGCGTTGAGCCCCAACGCTGAGGGAATGCCTGACATGTGGACTGAGGTTAGCATTTTTACAAACTTTTTTTATTTACTAGATGTCTGTTGTCTGTTTTTAACCCCCGACGCAAAAACGACGGGGTGTTATAAGTTTGGCGTGTCTGTCTGTCTGTGTGTGTATGTGTCTGGGGCATCGTAGCGCCCAAACGGATGAACGGATTTTGATTTAGTTTTTTTGTTTGAAAGTAGAGTTAGTCGAGAGTGTTCTTAGCCGTGTTTGGTGAAAATCGGTCCAAGATGGCCGCCGCTACAAAATGGCGGATTACTTTTTTCTTCCACGACCCCCTCAATATGGGTATCAAATGAAAGGGCTTAACGAGTAGAATACAGCCCACTATATAAAATTTAAAATCCAAGATGGCCGCCATCAAAAAATGGTGAATTACGTATTGCGTTGGAGGTTTTTTTAAATTTTTAATTTAATTCACTTGTTGTATTTATACGTTGTTTAATGTACGAGTTTTCTATTCTATAACAAGTGAATTAAATTAAAAATTTAAAAAACCCCCAACGCAATACGTAATTTACTATTTTGTGGTGGCGGCCATGTTGGATTTTAAATTTTATATAGTGCGTTGTATTCTACTAGTTAAGCCCTTTCATTTGATACCCATATTGAGGGGGTCGTGGAAGAAAAAAGTAATCCGCCATTTTGTAGCGGCGGCCATCTTGGACCGATTTTCACCAAACATGGCTAAGAACACTCGTCTAACTCTATTTTCAAACAAAACAAAACCCAAATCAAAATCCGTTCATCCGTTCAGGAGCTACGATGCCACAGACAGACACACACACAGACAGACAGACACGTCAAACTTATAACACCCCGTCGTTTTTGCGTCGGGGGTTAATAAAATAATATTATAGAATAGAAAGAAAATAGAATAATACTTTATTGCATACCAAATAATAAGAAACTACTACAACTGCTACTTTTACTGGGGGTAGACTTCCTTTGCAGGAGGTCGCCTAGGTGGGTACCCCAACAGTGCCAGTTATTCTACCGCCTGAGCAGTGATGTGCAAACATTACTGTGCACAGGTAGGAGGGCACTGTAGCTAGTGAAATTACTGGGTTAAAGAGTCTTAACATCTTATGACTCTTGAGTGAGAAGCGATGGTGCAGCGCTCCTAGAATTTCACATCATTGTGAAATCCCGGGTAGCACTGTACTGATTATGGGCAGCGTTATCTCTTAACATCAGGAGAGCGTCTTGCTCGTCTTCTACTACATCACATAAAAAAAAAAACCAAAATGTTTACTTTTTTTTTTCATGTGTATCTTTTCTGTTTTTGAATGAAGTAGAAGACGAACAAGAGTTCGTCTTCTACTTCATCACATAAAAGAAAAACAATAATATAATGTTTAACAGGTAAAAAGACGTACAAAGGCGGGGTCCCGCGAGCGCGTGCCCCCCGGCGCGCCCCTGCACGAGGAGGCCAGGGAGGAGCTCCACTTCCAACTGGACGAGGAACTGGACCTGCCCCCACCAAGGCACAACACATTCACTGATGCATGGTGAGATGATATACACCTTCTAGGTTGAAAGATATACATCTATTATACATGTATTATACCTTCCTCTTGAATCACTCTATCTGTTAATGAAAACCGCATCGAAATCCGTTGGGTAGTTTTAAAGATATGAGCATGTATAGGGACACAAGAAATATACTGGTGGTGGACTGATAGGATGAGGAACTGGACCTGCCCCCACCAAGGCATAACATATTCACTGATGCATGGTGAGATATATACATCTATTATGCATGTATTATACATATAAACCTTCCTTTTGAATCACTCTATCTGTTAATGAAAACCGCATCGAAATCTGTTGCGTAGTTTTAAAGATATAAGCATACATAGGGACACAAGAAATATACTGGTGGTAGGCTTCGGTCGTGGCTAGTTACCACTCACTGGACAAAACCGTGTCGCCAAGCGGGCATTGTAACCGTCTGACATGATGTTTAGTGGAACCAGGGAGGTATATATCATATCTATCTATGCTAGGATATGTCCCGCCTTCTAGGTTTACTCTACTATCATCTACGTCACTAATCATGCCAGATCTTGGTCAAAGGGTGACCTATAGGGATTGCAATCCGGAAAACGGATCCGGTAATCCGGCCGGATCCGGCACATTTAACGGTTACCGGATCCGGTACAAATATACCGGATCCGGAGACCGGATCCGGTGCTAGTAGTTTGTGGCAAAATAATATAGCTGTTGCATGCGTAGGTACTTTTAATGCGTGTGGTATTCATGCGTGCGAGTTTTTCGTCACCGAGAGTAAGGTATAACTATTGTATCTATTAAATACTACATAATAATTAATATTGTTACCTACTTATAAATAAATCTGTGAAAGTGAAATCTAGAAAGACTGAGTTACTCGTTGCTTCGTAAAATTATAAGTATTACCTACTCTACTTCGTCATCATCATCCACCGCCCTCTACATCCCACTACTGGGAATAGACCTTCCTCAGGTTATGCCAGTCAACCCTGTCCTGTGCCAATCTAGTCCATGTGCGACCCGCCAATTCTACCAAATCGTCCATCCATCTGGCTGCTGGACGACCGACACTGCGTTTGCCTGTCCTTGGTCACCATTCAGTCAACATCTTACTCCACCTGTCGTCACCTCGCCTAGCCAGGTGACCTGCCCAACTCCATTTGAGTCCCATTACTCTTGTTCCGGCATCTTGAACTTTTGTTCTTCGCCTAATTTCGATGTTTGGAACTTGATCTTGAAGTTTGATGTCAAGCATGGCGCGCTCCATGGCTCTCTGTGCTACCTTGATGCGGTAGACAGCCTCATGTGTTAGCGTCCATGTCTCGGCGGCGTATGTCATGGTGGGCAGGATGCACTGAAGGCTATCGTCAAACGATATGTAAAACACATTATTTGCTTAAACCTCCTCAATGTATATTGAAGTTGTCATCAATCGTAGTGGGTGAGAATTAGCCAATAGGCCCTCTGGTTGTAAAGCCTGGTTTTCAGACACTGAGGAATTCGACGTGACTAATTCAGAATGTCGTCTAATTCTACACTACCTACTAAATTTTAATTGTTCTGAATGAAAATATGTTTTTATCTATTTGTCTTAACGGTCTTAACATTGGTTAGGCAATAAAGTCGATTTTAACTACCTTCATCTTACTAATATTATAAACGTGAAAGTTTGTAAGAATGGGTGTCTGGATGTATGTTTGTTACTCATTTACGTCTAAATGAGTGGACCGATTGGTCTGAAATTTGATATAGCTTAGACCCTGGAACAACACATAGGTTACAGTACAGCGGGTGAAACCGCTGGGCGCAGCTAGTATTACGTAATATGAGAGTAGTGACTTGATTAAATCACTTATTGTAGTAAAAAGCAAAAATCATCCTGATTTGATCAATCCGGCCGGATCCGGTCGGATCCGGCCGGATTGACGGAAATCCGGCCGGATCCGGCCGGATTGAAAATGACACCGGATTGCAATCCCTAGTGACCTATTCGATCCATCAGGATTAGTATTTCTCACAACACTTTCAAAGGTCCATGGTAAGTTATTGCTATATATCTACTCAAGCTATCCATCCAGTGATATAGGACTTAGGTCTTCTCATCATGACCGTGGCGTTACGTCCATCCATCATGATATTCAGTGAATTTCCTTCTAGATTTAGTCTGATATCATATTTCTCTGACATCACCGCTCGTCAAAGGAAGTCTACCCCCGGTAAAAGGCAAAGGTAGGTACACCTACATAACACCTTCACTGATGCATGGTCAGATATATCCACCTTCTAGGTTTAGTCTCTACCCTCATTTATACTTCCAACTTGACGAGGAACTGGATCTGCCAGCCGAGGTATAATACATTCACTGATGCATGTTAAGTTTATATCTACCAGTTTTTATCCCAGGAAAATGCATTACGCATCGTCACCCCCGCCTTGTATAACTGGCACAGTTGGGGTCGACTTCCGGCAAACGAAGTCTAGAAAATAGAATTTTAAATGGACTTACAAAAGTGCTCCATTGTAGCCCTTTTAAATTTATTATATTCATTTAATTTAAAGAGAAAATGGGTATATATAGGTAATATATAAATGGGTAGATATTATGTAAAACATTCAGAGCGCCATTATCTACCTTTCGGCATGCTATATCAAATACAATTTTAACTGATTTTGTTTATTTCGCAGGTCCGACGAGGAATCCGACGCGGAATTCACGGATCGCGACGTCGGACGTCTTCTTATCGTGACCCAATGCGCTGCACGACCTCTGAAACATGACGGACACGACCGTCAGGGGGACTTTACTACTAGGACCAAGATTACACAGGATTTGGAACAGGTAAGACGGGAAAAAAGTGGGAAAAAAGGGGGGGAAAAGAGTGTAAAACTTGGATGTAAAGTTAGGTTAACATTGCGGCAAAAAGTGTCAATGTTGATAGGAAAATTCGATTTTAAATTGTAGTTGAAAAGTGGGGGTAAAGTAAAGTTAAATTGAGCCAAATCCAAACTACCAAATCTGCCAAAACTGCCAAATCTGGGGGGATGTTTGATAAAATAATTTTGCTGTTGAATTCGGTGTCAGATATTTGGTGTATTTCGAGAAATTTCAGCAAAAATATAGTTATTGCCGACAAAGAGAGTTGTAATTTGTGACTAACTGAACAAATTAAAACAAGTGTATATTTTTGCTTACAGGTTATCACAGATGGCCTGAGACGCTATGAGGAGGACTTATGGAACGATACGGATTATCCGTCGGTGAGCATATTTTTATTGTCAAATAATGTGATACTTTCTTCTGTGAAGTCTAGAGGTATACGAGTTAATAGTAGAGGTCGTCTTTGGACCGATCCCACCCATCTGTGATTTTGTTAGACGGAGCACAAAGCCTGCAACATGACTGCCTCCTACATATCTTATAGGAAACAGCCGGAACCCACAGTTTTACGTGCCGCGCCGAAACACGGTAGCGTCCAGGCGAAAATCTTTGCCACACTGAGATTTGAACCCAGGACCTCCCGCTTACAAGTCGGAGGTATGAATAAGGAGGTTTAAGCACGTAATGTACGCAAATTTATCTATGGATTCTAGTGTTTTGCGATAGCCAATAGGCCCTTAGAACACCGAGATTTCTACAACTCCTGTAACATGTCCTAACCATCTCCTTACATATCTTATAGGAAACAGCCCACAGTATTACGTGTCTTCCGAAACACGGGGAAAATTTATACAGCATTATTATATTTTTTATTATCATCATCAGCCTTCAATAGCCCATTGCTGGGCATAGGCCTCCCTTTTTTTTATACTAAATAGGCCTACGTTTGACCACATCCCACCTGATGGAAAGTGAAAATGCGGTCGACGATGGATCACGTCTGATGCCTAGAAAGGTACCTATTATGATACCCTTTGATTATGCCATTCTCCCATGTCCCTTATATCGCCCCCCCCCCCTTCCTCCCTGTTCTTATATTTTTTATGATTAAATAATTGTTATTTTTATTGTTATTCCAGTCGTACGGCAGTCAGAGCGGTTACCGCACGGTGTCAGTGATATCCCGGGAACAGTTTGAAGCGGCCGTGCCCGCTGAGAAACATTTCAACCCGGCCGAGCCTCCGCCGCCACCGCCCACTGTAAGTTATTAACTTTGCTTATATATATTTATTTTATTATTCAGCACAACGCTAGGACTAACTGAATGCTAAAGTAGCATTTTCTACCAGTTGCCCTATAACTGGAGAAAAGCGTTCTGGTCAATGGGAGGAGTGCAGACAATGTTAGGGAAATAAAGCAATCTTAAAACTAACATATAATATGTAGTTTCAAATTAAGTATATAATATATATAGGATAAATATAATTAATTAGTTAAGGCCATCCGGCTATGGAATGCCTTACCTGTAGAAATTAGAAGCGCTCCTACTTTAAATATATTCAAGTCCCGTGTTCTAGCTTATTATCTATCGTTATAACTTCAGCTGTTTTCTTCATTTAAGTATTCATCTATATCATAATAATTTCATTTCTGTACTCCAATCTACCTTATTTTTCTGTTATTAATATCTACATGACTATTAAGCTCATATAATATTATGTATATAAGGTATTATGTGTATGTATATTATATTATTATTATAAGTATGTATATTATTATTGTATATTATATTATTATGTTTATAATATATGATAAGTATTTAAATACTGTCTTTGTAATATACTGTATAACTATTATTTTATCTCACCACAAACCCATGTGAATAGCAATATTCTCCTCTCCCTGCACGGTTGTCTGGAAGAGATCGCTTTTAGCGATAAGACCGCCAATTGTAACACATAGATTATAATATGCTGTTTTATTTTTAAGTTTATTTCTGTATATTTTCTGTGTTCCAATAAAGAGTTATCTATCTATCTATCTATCTAATATTGATACAACACAAAAAAAAAAGTGAAATGAGCTTCCGCCCACGGTATTTAGAAAGAAATAAAGATAAATATTTATTGAGCACAGAAACACAGGCACAAGAATATTTTTGTATACATAGGTAGGTGGTGTATATCCGATGAGCTTTAACATGGGAGTCTTCAAAAGGCAAGTGAATAGAGTGTTGGTCGGTAGGCAACGTACCAGCGGTACCCCTGGTATTGCAGGTATCCATAGGCGACGGTAGCCACTCACCATCAGGTGGGCCGTCTGCTTGTTAGTCTACCATTATATAAAAAACCGTTTAAAAACAAGTGAAATTTTAAAAATACTTTTTATAAACAAGCTTTAATTATTATTATCGTCTTGTATCATAAAGTACTCGTCAAGACGAATCAAATGAGCCCAAACTCGATGGGGTTGCGTTGTTTTATGACGGAGTTCCTATAGCCACCTTCCAGCTCCATCATCAGATCAGCTCGATGTCATAAAAATATTGCATTGTCATCCGATTTACACACGCATGCAAATTTTCAGCTCAATTGGAAACCGGGAAGTGGGTCAAATTAAACTTGCAAGATTTGATTACAGACAGACAGACAGACAGACAGACAGACAACAGACAGGTGAAAGTAATATAAAGCTTGTAAATACAACAAATCTTTACTGATACAACATTATAAAGTATATTAGAAATAAGTAATATAGCACACAGCACATCTAGATCTACAGGGAAAACTTATACCTGCATTCAGCGTCTTCCGGCGACCTTTTTAAAGTCGTATGTCCACCTTGTGGTTGGACGTCCTACGCTTCGTTTGCTAGTCTGTGGTCTCCACTTTCCACTCGAGCACTTTTCGACCCCATCGGCCATCCGCTCTGCGCGTGTAAATAAAATATAAATGAAATCATTTATTTCAGACTATTTAGGGTCCATATTTGGACCCTGAATTTCTTGTGTGTGTATGTTGTTATATTTTATTTAAATTGTCTTATGTTATTTCAGCAGGTGGCGGAATCGAAAGGTGCGGCGCGACGTCGCACGGCCAGATTCTATGCTGCCAGCAAAGATCCACATGCTACTGATGTTATGTGAGTATTACTTAGGACTTATATACCTAATAATAGAGAAAGTAATGCTTAGATAGTTCGGGCATGTGGAGAGAATGGATGTAAGGCGATTTACGAAAGATATATATGAGGCAAGATATATATGTGAATGGTCAAGTAGCAATTGGTCGACCTAGGCAAAGAATAGATACTATTACTACGTAAAGAAGCGACACTCACCTCCCCCCGCCAAATTTTTTTCCTCCCCGCCAAGTGGTCTACCAGTTGGCTACATGCACAGGGTTGGCAGTTGGCAGTAATCAATAGCGCGTATATAATAATTTTTAATTTTAAGATATAACATTACATTATAAATTGGGTTTTATCGTTCGGTGTATGAATGATATTACCAATCAGTTATTCCAACAAAAATCTGAAGTTTTTTTTAGATTCTAAATGGGTCCTAAATGTATTTACAGCCCTAAATGTATTCAAATAGGTCCTAAGTGTATTCATTTTCCACAAATTAAATATTTCAAAACTAAAAATAAAATTACGTAGCTAATAATTATAATTTATGGACCCTGTCGGATATTGCAATAAGCGCCATCTAGTCGATTTAACACGTACCACTTGCTGCAAAGTGAGTTTCGTAGCAACCCTACATACATAGTTTACACACACAATGATGAGTATACTCACGTTACGTGTTCAATGTAGTAGTAGTAGGTAATTACTGGTCGACAATTGTACCGAGTGTCATGGGCCTGACCTAGGCGTAATTTCCTTGAGCAAATAAATGACGTTCTAACGAAAGGCCAGGTCAACAGTACCAAGAACCGGCGAGCGTGTATGAAGAATGTTATGAAAGTTGAGAAATCGAATAATTGAGGGGTTTGTTAATCTGACAATTTAAAAAATTTAAATTTAAAAAAACCCTGTATATAATTGTCAAATATTTAGTTGTGGAAGTAATATAGATCTTTTTTGAAGCATTACCTTTATCATACATTGCCGTAATCCATGTTTCCCGAGCGGTACAACTTGGGTATCTTCACGAGTGAATAGGTATCTTTCTAGGCATCTTACGTGATTCTCTAAACACACAAAAAATTCTTACTAACATTAAAAACGTGAAAGTTTGTAAGAATGTATGGATGTCTGGATGTATGTTTGTTAGTTCTTCACGCCAAAACGGGTGGAACGATTGATTTGAAATTTGCTATAGAGATAGCTTAGATCCTGGAATAACACATACATAGGCTACATAAGTACTGCGGGTAAAACCGCTGGGCGCAGCTAGTTCGTAATAATTGTAAAAATAATTGCAAATTGTAATTGACGATCCACCAAGGTCTATTCAAAGAATGCAAAACCGTATCCTTCAACGACGTCAAAGGCTACTCGTATTCTCTTTTTGAGGATGGTGTCTCGACCACGCTCGAGACAAGTACTCTGCTCAGATTCCTAAAAGTTTTAACTATAAATAAAATAAATATTTCAGGACATTTCACACAGCGCCACCCAACCCCAAACAAAGCAAACTTAATGCTTGTGTTATGGTGGTTAGGATAACGGATATAATACTTATATACTTTTCTTTTGAAAATACATACTTATAATAGATATTGAAAACCACCCAGACCAGAAACAAATACCTGTGGATCACAAATATTTGCCTCATGCGGGAATCGAACCCGCAACCTTCTGCGTTGCAAGCGGGTATTAGCCCACCGCGCCACAGAGGTCGTCAAATAAGCCCAAACACGGAATTTCATTAAGGTGTTAGACCTTAATGTAATTCCGAAACACCTTGTTTTACTACAATATCCTTTATTTCCAGCACGAGTCGCAAACAGAAGAGTCGCCATAGTCTGAACCCTCCAGTGGAACATCACGTCGGTTGGATCATGGACGTGCGTGAGCACAGAGCCAGGACTGTCAGCACTGGGTGAGTTCCTTCTTTATACTGCTGGATACTGCTGGTTCTGTCTAACAGAAGCCACAGTTGAACCCTCACTGGAGCATCATAGAGCACAGAGCCAGGACTGTCAGCACTGGGTGAGTTCCTTCTTTATACTGCTGGATACTGCTGGTTCTGTCTAACAGAAGCCACAGTTGAACCCTCACTGGAGCATCATAGAGCACAGAGCCAGGACTGTCAGCACTGGGTGAGTTCCTTCTTTATACTGCTGGATACTGCTGGTTCTGTCTAACAGAAGCCACAGTTGAACCCTCACTGGAGCATCATAGAGCACAGAGCCAGGACTGTCAGCACTGGGTGAGTTCCTTCTTTATACTGCTGGATACTGCTGGTTCTGTCTAACAGAAGCCACAGTTGAACCCTCACTGGAGCATCATAGAGCACAGAGCCAGGACTGTCAGCACTGGGTGAGTTCCTTCTTTATACTGCTGGATACTGCTGGTTCTGTCTAACAGAAGCCACAGTTGAACCCTCACTGGAGCATCATAGAGCACAGAGCCAGGACTGTCAGCACTGGGTGAGTTCCTTCTTTATACTGCTGGATACTGCTGGTTCTGTCTAACAGAAGCCACAGTTGAACCCTCACTGGAGCATCATAGAGCACAGAGCCAGGACTGTCAGCACTGGGTGAGTTCCTTCTTTATACTGCTGGATACTGCTGGTTCTGTCTAACAGAAGCCACAGTTGAACCCTCACTGGAGCATCATAGAGCACAGAGCCAGGACTGTCAGCACTGGGTGAGTTCCTTCTTTATACTGCTGGATACTGCTGGTTCTGTCTAACAGAAGCCACAGTTGAACCCTCACTGGAGCATCATAGAGCACAGAGCCAGGACTGTCAGCACTGGGTGAGTTCCTTCTTTATACTGCTGGATACTGCTGGTTCTGTCTAACAGAAGCCACAGTTGAACCCTCACTGGAGCATCATAGAGCACAGAGCCAGGACTGTCAGCACTGGGTGAGTTCCTTCTTTATACTGCTGGATACTGCTGGTTCTGTCTAACAGAAGCCACAGTTGAACCCTCACTGGAGCATCATAGAGCACAGAGCCAGGACTGTCAGCACTGGGTGAGTTCCTTCTTTATACTGCTGGATACTGCTGGTTCTGTCTAACAGAAGCCACAGTTGAACCCTCACTGGAGCATCATAGAGCACAGAGCCAGGACTGTCAGCACTGGGTGAGTTCCTTCTTTATACTGCTGGATACTGCTGGTTCTGTCTAACAGAAGCCACAGTTGAACCCTCACTGGAGCATCATAGAGCACAGAGCCAGGACTGTCAGCACTGGGTGAGTTCCTTCTTTATACTGCTGGATACTGCTGGTTCTGTCTAACAGAAGCCACAGTTGAACCCTCACTGGAGCATCATAGAGCACAGAGCCAGGACTGTCAGCACTGGGTGAGTTCCTTCTTTATACTGCTGGATACTGCTGGTTCTGTCTAACAGAAGCCACAGTTGAACCCTCACTGGAGCATCATAGAGCACAGAGCCAGGACTGTCAGCACTGGGTGAGTTCCTTCTTTATACTGCTGGATACTGCTGGTTCTGTCTAACAGAAGCCACAGTTGAACCCTCACTGGAGCATCATAGAGCACAGAGCCAGGACTGTCAGCACTGGGTGAGTTCCTTCTTTATACTGCTGGATACTGCTGGTTCTGTCTAACAGAAGCCACAGTTGAACCCTCACTGGAGCATCATAGAGCACAGAGCCAGGACTGTCAGCACTGGGTGAGTTCCTTCTTTATACTGCTGGATACTGCTGGTTCTGTCTAACAGAAGCCACAGTTGAACCCTCACTGGAGCATCATAGAGCACAGAGCCAGGACTGTCAGCACTGGGTGAGTTCCTTCTTTATACTGCTGGATACTGCTGGTTCTGTCTAACAGAAGCCACAGTTGAACCTTCACTGGAGCATCATAGAGCACAGAGCCTGGACTAAGCAGTGGTTACTTACTACCTTGTACTGCTAGAGTTTCACAAGCTTCATCCGCAGGTAAACTTCCTTTGCAGGAGGTCGACTAGGTGGGTACCCCAACAGTGCCAGTTTATCTACCGCCTGAGCAGTGATGTGCAAACATTACTGTGCACAGGTAGGAGGGCACACAGAGAAATTACTGGACTGAAAGTCATAACATCTTTTCACTCTCAAGTAAAAAGTGTTGGCGCAGTGCACCCAGAATTATACTTTTGTAAAATCCTGGGTAGCACTGTACTAATTATGGGCAGCGTTATCTCTTACCATCAGGAGAGCGTCTTGCTCGGTTACTTCGTTGTATAAATAAATGTATTATTGTGAACCCCTGCTTTACCGCACTAAAGCAGTGGTCGAAAATACTATTATAAAATGGTTATTTCATAAAAAATATAATAGTAGCATGCACAATGCACTACATATCAAAATTATAATATTATTTAAATTTTTAAGTATATCTTACTAATCTTTTGACAATATTATTAATAATAGTGATCTAATTTATATACATTTCAGATCATCACTAGGAACAAGTCCGACACTAGGCTCGTCCTGCGGCTCCGTGCCTCAATCGTTGCCAACCTTCCATCATCCGAGTCACGGCTTGCTGAGAGAAAACCACTTTACACAGCAAGCTTACCATAAATACCACTCTAGGTGTCTTAAAGGTAATTATTTTAACTGATAACAAGTGAAATTAAAAAAAAACTGTAAAAAACAAGCTTTTATCATTATTACCATCTAGCATCAAAGAACTCGTCAAGACGAATCAAATGAGCTCAAATTAGATGGGGTTGCGTCGTTTAATTACGAGTGACATACTGCCAGCTCCATCATCAGATCAGCTCCATGTCATGATAATATTGCATTGTCATCTGATTTATACATGCGTGCCAAATTTCAGCTCAATCATAAATCGGGTAGTGGATCAAATTAAACTTCCAAAACTTGATTGCAGACAGACAGACAGGTAAAAGTATCAAAGAACTCGTCAAGACGAATCAAATGAGCCCAAACTCGATGGGGTTGCGTCGTTTAATTACGAGTGACATACTGCCAGCTCCATCATCAGATCAGCTCCATGTCATGATAATATTGCATTGTCATCTGATTTATACATGCGTGCCAAATTTCAGCTCAATCATAAATCGGGTAGTGGATCAAATTAAACTTCCAAAACTTGATTGCAGACAGACAGACAGGTAAAAGTATCAAAGAACTCGTCAAGACGAATCAAATGAGCCCAAACTCGATGGGGTTGCGTCGTTTAATTACGAGTGACATACTGCCAGCTCCATCATCAGATCAGCTCCATGTCATGATAATATTGCATTGTCATCTGATTTATACATGCGTGCCAAATTTCAGCTCAATCATAAATCGGGTAGTGGATCAAATTAAACTTCCAAAACTTGATTGCAGACAGACAGACAGGTAAAAGTATCAAAGAACTCGTCAAGACGAATCAAATGAGCCCAAACTCGATGGGGTTGCGTCGTTTAATTACGAGTGACATACTGCCAGCTCCATCATCAGATCAGCTCCATGTCATGATAATATTGCATTGTCATCTGATTTATACATGCGTGCCAAATTTCAGCTCAATCATAAATCGGGTAGTGGATCAAATTAAACTTCCAAAACTTGATTGCAGACAGACAGACAGGTAAAAGTATCAAAGAACTCGTCAAGACGAATCAAATGAGCCCAAACTCGATGGGGTTGCGTCGTTTAATTACGAGTGACATACTGCCAGCTCCATCATCAGATCAGCTCCATGTCATGATAATATTGCATTGTCATCTGATTTATACATGCGTGCCAAATTTCAGCTCAATCATAAATCGGGTAGTGGATCAAATTAAACTTCCAAAACTTGATTGCAGACAGACAGACAGGTAAAAGTATCAAAGAACTCGTCAAGACGAATCAAATGAGCCCAAACTCGATGGGGTTGCGTCGTTTAATTACGTGTGACAACCTTCCAGCTCCATGTCCAAGCACAAACATTGCGTAGACTTGTCTTGCTGTCATATCAAACTGTCATCCCATACATTGTACTTTTGTGAATGTATGGGATGACAGTTGACTTGACAGCAAGACAAGTCTACGCAGCGTCTGTGCTTGAGGGGCACGGCTATTCACTTATTTGTCAGGTAACCAAACCCAAGACCGAATTGTTAAAAATGTTTGAAATAGCGTATTACGTCGTATCGATTTAATATGTCATTTCACGTTATTTCATACATTTTTGACAATTCGGTTTTCGGTTCGGTTCCCTGATGGATAAGTGAATAGTCCCCCAGGAGATCGTCTTGCTCGTCTTCTTACTTCTATGCATATACACATAAACTCAAATGTATGTTATTTATTTCAGAGCGCAAGAAGCTGGGTATCGGCCAGTCGCAAGAGATGAACACGCTGTTCCGATTCTGGTCATTCTTCCTTCGGGATCACTTCAACAGGACCATGTATAATGAATTCAGGTTTGTATTACTTCTTCTTTTCGAGTTGAAATGGCTTTTTTTTTGAAGATCTATTTCTGCAATGCTGTGGAAATTGTATTACTTATTTCATTTAGGGAAGAGGAAAAGGGAGGGCTTCGTTTTTGCGTACATCTCTCTCGCTCGCACCATATGACAAATTTTAAAATGTTAATTCGTAGAACAGTGGCTGTAGCGTGCCACACGGAATCCCGACAAAACTTCAAGAGTAGAACTGTCATCCCATACATTCACAAAAGTACAATGTATGGGGCACAGATAAAAGAATACTAGTACAGATACCTCATCTCATACATTGAAATCGGACCGCCCTAACTCGGGCTATTCTGCGGGCTATTTAGTTTGACCTCTGTTGTCGCTAGATGGCGCTACGACTTGCCATCTATCGAGGTGCCATCTATCGCGTGCCTATAGATTTACTAAACCCTTAATAGTAGGGAGCCAACAGATGGCGCTAAATTCATCGATTACAGTAGAGTAGGTAGCTGAGCAAGGATTAAGGAAATAAAGAGTAGGTAAACGCTATTTTGTTTCGATATAAAATATTGTTATCTGCGCGTATCTCCCGCCGTTAGAACCATAAGGTTAATTGATTAGGATGTATGATTTATTATCAACTATTGATATCGAACCTTATGGATAGGTATCAAAAACAAGTGAAATTTTAAAAATACTTTTTAAAAACAATCTTTAATTATCATTACCATCATATAGTACTTACTCAACAAGACAAATCAAATGAGCCCAAACTCGATGGGGTTGCGTTGTTTAATGACAGAGTTCCTATAGCCACCTTCCAGCTCCATCATCAGATCAGCTCCATGTTATAATAATATTGCATTGTCATCCGATTTACACACGCATGCAAATTTTCAGCTCAATTGGAAACCGGGAAGTGGGTCAAATCAAACTTGCAAGATTTGATTACAGACAGACAGACAGACAGACAACAGACAGGTGAAAGTAATATAAAGCTTGTAATAAGGTCGGATGTTAAATAAATCTTAGATATTATAAACGTGAAAATTTGAAAAAATGTAGGTATGAATATCTGCTTGTGTGTTTGTTATGCTTTTCACTCCTAAACGTGTGGACTGATTAAGTTGAAATTTGGTATAGACCCTAGTAGTATTCTTTTATCTATGACCCTGGAATAACACGTTCGCATAGACCGATGGGTAGATATAACCGCTGAGCACAGCTAGTTATTTATAAAACAGACAACCGACCTGTACATAGGCACCTACTTAGGTAGGTATCTATAAATAGACATGTCGTTCTTAATGCCTTGTTTCACAATAACCCTAAGAATCTACTAAAACAAATTTACATAATATTAGAAAATACTACCTACCTAGCAAATGTAAGGCATGTAGGTACATATTATTAGGTCTATCGTTGATGGGAAGGTGAGGTAAAAGAAAGGAAAATTAAAAGAAATAAAACACAATAGTCGAGCTAAAAATTAAATATATATTTAAACAATTTAAGATAAAAACAACATTGAAATAATACCATTTTTTTATTTTTAGTACAAGTGCCAGCATCAGCAAGTTGGTACCTGTGCCTGTGTGTGGGTACTGTTTAGAAAGTTGGTACCTGTTTTTGGTATTTTCTCAACGACTCAAACTAGATTCTGTAACACTGTGACTGGTTAAGAAAATAAATCGCATCGAGAATCGAGTCACACTGTTGTCGCAGTGTGACTCGATACTATTTTTAATTCCCGTTTAATAACTCGGAGTTCGAAGAATGTTACTCGAAGAAAGTTAAGTAGCACGGTTTGTACCCTTGCTGCCCATAAGCGGATCCAGGGGGCGGGGGCAGGGCCGGTCAGTGTCGTCGTCCCCCCTCCATGGATAGTAGAAAATTTAAAATGTTTACCACTGAGTTCGACTGGGGTGTAAAAAAAAAATTACCAACCCTGAAAAAGTCCTGGATCCTGCCTGCTGTAATCGACTTATCAAACAAGCAGCTGATTGATTATATTAATCTTGATCACTATTTAAAAAATCAGGTTGATTATACTGTTAAAAAACAATTTATTTGTTTTGTAAGATTTTCAACTTCCATGCAGATTGTAATGATTTTTTACGTGATTTACAATAATCATGAATTTTAACGTGTAATAATTTCTTAATCAAGTAATCAAAGTGATCCAGATCGTGATAATCGCCTGAGAAGTTTATTTCACCTTTTATCCCTAGCATAAAATCCGCCACTAAATTACTTTTATACAATTCGTTAATATTTGCATTGAAAAAATCCAACACCTTATTTACTAATTGAAATAAGTAATCACTAGGAGATTTGAGTGTTGGTGTTAAAATGTTTGAATATGTTTTGTTAATCAACAATAATTGTTTTTTATCTGTTAAATCAACCTGATTTTTTAATAAAATTTTCTTGCACTCTGAACAATCATATTTTTCAATACACGATTTACCCAACCACCCAGCAAAATACACTACCGAACATGTTTCCAATGTAACTGTTCCTTCGGAAGAATCGGCTAATCCTTCTGTGATTACAGTTAAATTAGAACTCGAACTTGCAAGCTCCAAGTTTGAGTTGGGTTTCCAAATTGGAGTGGTGATACCACCAACATCGTCCTTTTCATTTTGTTTTATTATAGACGATGATGTTGATGGTTTTGGTTCTGAAATGTCTGTATCGTCATGAGATAGTACAAACATTTCCTGATCTGATTCGCAATTAGTTTTGTCAAATTTCATTAAATTATTCAATAAACTTGATCGAAACATTCCTCTTAATGATTTTGAAGTTGGATTTTTATTACATCCTTTGATTCGATAAATACCAAATAAATTTTCAATCACATCTTGATTCAATCGATAAGTGATTATAAATTTAACGCCAGTGCCTGCTGTAAATTCTTCAGCGGAGAGTTGAAGTACAGCATTAATTGTTTGAATCATACCATCAAAGCAGGGCGGACGGGTTATTCGTTTCTGATCATTTTTATATGTTATTTTATTTAATTTTGTAAAAATTTCCTTGCTTTTGATTAAAGTTTTATTTACAGCAGAATTTTTATTGTTTGTGATTGCACATCTATGGGGATTTTTATCAAATTTATTTTTTGAATCCAGGCAATCAAATAAATCATTGCACAATTGAACGAAATCAGCAGTGTTTTTTGCAGTACTGCTCTTCAACTCTCCACTATCGATAGCAGTTTTTATGGCCCCAGCCACTGAATTACTTAAAACTTGTGTTGCAAATTTGACTTTCATTTTTTGAAAATTATTTGGATTGATGTGCACTGGCGTCAATTTTTTTAATGATTTACTTTTATTATTTGTATCTAGATTATATACATTGATTATATCATTGAATGAAATCTGATTACCATCTAATTCAAAATCACCATGCATTAAATTATTTCTAACGTTTTTAATCAAATGGGGAGCATCAAATATTGCATAAATTTTATGCTCTTTTATAAAATAGAAAGGAGAATCAACACTCGCTCCCAAATTTTTTATCATTTTCACATTTGTAGTGGCTTGAACACATACTGTTACTTTTGGCAACAAGCCACTTTCAAATAATTTATTAATCACTGATTTAACAATTGTACTCAATTTATCAGAATCAACAGTTTTTGACGATAAAAAATATGCCACGGGGATTTTCCAATTATCATAAATCCCCCTGGCAATAAATACTAATGCATATTTCGATTCCTTAAGGCTACGATCACCATCACCAAAATCTTCAAATCCCTCTATTAAATCATATTTATTAGTATATTCTAAATCAACCATGATGCTCATTTCATCGAAACACACAGCACATGCCCTCTCTTTGATTGTTTTATGAGCAAATTTATTTTTAATGTTTTCAAATACTTCATTATTGATTCCCGGCAGACAATTTGTTTCTTGAAGCCATCGTTGGATCGTAGATGGAGCAGCTAATACTATACCTGATTGAATCATAAATTTATATGCAGCTGGTGATTTATAATATAATGACATGCAAAATTTCTTCTCTTCGTTAGTCCAGCGTTTTTTTGATTTTCTAAATTGCATTGTTGTTAATAATTTACTTGATTCACTCCTAAAGTTGTGTTTTGATAAATCGATTACATTTTTATTGGCACCTTTATTCTTCGTTATTTCAGATTTTAATTTCTTATTTGTATGCACTAATAAAGTTTTCAACTTTTTACACTTTGGCGTGTCTTCATCTTCTTTGATTTGAATTTTTCTCTTCTTCGGAGTGCTCCAGGTAATTTTTGATTCGGTGGCTTCAGCTTCATTAATATCTTCACAGAGCCGTCTCTTATTTTTATAAACTTTTTTAGGTGTCAGCACTTTCAAGTTTGGTGAACCTAAAATAAATTATACCATTATGTTTGTATAAACTACATAATATAATAAATTTGAGTCAAAAGTCAGTACTAGCCCAACCGGGGTAAAAAATTTTTGCTTAAAATCTGTGCCTCCTATGATGAGTGATACAACTCGAGTTGTACCCTTTTTGAGATTTTTACTTACAAATTATTAGATATACAATATAATGATTTTTGTCTAATTCACGTTCGTCTATCTTTTATAGTTTGCCACAATTACCACTAATTTTGCAAAAAAGACGTGAATATATATCAAGTTGTATCAGCGTTTCTACTCACTCAATAAACCAGTTTTTTGTTAGTGGTGCAATTGTGATTATAATCATTTTTAACCCCCGACGCAAAAACGACGGGGTGTTATAACTTTAACTACGACAATAAAAACGGCACAACTCACGTCTAATACTGCCGAGAATATCTCGACCACGGTTCGACCGTCCGTTCGTCGGTATTCTCGGCAGTATTAGACGTGAGTTGTGCCGTTTTTATTGTCGTAGTTATGGAGAACACTCGCGATGATAGTTTTAAAAATCGTTTAAAAAGTTTGACGTGTCTGTTTGTGTGTGTGTGTGTGTGTGTGTGTGTCTGTCTGTGGCATCGTAGCTCCCAAACGGATGAACGGATTTTAATTTTTTTTTGTTCGAAAGTAGAGTTAGTCGAGAGTGTTCTTAGCCATGTTTGGTGGAAATCGATCCAAGATGGCCGTTGGGATTGTGTTGAGGAACATTGAACAGTTTTAATGTCAGAAATATATTTTTAAGGTGGGACAAAAGGAGTAGTTTGTATGGAAAATTTAGAACCGCTGATCCTATTGAGTTAAAATTTGGCACAGAGGTAGATTGTGTAGGGAAAAACGAATGTATGCAAATCTGTAACCGCTGAACCGATTGAGCTGAAATTTTGTAAAACGATTACTGGGATTGTGATTAGAAACATCGAATAGTTATTTGTCAGAAATTTACTTTTAAAGGGGGGTAAAGGGGGCGTTGAAGTTTGTATGGAAAATTTAGAACCGCTGACCCTATTGAGCTGAAATTTAGTACAGAGGTAGATTGAGTCCTAAAAAATTGTATGGTATACTTTTTATCCCAAAAAACAACCTCTAAGGCGGGATAAAGAAGGTAAAAGTTTCAATAGGAAATCAGTAACCGGCCATCTTTTTAAACTGAAATTTAGACAGCGTGTTTTTTTTATTTAACGTAGACGACAGATATAAAGGGATTTTGCGAAATTCCCACCGGAACGGGAATTATTCCCAAAAAACGTTTGTATGCAAATCCGTAACCGCTGAACCGATTGAGCTGAAATTTTGTAAAACGATTGTTTGGATTGTATTTAGAAACATTGAATAATTTTTATGTCATCTGGCGGACAACTCCATATAAAGAATACTAACCGCGCGAGGCGAGGCGGTGCCGAGTAGGTACCGGGTGAGTCTGGTGAGCGATAACCCTTAATGTCATTGTCGCATACTCAAAATACGTCTACATAGGCGGATCCAGGATTTGGTCCTGGGGGGTCCCAAGGTGCAGGCGGGCAAAAATATTAGAAATTTTTACTACGAAAAGTGTGTGCCGAGAAAAAAAAATCTTGATCATGCAAATTTCGTAAGTCTACAATGTTTCGGGGGGGGGGGGGGGGGGCTTGGCCATCTGCCCCCCCCCCCTTAAATCCGCCTATGTACGTCTATATAAAATTTTAAGCTCAAAAGGGTTAGTGGTTACTGATTTCCCATACCTCTGACCCCCTTTTCCCCTTAAAGACAGATTTCTAGAATAAATGAAAATGTTTATTTAACATAATTTTGCACATACAACATAGTGTTTACTGTGTTCTCACACTAGACGTGGGTCTGTGTCGTAAGGAACAAAACAAGAGGTTTACATTTTAATTATAGTTTAGTGCTTGGTTGGCTATACAATTTCTGAATTACAATGAAAAATAATATTCAAACTATATATTACAGAAAAAAACGCAAAGTAGGAATTTTATGCATAGAATAGTACATATTTCAATAAAAACTATTTCATATCCTTATCCAATACTCAAGCTGTTTCTACACCAAATTTCTTGGATATCAGTGCAACGGTTACTGATGACAGGGGTCAGAGTTTTTTCCCTTTCAAAGACTTATTTAGGGAATAAAAACTATTGCATGCCTTTTTGAATACTCAACCCACCTTAATATCAAGAGAGAAGTGGGATAGGAGCAACGCTTACTGATTTCCTATATTAACTCTAACCCTATACAAACTATTTGATGACCTTTTTTGACATTCAAGCTACTTCTATACCAAATTTTAGGTTAATAATGTCAGCGATTTTTAATTTCCCAAACAAAGTTTGACGCCCCTTTTCTCCCCCTTTAATGTTAATTTTTGACACAAAAACTATTTACTGTTCCTTATCTGTTATCGATATCACCTACTTTTTCCACCTTTGAAGTTCATTATGGGGATATAAACTACTCCATGTCCTTTTTTAAGCGTCAAGATACCTTTATACCAAATAACCAATTTGAGTTTGAGTTTGAGTTTAGCTCAATAGAATCAGCAGTTCCAAATTTCCCTTACAAACTTCAACCTCCCCTTTTTCTCCCTTAAAATTAATTTTCTGAGATAAAAGCTATTTAAAATTCCTAAACATAGCTCGAAAAACCATTTTACAAAATTTCAGCGAAATCGGATCGGCGGTTACGGATTTGTATACAAACTCTTTTTGGGAATAATTCCCGTTCCCGTGGAAATTTTCAAAAATTTTGCTTCAAACAGCTTTGCTATGTTGATACAACAATTGCCATAAAATCGTAACTAATAATATAAGAATACATAACACACAAACATACGCACTCGTACTCGCACGCGCACGAACGAACACACGCACGCACGCACGCACGCACGCACGCACGCACGCACGCACGCACACACACACACACACACACACACACACACACACACACTTGTATATACAATATACACGGCGTAACCATCATTGGTTTTATCTTTCTAATTTTAGAGGTACTTTTATTGTAATTTAGTAGATTTAATGTTAACAATGTGGTATACGTACTACACAATCAGTATTGTGTTCGTTTTTCTATTTCCTCAATAACGATGAACATCTTAGATCGAGCAACGGGATATACAGAAAACCAGCGCTGCGCAGGATCTCCTTGCGTAGCACAACGCTGAGCAAATCCCGATTGCCATTCCATTATATTATAAAACATAAATTATATAGTTTCCTATATATAAAGTTTAGTCATATTATATGTATTAAGTACTTAAATCTTTGTAAAAATGGCAATAAATACTTTTTTTTTATGGATAAAGATGCAGATACTCACTGGTTTTTCATAAATTACTTAATGTAATAATTTTCAGAAAAACTAAAGCAGCAAACATAGTTTGCCAAAGAGAACTTTTGATATCTTGTTTTTGTTCTCCTGAAAAAGGATTATTTTCGACTTATGTCACTCATCACAGGAGCCACAGAATTATAATTACATATAATAAAAAAATAAATAATATTAATAATTTATTTTAATTATCATGTTATTGGCTCATTCCAAGGGCTGTTGGCATTAATTTGTAGAAAATATGGTTTGTTCTCAACGAGTCAACCAAATCCTGTGACTGGTTGAGAAAAAAATGTCAAACTGTTACTCGATAAGAATTTTCATTCTCATCTAGTAACACTGAGATTAGGTAGAGTCTAAGTTTTTATATTGTTTTAGTTCTTAGGTTCTTTTTTGTATTTTTCTTGTGTTCCAATAAAGTGTTATCTATCTATTTTGTTTGGATAAATAAATCTCAACGAGTAATAGTAAGTTTCGATGCGAAAGTTTATTCTCAGCTAGTAACACTGGCTTTAAAAAAGTCACTTTGGAGCTTTTGATTTTATATGGCATTATTATTTGTAAGTACCAGTTACTTACAAACAATAATGCCATATAATAGATAGGGTTTTTAAAGTTTTTTTTTTCAAAATTGTGGTATAATTTAACAATAGGAGATGGCGATAAGTTGACCAATGAATTTAGGTGCAGGGCATAGCCAGATTTTAGTTTGGGGGAGGAAGGTTCAAGAGGAGCTTGCTGCCTTGGGGGTCAACTCCCTCCCCTGGCTACTATGGTAATGGTGCAGAGGCAATGTTCACAACCAAATTCTAACTGAAAAATCACTAGCTGAGAATAAATATTTGCATTGAATCACTCTTGACTTGTTGAGATTTATTTTTCCGAACAAGTAACACTATCTAAACTCCGTGTGACTAGATTAGAATGAAAATTCTTATTGAGTCACACTTTTACAAAGGTGTGACTCGATGCAATTTTGTTTTCTTAACCAGTTACAGTTACAGGATTTAGTTTGGTTATTAAAATAATTATGTATGAAAGAGTTACTATCAAAGTAAACAAATGCTTACCTAGTACAGTAGTGGATGAATGATCCAGAACCTCAGGAGCCTGATAGGGATTTGGTATTGCTGTTCTTCTTAGTCTTTTTCTGTGTCCGGTCTCATTGCGCACATATTTTTTGTCAAAATGGTCAATACATATATATCTTGACCGCAGAGATTCAGGAGGCAGATGAGTGATGGCCATATTACCTACATTAAAAAAATATGTTAGTATGTATGTGTAATAAACATAATAATATATTATTAACATACTAAATGCAAATTATTTTTGTGTGTGTTTGTTAGGAAACATTTGTTGCTGCACACATAATTTCTCATAGTTTAGTAACACTTTTCATCCTGAAATAGCAGACGAAGTGACAGGGTACCACACCTAGTTATTGTGTATCCTCTTATCTGTTGTAGGCACTGATAAAAAGTATAATAAATGCTAGTATAAAAGTAAGTACTTGCTTACCACAATTCTTCAGCCATTCCTCCAAGCGATTTGCATTATTCCAAGGAAATCGAAACATTGACTTCAACTCTGAGGTGTTATTACACATAAAAAAGGAACACCGGTGCGAAGGCATGTTTTGTGTCGTAAAAACTTGTCCTGTTTACTAGCCGAGTCGTCGTATGTGCAGATAGGGTCAGGGTCCAGGTCGGAAAGCCAAATATTATTCAAATTAATAGCAGAGTCAGAATCCGTTCACGTGCCAAAAGTCAATCGAGAAAAGAAGCGTTATCAAAATCCAATTTAAATCCAGGTCACTTATTTGCGATAGTATTCAAAAATCCTCAATTTGTTTATTTAACTCTAACCGAATATATTGACTATTGACGTGTGACGGTGTGACACTCCACAGATTAAATAATTCTTAGACTGGTGATAATTATTTAAAACGAAAATAAATTTATAATAATAATATGGAAATCAAGGAAAATAATGTTAAATAATTTTTTTAAGTATCTTTGAAGCATGTCATAACAATTTCATATTAATTTACTTAATTTATTATAATAGGTTCGTGCAAAAAAACACAAGATATTAGAAACAGCGCCACCTACATTACGAGACAACTATTTTGAACTAAGTGAACAGTATTTGTGTGCCAGTCTCAACGTAGTACAAAAGAATTTCCGCCAGGGGAACGCCGATAATTATTGAATTTTGTTAAATTATCGAAATTTAAACTTAAAATAAATTGTTTTCATTTATCTATGCTAAGGGGATTTTTTTTAAGTAGTAAAATCATTCTATATTAGTCTGCTCTGAATTTTTCACAATCGTTATTAATAAATCGATATAAGTAACGCCATCTAGCGAAATTATTTTGAACTAATCTGCATTTCTTCCTTTCGGGTCCCCATGGTATGGGGTGACAGTTCTACTCTTGACATTTCAGCGGGATCCCGTGTGGCATGCTACTGATTGTTTTGTTTTTCCACTTAGTCAAGCTATAGATAATATTTTTTTATTGTTTTTAAAATTATTTCCAGTATTCTAACTCAAAAACAACAACGTTATTCAAAGAACAGAATGCATTTGTATTTATGAAATTCTTTGCCATTTTCTAATCATCAAACTAAATACTTGAAAAAATATATTATCTAGAATCTAGAGCTTAACGAGATACATTTCAAAAGGTTAATTTCACGAATTTATATTTCAAAAGGTTAATTTCACGAATTTATATTTCAAAATGTATCAAATTGTGTGAGCGAGAGAGCGTCCAGTTGTCAAACTCAAACTCAAAATTCATTTATTCAAATAGGCTACATTGGAGCACTTTTGCAAGTCAATTTAACATTTTTCTATTTTAACACTGTACCGCTCGTTCGCAAGGCACCTCTATGAGAAGAACGAGCAAGAAACTCATGAGGATTGCATTTTTTAAATATGTGTTTACAATGTTTATCTTGGTTACATAATTTATTGTGCGTTTGAGGGGCACCAGCTGGTTTATTATGCAGAGGTTTCCAGGCATCTTTGTAGCTCTAAAATAAAAAAAGACGTGTGGCACTCGGAGACTGCCGCGGTAAAGCTATTGCATAGCATTTTTTATCAACTTATGTAATTATAGTATCACCGCTGTGCCGGTCGGAGTATGTGTTAGGTTTTTTTCGTTACGGAATTTCTGGATTCGGTCCCCACGCTCAAGGCCCGCGATAGAAGCTATGCAATAGCTTAAAATTGTAAAATCTCTGCTTGTTTTGAATAAACGAAACATTATTTGACAGGACGTTAGCGAACGAGGACGCGTCGGCCGGTTTCCGCTACGGTCTAGAGTGCCTATTCCGGTTCTACTCGTACGGACTGGAGAGGAAATTCCGCCCTGAACTGTACCAACACTTCCAACAGGAGACCTTGCATGATTACGAGAAAGGTAACTTCTATCTATCTGTCTACTTAGCCCGTATCCACCCACTGCTGGCTTCAGATCCTGTGCGAGACTCATCCAGTTCCTTCCAACATATTATTTGACAATATCATCTGACCATCTGGCTGAGAGTCTATTGGCTAATTCTCACCCACTACGATTGACCCATGCCTGTTCCGTGTGTCTGTTTTGCCTGTTTCCATTGGCGAGTACCTACATTAAAACTTTAAGAGACTATGTAAGCTTAAGCTGTAACATAGAGCCAATAAATTATTTTCATTTCATTGATGACAACTTCAATGTACATTGCTGCGTTTGTTATTTTACTCATTAATCAGGAGGTTTAGGCAAGTAATGTACGCAATTTGGTGTATGGCTTCTAGTGTTTTACAAGTGGGTAGGGTGATAGCCACTGGCGGATCCAGGATCCAGGGGCGGCAAGGTGTAGACGGGCAAAAATATTATAATTTTTACTACGAAAAGTGGTGTGTTTAGCTCGCTCTGAACAGTTAGAAAGTGCAAAAATCCTCAATAATAAGCGCGCCGAGCATAAAATTATAATCTTGACTATGAAATATGTGCAAAATTCGTACCTCTACAATGATTCTGGGGGGGCCTTGGTCCCCTGCCCCCCCAAATCCGCCTATGGTGATAGCCAATAGTTAATAGACCCTGTAGTCTGTCTTGACATCTTTGTCCTTGCCTTGGATGAACTGTAATGTCATGATTAATTCCAGGTCAACTATACGGGTTGGAGAAGTTCTGGGCGTTCCTGAAATACTACAAGCACGCGGGCGCCTTACAAGTGGAGCCGGCGTTACAGGCGCACCTTAACAAGTTCAAGACTATCGAGGACTTCCGAGTGTTAGAGGTATGTATGGCACTGGACAAACAGACAAAACTGAGGTGTTTTCATAGGTTTATGTAAGGATTAATGTGTAGAAGACATTTTATATTAATTTCGGGTACTATGTCGCTATAAAATATACTAAGTATTTTTATATTATATCTAATATTTAATTAGGCTCATTTTTTTTAGGTTTTATGTAAAAAAAAAGGGTACAGGGGGGTTAAAGATAGTAAGAGACTTAACTGAGTTCACTCTGAGTCCATCTATGGAAATAGACTCAAAAATAGCCTCGACTAAGTGCATTATTTGAATGTAAAGGTAAAAAAACAAATTGTTAAGTAAACATGTTGTTAAGTGTAAATCAGTGTAATAGAGTTAGTAAAGTCAACTACAAAGAGATGTATCCATGTTAGTCTTACAAAATGAAGGAACTTTTAGTACGCAAACATTATTTACCCTTAATTCGTGACATTTTCAGTATCCACCAAATCTTATACTATATTCGATTCATTTTAAATGCTATTATTATGTATCACCTAAGGAAAAGTAGTGGGATACATCATTGTTGCATATTAAACGAGTCGATGATAATATAAAGTTTGATTGCTACTAGAAATGTCACGAACCAAGGGTAGTTCATTGTGGCAAATGAAAATTTACTTCATTTTGTAAGTCTAACATGGATACATCTCTTTGTAGTTGACTGTACAAGAAGTTATTTATATAAATTATTATTATTGCTAGTCATAGTTAGCGTTTTGGTGTATCTATACTGTAAGCTTTCTTTACTTAATAAAGTGATTGAAATTGTTCCAGCCTCAGTTGAACGAGCTGCTAGCGTCGCAAGGTCCGCGTGCGGCGGGTCGCGGGCCGCACGCGCGTCCCTACGACCGACACCGCTCCGTCTCCGAAAGTGATCGACATTATAACTCTAATAACAACCATAAATTCAGGTAAGCATCGCATTTATTCACATATCGATGTATATTTACTTACTAGCTCGTGCTCGCGGCTTTGCCCGCATAGTTTTTTTTTTTTTTTTTTTGTAATGAAGTAGAAGACGAGCAAGACGCTCTCCTGATGTTAAGAGATAACGGCTGCCCATAATCAGTACAGTGTTACCTAGGATTTCGCAATTATGTGAAATTCTAGGAGCACTGCACCAACGCTTCTTACTCAAGAGTCATAAGATGTTAAGACTCTTTAGCCCAGTAATTTCACTAGCTACAGTGCCCTCCTACCGGAGCACAGTGAAATCCTAAGATAGTCCTAGTGATAGTAAAATCCTTTCTTTCCTTTTTTACTTCAACTCGTTGGTGGATCGCCGCTTGCAAAGCTAAGAACACCGTAGACAGGTTGCAAGTCTATCGGTGTTTTACAAAGTGCATTTCGGTGAGTGTGCCCAGGAGCTTCATGATCTGATCCCACCATCTCTTTTTTTACCACCGAACATCTAGAGGAAACAGGAAGGTACAGGAAAGGAACAGTACTACGTCATCGCTACATGGTTGATATTCCATTTGTCTGTACGAAGCGGTTACCTTCACTATCCGGACGGCGAAGGTTTGGAACTCTCTGCCAGCATCAGTGTTTCCTGTTAATTACAACTTGGGAGTCTTTAAATCGAGGGTCAATAAGTATTTACTAGGTCTGTGTGCAACATCTTCGACCAACACTTGCCAACAGGTGAGACTGTGGTCAAATGCAGCCCTATTCACCATAAAAAAACTGGGCTGAAGAGTCTTAACATGTTATGACTCTCAAGTAAGAAGCATTGGCGCAGTGCACCAGTAGCACTGTACTAATTATGGGCAGCGTCTCTTAACATCAGGAGATTATCTTGCTCGTCTTCTTACTTTGTTTTTATAAAATCAAGGTACATTTTAAGTGGTTTCCCTGGTGTAATGTTTCCTTGGTTTTAGCTAACGTTTGTTGTATTCCGCAGTAGACCGACGGCAGCTCCGTCCAACAACCGCGGACGCGCCGGATCCTGCGGCGCGCAGAGCGTCGTTGCCAACGCCACGCCTAGAGGTAAATAAGCTTTTAATTACTTTCAGGGGCTGCGCAGACGACAGACTATCCATGACGCACTTTTTAGTCTGTGAAAATAGAACCTATGCAATTATATGCAGTAACGCACACGACGCGTAAAAAGTCCGGCGCACAAATAATATAATTGCATAGGTTCTATTTTCACAGACTAAAAGTGCGTCATGGATAGTCTGTCGTCTGCGCAGCCCCTCACCTGTACACTGGCTGTCAGTCTGTAATCAAATCTTGCAAATTGATTTCATTTTAATTTGATCCACCTCCCAATTTCCGATTGAGCTGAGATTTTGCATGCACCTGTAAATCGGATAACAATTTGTTTGTAATTTTTTTTTTATGTCTCATGTTGCGACAAAACTAAAAAGGCACAACTCACGTTTAATATTGCGACCACGGTTTCGGACAATTACCATGTCCTTCATCAGGAGTTCACGCCTGCAAATCACAACGCTCACGCACAAGTTTTGCAGGCATATGTTACGACAAGCATTTATTTTACTTGCCACTCTATGTAGAATAGAACATCACTAGTCGGGCCCAGCGGTTGTACCCACTGAATGTTAATAGGTTTCATCATCATCATCTCAGCCGTAGGACGTCCACTGCCTCACATAGGCCTCCCCTTTGGACTTCCATATGTACCGGTTGGAAGCGACCTGAATTGTGAACTATGGAATAAGGACAAGTAGGTCCTGGCGCATCGCCGGCTGCTGTCGCAACACGCGCTAAACCTATACTTCGTTTCAAAAGGAAAGATCTTTTTGCAGGATTCGAAGGTTTCAATGATTTTTATCATGATATATATCACAAAAACCTTATGATATAAATCCGTTATTATATTAAGATATATCCTTAGAACCCGGCAAAAAAGATCTTTATTTTTGAAACGAAGTAAAGGTGTAGCCGATCGTCGGGCTTTAGTCGCAACACGTATAAAATGAAAAGCTTGTCTGTAGAATGTACTTAAAGAATCTATAGATAATTTGTTTTTTTTTTTCAGGCAAATCGAAGAAATCAGAAGCATCGCCAGCCGAGCCGAAGACCGCAAAAACCCAATCCTAAACAAAAAATGATGAAACACACGACACCGTGTAAATAATATTAATATGAACGAACATACAGTGTGCTACTTAATGTTAATGTGTAGACAATTAATGCATTTTTATATAAAAACAAAATATGTAATAGTTTTGGAGTGTTGTGCTAAATGTATGGGAGATTCGACGGCTGGGTGACTTGGTTCACTTATACGGAGCCTAGGTATGTATTTACACATATTTCTTACATATTAATCTAACCATAGGCGGATTTAGGGGGGGGCCAGGGGGCCAAGGCCCCCCCCAGAAGCATTGTAGTGATACGAATTTTGCACATATTTCATGGTCAAGATTATAATTTTATTCTCGGCGCTCGCAGCAAGCTACTCGCGCACTTATTATTAAGTATATTTGAACTTTCTAACTGTTCAGAGCGAGCTAAACACACACTTTTCATAGCAAAATTTTTGCCCGTCTGCACCTTGGCCCCCCCCAGAACCAAATCCTGGATCCGCCAGTGAATCTAACTACACTCAGGCGCCTAAAGAGACGTAGAATCCTTGACTCCACAAATAATAAAAAATAGTGAAAGAACGGGCTACTCCTGATGGGGAGACGACTTCTATAAAAGACCAGAAGCATACAACCCATCTGCTCATAGTCAACAGAATCTCAAGATAAAAAACACATCGCAATCGTCTCTGATCGCAAGATAAACAAGGAAAAAAAAAATATTAATCTAAAATTAAAATAAAAAGTGACATTTTAAAACACTTTAAAATCAAGCTTTTATTGTTATTACTATCTAACACGAAAGTACTCGTCAAGACGAATCAAATGAGTCCAAACTCGATAGGGTTGCGTCGTTTAATTACAGAGGTTCTATGACCTACTTCCGGCTACATCGTCAGATCAGCTCCATGTCATATTGTATTGTCATCTGATTTATACATGCATGAAAAATTTCAGTTCAATCGGAAACCGGAAAGTGGTGAATTAAACTTGCAAGATTTTAATACAGATAGACCACAGACAGATGAAATTTATTGCCCAATTTAAGCTTTATACTTATTAAATAAAAATAGGCATATTCGCATAGCGCGAGAATAGACAGAGGGGAATATTTACCGGGGGTAGGCTTCCTTTGCTATTCTACTGCCTGAGCAGTGAAATGTAAGCACTACTGTGCTAGGAGGGCACTGTAGCTAGTGAAATTACTGGGCTGAAGAGTCTTAACATCTTATGACTCTCAAGTAAGAAGCGTTAGCGCAGTGCACCTTTAATTTTTCATCATTATAAAATCCTGCATAGCACTGTACTGATTATGGGCAGCGTTATCTCTTACCATCAGAGTGTCTTGCTTGTTTTCTTACTTCTTTGTCTAAATGTTTATTTTTAATATCACTTTTGTATTGTTTCAGCTTGCGCGCATCGACAATAATCATTGCTGCGGGCTGATCCATTTAATATGACATGTTAGCTCATAGGGTGACCATATAAACATAATATACTCTATATATTTTTGACATTGTAATATAGGCAAACATCTTAATGTCAAATGGATCCAGACTGGCAACATTGACATGAGACTAGCAACTCCCGTCCCACTGTCAAGAGTAATTGACGTTTGTAAGAACACAATGACATTGGGAGTAGCTAAAAATTGTATGCAATTATATAGGCTAGGACTACCCTATACTATGATAAGATAAGAAAAAACTCTTTTATGATCCACATATAAAGTAAATTTTACAAACAACATTAAAATCAAGGGTGTATCAATTGGCGGTCTTACTATGCTACCTTTTAGCATAGTAAGACATTGACATAAGAGTAACAGCCCCTCAAGCACAGACTTGTCTTGCTGTCAAGTCAACTGTCATCCCATACACAAAAGTATAGCGGGATAATTCCGGTGCAAAATCGCTTCTCGTTTTGCTGGCGTCCATTGTCCAATTTTAACGAAAAAAAAAAATATTTTTTTACGATGCCAGTACAAACTCAAATGCAACTTCAATTTTTTTTTATTTAGCATCTTTTGGTCAGCTCAAAGTGGCGGTTTTGAAAATAAAAATGTGTTTATAGGTTTTTTTTGCTTACGTTTTGCTGCGCTGTCTCTTTTTTGTGCAGAATTTAGGCCCTATTCTACTCTACTCCCAATGTCATTGTGCTCTTAAAAACGTCAATTACTCTTGACAGTGGGACGCTAGTTGCTAGTCTTATGTCAATGTCTTACTATGTTAAAGGGGCTGAAGCAAGAAAAATGACTTCAGCGATGAGTGAAATTTCACTAACTCATTCATAAGTTGACGATAATATTAAATTTCAAGAAAATGCGCATGCTCGTTGTAAGCAAATTGGAGTTATTTTGAGTTCTAACTATATTGTTGAAATTTTCATTGGTGTTATTTTGATTTAACGCTTTGTAGGTGGTTGCTACTGTATAAAAGAATACAACATTTTGAATTGTGCCCATATTACTGGCAAGTTGGGTATATTTTTTAATCTTATTTTGAGTTCTTGCCATATTGGTGACACATTTTTGAATTTTGAATTGACTCTGTTTTGTTGATTCATATTTTAATCTTTTATATTTCTCTAAACACGTCATTATATTGAACTCTTTAGCTTCTAGCAACAAGAATATATTAAAATACGTGTTATTTTATTTTCAACCTTGTATTTGAAAGGCTTTATCTCCTTTTACAGCAAAATTTCGAGTTAACTCTTTTTAGATGGTATCATCCAAATATTACTTAAAATATCTCTAATAGCGGGGTAAAATCTGAAATGAAGGCTTATTAAATAATTTGGTGCACATGACCCTATAAGTACCTTGAGTATTGCCTTTTCAAGAACCAATATCAATAAGGCGTGGTTGTCTTTTAGTAAATATGGTAGAATCTTACTAATGTTATAAACGTGAAAGTTTGTAATAATGGATGTCTGGACGTCTAGATATATGTTTGTTACTCTTTCACGCCTAAGCGGGTGGATCGATTGAGCTGAAATTTGGTATGGAGATAGCTTAAACCTTGGAATAACACATAGGCTATTTATATAGTACAGCGGGTAAAACCGCTTGGCGCCGCTAGTCTTATTAATATTATAAACGTGAAAGTTTGTAAGAATGGATGTCTGGATGTGTGTTTGTTACTCTTTCACGCCTAAACGGGTGGACCGATTGAGCTGAATTCGATATACAGATAGCTTAGACCCTAAAATAACACATAGGCTATAAAAAAGCGGATAAAACCACTGGGCGCAGCTAGTAGTTATTATAAACGTGTAAGTTAGTAAGAATGTATGGATGTATGTTTGTTACTCTTTCACCTAAACCTAAACGGGTGGGCCGATTGGTATAGAGATAGCTTAGATCCTGGAATAACATATAGGTTACAGTATACAGCGGATAAAACCGCTGCGCGCAGCTAGTAACAGGATAAAGAAAACATCACTCCTTCCATAATTTCTACACAAGATAAAACCCTAGTGGAAGACTGGAAGATAACGTTATGTAGTAATGAAGTCCCATTCGTTTGATTGATGCATTACGTCTAAGCAACAAAATTCAGGTGCACAAAATTAATATTTCATCAATCCGGAGCGAGTGTAATTAACAACTTCAATGAGGATCCTTATAATTATAGCTTCCCATACAAAAGTAAAATTCCACTAAGTAAAAAAAGGTTAACATTGTATTTTGTAATAATAGCGAAGTAATAGTTTGACGCTAACAATAAATTAGGACAAACAGATAATAGTCGTATTCATAGATTTAATTGAAATGTGATTTATTATGATTTTTTTCAGACGAAAGTTCTTAATTTTTTTATGAATTATGAAATATTAAAAAAAGATTTGTATAATTATTATACGCAACGTAAGATACGGATTTTCTCACTTATTCATTGATTTAATAGTAATGTAAATAAACATTGAATGATTTCTTTGCAATTAGTGCTTTTTTGCTTAATTCCATCCTAAAAACCCTTTACTGTTGGTCAGATTGATCTATCACTCGGGACTAATTTGAAATAATACACATTTTAATTGCATTTTAATTTCTGGTTACTCTTCAAAAGAGAGCTAACTAAGAACTTGATTCACCAACACAGGTTCAACTCAAAATAACAAAATAAATAGGCATACATTGTCTAGCAGTAGGGAAATAACTCCGAAAATTGAATTTATAGCCCAAATACTCGAGAAAAATATGAAATTCCTGTATCATTCTTGTTCTAGTTGCATAACTAAAGCAAATTTCTAATCGTGACACTTCTGCAGTGCTCAAGAAGTCAGTAATCAGTTTTTCGCCTTTCCTGAAAAAAGTGCTTTTTTGAGTTAATACCTTTTTAGATCTAGGTGTGCGAATATCACGGTAAAGAGATATACAGTAATGTGACTCGCTAGAAGCGATTGAACTCAAGGTCGCGCGAGTTTGCAACGCGGTCGACAGGGATCGGCAAGAAGCGAGTGCCGAGACGTTTTATGCAGTATGCTTCCGAATAATGGTTGTGAATTAGTAAAAATATCACAAAGTATTTAATTCTTTTTGATATTTTGAGTAATTTACCATAATAACGCCTATTCGGCACCTCGCTGCCTACCGAACCCTACCCACTTCGTATCAAACTCGCGCGACCTTGAGTTCAACCGCTTCTAGGGAGTCACATTACTGTATATCTCTTTACCGTGATAATATTTTATTTTGCAATTTGTATGAGATAGAGATGGCACTCAACTCGGACGTCATTTTTCTTGCTTCAGTTTGGTGTCCGCAGGATCCATTTGATTTTAAGATTCTGTGTATCATAAGTAATATTGTTGGTTACATTATGTATTGCGAAGTTGGTTATGACTTTGACATTTGTTGATAGAATTTGGCGTTATTTTGCGGAGTTGTGAGAATTATTATCTCCTCAGCTACTAACGCTTCAATTATTTTTTAGCGGGGGTGGATTGAATTAGTTTCTAGCATTCTTAAATTAAAGCCTAAATTGAATTGGTTGCGGCCCGATCGAGCCGCTCGGGGGTTTAAGGGTCAATTATGAAGATTTCAATTATGGAGTTTCATTAAAGCGGAATTAACACTAAATTTTGATATTTAAATAATAATTGAATATTTGCTACAAAAACGACATAATGTTTTTCGAACACAAAAAAAACCTACAGCGGACTCAGTCATTAATATCAAAGATTTTTGCATCTTTGTGACGTCATATTACATTATTATACACTCCAAAAGTAGCAATTTGCAAAATTAAGCTCAAAAATGTATTCACGTCCTGTATAGAAAATTATTTTGGGTAAAATAGCCGTTGAATTGTAGAAAAATCTTGATTAGTCAATAAAATGCTGTCCTTGTCTAAATTTCTAAGCAATAATAGTAAATTATTTAGGTTTAAATCAGCTCGGCCGGCACCGAGACCTAACTCATTTTCCGACCATTGGGAAAATAAAATCAACAATGGTAAACCTTGTAATTTAAATTGACAGTGTCATTTTTACAATTACAATGTCATTTTGATGTTTATAATGTCGTGTTGATGTTTACAATTTCATTTCGACAAGACTTACAATGTCAATCTTGAGATTATCAATGTCATTTTGATATTTACAATGTCATTTTGATATTTACAATGTCATTTTGATTTTTACAATACTACTTTGTCATATAAAATGTCATTTTGATGTTTACAATGGCACTTTGTCATTTACAATGTCATTTTGACATCAAAAACAACCAACTTCGCGATACACAAAGCGCACGGAACTACGAAATCGCAGTTAAAAAAAATCGTAAATATAAGTAGCTATAGTGTAATTCTAATATTGGGGAATTTAACAATTTGTTTTTTTCTTAGTTTATAATTGATTGCTTAATTTTTAGTCATAAATTTAATAAAATCAGGTCCTTTTCAACTCTTAATTTGTACGTGGCAACGCCGCGACGTTCCGTTTACGATACTTTTGATCGATCTCGAAATTTTCCCTAAAAAATATATTAAACTGTACAGATGTTGATTATATTGTAAACGAATTGATATTAACGAAATAATGTTTGGTAAACATAATAAGTCTAGCGAAAGACTGGAGAAAAAATATGTAAAAATGTGTTAGTAAAATGGTAAACGAATTTTCTTTGTAATGATGAAAATGAGTCAATAACTCTTGCTGACTTTTTAATTATTGTTTTTGATTTTATGTGAATTATTTGACAGCTGAATAATAATAATTCAAATTGTGACAAATGCCAGGGTATTTTTAGTTCCTAAATTCAGAACCTAAATTCAGATTTAGTCAATCACAAACGATATATCGTTTCGCTTCTGAATTTAGGATGATAACCTGCTATATGTGATTACACTTGACTTTCAGTAACTACTGAATTTAGGCTTGTGATTTCAGCCAAGTGTAATTAGGCCTTTATTACTAGGCATGACGAAATTCAACTAAAATTTCAGGGTGACAGGCGCGCAATGTTGTATTATTCAAACATTTTGTGGCACTATGGGGCTATATGGATTATGATCCTTACCATCGTCTTGTCACTCGTAATAAGTTATTGAAGCATTTTAAATTTTGTCTCGTCGCCAATTTTGGCTGTCAATGAGGGTTTTCTGAAATAAAAGCCACCAGGAGGCAGCACTAACGTCATGTCCAGACACCTGTCAATAGTGTCAGAGTATAACCTCTTTTGTCTTGCACTTAAACAAGATGGTAAGATTCAAGAATAATCCATTTTTAAAGTCGAAAACATATTATTACAACGCGACGTGACGCCACGCGATGAAACTCGTCTGGATTGGGTGGCGTGTGGTCACGTGACGCCACGGACCAATCCGAACGAGTGTCGTCGCGTGGCGTCGCGTCGTATTTTAATAATGTGTTTCCGGCTTTATTTATAACATTCATAGACAAACACCGAAAATTATCTATATCATAGATTGGGATGGACTTCCTGCCAAAGTGGCCTAAATGACGGATTAAATTTTCGCGAAAACCCTCATTCACATAAAATATTAATACTTTTCCCTCTTCAAGTTAAGTAATATAATTTTTAACTTTGTTTTTTCTTTTAAGCGTAGCACTAGTTAAAAAGTTCATTTAAAAAAATGTGTCAGCTATGTATTGATAATATTATATATTTATATATGAAAAAAGTAAAAAAATATAGATGTAAGACATGCCGTTTGTACATAAACAGGTTTACTAGAATCTAGATGACTTGTGTCGTTCTAGGTAAGAGACTTTGACACTGTCGAAATGACTTTGACACTGTCGAAATGATTTTGACACTGTGGTTGGCTTCATTGTAAGATATCTTTATTTAAAGCTGAAAGCATCTCTTCTCGAACAGCCTCTTACTGGTGTCAATTTCTTGTTTGACACTGTCAAGTGTCAATTATTCTAAGGGTAAATCTTATGAAATTATTTTTCAGGTCTGCTTTTAATTACTGCCACTTTTTTTTATTATTAAACACAAATGAATGCACACATATTATGTTTCCCTAAGTATTTTTGTATGTAAAACGTTTGAGAAATATGACATTGTCAACTTTTTACGTCAAAAAAACTAGTACAGTTACAAATTTGTCCTTGATAAATGAAATTTGTGTGAATTTTAAAGGATTTTTTAATTATAAACGATATTGACTAAATGGTTTTGACACTGTCATGATAATTGTTTTACATATAAGAATATTACGTTCGTTCCATCTACTTTGAAAAAAAAAACAGTCATATATTATAATTTAGCTTTTTTTTTTAATTTTAAAGTGTTGCGCGTCTAAAAGCGTAAATTTTTGACATTAGTTAAAACTTATTTAAAATCATAAAGACAGCCGTTTATATTAAATCTGCAAATTAAAAATTTATGTCTAATATTTTTAAATATTCTTCCTGGCAGATAAAGTAATATATTTTTGGACACATCTCAATTTTTTCAAATAATATTCATTTCAGAGTGCATTTTCAAAGTTGATGGAATAGACCTTCCCCTGTAGCGAAAAATATAGTATTTTGCTCAATGTTTATTTACCATATAAGTGTATGAGCGTTAAATATATGACTTGGCGTTGGTCTTTGTCTGTATTAAAAAAACAATAAATAATTTTGACACTTACATAAATCATATTGACACTGACAGAAGGGTGTAAAAAATAAATATTTAAAAATGATTTTCAATTTCATTAGTTGTTCTTCTTTTCAATGTATTTTGCATCGAAATGTAATAAATTGTGGATTGCGATCAAAATGGTAAAACTCTGTGTTGTTGGTTGTCCTTTCAACATTAAAATTAATAAATCATGTTTACATTCACAGATGACTGTAAAAAGTAAATTTCGATTGTAAAAATCAAAGTCGAATGTAAAAGTGACTTTATTTAAAATACAGTGTCAAAATGGTAACATATTGAAAATTCTTGATTATTTAACACATTGGTTGCGTTGTTTTAGTACTAATAAAGTAAAGGAAATAACACACGGTGTATGTTTTTTAGCAGCCAACTTGAATCACAAGCAATTCATATAAATAAAATACAACTAACTGTTGTTTTAGTCAATTTTCGATAAAATTAAAAAGAAGTATTTCTTTTCAGACAAAAGTCCAAAACGCGCCTTCAATATTATATTTTAAAAACGGAACTGTCAAATGCAATAAAAATAAATGTAATACTATGACTTAAAGAGTGTACGAGCATGTGAAATTGACTTCTTTTTAATATTTTTTTTAGTGTGTAAGCGTGCTTTTTTTTTCTTTCGCGTGCGCGGCGCGGTCATCGTAATGGCCACACTGACTTATAAATAATTTAGAAAGGGGTAAATAATTTAGAAATAGGGTAACACTGGCATAATATGATTAAATTTACTGTACAATATTACAACGAAGCTCTTTGGTGACGTAGACAGATAAAAGATAGACAAGTGAAAACTTTGTTTTACTTAGATCATACAAAAATGTTAAGTAAAGCTAGGGATTTATTCCGCATTTTAGGCTTAGTGTGATACCTTTAATCGCTAACATCATGCGAGATTGTGGCCAAAGATCAACTAAGTATAATAAATAATAAGGGTTCCTTGTTGACTACGGAACCCTAAAAACCATGAAATATTAACTTAGAGCGACATAAAAATATTCTCCTTAATATTGTCTTTTCGTCCTACATTGGTTATTCACCCGACTACACTTTTCTCTGTCTACGCACAAGTTTGACAACTCTATTTTTTAAATGGAAGTAGTATTGCCATTTGTAAAATATTGTACAAAATCATTATATATCCATAGACAATATAATGGCATGTACACAGCTTAGCTTTTCGACAGTGCCTTTTATTGCAATAAAAAAATTAGACGCGTAGATTATTTTTCTGGGGCCTATTGGTTATCGCGCACTGGTATATTTCACTATAAATTGACAAAAATATTCTTAGAGTCATAGAGCAGTAAAGTTCATAAGGCATTTTTCAACTTTGGCACTAATGACAAATTTAACACTTTGAATGCGGAAACACAAACGCTGTGTTTTTGATGTCGAAACGGCTTTCAAGCACACAAACAGCCCTGGATTTACACTAGGGGCATTCGGGGCGAGTGCCCAGGGCGGCAAATTTCTAATCTAATGTAATCGCGCACCTCCATAACATTCCCCCCCCCCCCCCGCGGTGGAGGGGGCGGCATTTTCTCACTGCCCAGGGCGACATTTTAGCTAAATCCGGGCCTGCACACAAACGTGTTTTGTAAGTTATGTTATGATACATCGATAAATTCTATCACTGCGGAATACTAAAGAAAACACGGCAGCCAGAGTTAAAAGACATTTTTTCAACTGGCCCTCAAGCACAGACGCTGCGTAGACTTGTCTTGCTGATAAGTTAACTGTCATCCCATACATTCACAAAAGTACAACGTATGGGATGACAGTTCTACTCTTGAAGATTCGTCGGGATCCCGTGTATCATGCTACGGCCACTCGTCATACCACTAACACTCGTCAAATTTCAGAAACGTCTTGTAACTTTAGAGCTTCTATGACTCCAAGAACATTTTTTGTCGCTTAATAGAGATATTACACCAGTGTACGATGATAAGCAATAGGACTTTTGGTGTTACCGTGGCCGCGCCTTGTTATATTTCGTAATTATAAAAATAAATAAAAATTATAAAAAAAACGTCTTAGATACTGCTTAGATCGCTTCAAAAGTTAAATACACTTATTCAAATAGTTCCTATGTAATGTTTATGTTTAACAAATTGTTTTTTTTTATTAAGGTTCGATTTTGGGCACAGAAATCGACGTCGTTTTCGTAGATATAATTTTTTTTTTGCTTTAAATAATTTAACCCTTTCACTGCCATTAATGCAATTTCTTATATTTAAACATATAACAAAATAATAATATAATTAATTTCAAATTACAATAATTATTAACATAAATTATTGACCTTTTTAAGACATAATGCACAATCACAAGGCTTTGAGAAGAATCCAATGTTACGAAGTACTTTTTGTAATTGAAGTCCTGAGTAACACTTTGAAGTTTAACATCAAATGAATTGTGTGCGTCAATAGTTTGCACAAATTAAAAAATATATATATGTCAAGCTTTTTTCTTTTTCTAAAATGTCGAAAGTCGATTTCTGTGCCAGAAAACAAAATTATAAGTAATCTACGAATACCCGTCCCTCTGTACGTCATTAGGATATAGTTGCATTTCACGAGATAACCATGATTTTGTGGCGTTTAGGGGTTAATGCGGAACGAAGCGATCGATGGCTTGTCGTGTGGCCTCACACTTCTATAAAAAAAATATACACGTCAAATTCTTTTTTTTTTCATTTGATCATATAAACTTGATTTGTTAAAAATGCTGTATGAACTTACATCCATTTTAGTTTCAAATTGTGTAAAAATACAATCATATTATTAGTATAATAAAATAATCATTATGAAGTAGTTTGATGAAAGATGTTTAAATTATTGTAAATGTTTAAAGTATATAAATTAAACTTAATAAATATAGAAGTGTGAGTCCACACGTTGACGTCTTATGATGAGGTTTTTTATTGTTAAGTTTTTTTAAGTTACTGTCAAATTGTTGCAATTTTTTTCTATTCGTAAGTACGCCAAAGGAGAAGACATGTGCTAAAACCTAGATATTACAGCATAACAAGAAAATATACAAAAAAAGTTTGCTATTAAATTAAGCGATGTAAATTTAAGGTTTTGTTTCTTTTTAATATTGTAATAATCGGTAACGCTGCATTCTGATTATTAAAAGTTGTTTTCGTCCTTCATTTCGAAAAAATATTGGTTGTAAAATAAAAAAAATGCGTAGATATAGTCAGTACGGTAGGTATACTCTTTGAAAAGTAAAAAAAAAATAATTAAGATATGTTTTTTAAGGTTGCTTGCTAGCGCTCGCGGGTTTCTTTTTGGTAATGTGAAATAGTGGTGTAATATTTTTTCCAAAATTTTTCACAATAGACAAATGTTTTAATCAATTTTATGAATTATGAGATGACTACAACCGCGGGCGCCCCTTATGGCTGTAAGTAATACGTTATTATAATAACTATACATATTATTATATTCATAAATAAATTAATAATAAAACGGTTTGAGAGTTTTATTTATTTTTTCCTTAGACTTAAAATATGATATCTAGTGAACACGACATGTAGTATTAAAGCCGTGTCTCCAGCGCGTGTTTAGGTTCAAACCATTCAACAAAAACATCACTACACTTTTAACAAAACATTGTCAATCTGCAATCTGCACTTTTTGTTTGGTCCAACAATGTTTTTGCATTCCATACCCGTACAACAAAAGTAATATCAATATTCATCAAAAACGCAGAGAATTTTGTTGAATGTTATCATGTTTTTGTTGAATGTTTGAACCAAAACGCGCTGGCGACGCGGCTTTACACACGCATTTAATTTTGGTGGCAACACTACTTGTATATTTTGTAGACTCATGCCAAAACTTGATTTGAAGACTGCTAATCGAGCCAAAGGTATGGTTTTATGCCAAAGCCGAAAAGGACAAAAACAAAATATTTCAGAAGGTAATAAAGGTCTCATTTATAATATTATTATGTCTGACATATTGGGTCAAGCAGTAAAACTGAGATTCTGAGCATTTTAAATTGCTTTACACAGCAGTAGTATAGGTCGCTAAATCCCCATCGCTCTGCGACAACTTGGAATTTATTCACAAATTATGCCACCTGGGGGCAATTTATGTGGGGACGAATGTGAATATGCCAAAAAAATAATGGATTACTAAAAGCAAGAAATAATTATTTTTTTTAGTTTAAACATTTAACCCTTAAATGGACAATGTTGTTTTTAAACAACATACTAAACATCACAGATAAAATTGACCTTTTGTCTGTGATGATTTTAATTTTTTGTTAATTGTGAAAAAAAACAAAAATCGTGAAACAAAAATCGTCCATTTAAGGGTTAAATAAATAATATCCGGAGTGACGGGAATATTATCGAAATATGGTAGCATCAGTTCACAAAACACTACGTTTATGTGCCAGCTGCGTTACGACCACAAAAACAGCGTTCGTATTTACCGCAGTCAAAGTGTTAATGGCGCGGTGTGCACGCTTTTGAATTTAGGCAACTGACTTTTGTTCTACTGAAACTACGAAACAATTTTCGGCAATGGGGATGTTTTTTGTTTTAATCATAATAACAAGTAAATTAAATTAAAAATTTAAAAAACCCCCATCGCAATATGCAATTCACCATTTTGTGGTGGCGGCCATCTTTTATTTTTATTTTATTTTGTTTATTAATAAAATCCACAGCCCTTAATTCTAGATTTACAAAAGTACAATATGCAGTTCTTACAGCCAATTAAAGATTTACATTTTTCAAGTATAACTTATGTAACAGACAGTCGGCAATCAAGTAGAAATCTAATATAAAATGTTATGGTTTTTATACATACATATGAAAAGTGTAAAAAGTACCTAAAAATATAACATACTTTTTAGTCTATTTAGTAATATTAAAAATTTGTGCGTAGAAATACATTAACGTTAATATATTTAATATACAGATATATATAAAATACAACGCCATGTGATAAACATAAGCATGCAAAGAATAAATATTATTTATTTCACAAAGTCCTCCTCAATAATTTTAAGCACATCTTTTTTGAATACTCCCTTACTACTGCAAAATATGTCAGATGAATCAAAGTGCTTATTAAATACATTTTGCAATCGATTGACTACAGAATATTGTGCATAGTTTGTAGACGTAATGAGCTACTGCGAACAATTTAGTATGACGCGTGCGATATTTCGGAGTACTAAATTTTAGAACTCTACTAATCAGTTCAGGGCAATCTATGTATCCGTTACAGAGACCATGCAGGAAACACATATCAAGCAGTGTACGACGTTCTTGAAGGCTATTTAGTTTATAAGCAGCACAGGACTCCTTATATGATTGCGAATAGTAATTATACTTTTTAAAATTTAAAAATTTTATGAATTTATATTGAATTTTTTCGAGATCACTTATGTAAGTAATATAATGAGGGTTCCAAACAGTAGAACAATACTCTAAGATACTACGGACATATGTAAAGTAAAGTAATTTAAGGCAAACTGTGTCTGAAAAAGGTTTACTGACTCTCATTATAAAACCAAGGTTTTTGAAAGATTTATTTATTATCGCTTCTATATGTTCAGAATTTGGCAAGCCTTGAAAAACCAGGGAGTCCAAGAAAAGTACATTAGACTAATCAGGAACATTTATAAGAATAGTACAGCCAAGATTAAACTAGAAAAAGAAGGTGACAGTAGCGGCGCTAGGCGTCAGCGACGTCGGCGACCGCCGACGGCCTCGCGCTTGAGGGGGCCTCGCAAAATTTTTAATTATTTAAAATTTATTTATAATTTTTTTTAAACATATGCGCGAGTTAAGTGATTGAGAAGTACCTACTTAAGGGCATTCATCAAAATGCATCAAAAGAAGACCTTTTCAAGTATAATGATGAAAAATAATTTAGGTAGGACTTAAAATATATTTTCTGGAAGGCGAAAACTGCGACATACAGCCTTGCGAACTAATAAAGGTACTACTAACTCCATGTTAATATCAGGCGCTGATCCAGGGCCCGGCGGGCATGAGGGCCAAAGAAATTAAGTAGTTTAATGTGGCTTTATTTTTTTTCTTGTCAAAATCAGCGGCTAGCAAACTCTTTTTAAAATATTCTTGGCGCTCGCAGCTAAGTGCTCGCTCTCTAATAAGCAAAATTATTGTAATCTCGTGACTCTTAGAACGAGCTAAACGTACATCTTTCGCATTCAAAAATACAAAATTTTTCTCTGGGTGCGCTCTTACTAAATAGAATATTTAATTTTAATTCAGTTTCCTTGCCACTCGAAGCAAGCTAAACGCACATTATTCGTGCTGAAAAATTCAAAATTTTCTCGGCGCTCGCAGCTAGCTGCTCGCGCTTTTATACATAAGAATATAATATTTAGATTCCTAGCCACTCGGAGCAAGCAAAACGTAGGGGAGAGGCGTACAAAATGGCATAGGCGGGTAATATGGCACACCTACTTATTTCATAAACTAAACACAAATTAGTTCATGCAATGGCCTGTAGAGGGTCGCTTAGTAATAGTTCGTAACCTGCGGCGGCGCCAGTAGCGTCCGATCGACGGTGCGGTGCGCACACATGTGCTTCTGTGATTTTTGCAGTCACGAGTTTTGCTTTCATGGATTTTGTTAGTCGTAAAAGTAAGTATTTTTCACCTTTTTTGGTTTGTAATTAGCGTTAAATTGTTGTAATATTACTAAATAAGTTCGGAAATGTTTTGAAATCTCAAAATTCTTGTTACATTTTTAATTAATGATTTTTAATATTGGAGGTTATGAAGTGGACAAAATGGCATACACCTTGTTCGGGTAAAATGGCATACTATGTCATTTGACCCACCATTTTTTTTATTTCTAGATAATCTAACATCATGCCTCGGAACTATTCTAGAAAAACAGACCGACAGAGTTGGGATAAAATATCTATGGAAAAGGCTATTCAAGCTGTGAAGAATAATGAAATGGGCTGGCTATTGGCCTCTAAAGTATTTAACATCCCTCAATCCACTCTTAGAAGACATGCACTTGAACAAAATAAAGTCTTAGCTCCAACTAAAAAAGGTATGGATACCATCTTACTTTGTATTTATTAAACTTACAAATTTTCTTAGCATGATTAAAGTGGAGTTAATGCTGTAAGTTATTGTTTTAGGTATGGGACGGTACAAGAGTGTCTTCACATATGAGATGGAACGAGAACTGGTGGATCATATTAAATTACTAGAAACAAGATTGTTTGGATTCACGAGGAAGGAAGTTTTAGAATTGGCCTACCAGTTTGCGGAAGTTAACAACATTCCTCATAATTTTAATAATGAAAAAAAGATGGTAGGCAAAGAATGGTTGGCTGGGTTTCGACGTAGGCACCCGGACATATCCTTAAGGAAACCTGAAGCTACGTCAGCTGCAAGAGCCCAAGCATTCAACAAGCCACAAGTGGCATTGTTTTTTAATGCTTACCAAGACATTATTCAGAGTAATAACATTTCTCCACACAGACTCTACAATGTTGATGAGTCAGCATTATCAACAGTCCAGAGACCACAAAAGGTATTTGCTACTACTGGGCGTAAACAGGTTGGGGCTTTGACTAGCGCTGAAAAGGGTTCTCATGTGACAGTTGTTTGTTGCATGAGTGCAAATGGCCATTTTGTTCCACCGTGTTTAATTTATCCCAGAAAAATAATGAAACAGGAGTTGATAGACGAAGCTCCAACCGGTAGTTTGGGTATTGCGCAAGAATCAGGTTGGATGACAACCACTGTATTTTATAAATGGTTGGTGCACTTCCAAACGCATGTAAAAGCGAGCCTTGATGACAAAGTGCTTTTGGTAGTTGATGGTCATATCAGCCATAAAGGCATTGAAAGCTTAACATTCGCAAAAGAGCATGGAATTATTATGGTTTGCTTGCCACCTCACTGCACGCATCGCATGCAGCCATTAGATGTATCGTTCTATGGTCCACTGAAGACCTATTTTAATCAAGAAGTGAGCACTTGGCTAAAGAGCCATCCAGGCAGAGTTGTTACTCACTTTCAAATTGGTGCAATATTTAACAAAGCTTATGGCAAAGCAGCAACGGTCCAAACTGCAGTCAATGGATTTCAAAAAACTGGTCTCTGGCCAGTGGATCCTAACATATTTCCAGATTATTTGTTTGAGCCTGCTGAAACGACTAATATTCCCATAAGACAAGATCTTGTAGAGCCCGAAGAAGATTCAACGGCAACAGATAATCCATGCATACCCTCAGCAGGTCCATTTCAGGTAGAAGCAGGCAGTACTACATCACTGGTGATTGCAAGTCCTACATCATCATCCAGGATACTTCAAGACGTGAATATCAATGTTCCTGTTAGCGTGATATCTCCAGTACCGAAAGGAATATATGTGACTGGACAAGGCAAAAGAAAACCACGCAAAAAACCAACAGTATTGTTATTAACTTCAACGCCAAATATAGAAGAATCAAAAGCAAAATCCGCTCCTCTACCTTCTCCAAAGACAAGTGAATTAAATTAAAAATTTAAAAAACCCCCAACGCAATACGTATTTCACCATTTTTAACCCCCGACGCAAAAACGACGGGGTGTTATAAGTTTGACGTGTCTGTCTGTCTGTCTGTCTGTCTGTCTGTCTGTGTGTGTGTGTGTGTGTGTGTGTGTGTGTGTGTGTGTGTGTGTGTGTGTGTGTGTGTGTGTGTATGTGTCTGTCTGTGGCATCGTAGCGCCCAAACGGATGAACGGATTTTGATTTAGTTTTTTTTGTTTGAAAGTAGAATTAGTCGAGAGTGTTCTTAGCCATGTTTGGTGAAAATCGGTCCAAGATGGCCGCCGCTACAAAATGGCGGATTACTTTTTTCTTCCACGACCCCCTCAATATGGGTATCAAATGAAAGGGCTTAACGAGTAGAATACAGCACACTATATAAAATTTAAAATCCAAGATGGCCGCCATCAAAAAATGGTGAATTACGTATTGCGTTGGGGGTTTTTTTAAATTTTTAATTTAATTCACTTGTTTGTATGGCGGCCATCTTGGATTTTAAATTTTATATAGTGGACTGTAATCTACTCGTTAAGCCCTTTCATTTGATACCCATATTGAGGAGGTCGTGGAAGAAAAAAGTAATCCGCCATTTTGTAGCGGCGGCCATCTTGGACCGATTTCCACCAAACATGGCTAAGAACACTCTCGACTAACTCTACTTTCAAACAAAAAAAACAAAATCAAAATCCGTTCATCCGTTTGGGAGCTACGATGCCACAGACAGACACATACACACACACACACACACACACACAGACAGACAGACAGACAGACAGACAGACACGTCAAACTTATAACACCCCGTCGTTTTTGCGTCGGGGGTTAAAAAAGACAAGAAAGGTTACAAAAGTTTTAGACTTTAGTTCTGACAACGAAAATGATTTCTCCAATTTGAATGCTTTGAACGCTACCCAGGATGATGAAGAAGATTGTCCTTGCATCTATTGTAATGACCTCTACTCAAGATCTAAGCCAAAAGAAGTCTGGCTCAAGTGCTTGAGCTGTAATAAATGGGCTCATGCATCATGTGCAGATGTTCCCGGAAAGACAAAGCGTTTCCAGTGTGAACTCTGCAAATAATTGACTGATTTTTGTTTGATTTGTAGGTATGTCGTTTTGTCCACACCACGTGTGTCATTTTACCCGCTTAGGGCGGACAAAACGGTTTTTTTCTAAGTTTTCAAAAATATTTTTTAATTATGTTGTTTTTGTATTGAGGTGATTGATCTCATAGTTATAACTAAGTAATTAACCAAAGAATACATAGTTACTTAAAGTGTTGATTAATATTGATAAATAAATATTTTATGACTGATTTTATAACTAGTATGTCATTTTGTACGCCTCTCCCCTACATTATTCGTACTGAAAAATTTAAATTATTCTCGGGGTTAGCAACGAGCTGCTCGCACTTTTATAGATAAGGATATTTAGTTTCATAACCACTGGGAGCAAGCTAAACGCACATTATTCGTGCTGAAAAATTCAAAATTTTCTCGGCGCTCGCAGCGAGCTGCTTGCGCTTTTATTCATAAGAATATAATATTTAGATTCCTAGCCACTCGGAGCAAGCAAAGCGTACATTATACGTACTGAAAAATTTAAATTTATCTCGGGGTTAGCAACGAGCTGCTCGCACTTTTATAGATAAGGATATTTAGTTTCATAGCCACTCGGAGCAAGCTAAACGCACATTATTCGTGCTGTAAAATTCAAAACTTTCTCGTACTGAAAAATGCAAGAATTTCTCGACGCTCGCAGCGAGCTGCTCGCGCTCCTACAGATAAAAATGCTTTTATTACCACTCGGAGCGAAATAAACGTATACTTATTCATACTCACAGAATTTAAAAATATATTATCGCTCGGAGCGAGGCGTATCTAAGGCAAGAAGTAAATACAAGTGAGTTTATGCCGTTAATTTTCAAAGATGAATTTAACGAGTCGTTTAGTGTAAAAAAGGTGTAAAGTATTCAAAATTGTAAGACTACGCATAAATGTGTCCCTTCTTAGTTTGAAAAAAATTCTAGCTGAAAAAGGGGGGCCTCGCGAACCTAATTTCGCCGACGCCCATGCGTGGTCTAGCGCCGCCACTGGAAGGTGATGACATAAAAATTCAACGAGGAGTTCGACAAGGTGACCCCCTCTCACCAAAACTTTTCACTTCAGTGCTTGAAGAAATCTTCAGAAAGTTCAACTGGGAGAACTACGGTCTCAGCGTAAACGGCGAAAATCTTTCTCACTTACGATTCGCAGACGACCTCATTTTATTCGCATCAACAAAAGAACAACTCGAGAACATGCTCAAGGACGTGGAAAGGGAAAGTCGCAAAGTAGGCCTTAGCATGAACATACAAAAAACAAAAGCAATGACAAACTTCATACAAGACCCAATCACCATCAACAACAAACCAATTGAATATGTGAACGAATACTCGTACTTGGGCCAACTTATATCGACAGCTGACCTGACAACCAAAGAAATAGAGACCAGGATGGCGAACGCATGGAAACGTTATTGGGGGCTAAAAGAAATCTTCAAAAACAAAGATGTAAAGATATTCTACAAAAGAAAACTATTTAACACCTGCATCCTTCCCATACTTACTTATGGTTGTGAAACTTGGGCTCTCAGCCAAGTACACTACAAAAAGCTGGAGGTATGCCAAAGGGCAATGGAAAGAAGTATGCTGCACATCAGGAAAGCTCAAAGAATCAGGAACGACACGATCAGAAAATCCACCAAAGTAGCTGATGTCACCGTCAAAGTAAGGAAACTGAAATGGAAATGGTCAGGACACATAATAAGAGGAGATGAAAAGTGGAACAAAAAGATACTAACCTGGTTTTTAAAACATATGAAAAGAAACAGGGGACGGCAACCAAAGAGATGGGAAGACGAAATCTCTAAAATAGCGGGACGACTGTGGATGAGAACGGCACGAGACAGAGAGAAGTGGAGGAGTTTGGAAGAGGCCTTTGCCACAAAAGGGCACACAAACCAAAATGCATGATTTAAAACTGTATTTATTATTTAAGGTTTATTGGTTTGAAATAAAGGCTTATTGTATTGTATTGTATCTATATGTTCAGAAAAAGTTAGCTTTACATCCAGCAATATGCCTAAATCACGGACTAGGTCAGTTTTATTAATGTTGACATTACAAAATATTACACTATAGTAAATTTAAAATCTTGGATTTTAAATTTACTATAGTGGGTTGTATTCTACTAGTCAAGCCCTTTCATTTGATACCCATATTGAAGGTGTCGTGTAGAAAAAAAGTAATCCGCCATTTTGTAGGGGCGGCCATCTTGGATTTTAAATTTACTATAGTGGGTTGTATTCTACAAGTCAAGCCCTTTCATTTGATACCCATATTGAGGGGGTCGTGGAAGAAAAAAGTTATCCGCCATTTTGTAGCGGCGGCCATCTTGGACCGAGTTCCACCAAACATGGCTAAGAACACTCTCGACTAACTCTACTTTCAAACAAAAAAAACTAAATCAAAATCCGTTCATCCATTCGGGAGCTACGATGCCAGACAGACACGTAAAACTTATAACACCCCGTCGTTTTCGCGTCGGGGGTTAAAAAAATTAAAACCATTGATATTTGTATATGACAAAACAAATTAAAACACACACACACACACCTATGCATTTTTTTCTTTATAATAGGTGCCTACTACATATCAATTCAGGACAATAATAGGCCTTAGTTACATTTAATCATAAAAATTTCTTGCAAGGATGTTCTAAAAATTTTACTTATATTCTGGAATTTAGCCTATAGTATTTTCTTTTATGAAACCATATTATTTAATTAATTGCCTTTAGATAAAATTATTTTACGTAAATCAGTGTAGCTATGTAGGTAACCAGAAATAAAAAATGATTTACACACTAAATACATTTATTTTACACAATCAAGCTTTTCTATCAGGCAAACCAAGCAATTTTCGGACAGATTTACCGTAACTTTCCACTGTATCTTCACTCTCTCCAGCATTAAATATTTCTAGCACTGCATTTTTGTAGTTTTCCGAATTGGGTATTGAGGATATATCGAAATTTTTATATTCTTCAGGGGTGAGTGTTCGGTCATCATTGTTACATTTCAAATGCCAGTTCACTAAAGCTTTCTTTGAAGAGTTATTATCCCAATCGTAATACTCCATATCTATTTCTGATTTCTCGTTTTCCCACCCTTCGACATTCCATGATTCGTGGAAGGAAGCCGTTAACAAATAATTTGCATAATCCAGATTCTGACTTCTCGCAGGACACCGATCGGCTGTTATCGTAACTAAGTCCGTCTTTTCATCATATCTGTCTCCGACTAACCTTAAAAACTTGTCCCGAGCGTGACTATCTAGGTTTAACGTTGACAGTTTGACTCGTAATGTCACAATACGAGCTAAAGAATTACGAATACTCGGACTTGCATGACAGTAGTCAGACGTTACAATTTCTACGGGATAGTGCTTTTCAATAGCTTCTTCTGAGTTTAGAAGCTTCGGCCATTCAGTACAGAATTGTTTTATCGCTTCGCACTGTTGTTTGATGACGGGTGGGGTTAGGTGTAAGAAGTTGGGTATTTTCATGAGTTCCGCATTGGCTTTCTTGCCAGGTGGAGCTTGCCCTCTTACGACGTACCCTTGACGGACAGGGAGAGGTACAGATGATGGGTGGAACGTCTTCGGACCGGGCCATACGTTGCCCCATTTCTGAAAATGAGAATGATGTTATGTAGTAAATTTAGATTATAAATTATTGTTGCCTGACAATCATAGAATCAATGTAATCGATTCTATGATTGTCACGCAACAATAATTAACTCATTGGCTGTGCCAGTGTTTTAGATATATTGTGTTATAGAGCTATCCCAGGGGCCTGAAATTAATTTTGTTTGGAAAAATCCTTTGACAAACAGCACTCATGTTCCGACCTCAATAAGCACAGCTATTGTGTTTTCTGTGTGTTTAATTAAGATATCAATCATATTATATTTCTGAAGCGTCACAAAAACATCTTCATAATATTTAGTATGGCTAGTATAGTATTACATACCACTGTAGTATGCTCAAAATCAGAGCCAAACCTTAGAATAATTTATTAAGAAAATAGTACATAAAAAAACCAGTGTGACTTATAACTTATAACAGATTTTATTTATGAAAACTATATATTACAGCAAGTAGTCAATGTTGATAATAAAACATCAATTTGATGATGATAGTATGGAAGGGGTGGAGATTTAAGTCATTTGTGTTGTTTTATTAGGAAAAAACGAAATATATGAGCGGCAAAAAGGCAGGGCGAGTAAATTCACCTTAAAATTTGTTCCACAATAATTTAAGTGTAAATCTAATATACCTGGTCTGTAGGCATCCTGTCCACCCTGTCGGGCTGAATATCAGTTCTTCTGGCTACTTTCCTTTGCTGTTTTTGTCTAGACTTTACAATATCCAAAACACGAAATTCTTCTTCATCATCTTTTCTTAGCTTCGTATCAGTTGTTGTTGAGTTTAAACGCCATAGTTTCACGTTGTACGCAGGGGCAAAGGCCCCGGGCCGATAGCTTCTCATAAATATACTCATTTTTATTGCTATTTTTAAAGAAAAACACTTGTTTTATTACATATTTCGACCCATTTTCGAGTTTTTGAGGTTATGAAGGATGTACCACAGACAATACTATTTAACTTAATTTTACAAATGTCAAAAATAAAGACTAACGTAAATTAGATCATCGAATAATAATTTAGCTATCGATAAAAGCTATTCGATTTATTATAATTTATTAATTTGGCGAAGCATATATTTTATTTATTATATTAATTTGATTATAATATAGGAGATAAAGCAAGCGCAACTTGCACATGAGTATGATCCTGTTTATAAGCAATCAAGTCTAATTATTATTTGCTTTTGTGCCATAAATAATTTTGCCCCACGGCCCCACTAGAAGCTTTATTTTGTATCATGTAATTAATAACAGTAACTATTCCTTCCTCATTAATTAACAATAACATTTTGCGAAAAACAAAAACGGTAGAATAAAGACAGTATGTCGGCCATTCTCCGAGCAGTAAATTTTATGTGTCCTGGCTCAATAAATTCATAATAATAACAAATGTAATCATGCACATATTTTTATACGGTAGTAAACACCCATATCTATCTGTACACAAAACCTTTGACTTCTGCTGTAATTAGTTAACGCGTAATTAATTAATCTTTGTTCAAAAAGCACCTGTTTTCTAATTTCCGTGACGTGTCCTGACACCAACTTCATGTGAAAATTTGCCTATATTTTTTGTCGCATTCAGTTCTAATATGGTTAATTATTTTTAAAAAATAGTTTAATGTTAGGTGTACTGCCTAGCAAAATATCTACGCAATAGAACCAGTCTGTAAATAATTATAAAAAAGTAAACGTTTGTCCGTGTCAAAGTTATAATTTCCATGATATTTTGTGTTCTTGGGCGTACATCCCTAAATAACAGTATTTCGTACATCAGCATCGCATCCCTAGCGAGCCCTGAGTGTGTACCGCGGCCCATCAGCTGTTGCAGGTCATTAACCTTAGTGTACTACCAATAAAGCACATGAGAATCTAATTTCCGTACCCATGGTTTCGAAATTTTATAATTTCCATTTTACTGGTTTTAACACCTTATTATTTATGTTAGAAAGTAGGTCGTATCTTAAATAGATCCAGTTCTTTAGTCTCTCTACGTTATAATAAGCCAGTATTTGCTTATTGTGAATTTTTTTTAAATTTTGAAGAAAACCTGTCATATTCTAATTACCGTATACTAATTTCCATATTTTTATAAGTACCGTTGTATGAAAATTTCCTAGTAAAATGAACCTAGTTGCTACCGCGAAGGTCCGAGTAGAGAGTTTTCCCATGGTTAATATAGTATGATATACTCACAATTCACAATATTTTCTTCTTCCTTTCACGCTACAACCCTTGCCTTTCCACAATATTATTCCAGCTGTAGGGGACTCTGGCGACCTCATCCAGTGCAGTGGCGTGTTTGCCCACTACACAAATTTTCTTTCGACATCCTTTCTTTGTGGCCTGCCCATCTTATTCGCTGAGACTTATAGGCCTTGAAGATGAGCTCTTGTTTGATGCGTGCTTCTTCTTCGTCGGCTAGTGCTTATGCACTTATAAATGACTGGATATGGCTTCCAGACAACTTCCAGTCACCTTCCGGATATCGTCACCCCATCCTGGCCCCATATTGCCAAACAGGGGGGCTTGGCAAGATGGTGACACCACGTTTGCCAAGACGCTGTCTCCACTCTAGAACACAACTAGTCCGTCGGTTATCGGTTTTGCGGCAAATGTGACCAGCCATTGCCACTTCAGCTTGCTAATCCCCTTCGGATATGGCGGTAACTTTGGTTCTCTGCCGAATCACCTCATTTCTGATGCGATCCTTTAAAGAAATGCCGAACATGAACGCCTGCTCCACACACTTGGCCCGTCACTATTGGCATCCTTGTTCATTCTTCTCTGTACTATGTGCAAGTCAGCGAAAGAAATATAAAAAAAAAACAAAAAAAAAACTTTTCATTCATAACTCGCTGTAATAAACATCTTAAGTGGATCGTGGTCAACAGATGCGTGCTTTTTTACCGCATCCTAGAGCTCGATCAACAGCTGTGAGCAACTTTGAACTTGTGGATCAGTCTTAACGTAAGTGTCCACGTCTTGGCTTTGTATGCCAGAACAGGTAAGACAAACTGGTCTTTAGGTATGGGTGACAAGCAGGCTCAAAGAAGCTATCCAATAAATGTAGGCCATCCCAGCTGAAACCTCCGATTGGACTCTCTCGATGTTGTTCCTACCTGATTGCACTGTTTGCTCAAGGTATAACATCATCAATACACATATTTCTGAACAATTTCAATAGAGAGTCAATTATAATCTATAAAAATTAGCATTTGTTGCAAGTCCTAAACCGTTTCTGCCATAATGATGGCCTTCTTATAGTCTTCGAACGCTAAGCACATGCTCTGTTATTTTTTCCGTCTATATATAATCTCTCGCACTGTGTGTATGTGGTCTATAGTGTCATAGCCTACTCGAAACCCAGGATGTTCCGGTGGCTGGAACTCGTCAAATCTTTTTGCGAGACGCTTTATGATAACCTTTGAGAAAAGCTTATCGACATGGTTCAAAAGTCAAAAGCGAAATAGGTCTGTAGTTTTTCAAAAGACTTTATCACCTTTTTTGAAAAACATAACTACTACGATTTTGCTTCACGCCTTTGGAGATCTCCCTGAAAAGAAGACAGCGTTAATAAATATTCGCTGGAGCTCTCGCAATATACATAGGTGTACCTACAACCCTCAAAAGCTAGGTGATGCAATTGTCACAAGAGACACATTTTATTCTGGTTTTAGGCTGAGGTGCCTGCGAGGCATACGACTGTCTATAAAAATCTTACACCTCTGCAAGAAACACAGGCGGAGAAGTGACGCAGCTTACACTAGATGTAGTCAACTTTGTCCGCAGGCTCCTTCCCAATTTATGTACGAAGACCTGATTCCTGAATGGTGCGTGTGTTGGAACTTGGAACTCCGGAGGTCTCGTCTTACTGACTTTGTTTCTCGTTTCGTATGTGTTTCTTCTCGCTAAATTAAGCGTCTTCTTCCAGCAAGATTTCCACCACTCTATTGAGATCCTGGTCTACGTCAACAACAATAGTGGTCCATTTAGTACCAAAAATAAATAAAAATTATTTGCAGCTGCAATGTTCTCATTTCCGTTGCAGTAATTATTTAAACATTTCTCATTTCCATATCCATGTAATTTTTAAATCTCAATAACTTTAAAACCATTATTACGAGACTAAAACCAAATAAATTATTATATTCATACATTTAATGTCTTTCATATTTTAATGTATTTGAGTCAATCCAATTAAAAATCAAAAAAGGCACGGGAATTAGGCAAAGAATGCTAAATTGGAGATGGCCGATGTAATCCCATTGTAATAAAAACGAGTTTGTAAAATAAAGCCGCGTCTCCAGCTACTTTTTTGGTCTACACTCTCAACAAAAACACGCCAACACACAACAAAATTCCCCTACACAAAAAAAATGTCTATGCTTCAAGCTTCAACAAATGTTTTTGCTTTCCATCGGCTATGGAAGAAGGTTACCGCCGGGCTCAGCTAGTAAAAAAATAAATGAATAAACAAAGCAAAAACATTTGTTGAAGCTTGAAGCAAAGACATTTTTTTTTGTGTAGGGGAATTTTGCTGTGTGCCGACGTGTTTTTGTTGCGAGTGTAGACCAAAAAAGTAGCTGGAGACGCGGCTTAAAAGTTCAAAAAAATCCTCAATTCGTCCCCAAAAGTCCTTTCAAAAACATATTTGCAGGGTTTTCGTCCATTAAACCGTGTGATTTATATATCATATGGCAGAGACCTAACACCGAGTTCTTGTTATTACATTATTACAAAGAGATGGATCTTAATAATATTTTAGAAAAATCGTAGTATATATGTACAAACAAAAATATGTTGCTTTATTATTCCTACTTTTTGTGCAAGAAAACTATGTTTGATCACTCAAAATCCGCTTTAACGGGACTAGTGAAGCCGCGTCTCCAGCTCTTATTTTGGTCTACACTCTCAACAAAAACACGTCAACACACAGCAAAATTCCCCTACACAAAAAAAAGAAAATGTCTATGCTTCAATCGTCAACAAATGTTTTTGCTTTCCATCGGTTATGGAAAGCAAAAACATTTGTTGAAGCTTACCGCCGGGCTCAGCTAGTAAATAAATAAATGAATAAACAAAGCAAAAACATTTGTTGAAGCTTGAAGCATAGACATTACTTTTTTTTTGTGTAGGGGAATTTTGCTGTGTGTTGACGTGTTTTTGTTGAGAGTGTAGACCAAAATAAGAGCTGGAGACCCGGCTTTAAGTGATCAGTAAAATTACATGAATCAATATGAAGACGTACGGCACGGGACAATAGACGCTTTCCCTAAAATTCAACAGCGCGACGCGAGACGACCTCGAAACTCTCGCAACTACCCGCTTAGCCGGTACTATCCTAATAATTTTAAAAAATAACTGTTAACAGCGGCAGCCATCTTTTTGGTCCGCACATCTTACCAGTGCGAAAGAGATGACAATATATTTTGACAGATGCGATGTAGTTCTCAATTCGTTTGGATTCGCATTCGTCAATTCATAATTCATATTGTTTTGTTTCATTCACTTGTGGCATAACGTGGTTTAATTTTTGTAATTTTACCTGCATTTTTCACAAATTAAAGATTTTTCGTCAATGAATGTGTAAAATAAGTTGTGAACCATGTCGGAGGGAAAGAAAAGGAGTAGAAAATCCAAGTTGGAAGTTCGAGAAGAAATTGTGGAAGATGAAACGGATAACAAATTTTTGCAGGTAGGCACGACACCATTTTGTGAGAAACTTTTTATTACCCAAAATAACTTGCAAATCATTTCGACTTGAGAAAGGAGATTAAAATCTAGACTTGAGGACTAGATTGTGATGAAATTATGTTTAACATGTTTTGCCGGTAGACAAAACCTACTTACGAAATGGTCGTAAGAAACTGTCTATCCAATAAATAAAATTGAGTTTATATTATGATTATTTTCACAAAAGTTGCCCCATTTAATGCAAATTAAGTTTTCTAAGCCTGTAATTACGTTAATTCTTGGGCGTAAAGTACGGTTTACGTCCAATTTATACGAAATCAAGACTAAGTTTTGTGAGAGGCGCGCGCATACAAACGTAATGTCAGGCCAAAAATAGAAATTATCGTAGGGTAGATTAATTCACATTTACCCTCATTTATTTGCATTTTTTTAATTTAAAAAATAACTATTATTAATTTCGAATGAATGAAACTTTGTAAAACCTAAATAATCCTTTGTCAAAGGTTATTTTTGTCCCCAAAAATTTATCTTTATTCTGAGTTATGTAAAATAACTTTTTATATGATTTATCTAAGACTAGCTTATACTCGCGGATTTGGTCTCTATAAAAATCTTCATAATAGATATTTTCTACACAATATTAAGATTGCTATATAATCTCATTAATATTGTCCACACTACTCCCATTTTCCAGTACTTTTCTCCAGTTCCACTGGCAGAAATAATAAAATAAATAAATATTTATTGACCTATCCATAGAACACTTAAAAGAAGAGCAATTTAAAGTATGACTACATACATTTTTCCCATACTTTTTGACTCTGGAGTAAAACATAATCAATTCAGTTATTGACCGTAATCTTACTAATAATATAAAACATTAAAGTTTGTATGGATGTATGTTTGTTACTCTTTCACACCTAAATATGTGAACCGATTGAGCTGAAATTTCGTATAGAGAGATAGCTTAGAATGTGGAATAACACATAGGCAATAGGTATAACTGCTAGTATTAAGTATATGAATTCCAGGGTTGAAAATGGTTAAATTTAAGTCAAGCAAGTCATGTTCAAAAATGCTCTTCTAAAGTAGAGATTTTTCAGATGAGACTATAATTTGATGGTATGTAAGAAGGTGGACAGATGACCTTATAAAGGTCGCCGGAAGACGCTGGATGCAGGTCGCTTCCAACCGGTACATATGGAAGTCCAAAGGGGAGGCCTATGTGAGGCAGTGGACGTCCTATGGCTGAGATGATGATGATGTAAGATTGGGCTGGTATGGACATATTATGCGGAGGGATGAAAATCATGTGACTAAAAAGTCCATGAATATGGTGATAGGCGGATTTAGGGGGGGACCAGGGGGCCAAGGTCCCCCCCAGAAGCATTGTAGAGTTACGAATTTTGCACATATTTCACAGTCAAGATCATAATTTTTTTTCTCGGTGTTCGCAGTAACCTGCTCGCGTACTTATTTTTAAGGATATTTGGACTTTATATTTGGAAAAATTATAATATTTTTGCCCGTCTGCACCTTGCCCCCCTAAAAAACCAAATCCGCCCTTGAATATGGTGATAGGTGGTAATCCGAGAAGGGAGCACCCGAAAATTGTTTGGATGTTGTAAGGCTATTGTGAGCCAATAATATGAATATTTGAGCTATATTTAGTAGTTTTTGTTATAGAATAGAAAACTCTTTATTGAAACACTACAAACATACAGAAAACTTAAAACTATAACACATAATCACGACATAAGTGTAACAATTGGCGGTCTTATAGCTAAAAGCGATCTCTTCCAGACAACCTTGTAGGGAGAGAAATACTGATTGTTATATTTGTCACAAGTAAGCTGCATGCACTTAATGGCGCCTAACAGAAATATTTTATTCTCAGTATATCTCTACTATATCACGCATGTATTTTACATATAAACCTTCCCCTTGAATCACTCTATTTATTAAAAAACACAATAAAATCCATTGCGTCGTTTTAAAGATTCAAACACACGTGTAGTCAGACAGGGACATAGACATCGAGGCAGACCACCAGCCCGATGGTCAGACGATATTGTGAAATATGTCGGAGGGAACTGGATGAGACTTGCACAGGATCGGAAGGTGTGGCGTGAACATGAAGAGGCCTATACCCTGCAGTGGGTGGATACGGGCTGAGTAGATAGATAGATAGTCAGACGGACATGTTTTTACTATGTAGTTATTATAAGAGTATTTCTATTGTATTAATTTATTTTCCGGATATATTACAGGACCAACCAAAACCGAAGCTACCTAAATTCCTGCACCCAAAACTGGAGGACGATCACAATTATTCAAAAATCAGCATGTCTCCACCATCCATCGAAGTCCAGATCGAGGTCGAGGAATTTGACGAAAGCGACCTTCAGCTGTCCCCCCACCCACAACCAGCTGATAAAATCATCAACAAGTTGCTAAACTACCCAAAATCCAGTAAAACTATACTCGTAAGCAATATAGATGTCGAACGAATACTAAAAGTATCCGATCATATTGAATGGAGCTCGAACAACTATGCAGATAAATGTCTCAACATAGAAATAAAAAACTACTGGGGGCAATACATTATGGATTCGACGAAGGAAGAGATCGACCCGTATGACCAACTCGTTCAAAAAGCTTTAGACTTTTGGACTACGGGTGGAGCTTATCGTTTCAGGTTTGTCCGAGAGACACCTTTGTTCTATCAATGTCATATATGCTTTTTAGCTTGGTGGGATCTATTTCCTTTCCGCGAGCACATCAAAAAGCACGATTTAAACAAGTTATACGTTACTCATCAAGGATATCTTTCAAGCATCAAATTGGACACAGAAGTCAGTGTTATAATGGCTACGGACAACTTTACAACAAACAACAATAATGAATGCTTCAAATACATACCCGTACCGGGAAACTGTAAGAAGTGCGGTGAAAACAGCGGGAAACACCATCTGTTAACCTTTAAGTGCAATCCGTGTTTAAATGTATTCTACAGTTGTTTAAAGCTACGGAAACACCAAGAGCATTGCCCGTTGCGAATGAAGAGATACGGATGTGACGTGTGCTATTTTACTTTTACTACGGAGAAAGAATGGCAGGACCACTTGAAAATAACTCATTCGGTGCGATCAGATGAGCCCGTACACGTAACTTTAGATATTTGTGAAATATGCAATCGTAGATTCACAAAATTCTTATTTCAACAACACAACTGCCAACGAGCCTTGAGATTTCACTGTAGATATTGCTATCGCATGTTCGGAACGAGGAAGCAAAGTATTTGTCATCTGCATAACGTGGAAAGGGATTATCCGTGTAAAGTTTGCGGAACGAAACTGGATAGTCAGTGTGGAATGGCCGAACATATGCTGTCACATACGGACAATTTTGTAATAGCACACAATTGTACGTTCGATGATTGTAAGATACGTAATAAGATGGTTCTACCGAATAAGGTTATGATGAAACTGCATAGGAGTAAGCATCATTGTGTGAAGAAAGATAAACGGTACTTCAGTAATAAAGTAAGTTATTTTTTTCATTATAAATTAATATTTTAAGGACATTTCACACAGCGCCACCTAACCCCAAGCTAAGCAACTTAATGCTTGTGTTATGGTGGTTAGGATAACGGATATAATATAGAAAATCCTTTGACCATGATCTCGCTTGATGTTAAGCGTCGATGCGACCGTAGATGGTAGCAGACTGTACCTAGAAGGCGGGATAAATCCCTTTCTGGCTTCACTGAACATCATGCCGGACGGTCACAATGACCGCTTGGCGATACGGTTTTGTCATAACAATAATAAAAATTGTAAAAAATGTAATTTAAGAATGTAAATAAATATTTTTTTTTTTTTTTTTTTTTTTTTTGTTCTTTTCTTTACTACAATCTGTCGCCTTCTTTGGGACATTCAGAAGTATTTCGAGCTTTATTGTTGATGGCGTGCTGGGTATGTGTCCTGAGTCACATCCTCCTCATAAAAACAGCAGTTTACTGTGTCTGGACCATATCCTGGGGTATTTTTCTCTTCAGCCGACGCGTCTGTTGGGCGTTATCCATCAATGACCGTGCAAGGGTGTTCGGGTGCTGCGATATGCGTTCCTTGTAGGACTTGGTGAATCGGACAATTTCCTGTTTAACTGTGGGTATTCGTAGGTCGTGGTGTAGTAGTTCGTTGGGTACGAACCAAGGGGCGTTAGTGATCATTCGCAGAATTTTGTTTTGGTATCTCTGCAGGATTTCGACGTTGGAGTGGGATGCTGTGCCCCACAGTTGTATCCCGTAGGTCCAAATGGGCTTAAGTATGGCCTTGTACAATAATATCTTGTTTTCAAGAGTAAGTTGAGATTTGTAACCAATAAGCCAGTAGAGTTTTCTTGTTTGGAGACTAAGCTGCTTTCTCTTGGTAAATATATGTTTCTGCCAGGTGAGCCTCTTGTCTAAATAAATACCAAGGTACTTCACATGGTCTGCCTGAGGGACTTCAACATTATTAAGTTTCACTGGGGGACAAATTCCTCTTCGCAATGTGAAGATAACATTTACAGATTTGGCTTCGTTCGCCTTGATTCTCCACTTTTTGAGCCATTGGGATATGTCATTTAGTCCGTTTTGCAGTATTTGTGTAGCTGTCAAAGGGTCGCTATGTGAGGCGAGGATGGCGGTATCATCCGCAAATGTCCCTGTGGTGACCGAATCTGATGTTGGTAGGTCCGCAGTGAAGAGTAGATAGAGGACAGGTCCAAGCACGCTACCTTGTGGTACACCTGCCTTTATGGGGCGTAGGTCTGATAGGGCTTCCCCGTTCTGGACTATAAAATAACGTTCCTGCAGAAAGGATTTGAGGACGCCATATTGATAGTTAGGAAGGGCAGTTTTTAGTTTATAAAGAAGTCCTTCGTGCCACACGCGATCAAAAGCTTGAGATATATCTAGGAATGCACTTGCGCAGTATTTTTTGGTCTCAAGGGATTCCATGATGTTTTTAGTCAGTCTATGTATCTGATCAACCGTTGCATGCTTGCTGCGGAACCCAAATTGGTGATCTGGTATTAACTCTTTATGTTTTAGAACGGGCAGGATACGTTGGAGCAGCAAGGATTCGTATATCTTTCCTGGGATGGGCAGCAAACTTATGGGTCTGTATGATTTAGCTTCTTCTGGTTGTTTATCTGGTTTGAGGATCATTATAATTTGGGCAATTTTCCACTGCGGGGGAAAAAACTGGAGCCTCGTTATAGCATTGAATATCGACGTTAGAAATGATATGCCAGATCCAGGTAGTTCCTGTAGTATACGATTTGTTATTAAATCGTATCCTGGTGATTTTTTAGGATTCGCTTTCTTTATCACATTGACCACTTCTTTTGTAGTAAATTTCGTTGGTGGTTGGTGATCTTCAGCGTCATCATTTTCGTCATCATTTGAGTCCTCTAGGAGGCTAGATATTTCCTCTATATGTTCCGGTGGGCCTTCATATGGGTGAGGTGTAAAGACGTTGGTCAGGTGCTCTGCGAACGTTTTAGCTTTCTCAGAGTCTGTGCGCGCCCATGTGCCGTCGATTGTTCTGAGAGGGGGAGAAACGCTAACGGGTCGTTTGAGTTTCTTAGTGGCTTTCCACAAGGAGTAGTTCGAGGAAGCGGAAGCATTTAATCCTGACAGGTAACTACTAAACCTGTTGTTATGATCTTCTTCTAGGGTATGCTTGAGGTCTCTGATGATGTGATTCAGGTGTTTTTTTAAAGCAGGGCATCTTGTTTGCTGCCACTGTTTCCTCGTGCTTCTTTTTAGGGTGACTTTGTCAAGGGTGCTTTTGGCTACGTCTAGATCCGTGCTATTTTGGCTTAATAGTGGTGTCGATGACCAGGCTGCGTTTTGGATACTGTTAGTGAAGAACTGAACAGCAGCATTTATGTCATCTATCGATTTTAGGCTAACGGACTCACTAAAGGCTTGATCAACTAGCTCACGAAATAGGGGCCAGTTAGTCTTCTTATTGTGTAGCACACATCTTGCATCACGTTTTTTAATAGATGTGTTCAATTCCACTAAGATTGGCGAGTGGTCCGACGATAAATCTAGGGAGCTGCGACAAGTCACGCTGTTTTTCGCGATGCCTTTAGTGATGCAAAAGTCAATGACATCTGGGATTTTTTTTGGGTCAGTTGGCCAGTAAGTTGGTTGGCCTGAAGACACCACATTCATATTTTTTGCAGTAATGCATTTAAGTAGTTCACGTCCTCTGGGTGTGATAAGCCGTGAACCCCAGAAGGTGTGTTTTGCGTTATAGTCACCCCCGCTATAAATCTGCTTCCAAGGGTTTCAAAGTATTGTGAGAATTCGTTTTCCTTTATGGTGTACCTCGGAGGGCAGTAAAGCGCCGATACCGTTATGTCGCTGATCCAGTCGCTTATTACTATGCTTGTTGCCTGGATATGAATACTGCAGTAGCTATTAATAAGGTGGTGTTTGATGTTTGTTTTAATTAAAACAGCTGATCCACCATGTGCTTTGTTGTCCGGGTGGTTGGTGTGGTATAATTTGTATCCTGGTATCATAAGATAGCTTTTTGATGTAAAATGGGTTTCTGATATTAATAATACGTCAATGTGATTAATTTTAAGAAAGATTTTTAACTCTTCTGAGTGATTTGACAAGCCATTGGCATTCCATACACACATTACACACACACATTACTGTGCTCCGGTAGGAGGGCACTGTAGCTAGTGAAATTACTGGGCTAAAGAGTCTTAACATCTTATGACTCTTGAGTAAGAAGCGTTGGTGCAGTGCTCCTAGAATTTCACATCATTGTGAAATCCTAGGTAACACTGTACTGATTATGGGCAGCCGTTATCTCTTAACATCCGGAGAGCGTCTTGCTCGTCTTCTACTTCATAACATAAAAAAAAAAAAAAAAAAAAAAAAACATGTTTAATGCATTGAATGTGTTGGCATTTTCGAAATTAGGTCTGTTAATATTTTGGTCATATTAATCATTTGATTCATTAGTGCTACCATTATTTCTCTGATGCCTTTCAGTTCGTATTCCTCACTTGAACCGGGTTTCGCGTTGTCTATGTTATGTATCGTATTTTTTGTATCATTAGGGTTTGTTTTTATGGCTGAGGCATACGATCTTTCATCGTTTGTTTTGTCGATTACAGACTCTTTTTGACTTCTTGGATGAGGAGTTATACGTTTCTTTGCAGTATGTGATGCAGGATATTTGATTTTCTGTAGCTCTTTATACACAGCGCAGCCTTTATAATTAGCGGGGTGGTTCCCGTTACATAAGACGCATTTCACTTTATCAGAGCGCTCTTTTCGTGGGCAGTTTGAGGTGTGATGTGGTCCCGCACATTTAACGCATTTTGGCTGTCTATGGCAGAATTTTTGAGTGTGTCCGTATTCTTGGCAGTTAACACACTGAGGAATCACTTTTATCGGTCGGGGCGCTTCTATAATTATACGGCAGTGTAGTAAAAATTTTACTTGGTAGATGTCTTTGTTGTTTTCACTTGATTTCAGTTCGATGTTCCATATTGGCAGAAGTTGCTTTGTTTTTCGGTTTCGGATATTCCAGATGTTTGTGACTCTGTGTCCAAGTTCCTCAAGAGCTATTTTAATTTCTTCCTTGTCAGTTGACGGGTGAAGGTGTTTCAGTACAACCCTAAAGCTGCGTTCTTGTTTGGGTTGGTATGTGTAGAATTCAGTACTTTTCTTCTTCAGTTCTTTGTATATGACTGAATATGATTCGGCTGACTTTGGCTGGATTTTCACTCTTTCGTCTCTTAGCACTTTTACCTCATAATCTCCTTTTGCTACTTCTTCCAGCATTTTTAGTAAGGGCTGAATGTTTCCAACCTTGTCAATAAATAGTGGTGGAGGTCGAGCTGGTTTAGGTGTTGGTTTTCCTGATGTGTCGTTATTTTCTGGAGGGTCAAGTGCTTGGAATCTATTGTTAGTTGGTACAGCAGTAGGTGTAGCAAGCCAGTAGTTCAGTTTCGTTTGCTTATGGTTAAGCCGTGTTGTTTCTGGGCTTGATCTCTGTCTCTTGCCATAGTTTACTTGCATCCATTCTTGTGACTGTGTCGATTCATTGGGATTTTCGGATAATCCAGCAGATGCTTCGCTTGTTTGTGCGTTTAAGTTTAATATGCTGCTTAAGGAGTTTGATCTGGGTCTGTTTATAAACATTCCTTTATGGAATAATTGTTGAGTTAGGGCCTTTGGGTTGCTACTTGCTAACTTATCTTCTGGGTTGGTTTCATTTTCAGGGGTTTTTTTAGATTCTTCATTCATTTTATTCCCACGAGTAAGGACGAAATACAAGCATTTGCAGGGTGACGCCTATTCCCGCAAAAGGGCTGTATACAACGGTGTTCGCCAGGTGCACCGAGGTTGGCGCTAGCGGCTGGACTCCTTCCAGTCATGCATCCCCTTGGCACGTTACCCACCTTGGGATTAGGGTAATTTTTAGAGAGGTGTTCTTCCTCTTGGTCCGGGCGGTGAAGCCAAGACCCCCGTTCTCGCAAAACTTGACTACGAGGTTACGAGCTGCATTGGTCATTTCCTACCAACACGAGACAGGCTTGCTAGGCCTGTTGGGTCAGGTTAGTTTAGTGACCGCCGCCTGACACTCGGCGTTGTTACTCGTTTTGCACCACCCAGGGGACACGTGTAGGGTGGGCCTAGGAACAGGTGGTAAATCCTACGGACGCGAGTAACACCATCCCCCAGTAACACCATCCCCCGAGTAACACCATCCCCCATAATAAAAATAATTAAAGATAATAATAATAATTGGGGTTTATACTCCAACAGAACAGGTTTCCCTACTTACACTGTCACAGTCAAATCACAATTTATAGGTTGTGTGGCGAACCTATATGTTGCAGTTTCATACATATGTTGTCATACATCATTGTGAAAACCAGATGGCCTATTGCCAAAGAATAGATAACACTAGCTGCGCCCAGCGGTTTTACCCGGAGTACTTATGTAGCCTATGTGTTATTCCAGGGTCTAAGCTATGTCTATACAACATTTCAGCTCAATCGGTCCACCCGTTTAGGCGTGAAAGAGTAACAAACATCCAGACATCCATTCTTGCAAACTTTCACGTTTATAATATTAGCGTCCTCTCACCTGCCCAAAACTTCAAGGGTAGCTAGGGCGGCGGCTGAGGACGCGGAATGCCTCAAGCGGAGGAAATATGCATCTTTTACTGAAAGGTACATATTTCTTCCGTTTGCGGTAGAGACTATGGGACCTTGGGGAAAGGACGCTGTGGTTTTCTTAAGGGAGCTTTCCAGGCGCCTAATAGTAGCAACCAATGACCAAAAAGCTGGCTCTTACCTCGGCCAAAGTATAAGTTTGGCCATCCAGAGAGGTAATGTAGCCAGCTTTTTAGGTACACTTCCTGCAGGTCATGACCTCAATGACGTTTTTTATTTATAAGTAGGTTTTAAAATGTATAATATTAGTAACATTACTATATATTCATATTTAATAATTTGTCATATCGTGCTAAAGTCGCACGCAAAAAATAAAATCCTCAAGGATATTTTTCCACATTTCAGGTAATAATGCCCAAGCAATGCCTAAAGTTTTCACCTCTAATATGGGATGATGAATCAGGTAAATATTAAATGTCTCTACTTTGCATTTTATTAACCCCCGACGCAAAACGACGGGGTGTTATAAGTTTGATGTGTATGTCTGTGAGCATAGGCGGATTTAGGGGGTGGGCCAGGGGGCCAAGGCTCCAGAAGCATTGTAAAGTTACGCACCAACGCTTCTTACTCAAGAGTCATGAGATGTTAAGACTCTTTAGCCCAGTAATTTCACTAGCTACAGTGCCCTCCTACCGGAGCACAGTAATGTTTGCACATCACTGCTCAGACGGTAGAATAACTGGCACTGTTGGGGTACCCACCTAGACGACCTCCTTCAAAGGAAGTCTACCCCAGGTAAAATCTATTGTCTATTGTCAAATGGGATAGACTCAGCTTTGTGCGGCACAGGGAGAAACCACTGCGCAGCGCTGGTTTTCAGTCTATCCCTTTTTCTATATTTTTTACTATGAAAAGGGTGTTTAACTCGCTCTGAACAGTTAGAAAGTTCAAATATCCTTAATAATAAGTGCGTGAGCAGCTAGCTGCGAGCACCGAGAATAAAATTAAAATATGTGCATAATTCCTAACTCTACAATGCTTCTTGGGGCAGGGGGCCTAAATCCGCCTATGGTGATATGTAGTGATTATTTTTATTATCTATTTCAGAGTCACCTGAAGTGGGGTGGGATGGTATTTTAACAGAAAAAGAAATCAATTGTGAACCATCCACATCTTCTTATCTACCAGGTAAGCTATAGACTTTATATTGTGTATTAAATTTGGTATATTATAATGTATTTATGTATAATATTTTCAATTATTTATGTATATTTGTGTATGTTTATAAATTTAACTTATCCTATACTATATATCACCCTACTCTTTCAATCAACCTCTCCATGCAAAGTCGGTTGCCTGGAAGAGATCGCTTTAAGCGATAAGGCCGCCCATTGTGGACCAGTATTCTAAAATTAGTTTTAAACGTTGTATACTTAATATTATTTTAAGCAATTTTTTTTGTAAAATTTATTTAATATGGTGACAATAAAGAGTATTTGTATTGTATATTGTATTGTATATTACTAGCTGCGCTCAGCGGTTTTACCGCCGTACTGTAATAAGCTATCTCTATACCAAATTTCAGCTCAATCGGTCCACCCGTTTAGGCGTGAAAGAGTAACAAACATCCTGACATCCATTCTTACAAACATTCACGTTTATAATATTAGTAAGATGAGTAAGATAGTAAATATTTATGTAAATAATTTTCAGATGAATCTTCAAGCATCACTTCATTTGACAAAGGAAAGAGAAATATACAAAAAAATCATGACAGACAGGTAAAAATTTATTTGTTGTACTTTAAAGTATATTTTTCTCATTTTAGAGATTTAAATAAGAGCTACTTATAAAAAAATATTTTTTATTAAATTTATTTAGTTATCGTTGTTCCTATTAGCGGTCTAATCACATTAAGCAGTTTCTTAAAGAAAACGTTAACAAAACTTATTATTTTTCAGGATATGCCAGTACCAAATATAGAAGATACAAGTGACAATAGTCATGATGGTATGGGATATATGCAATTATTGTCAAACCTTATGTTTCAAGGGTCTAACAATGAAGGTAATTATTTACAAAGAAAGAAATAACTTTATTTGCAACAAGTCATACACACATACAAGTGCTATATACCTAGTCAGGTCATAAATTCTGTCACATGTTTAATATAAAATTATTGGAACAAGTTTATTTATTATGTAACCATTTATATACCAAAATGAACTTAACAAAACATAGATTCTTATGACAATAAAGTTTATTCAAAATGACCTCCGTGATTTTGAATACAGGCCTTCAATCTGCGCGGCCAGTCGTCTATCGCAGCACGAACGAGGTCCATGTCAATATCGGCTGCTGCCTTAATCAAGGATGTCTTGAGTGACTCCAAATTGGGATGAGGCTTTGAGCACGCCTTTTCCTCCAAGTGTTGCCATATCTTGTAATCTAACGGACTCAAATCTGGACTGGAGGAGGGCCAGTCTTCGTGCCGGATGAAGTCGATTTCACGCGCCGCCAGCCAGTCTTGTGTGCTCTCCGCTCTATGAGCTGGCGCCGAATCTTGTTGGAATACCCAGTGCCTGTTATTGAACATGGTATGAGAAACAGGTTCCACAAGGTTCGTCAGGACTGTATTTTGATACACAACTGCATTCGTTTTTACACCTTTCTCACAAAAATGTACCTCTGTTAAGCCCCAATAAGAAACTCCCAACCATACCATGAGCGAGGATGGAAAATGACCTCGTTGGACACGCGGAATACGGTTGCTCGCTTCTTCACTACTGTGTGCGTACACCTTATCATTTTGTTTGTTGTAGCTCTCTTCTACGGTAAAATTTTTTTCATCCGAAAAAAGAAATTCTCGATATTTTTTTCTCGCGTACCGCTTCAACAAAGCGCGGCATCTCTTCAGTCTCAGGTCCATTAGACGAGCATTTAAACGATGTCCTGTTTTTCTTTGATATGCCCGAAGCCCTAAGTCTTCATTTAACACCCTTTTCACCGTGGTTCTGCTTAACCCCATCTGAAGGGCCAACAGTTTCTGCTTACGTTTGGGATTTCTTTGAATTCGCGCCTTCACAGCTTTTATCACTGCTGGAGTCCTAACAGACCGAGGGCGACCACTTCTTGACCTGTCATCTACACTAGAGTCTTCATTGTATCGTTTGATGGTACGATAAACGAATCTTTTGGTTATATTCAAATTTTTCAGTATGTCAAAAATTTGAATTGGCGCGTAACCGCAACGATGCAACGCAATAACTGCAACACGGTCTTCTATTAAGCGTCCACTCCATATTTAAAAATGAGTAAAATTCTAAAAAGTATACATTTTTATTTTCATGAACAATTCGAAATTCGAATTCAATAAACTTTTTTGTGGCCAGCATTCTAAAAGAAAAGTTTTTACTGTGTGACAATACTTATGACCTGACTAGGTAAAAAAGATTGGACAAAAAATAGTCTCGCTGCAAAATGGGACCAAACAACAAAGGTGAACAAACAAAGGTGGTCAAACAGCAAAACAACAAATCAAAGACTCATCAAACAACAACTAATCAGCTTATATAAACAACTATTTTTTTTTATTCCCCAAGAGCCAGTGATCGCTTGACCTTCGTCATCAAACTTGTATAATACTAGCTGCGCCCAGCGGTTTTACCTGCTGTTCTATAGCCTATGTGTTATTCCAGGATCTAAGCTATATCTATACCAAATTTCAGCTCAATCGGTTCACCCGTTTAGGCGTGAAAGAGTAACAAACATACATTCAGACATCCATACATTCTTTCAAACTTTCACATTTATAATATTAGTAAGATAGTGATACATGCATAATATAGTAGAGAAACACTGATAATTTTCTATTAAGAGCGACGAAGTGCGCGCGGGTCCGCTAGTATATTATATGACTAGCTTATGCTCGCGGCTTTGCCCGCATGGCAAAATCCTTTCTCAGCGGAGGTCTACGCCATAAAACCTATCTATGTTCCAAATTTCAACCCAATCCGTCCAGCGGTTTAGGCTGTGCGTTGATAGATCAGTCAGTCACTCTTTCCTTTTATATATTTAGTGTAGTGTGTAAGTAGCCTATAAGCTCATAACTATTTTATATTATTATTTAGAATCTAATAAACAGTCTTATTCTTGCACTCGTGGTTTCCATTCGTCTCCATACCATACATTAGAATAGGTACATAATATTTTCTTTTTACAGAAGAAAATCAACAATCGTCAAATAGTAACGACGTCAATGACGTTAAAATAAAAGCTGAACCCATTGATATAGACTACGACGAATATGGCAACATATCCCAGCTAGTTATCGACGAGAATTCCATCAAAACTGAGCCAGACTTCGAGGAATATCGCCATATTAAAGAGGAAATTACAGAAAACACAGAAATTGATGATTCTGTAGAAGAAAGTGTTATAAGTGTTAATGTACCAATCAAAGAAGAGCCAAGTGTTTATGAAAATTGTGAAGAAAATATAAGTGACATAGTTATACAAAATGTCACATCACTGTGCACGAGTATGGATTCAACAGAAAATTTAAATAAAGATATTTCAAGTGTAAATGGCACTAAGGAAATTTCAAGTGTTTCAAGTGTTAATGAAATATCAACTGAAAAGGAATTGTCAAGCGTACTCGGGGAAAAATCAAGTGAAAGTTTAACTAGGGTTTATTCATCAAGTCTACTAAGGAAAATAAGGGAAAAAGTGCCAATTCCAAGTATTAAAGTGTTCAATAAAATTTCAAAAGCTGAGTTGCAGAAACAAAGAAAGTCGAATGTGAAAATTCCAACTGTCAAAATCCGGAAAATGAGCAAATCGGCTAAAAAGAAAAAATCTGTGAAAGTGTACAAGAAAGCTACAATCATTAAAAAAGAAACTGTTATACCAAATCTACCGGAAGAAATAATACCAACACCGGTTGAAACTAGTTTGGATGAAAATTTGATCATAAAATCTGAACCGCTGGATTTAGACGAGAGAGAATTCATCGTAGTCAACGTAGACACAGACATTTTAACTGCTATAAAAGAAGAACAAGAACGAGTAGAGAATAATTTGAAATTGTACGAAGACCGATCAAGGAAAAAAGAAACAAAACCTCGGAAAAAGTACGAAAAGAAAATGTATACGTGCAAAAAATGTGGGTACACGGATGGTATAAAAGCATACCGTCTACACAAGGTGTCTAAATGTGATGATGGTGACCCAAGATACGTTCATCCTTGCACGAAATGTGGCCTCAATTTTCGTGGAATCAGATCTTATTTACACCATTTCCAAGACCATGGATATGATTCATTGGCTTGTCCAGTTTGTGAAGATGTTTTGGAAGGAATGACGAGCCTAGAATCTCATTTCCAGAGACATGTACGCCAGAATTATGTGAAATTGTTCACTATTACTGAAAACTCCGACTCGGTTATGAATAGGAATAGGTGAGTGCTTTTTTTACTCACTTTCTTATCTCATAAAGGGGGTTAACAAAGCCAGCAATACCCTTTACTATCTATAAGATATGTAGGAGGCAGTCGTCAGGTCATGTTGCAGGTGTAGTAATCTCGACGACCTGAAACTGCAACATATAGGTTGGTGTTGCTCTGAGTGTGAGTAGTACCTGTTCTGTTGGAGTATAAACCCCAATTTTTTTTGGATGATGGAGACCACAGACTAGCAAACGCAGCGTAGGACGTCCACCCACAAGGTGGACAGACGACCTTATAAAGGTCGCCGGAAGACGCTGGATGCAGGCCGCTTCCAACCGGTATATATGGAAGTCCAAAGGGGAGGCCTATGTTCAGCAGTGGACGTCCATTGGCTGAGATGATGATGATGTCAAATAATATAATCAATAAACAAAAATCTTAAGTTTCAGGTGTAATATTTGCAAAGAATCTGTGCCGGTAGTTGAATTCTTTACACATTGGGAATCACATATGAAGTTAAAAGATAGCGAGGATTTTATTGAGGAAAAGTCTCCACTTCAGATTCAAGTTGTTACCAATAATGAGAACTCTTATAATAAAGCTTTGGTACCTGAAGTGTTGATTATGGCATTACGTAAGTATAGAAAGAAAAAAATAAAGAATAATATATAATTATGCAAAGAACACAGGCACATAGAGAAAAAATAAACTGGAAAAGAGCTGCCCATAATTATTCAGTACAGTGCGACCTAAGATTTCACAATGATGTAAAATTCTAGGTGCACCAACGCTTCCTACTCAAGAGTCATAAGATGCTAAGACTCTTTAGCCCAGTAATTTCACTAGCTACACTGCCCTACCATAGCACAGTACCTAATGTTTGGACACTACTGCTCAGGCAGTAAAATAATACGCCAGTATATAAATAACTAGCTGTCCCCAGCAGTTTTACCCGCTGTACTGTAAGCCTATGTGTTATTCGAGGGTCTAAGCTATCTATACCAAATTTCAGCTCAATCGGTCCACTAGACGAATCAAATGAGCCCAAACTCGATGGGGTTGCGTCGTCATCAGATCAGCTCGATGTCATAATAATATTGCATTGTCATCCGATTTATCCTTTAATGATTAAATGCAAAATGATGTTTTTCTGATTGAGCAGAAATTTAAAAACTGGGAAGTGAGATCAAATTAATCATCTTGTCACTGTTGGTGTTAGTGGTTCAGTTTATGTAATCTATGTTGTTGAATAAATGTTTTTTCTTTCTTTCTTTCAAATTAAACTTGCAAGATTTGATTACAGACAGATAGTCAGCGGGCGGAAAATAAATAAAAGCTTGTTAAATGTCTAATTTTCTATACATTTCAGGGCAGTTAAAACATTCGTCGCGCTTAAAAGATTGCGTGGTTTGTCCGCGAACATTCGCCAGGACTTACGAGTGCAAGCGTCATCTTATAGAGCATTTGTTGTCTGACGCTTACGCCAAGCAATGTACCAACCCGGGCCGAAATCTGAGGTGAGGACTTAGATATAATAAAAATGTGTGCGTGTACTAGTGTACACACGTAAGAAGTGAAACTTCTTTAAGGCCTTATTTTTCGCAAAATGATCTACATGCAACTTTCCAGAAATTGGTTAAATAAAGTTAAATTAGATAAAGTTTAAACAAAAGGATTTTATTATCATAGACATGAATATAAATAATACAATTATTTCACTTTAACTATGGCGCGTAACGGAAAAATGTGACGCGTAACCGAAAATGTGACGGTATTTTTTTTTCCAACGCCGATAAAGAAGTTTCACTTCAATAAGTCATCGGAGACCAGAGTACTGGCCTATGTGTTATTCCAGGGTCTATATCTACCAAATTTCAGCTCAATCAGTCCACCCGTTTGGGCGTTATGAAGTAACAACAGCGAAAGTTTGTGAGTGAGTGCGTAACATACGCACTTACAACGAATAACGAATGTCGGCTTACATTTTTACAGCGGGGTTATTCCGGATCAAAAACTTCTCGTTTTGCTACTCCACTGTCAAATTTAAACAAAATTTTGAAAAAATCTTAAAATTCTTACGATACCAGTACAAAATCAAATGCAACTTAAATTTTTTATAGGTTATTTTTTTGCTACGCCGTCGTCTCTTTTTGAAGTGAAAACTTCTTTAGCGGCGCTGAGCACTTTTTTGTATGGGTAAAAACTTTAAAACTCGCGTCAGGGTCACGTGATGCTGATCGAAAAAGCGTAAGATCGAGGGGAAGGGAGAGGAACTAGTATCTCCCACTCTTTCTACCGTGCTTGAGTGTGCTGCTCTGTTTAGGCGGCACAGGGGGCTTAGACAAGCGCGCGCCCGCCCGTAGCGACCATTCGCAATCGCTAAAAAAATGTACTGATAGTATTTTTATACTTATAATTAAACACAACGTTAATATTGAAGTTTTTTGTGCAGAATTTAGACCCTGATCTCTTTTCTTTTCACAGATGTCAAGAATGTGACGACTTCTTTTCAAACGCACACTGTTACAAATACCACATGCGAGAGCATGGCCGTTTGCCAGTCTACAGATGTGAACTATGCGATAAAACCTTCTCAGACAGCAGTAACTTCGCTAAACATAAGAAGGTGCACGATTTGAGGGTAAGTTACAAAAACACTTGGAACACTTAACATGTTATAGGTATGTGTAGCTAACCTTTCTCAGATAGCAGTAACTTTGCTGAACATAAGTATATTCACAATTTGAGGGTGAGTTACAAAAACACTTGGAACACTTAACATGTGATATGTGTGTGAGCAAACCCTTCTCAGATAGCAGTAACTGCTAAACATACGTAGAATAGAATACACTTTAATGAGACCAATAGAAAAATTACATTAACTTACGTAGGTTTATGATTTGAGGGTAAGTTACAAAAACACTTGGTACTTGGAACGCTTAACATGCGATATATTTGTTGCATATATCGCATGTTAAGTGTTCCAAGTTTCCAAGTACCAAGTGTTTTTGTATCTTACCCTTGAGGGTTGAGGGTTGAGATTTGAGATCATTTGAATGATCTCAAATCTCAACGTATTGCAGTTCAATCGGTTCAGTCGTTGTCTGTCTGTCTGTCACTATGTAGCGGTTTTATACTGTGTAGTGATAATATTGGCAAGATTCAGATTATTAAATGTATTTTTTTTCTCCATTTTAGGTACTGGTGTGTGATATGTGCAACAAGAAATTCCAAGCGAAAAAAGCTCTGGAAAAACATATGATTGTGAGTAAAAAATCTAATGATTTATTTCTTTTTTACTAGATTTTACATTTTTCTCGTAGATCATGTACCTCCTGCTTGTAATCCAGAGACCCTGGGGTCAAATCTGAGGTAGATATGAAGGAATAATAAATAAAATAAATAAATATTTCAGGACATACACACACAGCTCCACCTAACCCCAAGCTAAGCAACTTAATGCTTATGTTATGGTGGTTAGGATAACGGATATAAAACTTATATACTTAAGAGGTAGTCGTTAGGTTATGTTGCCTACATAACCTAGTGACTAACTTTTACATATCTACTATCCGAGATGACAAAATCTCGGAGATTTAACACTGCAACGTACGTCACTCAACAGTAATCAGAATGTTATATTTTTTTATGCATCATAGATTATATTATAAACTATTAGATTGTAATAAATAATGTCCACGAATGAGGGTTTTCACGAAAATTTAATCCGCCAGTTGGCGCCACTGTGACAGGAGGTCCATCCTAATCTATAAATCTATGATACAGATAATTATTTTCGGTGTTTGTTGATCTATGAATGTTATCAATTAAAAATAAAAAAAGACGTGTGGCACTCGGAGACTGCCGCGGTAAAGCTATTGCATAGCATTTTCATCTATAGATGGAAAAACTAAAAAGTATCACCGCTGTGCCGGTCGGAGTGGGGGGTGTTAGGTTTTTTTCGTTACGGAATTTCTGGATTCGGTCCCCACGCTCAAGGCCCGCGATAGAAGCTATGCAATAGCTTAAAAAAATCTTTAATTAAACCTTCTTGTTCACGTGCATATGGACAAAAAAGGTTGTTCTCAGACATTTTTGACAGGTCCAGACCAGCGGGGTTATTCCGGTACAAAATCGCTTCTCGTCTTGCTAGCGCCCACTGTCAAATATAACAAAATTTTTAAAAAAATCTTGAAAATTCCTACGATACCAGTACAAACTCAAAATGCAACTTGATTTTTTTTATTGTATTTATAGGTTATTTTTTTGCTTACGTTTTGCTGCGCCGCCGTCTCTTTTTTGTGCAGAATTTAGGCCCTCTGATGTCTCAGTGCTGCCTCGTAGTGGCTTTTTTTTCAGAAAACCCTCATTGAATAGTTATTTCTATGACTACATATTATGATTACCATAATATTTCTAATATAAATATGTGTATTTACCACAGATGCACATGGAAGTCGGCCAAATATCGTGTAAAACATGCGACAAGACGTTCTACTCTCCATCGGCGTGCAAAAAACACGAAAAGTCGCACAGTGTAAAGGCCAAGTTCAAATGTAACTTATGCGGGAAAGTTTTCGATTGTTTGAAGGATAAGTGGGATCACTCGTGGCAGAGGCACGGGGAGAGGAAAAATGGCGCCGATTGTCCGATTTGCTTGAAGGGGTATAGGTACGTACAAAAACACTTGACATATTATGTGTAACAGTGACATAAGCTGTTATTTGTTTGAAGGGGAATAGGAACATAAACACTTAAAACACTTGAAATAAGTTGTTATTTGCTTGAAGGGGTGTAGATGGGTACAGAAACACTTAAAGCACTAGAAACACTAAACACTAATATTATAATACAATAAATCATAATTTCGTAACAATTTGTTAATTGTTCCGATTTTGTGAAATAAGCTGACGATCAAATAAAGGGAAACATTTTTCCATACAAACTATACACTAACCTTATACAGTGTATACCAGTTCAAATGTAACATAATATGTGGGAGGCATTTAGAAAGAAGTCACTTTATTGCAACAAGATACAAAGTTCAAAGTCATTTATTGCGAGAGTGGATATACAAAGGATAACAAATTATTATATAATAGTTTATATATATATATATTATATAACAGTCCGCTTTGTTGCAAATTGTAATAATAATAGAAGGGACCACAGAAGTAATACAACTAGAAGTACCCATTTTATGTGTGAGTGTGATGGCATTAGGAAAAATTCTGTGTGAAGAAAAAGGAGAACCTATTTTTTTCCGTCCCTTTCAGCGTGGCCGGTTTATGTTGTTTGTCAAACTCTGTCAAACTGCGTCACTGTGACAATAATACCTATGTTTCGTTTTTTTCCCATATTTTTAAGCAATTTAAGACAATACAATGTTATTCAACTAGTTTATATACCTAAACTAGCTGACCCGGCAAACGTTGTTTTGCCATATAAATAATTTCCTTAAGAAAAATGATTAAATTACTAAAATGGCTATTAAAAAATAAGGGTTGATTGTAGAAGGGTGAAAATTGAGGATTGTATGTATTTTTTTATGTTGTATCATAAAAAAATAGAAATTAAAAATTTTGTCTAAAAAATAAAATTAAAAATTTAGGGGTGGACTACCCCTAACATTTAGGGGGATGAAAAATAGATGTTGGCCGATTCTCATAGATACCGGATAAGCACAAAAAATTTCATCAAAATCGGTCAAGCCGTTTCGGAGGAGTATGGCAACGAAAACTGTGACACGAGAATTTTATATATTAGATATCAATATATCGCGTATGTTCATAAAATAATGATAATCCGTAAGCTTGTTTTTGTCTCACAGGTGGCCACGATGATGTGACCCCTGGAAGGGACATTGAAAACAGAAACATAGACATGTGATATATATACTAGCTACTACTATATATATCTACTACTACTACTAGCTTATGCTCGCGACCGTGCCCGCATGGCAAAATCCTTAGCGGAGCATACATAGCACACAGACAGACACAATAAACGACTTTGCTTTATTCTATGTAATGTATAAATATGTTTATTCCTTTCAGAAAATACCTCGACGTGAAAAAACACGCGAGAGAGGACCACTCAATAGATTTAAAGAGATTCAAAACCAAGACTAAAGAAGATGGCGGCGATCAATACAAATATTTTTATAAAATGATTTCTTTGGACGACCAGAATATTGTATTTTTGGAAGAATGACGAAGCTATTGTTAAAAGCAACCACTATACTTTTCTTTAAATTCCCTTCGAGCCAGAGAGGCTATTGGCTAATTCTCACTCACTACGATTGATGACAACTTCAATGTACATTGCTGCGTTTGTTACTTCACTCATATTAATGAGGAGGTTTAAGCACGTAATGTACGCAATTTTGTCTATGGATTCTAGTGTTTTACATGGCTTTAAGTGATAAGACCGCTGATTGTTTACCTCTAGTTTTAAGTTCGTTATATTATGTTAATAACTATTTTATATATTTTGGTATGCAGTAACGAGTCATTCTATTCTATAATCACACTACCGGGGGTAGACTTCCTTTGCAGGAGGTCGACTAGGTGGGTACCCCAACAGTGCCAGTTATTCTACCGCCTGAGCAGAGATGTGCTAACATTACTGTGCACAGGTAGGGCACTGTAGCTAGTGAAATTACTGGGCTGAAGAATCTTAACATATTATGACTCTTGAGTAAGAAGCGTTGGTGCAGTGCACCTAGAATTGCACATCATTGTGAAATTCTGGGTGGCGCTGTACTGATTATGGGCAGCCGTTATCTCTTAACATCAGGAGAGCGTCTTGCTCGTCTTCTACTTCATCACATAAAAAAAAAAAATGGGTGGACCGATTGAGCTGAAATTTGGTATAGAGACTTAGCCATGGAATAATACATAGGCTTACAGTACAGCGGGTAAAACAGCTGGGCGTAACTATACTACGTTTCAAAAACAAAGATATTTTTAGCTAATTTGCAGGGTTTAAAGGATCAATATCTTAATAAATTGGATATATATCGGATTTTCATAATATATCTGATATATATCATAAGGTATATCGGATATAACAGTTTTTGTGAATATATCTATGATATTTTCATAGATATACAACCTTCGACTCCGCAAAAATTATCTTTGTTTTTGAAACGAAGTATAGTATAATATAGCTCTAAGATAAAAAAAAAATTGAGTGTGTACTTATGTACACGCGTTAGAAGTTATACTACTTTGGCGTATGGAAAAATAAATAATAAATTATTAGTATCACCGTCGTATATGAAATTGATTTAATAAAAACACCAAAATAATATTTATTTATTCACACTGTTTAATTGTACCCTTACGAAACACGTGTTCTAAATATAAAAATACAAAAATATACAACTTGAACATGTTCTCGGAGCGCTGGCCGAATCTCCCGCCACTCCAGTCTCAACGACATCATTCGCCGGGCTTTTACCAGCGCCAATGTAGCAGCCATTCTCGAACCGAATGGTCTGATGCGTGACGATGGTAAAAGACCTGACGGTATGACTTTGATTCCCTGGAAGTTAGGTCGACCGTTAGTGTGGGACGCGACTTGCGTTGATACACTGGCGCCCTCACATCTTCCAGAGACTCAAATTGCGGCTGGTGCGGCGGCAGTTTCTGCTGAGCGGCTCAAGCGGCGTAAATATGCTAACCTCGATAGCGGTTACATTTTTGAGCCGTTTGGGGTAGAGACTTTGGGTCCTTGGGGTCCGGGAGCTCACCGCATTTTCAAAAATTTATCTGAGCGCTTGGTCGAGGCGACGTGTGACCAAAATGCTGGGGTATATTTGGCCCAACGTATAAGTATTGCCATTCAACGTGGCAATGCTGCCAGCATTCTGGCCACTCTGCCAACTGACAGTGGTTTGGAGCACTTGGATTTTCTGTAGATCGGCTTGTGGCCGATCTGTGGTTAATAAAAGTGTTCTTTACTGCTGTAGTAGCTGTAGTATTGTTAGTTTGTTTTCTCAATAAAGGCATTTGCCACTAAAGAAAAAAAAAAACTTGAACATAGTTATCAATTTTCATGCATGCCACCTAGAACTAACTTCACGATGTAGAATTTAGGTGTCGGTGTGCGCGCGCATCGGAAAAATTCACTCTCATCATTTTTCTCTATCGCGCCAAAAGAAGTATAACTTCAAAATAAAATTGTGTAATGTATTCCAATAAATAGTTATAATAAATCTTAACTTTTTCTATTCCATTTTCAATGTTTATTTAATGGAGTAAAATAAATGTGTTATATAAAAGTTATTATGTATTACTTGTTACTTTAGTAACTAGATTAATAAATGATTTTTTCTATTATAATAGTTATGGATTTTATTTAATAGAGCTTAGACAATGGAATTGCATATACAGGGTGACTGGTAAATCATTTAGAACTTAATAGAATACTCGGTACACTTATCTCGTTCGAAATCTTACTAATATTATAAACGTGAAAGTTTGTAAGAATGTATGTTTGTTACTCTTTCACGCCTAAACGGGTGGACCGATTGAGCTGAAATTTGGTAAACCGCTGGGCGCAGCTTGTAATAATATGAAGCATAAGTGGCGAGTTGGCCTACGTGTTTAAAGTCCAGGGACACCTCTCCCCCTCCAGCCACTTGCACCAACGTTGCCCTTCTCGTCGGCTATGTAATGCCGGCCTTTATGGGGCCCGTTTAGTGAGTGGCGAGTCATCACCTGCCTACATATTTCCTAATGGGACGGAAGTGGCTGGTGCCGTAGTCTTAGCAATAGTCTCATTAACCATCCATTTAGAATCCACATCCATAGCCTAGTTCAATTAGTTTCCATTAATCAGCAATAGTCCTGTCACTTGGCGGAGACTGTCTTTGAGCCTATTTTCTATGGATGGACTCACAGACAGACTCCAATAAGTGTCACCTATTAAATTTATATTAAAAGCTCAAAAGGGCCTCTGCGCGTTGGGCTTTTTTGTTTGTCTCCGTGTACGCCTATAAAAAGGCCCGGGCGTAGCCCGTGTTTAAGAGCGACATATCTCTACTATTGGAAAATGTAACTACTAACCAGTCATAAGAGACGGCGATAATTCGGGCTAAAATCTACGAAGACACACTGCCGTCCGATCTAAGACCGCTAAGCCACATTTTTCCAAAATCGACTTTTTTATACCACTGTATAGCGTATTTATTTCTCTATCTTCTCTAGGTCCAATAGGGATGTTGACACATGTTACGAATTCATAAAAAGTTATGTTTTTCACCTAGAAGACAGTATTTTAAAACCTACAATCACATTTTAAGGATCTATTTACAAGTCAAAATTGAATAAAATTGATTTTAATTTCAATAATTTTTACTTATTACTACGCGAATGCGAACGCCAATCAGGGCGCGTGACGTCACACCACTGCCTGGACTTACGTTTCCTATGTAATGTTCCTGATTTCGACACATTTTAATTATTCAAAACTTAAAAACTACTGAACCGATTTTGATGCAACTTATACTGTGCCCTAAGTTGGTCCAAATTTAAGCAAAAAAAAGCAAAATAAGTCAACATCCCTATTAGCTGATATACAGACAAAATATCCAAAGCTTATTGCACAAAAAATGCAGTTTTTTTAAATTAAAATCAGATAATCGATCTGAAACTCAAGAATACTACACTAGTGATTAGTGTTTATAATATAAACAGTTATCTATGGTACAGAAAAGTACTTAAAAATTTTCTAGAATCGTAAATTTCACGTATTTGCTCATATCTCAATTTATAACTTAGCGGCCTTTTTAAACAACGGACGGCAGCACAGTCAAAGTAGACTTTCGTTTCGCCATCGCCAAACTACCGTCAAAAAAACAATTAAAAAAAAAACATAGTAAACGCCTACGCGTAGTGTAGGGCGAGATGGGGCGATGATGTCCAGAGGGTCGCTGGGGGTGGGTGGAGCAGAAAGACGGAGGACCGAGTTGAGTGGCGTACCATGGGGAGGCCTATGTCCAGCAGTGGACGAACATAGGCTAATGATGATGAAAACGCCTACTTTTCTAGTACAAAATCAACTATACATAAATGCACTTTTGTTTCATTTGGTACCTCCAAGTCAAGGTGCCGTGTGCCGGGGTCGTGGAGACGAAAAATTGCAAAAGTGATTTTGATTCTCGATTAAAAATATAGGTAAATCATTCTACATAGTAGGTAAACCTATTTAAACGTTATCAAACGACTTTCAAATTATATTTTGCAATGCTCCAGTAAAAATATAATCATAAATTTTAAATTGAATTTAGTTTGTCGCTACTCGGACAAAATGTTTGAGGCGACGAAAATTATTCTTTTTCTCAATTTTGTATCTGTGTTATGTGAAACGGATGAAGATTTCGTTCCTCGTAAGTAAATTATGTAATTAAACTCTTAGTTTTTATGCAAAGAAGAGGAGGAGGGATTTATCCCGCCTTCTAGGTATGGTCTGCTGCCATCTACGGCAGCATCGTCGCTTAATTACTTACATAATATGATGAATAACAAAAAGTAAAAAGATGAGCAAAACGCTCTCTTGATGGTAAGAGATAACGCTGCCTATAATCTACAGTGCTAGGATTGCACAATGATGTAAAATTCTAAATTCACTGCACCAACGCTTCTTACTTAAGAGTCATAAGATGTATGATTCAGCCCAGTAATTTCACTAGCTACAGTGCCCTCCGACCGAAGCACAGTAATGTTTGCACATCACTGCTCAGGCGGTATAAAACCGGCACTGTTGGGGTACCCACCAAGACGACCTCTTGCAAAGGAAGTCTACCCCCTGTAAAACTCGGCATTATAATAATTTATTTTTTTCTAGCTGTCATAACGACAAAAGTATTAGCTATATGGGACAATGCGACCGTGCCGTTTTATGTGAATAGCGAACATTTCGGTAAGTTAGCCCCCGACCAATAAATAGGTGTTGTAAGTTTGATCATGTTTTACTAGAACTGTTGTGTGAGGTTAGCTATGTGAGTTAGATTAGACGTGATTTAGGTTAGCTACATAGGTTACGTTAGTCGTGATTTATGTTAGCTACATAAGTTACGTTAGTCGTGATTTAGGTTAGCTACGTAAGTTAGGTGTTTCGTGATTTAGGTTAGCTACATAAGTTACGATAGCTAACCTAAATCACGACTAACGTAATTTATGTAGCTAACCTAAATCACGAACCACCCAACTTACGTAGCTAACCTAAATCACGACTAACGTAACTTATGTAGCTAACCTAAATCACGAAACACCTAACTTACGTAGCTAACCTAAATCACGACTAACGTAATTTATGTAGCTAACCTAAATCACGAACCACCCAACTTACGTAGCTAACCTAAATCACGACTAACGTAACTTATGTAGCTAACCTAAATCACGAAACACCTAACTTACGTAGCTAACCTAAATCACGACTAACGTAACTTATGTAGCTAACATAAATCACGACTAACGTAACCTATGTAGCTAACCTAATGTAGCCTACATAAGTTACGTTAGTCGTGATTTAGGTCAGCTACGTAAGTTAGGTTAGTCGTGATTTAAAAAAGATTTTTTTAATTTTACTATTTTGTCTTTTTTCCCACAGATCATGAGCAAACCACTCAAATCTTGACCGCTCTGTCGATGTTTGCGTTCAAAACCTGCATTAAATTTCTGCCCGTAATGGCGCCGCCGACATCCGAAGAAGTGCTTGTATTTCAAAACCCTGATGCAGTGCGGCGATGCATTGTCAGTCCTATAGGACATTCTGAGTTTGGAAACCATGTTAGTATTTCACCATGTTAGTAGTCACGGTCATCAATGTGTGTTACCGGTGATGACGGCACTGAAACGTGGTCCTTCACTATTGGCCTCATCTCGAAGCTCAAAGTCGCACAGCGAGCTATGGAAAGGGCTATGCTCGGAGTTTCTCTACGCGATCGAATCAGGAATGAAGAGATCCGTAGGCGAACTAAAGTCACCGACATAGCCCAGCGGATTATTGCAAGCTGAAGTGGCAATGGGCAGGTCACATAGCGCGCGAGCGGATGGTCGATGGGGTCGAAAAGTGCTCGAGTGTAGACCACGGACTAGAAAACGCAACGTAGGACGTCCACCCACAAGGTAGACAGACGACCTTAAGGTCGCAGGTATAAAGGTCGCCGGTAGACGCTGGACGCAGTTCGCTTCCAACCGGTACATGGGTAAATCCTGAGATCGGGCGTATTTAAGTGATTTCCGTGGCAGATTTTAAATCAAAGTATTATTGCATTTTACATGTAAAACATCAAATTTCCCATAATTATAAGCACATCAATCAAATAGGCATCATTATAACTTGTTTTGTTCAGAAGATATTTAAATTTAAATTTTTGGTGCCACGGGAATCAATAAAGTGTGGCATGGGAATCAAAATTAAAACTATTTTGTTTGAATTCTATGTTATTATTTAAATATTGACCTCTACATACTAATCATATAAAATAGAAATGATTAAAAACGGTGATCCAAACAGATATACACCAAACATAAAGTATTAAAAAGGTCTATATTGGCGCTCTATATAATAATCATGTAAACTAAATAAAATCAACGTATTGCAGTCTTAAACAATGTAAAAATATTGAATATATAGTCCTAGAATATGAGATTAAGTTCTCAGTCACAGTCACTGACAGGATTCACTCCAGAAGCTGTCATCAGATTGTACATTTATCATTAGTTAGGTTAATCTGGACTGAAAGTTGCAGTCAGCCCATAGTTTCATTTTATTTTTTCATCATACATCATCTCAGCCATAAGACGTCTACTGCTAAACATAAACCTCCCCTTTAGACCTCCATATATAACACCGGTGTTGGAAGCGACCTGCTTCAAGCGTCTTTCAGCGACCTAAATAAGGTCGTCTGCCAACTTGTGGGTAGACGTTCTACGCTGTGTTTGCTTGCCTGTAGTAGCCACTTGAACACTTTTCGACCCCATCAGCCATTCGCTCTACGTGCTATGTGGCCTGCCCATTACCACTTCAGCTTCCTGATCCGCGGAGATATGTCTCCATAGCTCGCTGAGCGACTTTTTAATGTGGGGATATAATGGTGCCGCATAAGCCAGAGCGGCTGTCTACTATAGTACAATATAAAAAAATCTGATGTATACAATATAAAAAAAAATATCTGAAATAATGAAATATACAAATATAAACTGTCAAAATCACTTCCATACCTGCGGCTTCGCTGTAGTTGGGTAAAAAGTGAAAGAATGCGCAAGAAAACTCAGGGGAAAATTGATCACCGTGGTAAAATGCCATGAGAATCAATACCATGGAAATCAAAATTGTATAGTTTTTTGTCAATATTTTTAAATACCATAACTAAAGACCAAAATTAATAAAATATATGATAAACAATACCCTTTTCCTAACTGCACACCCTAGTCAAAAAACCGTAATGGATAAAAAAATATTTTTAAACATGAAAAAGGTAATCAATGATCTAGTGAACCAAAACCACGGTAATTAATTTCTCACCTTCGTAAATCCAGTTTATAACAACGAGAGGAGGAGCCTCTCTTCACTATGTTTAGAGCGCAATCGAAGTTAGCCAATAGCGTGCGTACAAGCTTCTAAGTATTGTGGTTTGTGAAATGTGGGTAGTTATGTCGCGCGCCATGGGAATCACTTTTTGTCCGGGGACAAACCTAAATTTGTTATTTTTTCTTAAACTACGCTGAGTACAGCCTTCGCGTATTTTTTTGATCATATAACAGTTCACCCTTTACAGCTTTGATCACAGGAATTAATTAAATTCCTTTTATAAATTAGTGTAAAAAATATATTTTGTTCCGAAAATGTGTAAGGGACAGCCCACGGTAATCAAATTACAGGGCTTTTACATTTTTTTTTAGATACTTGCAGCTAAATATAATCTACTTAATGCATGATGTCTATCATGCATTAGGTAGATTGAACCTTAGACTAACAGGAAAAAAATACCTTTGGGTAGAATTTTTATGTTACGGGTAGTTTATTCCCCCAGACTCCAGACACGTAAAATTTTGACTCTCAGGAATCACCCACATATGGCAGTCCAAAGGGCAGGCCTATGTTCAGCAGTGGACGTCTTACGGCTGAGATGATGATGATAAGTAGTCACGGCAGACGGCAATGCGGCATCCTTACTTTGTGGCGCTACCAACTGCTCGCACTCTCGCACCAAGCGTTCTGCTTCATCGTTTTTAATGAGAACTAGTCGCATTTGGAACACTTTACCCTCATCCGTGTTTCCCGAGCGGTACAAATTGGGTATCTTCAAGGCAGGAGTGAATAGGTACCTTTCTAGGCATCTCTAGCGATCCATCGTCGACTGCATTTTCACTTTCCATCATGTGGGATGTGGTCAAAAGTAGGCCTATTTAGTATTTAAAAAAAAAGGTAGCACTCCGGGAGTGCCGGCAGAAGTGAAAACTTCAATATTAACGTTGTGTTTAATTATAAGTATAAAAATACTATCAGTACATTTTTTTAGCGATTGCGAATGGTCGCTACGGGCGGGCGCGCGCTTGTCTAAGCCCCCTGTGCCGCCTAAACAGAGCAGCACACTCAGGCACGGTAGAAAGAGTGGGAGATACTAGTTCCTCTCCCTTCCCCTCGATCTTACGCTTTTTCGATCAGCATCACGTGACCCTGACGCGAGTTTGAAAGTTTTTACCCATACAAAAAAAAGTGCTCAGCGCCGCTAAAGAAGTTTTCACTTCAAAAATTAAACATTATTTAAATTAGCTGCGCGCAGCGGTTTTGCCCACCGTATGTAGCCTATACATTTCCAGGGTCCAAGCTATGTCTAAACCAAATTTCAGCTCAATCGGTCCATCCGTTTAGGCGTGAAAGAATAACGAACATACATCCGGACATCCTGATTTCCGATTGAGCTGAAATTTTGCATGCATGTATAAATCGGATGACAATATTATTACGTCATCGAGCTGATGTGATGATGGAGCTGGAAGGTGGCCATAGGAACTCTGTAATTTAACGACGCAACCCCATAGAATTTGGGCTTATTTGATTCGTCTTGACGAGTACTTTGGTGCTGGATGGTAATAATAATAAAAGCTTGTTTTTAAAAAGGTTATTTTAAATTTTACTTGTTTTAGATTGTCAATCTAGGCTACGACTGCCTGAAATCGCCCCAAATCGACATGATGATCATGAATACGTTGGGCTTCCCTTTCGAACATAACAGGATAAACAGGGACAACTATATTGAAGTGCTGCAGGAAAATATCGAACCAGGTAAGTTAAGGGTTGTTCTAGACTATGACTAGAGGTTGACTAAATAAAATAAATAAATATTTCAGGACATTTCACACAGCGCCATCTAACCCCAAACTAAGCAACTTAATGCTTGTATTATGGTGACTAGGATAACGGATATAATACCTACTTATATACTTTTCTTTCGTAAATACATACTTTATTATAGATATTGAAAACCACCCAGACCAGAAACAAATACCTGTGGATCACACAAATATTTGCCTCATGCGGGAATCGAACCCGCAACCTTCTGCGTTGCAAGCGGGTATTAACCCACCGCGCCACAGAGGCCGTCAAACTAGAACAAAAGACAAGACTAGAACAAAAGACTACTGTAAAGAGTCTTCGTTCAGGGCTATTCACTTATCGGTTAGGGAACCGAACCGAATACCGAATTGTCAAAAATGTATGAAATGACATATTACGTAGATACAACTTGACATGTCATGTCACGTCATTTCATACATTTTTGACAATTCGGTATTTGGTTCGGTTCCCTAACCGATAAGTGAATAGCCCTGGATCCGCATCGACCGCGCCGAAAGAACCTTTGTATAGGAAATCTTCGGTTCGGACGATTCGACTCCGGCAAAGTGTGCGATATTTCATGACATTTCATATAAAGAATTCTAAATCCGCGCGGGTGTCCTAGTAGTTTTTACCGGGGGTAGACTTCCTTTGCAGGAGGTCGACTAGGTGGGTACCCCAAAAGTGTCAGTTATTCTACCGCCTAAGCAGTAATGTGCAAACATTACTGTGCTCCGGTAGAAGGGCACTGTAGCTAGTGAAATTACTGGACTGAAGAGTCTTAACATCTTATGACTCTCAAGTAAGAAGCGTTGGCGCAGTGCGCTCGGTTGCAAGTTGCACTGTACGAATTATGGGCAGCGTTATCTCTTACCATCAGGAGAGCGTCTTGCTCGTCTTCTTACTTCGTTGTATAAAGGTAACTCAAATACTAATAATTCCGAATAAGTATACATAAGTAGACATTATGAAGATATAAGTAGATATATTAAATGTGCGAAGTTCTCGATGCCAATGACCTGGTTATCGTCATCTTATTTACATTGCTCTATCAAGGCAGACAATAAACAAAATATAACAATATATATTACTAGCTACTCCCAGCGGTTTTACCCGCAGTACTGTAGCCTATGTGTTATTCCAGGGTCTAAGCTATCTCTATACTAAATTTCAGCTCAATCGGTCCACGCGTTTAGGCGTGAAAGAGTAACAAACACACATCCAGACATCCATTCTTACAAACTTTCACGTTTATAATATTAAGTAAGATGTGCTTAACTGACATCTAAAAAGGAGGTGATTCTCGTCAAATTTTTTTGTTTTTTTTTGCTGATTATGCGCTTGAACTATTATTTTCCAGGCCTATTGGTTATTAATTATTACTATTAAACAACAAAAATAAAAAGTCTTTAGGGTCATTGAGTGGTAAAGATAAAAGGCATACCTAATGCACTAGCATTACACGACGAATTCAAAGAAAATTATTTTAACGGGTTGTAATAATTACCGATCCTTACGTAAAAAAGTATCAGTTTTTTTCCCCTTAATATTTAGCAAAATTGGCAATCAAAAAATTATATTAGACCCGGAGGACCAAGGCTCTGCCGATTCCCAGTCCTCCGTAACTAAGGCGATGCGGGAGTGCCGCCGGGTTGTTTTAGTGGGTAAACCGTGCAGCTGTCCTGCACGGGAGTCCCACATAACCCTCCCATTCCCTCGATGGGAGGGCATGCGTAATGCATTTTTTTCCGGCGATAACAAAAAAAAAAGACCCTTGTTATTATAATGTCTGATGTTTAATAAAGATTTCTTTTATTTATATTTTTAACCCCCGACGCAAAAACGACGGGGTGTTATAAGTTTGACGTGTCTGTCTGTGTGTGTGTGTCTGTCTGTGGCATCGTAGCTCCCGAACGGATGAACGGATTTTGATTTAGTTTTTTTGTTTGAAAGTAGAGTTAGTCGAGAGTATTCTTAGACTTAGCCATGTTTGATGGAAATCGGTCCAAGATGGCCGCCGCTACAAAATGGCGGATTACTTTTTTCTTCCATGACCCCCACAATATGGGTATCAAATGAAAGGGCTTAACTAGTAGAATACACTATGATAAATTTAAAATTCAAGATGGCCGCCACCAAAAAACCGCGTATTACATATTTTGAAAGCGCTGCATTGGGTTTTTTTTTAATTTTTAATTTCACTTGTATCTTTAATATCGCTAGGCACCGTTAGTAACATAATTAATTTTATCAGCAAAGAAATTTATCTAGTTGGTAACCATAGATAATAATTATAAATTACGACATAATAACAATCTATGCAATGTTAAATAGTTACCTACACGAAATAACATTGTTACACAGACTATTGTGAAAAGAACAGACACCGCGTTCTAAAACTAACGCTGCGAGGTTAGTACTAGAGAATACGTTTTCCCGATAAAATCGTACAGCATTTATCATCCACATAATAATATTATATAATAATAATAATATAATTGGGGTATATACTCCAACAGAACAGGTTACCCTACTTACACTGTCAGAGTAAAATCACAATTTATAGGTTGTGTGGCGAACCTATATGTTGCAGTTTCAGGTCGCCGAGATTACTACAGGGCCTGCAACATGACCTAACGACTACCTCCTACATATCTTATAGGAAACAGCCGGGACCCACAGTTTTGCGTGCCTTCCGAAACACGGTAGCGTCCAGGCGAACTTTTTGCCACACACTGAGATTTGAACCCAGGGTCTCCGGATTAAAAGCCGGACGTATGACCACTGGGCCACGAACGCTACAATAATGTTTACCTACAGCAGGAAATCTGCCTCTTTGTTCTGTATCTCTCCTCTGCCACTTCTTCCCCTCTTTCCTGCCACTCTTCTCTTCCGTAGAAAGGGAAAGTGGAAGGAAATCCCCTTCCACTTTCCTTTTCTACTCTTCCACTGCATCCATTCTCTATCACTTTTCTTTATAAATAAAAAAATGTTAATGAGAATAGCACATGGAATGATTTCGTCCTCGCTAACTGAACGTGGGCTAGAAGTTTATTGTTATTAAATCACTTGTAAACTTGTAAAGCTATTAAATTATATGATCATAAAATATAATAAAGAGCATAAAAACAAGACTTGACGTTGTTTACGTAAAATTATCACAGTAAGTATCTGAAAATTATGATCACTGTGTTTTCTAATGTGACTAAATGAAATGAAATATATTTATTTGCCAAAAGTATGGTACAGAAGGTGCAGGTGTTAGCGTTTTATATATGAGTGTCTACATACTTAGTCAGCGGATTCACCAACATGCAAATTATTTATTATTTAGGTTTTGATACAAATCTAATATAAGGCAATTATCTCATTTACACAAACCAAAATATGAGATTTATATTCTTATTTCTACAAAATATTCTACATAGCCAAATTATAAACATAAATTATATTTCAAATTGTCAAACTATCGAATTATTAAATACAGTATAATAACAGTAACATACTTTTCCAGTGTTTATTAGGGAGCTTGATTATAATCAAATAAGTATTAATAATAATAGTAAAATAATATGTATAATGTCAATCAATAATTGTATTTAAATCAAATAGTTCTTTAATGTTATAAAATGTTTTGTCTAATAGCCACCGAAAGAGTTTTGTCTTGAACTGCCTGGTTGGAAGTTTTCTAATGTCTCCAGGTATATTATTGAAAATTTTTATGGTCATGGAATAGCAGTTTTTCTGCATTAGGGCCGTTTTACATGGCGGTGGAACCAATTTAGTCGTGTCTCTATTTCTAAGTCTAGGATTTTGTACATATTGTAATGACTCAAATAAATAATAGTGATCCTTAACAAACGAAGCGGCTTGAAAAATATAAAGTCCAGGTAAGGTCAATAAATTTAATTTTTTGAATAGAGGTCTGCAATGTGTTATTGGTCCCATACCGGTAACAGCTCTAATACACTTTTTTTGAACGACAAAAACCCTACCAATATCGGTGGAGTTACCCCATAAAAGTAGACCATATCTTAATACTGAGGTCACATATCCATGGTAGGCCATCAGAGCTGTCTTTTGGCTTGATATTCGTTTCAGAATTAAAGCCATCGCCACACAGCCGAGACGCGTGGGGAACCGATTGCGATCTTTTCTATTGTTCCAAATCAGGCCCGCGGCTTATGCTGGCGGGCTCGCGGGTCATGGTGCGTACAAATACTAACATTAAAAAAATTGCGACCGCTTTTTCGCGCATTCTGGCTCTGTGTCAAGTCGGCTTAATGACCGCGCTCCATGGAATGTCAAATTTTCATAATTTTTTTGTTCCATGTTAGCTTTTGATCATGACCTCACGTAATGTTAGGCGACGATGCGGCCAAAGATGGTAGCAGATTAAATCTAGACGACGGGATAAATCTCTCCATAGCTTCGCCTTATGACAGATTGTTTTGTTTGTTTAATTTGACTAATGAATGTTCTTAATTTGTAAGTGAGAGCGGCTCGACAGTTAGTTTTATTCCAATTGACATACATTGTTGAACTCTGATTAAGACGATTTACCGACACAGCATTAATAAATGATAGTCCGACGATTAGGGTAACCCCACTGTATCATTTTATTTAATAATATGCGAAATTTAAATAATGTTGTATAATATTTTTTGCGTGTCTAGTATATAATAAGCGAAATACATTGTTACTATAATATATAATTTAAGATCACAATAACTGTAAATAAAGATTTTGAATTTCAAAGGCACAACTTTATTTTAACTAGCGTGGTGTCTACCTACATTTCTATAGTCTGTATTAGCACAAATAAAAATAGAAAAAAATCTAATTAAGTAAATTTACATGATAATTATGGTATTTATCATGTAAAAATACAAATGCATAAAAAAACAAGTTTGGCAATTTTACATAATATTTATTTTTATTTTAATGATAAAGTATTTTCGTCATATTTTGAAATGTTAAATACACACGTAAAAAGATAACAATGATAAAAAAAATAATATTAAGAAATAAATAATTAAAAAAACTTCTTTGGAAGTTCGCTGCTATAATTGCTATCAGCCTTTATTGCCCACTGCTGGGCATAGGTCTAAAAGCTGTCACAAAAATGAAGCTAAAAATTTTTGGACTTTAAGTAGGTATGTGAGTGTGTCCAAAAAATTATCATGGTGTGAAGATGTGTAACATACCTACTGATGCGCCATTTTGTTTTTTTTTTTCATAAACGCAGCCGTCTACCAAACCCTATAAATCGATAGCTGTCATCAATACCAACAAAACATATTCCGACACCCATCTTTGTAAAGTATCAGGTTTCGGAGTTATTAAGAGTCAAAGTTGATCACGTGACCTTCATTTTATGTCGGTATGCCAGGCTCCAAACAATCATCTTCCATACGTCACTATTCAAAATGGCGGCTTGGTGTACGACGCTCCGTAAAAAAATTCAAAACCCTTTACCCCTTTTTGACAGATCAGTGGCACGTCCTGTGGGCCAAGCACAGACGTTTCGTAGACTTATCTTGTTGTCAAGTCAAACTGTCATCCCATACATTGTACTTTTCGACTTGACAGCAAGACAAGTCTACGCATTGTCCACGCTAGGCCCACAGAATGACACAGGAATAGTCAGACTTTTAACTCAATACTTTGTGAACATGACATAACGACAAAACTGGTTCTGCTGTTGGTTCAGACGGAGGCATTCCTGCTGCCCCAGCGATATCCAGATGAGTATACCTCACGTTCTTGTCTTCTAAACCTCCCACTTTAATCAGAAACCCTGCTGCTAGCTGATGATTCCTTCCTTTAGCATCTGTATCGTACTGGACCAGATCATCTCCTTTCAGCTTTCCATTGTTGATCGTCAAGTCTTCAGGGCGAATGGTAGAAACTTCTACGCCTTCAGACATCCGCGATGCGCTGAATTGCAGACGACTGGCGTGGTTGGTAGCTTTCGCTGCATGATTGTCCATCGCTGCTGTATAGTTCCCGTAGCAAGCTTTAGCATGACCCGTCAAAGTAGCTAGCGTGTAGATATGAGGGTTCAGCTCCTTCAAGGCGATTTCCGAAGCTTTGAACAGGGCATCAGCCATTGCAAGTCTCCCTTCTGCATCCGTGTTAGTAACTCGCACGGTCTTTCCACTTCTTGATAGAAGCAACTCGTCAGCCACGTAAGAGTTCGATCCTATTGAATTTCTGACAAGACAGAGGACACCAATAACCTTCAAATGAGAAGGTTTGAGTATGGAGCAAGCTTTCAAAAAGCCAGCTACGGCAGCCGCACCGCATTTGTCGCGCATCATTCCAGCCATTTTGCCAGAGATTTTGATATCAGCGCCACCAGTGTCATAAGTTACTCCTTTGCCAACCAGGAGTAGAGTTTCCGTGATTCTCGCCAAATCTGTAGGCTTGTACTCGATTTCTACGACTCTAGGCTTGTGCCGGTCTACGTGCAATGACGCACGAGCTACGGCAGCTAACAAAGGATATTCTCGAGCTATGATTGCATCATCATCTATGACATTAACAGTGATATTGCTGTCTCCATTGAAAGACTCTTTCACGTACTCCACAATCCGACCAGGAGCCATTCTCTCAGGATCTCCACCTCCAATATCTCTGGTGAAAACTCGAGCTCTTTCCAAAGCTATAGCATTTCTCACCACCTTCTCGAACGCTTCCGTCCTCTTCTCTTCAGCATGCAATCCGATTCGCAGAAAATTCTTTGGGTAATCTCTTTCCCTGTGCTGAACCGGGATGTATAACGCTTCGAACGCACCAAGAATAGATACTAGCTGTCCATCAGGGAATGCTACAACGTTCTGAACAACCAGCAAAGGTTTCTTGGCTCCAGCATCTAAAGCCCTTACCATTCCACGATAGGCAGCTTCTTTCAACACTCTAGCATCATGATACGGAGTAATTTTCCCGGTCGGAGCTAGGATAATCCTTCCACCAGACACGTAATCACAATTCCACACTGTAGCCACTTTATGGATATGTTTATCTAATTTAGACACACTTTCTATGAAGCTGCCGATATGTTTGGGTACAGGCACGTTCAACTCTTCCGGATAGAGTAAAAGTATCACCGAATCGTAGTCATTGGACTGTAGGTTAGTCTCAATGAAAATGTTGTCGTAGAGTTTGAACTCTACTAGCTTAGAGGCCATTTTGTACACGTCTGCACAGCTGAGAGGCGTAAATTAACTGAGCCAACGAACAATAGCTATTATCTACGTAATGTAATCGCTCTTTTATCAGCGAGGTATTAATACTCTTTATCATAATAAATACGGTTTTATAGATTGTTGTTGGCGCAGTGGGTATTTATTATCAGTATATTATGTACTAAGTATTGCATTCTTACGCAATGACTTTGGCGAAGGTTTTTAATGAGGTGTCGTTAGGTGTAAAGATGTAGCGATAAACATATTTTTAATTTACAAAACTCGATTTACAGATCAGCGATTTCTGGAATTTATTTTGGAAACTTTTGTGGCTCAAATTCTTAGTTATAATAGCTATTTCTTATAATCTGGTATGCCATGAAGTGTTATTCTATTCACTACTCTATTACAGTCAAAATACAGTACAACAGGGTTGCCAAATGAATTGAAACATTGTACCGACAAACGAAAATTATCGTAACAAATGAAAAAATATCGTACGTGCAACTGCCAGAACTGCACTAAATGCGCAAAACTAGATTCTAAATATTTTAATAGGAATTAAACAAGTGAAATCAAAAAATATTGTAACAGACGCGAGGGCATATTAGGTAGGTATATATATTTTTGGAAGGAAGTTCCTTTATTGCGCGTTGTTTTTTAATAATTTAAACAAACGCAGAACTAACGCTCAAGATTAAGCGAACGCATTGAAGTAAGTGAATGCACCGCATTAAACTGTGATGCAATAGATATGTGTGCTGCATTTCTAGTGTACTCGTATAATACGTGTTCTATGATCCAGGTCAAGGTTTTCAACATAAAATCGTTGATCTACTCCTCAAACCAGTACGCATAAGGTAAAATGTATGTCTTAAGCATAAAGTTATAGACATACAATGTCAACGAGTTAAGAAAAGGTGTTCTATAGGTCACACATTCTTCTGATCTGTGGGTCACACTAATCGTTTCCGTCATAGAGTAGGTAACTTGATCGATCCCAGAAGAACTCAATCTTATTTTATATAGATGAAATATTTTAAAATTTACTTTATTTTATTTACATTGATTAACATTGAAATAAAAACTACTATAAATACGTCGTTGAGGTCGTGTAAAGTCATTTTAAAATTAAATATAAAAATTTACTTGACAAAAAAAAATACCTAAATTAGATAAAATATATATACAGTACATAATTTTAATAATAAAAAAATATAAGATACGATTTTTTTGTTTGTGAATAAACAAAACAGTAACTTTTTTGTTTGTGTTTTTAAAACAATTACAAATAAAAAATACGTGTTCAATATTTTTTAATAATCCAAATGATTGTTAAAAAATATTAGTCAAACTTTGGCAATACTCTTCACTTTTAGTTAATTTTTATATTATTAACCCCCGACGCAAAAACGACGGGGTGTTATAAGTTTGACGTGTCTGTCTGTCACTGTGTGTGTGTGTGTGTCTGTCTGTGGCTGTGGCAACGTAGCTCCCGAACGGATGAATGGATTTTGATTTAGTTTTTTTTGTTTAAAAGTAGAGTTAGTCGAGAGTGATCTTAGCCATGTTTGGTGGAAATCAGTCCAAGATGGCCGCCGTTACAAAATGGCGGATTACTTTTTTTCTCCACGACCCCGTCAATATGGATATCAAATGAAAGGGTTTAACTAGTAGAATACAACGCACTATAACAAATTTAAAATCCAAGATGGCCGCCACCACATAATGGTGATTTACATATTGCGTTGGGGGTTTTTTAAATTTTTAATTTAATTCACTTGTTTAACTTTTTCTCCCAAGGTGCCATAGACTTATTTACCAAAGAGGACACATTACCCATGGAGCTCAGGTTCCTCCAGTACGATGTTAACAGTGTTATGCATTTCGATCAACGGGAGTACAGCCGGAACGGTCATAGGACTATCATTTTTAAGGTATACAATACTCTTTTTTAGACCAAAAGTAAACAAAAAATACTTAAAACGAAACTATGAGCGACATTATCGCTTTATCCATACATACATATCACGCCTGGGCCCGTAGCATGCCATACGGGATCCCGCTGAAATGTCAAAAGTAGAACTGTCGTCCCATACATTGTACTTTTGTGAATGTATGAGATGACAGTTCTACTCTTGAAGTTTTGTCGGGATTCCATGTGGCATGCTAAAGCCGCTGGTTCCCGTTGGGGTAGTCAAAGACTATATATCTCTCCTCTTTTTAACCCCCGACGCAAAAACGACGGGGTGTTATAAGTTTGACGTGTCTGTCTGTCTGTCTGCTGTCTGTCTGTCTGTTGTGTGTGTGTGTGTCTGTCTGTGGCATCGTAGCTCCCGAACGGATGAACGGATTTTGATTTAGTTTTTTTTGTTTAAAAGAAGAGTTAGTCGAGAGTGTGTACAAAATGGCGGATAACTTTTTTCTTCCACGACCCCCTCAATATGGGTATCAAATGAAAGGGCTTGACTAGTAGAATACAACCCACTATAGTAAATTTAAAATCCAAGATGGCCGCCCCTACAAAATGGCGGATTACTTTTTTTCTCCACGACCCCCTCAATATGGGTATTAAATGAAAGGGCTTGACTAGTAGAATACAACCCACTATAGTAAATTTAAAATCCAAGATGGCCGCCACCACAAAATGGTGAATTACATATTGCGTTGGGGGGTTTTTAAATTTTTAATTTAATTCACTTGTTTTTCATTATAAGTATAGCCTTTTTCGATCTCGCGTAATGTTAAGCAGCGATGCGGCAGACTATAATCTAGAAGGTGGGATAAACCCCTCGCTGGTTTTCTTACTTCTATTCATTAAAATAAAGAAGTATAGTTTAACAAAAGTTCTTTCACCTTCATTATTTGGTACGCAATAAAGTATTATTCTATTCTATAATCGTCGATGATCCAAATTAATTCTAGGATCCAAATATCAAACAAAATCGCGACGGACTGACGGCCACTGATCTGAAAAAGATAGAAATTGTCTACGGTACTGAATGTCGAGCGAGAGATCGACAAGAGAAGATAGAACTCTGCCAATCCTACCCTGGAGTGGCTAGGAAGAAACGAGAAGTAGAGCCTTCAGATCTTAGAAGAAAGCGAGAAGTTAACGAAAAAGATCTAGATAATAAGAACGTAAAAGAAGATAATATATCTTCAAATTCTAGGATCAAGCGCGAAATTAACGAAAAAGATCTAGCTAGCAAAAGTTTAAGAGTAAATCCTGAAATAACAGTGCCACCTACTACCGAAGTTCCTTCATTCAAAGATCTAAACGTAGACGAAGAAGTACAACAAATCATTGAAAACGCTTACAAAATCACAACAGCTGCTCTTAGGAACGCTAAAGATAAATACTGCAATGGGAGTCAACCTACAGAAGAGACAAAGTCAAGCAAAGTTGATTCTATGCCCAGTTCAGACGTCTTACGCATTGTAGGAGCAGTCCACGATTACGTACAAAGTACTCTAGATGTAGCTTTGAAGAATTTAACAGAATTCTGTGGAGAATCTGATATGAAACTGTACCAAAGATCCAAATGGTGCAACACCAACTGGGGGACAGATCCTCGATGCCCTTTCTCATATAAATCTACGAAATCTGGTCTGCCAAGATTCTCTACGCAACACAGACCAGCTGTGTACATGTCTACTAAGAATTACGGTGCTAATCATAAAGTTAGACATTATGGAAGATCCGGTAACGATACTGCTGATATAAAAGTTGAAAGTAGAAAGAAAAGGGAAGCAGAGAATGGAACAGCTTTGAATCAGTCTGGATCGAGCAATCAAAAAGAAAATGAAGAAGTTACAAATAAAACTGATGGTCAAGAATTCGTAGAAGGCAAAACGGAATTAAAAGGCAATCAAGACTCAGAGGGCACAAATCATGAAGAGAACCCACCAAGTTCAAAAACTGACAGAAGTTCCATCAAACTGAGGAAGAGGTAAGAATACCTTTTTGAATGGTTTCTTTTAATAAAGCTCATATTATTCTTTAAATTATTCTTTCATTTTTAAGCCTTTATCCTTTAATGGATATCCAATAGTTTTTTTAAAAGAAGAGATTTTGTAGCTATTCATTTTCATCTTCATACCTAGTACAGTTAAATTTAAAACTTGTGATTTTTTTTTCTCATAGACCGTATTGGCTTATTTATAAACCGACTGCTGGCAAACATAATAATAAATTTAAACTTTTGTAGCCGCGTCTCCAGCTCGTGTTTTGGTCTACACAATAAACAAAAACATTTCAACATTAACAAATATCTAGGTGATTTTGTTGAGTGTTGTATTATGTTTTTATTGTACGTGCTTTCCATCGGGTATGGAAAGCAGAAGTATTCTTGATGCAAGAAAAATGTGTAGTTTGACATGTTTTTCATTGATTGTGTAGACAAAAACACGAGCTGGAGACCAGGCTTAATAAATCATGTATGATTGACTATTAAAAGGGGGTTTAGTCCGTGTTTGCGAGAAAGAGCCAGCGATCGGCAGACCTTCGTCATTTTTTTTATAAAGGCTGAAAGTTTCTGTAGATAGCCCCAAGAGATAAGAATGATGCCCAAATATGAAACAAGTTTCATATTTGGTATTTCTGTCTCCCAAGGGAGACAGTAGCTTTAACAGATATCAGGTAATAAAGGTGTATAAAATTGGCTCCCTAATTCGTCATAGTAAAGCTGGTTTTTGTGACTTTAAAAATTAGGCCATCCCATCGGCAAACACTTAGTATTTAGTATAAAGTTCCAATTTCCGACCCCATCGCTAATCAAATCTTGCAGTTAAATTTGGTCCATTTACCAGTTTCCCATTGAGCATAAATTTTGCATACACGTATAAATCGGATGACAATGCAATATTATTATGACATGGTGCTGATCTGATGATGTAGCTGGATATAGCTTAAAAAAGCTTGTTTTTAATAACATTTTTTTATCTTTATTTCACTTGTAAAAGAACTTTATTTTTGTCTGAGGCCTATTTTTCAGTTTATACTACCGACACGACAAGGGACCAAAATCAGAAAAAGAAAACGTTATGAGACCGCCAAAGAAAACAAAGCACTATTCCCAAGAAATTCGAAGACCTGTGAAAGACGAAAGAGTCAGAAAACCGGAGAAGAAAAGAGAAAGAGATATACTGAGAGAAGCTGTTTATGATAGCGATGTATATAGTGGATCCGAGGGAGAAAGCGATATTAAACCTAAAAAACAAAGAGATGGTGAATATGAAAAAGAAAGGGACGAATATGAGAAAGAAAGAGACACTATAACAAAAAGACCAAGAGACGATGACTACGAAACAGAAAGAGACATGAAACCAAAAAGAGATAAATATATGGAATCTAAAAGACCAAGGGAAAGGTAAGCGAATGAGCACATTTCTTACTTCATAGGTAAAAAATTGCTACGAATTTTCAATACAAATCATCATCATAAGACGGCCAAATGAATTTCAACGGTAGACTTCCTTTCCAGGTGGTAGTCGGGTGGGTACCCTCAACAGTGCCAGTTATTCTACCTGAGCAGTGATATGCAAACATTACTGTGCTTCGGTAGGAGGGGACTGTTCACTGTAGGTAGTGAAATTTCTGGGCTGAAGAGTCTTAACATCTCTTAAGATTTTAAGAAATGAGAAGACGAGCAAGACGATTTCACAATGACGTAAAATTCTAGGTGCACACCAACGCTTCTTACTCAAGAGTCATAAGATGTTAAGACTCTTCAGTCTAGTAATTCTACTAGCTACAGTGCCCTCCTAACGAAGCACAGTACCTAATGACAATGTTTGCACATCACTGCTCAGGCGGTAGAATAACTGGCACAGTTGGGGTACCCACCTAGACGACCTCCTGCAAAAGAAGTCTACTGTAAAAAAAATAAAGCAAAAACTGTTTGTTAAAGGGAACAAAGGAAGAAGCCAAAGGAACCCATTTATTCTGACCAGGAAGATGTAGAAGATAGACAACGGCCCATGGACATCATAAACGAATGGAAAGAAGAGACAAGAACTACTAAAGAAAGAAAGCAAAACAAGATATATAGCATCGAGCTTGTAAAAGAAGACGATGAAATTAAGTAAGTGGTTTTTAAAATCCATTTTATAGCCCTTTGACAATGATCCCGTGATGCTGAGAGCATGATGCGTGATGCAGACTAAACCTAGAAGGCGGGATAAATCCATCCCTGGCATCACTGAACATCATGCCGGGACGGTCACAGTGCCCGCTTGGCGATACGGTTTTGTCCAGTGGGTGGTAACTAGCCACGGCCGAAGCCTACCACCAGTATACGAGATGTTTTTTATTCTAATTTTCTTCATTTTAGAGCATTTATAAAAAAATATGAGCTTATTTAAAAAAAAATGAATTTCGTTTACCTAGGTCTGTATTTTCTAAGAATACCTACATTAAAAACTCGCATACAAATCCGTGGTATAGTTTTAAAGATCTTAAGTACCTATATAATCTTTACCGTGATCTAAGCAAGACATCGGAAAACGACTTTGTTTTATAGGTATACTGTGTAGTAGTGTAGTGATGCACAATATACTTATTTTAATTTAAGGATTAATATTAAACAACAATTTTATCAGGAAATCAAACCACCACAGCAGTGAAAAAGACAAATCCAGAGAGGTACCAAAAACAGTAAAACTGTCCAAAGCTAACCTAGAGTTTTACAAGGAACGCATGTGGCCAGAGTTAACAGTTTGGTTTATGATACAGGAAGATACTACATGTAAGTTTACGTTTTAACCCCCGGCCCCCGACGCAAAAACCATGGGGTGTTATAAGTAGTGACTATGTGTGTGTGTCTGTCTGTGGCATCGCTGCTTCCGAACGGATGAACCGATTTTGTTTGAAATGTGAATTAGTAGGCGTTGATTTAGGATATATTATGTATATGTCTGTGGTTCTTAGCTATGATTGATGACCATCGGTCCAAGTTGGCCACAAAAACTACGGGGTGTTATAAGTCAGACATGTCTTTCTGTGTGTTTGTCTGTGGCATCGTAGCTTCCGAACGGATGAACCAATTTTAAATAGTTCGTTTATTTGTATGAACCTCCCCCCCTCTCACCCTTCCTCCTAAAGGAGGGAGTGTTCATAGCTATTGATTTTATGATGACTATCGGTCCAAGATGGCCGCCGCCACAAAATGGCGGATCAGGATCACATAATATTATTCATTAGCCACAACTCCCTCAATATGTAAAGAATAGTAGAATATTATTATGATAAATTTTAAGTCCAGCAAGACACCAAAACCAGTAAACAACAACAACAACACACACAACATTTAAAAACATTAAATAAAATATATTTATTTATAGATGACACAAACGCAATGCGCAGAAGAATAGAAGAGGTAAATGACATTCTAAAGAAGAGAACTTGCGTTAAATTAGTTGAGATAACTCCACGACAAGCGAATAAATATGAAGATTATCTTGTCATAGACAACAGCCCTGATTACGTCACTGGGAGAGTTGGCGGGAAACAGGTAGAGTATTTTTTTTTCTGTTGTTACGAAATCAAATTTGTCGATGTTGTATCACCAATCAACACGTAACTAATTTATTAAGACACGATCTATAAAACCCTTAAATTTACGGAAACGTAATCAACTTCTTTTTTTTTACAATTATAAAATGTTATTATTTTATGACCTACAAATCGCTATCGTTCTGCAACGAATCCGTCTTGTCTTCTTACAGAATCAACTTGCAGCTTTGCCATTACAATTAATTATTATTTTTAGGAAAACATTTGAGCTTGATTTCCTTATATTTGAGCGCAATAAAACTCTTAAATCTTCAAGCCTTGCCTATTACTTTTGCCGCCCAAAATCATAAACAATTTTTTGTTTTTATTTACCTCCACAAAACAACAGTTCATTGACACGTAAACACGCAAGTATGAGCGAGATAGAAATGAAGCTCCGTCCCAAGGCTGCGAGTGCGTGAAGGATGCAAGATACACGTGACTCTGACGTCAAGGGCTGTCTGGGTTGCTAGATTTATAAAATTACCCTATTTCATTGAAAATTGTCTTAGCAACATTGGCATAATATATATGTACCGTTATTAATTGCTTTTTACACTAAATGTGTAGAAATTGAGTATTTGCAAAAAAAAATCCAAGTAATAATGACATAACCTACATAATAATGATATTATGTTTCGAAAAAACTTGAAATAATCGCATTGTTCTCGAAATTTCTGGAAATATATATATTTTTAATGTTTAATCAATAACTTAGCTGAATGGGCTTATATATACGCCGATATTATGTGCACTATATTAAATGGTAAACATAGCAAAATACAGAGAAGTAACGTTAAAAAATAATATTACAATATCCAGTCGTAGCACAGCACCAGACAAAATGTTCATATGGACATTTTAATTTCATTACTAGCAACCCGGTTCCAGAAGCGTCTATTGGCTGCCAGCTCTCATTGGCTGGAACACTCCCGACTTAGAAAATTCTGGACTACCATTGGCCGACGGTATATATATGACCGCGCGCGGGAATATTCAGTATTTGAAACGCGGTACGGTCGAAAAAGCTTAAGTTTTTAGCCACAGATCAGAGTAATCTGTGGTATTTTTTTTTGTTCAATATGGCGGCAATCGGAATCGACTTGGGCACAACTTACACTTGCGTTGCTTTTTGGCGGAACGGTGTTGTTGAAGTGATTGTTAATGAACAAGGAGGACGGAGCACACCTTCTTTTGTCGCTTTTACCGAAAATGAGCGACTGATCGGCGAACCAGCTAGAAACCAAGCTGCCATTAACCCGAAAAACACAATCTTCGGGGTAAAACGACTCATCGGACGACGGTACGACGACGTGGGGCTACAAATGGACCTCCGCCATTGGCCCTTTCAAATAAGGAACGACAACGGTAAGCCAATGATTTTAGTTCACTACAAAGGAGTAGAAAAGAGGTTTGCGCCTGAAGAAATAAGCAGTATGATACTTTTCAGGATGAAAGAGTTAGCTGAAGGATACTTGGGAACTCGAGTCGATTCAGCAGTTATTACTGTACCAGCGTACTTCAACGATGCGCAGCGATTAGCGACGAGAAACGCGGGGACCATTGCTGGTTTGAAAGTGCTAAGAATTACTAATGAGCCTACAGCAGCCGCATTGTCCTACGGTGTTGGCAAAAACATCAAGTGCCACGTCCTCATTTACGATCTAGGCGGTGGCACTTTCGACGCCTCAATTTTGAGCATCAACAAGTCAATTTATGAAGTGAAAGCTACAGCTGGGAATACCAGGTTGGGTGGAGAAGATTTCGACAACAGAATAGTTGCGTATTTTGCTGAAGATTTCCGTAAAAAGTATCATATGGACGTCACAGGAAACCCTCGATCAATGAGAAGGTTGAAAACAGCTGCAGAAAGAGCCAAAAGGTTTCTTACTTCGGCTACTGAAGCGTCTGTCAATGTGGAAACGTTATTCAGTGGAATCGATTACTCTGGAAGGATTTCCAGAGCGTTGTTTGAAGAATTGTGCTCAGATCTGTTCAAGGATACCTTAGGACCTGTCCAGCAGGTCCTAAATGAAGCTAGGCTGATGAAATCGGACATAAATCGAGTGCTACTAGTTGGAGGAAGTACTAGGATACCTAAATTACAAGCTATGCTCCTAGATTTCTTCGGGACTGTACCGTTGATAACTACAGCAAATCCGGAAGAAGCTGTGGCTTGTGGGGCAGCGATACAGGCAGCTGTATTGAGCGGTCAAAAAGACGAAGTCATTCAAGACTTGCTGTTAATAGATGTCGTACCTTTATCACTAGGCGTTGAAACAGCAAGGGGAGTCATGTTCAGAATCATAGAAAGAAATACAGCAATACCTTGCAAAATAACCAAAGTTATCACCACTTTAGATGATAATCAAATCAGCATGACTATAGAAATCTTTGAAGGAGAGAGGAGTTTGACTAAAGACAACAATTTGCTTGGAGTTTTTGATCTAAATGGCATACCACCAGCACCAAGAGGTGTGGCAAAAGTTGATGTAACTTTTGAAATAGATCTGAATGGAATTTTAAGCGTAACAGCAAGAGATCGCGTTACAGGCAATTCTGAGAGTATGATAATCAGAAATGAAAGTAGAATCAAGCAGGGAGACATTGGGAAAATGTTAGTTGAAGCAGAAACTTTTAGAATGGAAGATAATGAGAATAAACGACGTTTGGAAGCTCGCAATCAATTAGAAACTTATATTTATGGAGTCAAACAGGGAGTGAATGATAAAGATAAACATTTAAGTCCTAAAGAGAGAGAATATTTGTTACAACAATGTCAGGAAGCTGTGGATTGGTTGGATGATAACGGAGACAGTCTTCGCGAGGAGTTTGAGAGGAAACTGACAGAGTTAATGCGTTTATGGTCTGGATTGTTGAAGAAAATGTACGGACCGTGTGTACATAAGGCGAAAAGGCAAAGGAGTGAGGAAGATGTGGATTTGGGACAGACTTTGATTGAAGAAATGCCAACAATTTGATGTTTTTTTAAAGAAAACTTTATCTGTGCCAACCTGGACTAATAGTGGACATATTTTGGTAGTTGAAACTACCCATCCTCATACGAAACGAGCTGACGAAGCGAGCTTAAATTCCACCACGGATATGCAGCCTATTCCTCCCAATAATTCTATTTAGCCGTAGATATGAAGGAAACTCAAGAAATTTGACGCTCCCGAAGAAGGTTGTGACTTCATTCCCTTTTTATTTTCGTAGTGTATAATATTATTGAAGATTTTTTTTGGAAATTTGTTAATTCTAAAGGTGCCATTGATTACCTAGGTACCTAATTATTTTTTTGTAACTCTTATTATTCTTAACTGTATTTTAAATATTGCATGTGATATTAAAATAAAATGACTCTCTGGTTGTTTTATTTCGCGAAAAGACCCTTCTTTGTACGATCCACTACAGGCAAATATTCACGTACTCTTAATATTTGGTTTTGTTTGAGAAATTTACAATTTTAGAGCTAGCTTATAAGACAGACACGTATGTACATTTTCATAAAATAATTTTTACCTTATATCCTTGGTCACGGCTTACCAGCGCACTAAGCTGGACATACTATCAGCGTTGGCTCCACACGCTCGTTGTTTAATGTTGGTCTTCGGTAAGTCGTCGATTGCCAACGAATCCCTTCGTTAGTTTAGTGTGTACCCGGCTTTACATTCGCAAGAGTCGCGCACGTTTAATGCTTCATCAATTTTTAAAACGGCGAATGCTCTTGTTTTTCCGCACCTTTATGTTTTGAATTGTTTCTATATTAATAGGGGATCGGACTTTTTTTATTTGTCCATAATTTAGATTATTAAAAAATATTGGACACTTTTTTTTTGTGATTTGAATAAAAAACGTGTGATTTACATCGCACTAAAGTTACATGGAAAGGGTCGATGTGTGTGCTCGAGTCGATACAAAATGCACACACATATGGCGTCACGCGTAATCACTGGAGGATCCAGGATTTGGTTCTGGGGGGGGGGTTGGTTGCCGCCAGGGCAGCGGATGAATGCTTCGGCGTACCCGTTGCCCCGGCATTATGGCGTCCCGCAGGACACCCCCAGGTTTTTTAGTGGGTATCCCCGCCGCTACCATCTTTGGCGGGGGAGTCCCACATACCACCTCGCGCCCCCCGGCGTGGGGTGATGATGCGTAACGCATTTTTCCTGGAAAAAAAAAAAAAAAAAAAAAAAAGGTGCAGACAGGCAAAAATATTATAATTTTTACTACGCAAAGTGTGTGTTTAGCTCGCTCTGAACAGTTAGAAAGTTCAAGTATCCTTAATAATAAGTGCGCGAGCAGCTTGCTGCGAGCGCCGAGAACAAAATTATAATCTTGACCATGAAATATGTGCAAAATTCGTACCTCTACAATGCTTCTGGGGGGGCCTTGGCCCCCCTGGCCCCCCCCTAAATCCGCCTATGCGCGTAATCACCGAAAAAATTATAAGCGCTATATCTCAGCCATTTTTTATTTAATTCCCAAACAAAAAAATACATTGAATATTTTTTTATTGTAAAAATTACGGACTAATTATATTTTAATGTTTTTGACCTTGTCCGATCCCCTATTAAAATAATCTGAAGTTTAATTCCAGAATTTCGGAAGCATAGAGCTGTTCCGCGGTGACCAACACCGCCAACACACAGCCATGATGGTGATGGCGATGCTCGGCTTCTACTTCGAGGTGTCACGTCATGACAGGGATCAGTACATACGTGTTCATATGAGACATGTTAGACCTGGTATGTGGACTCTTCTCACTCTCTGTCTGTAGACTATTTACTAAGACAAACATGTGGATTCTGTACCTAGCCCTTGGCATGTTGAGAGTGGAAGATTGGCCTGGTATGGACATATTATGCGGAGGAATGAAAATCATGTGACCAAAAAGTCCATGAATATGGCGATAGGTGGAAATCCGGGAAGGGGGCGTCCTAAAAAGATTTGGATGAACTTTGTGAAAGAGGATATGCGTGCTAGGGGAGTGGATGAAAATATGACGGATGATAGAGCAGAATGGAGGAGAAAAACGTGTTGTGCCGACCCTACCTAGTGTGTGATAAGGGCAGGAAGATGATGATGATGAGGTATGTTAGACCTGTTATGTGGACTCTTCTCACACTCTCTGCTTGCAGACTATACTAAGACAAACATGTAGATTCTGTACCTAACCCTTTTAGCGGCCCTTTGGGAAGAGTGGATTCTTAAGTCTTACTTTCTATTGTCACCCTTTTTTTTTGACCCAGAAAAAATACTTAAAAAAATAAGAAGCGTTAATGCAGTGCACCTAGAGGCGCACTGCATTAACGCTTCTTATTTCATCCATAGACAAACTCCACCATTTCGAGCTGATCCGTTCAGACGCCACCCTCCCCGTTCCGTACGACTATGCGAGCGCTACGCACCCCGCGTGGCAGTTTTGGAGACAACTGGGTCACACTGGGATATCTACCGTCGCTACTTTTAAAGAGAACGTGAGTATTTCGACCGTAGAATGAAGTGAAAGGATGGAAGAGATCCCTTTTAGCGATGAGACCAACAATTGTTACACTTAAGTCATAAAATTCTGTTTTAGCTTTAAGTTTTCTGTGATATGAGCGAAATGAGCAAACGCTGATCGGCCTTTCATTTGGTCTCTTTGGTCTCTCACCGAGCTACTTTGATGCGTTATATCTGTTTATTATTTATTACATCCTGTGTGAACATAAGAGATGCATAATATACAAATAGTTGATCACTGATTGTTCAGTTCAAACTATCGGCGAGGATTCGCTTCACTAGCATGTCTTAGCGAAAAAAGCTATGAAAGATAACACTCGCTCAGTAAATACTCGCTCCTAATCAGAACTGAGGGGCTATTGGCTAATTCTCACCCACTGCGATTGATGGCAACTTTAATGTACATTGCTGCTTTTGTTACGTTAGGTACTCATATCAATGAGGAGGTAAGCACGTAATGTACGCAATTTTGTCTTTGGATTCTACTGTTTACATGTCGTTTTGACGCCGAGCGTGCAACCAGCGGTCATTTCTCTACAGTGCGAGTAATCGCTCGTCTCACTCCCTTAAAGCCGAGCTACACATATCGTAACTAAGCACTCTCCGCTCACCAACTCGTTTCTACATTATAGCTCTATTCTTTACTCGCTCATCGTTGCCGGTGGGGCAACTGCCTTACCAATAGAAATCCACCCACGTGCCAAAATATTCTTGTCTCAAAAATATCCATCATTCCGTTTTTTTTTATGTAATAGTTGACAAACAAGCAGACGGCCCACCTGATGGTGAGTGGCTACCATCGCCTATGGATACCTGCAATACCAGGGGTACCGCTAGTACGTTGCCTACCTTTCAAGACTCTATTCACTTGCCTTTTGAAGAGTCCCATGTTAAAGCTCATCGGAAATACCGCAGGCGGAAGCTCATTCCACATTTTGCAGGTGTACGAGAATGCCAAGCATCAATTATAATGTGTGAATGGGCTTTCTATATTTTCAGGACCCAGACGGCAGTGTTATGAAATCTCTCGGGCAGAACGAAGAGTTACTTTCAGAAACGGACATTTTGAAAATAAACAGCGTTTATGGTGTGAAATGTTTCAAGAAACGATCTAAATCGCTGAGAATGGCAAATGGGACCTTCGCTTAGCTTGATTGAATATAAAAAACTTGGAGAAAAAAATGTATTTCTTTTTAAAATTATTGTTTTACGTAGGGAGGTGATTCATGTTTCAATGAGAGTCCCTATAAAATTAATATAACATTAATATAACTATAAAATTTCAACCAATTTTATTAAAAAAAAACCTTGTATATACCTCTAGTCCTTTTCACAAAAGAGGTCCCGCGGAATTTAGCGGAACTAAATTTAATTTTATCGATTATTACTGGATTTCATGTCCTAAATAATTTTTATTTGTTAGATAAAATGAATACCTATTAAATTAAGAAATTAAATATGAGAAATAATGAGAAGTTAAAATATAACATTTTATCATTTTACATTTTTTTTTTATCTATAACAGATATTTTAACTTTTAAAATGTGTGATAGTGGCGCCCCGCAAAAAGGACTCCTTTCGTGAAAGGCACTTTATGTAACGAAATCAATATGACATATTTTTTTTATATTTGACACCTTTTAGTTAAGCCACAGCAGCGTAATCACACTAATATCATAAATGTGAAATTATGTGAGTTCGTATGTTTGTTATTTCTTCACGCCTAAACGGGTGGACCGATTGAGCTGAAATTTGGTAAAGAGATAGTAGACCCTGAAATAAAAAAGCGGGAAATCCACTGGGCGCACGGCGCAGCAAGTCGTAAATAAAAAGTTAAAAATAGACAATTTTAGTTAATTTGTTTATTTTATCAACCAACTTCTACAATCTCGTCGGTAGCTTTGTGCAAGCTGATTTCGCTCTTGCTAACAATATCATACACGTTGAAATCTTCAGGATGCACCAGTTTTCTCATCACACATTTGTCAGAGTATATCATGACGCTAACCGCTGAAAAATAAATATTCATGTGTATTTAGCACTTTTATGTTACCTAGGAAAAATACGTTACGCATCGTCACCCCACGCCGGGGGGCGCGGGGCGGTATGTGGGACTCCCCCGCCAAAGATAGACGCGGCGGGGATACCCACTAAAAAACCTGCGGGTGTTCCTGCGGGACGCCATAATGCCGGGGCAGCGGGTACGCCGAAGCACTCATCCGCGAATGTATTTAGCACCTTAAGCTAAGTGCCAAAGGCTTATAGGCTTGTGGCTAACGACTGTCATATTTGTAGATTCTATACATTTTTTGAGCACTAGCTTGGCCAATTATTGTTTTGTCGCTGCCAAATTGCAACTAAATTAAAAAAAAACTTAAGGGGGTTATATTTTGTTACGAAATCGGATGCAACATTATTTGTTTGATATGCTGCGTCTTTTAGTAACTCCCTCTTAAAATACAAAATAAATTATGTTATAACTAAAAGTAGCGTCATCTCGGCGACTCACGAGCAACGAGTCGCTTTCAAAAATGAATTCACCACAGTTTAGTTCAAACATTATTATAATGTGTTGGTCTTCGTCAACTCGTCCACATAGCGCCAACGATAGCCAACGAATACCTTCGTTGGACTTCGTTTAGTGTATACCCAGCTTTATGCGTTTAAATTCTTACCAGGATGTTCAACAACAGCTTTGCTCAATCTCTCGATTTTGTGCTCTTCTTTCAAATGGAAAAACACTTTTTTGATTATGGCCACTACTAATGCAATCAAGAAAATACTTAGGCCGAATAATATTGTGTACAATGCCATCAAACGCTTTGTAATACATGTTTATATTATTTCATGGAGGAATTTTAATATATAACATTAAAAATATCGTAAAATTAGCACAATGATGATTTTTGATTTTGTCAAAATGGCCGACCTGTGACATTACTTAAGTATGCAAAACTCCTTGCTCCAAATTTAAATTCATTCATCTTAAAATGGACAATGGCGTTAGTGCCTATGTGCTAGCACATTTTAACAGCTTCTCCGTATGGTAGGTTATTAGTTCCAAATTTTACCACGTTCATAAATATCGTAGACAGATAGTAAACTTTTTTATAGAAAAACCTTAGACCGGAACCATAGACTAGAAGTTTAAAGTTATCTTTTTAAAAATAGCGGGAATGAATTTCGCATTTTTTGCATAATATTATTATGTAAATAACATTTAAAATTATTATCATTTAATTGTGGAGGTGTGTAGATATTAGCATGAATTTCATTTAATTAATATTCAGCTGAGTGGTAACAATACTTTACGGTAATTTAATAAGTGAAAAAATACATTATGAGTTACGAAGAGTACGGTAAGTTTTTCTTTTGTTTTAATTATTTTGAATATTTCGCACGTTTTATACATTTTAGGAGTTTTATAGAACAATTTAGGCGCACTTTCTTTATAACAATCACCTTTTCTCATTATCCCCCCCCCCCCCCCCCCCCAAGAGATTATATTTTTGCTCAACGCTCGCAGCAAGTTCGGAGCGAGCAAAACACACACTTTTCGTAGTAAAATTATAACATTTGTGCCCGTGTGGGGTCTGGGCAAAAATATTATAATTATATACCCCCCAGAACAAAATCCTGAATCCGCCCTTGCTTGCTTCACAGACCATCGTGTCGAGACGATGGGCAATTGATGTGGAGACGAATTGGAATATACCGCCTAAATACGGTCATAATAGCGACATAAATCCAATTATTTTATTTCATTAAATAGTTATCGCTATCTAATCGATTAACACGAAAAAAAAAATACATTTTCAGCACGACACATAGCACAAAAGTTCCGTTTAGCTATCTCACTCGCTGTCATCAAAACGAAACCTCCGAACGCAAGTTTGGATGACCACATACAACTATTGCGAGACAAATTCAACAATTCACACAATTCTAGCATCAGTGTAGACAGTAACGACTTTAATTTCGATGTAACCGACACTTTTGACGAAAACAATGATAATATATGCAAAGAAATAAATAAAATAACAAATGTTGATGAAGGTGATGATCAAGCGAAAAATGATAAATCGGATAAAATTAATCATCTGAATGAAAATGTTCTCAATCAACATGAAATAAATGATGATTATACTGAATTAAATGATTATAATATTGATGAAATTGATCACAATGATGTAGAAATGATTGATACACAAGATCTGAATAACAGTTTTAATATTTTGGAAAATGTCGATGTTAATTTGTATGAGAACAGCAATTTGGATGATGTGCTGGGTATATTGAGAGGAGTTCATGATAATATACAGATTTTGGAGGTGAGTTGAAATTACTTTTTAAATCTAAATATATAAAAGGTAAGAGTGACTGATCTATTAACGCACAGCCCAAACCGCTCAATGGATTGGGTTGAAATTTGGAATACACTTAGCGTTCATGACGTAAATCTTCGCTAAGAAAGGATATTGCCACGCGGTCAAAGCCGCGAGCACAAGCTATTTACCTATATAAACAATAGCTGATAGGTGTACACAGAGCGGTTTTGCCACTAAAAGATAACCTATGTGTAATTCCAAGGTCTAAGTTATAACATTTCATTTTAATATAAATTTCAGCTCTATCAGTTTAGCCGTTAAGAGGTATCAAAGAGATTTAAAAGAGAGTTTTGATATCTTTAAACATGTTTTATTTTGATTTGAACTGAAGTTCTTACCAGCGAAATGGTAAGAATCATGACGAAATTAATGATTCTTACCATCAGGCACATATATTTCTCGTAATTAACATAACAAAATGTATTTATTTTCAGCAAGTAACATCACAATCCATAACCCTTCAAAAAGAAAACCCACCACAAAAAGTATCAACTGAAAACAATTTTCAAACCAATTTTGACAGTACATGTGACAACATAAATATTGTTAATACCAAAAACTGTAATGTTGTAGAACACAACTACTGTACTAATACTAACAAAGACTCTTGTAACATAGATTTAAATGTTAAAGAAAAAGAAACCAACGTAATTGCAACAAATACAAACACTGACAATAAAAAACATCAAAGAAAAACAACTGAATTCAACGAATTTGTAACAAATATAGACACAGATAATGAAGAACTAAGAAAAACAGCAGAATATAACTTGCAACAACGAACAAATGAACTAAAGAAAGAGAGATTTATTGGCAACAAAGAAATACTTGACTTAAGAGACAATATTAAAGAGAGACAGCTAAAAAAAGGTTTTGAGAAAAAAATAGAAACCTATAATATTCAAAGACCAACTGAATTTGATCTACAACGAACTTACGAACAAAAGAAATACAATATGATTGAAAAAGTTAACAAACAAAACTTGTTAGAAATGAATGTTAAAGAAAAGCAGTTGAAAATAGATTGTAGGAACAAAATTGAAAATGAAAATATACAACAAAGAAATACAACTGAACTAATTGACTTAGAACAAACGAAATTGACTCAAATAAAAGAACATAGAGAAAAAATTGATTTACAAGCAAATATTAAAGAAAAAGTCAAAATTGACTGTAAAAATAAAATTGAAAGTTATATGCAAGAAAATAACACTCAAGAACAAACATATATGTCTACAGATGGTCAAGATTTTAATAATTTCACATATAATACACATTACAGTGCCACAGAAAATAATATTATTAATATAGAAGATAAATATATTTACGGACTAAGGAAAGACAATAATTTAAAAGTAAATACGACAAAATTAAATACAACTGAAAAAAATGATCTGAAATCTAAACAAAATGAACAAAGAATTGGAAATACAACAAATATTGATTTAACTATTCAAGATACCATATTAGTAGAAAATACTAAACAAAAAGAAATAACGCAAGAGAGTATGAATATTTCTAATAAAGATAATAATTTCTGTCAAAATTCTCAGATTATTGATTTAAATTCACTACAAAATGCTGCCAATTTTGAAGAAAATACAAAAGTAATAGGAAGAAAACGAGAAAAAATTAATAATTTCGATGATGATTTAAATTTTTGTGATTCACATATATTAAAGAATTTAAATAACAATAATATTAAAGAACAAGGCGTAGAAGAAAGATATTCGCAAGATATTTTCGAGAATTCGTTAAATCGAAATGAATATATTTTCAAAAATGGAAAACCAGTATTGGATGATTCCCTTTTTTCAAATTACCAAGAAGCAGACGACTCGCTATTCTCACAAAGCTGTACCGATTTTGAGATAGCTCAAAAAACTGTAGATAACATGAGATGTACAGATTTCGGCAAAACAATAAATAATACTTTTATAGAAAACAAAGAAAGTAATTCACGAAAAAGCTGTACCGATTTTGATAAAACTCAAGATATATCGACCAATTTTGAAAATGCAAAAACTTATAGTAATATAGAAAAAGGAATATCAAATTTTGATAATATTGAAACTCAACTAACAGACAAAAATTTCACAACATTACTAAAAACGAATAACCTTAATGATTCTTTAGATAACAATAAAAGCTGTACCAATTTTGGTAAAACGCACACTGAATACGAAGATATGGATTTCGAATGGACAGATTCACAAAAAGAGTGTATTTCTTTCAAAATCTTGGAAGAAATGAATAAAATTAAATCGTATTTGAGCAGAAGAAATTTCGACAAATATTCCGATTCTGGATACACAAGTAATTCGCAATCAAAACATTCTTTGAAATGTGAGTTTACTTTATCCTTATATTTAAAATTAACAAGAGAACTTTAAAAATAAAACTTTCTAAAAACAAGCTTTTATTATTATTACCATCTGCACCAAAGTACTCGTCAAGACGAATCAAATGAGCCCAAACTCGATGGGGTTGCGTCGTTTAATTACGGAGTTCCTATGTCCTTCCAGCTCCATCATCAGATCAGCTCGATGTCAAATTAATATTGCATTGTCATCCGATTTAAATCAAAATTTCAGCTCAATCGGAAACCATGAAATGGATCAAAACTTACAAGATTTGATCACAGACAGACAGACAACGGGACAGATGAAAGTAAATAAAAGCTTCTAATTTTTTTTTATCTAAAGCTTTACGAAAAAACCAGTATTTATATGTTACAGTATCTCAATCACCATCTTGGTTGAATCAATCTGCGCACAGTTTATTAAACTACATTACAGAAAGTCCATTGCTTGAAAACGTTGAAGAAATTACGAATGAGATATCCTTGGTAAGTCACATTAATATAAACTTTTAAAGTATAATATAAACTATATTTTATTTTTATAGTTTGTGATATAAAAGTTTTATTAAATAAAACCTTTTATTTATAGGTTTAAGGAGACCCTTAAACCTATAAATTTAATAGTTTACCGTGGGTAGACTTCCTTTGCAGGAGGTCGTCTAGGTGGGTACCCCAACAGTGCCAGTTATTCTACCGCCTGAGCAGTGATGTGCAATCATTACAGTGCACAGGGCATTGTAGCTATTATTGGAAACTTTTTTATTAGTAATACTTAATAATTATAAATGGGACAAATGTTTGTGTGACCTACAGATATTTGTTTCTGGTCTGGGTGGTTCAATATCTATTATAAGTATGTATTTACAAAAGAAAAGTATATAAGTATTATATCCGTTATCCTAACCACCATAACACAAGCATTAAGTTGCTTAGCTTGGGGTTAGGTGGCTGTGTGAAATGTCTTGAAATATTTATTTAAATATAGGATCAACTTGTAAATACTAAATAACATATTTTAGGTATTAGGTGACCTAATAGATAGACTTCACGATGAAGAAAATTACCCATCTTTCTTGGAAGTGTTGCTAGATTCTGTAAAAATATTGCTGAAAAACATTTATGAGGGCAACACTGAAGAATATGTGGTAAGAAATATTTTATTTTACTTTATTTTTGGTTTATTTTGTAATCATTGTATATATTTTATTCAACAACATATTATTGTATATCTTTTTTTCCAACAGTGCCAGTTATTCTACCGCCTGAGCAGTGATGTGCAAATATTACTGTGCTTCGGTAGGAGGGCACTGTAGCTAGTGAAATTACTGGGCTAAAGAGTCTTAACATCTTATGACTCTCAAGTAAGAAGCGTTGGCGCAGTGCACTGGGTAGCACTGTACTGATTATGGGCAGCGTTATCTCTTACCATCAGGAGAGCGTCTTGCTCGTATTCTTACTTCGTTGTATAAATATTTTTTATTGGTAGGACACGACGCTACCTGTCAAGACTAATTAACTCTTGTCTTGCGTCAAGAGTAGTCTGACGTTTAGCAAGAAGCTACTCTTGCTCCCATTGTCATTGCAATGAGAATTGCATCTTTTCCCAATGTCTTGGTGAATTGCGCTCAAAAAGTTTTAAATTTAAATATCTTATGCATGCATCTTCTAAATACGAGTATATATAACAAAAGAGTGACTGATTGACTGACTGATCTATCAACGCACAGCCTAAACCGCTGGACGGATTAGATTGAAATTTGGAACATAGAGTTTTATGACGTAGACCTCTGCTAAGAAAGGATTTTGCCATGCGAGCAAAGCCGCGAGCATAAGCTAGTTATACATAAATACCTTCCTCTTGAATCACTCTATCTATGATAAAAATCGCATCAAAATCCGTTGCGTAGTTTTAAAGATATAAGCATACATAGGTGACTTTGCTTTATACATGTTACATGATGATTATTATTTTTCAGCTGTTAAAAAAAGAAGAATACATCCAACGATTATTACTTCTAAACAAATCAAAACACATACAAAAATTCACAATAGAAAAAATAACATCAATTCTCGTAGATCTACACAAAGATTTGACCAACAAAGAAATCAATTTCGAAATTGAAAACACAGACAAAGTCGAGAATATTTGCTACATTTTCCATATACTGCAAATTTTATTGCAAAAATACCAAAAAAATAATGAAAATTTGAGTCAAATCACACAAAGCACTCAAGAGGATGAAAATTTTTTGAAAAAGAGCTGCATTTCTGATTTTTGGCGGAAAAAATGGAATCCTACCATCAAAAATGAGTCAAACGTAATTTTGGAAACGAAATGTCCGATTTCAAAGTGTGGAGATATTTTGAATAAAATTATTGTGAATTGTATGGAAGGATATAGCTTGATATCCTATTTTGCATTGAAATGTTTTAATATTTTGCAAAAATAATAAAAAACGACTTTGAGAAATTATTTTTAACTTACTTGAAAATTATTCTTATTGTAGTTACCTATATATATTATAATGCATCAAAATAAAATAATAATTCAGTTTCTGTTTAATTTTTATTAGATACCATTTTTTGTCGTTTTCAGTCTAGCCACACTTAAAGCCTGATGCTGCGGCAGTGGCTGGCGATGCGCCAGAACCGACTTATTCTTATAACAGAGTTTCAATTCATTATTCAGAATTACAAAATCCATTTTTTATGCGAATTAGTAAGAAGACGAGCCAGACGCTCTCCTGGTGGTAAGAGATAACGCTGCCCATAATAGGTATGTGGACAGAAAAATTTTTTTTTGTCCATAATGTAGATTTAAAAAAAATATTGGACACGTATTTTTATTCTTGTAAATTTAATGAAAAATGAGTAAGTTACAGCGCCTTAAAGTTGCGGAGAAGGGGGTAATGACGTCACGCCTCAGTACGATTTGTACTGAGGTGTGACGTAGTGTTTCTCCCCCCATAATTTTAGATTCCTTATATCTCAGTCAAATTCAATGATATTGACAAACAAAAAAATACGTATCGAATATTTTTTTATTATTTTAATTACGGACTAATAACATTTAAAAAATGTTAGCCTTGTCATCACGCCTATTATAATTGTTCATAAAACAATTCTTCTATTTTGTCCTTCTCGCAAACGTTTTTCAAATGCCTCTTCAGTATGCTGGAACTCTGAAAAAAAAAAAAAAACAAATTTTGAAACACAAAACATTGATGAAATACTTATTATTATTTTGACGACCTCTGTGGCACGGTGGGCTAATACCCGCAACGCAGAAGGTTGCGGGTTCGATTCCCGCATAAGACAAATGTTTGTGTGATCCACAGATATTTGTTTCTGGTCTGGGTGGTTTTCAATATCTATTATAAGTATGTATTTACAAAAGAAAAGTATACAAGTATTATGTCCGTTATCCTAACCACCATAACACAAGCATTAAGTTGCTTAGCTTGGGGTTAGGTGGCTCTGTGTGAAATGTCCTGAAACATTTAATATTCTTTCGAAGTTTTTCGAAATAGAATTGCTTAACTAATTTGAACTAAGTTGCCTAATATGCCTAAATTCACTTTCTAAGCTTCCTCTATTTCAAGTAAGTAGGTATATACAGAGGTGCACCTGTTTTTGTTTGAATATTAAAATATTTAAACTGTATTGTTTAACTAGCTGCGCCCAGCGGTTTTACCCGCAGTACTTATGTAGCCTATGTGTAATTCCAGGGTCTAAGCTATCTCTATACAAGATTTCAGCTCAATCAGTCCACCCGTTTAGGCGTGAAAGAGTAACAAACATCTTGACATCCATTCTTACAAACTTTATAATATTACTAAGATTTACCTTGAAATTTTCACCGCAAGCATGACAAAGCGTTGTAGGTTTTCGACTTTTGCCTTTATGGTTTCTCAAATGACGGATCAATGCCTGGAAATATACAAAAAATAATTAATTTTCAAGGGTGGAAAGTTCTTGTTACTTGTTACTACCTATTGCAAGGGCGGATCCAGGATTTGGTCCTGGGGGGGGGGGGGGGTGGGGGGTTTGGGGGCTAAGGTGCAGACGGGCAAAAATATTATAATTTTTACTACGAAAAGTGTGTTTAGAACACACACACACACTCTGAACAGTTAGAAAGTTCAAATATCCTTAATAATAAGTGCCGAGAAAAACAAATCTTGACCATGAAATATCTGCAAAATTCGTAACACTACAATGCTTTTGGGGGGCTTGGCTTTGGTGGAAATCGGTTCAAGATGGCCGCCGCTACAAAATGGCGGATATTTTTTTCTTCTACAACCCCCTCAATATGGGTATCAAATGAAAGGTTTTAACTAGTAGAATACAACACACAATATGATAAATTTAAAATCCAAGATGGCCGCCACCACAAAATGGTGAATTACATATTGCGTTGGGGGTTTTTTATATTTTTAATTTAATTCAGTTGTAACTACATGTATTTACTCACCTTTCTAGTAGAGTATTTAGCTGGGCATATATCACAAGATAAATGATTAGTCCGCGCATGTATGGCATCTGTGTGGGATTGGAGTGCTTTCACTGATGGGCAAACTCGTGGGCATAGTGGGCATTTGTAGCTGAAAACATACATACACATCTTACTAATATTCTAAACATGAAAGTTTGTAAAAAAAGGATGTCTGGATGTGTGTTTGTTACTCTTTCACGGCCAAACGGGTGGACCGATTGAGCTGAAATTTTGTATACAGATAGCTTAAAACCGGTGGTCGCAGCTGGTACATATTATAATCACACCTGGTTCCCGTTATAGTAGGCAATTATTTCGCGGATGAGTGCTTCGGTGTACCCGTTGCCCCGGCATTATGGCATCCCGCAGGAACATCCGCAGGATTTTGAGTGGGTATCCCCGCCGCGCCCATCTTTAGCGGGGGAAACCCGCGCCCCCAGCGTGGGGTGATGGTGCGTAAAATTTAAATAAAGCTCCTCCTCCTCTCCTTGCCTTAATATCTTGCAACCACCGTCGTCCTTATTTTATTTTCCTTCCCTGTTTGGTTGTCTGGAAGAGATCGCTTTTAGCGATAAGACCGCCAATTGTTACACTTTATATTATAAATTGATTTAGTTCTAAGTTTTTCTATTTAACTGTGGTGTCACAATAAAGTATTTTCTATTCTATTCCATTTTAAAGCTACTTACACATTATCTTTATGTGCCAAAGAGTTTCTCAAATGTGCCAGCAAACTCTTCCTAGTCGTATACCCAATTTTACAAGAAGTACAATAATGCAGTTCTTGATCTGACATATTATGCTTCTTTTTATGCTGATTCAGTGTGTAAGGACTGCTAAATGTTGCTGTGCATTGGTCGCATGAGAATTTTCTGTTAATGTGGGTACTGTAAAAAAAGAAATAGAATACATACATACATATACTACGCTCCCAAACAAAAATTACCGACGATGCCAAAAAAAGCCGCTCTACTATGGGATTGGGCTGGGCATATCTGTCGGATGCCAGACGAGTGTTGGCCTAAATTAACCACCAACCAACTCCTACCAAACACAACACGGCGTCGCGGCAGACCCAGAAAAAAAGTGTGTGCGTGTAACCTTTACGCGCGATTGAAGTAAAACTTCTTTGGCGTTGACGACATATATCACTGAAATGATTAAATATTAACTTAAATAAATAAATATTATATTATAATTTAATTATATTTATTATTCATGTGCTTTACAAAGATTATTTAAATGTTATATTAATATTATTCATTCGAAACAGGTAATTGAATGTCATCATAATTTCTTACGTACGAAATTATAGGTTTGTGGTAACTATAATGTGAAACATAAATTTTACTCTCTAAATTTGCTACTTTTCTTGAAAATACAGCATCTATCGTTGTACCGAAACGCGTTGTTGAATGAAGTCGAGAAGTATTCATAGATAAATCAAATTTTTCTTCTAAAAAATAAATTAACGGCATTTGCCACTAGCTGGCGTATAAGTCAAGAAGCGTGTAGTATATTACATATACTTACAACCAATCAGAATTATTATTTTTAAATGGCGGAAACTACACAGACTATAGTAAGCGTTACTTCCGTCAGAAAAAAAAATCTGAGTTACTCCCTAGTCGCGCCTAGAGAAGTTTTCAACCAATCAGAATTATTATTTTTAAATGGCGGAAACTACACAGACTATAGTAAGCGTTACTTCCGTCAGAAAAAAAATCTGAGTTACTCCCTAGTCGCGCCTAAAGAAGTTTTACTTCAAAAGATGGCGAGACGACCTTGACAAACACCTGAAGGAATGGTCAACAATAGTTCAAGATAGAAGAAAGTGGAGAGGGGAGGGAGGCCTTTGAACTGCATTGGGACACGACGGGCTCTTAATAATCTCACAATTATATTAACTCGTCGGCTATGTAATGCCGGCCTTTATGGGGGCCCGTTTAGTAAATGGCGAGTCATCACCTGCCTATATATGCCTATGCCTATATAATTGGTGTTCATCAGCTGAGGATTTATGGGTAACGTTGACACTTCACAATAAAAGACGTAAATTAAAGTATAAATTACATGTAGGTATTGTTTATATTTGTGACCAAAAATTGGGTAATTCGTTGCGCTTTCAATTAGAAAACTTTTCAGAGACATTATCGGATATTGTCCTAAAAAACCCGTTAGACAAATTTCTAGTTGTAGGTGATTTTAATATGCCTAACCTGACGTGGAATCTTTCTAGTGATAGTTGTTTTTATGTGCCTGATAACTTGCAGGGAACATCGCAATATAATTTCTTTGACAATATAAATTTATGTAATCTGTCACAATTTAATTTTTTATTAAACAATAATAATCGAATTTTAGATTTGATATTCTCTAATGACATTGTACGTGTATCCCGGTGTAGTGGTCCTTTAGTGCACGAAGACTCGCACCACCCGGCACTATGTGTTAGTGCTGACTTTATGCAGTTTCATTCATTTAAACCTCGACCATTCACTAAGTATTTATATAATAGTGGTGATTATGTATCGATTTGTGATAACTTAGATAAAATAGATTGGCCTAAAGAGTTAAGTGTTGAGTCATTTGATGATGCAGTCTCGTTTTTCTATAACACTCTAAATGACCTTCGGAATATTTATATATCGACTAAAATTGTTACACCCTGCGATAAATACCCACCCTGGTATAAGTCCCCTCTTATTAAAACACTTAAAGAAAAATCAAAATTTCATAAAAAGTTTAAAAAATATAACAATATCTCGGATCTAAATTCATTCACAATATTAAGAGAACGCGCTAAAGAAACTGAGAACACTATGTTCAACCATTACATTAAAAATATTGAGAATAACATATCTAAAAATCCTAAGGCGTTTTGGTCTTACGTAAAAAGCAAAAACCGTAGCAGTAACTACCCGGCTGTTTTAAGACTTGGTCAACGTTCATCCGAATCCGGGGACGATATCTGCAATATGTTTAGTGATTTTTTTCAATCAACTTTCCTTAGCAACAGTAACTCCGCCCCTGTTCTAACAAATATTGACCCAGTTTTTGTACCAGATTGCTCTTCAGATATAGGTAATATTGAGGTGGAGGAATCTGACGTTCTTAGGTTGTTAAAATCCCTTGACTTGACAAAGTCAGCCGGGCCTGACAATATTCCAGCCATATTTATAGTTAGGTGTGCTAAAAGCATTTGCACCCCTCTTACTCTTCTATACCAGAGATCATTTAGGGAGGCAAAGGTTCCGGCAATTTGGAAGTCTGCATTCATTACTCCAATACATAAGAAAGGGCCTAAGGACCTCGTAGATAATTATCGGCCAATATCTAAATTATGTTTATTTGCTAAAATTTTAGAGAAAGTGGTTTATAAGCAATTATATGCAACCATTAAACATATGCTTAATCCAGTTCAGCACGGATTTTTGAAAGGCCGTTCTACGTGCTCTAATTTATTGTTATGTAGTGATTTTTTGTCGGAACATATGTCTCGGCCTTCTCAAGTCGATATTATATATACTGACTATTCCAAAGCTTTTGACAGGATAGATCACACGATCCTACTAAGAAAATTAGAATTTGTAGGAATACGGGGTAACCTGTATCGGTGGTTTTCATCCTATGTTAATAATAGATGTCAGACTGTAGTGCTCGGTGGGTACTCATCTAAGACCATGCAAGTCCCTTCAGGTATCCCTCAGGGGTCATTATTGGGCCCATTGCTATTTTCGATTTTTGTAAATGATATTTCGACATGCTTTCAAAATTCTAAAATACTGTTATATGCTGACGACATGAAAATCTTGGGTCCCGTTACGTCTGATGCGGATGGCATGATGATCCAAGATGATCTCGCTCGTTTCGAAATATATTGCTTAAAAAATAAATTAGATTTAAACGTTGGTAAGTGTTACGTCTGTTCTTTTACAAGAAAGCCTAATCCCATAATATTTAATTACCAAATAAAAAATATATTTTTGGAAAGAGTCAGCTCTATTAGAGATCTTGGAGTAACCTTCGATTCGAAATTAATCTTTGATAAACACATTGATAATATTGTAAAGAAAGCGTCGAAAGCACTCGGCTTTATTTTAAGAATATCGGCTGACTTTTGTAATATCAAAACAATAAAAATATTATATTGCTCCTTCGTCCGTAGTCATTTGGAGTACGCCTCACAGGTATGGAACCCTAACTATAACATATATATCACTCGTCTCGAACGTATACAAAAACGCTTCCTTAAATTTTTACAATTTAAATCTAAAACGTTTCTTGACAACTACGAAAAAAGATGTCAGAAATTTCATATTCTTCCTCTAGCTCATAGAAGGCGCATAGCAGACCTTGCATATCTTCTAGCGATCGCAAACGGTTCAGTAGACTGCTCTGAGCTTTTAGAACGCATATACTTACGTGCTCCGTCTGTGCCTGTAAGGAAACCGGCACTGCTGCGCATCCCGCCGGTAAATAGTACATATAGACAGAACACGTTTCTTATCAGAGCGAGTAGGTGTTTTAACGAATTGGCTCATGACTGTGATATCGATCTTTTTAATTCAACGATCACGCAACTAAAAAAAATACTTAGTAATAAGTTCTTTGATAATAAGTAGTAATAGTTTTTAGTTAGTACCTACCTAACATAAGCGCATAATATAATAATATCTATGTTATATAAAGTATAATTTGCTTAAATGTCTATTTTATATACGGAATCTTTTGTTATTTATCATTTCTATCACATAATATTTTTTATTGTATACTTATAAATATCTATTATTTTTGGTAATGTGCATTTGTTTGTCCGTCCTTTAAAGTCGTCTTTTTCTTTTCATATTATATATTAAGTTTCTATTTGTGAAAACTTGTAATTGGCCTTCAGTATCTATCCTTGTATGTATTATTTCGTTAGCCGTAAGTTTTCCTTAATTGTAAAATAAAATAAAATAAATAAAATATATTTCCTAATGGGACGGAAGTGGCAGGTGCCGTAGTCCTAGCAATAGTCTCATTAACCATCCATTTAGAATACACATCCATAGCCTAGTTCAAGTAGTTTCCATTAATTAGCAATAGTCCCGTCACTTGGCGGAAACTGTCTTTGAGCCCATTTTTAACCCCCGACGCAAAAACGACGGGGTGTTATAAGTTTGACGTGTCTGTCTGTCTGTCTGTGTGTGTGTGTCTGTCTGTCTGTGGCATCGTAGCTTCCGAACGGATAAACGGATTTTGATTTAGTTTTTTTTGTTTGAAAGTAGAGTTAGTCGAGAGTGTTCTTAGCCATGTTTGGTGGAAATCGGTCCAAGATGGCCGCCGCTACAAAATGGCGGATTACTTTTTTCTTCCACGACCCCCTCAATATGGGTATCAAATGAAAGGGCTTGACTAGTAGAATACAACTCACTATAGTAAATTTAAAATCAAAGATGGCCGCCACCACAAAATGGTGAATTACATATTGCGTTGGGGGTTTTTTAAATTTTTAATTTAACGGGGTGATAACACTCAATACGTAAGTTTTGTAAGCCTTATTGCATTCGATACAATGCAACATGGTGAATAAAAAAAATATATGTATATCTACAGGATATACTTTATTTTTGGTTGGTGCTCATAACACAATTCCATTATTTTCGCTCGATAGAAAAAAATAATGAAAATACCTCTAAAAAATGTTTTCATGGTTAAATAATGTATGAAGATGTTACTAAATCGATCAGATTTTTTGCCAAATGATACTTTATGTAATTAACTATATTTGCTTCGTGCCATTTTTTAAATAAAATAAGACAATTTTGCATAAACTCCATTTTTGTTATTTGCGGAAAAAATTGTTTGCATGTGTGCGTGAAGCCCGTGTACAGACACACCCGGCTGAGGCCTCTTGCTGAACAGACGTGTCGCGCTTTGAGTTTCAATACTCTCGTCGACATTTTTCCATATTTCAATGCTTATATCTTGTGTTTCTGATAGGTCATAGTTTAGTTTTACGTTTGCATATTTTTAATATTTTTTCACTATAGAATAATCGTGTAAATAATACTTCTGTAATATCTATAAAAAATTGGTATAACTGTATGCTTGGCAATAACAGATTAGTTTATTTAGACGCTCAGTTAGATGCTACGGTAGCCACATTGGTTTACTGGTGGAAACGCAAGCTGCATGTCTGGGTTCAAATCTCGATAAGAGATGTAATTTTTGCTTTATTTGTTTTTATTATAAGTTTGTATTTTTAACCAAGAATAAAATGTAGGGCGTTTACAAGTCGATGCGTAGACCTGTTTTTTACAGAGCACATAGTCCGAATTTGGTTTTTTTTTTGGAAAGGGACGTATACTCTATTTTTGTTATTTGGGAAAAAATTGTATACCGCTGAGCGCAGCTAGTATTATTATATTATGGAAGCAGATGATGCGAGACCCAGGTTAAAAAAAAATGCATACCTACCTATTATAATATTTACATTTTTGTTTTATCCGTTACTATGATTATATCGTGTAAATTATATTTGCAGAAAAAATAAACTAGAAAACGTCGAAATAACCAATTTTTTGGTCAAATATTTTAGTACGGCTCCTTAGCTCGATTTTGTAAGGAAGTATGGCCCCGAGCGGCAGAAAGCATGAAACTTGGCATGCGTATAGCTTTACCGTTCATTAGAAGAAATTTTAATAGAAACACCCCTTACGACAATGTTTTCACCTCCCCCCCCACTTTTATGCCCCTTTTTTTTGTTTTTTGAGTTTTTCTTGAAAACTATGAGAGCTATAATAAAGATATACATATTGTCTTACAATATTGTATATACAATATTGTCCTTTATAGTATATTGCCAGGACTTATAGTTTCAAAAATATGATTTATTTGTTTTTGGATTCTTTTTGAAACTATAAGTCCTGACAATATACTATAAAGTACAATATTGTAGAAAATTTTATGGAAAATAAACTTCTCCTTGATATCTTTATTATAGCTCTCATAGTTATCAAGAAAAACTCAAAATACAAAAAATTGGGACCTAAAAGTGGGGGAGAGGAGGAAATATTATCGTGGGGGGTGTTTCTACTCATATTTCTTCTAATGAAAGGTAAAGCTATACGCATGCCAAGTTTTATGCTTTCTGCGGCTCGGGGTCATACATTGGACTAAGGATCCGGAGGTATATTTTTAAATTTTTGGTTCATGTATTATACACTAAAAAATCTACCCCAAATCTGCTTAATTTATGATACCCAAACACACAAATATAGGCGAAATAATCATTAATAAAAAAAACATTGCTGGTATTATCAGGTGCAAGGGCAATTGCATATCACCCAAAAACAATACTGTATATTTGCCGTTTGGGAAAATGAAAAGGAAAAGCTAAAGACAGAAAAAATTTAAACAGACTAGGAGGGCACTGTAGCTAGTGAAATTACTGGGCTGAAGAGTCTTAAATAAAATTAAATAAAAATAACTACTCTACACGAGATTTTTTGTCTTATCCATATCCATATACATATCCAACCATACATATATATAAAAGGCAAGTCATTTGTATTACATACATTTTGTCTTAAGTATAATAAAATTCTTAACATAATATATTATTATTTTTTATAAGTATTTTAGAGATTGAACATTTCATCAGACCATGTTTTAGACATGTAATCATTAAGAGAGTAGAAAGGATGTATTTCAAAAAAGTATTTTATTTTGCATTTGAACTCTAACATAGGTAGTCTAGTAATTTGAATAGGTAATTTGTTGTACATATCTAATTTTATGTTGAAACCCTGTTTATATACTTAATTAAATCTTGTAAAAGGTACTATGAGCCTCTCCCTATTTCTAGTAGGAATTGCTTGTTTATCTTGTCTTTTTCGTAGTTGATCCTTCTGGGAATGTTTTTTTTTTATACAACGAATTAAGAAGACGAGCAAGTCGCTCTCCTGATGGTAAGAGATAACGCTGCCCATAATTAGTACAGTGCTACCCAGTGCACTGCACTAACGCTTCCTACTTGAGAGTCATAAGATGTTAAGACTCCTCAGCCCAGTAATTTCACTAGCTACAGTGCCCTCCTACCGAAGCACAGTAATGTTTGCACATCACTGCTCAGGCGGTAGGATAACTGGCACTGTTGGGGTACCCACCTAGACGACCTCCTGCTAAGAAAGTCTACCCCCGGTAACCCCCCCCCCCCCCGGTACGTACCCCGGTATGTACTTCAAGAAGTGAGTTGTAAATAAAGAGGGACACAACTGTCATAATTCTACACATTTTAAAGTACTCCTTGGCCGACTGACGCCTGTGTAACCCATTTAAAATTCTAATAGAATAGATATTATAAAAACTTTTAAAATGAGCAATAGTGGGCCCCGCATAATGTACATTTTTCGTGAAAAGCACTCTAATAGTCATCCGTTGAGGTATAAATATTATAGGTATACTATACACCTCAGTGGTAGAGTCCTTCTCACGAAACAGGTCCCACGGAATTTTGCGGAACTAAATTAAATTTTTTCCAATAAATACAGGCCTTCATGCCATAAATAATTTTATTTGTTAGATAAAATAGAAGTTAATTACTATGCTAACTTTTAAAATTTTCGATAGTGGCGCCCCGCAAAAAGAACTCCTTTCGTGAAAAGCACTCTACCTAGCAGTCACGGTTTCCGATTGAGCTGAAATTTCACATACCAACAATCGGATGACAATGCAATAATTTTATGACATGGAGGTGAACTGAAGTCTGATGATGGAGCTGAAAGGTGGTCATAGGAACCGCGTAAACAAAAGACAAAACCTCATCGAGTTTGGGCTCATTTGATTCGTCTTTACGAGTACTTTGATACTATATAGTAACCAGGATCTGATGATGGAGCTGGAAGGTGGCCATAAGAATTCCGTGATTAAAAGGCAAAACCCCATCGAATTTGGGCTCATTTGATTCGTCTTGACGAGTACTTTGATACTATACATATAGTAACCAGGGTCTGATGATGGAGCTGGAAGGTGGCCATAGGAACTCCGTGATTAAAAGACAAAACCCCATCGAGTTTGGGCTCATTCGATTCGTCGTAATAGAGGGGGAGTTTCGATCTTAATCAGCTTATTTGGAGATAAGGAATCATTGTGCCAAGTTTTAAATCTCTGCATAAAACGACGTTTAGCGCCCAGTCTGTTTTTTTTTTTTTTTATGTTATGAAGTAGAAGACGAGCAAGACGCTCTCCTGATGTTAAGAGATAACGGCTGCCCATAATCAGTACAGTGTTACCTAGGATTTCACAATTATGTGAAACTCTAGGAGCACTGCACCAACGCTTCTTACTCAAGAGTCATGAGATGTTAAGACTCTTTAGCCCAGTAATTTTACTTATTTTATGTGGTACTAGCTGACCCGGCGAACTTCGTTCCGCCTTAGAGTAATAAAATTACCCAATTTTTGTTTTTATTTAAATTAATTTAATTATCGAGGGTAGACTTTCTTACCAGGAGTAGACTTTTTTTGCAGAAGGTCGTCTAGGTGGGTACCCCAACAGTGCTAGTTATTCTACCGCCTGATCAGTGATGTGCAAACATTACTGTGCTTCGGTAGGAGGGCTCTGTAGCTAGTGAAATTACTGGGCTAAAGAATCTTAACATCTTATGACTCTTGAGTAAGAAGCGTTGGTGCAGTGTTCCTGGAATTTCATATCATTGTAAAATTCTTGGTAGCACTGTACTGATTATGGGCAGCGTTATCTCTTAACATCAGGAGACGTCTTGCTCGTCTTCTACTTCATCACATAAAAAAAAGTGGGGTAGTGGGTGATACAAACTGCAAGGCGATGCCTTATATATTTATTGTATCAATATTTTACATCTACAATGCTTAGAGACTATAGTACCTACGCTAGATAGAGCAGCGTTATCTCTTACCATCAGGAGAGCGTCTTGCCCGACTTCTTATTTCTTTCTATAAAAAAAACCGCGTGAAGGCTAGGTTAGGTTTTAGGTTAGAACATTTTAATTAATAATTCGTTTCTTTTAGTATTAATAATATTTTGCCGATCACAATCCTAGTAATAGTATAATGACAAGATATCACTATGCTAAAAAATTAGGGCTGAAAACTTTTACTTCAAACTCACCACCTATCCATGTAAATATAATTATTTCTCTACCTGCAAGGTTGTCTGGAAGAGAGCTTTTAGGGATAAGACCGCCAATTGTTACACATATATGTCGTGATTTTATGTTATAGTTTTAAGTTTTCTCTATGTTTGTAGTGTTTCAATAAAGAGTTTTCTATTCTATTCTATACTGAAAATTATTAGGGCTGGATATTATTATGTCGAAAAATATTAGGGCTGAATATAATTATGCCTAAAAATATTATGGTAAGATATTTTATGCGTTAAAACAATATGCGTAACAATTTTATGCGTAAATATTATTATGCTTAAAAATATTATGGGAGAAAAATTTAGGCCAAAAAAGTTGTGCCTAAAAACTTTAGGCGTTTTGATGTTTAGGCGGAAAACGTTATGCCACATTAAATTAGGACTAAAAATTTTATGCGAGCCAATATGGACCCAATAAATTTTATGTAGAATAATTGACATTTTATTTTAGCTCTTATAGTTTTAAGTAGTAGTAGATTTTATATAGATTTAAAGGGGGGGGGGGGGGGGTGGAATTGTCGTAGAGGTGTTTCTACTAAAATATCTTCTTAGGAACGGTAAAGCTAAACGTATGCCAAGTTTCATGATTTCTGCCGGACGGGGTCATACTTGAAGCTTTATGTAAAATATTTTTTTTACAATGAAGTAAGAAAATGAGCAAGACGCTGTCCTAATGGTAAAAGATAACGATATCCATAATTAGTACAGTGTTACCCTCGATTTACCAAAGGAAAAAAACTGGGTGCACTGCGCCAACGCTTCCTACTTGAGAGTCATAAGATGTTTAGACTCTTCAGCGAAGTAAAATATGGTTTCTATAACAATCGTGAAAAATAAAATTACTAATTACTAAACGCCGTTCCACCTTTTCCCATTGTTAAATATTTGTTTATAAAACAAGTGAGTATAAATAGAGCATTTTATAATTATTACCATTCAGCATCAAAGTACTCGACAAGACGATTCAAATGAGCCCAAACTTGATAGGGTTGCATCATTTAATTACGGAGTTCTGTGGCCACCTTCCAGCTTCATCATCAGATCAGTTCGATGTCATAATAATATTGCGTTGTCATCCAATTTATGCATGCAACATTTCACCGCAATCGGATTTCGGGAAGTGGGTAAAATTAAACATGCAAAATTTGATTAAAATAAGACAGACGGACAGGTGAAAATAATAAAAGCTTGTGAAAGTATTGTGTTGATTAAATGAATAAAATAACCTTACCAACCAACAAAAATAAAAAAATATTTTAGTTATCAGATTGATTTATTTAAATAAGCGACATCTATTGAGTTTTTTGTGGAAATTACAACACGATGCGATATAAAGTCGCTTGTGCTATCTTATAGTGCGTGCAAGTAGTTTTGTGTGCCGCCGTCCGATGCTCTAGCGCCACGCCGCGCCGTTCGTGCGGTGTGACTGTGTGAGAACGCATTTCTGAATTCGAATTAGGTGTTATCAGCCCGTTAATTCACTTGTCTATGGATGGACTCACAGACAGAGTCCAATAAGTGTCAACCATTACATTTATATTAAAAGCTCAAAAGGGCCTCTGCGCGTTGGACTTTTTTGTCTCCGTGTACGCCTATAAAAAGGCCCGGGCTTAGCCCATGTTTAAGAGCGACATAATATTAATAACACATACATATAATCACGCCTGGTTCCCGTTGGGGTAGGCAGCGACAATTTCCCTCTACTTGGTACGATCCTGACACAACTCTTTCGCTTCCTCAACTTTCATCACGTTCTTCATACACGCTCGCCGGTTCTTGGTACTGTTGACCTGGCCTTTCCTTAGAACGACATTTATTTGGTCAAGGAAAGTGCGCCTAGGTCGACCAATTGCGGCTTGACCATTCACTTTTGCCTTATGTAACTAATATTATAAACGTAAAGGTTTGTAAGAATGGATGTCTGGATGTTTGTTACTCTTTCACGCCTAAACGGGTGGACAGATTGAGCTGAAATTTGGTATAGAGATAGCTTAGACCCTGGAATAACACATAGGCTACAGTACTGCGGGTAAAACCGCTGGGCGTAACTAGTTTATTTAATAATTATCACGGTTTTCTATTAAAACGCATACTTGTCCATTAAAACGCATATTTGTATTTATCCTTTCCTGCTTGGTCGTCTGGAAGAGATCGCGATTAGCGATACGACCGCCAATTGTAACATTGCTTAACTGAAATGTACTTATTTAGCTATTATTTAGTGTTAATTGTTTTCTTTGTTGCTTATTTAGTGTTAATTGTTTTCTTTGTTGCAATAAAGACTTATCTATCTATCTACATATAATTCCATTAAAAAAGTCGATGTAAATAATTAATTAAAATCACTCACATCATATGAGTTCTCACAGCGGCTTGGTTATTATAGCTTTTCCCACAAATATTGCATAAATATGTCCGGTTACTGTTCTTAGCTTGGTGGTACCTTTTCATGTGCTGTTGTAGATGACTTACACCTCTGAAAAATGTATCATGTTTGGTGGAAATCGGTCCAAGATGGCCGCCGTTACAAAATGGCGGATTACTTATTTTCTCCGGTAATCCGGGAAGGGGGCGCCCGAAAAAGGTTTGTATGAACTGTGTGTGCAGGGATATGCGTGCTAGAGGAGTGGATGCAGATATGACGGATGATAGAGTGGAATGGAGGAAAAAAACGTGTTGTGCCAACCCTACCTGGTGTGGGATAAGGGTAGGATGAAGAAGATTTTTTTTTCTCCACGACCCCGTCAATAAATTTAATATCCAAGATGGCCGGCACGACATAATGCTAAATTACATATTGCGTTGGGGATTTTTTAATTTTAATTCACTTGTTAAATAGAGTGATTTAAGAGGTTTATATGCATAATATATACATGCATAATATAGTAGGGAAAACGAAGCATTTCTTGTTAGGCGCTACGAAGTGCGCGCGGGTCTATTAGTAAAATTATAACTTACATAAATCCTGCATTACATAAATCACAGTACACTGTATTGCTATCGTTTTCTAAGCCTGAACATATGCGTTTGTGAGTCATTCGCTGTCTCGCTCGCACTATAGCTTTACACTGCAAGAGAGAAAGAGACGTAGATATTATTACTTTTAAAATAAAATGAATTATTAAATACAACCGTGGGTAGACTTCCTTTGCAGGAGGTCGACTAGGTGGGTACTGGGTACCTCAACAGTGCCAGTTATTCTACCGCCTGAGCAGTGATGTGTGAACATTACTGTGCACAGGTAGGACACTGTAGCTAGTGAAATGACTAGACTGAAAAGTCTTAACATCTTATGACTCTTTAGTAAAAACCGTGCAGTGCACTTAGAATTTTACATCATTGTAAAATCTTGAGCACTGTACTGATTATGGGCAGCGTTATCTCTTACCATCAGGAGAGCGTCTAGCTCGTCTTCTTACTTTGAGTTGGTGCGCCAACGCTTCTTACTCAAGAGTCATAAGATGTTAAGACTCTTCAGTCCAGTAATTTCACTAGCTACGGTGCCATACCTGTGCACAGTAATGTTTGCACATCACTGCTCAGGCGGTAGAATAACTGGCACTGTTGGGATACCCACCTAGTCGACCTCCTGCAAAGGAAGTCTACCCCCGGTAAATATTAGAGGTCATCATTAAATCCAGTAATAATGACTTACCTGAGTACATTTAAATCTTTCCGTGTGGTTACGGGCATGAGAGCGTAACACAGCAGGATTGGCGAAACGTAGAGAGCATATTGTGCAGCTGTGCTCGCCGTTTGACTGGAAATATATATATTTTTTTACAAATTTCTTCACTTTACACTTCTTTCTGTGTTAATTCTTAGTTCTAAGTTTATATTTTTGTATTTGTGTGTGCAATACAGAGTTTTTTTTATTCTATTCTACTATAAGCATAAATAAACTTTTGTACTACTACAAGTGATATAAAAGTGCCGCAGCAGCGGGCGGCGAAGCGCCAGAAACTACTTCATATATTCAATCAAATTTTATAAGTTAGATATTTTTGTGTTCATTAACAGACATTTTAAATTGATAACCAACTTTTATAAATTACATAAAGCAATGAGGGAAATCGAGAGATTTATCCCGCCTTCTAGGTATGGTCTGATACCATCTACGGATGCGTCATTGCTTAACATCACGCGAGAGCGTGGTCAAAGGCTTACCTATACCTAACGAAGAAAAAAAATAACTACATATAAAAATTTGACGACCTCTGTGGCGCGGTGGGCTAATACCCGCCTGCAACGCAGAAGGTTGCGGGTTCGATTCCCGCATGGGACAAATGTTTGTGTGATCCACAGGTATTTGTTTCTGGTCTGGGTGGTTTTTCAATATCTATTATAAGTATGTATTTACAAAAGAAAAGTATATAAGTATTATATCCGTTATCCTAACCACCATATCACAAGCATTAAGTTGCTTAGTTTGGGGTTAGGTGGCGCTGTGTGAGACGTCCTGAATTTTTTTTTTTATTATTTGAGAACACATGAACAAAGTGCCTCCCCTTAATAGAGACAATAAGAATCAGTGCCAATGGACATATTCTTAGTTTTTAATTGTTTACGTAGCATGTTAAGTTAGATTTAAATTAGTTATTAGCCTTTAGATGAAATTAGGCCAGATAGTAATATACAGACATAACCACTAGGGCATGTCAATAATAAAAAAAAACATATAAAAATATTTTTTTTTCCTTTTTAACACCCGACGCAAAAACGACAAGGTGTTATAAGTTTGACGTGTCTGTCTGTCTGTGGCATCGTAGCTCCAGAATGGATGAACGGGTTTTGATCTAGATTTTTTTGTTTGAAAGTAAAGTTAGTCGAGTGTTCTTAGCTATGTTTGGTAAAAATCGGTCCAAGATGACCGCCGCTACAAAATGGTGGATATTTTTTTTTCTTCTACAACCCCCTCAATATGGGTATCAAATGAAAGGGCTTGACTTGTAGAATACAATGCACTATGATACATTTAAAATCCAAGATGGCCGCCACCACAAAATGACGAAATACATATTTTAAAAGCGTTGCGTTGGGGGTTTTAAATTTTTTAAATTTAATTCACTTGTTATTAGCATAAATATAGATAACCTCCTTTTTCAGAGGTGGTTAACTTACTTCTTCATGGCGCATCATATGAGCTTGATAAGAATCTTTGAAATGGAAACTAATCGCACAATTATAGCATTTGTAACTGGCTGTCACATATTTCTCTTCCTTTCTATAATCTTCTAACTCTTTCTTCTGTTCTTTAACACTCAACTTTATTCTTGTAAACTCTTTTTTCTTCTTTATTCCTTCAATTTGTGTGGTTACTTGATTTTTTGGGTCTGTGTCTGATGTTGATTGATTTTTTGAGTCTGAGTCTGACATAGATTGATTTTTTGAGTCTGAGTCTGACACAGATTGAATTTTTGAGTCTGAGTCTGATTCGTACAGTGAATTTTCTCGTTCATTCTCTGATTCTTGATTTGTGTCTTCGCTTAAAGGTATATCAAGTTCTATTTCCATTTTATTTAATTCTAGGACTATTGGTTCTTTTTGTTTATTAATATTTTGTGTTTCGGTATCATTTTCATAGTTATTTTTGTCTTTGGTAAATATTTGATTGCTTAATTCAACTTCTTTGTCTAAGTCATAATTTTGTATGTCAGTGACTTTTAAGTGATTTTCTATTGAATAATTCTTGTTATATTCATTGGTTTTTTGATTTTCTTTAAATATGTTGTTTTTTAAGTTATCGTTCTGACAATGAATATTTGTTTTAAAATGTTCGACTTCCATTTTATTTTGAAGTTTGGTGGTATCTTTAAAACAATTTTCTTGCATTTGACAATTAAGGTTATAGCTTTTTAAACCTTCATCTATCAATTGACAATGAAAATCTTTATTCTTTGTGTTTCCCTGTTGCAAATGACAATTATTTTTTGTTTTGTTTAAACTTTCACTTTGAAGATAATGCAAATTTCTTGTTTTTAAGTTTTCATCATGATTATGACTATAAAAATCGGTGTTTTTAATGTTTTCATCTTCAAGGTTACAATGGCTCGTATTTTTTAAATTTTTCTCTTGAATTTGACAATTAAAACTGGTATTATTCATATCATCTTGCAATTTACAATGAAAACTAGACTTTCTATTATCGTCTTTCATTTGACAATGGTAACTTTTCAAATTTCCATCTTCATGATAAGAAATATTTGTATTTTGTAAACCATAATTTTCGTATTGACAATGAAATCTGCTTTTTAAACTTCCATCTTGCATTCCACAATTAAAATTCGTCTTTAAACTTACATCTTGCATTTTATAATTAAAATCATTCATTTTCAAACTGTCATCTTGCATTTTATAATGGAAATTATTCATTTTTAAACCGTTTTCTTGCATTTGGCAGTGAAAGTCACTTCTTTTTGAACTGTTTTCTTGCATTTGACAACAAAAATCGTTTGTTTTTAAACTGTCATTTTGCAGTTCACAATTAAATGTGTTTTTAATGTTTTCGTCTTGTAATTGACAGTAACTATTGTCTCCGTAGTCAGATTGCGAGTTTTCACTGTTATTGTAGAAATGGTACCGTGTATTTAAGTGCTGGAGACATATATCTTCTGGGCATAATATAGCTACTTGTATATCGCTTCGTTGTAGGTTTATTGTGCCTTTTTCACTGCAAGTCAAAATTTTTTTTTTAATTTATAACAGACGAGCAAGACGCTTTCCTGTTGGTAAGAGATAACACTGCCAATTAGTAGGTACAGTGCTACCCAGGATTTAACAAAAAAATCTGGGTACACTGCGCCACTGCTTCTTACTTGCGAGTCATAAGATGTTAAGACTTCAGCCCAGCAATTTCATAAGCTACAGTGCCCTCCTACCGAAGCACAGTAATGTTTACAGATCACTGCTCAGGTGGTAGAATAACTGGGACTGTTGCCACCTAGTTGACCTCCTAAAAAGGAAGTCTACCTCCGGAAAAAAATATAAAGACAGATAATTATAAAAACTTCATGGTGGGGCTTGGAGTATCTATACTTTTCCATTGCCAGTACCGGGAATTCGTCATACAGATAATGGAAATGGGAATTGTAGTACTCGTACAAACACAGGGGTAAATAGTGGATCACTGCCCGGCTCGTTACGTCACCAGTAGCCAGGGACAACACGTCCGCTCTCGCCAACGGCTCGCACAAGAGTGTCGCCCCCACTACCCGTGCCCCCGAGACAGGCAAATGTCATTCGTTCATTCATTCAATCATTCACTCAAATACACAAACACTACATCCCTTCCTTATTAAATGAAAACTTAATTGAATGATTTAATGAGAAAATATGACATTTACTGAGAATTTAAATTTACCGAGAACCTTTGGTGTTACTTGTTTTATCCAATATCATCGATAACTTTAGAATCTGTATCAACTCCCTTAATATGATGATTGCTTTTACTTACTGTATATTTTACTTACTTCGCTACTTGACTGTACTACTGTCACGTCACACACTCTCTCTCTCTCTTTGTTTTTTTTTTTTTCAATCACTTCTGTATATAAATAGGTCTGTTATTGAACAGAATATTTAATATTATTATCAAATTGACTTCGGAAAACATAACCGCGGTTTATTTCCGCGTATTCTAACGCACACAAACGTGTTTTGTCAAGTGATCCATACCAAATTAATATCCGTCGTATTAAGTTCAGTAGATAGTATCAAAACGATGCCGAAGCCAAAGTATTAAATAATTAATTGGAGCGACCTGGAACATGCCTATAAGACAACAATCTGGAAGATATATATAAGACAACCTATAATTAGGTATGTATGGTTTACCATTGATAGAAATGCCCATACTGCATATCTATAAGATAACAACCTATAATTAGGTATGTATGGTTTACCAGTGACAGGAATGCCCATACTGCATATCTATAAGACAACAACCTATAATTAGGTATGTATGGTTTACCATTGACAGGAATGCCCATACTGCATATCTATAAGATAACAACCTATAATTAGGTATGTATGGTTTACCATTGACAGGAATGCCCATACTGCATATCTATAAGACAACAACCTATAATTAGGTATGTATGGTTTACCATCGACAGGAATGGCGATGAATAAATTTTCAAACAGTTCTCATTTATATGAAGGCCCATACTGCCTTTACACAATCATGTATAGTTCTCATTTACATGAAGGCCTATACTGCCTTTACACCATCTTGTATAGTTCTCATTTATGTGAAGGCCCATACTGCCTATACTCAATCACGTATAGTTCTCATTTACACGAAGGCCTATACTGCCTACATACACAATCACGTATGGTTCTCGTTTACTTGATGGGCCATACTCCCTGCACTTCAAATGCGTACGATGCATCTCCTTGGAAGACTCATTCTTTTTACCCTGTTGAGTAGGCTATATATATTATATCATTTGTACTCTTATAGAATTAACGGAAACTTTGAACTTTAACCTTCTCTTCACAAGCGCGTAAATAATATTTTATAACCATTAATTTAACTATGCTTGACCATGATCAAAAGACGTTGACTTACTATCTTAAGTTACAATTGTTAATAGACATTAGTCTCGGCAGTTTTCAACTGAGAAATAGTGAAATATCGTTATCCTGGTATACATGTATTTTAGTTTACACTTTCTCAAAATTAATCGACATTTGAGATAATAACTTAAAAAAGTATCAAAATAAAACTAGGCTATCAGTATCATTTCTGAGTAAACGAAATGCATATAATTATACATCATTCTCAAGAGTGACAGAGCTCAACTACATTTTATTGTCTCAGTTTTTATTGTTTGACAACATTCACTTTTTTATGAACTGGGTCTTATTTTGATCTTTACTACCTTATAAATATTTTGTTTCTGTCCCGTCCGGCTGTGCCTAAAGCCCTACCTCTGGTAAGAACTTCATCGTTTCACTTTTTAATTTATTGGATTTGCTTGGAGATGCAATATCTCCAATATACACGTTCATGACAATAATAATATGTATTGTAAAGTGACAGCGTCATTCCCTACTTTTTATTTACGAGTTGGTGTTGCCAGTCTATGAAATTAGAATTTAACTACTGTAAAATTATGTCACTCGTCTGGTTTAAATAAATGAAAGATCAATCCTTCCACTAAATTAATATTGAAACGAAAACTAACACCACAATTTTAAGATACAAGTAAACCCTTCATTCAACTCACCACCTAATAATATCCTCAATTGAAATCGATTCATTGAAGTAGCTCCGGTATCACACGACATTTCCTGTTAAGACTAAAGACTAATCAACTCTTAATTCAAGAGTCAAGAGTATTCTGAAGTTTCAACATGATGTTACTCTGACCACGGTAAAGAGATACTCTGACCAGTGCACTATCATTACAAAGAGATTTGCTTTTCACATACACCTACTCGTACGTACGTAACACGTATATCGTATGTCTATTGTGATTAACATAAGCCTACTTTCAATAATATTATTCTAGAACAAGATCTTCGATACCACTTGAAGATGTTTTTCTATTACTTTAACGGAATTCCAATTCTCAAAATTGTGCACTTTCATAACTTTTGTAGCACAACCCTCGCAATCACTTGTCCGACTAGGATAGGCAGCGCATCACTAAAACCATATTATCTTTCTCTCCCTCTAGCGCATAGTTAGCCTCTTACACCTCTTCCTATCTTGTACAAGACTTAACAGCGCCTTCCCGACTACGGCGCATTACCTGATGTAGCGGATATACCACCGTCCCATTTCCTGAGACTTTATTCTTCATAATGTTTTGCATTAGTTAATAGTGATCATGTCTAAACTTACACCTAGATAAGCAGTTTTTCTCAGCTTCCTATTTTGATAAGTCTAGGATTTCCAAGTGTCATACGCTTAAAGACTTTTGTGTACGGAATTCTGTCCGTTCACTCACACCACGTCCACCACACTGTCCACATTTGGAGCATGCGTCAAAATAAATAATAACATCTCGATAGCACTCGTTTTTGTTGATTTTCCTAACTAAGCCCATCATTATATAATAATATTATGATCGTCAGCTAGTGATGCCTGTAATGTTTGCTATATTCACCACTGCTGCAAGCACTGGCTCGGCAATGCCACTCCCAACTGCTGCACGTCCACACTCGCCCGCGGCTCTGGTGACACTGACGTGACAGCATTGTTCGTGTGCATTCGAAACTGTGTAACTACATACACTACAATGCCCAATACTACTTTGAACTTGAACACCTAACTTGAACACATAACTGCTACTCTGGACTCGTTTTTTCAGCAAATTATACCTACTGCTAGTGTCGACTATATTATGGCACATATTAAAACCTCCGACCGTGTTCACATAGTGTAACTACACTTACACGCAAACTACACTTTATTGTAATAATAAATCATGACACAGACAGAAAATCTCAACCTTTCACATCTTGTTTATTAAAATAATAATTGATTTGTATGCATTCGTATATCGCATCGGACGGTGCCGCCACTTTGTCTATTTTAATAATATACAATATTTTTACGAGTATGCACAAACCACTTTCAACCCTACGAGCGAAGAACCGTAAGGCACCGTAAAGAACTCATCGCGGGGGACAATTTTTCAGCGGTCATAGGTTATCATGTACAACCACAATAGTCTAGTTTGTAGATCTCCGTGTCGCCCTCCCACGAGCCCTTCATCAAGACGGATAATATTATAAAAGATAATTTCCTTGTTAAGAACCACAAAGATGTAAAACTTTTAAAGGTAGTTAACAATTTAGTGAAATCCTATCCAGATTACTCTCAAACTAATCATTCAAATCATTTTCAGTTTGCCCTCAGGCTGAACAGTTTAAATCATTTTCATGATACCTTCAAAATAACTATTTCAATCATTTTCCGATTACCCTCAAACTAGCATAAGGTATTAACATACACCGCATACTAACGTGAAGTTCAATGCAATAGGCAGTGACCTCCTCTGGGTTCTTGCATACAAATATCAACATCGTTTTCAGCTCCTGGGTCCTAATCCACGCACACCATGACCTCCAGCAGCGTACCACTAGTTCAAATAAAGATCATCATCTATACTACTACACAGATCACACTATTCAGTATATATTGTTTAGTTTTATTTGTATATACCTTATGTTAATTGTATTCCATAGTGATTTAAATGTTTACACTATTCAGATAGCCTACTACGCAAAATACCTTTTGCCCCGTTTGGCTTAATAAGTAATACAGCTTTAACACTACTTATAACTCACTCTCTGCGAGTCCCGATACAGAAACGCACTACACAATTCCAAAGAATTGATGCGAACGTTGTTTCAATTAGTATTGTCTGAATCTAAATCTAGTAATATCATATTTTGGTATCAAGGCTATAACTGTCACCATCCAATCTATCTAGATTCTTTCTAGCATACATAATAATATGTTCATAATTTATAAATGTAGGTACTAAGATCGTAGAATCAATATGTTATTCTTTAAAGGTTATTCTCCTTAAAACAATCTCGTGAACAAGGCTCATCGCTTTTGCAGTATAACTATACCTAGTTATTATAGTTTCAATATCTGCGGGTCAGTGCAGTCACATCAAAATACTATAGGTATGACACTGAACCATAGCAGTATGCATTGTAACCAATCTCGCTGCAGCAAGTTACATCTGCTGTTAGTTGCCTGATTTTACACACCTACTGCATATACTGCAAAGCTAAATTCCTTGACAAAGTCAATATGGTTTACCCTAGCTACTGGTGACACCATAATCGTAGTGATATCCATGCTACCTACGTTGTAAACTCTATGAAATAATAAAACCCTATAGCAACAGGTTTCTAATACTTTAGTAATCTTAAACCCTAATTGTTGCTCTAAAACAGAGGTTGATTCATGAATATGTTCTAACTAGAGTCCACAAACCTAAGAAGAATAAATAAAGTTAGCAAACCAATATAGGTACCAATATGTGCAGGAAACACGTGAAATCTCTGTAGTTTCACGAATATATTACATTTTTCACGAACATTATTTTTGCGTCTATTCATTTAAAACATTACTTGTTTATGTATCAAGTATCAACCACAAATTCAAATCTTTTCAAAACAAAAGCGACCCAATTTGTGAGCCACTATTTGCTTAGCACCTATACATTAATATGAATCCCTCTATTCTTTCTTGTAAACAAGTAACTTATAGAATCCTCATCTATTTTTTTTTTATGTGACTTTTTTGTCTGTCTTTATAATTATCATGGAACAGATTTGTAAGTTACACTGCAAACTGTGTTTTATTGCATTTTTATGCAAAATAATGTTATTTTCTGCACTTATAAAAATGTTTTTCAATGACCGTAATTATTAAGCACGAAATCACATTTTTCGCACTAACCTTTTAACTCGTCGCCACATGTAGTACTCGTACAAACACAGGGGTAAATAGTGGATCACTGCCCGGCTCGTTACGTCACCAGTAGCCAGGGACAACACGTCCGCTCTCGCCAACGGCTCGCACAAGAGTGTCGCCCCCACTACCCGTGCCCCCGAGACAGGCAAATGTCATTCGTTCATTCATTCAATCATTCACTCAAATACACAAACACTACAGGAATGTTGACAATTTTCCATCAAGTAGTTTATTAAAAAATATTGGACAAATTATTTTTTCATTCGCAAATTAAAAAAAAATTGTATGGTACAACACACTAAAATTGCTTTGTCATAGCATTCTATCTCAGCCATTTTTAGGCTTCCATAGTAAAAAAGGAAGCCTTATTTAATTTATTCACATTTCCCAAACCAGAGGAATATTGGTTTCTTCCTCTAAGTGGGACCACCGCCTTAATAACCCACTTCTTCCATGAGTAAGGAACGATAAGGTAGGGGTAAACACAATAGATCCCAATAGGTCGACGTGTTGCTGGTTATTTGCCAGCCCCCGTTAAAGATAGATAGATAGATAATTTATTCACAGCCTAAAATATAAGAGTAATATAATATGTTTATTATTTAAATTATGGTTTAATTAATTGTACTTTAAATTTGTTGACAACATCCCCCTATTTTTTAGTCATGATTTTATGATCGATCATTATGAAAGTGAACTTTAGCATTTGGTCATCAGGAGATTAACCCTTAAACTCCTGAGTGGCTCAATCGGGCCACAACCGACCCATTTAAATTTAGGCTTCAATTTAAGAATTCTAGAAACTAATTCAATCCACCCCCCCCTAAAAAACAATTAAAGCATTAGTAGCTTAGGAGTTAAACCGTAAACCTAGGTAGCATCTTATTTTACACATACCTAAACAAAACTGGGTATTCCAGGCTTCTTTTCAGACATATACTCTTGAACATACACATTTTATTCAGAAAGTAGCAACAAATGTAACACAAATGTGAGTCAGGACAGAGCTGAAAACAAACAAAATGTTAACTTACTAATATCATAAACGTGAAAGTTTGTAAGATTGTATGTTTGCTACTTTTGCACCTAAACGAGTGGACTGATTGAGCTGAAATTTGGAATTTGGTAGCTTGGACCCTGGAATAACACATAGGGTACAGTAATGCAGGTAAAACCGCTGGGCGCAGCTAGTATTATAAATGTGAAAGTAAGAATTATATGAATGTGTATATGTTTGTATTACTCTTTCACAACTAAACAGGTTGGCCAAATGAGCTGAAGTTTGGTATAGAGATAGATTAGACCCTGGAATAACATATAGGCACCTCCACATGGCACTGTTGGAGTATAAACCCAATTTTTTAAAGTTTTCAGTACGGAGACATGAAAAAGAAACAAAAATCTAATGCAACTTTGGACTAGAATTTTTAGCCTTAAAATGACGAATGTAAGTCACAGAGCTTTATCATTTATAAAACTAGATCTCTTCTTCAATTAGGAAAATATAATAACGTGTTATTCATTGTTAAAGAGCATAAAAATAGAGAATAGTAATGCTTACATGCATTCCAATGACTTCTCTATATTTATCACGAGTTTCTTCATTTGTATCAGCGTTTACTGTACTGTGGCATACGAAGCAGAGAAATGATGACATATTGGATTAATTAAACACTTGTTTCATTTAATTATAATTATGAACAATAAGATTTTAAGTTATTTGGTAAGTGGTAAAATTTGATTTTTGATGTAAACAAACGTAATACAGATTAATAATAATTTTGACATTGACAACCAATTGATTTTGACAGTAACATACATTACAAAACGACAGTAGTCACAAGTCTTGTCTATGGTAAGCTCCGAAAAAACATTGTTTAGTGAGGTACAAAATGTATCGATGTATATCGATACACAGAGCAAAGTGTAATAATAATTATTATTTATTATTGGTCACCTGAATATTAATAATAATACGTGGAGTGACTGCATTTTTTAATAACAATGTATGAAGTGTGAGCTCATACTATTATAATATTGTTATGTTTGCTATAATCTAATCGTGGGTATATTTTGATATATGGTAGTGGGTAATAAATGCACTGAACAATAAATGACTCACCAGAGGGCCTATTGGCTATCGCAAAACGACATGTAAAACACTAGAATCCATAGACAAAATTGCGTACATTACGTGCTTAAACCTCCTTATTAATATGAGTAAAGTAACAAAACAGCAATGTACATTGAAGTTGCCATCACTCGTAGTGGATGAGAATTAGCCAATAGCCCCTCAGTTATTATTGTCTGCAAGTCACAGTAAGTTCTAAACAAAGAGAGATATACGTAAAAAAACATATGGTGACTATTGTTTTAACAATAAGTGAGGAGTGTACCTACTCGATGATAAGAAGCTCTTATTATCGGAAGCCAGCTGTATATAAAACGCGCCCATGTCTCTCATAAATATCTACGAATGAGAAGCTTGGCTACGTGAAGTGCCAGTAGGGTGCTGTAATGAAAATTATATAATAATATTTATTTTTTGACATATTTCATAATATCGGTTTCCCGGTAAACAAATCTCGATACTCGCTATTTAAAATCGAATAAATTACTGATTACTAGATTACACAGCACATCACTACACGTCACGTCAGATTCGCGAAAAGGACAAATTTTGTGTCTTGAAGCATTAAATTCCGTAGAAAACTCGTTTAGACGCATTCAAATTGAACTAGATTATTAATTAGAGCAATAAACAGTGTGTGCATCTTGAAAAACGTTTCTGTGTGTTTATTTATATTTTCGTGCGTTTATTGGTTATATTTTTGCGGCAGTACGGTTTTTTTCGACGTTGAGTATTTGTTTGCTGTACAATATTTACGCCGTTTTTAGACTTTTGTGTGTATTTTATGTGTTTAAATTTGCGGAGATGGTACGCCGTTCGAATTGTGTAATACAAAAGATGCTGTTTTCATGAATGGATCGAAATTTGCCTGTAAGTAACACTCGAAATTTACAATAACAAAAATTGTTAAAATCTGTTTGATTTTAAGCGAAATACCTACTTTACGTGTTACATTTTAGGTATATAATGTTCTATGTACACATATAGGTCGCTTTATATAGGTCAAGAGCAAAATAAAGTTCACTACAATGTTAAAAATTGCAATTTATATCTTATAATGCTGAATAATTTTCTCATTAAATTTTTAACAGTAAAAAGACCTTAATAATTATCTACCAGGCATTTATATATGGTTTTTTAACAAATAATAAAGTAGAATAATATTGTGAATGGCTATAAAAAGTCCTTGCTGCTTAAAATGCAGCAGATAAAAGAAAAATTTGACTTGGTAGGTATTATCTTTTATAATATTGAATATAATAAAGTGGAATATTAAAGAAAAATGTCAGGAAATCAAATACCTATAGCATTTTAGGTAAGTATGGTACCCATTACCTACAGGTATATGATTCCAATAAGAAAATGAACAAAATTATAAAAAAATAATGATTATAGTTTCCTACCAAATTTTTATAAATTGAAAACTTTGTGTAAAAAGCCATAATGCCGGGTGGCAGTCGGGCAGGTAAAAACCGCTATGTGCAGTTGGTTATTCGTTAATTCCTTTACATATTTTTGTTATCATTGTGTTGTTGATAATAATAATTGAAATGTATGGTTATTGTTATCAGTAAATAAAACATTTAAATGGTTAAAAATAATGCGCTATCCACACTATAATTGGGGTTTATACTCCAACAGAACAGGTTACCCTACTTACACTGTCAGAGTCAAATCAAAATTTATAGGTTGTGTGGTGAACCTATATGTTGCAGTTTCAGGTCGCCGAGATTAATACAGGGCCTGCAACATGACCTGCCTCCTACATATCTTATAGGAAACAGCCGGGACCCACAGTTTTACATGTCTTCCGAAACACGGTAGCGTCCAGGGGAAAATCTTTGCCACACTGATATTTGAACCCAGGACCTCCGGCTTACAAGCCGGACGTATGACCACTGGGCCAATAAATGACGCTACAATATTTCAAACACATGTTATTATGCTGTATTGTTAACACATTGATTGCTAAAAACACAACAACTGTGTTTTTGAGGTCAGAATGCGAGTACTGAACAACATAAACATTGTGTTTTGTCAAAGGATTTTTCCATACAAAATCAATTTCAGGCATCTGGGATAGTTCAATAAAATGGCCCCAATGTGTTAAATTTTCCTATACGATTTTGAAAACTAATGCGAGCATTATCCATATTAACTATGTAAATTTACTGACTAAACTCATGGATATAAAAGTCTAAATTAGGCTTGACCCTGGGTTTCGGACGAAGTCCTTCATCAGGAGCTCACGCGTTGAGCTTAGTAATAGTCCGAAACCGAGGGTCCGTGAGTTTAGTCGGTATATTTAAATAGTTAATGTGTTAAATTCTCATTGAAAGTGCGCTTGATTTTTTTCTTCAGCTCTCTTTTTGTGTCTGAAGGCACATAAAGCTGTGTCCCGGCTGTTTCCTATTAGATATGTAGGAGGCAGTTGTTAGGTCAGGTTGCAGGTGCAGTAATCTTGGTAACATGCAGGCCTATTGGCAAAAATTAACATAATTATAAATGTGAAAGTTTGTAGGAATGTATATGTAAGTTTGTTACTCTTTCACGCCTAAATGGGTGGACCGATTGAGCTGTAATCTGGTATAAAGATATCTTAGACCCTGGAATAACATATAGTACAGTACAGCGGGTAAAACCGCTGGGCGCAGCTAGTAATACAATAAGTATAGATTTTTTTTATACTAAATAGACCTACGTTTGACCACATCCCACCTGATGGAAAGTGTAAATGCGGTAGACGATGGATCACGTATGATGCCTAGAAAGGTACCTATTCACTCGTGCCTTGAAGATACCCAAGTTGTACTGCTCGGGAAACACGGATGCCGGCAAAGTGTTCCAAATGCGACCAGTAGATGGATAGCTAGACAAGAAGTAGATATCTTAGTCACAATAATTACAAAATGGTGCATAATAGCATCATAAACATTCAGCAGACATAATAAAATGTAAAAACTCTTTGATTTCGCTTTATGGATGAAGTTCTTTGATAGCAGGAACAAAGGCTAGGCGAATCTAGACTCATAATAATTGGTGTTAATACACTACGTCTGAGCGGTGATGTGCAAACATTACTGTGCTCCGGTAGGAGGGCACTGTAGCTAGTGAAATTACTGGGCTAAAGAGTCTTAACATCTTATGACTCTTGAGTAAGAAACTTTGATGCAGTGCTAGAATTTTAAATCATTGTGAAATCCTGGATTTCAGCTCAATCGGTTCACCCGTTTAGGCGTGAAAGAGTAACAAACATCCAGACATTCTTACAAACTTTCACGTTTATAATATTAGTAAGACTATCTGCGCCCAGCGGTTTTACCCGCTGTACTATTGCCTATTTGTTATACCAGGGTCTAAGCTATCTCGATATCAAATTTCATTTCAATCGGTCAACCCTTTTAGGAGTGCAGAAGTAACAAACATACACACTCCACAGCCATAGTGTGATAGCTATCTCTTCCAGATAACCATGTGTACTGTGTACCATAGGCGGATTTAGGGGGGGGGGGGGCAGGGGGCCAAGCCCTCCCCCCCACGAAAGATTTTAGAGTTACGAATTTTGCACATATTTCATGGTCAAGATTATAATTTTTTCTCGGCGCTCGCAGCAAGCTGCTCGCGCACTTATTATTAGGGCTACTTGAATTTTCTAACTGTTCATAGCGAGCCAAACACACACTTTTCGTAGTAAAAATCATAATATTTTTGCCTGTCTCCACCTTGCTCCCCCCCCCCCCCCCCCCCCTCCAGAAAAAATCCTCGATCCGCCCTTGCTGTGTACCAATCATGATTGCACAGTATTTGTATCAAAATTGTTCCCAAGTATATTAGTATTTAGTATTAGTATTTAGTATATTTAGAAATATGAGCTTAAATTGATAATGTCAGGTCATCAGGCCAAGGTTCCAGTTAACTAACTCAGCATACCTACTAATTTACTAATTGTGTTAGTTCGTGCTAATTGTAGAATCATGCTCGATGAGGAATCATGGTGTTTTGCTACAAGTGTAAATCGATTAATTTTAGTAATTGACTGTAAAAGTGGTAGCCAAAATTTTATTCAATTAGGTACATAGCTTTAATAAATAAATTAATATGTAAACGCGTCAATTTGTAATCCTCCGCAATTTTGTTTCGTCGGTAAAAAAGAACGACGAAAAATTCTTTGAAAGTAAGGGCTTGTTCACGTTGAACGCGCGGGCGCGGGCGCGGGCGCGAAATATCAAACATACGACGTGCTATGAAAGTGTTCACGTACAAACGCACGTGCGGTGTAAGCAAAGTCTGTCGCGCCCGCGCCCGCGTCCGCGCCCGCGCGTTCAAACGTGAACAAGCCCTTAGACTTCTATTGCACTTATTTTAAAAGTGTTTTCCGTTTGAAGAGTTTTAAAAAGTTCATCATCATCATCTCAGCCGTAAGACGTCCACTGCTGAACATAGGCCTCCCCTTTGGACTTCCATATGTACCGGTTGGAAGCGACCTGCATCCAGCGTCTTCCGGCGACCTTTAAAAAGTTAACCATATGAATTTACATTGCAAAATGTGTCAAATAGTGCGAGCGAGAGAGCGTCCAGCTGTATAAGTCCTCTTAAGTTAGGTGCCCCGTGTAAATTTAAGCCGGGTCTCTAGTTGTTAGGGCTTGTTCACGTGTACCCGTGGGCGCGGGCGCGGGCGCGGGCGCGAAATATCAAAACAACATACGATGCGCTATGAAAGTGTTCACGTACAAACGCACGTGCGGTGCAAGCAAAGTCTGCCGCGCCCGCGCCCGCGCCCGCGCCTGCGCCCGCGCCCGCGCGTTCACGTGGGTCAACCCTTAGATAAACAAGTGAAATAAAAAAACAAGCTTTTATTATTATAATTTATTACCATCTAGCACCAAAGTACTCGTCAAGACGAATCAAATGAGCCCAAACTTGATGCCGTTGCGTCGTTTAATTTCAGAGTTCCTATGGCCACCTTTCAGCTCCATCATCAGATCAGCTCGATGTCATAATAATATAAAATAATATTGCATCGTCATCCGATTCATACCGGCATGCAACATTTCACCTCAATCGGAAACCGGGAAGTGGTTCAAATTAAACTTGCAAGATTTGGTTACAGAAGGACAGATAGACAACGGACAGGTGAAATTAAATAAAAGCTTGTAAAAAACCCACCTTTGCGCATCTATAAAACTGTAATGAAATCGTCTCAAAGAAAACATTTGGACAGGTCAAGGTTGAGATAACTTGACAAGCCTTGTCTGAATTTCAGGGCCACCTGAACCACTGAAACCATTACGATAATACAATTTAGATAGATAACACTTTTATTGAAACAAAAAAAATATATGTTACGGCTAATGTCCGAAGTGAGGCTACACCTACGCTTAGTCGGTCAAACCTAGGTGTATTTTTTTTATGTGATTAAGTAGAAGACGAGCAAGACGCTCTCCTGATGTTGAGAGATAACGCTGCCCATAATCAGTACAGTGTTACCCAAGATTTCACAATTATGTGAAATTCTAGAAGCACTGCACCAACGCTTCTTACTCAAGAGTCATAAGATGTTAAGACTCTTTAGCCCAGTAATTTCACTAGCTACAGTGCCCTCCTACCGGAGCACAGTAATGTTTGCACATCACAGCTCAGGCGGTAGAATAACTGGCACTGTTGGGGTACGTACCTAGACGACCTCCTGCAAAGGAAGTCTACCCCCGGTAAAGCCGGCCCGGTGTAGCCGACCGCAGTCGGTTAAAGTTAGGTGTGAACAAAATGTTAGTAAAAAAATTGTTTTTTTTTATAACAAAGTTCAGGGCAGACCGACATTAGTTGGTTATGTTAGGGTTAGTTTTGGTTTGGTGCGGGGGCACCTTCATCTGCATTGCACAACTTCACCACCACCGCCTAGCCTGCCGAAATGACTTAGCACGAGGTCATTTTCGGGCCCCTCCTTGATGGGAGGGGCGTTTTTAGTGGGTATCCCTGCCGCGCTTATCTTCGGTAGGGGAGTCCCACATACCACCCTTCGCCCCCCGACGTAGGGTGACGATGCGTAAAGCATTTTACCCAGCGCAAAAAAAAAAGAAAAAAAAAGGGTTAGTTTTGGTTTTATGGCTAGGCTGGACTTTAGCTGAAACGTACACAGAACTTAAAAACTAAGATTGATAACTCTTTATTGCAACAAAGAAAACAATTAACACTAAATAAGTACATTTCAGTTAAGCAATGTTACAATTGGCGGTCTTATCGCTAATAGCGATCTCTTCGAGACAACCAAGCAGGAAAGGAAAAATACAAGTTTTAACTAGACAAGTTTCTAGTTTTTACTAAGACAATATAAAAACGAATTTATTATTTTTTGCTTTTCAGTGCTTCGGCGGTTTAACTTTTATACATAAAACCTTTTAGCAAAAAAAAATTCCCAAAAAGTTTTATGCAATGTAAATTCATAAAAGAACACTCTGCAGGGGTCCTCTTGAGTAATTTTCAATAAATTAATTCTATGAATTTATATTGCAAAATTTGTCAAATAGCGCGAGCGAAAGAACGTCACTCGATAAACATATAATACGCTCTTAACATCCAGTTTCAAAATGTGTATTTAAAGAAATTTCATCCAATTTTTCCTCCATAAAATACTCATAATATTGAATCATACTAACAATCAATCACCATACTTGCCACAATATCACTAGTCGCCTTATCAGAGCCGAGCGTTATCACATCCGGTTATCGTATTTTAACCTAAATATTGAGATGATACTGAGTTCTTTAGTTTTAAACGGTTTTATTTAACTTGCCCTTTTTGGGTCAAATCTTCTATTCTTCCTGCCCTTATCCCACACTGGGTAGGGTCGGCACAACACGTTTTTCTCCTCCATTCTGCTCTATCATTCGTAATATCTGCATCCACTCCCCTAGCATGCATATCCTCTTTTACACAGTTCATCCAAACCTTTTTCGGGCGCCCCCTTCCCGGATTACCACCTATCACCATATTCATGGACTTTTTGGTAACATGATTTTCATCCCTCCGCATAATATGTCCATGGACAATCTTCCACTCTTTAATTTCTCTGTCACTGGTGCGACTTTCAGGCTTCCTCTCACATACTCATTTCTGATTTCGTCCATTCTTGTCACTCCACACATCCATCTCAACATTCTCATCTCCGCTGCATCCACTCTCCTTTCATCCGCAACTTTCGTAGCCCAGCACTCCGATCCATACAATACGACAGGTCTTATTACCGTCTTGTATATTTTCCCCTTCATTTTACCTTTTGGGTCAAATATAGTAGGTAATTGTTTTTTTTTTTTTTATGTGATGAAGTAGAAGACGAGCAAGACGCTCTCCTGATGTTAAGAGATAACGCTGCCCATAATTAGTACAGTGCTACTTAGGATTTCACAATGATGTGAAATTCTAGGAGCACTGCACCAACGCTTCTCACTCAAGAGTCATAAGATGTTAAGACTCTTTAGCCCAGTAATTTCACTAGCTACAGTGCCTCCGTGTCAGTGCCGTGCGTCAGTGTGGGTGTAATAACTTTACCATGTTTTATCACTACATGGTATAAAGTTGCTTCCCTCGTCTGTGTCCCAATGTATGCTTTTATCTTTAAAACTACGCAACGGATTTTGATGTGGTGTTCATTCATAGATAGAGTGATTCAAAAGGAAGGTTTATAATGTATAATACATGCATAATATTATAGTAGAGAAACACTGATAATTTTCTTTTATGCGCTACGAAGTGCACGCGGGTATACTTTAAAATACGAGAAAACTTCGCATGTCACAGTCAATAATATTTGTAACGTTTTACCAACTCCCTGTAACTCCCTTACTTTTTCCGCAAAAACGTGGTCCCAAACTCACACCACTAAATTATAATACTCACGCGACACACGGACATTCATAAGGCATATAACCATGCTAAATATATTTTCTGTACATAAACTCGCCCATCCATTCATTTGGGGTGTCATTTTACTTAGTCGGATAGTGTTGAGTGAAACAAAAATATTCAATCAACATGTGCAAACGGGATGGACAAAACGAAGGAGTACAAATTTAATAAGAAAAAACTAAAATAAAAATGGCAACATTCTACCTATTTCTTTCAAACTACTTCTGTCAAATTTGACAAAAAAAATGTAAACAACAACATGTTGTTCGTATTTTTAGTGATTAATAAGTTATTTCGAAGATTTTTAACAATAATGTTGATGAAAATGAATAAAATAATCCGTGGCGGTGCTTGCCAAATGAATTACAAAATACGGCGTATACAGCAGTTGCAAATAGAAAAGTGGTTGCTGCTTTGACTAAGTGTTTCTAAGAGAACAGCGTATATCTCAGGTACGTTTAAGTTAGATTAACAGTACATCATCAAGCTCATTGAACCTCATCATTGAAAACGTAAAATAATCGTTATTTTGTCCATTAATAACTATTTTGTGTTATATATTTGTTTACAACTAAAGTCATAAAATACATTATAGTATGACTGAACATTTTTGATACTTTTCATATTGTCCATGTTTAATGACGATATTATGTGTATGAAAAATTGCGTTTTAGGGTTCCTTACCCATAGGGGAAAACGAGACCATATAACTAAGACTTCGCTGTCCGTTCGTCTGTCTGTCTGTCATCTCACGAACCGTGATAGTTAAAAGGTTGAAATTTTCACGGATGTATTTTTGTTGCAATACTAAAAATAGAATAAAATAAAAAAGGGGCTCCCAAACAACAAAGTGCTTTTTTCCGTTTGTTTTTGTATATATGAGATGTTTCAAGAAAGAGTTCAATTCAAAAGAGTCCGACTTGCACTTGGCATTTTTATTTTGTTTTAATGTCTATTAGATGTCCCTACGTACAAGTACAAATACAATTGCTTTATTTGGGAATTTCTTTTAACATTATATTCATGGCACCTATTTTACTGTTACCATACTGGGGGCCTAGACAAGCGCGCGCCCACCCGTAGCGATCATTCGCAATCGCTAAAAAATGTACTGAGATGACAGCTCTCGTCGCTTGTCACGTGACCGACAAGCGACGAGAGCTGTCATCTCAGTACATTTTTTTAGCGATTGCGAATGATCGCTACGGGCGGGCGCGCGCTTGTCTAGGCCCCCTGGTACGCCTTTTTTACTTTTAAAAGATGATATTAATCTTATTTATTTTGTATTTTCTAGGCGAATCGAAATCATCAGTCAGAAATTTTTTTTTGGAAAGTATTAAAAATAAAGGAAAATGCCCGCCTACGAGACATCGAAAAGACCACCCCACCGCAAAAAATAAAGAATTGGATTACCTTAAATTAACGATTTATCATTTTATTTTATGTATTTTTAATATTATATTTGTGTCATATTGTCTTTTATTATCATTTTATAAAAGTATCATTATTAGACGCATGTCTTGTGAAGCATGTGTGTAACTTTTTCGCACCAGAGCTACTTATCTGATTAAACAGAGGTCAGCAACCAAGTACAGTGGCGATTTTTTTTTAAAAATAATTAAAGTATCAAAATTGTTTATAGTTAAATTCGGTATTGCCATACGGGTAACTCATATATATTCTTTTATGTCAGACTAGGGTAACCTTGGTATGCTTGAAACAAAGCGAATATCTCATCAACCATGAGTGATGTCACGAGGAGTACAACCATAGAACGAAGCATTCGACAAGGTAATGGCAAATTTGCCAAATTTGGTACAGAGGTAGTTGGAATCCCCAAAAAGGATATGGAATAAGTTTTATCGGTTTGTACGAAAAATGTCCAAAATCCAAAATGTACAACTAGTATTAATGTCCAATACTAATTTGGTCAAACACTAATTTGGTCCAACATGGCTAACGTCCAACTAGGAAAAATGTACAACACGAATAATTTCCAACATGAATTTGGTCCAAAATGAAATATGTCCAATTAAGAATAATGTCCAACACGAATTGGTTTATTTCTGACGCTGTCATAAAGAAATGAATGGTCTTGGGGAGATCTACCTTTCAGATGACAGCTGTCAAACTTGAAATGTCAAAATCTTCTCTTCAAAAATTTTCATTTCTTCTATGACAGCGTCTGCTTAGGACGAGTATTTTTCGAGATATTGACGTTTCAAGTTTGACGGCTGTCATCTGAAATGACAATCTCTCCAAGACCTTTAATTTCTTCTATGACAGCATCAGCCTAAGACGAGTATTTTCCGAGATATTGACGTTTCAAGTTTGACAGCTGTCATCTGAAATGACAATCTCTTTAAGACCTTTAATTTCTTCTATGACAGCATCAGCCTAAGACGAGTATTTTCCGAGATATTGACGTTTCAAGTTTGACAGCTGTCATCTGAAATGACAATCTCTCCAAGACCTTTAATTTCTTCTATGACAGCATCAGCCTAAGACGAGTATTTTCCGAGATATTGACGTTTCAAGTTTGACAGCTGTCATCTGAAATGACAATCTCTTTAAGACCTTTAATTTCTTCTATGACAGCATCAACCTAAGACGAGTATTTTCCGAGATATTGACGTTTCAAGTTTGACAGCTGTCATCTGAAATGACAATCTCTTTAAGACCTTTAATTTCTTCTATGACAGCATCAGCCTAAGACGAGTATTTTCCGAGATATTGACGTTTCAAGTTTGACAGCTGTCATCTGAAATGACAATCTCTCCAAGACCTTTAATTTCTTCTATGACAGCATCAGCCTAAGACGAGTATTTTCCGAGATATTGACGTTTCAAGTTTGACAGCTGTCATCTGAAATGACAATCTCTTTAAGACCTTTAATTTCTTCTATGACAGCATCAGCCTAAGACGAGTATTTTCCGAGATATTGACGTTTCAAGTTTGACAGCTGTCATCTGAAATGACAATCTCTTCAAGACCTTTAATTTCTTCTATGACAGCATCAGCCTAAGACGAGTATTTTCCGAGATATTGACATTTCAAGTTTGACAGCTGTCATTGCATTGGAAATAAAGAAGACTACGGGATTAGCTATTGATAGAACCACGGATAAAATAAAACTTTATTGGATATTTTTACGAATGGACGTTTTTCATGAATGGACAATTTTCAAATGGGACCTTTTTACGATTTGACATTTTTATGAGTGGACTATTTTCCGAATGGGCATTTTTATGATTGGACGTCTAAAATATTTGTCATTTGTCATAATTGGACATTAGTCGTATAAACCTGGGCTTTCTTTCGGTGTCGGCTCGTGCGGTGATAAAAGGCGTTGTTCTGGCATCGCGCAGAATCAGGTCGAATCAGGCCGAGCCGGGGGGGCCGGGTCAGGTGAATTCTTCACTTTAGAGGTTTTTTCTTTCTTTCTTCAGACTTTTATAAAAGTCATTATTGATTTAATTAAAAAACAAATGCTCTTATTTATTGTACAAAAATAACATTTTTGTAGCGGGGGTGAAGCCGTGGGTTTAGCTAGTATACAAAATAAATATAACGTTACCTAATCGAATGCGAATGCAATGAACGACAAAAATAACATTGTTTCAGCCATGCCTAGTTTACCCTATATTTTTATGTATTTTATGTCAACTAAAATCGAAATTATATAATTTGGTTTTAAATAATATTAGTTAGCTGTGATAAGTTTTTCCTGCTTTTTACTGCCTTCTTTCCATTTTTACACCAATTTACCACACAAGAGGTCATTTTTGTCCGTTAACTATATTATTTTGGATATTTTTAAAAATCAAACGATGCGTGCATCTGTCGCTGAGCGCATTGTGTGACTGAGCGGCGGGTGAGTTGTACTTTTTACGCCCCGCCCATATAGTTGTACTTTGCGTTGAATCACTTTTTGAGCTGTGTTCGACTTCTATTATTTCCCTAATTCGTTGCGTTTTACAAAGAAACTGTATTATTCAATCAGATAATGGCGTTCGATGTTGTTTTTCATATTTTATTCGTGTTTTCCTCTTTCAGAATTTTCTGGAAGTTTGTACAAATTTAAATATGAATGTTATTCAAAAGTTGACGCAAATTGTCCTTTTCGACTTTATCGTGAATATTTTATTCAAATTGTAATAAAAACTAGCTGCGCCCAGTAGTTTTACTTACTGCTTCTTTCATAGGCGGATTTATGGGGGGGGGGGGGGGGGGGGGGGCGGGGGGCAGGGGGCCAAGTCCCCCTCCAGAAGCATTGTAGAGTTAAGAATTTTGCACATATTTCATGGCCTAGATTATAATATTTTTCTCGACGCTCGCAGCTATCTGCTCGCGCACTTCTTATTAAGGATATTTGAACTTTCTAACTGTTCAGAGCGACCTAAACACACTTTTCGTAGTAAAAAATATAATATTTTTGCCCGTCTGCACCTTGCCCCCCTCAGGACCAAATCCTGGATCCGTCCTTGGCTTCTTTTATATTCGTAGGTTAGCCTTTGACCACGATCTAGCCTGATGTTAAGTAACAATACGGCCGCAGATGGTAGCAGACTGAACCTAGAAGGCGGGATAAATCCCTCGTTCCCTTCATTGAACATACAATACAATACAAATACTCTTTATTGTGACGATATTAAAAACATTTTACAAAGAATTTGCTTAAGGATAATATTATGTATATATAGCGTTTTAAACTAATTAAAACTAAATTTAGAACACTGGTCCACAATGGGGGGCCTTATCGCTTAAAGCGATCTCTTCCAGGCAACCGACTTAGTAGTACCGGAACACAGTTGTAATGACCGTTTGGTGGCTCAGTTTTGTTCAGTATTTAGTAACAAGCCTCGGCCGAAGCCTAACTACATATGTAAAACTACCAATAGGTATATATAGATAATATGGAAATCCCAGCAACTGAAATAATAACAAAAATCCATTTGTGTTTCAGGAAAATTTCTTATTTCCAATTCCTAACCAAATCTTCCTTTAACATTCCATTTAACCTAAATATACAATAAATATATTCATTCCAAACAAAGACACACTTTATAAGCAAAAAACCCATTAAACGAAATCCAATTGCAACAATTGCATCGAATAGAACAGAAACCAATTGAACAGAATCCCATTAAACCGAATTGTGAAAACCAATTAAATCGATTACCATATAAAATTTTACCGTTAATCATTGAGGAATCAAAGCGCTCACACAAATGTTCCCCTAAGACATCCTTCCCCTTTCCTCCCATACAATGTGGTGACGGTGTCCTTACCATGAGCTCGTCTCCAGCCGTGGAACCGTCCTCCCCCTCAACCACGCCATCATCTCCGGCTCTGAGAGGGGACTGCGTGCAGTTTCACACGTCCACGCCTAATTATATCGGAGGACGGGTAAGTTTTTGTAACTCCAACTTTGTAATATGTAAAGGTGAAGGAATGAGCGATAGTTAGCCTTTGACCACGATCTCGCCTGATCTTAAGCGATGATGCGGCCATAGATGGTAGCAGACCAAACCTAGAAAGTGGGATAAATCCCCCCGGGCTTCACTGAACATCATGCCGGAACACAGTCACAATGACCGCTTGGCGACACGGTTTTGTCCAGTGGGTGGTAACTAGCCACGGCCGAAGCCTACCACCAGTACAGCGTGTGGAAAAAACCGCACATAACTAATTAAAGTCATTGGTGTAGGGCCGGGATTCGAACTCGGTGGTCCAGATTTGCATCCGAACCACATAACTCCTTGGCCACCACCGCTTCAATCTTAGATTAAAAGAAAATGGGCACATGCACCATAGCGTTGCTATACCAAATTTGGGCCTTTTGGATCGGAAAGTGTCGGCGCCGACTCGCGCCGATATCTAATTGGGCCTATACCTCATCTTCCTATTTTTTATCTGTGGCTTAAATGTACAATAATATGCAAAATGCTGGGGTGGATTTAGGGGGAGATCCGTCTGACGAGTTGTGGAACCATCACAGATACATACCTTATTCACAAATTTCGAACTTTTAATATTCTCTAATAGCTTTAGTTGATGACATCCCAAGAAAGGCCTGGATTCGAACTGCTCAGGACAGATAAGCATGGCACTAAGGGAAGTAGGCCTTTGCCCAGCACGGCTATTGGCTAATTCATAGCCACTAAGTTTTATATTCACTTTAATGTACATCACTTGCTTAAATCTCCACATTAATATAACTAAAATATCAAACGGAGTAATGTACATTTAAGTAGACATCAAACTTAGTGGCTGTGAATTTGCCAATGGCCCTGTTGGAGCGAGATGATAATAAAACTAGAGGTAAGCAATCGGCGGATTTATCGCATAAAGCAATCTGATATGAAGCAATTTAAATTCAATCAAGTTTAGTTCTCCCATACAGTAAAATCGGCGTTAAAAATTTCAGCATACGTACTTTTGTATATTTTCACTACATATTTGCGTACAAACCCAACAGCTAATGTGCCTACGTGCCTAGTGCGTATAGTAATGCGAGTAATCCAATAATTGCAGAAGCATCACCAGCCGTTGAATGTAATCCTGCCATCGACCGCGCCGGCCACCCCGCCTACCTACAGTGAGTTACTTTAACTATTCACTTATTTAAACTATATAAACTAGTCTTGGGTAACTTTGAATTTTTTGGTCTAACTGTACCACCTGAAATACCATGTTGTATAAGCAAATAAAGATTATGAATTAACTTTGAACAAAATCTAAATATATATTGAAACAACTATATGCTTCGATGCTTAGCGGAGGTCTACGTCATAAAACCTGTCTATATTCCTAATTTCAACCCAATCCGTCCAGCGGTTTAGGCTGTGCGTTGATAGATCAGTCAGTCAGTCAGTCAGCCAGTCAATCAATCACTCATTCCTTTTATATAGTAAGAAGATCCAGATTAATCCAGAACAATCTAGATCATTTCTAAGAATTAAATTAAAAACAGTCCCCGTAATTATGAATCATCATCGTGCATCCTTGTTATTGTGATAAAGAATTAATTGCTGATTAAGATTCTTTCAATCAGTGAATTATTGAATTAATTTTAGTACCTTGTCTAATTCAAAATGTAGGCAATGATGATTAGTCATATCCTAATCTTTTTACTAATATTATAAACGTGAAAGTTTGTAAGAATGTATGGTCTGGATGTATGTTTGTTACTCTTTCATGCCTAAACGGGTGGACCGATTGAGCTGAAATTTGGTAAAAAGATAGCTTAGACCGTGGAATAACACATAGGTCACATAGGCCCATCGGTCCTCATCGGCCTAAGTGTTATTCCAGGGTTTAAGCTATGGTTTCGCGGATGAGTGCTTCGGCGTACCCACTGCCCCGGCACTAACGCGTCCCGCAGGAACACCCCCAAGTTTTTAGTGGGTGTCCCCGCCGTGCCCATCTTTGGTGGGGGAGTCCCGCACCTCCCGGCGTGGGGTGATGATGCGTAACGCATTTTTCCTGGGTAAAAAAAGGGTCTAAGCTATTTCTATACTACATTTCAGCACCGATTGTGCTTTGCACCCGTTTAGGCGTGAAAGAGTAACAAACATACATCCAGACATCCAGAAATGCATAAATACTTACAAACTTTCTTGTTTATAGTAAGATGTATAAGGATATTCTCCAATTCAATGTATTTTTTTATGATCACCGAGTAAAATTGCTGCACACAGCTAGTGTTTATGATAAGGTACAAATACTAAATGGCTTTAAGTAGAACTTCCGCGGCGCGTAATGCGTAGACGCTGAAGTTAGATTAGCCACAATTGATCTTGGTGTGGGTCTGATACTTATCAGTAGAAATATTTCCGTCAAAACACCGTCTATCAACTGATAGGACACTGAATATTTTAAGTTTTAGTCATTGACGTTGAGTATGGCTGTTTTTTAATTGCATTTTTCTTGTGAAACAAGGAAATATTTATTTAATAATACAAGTATGCACTTATTAAGCTCGCGGTTTTACCTGATTAACATAAAGCTTTTTATCAAAAAATTTAACCGACGAAAACACTGAAAAGCAATAAATTGTAATATAACGTTAGTTTCGCTCAGTAATTTAAATATTTTGAGTTACAGTCATTGGGGTTGAGTAGGTCAGTCGTTTTTAAACTGCATCTGTCATGCGCAATTTTTTTAGATAAAAGCAATAGGTATTCTTTAACAATAAAAAAAGTAAACCAACTTCAAATTCACTTTCAATAAGCATGTTTTAGTTCATAATTTGAAAACTGGTCGCAATAAGATGGGACTCCCAAAAAGTATATCCTTTTCTTAAAAAAAATACAATGTCGTTTGATGTTCTACTTGGCAACAAACTGATAAATTTGGCCATATACCTATTATGATTGTGATTTTAGTATGACAGTATGACTTGTTATGTTCGAGTATAAACCCCAATTATGTAATGGTATTTATTTTATTCATTTTAGGTTAGCCTTTGACCACATCTCGCGTGATGTCAAGCGATTTGTCCGTAGATGGTATCAAACTTAACCTACAATACGGGATATATCTCTACCTCCAATCCTATATTTTCATTTCTTTCCTATTGCTCCAGGTGAATCAACAATCACCCCGCCACCGCGGTCCCCCGGCACAGGCGTCGCTACACCGGCGTCTGGTGACGGCCGTGGGCATCCACCTGACGGGACGTCTTCCGATAAGGTACATAAAGTATAGAATTAAAAAAAACATTACAAACATTCAAAACACACAACATTCAACATTCAAAATCAATTTTACCTAGTAAGGAAAGACACATTTATTCGACGGCTTAACATAAAAAAAAAAATACAAAATACGACTACTAAGCCGCCGAATAGGAACTGCCTCAGTATTGTGCTGCACTATGGATATATAATGTTATCTATGCGAGATCTATGATATGTAGAGGATATTGCGCTTTAAGATGGACCTACAGATTACTAGCTATATCATCCGCTCAAATCCCGTTCCGTGGAAAAACCGCGATAAATAGTAGTCTATGTATTCTCCAGCTATCTATATACCTACCAGCTTACATCTTCGCATTTAAATTACAAGGCCAAATACGTCGAAATTACATCCAATTTAACACATTTATCTCAAAATACAAATCCAATTAAATCGATTACTGTAACTTACAAAACCAATTATTCTACTTACAAAACCAATTGTCCCAATTCCTACAGTCGTCGGAAACAGCGGTGGGCGTAGTATCGCGCGCTACCACGGCGCTTTCCCGCAAGGAGAGCTACAAGGCACAACGTCAGCATTATAGGCGGGAGAAGAAACGGGTGGCATCCGCGTTACTGCACTCTATTGAGACACTATTGATATATAATGTTATCTATGCGAGGTCTATGATATATAGAGGATATTGGGCTTTAAGAGATACCTACAGATCCGTGGAAATATGTATTCTTCACCTATCTATATACCAGATTTCGTCATTGCATTTTAATTACACAGCCAAATACGTCGAAATTAAATCCGTGTTAACCTATTACTCGCAAAATACAAAACCGATTATTTATCACACAAAACCGCGATTAAAAGTAGTCTATCTATTCTCCAGCTATCTTTATTCCAGATTTCATCATTGCATTTTAATTACACAGACAAATACGTCGAAATTAAATCCAATTTAACGCATTACTATTAGAATACAAATCCAATTAAATCGATTATTGTAACTTACAAAACCAATTAAACCAAATTATTCAACACACAAAACCAATTATTCCACTTACAAAACCAATTGTCCCAATTCCTACAGTCGTCGGAAACAGCGGTGGGCGTAGTATCGCGCGCTACCACGGCGCTTTCCCGCAAGGAGAGCTACAAGGCACAACGTCAGCATTATAGGCGGGAGAAGAAACGGGTGGCATCCGCGTTACTGCACTCTATTGAGACACTATTGATATATAATGTTATCTATGCGAGGTCTATGATATATAGAGGATATTGGGCTTTAAGAGATACCTACAGATCCGTGGAAATATGTATTCTTCACCTATCTATATACCAGATTTCGTCATTGCATTTTAATTACACAGCCAAATACGTCGAAATTAAATCCGTGTTAACCTATTACTCGCAAAATACAAAACCGATTATTTATCACACAAAACCGCGATTAAAAGTAGTCTATCTATTCTCCAGCTATCTTTATTCCAGATTTCATCATTGCATTTTAATTACACAGACAAATACGTCGAAATTAAATCCGTGTTAACCTATTACTATCAAAATGCAAATCCAATTAAACAAATTATTCAACACACAAAACCAATTATTCCACTTACTAAACCAATAATCCCAATTCCCTACAGTCGTCGGAAACAGCGGTGGGCGTAGTATCGCGCGCTACCACGGCGCTGTCCCGCAAGGAGAGCTACAAGGCACAACGTCAGCATTATAGGAGGGAGAAGAAACGGGTGGCCTCCGCGTTACTGCACTCGATTGAGGATCCGGCGGTTATTGTGCTTGCTGATTGGTTGAAGGTATGTTTTATTTTATTTATTTCACACTGTAGCTTATGCTCACAACTTTGTCCGCGTGCAGAAATCCTTTCTTAGCGAATGTCTACGCCTTAAAACAATCATTAGCCTTAAAATAATAAAAATCTGTGCCAAATTTCAACTCAATCCATCCAGCGGTTTGGGCTGTGCGTTGATAGATCAGTCAGGCAGTCACTCTTTTCTTCTATATATTTAGGAAATCCACAGCCCTTAAACAAATATTGATTTATTTTATTATTCAGCACAACGCTAGGACTGACTTAATGATAAAGTAGCATTTTCTACCGTATATATCGAGTGACTCGCTCGCACTATTTGACAAATTTTAAAGTATAAATTCAACGAATTAATTTATTGAAAATTCCTTAAGAACAGCCCTTTATAATATTATTGCACACATTTTAAAAGTGTTTCCAGTTTGATATATTTATAAATGGCATGCAAAAATATTTGAAACAATTTTTTTTTTTTCAAATATTTAAACTGAAAACTCTATTAAAATGTGTACAATAATATTATGGAGGGCTGTTCTTAAGGAATTTTCAATAAGAATTATGCGCTCTTAACTCAAACTACGGTTAATTACGGATATACATTTTATAGGTGTTTATATAATTTATCCGATCAACTGATAGATCCAAATGAAAGAGCTTAATTTGTAGAATACAACGCACTATGATAAATTTAAAACCCAAAATGGCCGCCACCGCAAAATGGTGAATTACATATTGCGTTGGGGGTTTTTTAAATTTTTAATTTAATTCACTTGTTTATTTTTTTAATTGAATTCACTTGGTAAAAAGTTTTATTTTAATTTCACTTGTTGCGGTTCCCCTTTTATTGATATTTGATATTGGGTGGTTTTTCAATATCTATTATAAGTATGTATTTACAAAAGAAAAGTATATAAGTATTATATCCGTTATCCTAACCACCATATTACAAGCATTAAGTTGCTTAGTTTGGGGTTAGGTGGCGCTGTGTGAAACGTTCTAAAATATTTATTATTATTATATATTATTTTTATTAAAAGCGAGCATGAAGTTGTTTTAATATATATTTTAATTCATCCCTTTCAGGTCCGTGGATCTCTGAAATCATGGACCAAATTATGGTGCGTGCTGAAGCCTGGGTTATTACTTCTGTATAAAACTCCTAAGGCAAAGGTAAGTTTCTATTTGTTTGTTTTAAATGTTAGACACAATTTTTTTTTATACAATTAAGTAAGAATATGAGCAAGACGCTCTTCTAATAGTAAGATATAACTGTATCCATATGTCGTACAGCGCTCCCGTATTTACACAATGGGGATGTTGACTAGTTTTTGGAATTGCTTTTATATGATAGATAGACCCATTTCATAAACGAATATCATATTTTTATGCAAAAATATGTGAAATTTCAGTATAAAAATACGTAAATAAAAATGTTTTTTTTTTAATTCTGGCTAAAACTTTCCGAGCTGTCATCTGACAGCGCGTGACGTCACAACATTTTCTGGAGTTACGTTTCCTAAGCGTTTCCTGATTTCGACACATGTGATTGGGCTGATTCGTAACATGATAATGTAAAATTAGTGGACAACATCCCTATAATGTAAAATTAGTGGACCCGCGCGCACTTCGTTCTCTTAATAGAAAATTATCAGAGTTTCTCTAATATAATGTCCATGTATTATACATTATAAACCTTCCTCTTGAATCACTCTATCTAATAATGAAAACCGCATCAAAATCCGTAGTGCAGTTTTAAACATATAAGCATACAAACGCGGCAAGCAACTTTTTTTATACTATGTAGTGATGTGTTTAAATTTACTAGGTAATTCACTTAATCATTAAATTCTTTCTCCCTTTACAGAGTAGCCACTGGGTCGGTACCGTGTTACTAACTTCGTGCCAAGTGATTGAACGCCCCTCCAAAAAGGACGGGTTCTGTTTCAAGCTCTACCACCCGTTGGAGCAGAGCATTTGGGCGCCGAGGGGCCCCCATAACGAGACTATTGGTAAGATATTTAAAGTTCACTTATACAGTTCGATTAGTTCAGTTATACAGTATGTTTAGTTCAGTTATACAGATCGTTTAGTTCAATTAAAATGATTGATTAATTAATTATTTCGTGGTTGCTTCGGCCGTGGGTATTTACCACCCACTGGACAAAACCGTGTTGCAAAGCGGTCATTATGATCGTCCGGTATGATGTTTAGTGAAGCCTGGAAGGGATTTATCCCCTTCTATTAAGGATTAGTTTGCTACCATTAAATACCGAATCGTCGCTTAACATCCTGCGAGATCACGGTCAACGGCTATCCTGTATTGATTAAAAAATCGTATATTTAAGTTCACATATACGTACAAAAATCTTAGCAAAAATATATAAAATACACAAAGAAACAGAACGGATAAGAACTAAACCAATAGAATTAGAAAACTCTTTATTGAAACACTACAAACATACAGAAAACTATAACACAAAATCACGACATAAGTGTAACAATTGGCGGTCTTATCGCTAAAATCTATCTATCCAGACAACCTTGCAGGGTGAGAAATAATTATATTTACATGGGAAATAATGATTTTTACGTATTTTACAATACGTATTAATTACCGAATATATAAAAGTTAATGGTACCAGCAGTTATACAGTCCATTTAGTTCAGTTTTACAGACCGTTTAGTTTATACAGTTCGTCTAGTTCAGTTATACAATTTATTTACTTCTGATACACAGTTTGTTTAATTTAGCTATACACTTCGTTTATGTTCATTTTGAAGACAGATATTCAGTTAATTTAATTCGCTAATAGAGTTCGTTTAAACATGTTTTTTCATCCCCACTCAAAAACTTTTTAGATATAGATACTAGATATGTATGTAATATACTTGTATTTAAATTATTTAAATGATGGACTATCAAAGATTTGCTTACTTCCCTATTTTTTTTTTTTTACATTTTACTAAAATTATAATATAATGATTTAATAATTTGATCAGTTACATTTAGCACAACATAGTCATACTATAATAATAATTGTACTATAGTGGTAACTATATCCGAACGGAGGGCATTGGTGGCTGTAACACAGTTTAATTATTAGTACAGCCGTCAACAGTCCTACACTCACAATTGTTTATATTCGGTACAATATCTTTAACATTAGCATCAACTTATACTAATACAGAGGTATTATTGTATAATTCTCTTATTCCTTCATCAATTTTTATTGCAATGATCATATAATGCATGGTTGATTAAGCCTAAACATTGTGTACGACTTTTTGAATAAGTCAATAAAGAATTTATTTAATTAATGGAACTAGGCGTTACTTTGCGGAAATCCATCACAACAAATAGTTATTATTTAATATTTAGTGTTAATTCCGCTCTAAATTTGTGAGTCTAACTAAGTTTTAAGTGACGGCGAGGAATTCAAACGTTACCAAAATAGTAATTAGTATTAATTCCACCACTGAGTGCACCACCCGCCCCCCCGCATATGCATGCATTAAGGGTTATAACTATTTGTTAGTGTTAGTTATGTGGTTACGCGAAACTTAGACTCACAAATTTAGAGCGGAATTAACACTAAATATTAAATAATAACTAATAATTATTTTTTTAAGAATTTATTTATTTTCAATATACATATTATTGTTATAGGCGCAGTGGTACAACCGTTGCCGACCGCACATCTCATATTCCGCGCGCCCTCACAAGCCGCCGGACATTGTTGGCTCGACTCATTGGAACTGGCGTTACGATGCAGCAATGCTATGCTCAGGTTACTTTTATATACTAGGGATTTATGGAAGTTTTCCTCTACTATATTATGCATGTATCATATATATAAATCTTCTTTTTGAATGCATGTATCATACATACATATAAACCTTTTTGAATCACTCTATCTATTAATGGCGTTACGATGCAGCAATGCTATGCTCAGGTTACTTATTTATTTACAATTTTAACTACTTTTACCAGAGGTACACTTCCTTGCAGGAGGTCGGCTAGTTGGGTACCCCAACAGTGTCAGTTATAAAGTTTTTAGTATATAACACTGAAAAAACTTTTAAAATGTGTGCAATAATATTGTGCAGCGACCCTCTTGAGGAGTTTTCAAAAAGTTACTTCTATTAAATTATATTTCAAAATGTGTCAAATAGTGCGATCGAAAGAGCGTCCATTAAATAGTAATTTGCCAGTCAAAGTATATTTGTTATAAACAGAGAACAATATCTAATAATAATTATTATACACATTAGTTGAGCTTGGGTTGATAACATAACTGTATGCCCTGTAACTCTGTAACTATTCATATTATTTTTATAGTTATAAAGATAAAGATTTTTATTTTGCATAGAAACATGGGTACATGCATATGGATCTTAATTAATTTAGTGGCCAACATGTTCTGCCTTTACAGACGCACAAAATGAAGACATAATGGGTGCTTATCGTAAAAACTTATAGTATATTTATGTTATAACGTTAATTTCATTTTAATTGTAAATGTCAATATAAGTTATAAAATTATGAATAATATATACCTAATATATTTCCAAAACTGTCGTCTAACTTTTCTGTTGATTCATATTATTGTACAATGCATAATTCTGAATCTTCGAGGAACTCACGAGACAGGCTATGGCCTAGTGTGGGGTCTAATAGTAAATAGAGATGAATTGTAAAACACTGTTTTTTTTATACAAAATAGGCCTACGTTTGACCACATCCCACCTGATGGAAAGTGAAACTGCGGTCGACGATGGATCACGTAAGATGCCTAGAAAGGTACCTATTCACTCGTGCCTTGAAGATACCCAAGTTGTACCGCTCGGGAAACACGGATGACGGCAAAGTGTTCCAAATGCGACCATGACCATGTGTTTTTGGTATATATAAATCCGTAAAATGTAAATCCGTCATTAGGTTTAAGGTATATTTATAAGTTTCATGTTATTTAAGTATGAAGACCTGTGGATTTTGGGAAATAAATAAATAAAATAAATATATATGTTTATGTTTTGTCCCGCGGACAAAGCTTCTTTAAATCGCGGAAATTTAAAGTGTTATTTTGTCTATAGATGTTCCCGGTCTCGTCCCGAAACGAGCGTGGCGACTCAATCTCCGGCGCAGACGAACATCTCGCACGAGGAGCTTGAGAAGCATTTCAATGAACACGGTAAGTGACTATTTGACTAAGCCATTTTGTAAAATTTAGTCAATTAACAAACTTTAGGCCGTTTGTTAAATGATTGAAAATGCGTATATATACGTGATATAGCGTATATTTATTGTAGATCCTTTGTGTTTTTCCCTGTAGTTTACAGGGTTAACACTGAAAATCTACATAAATGGTATTCTGTAAAAAAAAAATGTGACGCGGCTTACGTAATAATATCACTAATGTGGAATTTTGTTTTTTGAAAAATCGGTAAAAAGAAGTATCTTTGTCAACCTATGTTTAACCGTTATACAGAAAGCTGTTTTCCGATATTTAAAAAAAATATAAGAAAATTTTAGATCAAAAAAGTTGACTTATCTATTCGACCTTTTTTTAATAATAATATTATTATGTTTTTAGTTTTTGTATTCATTTATAATTATTGATATTTTAAGTTTCTAGTATTAATATTCCTAACAAATGGAAAAGGTAACTAATCAACAAATTTTCTTCCTCCCTCGCACCTTACGCTATGTGTGATCGCTAAAGAATTGAAACAGACAGACAAATCTTTCACCCCATTAATGTGTATATCAGACTATTCATCCAAAAAGACTCCAAAAAGGTCGAAATGGGCTCAATTTATGGACTCCATAGAGTTTATGAAGAATGATTCCTCTGATTCGTCAGACGAGAAAGGTTTTCTAGACTTTCTCAAAATGAAAGACAGAAATGCACCAAGCACTTCATCGGCGAAAGACTTAGCAGTACTTAAGACTAAGAAAGTGACGCGAAGTCTTGCTTCAAGTCCCATGAGACTAGATGTTAAAAGATCACCCATTTTGAGATGTTTTGATTTACCTAAATTAGGTACTTTTGAGCGAAAAGACAAGAATGTATCTCCGAATTTGATTGAAGAAAACTTGATCAAGTTTATTGCGACGACGTCTAAACGACGTAGCTCTACACCATCTACGAAATTAACTCAAAAACGGATCAGCGAGTTGAGAGAATCCGGGGTTAAGACCGATTCGGAAAATGATGAAGTGTTTTTGAAGAAATTGCCTAAAAGGAGAAAAGAAACACATATTATATGTGATACTCCTGACAATATAGTTATAACTAAAACTTGTCCATCTTTGGAAAGGTTTAGGAAAGTCTATAGTTCTTCGTCGACAGACGATGCGTATGATTTATACAGGTATGTATGATTAATTATAATCCTAAAATATTAAATTACCACCAAAAATATTTGTATGTCAAGATTTTGGCGCTTCGCCGGCCGATACCGCGGCACGCTTTCTTCGCTCGTATTATTTTTTTATGAGAAAACGTGTTACGATTTACGTACACGTGTTACGTGTAATTTTTAAGTTAAAATATTCTAAATAATTATTTTATTTTTACATATTTGGTTTCTTGGCCCATATATCATACTGAAAAAATGCAATTAAAAATTAAATCTGAATAAAAATTATCAACCCGTTAGATGTCACCATCTCGAAACGAGAATACTTATATTTCTAAGTGTAAATCAAAAATTTTGGCGTTTCGCCGGACGCTGCCGCAGGAAACTCTTAGACAGAGTGTGAAAGTGTGTTACAACGAAAATTTTGACTGAATGTGAAATAACAAAGTGTGTTATAATGATATTTCTTATGTAATAATTTTAGAAAATCGCCAACGTTCCCCCAACTATCGTGTGAGACACCAGATAAATATTCTCTGATAGACTACCATAAACTGCCTTCAGTGGCTTTTGAAGCGAGCGTCACTGAAAGAAGGGACGAAAGGGTATCTTCGCAAAATGTGTATGTTGCTGGGAAGATTGTTAGGAGCGGTAAGAGCACAAGTGCCCTAGGTTTAGGCCTGTTGTCCATACATTTTTGTGCCATATATTATGCTAAGTAGTTTGGTGTACCCTGAATTAATGAATGAATGATTATGCTAAGTTCAGCGCTAGTGTGTAGTCATCAAAATCATCTTAATAATAAGAATAAGAACAATGTTTAGAAACCTATTTATAAACATGAATGAATGTATATATTAAGGGGAAGAGACTAGCCCCCACGACACAGGGTATCCTAGTGTGGGGGCTAGTGGACTCCAAACATGTGGTACCTACTTTTATCTTGTATTGGTAGGTATGGATATTATATTATTATACTTTTATCTTGTATGGGATTTTTGAGCCTTAACAACAACGTTAAATTCTGGGTAGCACTGTTTTGATTATGGGCAGCGTTATCTCTTAACATAAAAAAAAAAGTTTTATTGTCCAAAAAAATAAAATATAAATTACATTAAGCTTATTCAAGAAAAATTAAGGAATAGTAACTCAGGAGAGCGTCTTGCTCGTCTTCTTACTTCTCCACATAAAAAAAAATCTTTGACTATGTAGATGCTAAGGCTCTGCCGATTCCCAGTCCTCCGTCACAAAGACGATGCGGGAGTGCCGCCGGGTTGTTTAAGTGGGTACACCCGTGCAGTCGCTCTGCACGGGGAGTCCCACATAACTCTCCCATACCCCTCCTGGGAGGGTATGCGTAATGCATTTCTTCTTCTTCTTTGGGTGCCATCTTCTAACGAAGGTTGGCGATCATCATGGCAGTTTGGACCCTCGACACAGCAGCTCTAAATAGGAAACGTGTGCTCTTGCAGTACCATTGGCGCAAATTTTTAAGCCAAGATGTTCTCCTTCTTCCTGGACTTCTTTTAATGCATTTTTGTAATGCATTTATTCCCGGCGAAAAAAAGGCCTCTATTGCAGAAACCGCCTGAAGTACCACCCGTGCCGCACAATAAGGCATTACTGTACGGAATGCGGCAGTGTTACCAGCGCACTAAAGTTAATAATAATAAATATTTCAGGACATTTCACACAGCGCCACCTAACCCCAAACTAAGCAACTTAATGCTTGTGTTATGGTAGTTAGGATAACGGATATAATACATAAATTTTTTTTTTTTGTAAAATAGATAAAAAAATAGATACAGAGAGCCACCCAGACCAGAAACAAATATCTGTGGATCACACAAACATTTGTCCCATGCGGGAATCGAACCCGCAACCTCCTGCGTTTCACGTCACTCTGTGGTACTCGAGCCAGTACAAAATGTACCAACATGCGACTTAGCGTGTCTTCGCCCATAATCTTATAAACATTATAATATCTTAGCCATTATTTAGTTTATTCGCAAACAGAAAAATACGCATAATTTTTTTAAAATATTATTTAAATTAAAGACTAATTATTAATTATATATAAAAAAAATGTGACAATTACCCTATTGACGTATGGTGTTGGTCATGTAACAAAGAAAAAAACTATTTTTTTATCACATCCCTATCTGGAGGCACGGCAGTGCCCCGCCAAGTCGAGCAAAAAAAGCGGCACGGCCGCACCATGATTTTCTGGAAGCAATTCAGACCATTTTCGACCCCCTATAACTTAGTTGTGGATAAATGGATCTCACAACTTTTTACGGCAGAAAATCTGGCAGTTGTGAGACTTGGTTTTTTTTACAAGTTACGTTTTTGAAGGCATTCATTTTTTTTTATGTGATGAAGTAGAAGACGAGCAAGATGCTCTCCTGATGTTAAGAGATAACGACTGCCCATAATCAGTACAGTGTTACTTAGGATTTCACAATTATGTGAAATTCTAGGAGCACTGCACCAACGCTTCTTACTCAAGAGTCATGAGATGTTAAGACTCTTTAGCCCAGTAATTTCACTAGCTACAGTGTCCTCCTACCGGAGCACAGTGATGGTTGCACATCACTGCTCATGCGGTAGTATAACTGGCACTGTTGGGGTACCCACCTAGACGACCTCCTGCAAAGGATGTCTACCCCCGGTAAAATATTATGGCCCCGGTATATTATGTTCTTAATACAAATTGACAAGCTATCCAAAGGATATGTAATTAATAAACACAGTAACAATACTCCGCCTTTTATGATCTTATTGACCTTGCTTTACACTTGTACACTTAGTAACTTATACACAGTATGGACAATCATGTTTGCAACTGCTACTAATAATTTTTTTTCTATTATTAGAGCACAACAAAATATATTTTGTTCTCTATTTATATTACAATCTAGCCTATGACTTTGGCTAATAGGTAATTTACATTTAACTTATTTTGCTAGGTAGACTAAAACTAAGAATATGTCCATTAACATTTTTCTTATTGTCTCTATTAAAAGAAAGTCACTTTATTCATGTCTAGCATTATGCATATGTAGCATAAAGACACATGACTATGAACTAATAATATAAAGGTGAATAAGTATTAAATAATTAATAAACACAGCAGCAAATCATGTTTGCAGTTTTTACTGTACAGTACATATAAAGAGGTAAACTGACTGACTCATCATCGTAGAGACAAAATCGCTGTTCTTTAAATAACGTAGACGACCGATAAGAAGGGATTTTGCGGAATTCCCACGGGAACGGGAATAAAATGGAAATCTGTGAGTTTCGGGAAGTGATATAATAGTTAAAATTTATAGATATATTTCAATTTGCTGTTACGCGCTACGAAGTGCGCGCAGGTCTGCTAGTAATTAATAAACTTTTACAATGCTCTACCATTTGTGATATTATTGACCTTGTCTTTACACTTGTACACTTTGTGACTTATACACAGTATGGGCAATCATGTTTGCAACTGTTACTAATAATATAAAGCCTTTAAGGTATTTTCATTTATGTTTTTCTTCTTAAATAAATAGGTATGTTATATAAAGGTGAATATTAAATAATTAATAAACACAGTAACAATGCTCTAAAATTTATGATCTTATTGACCTTGTCTTTACACTTGTACAGTCAACTACAAAGAGATGTATCCATGTTAGTCTTACAAAATGAAGGAACTTTTAGTATGCAAAAATTATTTACCCTTACTTCGTGACATTTTCAGTATCCACCAAATCTTATACTATATTCGATTCATTTTAAATGCTATTATTATGTATCACCTAAGGAAAAGTAGTGGGATACATCATTGTTGCATATTAAACGAGTCGATGATAATATAAAGTTTGATTGCTACTAGAAATGTCACGAACCAAGGGTAGTTCATTGTGGCAAATGAAAATTTACTTCATTTTGTAAGCCTAACATGGATACATCTCTTTGTAGTTGACTGTACACTTAGTAACGTATACACAATACACAGTATGGGTAAGGTAAGTGATTTTTATGTGTTTGATGGTCTTTTACTCAAAATATAAAAAAGGAATTTCGACGAATTTCAAACCAGTAAGGTTTAAAATTCGTCGAAATAACTACTTCAAGTTTAAAAAAATAGAACATAGATATAATGTAGTTAGCATTTGTTACCAAAAAAAGGAAAGGGAGAACGCCGAAACACTCTCCGCGAGACAGTATAGCGTTCACCGGAGGTAGACTTCCTTTGCAGGAGGTCGTCTAGGTGGGTACCCCAACAGTGCCAGTTATTCTACCGTCTGAGCAGTGATGTGCAAACATTACTGTGCTCCGGTAGGAGGGCACTGTAGCTAGTGAAATTACTGGGCTAAAGAGTCTTAACATCTTATGACTCTTGAGTGAGAAGCGTTGGTGCAGTGCTCCAAGAATTTCACATCATTGTGAAATCCTAAGTAGCACTGTACTAATTATGGGCAGCGTTATCTCTTAACATCAGGAGAGCGTCTTGCTCGTCTTCTACTTCATCAAATAAAAAAAAGACGTGTGGCACTCGGAGACTGCCGCGGTAAAGCTATTGCATAGCATTTTTTATCAACTTATGCAATTATAATTATTTATTTATTTTATTAATGCAGTATTTTTTTTCCTTTGTTTTTTTTCTTTGATATTAATTTATATATAATACTGCTATAAAGATAAAGAGGCGTATTAAAAGTTCTGGTATTTATCTATAGATGGAAAAACTAAAAAATATCACCGCTGTGCCGGTCGGAGTGGGGGGTGTTAGGTTTTTTTCGTTACGGAATTTCTGGATTCGGTCCCACGCTCAAGGCCCGCGATAGAAGTTATGCAATAGCTTAAAAATGTTTTACACCCAGGAAAAATGCGTTGCGACCTTACTGTTTATATAATTTTATTATAACACAAAATGTGTTTACTATCTAGTACGATATTCCACGCGCGGTGGAACAGACGTTCCACAGAAATATATATAAATATACATACAAATATATACATACGTAAACATGAACAGAGTGATAACGAGTGATAACGGTTATTCTTTATGTTTTTTTAGTGAAAAAGTGTGTGTGAATTCAAGTTTGTTCTTTTAAATTTCTGATGGTTGCGTTTGAGTTGATATAACTTTTACACCGTACAGTTTTTTATACAGTACATTCAAAAGTTACCGACATAGCAGAAAGGATTAGCAAACTGAAGTGGCAATGGGCTGGTCACATTTGCCGTAGAACCTATAACCGTTGGGGTAGACGAGTTCTCGAGTGGAGACTAGGGATGAAAATTTCCGGAAATATTCCGAAAGTTTCCATTACTTCCATGAAACTTTCCAAATTTGACAGAAACAATGGGGAATAAACCCCAAATCAGAAATCTGATTTTTTAAATGAAAATGCTAAGTAAAGTAAAATTACTGCTGATAGGATAGTAGGCTTAGTGCCTGTCTACAATACTCAATCAAGAATTTTGACTATAAAATTAAATTTCTAACTGATATACCAAGGAAAAGAAATACGCTGTTTATTGATGGAAAAATCATACCAATTACCAAAAAAACATTGTATTTTTGTTTTACTTTGTTAAATATACTTATTCTTGTGCATATGAAAGTATATACACGTGTCTGTATGTAAAGGGTGAAACAGTGCAATGACTGATTCACAAGTAATAACCTGGCTGCTTGGTGAGCTAATGTTAAAACAGAATTATATGAATTATGTTTATATAAGTCGGTATCAATGCCCTCTTTGGTTGTTTAAAATCTTTATAATTGTAAGTCAAAAAAAATGATGGGTTCAGCTATCATAAGTTACCAGTATCATAGTTTTCACTTTTTCTTTGTATATTTTCATCGTCAATTAAATATTCATGGCAATTACCATCATATATTATAGTTTTGAGATAGATAAGTATAATAACAAAACAAAAATAAACACAGAAAGCCGTAGTAGTAAAAAAAACGCATTCAAAAATTCAGTGTTAATCTGGAAATTTTGGAAAGTTTCCTGCAATGTTTCCCTATATTTCCGGAAACATTGGAAGTATTCCTGGAAAGTTTCGGAAACATTCGGACATTTTCATCCCTAGTGGAGACCACGTCTCGGTAAACGTAGTGTAGGGCCCATGGGCGAGATGGGGCGATGATATCCGGAGGGTCGCTGGGGTTGGGTGGTGAAAGACGGAGGACCGAGTTGAGTGGCGTGCCATGGGGGAGGCCTATGTCCAGCAGTGGACGAACATAGGCTGATGATGATGATACAGTACAACAGGCACTGGATCCAACGCTCTGCCGATTCCCAGTCCTCCGTCACAAAGACGATGCGGGAGTGCCGCCGGGTTGTTTGAGTGGGTATACCCGTACTGTCGCTCTGCACTGGGAGTCCCACATAACCCTCCCATACCCCCGTATGGGAAGGTATGCGTTTAATGCATTTTTCCCGGCGAAAACAAAAAAAATACAGTACATCGTGATGGCTAAATAATGTAAAAAAAAAACTTCTTGTAAATTTCCACCCGTTTACTGGAGGTCTGACTTGACTGGACGAGCCGGTAAGCTCATTCTGACTGTGACTTGACTTACTAATTGAAAACCCATGTAAATTTCTCACAGTTTCAACAATATTTAATACTTGCATACTTATCGAACAGGGATGTTTAAAATATACAAAATGCAAATTACATTTTTTTTTAAATATAATTAGTCCGTAATTTTAACCCTTTATTGGGCGCGCCTAAAATGTTACGTAAACGGTCGCGTGGGGTGTTAAGCACCCCAAATTAATAAATTTAATTATTATATGAAAAATATAAAAAATCTCACTCTTTTTAATAGGATCATTTGAACACACATATTAATGAACTTTTACACTTATTTTAAATATAATTTATATTGTATTTCACACTGAAAAATAACTTTTTATAAGTTCTAGTATTTTTCATTACAATTTTGGCAGACTTCGATCATATGGTCATTGCAGACAATAATTATACACTAAGAGAATCCAGTCCTTAGTTTTATATCCTTCATTTTATGGCAAATATGAGACCAGTTGTATGACTGCGCTTATAAGATTCTGTGTGTTTTTTTTTTTTTTTTTTTTTTTTTTCTTTTTTTTTTTTTTTTTTTTTGCCGTGTGGCAACACTGGCGTAAACCGCCAAAAAATCTTAGAATTAATTTTTAATATTTTTAATTAATTAATTATTAGTTTTTAACAGTAAATTTACCTAAATCAATTGTGTTTCAACTTAATATAAGTAAATCTGTGTGTAAAGTGAAAAGAGTTGACTTTATGACAACATAACCTCATCACCGAACAGAGGGCCGAAACGACGCCGAAACCTGGATTCTGGAGGAAAATACATGAAACCCGGGGAGTATTTTGTGAAAATTAACACATCAAAATTAATGTTTCCTAGGAACTTTACTCATAAACATAAAAAAATCGCCTTATGATTATTGACAATTGAAAATTTTGTCGCCGGATTCTAGCACTCAATTTTTGCATAAATAAACAGAATAACTACTAAATGGAATGGTAAAACGGCTACAATCAGCTGGAAATTAACCATAAAACTGCACTACAGACAGATTCCTTTACAAATAAATCTTTTAATTACATTATTTTATACTATCAAGTGTGAGTAAAGTACCTACCTACATTGACACTATTAAAATTAATAATTTTTTTTTATAATTATTCATTTTGTGATAACATCCTATTATGAATACCTAAAAATAATATTGTTACAGAAACAGATTGCATTGTGTTGTCTGTAGATGAAATCCAGCCCATTTTAATAACTTAAGCTCTGTAAATATTAAATATTATCATCATACCTAATATTTCCATTGTTCCAGTATCCAGTTTATGCTTTAAATAACTTTATAAGTTGAGGTTGGCTTAAAGAGGGTGCACTTTAACCATTAATTTATATTGCTTACTTTATGTACATTAAAATAGTGCATTGTAAAATAATATTGTTAGCACGGAACACTTGACACAGTCATTCTCACTAAAGTGCTCAAGCTTGTGGTGGCATCATCTGGTGGGCCGCCCTCTTCCCTCAAATATGGTTGAGGAGGACGGCGCTGGCAGGTGTGTCAACTCGTGAACGGGTGCCGCAAGCGGGGGCTGGTCTGGGCCAAATTGTTCTCTGCTGTCATAAAATTATATATATACCTAGTTTTATTTTCTTTAGTTATACCACGGATCTAGCTATTAACTTGAATAAGTATTGTTTGTTAACATAACCATATACCTAATGCTGAAAATACTATAAATCATTATTGATATAAATGGTCAAAGTGAACCCTAATGTTGTATGACTGGGCTATTACATGAGACATACAGGAAGGTGACCAAATCTTTACCTTTTCAAAGTACTTAAAGAAATTATTAATAACTTTCAGAAGCTGCAAAATGATGACCCGCAGAGCTACTGTCAGAGACATGGAGCAGCAGCTCAGGGCTGCATTACTGGAACTCAAAACCTGCAAGGACCTCAATGAGCAACTACTCAGAGAGAGAGAAGATAGTGAGATTGAGGTTCAGCGGATTGTTTCAAAAAATGCTGACCTAAAGGATGAGTTGGCCGAGCTGGACATTAAATACACAGAATCATTAAACAAATGTGACCAACTACAGACCATTGTGCTTTCCTTTGATGAGTGTGGACTTACCTATGTGAAGACTCTAAGCCGTGTAAAAGACCTTGAACGCGAACTAGACACTGCTCAGTTGACAATATTAGAACTACAGTCAAAAATTGATGTTCAACAGGTTGCCCACACACAATGCATGTACAATGAGATAGTAGGTGGTGAAACTCAGTGCCCTCAATCTTTAGACATTATCGACCTCACTAGTGAAACATCTTGTGTTTGCTCAGCTCCTATATTTAAAAGTCATAAGAAAATTAAAAGATATATAAGAGTTAAGAAACTGGTCCGGAGGTATACACAAAAATTAAAATGTAAAAAATATTTTACAAAAAATGTAAGACTAATTAAAAATAAATTTAACTTAGAAGAACAACTCCAAAATTGTATAGAGGAGTTAGAAATATTAAAACAAATATATGATAAGGACATACTGGCACTACGCTCCGAGCTGTTGCAAAGGGAACACTCACTCCAAGATATCTTCAAAAGCTACGCTACCACTCAGACTCAGCTAGCAGAACACTACAATACTGTCATAGACCTAGTGCAGTTGGCAACAACTAATACAGAGTGTATGTCATCTATATGTGACACCCACATCCAGTCACAACCGCATATGTCACCAATGCCTGACTCACAGTCACCGCCATGTACTACTCCTGCGGCGGCTCAGAGGGTAGATGATTGTACAAATAATAGTAGTAAACATAAGGTATTTGTGTATTCTGATGAAATCGGTGTAGGTTTAGGTCCATTATTAGGTAATGAGTCTAGTTATGATGTCACCAATTTATGCTTCCCTGGTGCGTCATATTCACAAATATGTAGTAAAATAAAAATAAATTCCTGTATAAACAAAAACACAATTGTAATAATAATGATAGGACATAGTTTAAGTATTGACAAAAGGGAGATTATTAATAACATAACCTCTCTTCTTGAAATTGATTGTTCTAGGATCATTTTGTGTGCTCTCCCATATTCTTCATCATTAACGTCAGATCAAAATAAGCACATACATGTCCTTAACAATCTGTTTCATAATTTGACATGTCGTCATAGTGACAAACTTTTATATTTTGATAGTAATAAGTTTATTACTAATTTTTATTTGACTTCGAATAATATGTATTGTTCGAAAAAATCTATGTTAACTATTGCCAAATTGTTGGCATATAATATACACATAGTTATAAGTAGTATAACTAAGTTTTATAATGACTCCACAGTGGTTAGTATATGTACTAATGAATTCACTGTGGAACAAAATTTAAACTAAGTCATGAGACAACAGAGGGCGGCAATAATACATTAAATCTATTTTATCAAAATATAAATCGCTTCTCTGGCAAAATAAATGATATTGAGCTGTTATTAGATAAATTTAATTATGACATATTATGTTTTTGTGAAACTTGGTTGAAAAGCGACAAAATGGCATTTAATGTAAATAATTTTCAAGTAGCTAGTACGTTCAACAGAGCATCCGCCGAGGGAGGTGGTTCCATTATACTGTTAAAAAAATGTATTAAATATAAAGAACGAACTGACATTGTCGGCTGTTCTGTCGAACGCACTTGCGAGGTGGCTTGTGTTGAGGTTGGAAGGCACATACTACTATGTGTGTACAGGCCGCCAAGCTCAAATTTCTCGGCATTTTTATCTGCAATGGAAACTATACTTAATAAAATATCAAGGAGCAATAAATCGATAATTGTCTGCGGTGACTTTAACACTGATATATTGGTAGAATCCTCAGATAAAATGAATTTAATTAGCCTCTTCAATTCCTTTGGCATGAAATACTTATTCTGTGAGCCTACAAGAGTAGCCGGCAATTCCTCGACCTGTATCGATAATATTTTTACTAACTGTGAATGTAATAACTTAACGTTAACATCAGGTATTAGGTCCGATCATAGAGCACTCTCATTAGGATTTGAAACCAATCATACTAAAAGTAAGACTGTTATTGAGCATAGGCCGCTCACTAAGTATAGATTAGAAAAACTAAATACCAGCGTAGAGGTAAACCTAGCAAATACTAACCTCACCGCGGAGGACCCTAATATTAATTACGAAACCATGTTCTCAGTAATAAGTAAAGAATTCAAGGAGATATGTCCTAAGAGGAAATTACAGGGTAATGGTAAACTAGAGTTTGCCGACTGGGCCACAAAGGGAATAAGAATAAGCCGAGATAATATGTACCAATTGTACAGCGATAAAGCCCATAATAATTCAGAGTCCTTTGTAGAATATGTTAGATGTTACTCAAAGACTTTCAAAGCCGTCTGCATCCAAGCTAAAGCCTTGATGATTAGAGATAGAATAAGCAAATCAACCAATAAAGTTAAGGCCGTTTGGAATACTATTAATAGAGAGACGGGTAAAAGTAAAACTAAGGATACAGAATATAAATTATTACAAAATAATCAATTAATATCAAGTTCTGAAGAAATTGCAAATATCTTTGCGGACTTCTTTTCTAACATCGCGTTAAATTCAACTAAGTCACTTGACTCTTCTCCCGACTTAGCAGTAACTTATCTAAAGGAAAATTTTAAACATGATATACCTGACTTTTCCTTTACACATGTATCGGCAAATTATGTTAGAAAAACGTATAAAAGCCTAAATGTAAAAGCCACTGAAGACCTCTGGGGCCTATCGGTTAAATTGGTAGAGTCGCTTATAGACACCCTTGCTCCTTACTTATCGGAATTGTTTAATTTGTGTATAGATAAAGGCACATTTCCGGACCTGATGAAAGTTAGCAAAGTCACCCCAATCTTTAAATCGGGATGCAAAACTGATCCCTCTAACTATAGGCCGATCTCGGTCCTTCCTGTCCTGAGCAAAGTCTTTGAAAAGATGATGCTGCACCAACTGCTGTCTCACTTCAATCAACACAAAATATTACATCAAAGTCAGTATGGTTTCACCAAGAGTAGATCTACGACTGATGCAGGTAGTCACCTTATGACTCTGATCCTTCAGGCTTGGGAGAGTTCAAAGGATGCTATTGGCGTATTCTGTGATCTTTCCAAAGCTTTTGATTGTGTGGATCATAGCACACTGCTGAGGAAGTTGGAGGTATACGGAATTCATGGAAATGCCTCGAACTTGGTGGAATCTTACTTGTCGGACAGACAGCAGAAAGTGGATATTGGCGGTGTCATTTCATCAAGCCATCCTGTTAGAATGGGAGTGCCACAGGGGTCAATACTTGGTCCATTTTTGTTTCTGGCATATATAAATGATCTCCCTTACATGGTTAAAGACCTAGCAGACATCGTTTTATTTGCCGATGATACCTCGCTAATATTCAAAGTGGATAGGAAAGATAGTGAGCTTGTACATGTAAATAACGCTTTAGTAGTAATATCTAAATGGTTTGCAGCTAACAATCTGTTATTGAATGCGAAAAAGACTAAATGCCTGAAATTTTCATTACCTAACGTTAGGTACATAGAATCGAATGTAGTTCTTGATGGTGAAATACTAAAGCTTGACAATGCAACTTTATTCCTTGGCATGAATATAGATTCTAAGTTACAATGGGGTAATCATATTAACGTATTGTCAGGGAAATTAAGCTCTGCAGCATATGCGGTGTATAAAATCAGGCAACTATCAGATGTAGCTACAGCTAGATTAGTTTACTTTGCATATTTCCATAGTCTAATGTCATACGGTATTTTACTGTGGGGGTCGGCAGCAGATATTGAGACTATTTTCATACTGCAAAAACGTGCAATTCGTGCCATTTATGAGATGCGCCCAAGAGACTCTTTAAAAGAGGTCTTTAAAGAGATAAATATACTGACCCTACCATCTTTGTACATTTACGAAAATATTATGTATGTCAGAAAAAATTTAGATAAATTCAAGTTAAATAGTGACACTCATAGCTTTAATACTAGAAATAAGAATAAGTTAGCTGTACCTCGATTCAGATTGTCCAAAACGAGCCATAAATCATTTTTAGGGAATTGTGTACGTTTTTATAATAAAATCCCTGATGAAATAACGGGGCTCACAGAAGGTAAATTCAAAAGCCGTGTTAAAGACATATTACAAAAGAAAGCCTATTATAAAATTAGCCAATACATAGAAGACAAAGATGCCTGGAAACCTCTGCAACCACCTGTAAATAAATTATGTAACCAAGATAATAATTGTAAACACATATTTAAAAAAAGCAATCCCTATGAGTTTCTTGCTCATTCTTCTCATAGAGGTGCCTTGCGAATGAGCGGTAGAATATTAAAATAAAATGTAAAATTGACTTGCAAAAGTGCTCCATTGTAGCCTATTTGAATAAATGAATTTTGAGTTTGAGTTTGAGTTTGAGTTTGTGATGGGACGCGTGACGTCACACCACTAAACATAAATGTACTAGATTGAGTGGTGTGACGTCACGATCAAGCAACTTCAGTGCGTTGTATCTCCCACGTTTTTTAACAGATTTACAATTAAAAAAATACGTGTCCAAAATTTTTCAATAATCTACATTGAAAAATATTGGTTCATCTTGGTTGTCTGGAAGAGATCGCTATTAGCGATAAGACCGCCAATTGTAACACTTATTTCTGTGTAATCTTAGTTCTAAGCTATATTATTGTATTTGTGTGAACAATAAAGAGTTTTCTATTCTATATTATGGACTAAAAAAACATTTGTCAACATCCTGATTAATTACTTCCTATTTTGAAGTTGGTTAAGGATAAAATTATAGAAGACATATATAGAGTTCATAATATTTATGTCAATCCTTTTAAGGAATGTAAACTATTAATATAAACTTGCTTTTCCTCAATATTTTTCCTTGCAACATACTACTATTATATTAAAACGAATGTGTGGTATAAAATGGTCGCATAACTCGACCGCGCATCGACCGCGTCGAAAGACTTTTACAAGATTTTATTTAATAATAAATAAAATCTTTTATTTCGGACACATCACCCATAATTTACACAAAAGTTCTAAATAAAAAGTAAAAAAAAGTAATAAAAAAATAAAAGTAATAAAATATAAATTAAATTCAATTATAATTTGAAATTAATCAAGTTAAATCAACCAAATATAAAAATAAAAATTACATAAAATGTCAATATTGAATTAGGTACATACTATTATTAGGTAATCAAAAATTAAATACAATAAAAAATTTAAATGTCAATCAAAATCAATCTATTAAAATCAATCAAAATTACAATTAAAACAATGAATACAAAAACATGATTAAATATACAAATCCCAATACAAAACAATAAAAAACAAATTACTTATTTTCACCTGTCTGTTTGTAATCAAATCTTGCAAGTTTATTTTGATCCACATCCCGATTTGTGATTTAGTTGAAATTTTGCATGCATCGGATGACAATGCAATATTATTAAGACATGGAGGTCATCTGATGATGGAGCTGGGAGATGGCCATAGGAACTCCGTAATTAAACGACGCAACCCCATCGAGTTTGGGCTCATTTGATTCGTCTTGACAAGTACTTGCAATGAAAACATGAAAATGAAATGAAAAAGTAATACATTGACATTAGAAAAACAGAAAAAAAGATACACATGAAAAAAAAGCATACAATTCGAACAATTCTATTGTCAAATGGGATAGACTCAGCTTTGTGCGGCACTGGGAGGAACCACTTTATCTGCACTTAACGGTAATATTAAAAGCTTGTTATTAAACAAGCTTTTAATATTATAAACAAGCAAGGGTCGTGGAACAAAAAAGTAATCCGCCATTTTGTAGCGGCGGCCATCTTGGACGGATTTCCACCAAACATAGCTAAGAACACTCTCGACTAACTCTACTTTCAAACAAAAAAAATTAAATCAAAATCCATTCATCCGTTCGGGAGCTACGATGCCACAGACAGACACACACACAGACAGATAGACACGTCAAACTTATAACAAACCGTCGTTTTTGCGTCGGGGGTTAAAATAAATTACATTTTTTTTTAAACAAGCTTTTAGCATATAGCTTAGACCCTGGAATAACATATAGGCTACAGTAGGTACAGCGGGTAAAACCGCTGGGCGCAGCTAGTAAACAATAAGCTTGTAGATTTAGTATTCAGTGTTCAGAGTTTAGACTAATCTGCCTCATTAACCAATTAAGATAAAACTTGTGTACAAGGATAGATAATATGTGTACAAGATTATTATAATACTTTTATCGAGTGTTTAAAGGCCACTGGCCGATTTGCAGAGATTTTGTATTAAACATTACAACATTTTCTCATCTTACCAAATAAACGGCATAAACTCACTTGTATTTACTTCGGCTTCGTGCCGACCGTTTCGATCCTGTGTGAGGATCTTTTACGAACCGGCGTCCGCGCCCCGCTTAACCGGGGGTAGACTTCCTTTGCAGGAGGTCGACTAGGTGGGTACCCCAACAGTGCCAGTTATTCTATTGCCTGAGTGATGTGCAAACATTACTGTGCACAGGTAGGGCACTGTAGCTAGTGAAATTACTGGGCTAAAGAGTCTTAACTCTTAACAGTATGGGCTAAAGAGTCTTAACTCTTAACTTATGACTCTTGAGTAAGAAGCGTTGGTGCAGTGAATTAGAGTTTCGCATCATTGTGAAATCCTAAGTAGCACTGTACTGATTATGGGCAGCGTTATCTCTTTACATCAGAAGAGCGTCTCGTCTACTTAGTTCTTCAAATAAATAAAAAAAGCACGCGGACGCCGGCGCGTAACCGCAGCTACTCCCTGAAGAAGATCCTCGTACAGGATCGAAACGGTCGGCACGAAGCCGAAGTAAACATGTGAGTTTATGCCGTTTATTAACAAAGTGGAATCAAAATACTCACGAATGGTTTAATGTTAAAATAGTCAACATTTTCTCATTACTGTCCTAATCATTTTGTGACCACTCACCGTGATATTGTCATGGCCATTTACACCATACGTGCTTGCACACTAAACAAATATTACACTGGTTTTAGAGGTACCATAGGGTTACGTATAGAAAAACTTAGCCGAGCGAGACAAAAAATAATATCTATTCACTACATAGTATAAAGCAAAGTCGCATCCCATCTGTCTGTCTGTACGCTTAGATCTTTGTTACTACGCAACGGATTTTGATACAGTTTTTTAATATAAGTGTCTTAAAAATAGACGATGTTTCGAAGCTCATAGCAGGACAACGATTGGAGATAAATAAAAAGTGTGAAGGCCAATGTTGTATAGATTTTTATTGGGTTTCATTATGTAGTATAACAAAATATTGTAAGACGCACAGTTTTTGACATATAAGCAAAAAACCTAAAAAAAGACCTTCTCCCCCCCTCGGGCTCACCTCGGAGGGGTGGGGACGTTTAGTATGTTTATCTCCTAACTAGTCCAAACAAAGTTCCTAAGTTAGTTTTTCTGCTTTCGACTTTTCGATCCACATGCCCTTTTTGAGCACTCTTTGCACATTTATAGAGGAACAGTACTGCGTCATCGCTACACTGTTGATATTCCGTTTGTCCGTACGAAGCGATTAAGTTCAACCTTCATTATCCGGACGGCGAAGGTTTGGAACACTCTGCCTGCTTCAGTGTTTCCTGTAAATTACAACTTAGGAGTCTTTAAATCGAGAGTCAATAGGTATTTACTAGGTCTGTGTGCAACACCTTCGACCGCGTCATCACTTACCAACAGGTGAGACTGTGGTCAAACGCAGTCCTATTCTTTATAAAAAACAAGTAAATTAAATTTAAATTTAAAAAAACCCCCAACACAACGCATTCAAAATGTGTAGTTCGCCATTTTGTGATGGCGGCCATCTTGGATTTCAAATATGTCATAGTGCGTTGTATTTTACAAGTTAAGCCCTTTCATTTGATACACATATTGAGGGGGTTGTAGAAGAAAAAAAATATTCCGCCATTTTGTAGCGGCGGCCATCTTGGATCGATTTCTACTAAACATGGCTAAGAACACTCTCGACTAACTCTACTTTCAAACAAAAAAAAACTTGATCAAAATTCGTTCATTCGTTCGCGAGCTACGATGCCACAGACAGACACACACACACACACACACAGACAGACAGACACGTCAAACTTATAACACCCCGTCGTTTTTGCGTCGGGGGTTAAAAAAAATGACTGGTCTACTGTTAGGTGCATTGAAGTGCGCCCAAGTCTACTAGTGCCTCTATGTGCTACATCTATAATCTACAATCTAAACTATACGTGCTTACACACTAAACAATATAATATGTACTGGTCGTACTTGACTTATCTAAGCTACAGCTGATAAGGGAAATCGGGCGTTTCTCAAAGTGCCTGATACGCTATCTTTTACGGTGAAAGTGGGTTACTAAGTCTTGGTATAACTTAATCTATGAACCAAAAATGTTAAACATTTAAAGTGATGCCACACACAGGCGGGACAGCGGACAGAATTTTTCGAATACGAGGATCACGCTTCTCTCTATCCCGTCTCTGTCTATCGTCAGCTTTTATCAAGGTGCAGACGGGCAAAAATATTATAATTTTTACTACGAAAAGTGTGTGTTTTGCTCGCTCAGAACAGTTAGAAAGTTCAAATATCCTTAATAATAAGTGCGCGAGCAGCTTCCTGCAAGCGCCGAGAATAAAATTATAATCTTGACCATGAAATATGTGCAAAATTCGTATCTCTACAATGCTTCTGGGGGGGGGGGGGGCCTTGGCCCCCCCCTAAATCCGCCTATGTGTATGGATGTCTAGATGTATGTTTGTTACTCTTTCACGCCTCTTTCGGTGGACCGATTGAGCTGAAATGTGGTATAGACATAGCTTAGATCCTGGAATAACACATAGGCTATGGTACAGCGGTTAAAACCGCTGGGCGCAGCAAGTTTTATATAAAGAGAAAGTCGCGTGCCTTATAAGGCCCTCAATGTTTTTTCAAGTATTACGTATTTTTTGTAAAATTCAAATTCAATAAAAAAATATATTGCATAATGTCAACTCATCAAAAATCATCATTTAAATATCACTTACCTTGATTAGGCAGATGTCTAATATAGTAACGAAATCTCACCCATATTAGTAAAATTGCAAAATGATTGCATTCCAAAACAATCTGTAACATGAGCGAAATCTGTTGATTCACCTTGAAATAAAGGTTGACCTTTAGATTAGGTGTGTTCTCTTATTTATTTTGTACATATTACATAAGCATGTGGACCCGCGCGCACATCGTAGCGTCTTACAGAAAATTATTAGTCTCTCTGCTATATATTACTAATATTATAAACGTGAAAGTTTGTAAGAATGGATGTCTGGATGTTTGTTACTCTTTCACGCCTAAACGGGTGGACCGATTGACCTGAAATTTTGTATAGAGATAGCTTAGACCTTGGAATAACACATAGGCTACATAAGTACTGCGGGTAAAACCGCTGGGCGCAGCTAGTATTATATATTTTTTATACAACGATGTAAGAAGACGAGCAAGACGTTCTCCTGATGGTAAGAGATAACGCTGCCCATAATTAGTACAGTGTCACCCAGGACACACATAGCACATTAGTGCACCCGCGCGCACTTCGTCGCGCTTAATAGAAAACTATCAATGTTTCTTAGGAGTGGGCGTTAATTAAACGAACGGCTTTTTTTAACTGTTAATCTAATGTTAACGAATTAACAGCTTTTTGTTTACTGCAAAACCCGCTAAATCTATCAACTGTGTCATTCAATGATTTTGTCAATGCGCTTTTTTTATTATCTCAACGAAAAGGTATTCAAAAGTCGCTAACGTAATCTGAAGCTGCTAACGCAAAACCAGCTAAAATTATCTATTTCTTCTGCGTTGATAGAACGAATAGAAACGTTGCCGTTGGTACAAATCTATTACATTAATGAAAACCTGTTAATAATGTTTTTTAACAGGTTAACATGATGAATTTAACGGCTTCGTTGCGTTAACCCAAAAATCGTTAACGACCCACCACTAAGTGTTTCTCTACTATATTATCCATGTATTATACATATAAACCTTTCTCTTGAATCACTCTATCTATTAATGAATGCATTAAAATCCGTTGCTTAGTTTTAAAGATATAAGCATACATAGGGGTTGACTTTGAAACTTTGGAAGCGACTTTGTTTTATATAATACTAGCTCTACTTTGTAGCGTCCGTGGCCCAGTGGTCATACCTCCGACTTGTAAGCCGGAGGTCCTGGGTTCAAATCACAGTGTGGCAAAGATTTTCGCCTGGACGCTACCGTGTTTCGGAAGGCACGTTAAACTGTGGGTCCCGGCTGTTTCCTATAAGATATATGTAGGAGGCAGTCGTTAGCTCATGTTGCAGGCCTTGTAGGAATCTCGGCGACCTGAAACTGCAAGATATAGGTTGGCCACACAACCTATACATTGTGATTTGACTCTGACAGTGTAAGTAGGGTAACCTGTTCTGTTGGAGTATAAACCCCAATTATTATTTATATTTAGCTGCGCCCAGCGGTGTTACCCGCAGTACTTATGTAGCCTATGTGTTATTCCAGGGTCTAAGCTATCTCTATACAAAATTTCAGCTCAATCGGTCCACCCGTTTAGGCGTGAAAGAGTAACAAACACCCAGTCATCCAGACATCCATTCTTACAAACTTCCACGTTTATAATATTAGTAAGACTAGCTGCGCCCAGCGGTTTTACCCGGTGTACTGTAGCCTATGTGTTATTCCAAGCTCTAAGCTATCTCTATTTCAAATTTCAGCTCAATCGGTCCACCCGTTTAGACATGAAGAAGTAACAAACATACACATTCGCTCACAAACTTGCGCTTTTGTAATATTGGTGTAATGTGACATCGGCTTTATAGATGCAAAAAGCCAGGTATTATGATGAGATCGTTGATATAATAACATCATATTACCAAATAACTTTCCTAAATGATAGCTGTTATCAGTTGTGTTATCAAGTATGTGTGTATAGTGATAAATTTGACGTTGTTTAAGTGAAAACAAGAACAAACCAAATCATAATATAGATGCTTGGAAAACTTGCATAAAATTTGCTATGACAATGTTTCGTAATAATTTTAAATGTTAGATTAGGGGCATCTTTGACTAGATGCAACAGCCCGCACCAAGCGTTTTGCTTCGTCGTTTCTAATGAGAACTGGTCGCATTTGGAACACTTTGCCGTCATCTGTGTTTCCCGAGCGGTACAACTTGGGTATCTTCAAGGCACGAGTGAATAGGTACCTTTCTAGGCGTCATACGTGATCCATCGTCGACCGCATTTTCACTTTCCATCAGGTGGGATGTGGTCAAACGTAGGCCTATTTAGTATTAAAAAAAAAATATATATATAGCATCTGCCGATTCCCAGTCCTCCGTCACAAAGACGATGCGGGAGTGCCGCCGGGTTGTTTTAGTGGGTATACCCGTGCAGTCGCTCTGCACGGGGAGTGCCACATAACCCTCCCATTCCCTCAATGGTATGCGTAATGCATTTTTTCTCGGCGTCAACATAATAAAAGAAAAAGGTTCCTATTCACTCGTGCCTTGAAGATACCCAAGTTGTACCGCTCGGGAAACACGGATGACGGCAAAGTGTTCCAAATGCGACCAGTTCTCATTAAAAACGGTGAATCTAAACGCTAGTTATATGATTTAAGTATACAAACGCGCCAAAATTCGATGCAACGGCGCTCCAAAAAGGCCGAAAGTGTAAAACTAAACATTTGGTTTAAATCATGGAACGTACACAGAGATAGACTCGCATATAAACAGATGGTGCGCACTTGAAATATTTGTTTTGTTTTGATAACATCGATGATGAAATGATAACACTTTTGGGAAAAAATCTTGGAAATTTGGGATTTATCCCACCTTCTACCGTTAACGACTACGGGCGCATCGGCGCTTAACATTATGCGAGACCGTGGTCAAAAGCTAACCTATAACGAATAAATAATGTTAGAAAACAAGTGAATTAAATTAAAAAAAAAAAAAAAAACCACCAACGCAATATAAATTTATTATAGTGCGTTGTATTCTACTAATAAAGCCCTTTCATTTGATACCCATATTGACGGGGAGGTGGAGAAAAAAAGTAATCCGCCATTTTGTAACGGCGGCCATCTCAGACCGATTTTCACCAAACATGGCTAAGAACGCTCTCGACTAACTTCAATCAAAAAAAATCAAATTCCGTTCATCCTTTCGGGAGCTACGATGCCACAGACAGACACTCGCAGACACGTCAAACTTATAACACCCCGTCGTTTTTGCGTCGGGGGTTAAAAATATCTCATTTCAGTTAAATTTTCCAATACAAACACTGTATTTGACAGTATACATGTAATGGACATGATTGTGTATGAAACATGCATCAATTTACTAACCAACAGATGTGAAGTAACAATTTTGTTTTGTTAGTGAAAAATCTGGCAAATTTTGGGTTCATTGCAGAGTAACCTAATCGCGGAGGTTCCTAAGATTGGTTTTAAAATACCGTCAGTAGTCAGTATAGGCTCCCTAGGTCAGTATAGGTCCCTGGGTCAGTATAGGTCTGTATAGGCTTCCTGGAATGTCCTAACTGTCTCACAACCTGCACAGTTGACGACTTATTCGAAGCCAACTAAAGAGTGGAACTGGCTCAATACTGGCTTAAGCAACTTTAGACCTTAAATTATAAAAAAAAACATTTTAAAAAATGTCGTACATTTATTTTACGACTCGAAAAGAAGTATAGGAATTATTTTTAAATTAAATTATATTACTTACATAAATTCGCCCGTACTTAATTTGCTGAAACATGCATTGTGTCAATATTGATGTAAGATAATGATAAGCTGGGCATATACTGAGCTGGGGCCTTTTTGCGGCAAATGTTAACTGTTACGGTGTTTTATGTACGTTTATGATGTAATTTGTCGCAAATAAAACTTTTTCTTTCTTTTCTTTCTTTCTATAAAAGCCGATTTTTAGTTTCGGAGAATATAGAAGACATAAATACGATAAATACACACTGTAACTATATTAAATTTATACTTGTTTAAAAGATTTGAATGATTGTCTATGTCAATTCCTCGTAATTCCAATAATTTTACATTCTTACATATCGAAATTGATAACCTTATATTTGTAGTCTGTTAAAAAAGTGTCCACGTTCAAGATAAGTGAATACCTAGCTCATTTGTTTATATTTACGACGGTATGCCAGCTCCATAGTTACACGCATCTTATGCGTCATAGCTATTATTAAAAATCGGAATATCCGAGTTGATTGAACGATTAGCTATCATAACCATGTGTTAAAGTACTTTATCAACAAGTGAATTTAAAAATATAATATGAAATCAGCTTCAAAATATTTTTTACACACAATGGGCGCCGGGCCTCTTACACCTGACTCATGACCAAGGACCAAGACCTAACTTTGAAATTGACTTGAATTTATTATTTTAAGACTCATAAAATACATTTACACATCCATCAGTGTTTTGTTAAAATTAGCTGGTAATATTCTACGAAAGCGGGGATTTAAAAAAACTACAATGCTAAATATCTACCAAAAGACCTAAGGACTAAGGCTATCACGCACTGGCGACTGCCATCGCTATTAACAAAAATAAAATTTTCTGAGAGACATTAAGCGGTAAAGTTATAAACATTTTTCAATTTTGTCGCATAATCCACACGTTACATGACAAATTTAAGAAGCGTCTTTTAACTCTAGCGCTCTATGACTCAAAGTACGTTTTATTTTTGTCGATTAATAGTGAAAGAGACCAGTGCGCGATAACCAAGCCTTCAGGTTACAGAAAATAGTTACTAATACACAATAAATACAAAAAGTATACATTTGACGGTCATATTCTACCGAAAGACAAAAATTCCTCATGATGGAGCACGACGCAGACATAATCTTCGCTGCGACCAACCTCAAAGACAAAAACCACAAAACGGAAAGGAGACGTTCAAGCATCTTCAATTTGCTGAAAAGACACAAGAAACTGACGAGGCAGTTCTCAGAACCAGCTCCTTATGTAAACCTTAGTTATGACAGGAAATACTCTGTCGATTCGGCCATTTTGTCTGACTTTACGAAGGTGGAAAATGGAGGTTATACTGTGACGCTTAGCAGCTGTAAACGTGGAGCCTTCTCGAGCAATGGAGGTGAGTTTTAAGTGGGTGATGTGAGTCTGAGACCCCTACATTGTAAGGTTCTTTTTCACAATGCAGACGAGTGCTTTGGCGTACCCGCTGCCCCGGCAATTTGGCGTGCCGTAAGAACACGCGTTGAATAGGCAACCCCGCCGCTCCCATATTCGCCAGGGGAGTCCCACTCAGGCACGGGAGCCAAGCAATGTGAAGGGATTACTGTCGTCCGGACTGGAGGGTAATGCTACCAGCGGCACATTGAGTTTCGACAGTTAATATCTCTATAAACGCAGTGTAGTTCCGCAGAATTGTGTATTATGCTACACCTGGGCTCACCCCCCCTTAAATTCAATTTCCTTTTTGGAGATGATATTGCTGGTGGATAGTCTGATCACTTATAGTATTTTAAAGTGTTTAAAACTAAAAATAATTAAAAGTAAAAAAACAATACTGGGATTACAGTGGTTATGGAAAATCCAGTGACTGTCCTTTTAAGTGTTTCGGCAAGTAGTGTTGCTAGCCCTTAAACTCCGAAGCGGCTCTACCGGGCCGCAACCACCCCATTCGAATAATTCAATCCAATCCCGCTAGAAAACATTTGAAGCGCTAGTAGCTGAGGAGCTAGTACTAGTACATTAGCTTTATTATATAGTAGTATATCAGCTATGTCTATCACTAACAACAGAGCTGGCCGGCGCGGCTTCGGACACGGACAGCGAATTGTCTCGAGGCATGACGCCGGCGCGACCTTCTGCCAAGGACCTTGTTCTAGCTAGGCTATAGCAGAGTTATTTTGAAGATATTTACTATTATCATATACTGCTTTAATATTTACTATTAATATTATCGCGGTTGTCTTTGCGAAGACCTACGATATGTCATAAAATGTATCTGTTTTCCTAATATCAACTTGAATCCCTTTAGCGCTTTGAACTATGATGAATTGAAACTCTCTGCACCACAACGCTGCGCTGCTTACTCAAAAGTCATTAAGACTCTTCAGCCCAGTAATTTTACTCACTTAATGATTATGATACTTCGCCAGCCACTGTCTTTTTAAATGTTTCGCCAAGTAGTGTTGCTAGTACTAGTACAATGGCAATGTTTAGTAGTTCATAGCTACTAACAACAGAGCTGGCCGGTGCGGCTTCTTAGCTATGTACAAAGTACAAAGCTACGTCTAGTAGTATATTAGCTAGTACTAGTACATTAGTTAGCTATATTATCTATTAGTACATTAGCTATGTCTATCACTAACAACAGAGCTCGCCGGCGCGGCTTCGGACACGGACAGCGAAGGGTCTCGAGGGATGACTCCGGCGCGACCTCCTGCTAAGGATCTGGTGCTGGCTAGGCTTCAGCAGAGTTATATTGAAGATCCGGATCGGGATGTTGGTGTGGTGAGTACATTTCACAGTTTTAGTAGTATGTTATTTAGAAACCTCGCCCAGTACAAGCGCAGTTGGATGACCGTTGTGCTAATCGCGGATAGTGCATTTTTTATTCATTATTTGCGTATTTGAAAACGGACGCTGTGTCCTTTTATAAAAAATAATAAAAAAAAAAAATAGTAATCGGTGACCAAAAAATACAAATATTTCTAGAATTTTCAAATCCACCACTAAAAGGTTATTAATGAACTAGTTGCGCCCAGCGGTTTTACCCGCTGTACTATATATAGCCTATGTGTTATTCCAGGGTTTAAGCTACCAAACCAAAAATTACCAAACAACACATATACCAAACACACCAAATACATCATCATCATCTCAGCCATAGGACGTCCACTGCTGAACATAGGCCTCCCCTTTGGACTTCCATATGTACCGGTTGGAAGCGACCTGCATCCAGCGTCTGCAGGCGACCGACATAAGGTCGTCTGTCCACTTTGTGGGTGGACGTCCTACGCTTCGTTTGCTAGTCCGTGGTCTCCACTCGAGCACTTTTCGACCTCATCGGCCATCCGCTCTGCGCGCTATGTGGCCTGCTCATTGCCACTTCAGCTTGCTAATCCGCCGGGCTATGTCGGCACCAAACACAATATTGCTATACATACCAAATTTCAGCGTGAAAAAGTAACAAACTTTCGCAATTATAATATAATTGTGATCTTCTCTTTCCAGGCAGGAGAATTAGTAGAAGAAGTGGGTGAAGAGAACAAGTCCCTCCTCTGGTTTTTGCTGAAGCAAGTCAGACCTGGCATGGACCTGAGTAAAGTGGTGTTACCGACCTTCATACTGGAACCCAGGTCGTTCTTGGACAAGCTGGCTGATAGTTATTACCATGCTGATATATTGACACAGTAAGTTTTATAATTATATTAGCATTTTCTATATTTGTTAACGCAGCGTAGGACGTCACCCACAAGGTCGACAGACGACCTTAATGGTCGCCGGAAGATGCTGGATGCAGGTCGCTTCCAACCGGTCCGTCAGCGTATCTGGCGCTTCGCCGGCCGCTGCCGCGGCACGCTCGATTTACTCGCTCGGCTCGCGCATTGTGGTCACTGTTCAAACCTAACCTAACCAACTGATTTTGGTTTGCTCTGTATTAAAAACAAGTAGATTTTAGCTATCATACCTGACTAATAGCCGGAAACATGAATTAAAAATAAAACGTGAATCGTCCGTTAGTTCAGTTAAAAATAGGCAAATCGTCCGTTAGTTTAATCAAGTTTAATCAACGTAGTTGAGTTAGACATACGTCGTCCATTAGTGATTTCGACCATTAGTTATTATGAACGTAGGCAAAATGTCCATTAGACATTTTAAACAGTAGGCCATGCGACCAAGGGCGGATCCGAGGGTGGGGCTTACGCTTACGCTTTCAGGGTTGTGACAATCCCCCCGCTTACATGCACTGCATTCTTCCATTGCTTAGCTGTAGGTGTAGCGTTAGTTTAAGCTTTCCTAAGTGATCCTTCTGATCACCTAGGAGCAGAATAGTCTTGGGGGGGGGGCTTGGCCAATCCGCCCCCCCCCCCCCCAAATCCACCTATGCATTCGACCGTAGTTATATCGACTGTAGTTGAAACGACCGTAGGTATTTTGATACGTAACCGATGCGATCCTGACACACCTCTTTCTCTTCAACTGTTATCACATTCTTCATACACACTCGTCGGTTCTTGGTACTTTTTTATATCTTGAATTATAAAACCTATAAATTTTGTTCCAGAGCCCAAAACCAAGAGGACCCGTACCTCCGATTCAAGTCGGTCCTGAGCTGGTTCCTATCAGGGTTGTATCGCAAGCCCAAAGGTCTTAAGAAGCCATATAACCCAGTGTTAGGGGAGACCTTTAGATGTCGGTGGGGACATTCCACTGATACATACACTTACTATGTTGCTGAACAGGTAAATATATAAGAAAACAGGAATTTTAAGGAACTAAAAAACCCCTAACGCTTTAAAAATATGTAGGAAATCGCCATTTTGTGGTGACGACCATCTTGGATTTGAAATTTATCATAGTGTGTTGTATTCTAATACCCTTTCATTTGATACTGAATTGAGGGGATTGTGGTAAAATATGTCCATTTTGTAGCGACGGCCATCTTGGACGGATTTGCACGCACGCACGCACGCACGCACGCACGCACGCACGCACGCACGCACGCACGCACGCACGCTCGCACGCACGTACGCACACTCACGCACACGCACACACACACACACACACACACACACACACACACACTCACACACACACACACACACACACACACACACACACACACACACTCACACTCACACACACACACACGCACACACGCACGCACGCACGCGCGCACACACGCGCACGCGCACGCACACGCACACGCACACGCACACACACGCACACGCGCGCACACACACACACACACACACACACAAGGGCGGATCCAGGATTTGGTTCTGGGGGGGGGGGGGGGGGGGGCAAGGTGCAGAAATGCAAGAATATTATAATTTTTTCTACGAAAAAAGTGTGTTTAGCTCGCTCTGAACAGTTAGAAACTTCAAATATCCTTAATAATAAGCCCGCGAGCAGCTTGCTGCGAGCGCCGGGAAAAAAATTATAATCTTGACCATGAAATATATGTGCAAAATTCGTAACTCTACAATGCTTCTGGGGGGGGCCTTGGCCCCCTGCCCCCCCCCCCCTAAATCCGCCTATGCACACACACATAGACTGACACGTCAAACTTATAACACCCCGTTGTTTTTACGGGGGTTAAAAAGAAACCGCATCAAAATCCGTAGCGACCTTTAAAAGATCTATAAAACCAAGAGGCCCGCGCGCACTTCGTAGTAAATTCTTTCTTCCTCTTGAATCACTCCACCAAGTGAGTCCTGAGCTGGTTCCTATCAGGGTTGTATCGCAAGCCCAAAGGCCTGAAGAAGCCATATAACCCAGTGTTAGGGGAGACCTTCAGGTGTCGGTGGGGACATTCCACTGATACATACACTTACTATGTTGCTGAGGTATATATATAAGAAAACAGTAATTTTAAGGAACTAAAAAACCCCCAAACTCTGTAAGAATAAGTAGGTAATTCGCCATTTTGTCGTGGCCATCTTGGATTTGATTTATCATGGTTGTATTCTACTAGTCGAGCCCTTTAATTTGAAACCCATATTGAGGGAGTTGTAGAAAAAAGTAATCCGCCATTTTGACCGATTTCCACCAAACATAGCTAAGAACACTCGACTAACTCACCTTTCAAACAAAAAAAAAAACTAAATCGATTCATCCGTTCGGGAGCTACGATGCCACACACAGACACGTCAAACTTATAACACCCCGTCGTTTTCGCGTCGGGGGTTAGGGTTAGGGGAGACCTTCAGGTGTCGGTGGGGACATTCCACTGATACATACATTTACTATGTTGCTGAACAGGTACATTTTTTTTATTTTTTTATGTATGTGTGTTATTTTTTATTTGTGTTTTTTGTTTTTGTATGTGATGAAGTAGAAGACGTGCAAGACGCTCTCCTGATGTTAAGAGATAACGGCTGCCCATAATCAGTACAGTGTCACCTAGGATTTCACAATTATGTGAATTCTAGGAGCACTGCACCAACGCTTCTTACTCAAGAGTCATAAGCTGTTAAGACTCTTTAACCCAGTAATTTCACTAGCTACAGTGCCCTCCTACCGGAGCTCAGTAATGTTTGCACATCACTGCTCAGGCGGTAGAATAACTGGCACTGTTGGGGTACCCACCTAGACGACCTCCTGCAAAGGAAGTCTACCCCCGGTACATATATCAATACTAGACCCGCGCGCACTTCGTAGTGCCTAACAAAATTATCAGTGTGTCTCTACTATATGTCTACGTGTGTATTATGACAAGGAGCTGATCTGATGATGGAGCTGGAAGGTGGTCATAGGAACTCCGTAATTAAACGACGCAACCCCATCGAGTTTGGGCTCATTTGATTCGTCTTGACGAGTACTTTGGTGCTAGATGGTAATAATAATAAAAGCTTGTTTTTAAAAATCACTTGTTACGAAAGTTTGTGAATGTTACTTCTTCACGTCTAAACGGGTGGACCGATTGAGCTGAAATTTGATATAAAGATAGCTTAGACCCTGGAATAACACATAGGCTACAGTACAGCGGGTAAAACCGCTGGGCGCACCTAGTGAAAGATATTTTGCTTAAAGTTGATCATTTCAGTTTATATTTCATTTTATTTTATTATGTAGAAGACAAATTTAATTTCATTTCACTTGGTGTTAATGTTTTGTTTTAAAATTTTATTGGTTCTAGCTGTTAATGTTGTAAAGTTAGAACTTTACAACATTAACCATAATCCATAATCCTCCATAATCCGTAATCCGGGTTTACCGGGGGTAGACTTCTGTTGCAGGAGGTCGTCTAGGTGGGTACCCCAACAGTGCCAGTTATTCTACCGCCTGAGCAGTGATGTGCAAACATTGCTGTGCTTCGATAGGAGGGCACTGTAGCTAGTGAAATTACTGGGCTGAAGAGTCTTAACACCTTATGACTCTCAAGTAAGAAGCGTTGGCGCAGTGACACCCAGAATTTTTCCTTTGTAAAATCCTGGGTAGCACTGTACTAATTATGGGCAGCGTTCTCTCTTACCATCAGAAGAGCGTCTTGCTCGTCTTCTTACTTCGTTGTATAAAAAAAAAAAAAACCATTTATCCTATAATTATAGGAGCACACAGATTTAAAAACTAATAGCCCTAAGATTGTAATGTGTTTCCTCCGTTGGATGTCCTAAAATAAATAAATAAATCGTTTGTTTCAGGTGTCACACCATCCCCCAGTCTCAGCGTTCTACGTGTCCAATAGAAAAGATGGTTACGTCATAGAAGGGAGTCTCCTAGCCAAGTCCAAATTTTATGGTAAGTGAATTAGATTAGGTAAAAAGTAAGTTAATTTTCCTGGCTGCACTGGCGGATCCAGGATTTGGTTCTGGGGGGGGCCAAGATGCAGACGGGCAAAAATATTATAATTTTTACTCCAAAAAGTGTGTGTTTAGCTCGCTCTGAACAGTTAGAAAGTTCAAATACCCTTAATAATAAGTGCGCGAGCAGCTTGCTGCGAGCGCTGAGAAAAAAAATCATCTTGACCATGAAATATGTTCAAAATTCATAACTCCACAATGCTTCTGGGGGGGCCTTGGCCCCCTGCCCCCCCCCCCCCCCCCCTAAATCCGCCTATGCCTGGCTGTGATAAAATTTTTCTGTAATAGTCCGGCTCCTTAGCTTCAAGTGTGACCCCTTCCGGCAGAAAGCATGAAACTTGGCATGCGTATAGTTTTACCGTTAATAAGAAGAAATTTTAGTAGAAACACAACAAAACACATGCTCGATACAACGCACTAAATTAGCTTGGTCGTGACGTCACACCACTAAATCTCGTACATTTTTGTTTAGTGGTGTGACGTCACGCGTCCCAACACAGAATCTTATAAGCGTTATATCTCAGACATTTTTTATTTTAAATGCAAGAAAAAAAACGTGTCGAATATTTTTTTATTATTAAAAAAATTACGAACTATTGTATTTTAAAAATTACCTTGTCAATATTCCTATTCTCATCTCTTCTAGGTAATTCAACATCAGCAATACTAGAAGGCTGTGCCCGGGTTCACCTGTTGAATTGGAACGAAACGTACATAACCACTGCTCCGTATGCACATTGCAAGGGAATAGTTATAGGAACACTTAGCATGGAACTGGGGGGAAAGGTGAGCCATAAGACCGTCATTTGCATCATTTTTTTTTATGTGTTGAAGTAGAAGACGAGCAAGACGCTCCCCTGATGTTAAGAGATAACGCTGCCCATAATCAGTACAATGACACTTAGGATATCGCAATGATGTGAAATTCTAGGAGCACTGCACCAACGCTTCTCACTCAAGAGTCATAAGATGTAAAGACTCTTTAGCCCAGTAATTTCACTTGTATCCAAAATGTTTTATTGGATTTAATGTACCTATTTTTAGGAATAAATCATTTATTATACTAGCTGCGCCCAGCGGTTTTACCCTGTACTACTATAGCCTATGTGCTATAACAGGGTCTAAGCCATCTCTATACCAAATTTCAGCTCAATCGGTCCACCCGTTTATGCATGAAACAGTAACAAACATCTAACATCCATTCTTACAAACTTTCACGTTTAGAATATTAATAAGATTACTAGTGGACCTGCGCGCACTTCGTAGCGCCTAAAAAGAAAATTACCACTAATTCTCTACTATATTATGCATGTATTATACATATACGAGTAATATAAACTTTCCTCTTGAATCACTCTATCTGTTAATGAAAACCGCATCAGAATTAGGGATGAAAATGTCCGAATGTTTCCGAAACTTTCCAGGAATACTTCCAATGTTTCCGGAAATATAGGGAAACATTGCAGGAAACTTTCCAAAATATCCAGATTAACCCTGAATTTTTGAATGCGTTTTTTTTACTACTACGGCCTTCTGGGTTTATTTTTGTTTTGTTATTATACTTATCTATCTGAAAACTATAATTAATGATGGTAATTGTCATGAATATTTAATTCACGATGGAAATATACAAAGAAAAGGTGAAAACTATGATACTGGTAACTTATGATACCTGAACCCATAATTTTTTTTGACTTACAATTATAAAGATTATAAACAACCAAAAAGGGCATTGATACCGACTTATATAAACATAATTCATATAATTCTGTTTTAACAAAAAAGGTTATTACTTGAGAATCAGTCATTGCACTGTTTCACCCTTTACATACAGACACGTGTATATACTTTCATATGCACAAGAATAAGTCTATTTAACAAAGTAAAACAAAAATAAAATGTTTTTTTGATAATTGGTATGATTTTTCCATCAATGAACAGCGTATTTCTTTTCCTTGGTATATCAGTTAGAAATCTAATCTTATAGTCAAAATTCATGATTGAGTATTGTAGACAGGCACTAAGCCTACTATCCTATCAGCAGTAATTTTACTTTACTTAGCATTTTCATTTAAAAAATCAGATTTCTGATTTGGGGTTTATTCCCCATTGTTTCTGCCAAATTTGGAAAGTTTCATGGAAGTAATGGAAACTTTCGGAATATTTCCGGAAATTTTCATCCCTAATTAGAATCCGTTGCGTAGTTTTAAAGATATAAGCATACATAGAGACAGATAGAAGTGGGAAGCAACTTTATGTTATACTTTTTAGTGAAGAGATTTTAATTTATTGTACATTTTCAGGTCCACATAATGTGCGTTGAAACGGGATACCAAGCTGATATAGAATTCAAATTACGGGTAAGTGGTTATGATATTGATAAAATTCGGCAATAGAACTACTAGCCAGAATTCTCCTTCATCATCATCATCATCGTAGTCATCATCATCACCATCACCAACACCGCCATATTGTTTTGGGGCAAGATAATTTTTTTTTTAAAGATTAGCGCCGCCTTGATGTTTTACCCGCTGTACAGTCAACTACAAAGAGATGTATCCATGTTAGTCTTACAAAATGAAGGAACTTTTAGTATGCAAAAATTATTTACCTTTCGTGACATTTTCAGTATCCACCAAATCTTATACTATATTCGATTCATTTTAAATGCTATTATTATGTATCTCCTAAGGAAAAGTAGTGGGATACATCATTGTTGCATATTAAACGAGTGGATGATAATATAAAGTTTGATTGCTACTAGAAATGTCACGAACCAAGGGTAGTTCATTGTGGCAAATGAAAATTTACTTCATTTTGTAAGCCTAACATGGATACATCTCTTTGTAGTTGACTGTACACCTTAACTAACAATCACACACATTTTTCTAAACAATACATGCTAAATGTCATTACATTTATAGGCACAGACTGCATTGAATGAGGTGTGAGAGTAACTTTACATTAAAATATTCAATTCAATTCGTTTATTTCAGACTAAGTCCATACAGAAAATCAAAATATCATAGCAAATAAATACATAAAAATTAAATCATAATTACATTAAAATCAAATAACAATTGAAATAAAACAAAATAACAATTAAATTAAAATAAAATTATTTCATCGCAGTCATCATCACCACCATCGTCTCATTGCTCGCAACAAAAAAATTGCGGCGTTATTATTGTGAATTACTCAAAATATCAAAAATAATTAAAAACTTTATGATATTTTAACTAATTCACAACCATTATTCGGAAGCTTACTGCATAACAAGTGAAATTTTAAAAATACTTTTTAAATACAAGCTTTAATTATCATTACCATCTTGTATCATATAGTACTCGTCAAGACGAATCAAATGAGCCCAAACTCGATGGGGTTGCGTTGTTTAATGACAGAGTTCCTATAGCCACCTTCCAGCTCCATCATCAGATCAGCTCCATGTCAAAATAATATTGCATTGTCATCCGATTTACACACGCATGAAAATTTTCAGCTCAATTGGAAACTGGGAAGTGGGTCAAATCAAACTTGCAAGATTTGATTACAGACAGACAGACAGACAACAGACAGGTGAAAGTAATATAAAGCTTGTAAAAACGTCTATTCGGCACCTCGCTGCCTACCGAACCCTACCCAAATCGTTGCAAACACGCGCAACCTTGAGTTCAACCGCTTCTAGGGAGTCAAACTACTGTATATCTCTTTACCGTGGTTTTAGTCATTACATGGACAGATCGATAAAGTATTTAGAAAATATTTTAAGGATTCGTTCACGCAGTTTATTTTATTATAATAAATTAATAGGCTTAGCGGTTACAAATTTCCATTTTGTTCCCGTTCCCGTAGGAATTTTGAAATGAAAACTATCTTGAATTTTTTCGTGGTAGTAAAACTACCTTTACACCAAATTTCAGCTTGATAAACTCAACGGTTACAGATTTCCATTTTGTTCCCGTTCCTGTGGGAATTTCGCAAAATCCCTTCTTATTCGTCGCCTACGTTACCTAAAGAACACGCTGTCCAAATTTCAGCTCAATCGGTCCAGCGATTTTGTCCCTGCGATGATGAGTCAGTCAGTTTTCTATTTTATATAATAATAGATATACATTACTAAAATATTTTTACTTCGTCGTTTAAAGTTAGACCAAGATTCAAAGTTACCCAATATGACTATGTTTTTCTATATTTTCAGTCGTTTCTGAGCTCAGCCGACCAATCTAACGCGATCTGCGGCCGGATAAAGAAAGGCAAAGATACCATAGCCACCATAGATGGTTACTGGGACGGGAGGATCGATATTAAAGATAAGAAAACTGGGGTAAGTATCATCATAGGCGGATTTAGTGGGGGGGGGGGGGGGCAGGATTTGGTTCTTCAGGGTGCAGACGGGCAAAAATATCATAGCTCGCTCTGAACAGTTAGAAAATTCAAATATCCTTTAATAAGTGAGAATAAAATTATAATCTTGACCAAGAAATATGTGCAAAATTCGTATCTCTACAATGCTTCTGGGGAGGGCCTTGGGCCCCCTAGCCCCCCCCCCCCCTAAATCCGCGCTAAAAATCGACACTCTTGTTGACCATTGTATACCGCGACGCCATCTGCGGGATTATTCCGGTCAAAATTGCTTCTCGTTCTGCAAACGTCCACTGTCAAATTTTAACAAAATTTTGGAAATTCTTCCGATACCAGTACAAAATCAAATGCAATTTAAATTTTTTTTTTTAATTTAGCATCTTTTGGTCGCCTCAAAGTGGCGTTTTTGAAAATAAAAATGTGTTTTATAGGCTAATTTTCTGCATACGTTTTGCTGCGCCGTCATTTCTTTTTTGTGCATAATTTAGGCCCTAGCGACCTTGAGTTCAACCGCTTCTATGGAGTCAAAATCAGTATTGCCAGTGCCCTATCTTCAAAAGTAACCTCGTCAAGCTCAAAAAGTAACGTGAATCGTTACTTTTACAAGAAAAGTAACTTATTTTTACATTTTTCTTCTCTTTACAGGAAGAAACAAATCTACTCGATGTGGTAACTCTAAAAGAGAACAGATTGCCTCGATATTTGATGAAAATAGATCGCCAACAGGAGTTTGAATCGCAGAGGCTTTGGATTAAAGTTTCTGAAGCTATTGGAAATGATGATCAGGTATGACAAGTGAAATTTAAAACTTTGAAATACGAGCTTTTATTATTATTACCATCTAGCACCAAAGTACTCGTCAAGACGAATCAAATGAGCCCAAACTCGATGGGGTTGCGTCGTTTAATTACGGAGTTCATATGGACACCTTCCAGCTTTCATTAGATCAGCTCCATGTCATAATTTTTTTTTTTAATAATAAAAAGCGTTTATTTTCTCTCACAAGAATAAGTTTGTACTTAAGTACTAGGTGTAAGTACTAGGTGGTTAACATTGTTTGGTAATCATAAGCTTTATAACCTATCTTGTGAGGGACTGGTGCCTACTGTAGGTTTATGGAATAAACCTGAGATGCAGGTCGCCAGTGCCCCCCCTCTGACAGGATTGGTAAAACTGAACAATAAATTACACAACTTTAAGAAAAATAATTAGATGTACAACTTTAAGAAAATAACAATATGAAACCTATTTCCTATACTAATTACTATTACACTATATACAATGATATCTTTAAATACTTAACTTCTATTATTTCTGAGGTGCAGACAGTTTTGTGTGTGTGTGTGTGTGTGTGTGTGTGTGTGTGTGTGTGTGTGTGTGTGTGTGTGTGTGCGTGTGTGCGTGCGTGCGTGCGTGCGTGCGTGCGTGCGTGCGTGCGTGCGTGCGTGCGTGCGTGCGTGCGTGCGTGCGTGCGTGCGTGCGTGCGTGCGTGCGTGCGTGCGTGCGTGCGTGCGTGCGTGCGTGCGTGCGTGCGTGCGTGCGTGCGTGCGTGTGTGTGTGTGTATAAATGTTAATAATTAAATAATAATTTGTTGTGTATTTTCGTATGACTATAGTTAAGTATACATATATAATATTATGATTTATGGAATATGTATAAGTACCAATAATATAATGATAGATGAAATAGAAGTAAGAATTAAGAGTAGGTAAAGAATTGGGGGTAGGTGTGTTGAGTGATTACATAGGCGTTTTATACAATTAACTACAATATATTAATAAGTGCATTTTTAGGTTGATGTTTTCATCTGGTTGTATAATATGTAAGTAGGTGTATTAATAGTAATAATATTGCATTGTCATCCGATTTATGCAAAATTTCAGCTCAAACTAACCTTGCAAGATTTGATTACAGACAGACAGACAATAGATAGGTGGAAGTTAAATAAAAGCTTGTAATGTATAGGTTTATTCATCTAATTAAGTAAGGGATACTGTACTTGACCGGTCCTGAACCTGACCTGAAACCTAACCTGAAACTAAATCAGGATAATCTAGACTTGACCTAAACCTAGACCTAATTGACTTATCTCGCGCGAAAGTTATATATATCTAGAGACAGCCACATAACGGTTTATATTTTTTTATACAACGAAGCAAGAAGACTAGCAAGACGCTCTCCTGATGGTAAGAGATAACGCTGCCCATAATTAGTACAGTGCCACCCAGTATTTTTCAAAGGTAAACGGTAAGGTACGATTAACGGTAAGGTTTTCTGGATGCACTGCGCCAACTTACTTGAGAGGTTTAGGTATATACATCAAATCACATTTCGCTCGAGATTATGCCGACGTACGCATTATAGACCTACTGGACTTCACTTTAACCCAGACCAGCAGGGCTACGATGCGCACGTCGACATAATGTCGCGTGAAATTTGATTTAATGTGAATAATACTCTATGTGGCTGTCATAAAGTCGAAAATTACACACCAGTGAGATCATTTTGTCATAGGAGTTTTAACGACAAAATCATTTCACTGGTGCGTAAATCTCGACTTTATGACAGCCACATAGAGTATTATTCACATTAAATCAAATTTCACGCGACATTATGTCGACGTGCGCATCATAGCCCCGCTGAAGGCATTTTGGCTATCGCGAAACGACATGTAAAACACTAGAATCCATACACAAAATTGCGTACATTACTTGTTTAAACCTCCTCATTAATATCAGTAAAATAACAAACGCAGCAATGTACATTGAAGTTGTCATCAATCGGAGTGGGTGAGAATTAGCCAATAGGTCCTCTGAAGGTTGTCTTGACTGGAATCTGAACCTGAACTTGACCTGACCTGAACTTGATCTGAATCTAAACTTGGACTTAATAAGAATAATTTTATTATTTTCACAGATAGCAGCGACAGAACAAAAGACAATAATAGAAGAGGCTCAGCGATCTCGTGCCAAAAACAACACGTCGCCATGGCAACCGAGGTTGTTCCATAGAGACACCAAAATGGTCCCCATTGAGGGGGTCGTCGACCAAGGATGGGTCTATAATCATATTAATACTACGTAAGTACATTTATTTGTTATCCGGTAGGATAAAAAAAGGATAAAGACAGCCTGAGTAGTATTTCCGGGGTAACTATCTTGATATACGTTTTTGTGTCATGGGATAAAAATAGGATAAAAGTTGGAATACTGTTTTTCGGCACAGCTCGTAAAACTTTGGATCCCGGCTGTTTCCTATAAGATATGTAGGAGGCAGTCGTCAGCTCATGTTGCAGGTGTAGGCATCTCGGCGACCTGAAACTGCAACATATAGGTTCGCCACACAACCTATACATTGTGATTTTACTCTGACAGTGTAAGTAGGGTTACCAGCAGGGCTATTCACTTATTCGTCAGGGGACTGAACCGAAGACGGAATTGTCAAAAAATGTATGAAATTTCGCATGACGTATTGTTAAATTGATGCGACATAATACGTCATTTCATACATTTGACAATTCGGTCTTCGGTTCGGTTCCCTGACGGATACTTATCCGTCGTATTCACTTGAATATCCCTGCTGTTCTGTTGGATTTTGGAGTATAAACCCCAATATATAATTAATCAATTACTGTCATCTCACTCGCGCAATATGATGTTAAAATAAGAGATACAAAGAAAAAAATACCTGTTTGATATTTTTTAAAAAACCTGTAATTGGGATCTTGACTAAAATTTTTTTTGTCCATAATGTAGATTATTGAAAAATATTAGACACTTTATTTGTAAATCTGATAAAAAATGTGAGAGATACAACGCACTAAAGTTGCTTGATCGTGACGTCACACCACTCAATCTAGTACATTTTTGTTTAGTGGTGTGACGTCACGCGTCACACAGAATCTTATAAGCGTTATAATATCTCAGCCAATTTTTATTTTATTTGCAAAAAATTAATACGTTTCAAATTTTTTTATTATTATTAGAAATACGGACTAACTGTATTTTAAAAAATTTGACCTTGTCAACATCCCTATTGTAATATGGCCTATTTATCCCCCAGGCCGTGGCAACAGGATGAAGTATTAGAATACGAAGAGGACTTCATAATCCAATCCCTCCGGTCGGATGGGGCTTCCCTCCCCCCCTCCCTAGGCCCAGGGGGAGTGGGGCCCCCCACTCTACGCCCTGCCTCCGATACTGACTCACACGATGAACTCAAACCGAGGGCTAAAGCTGCCACGTAAGTATATAAATTTATCAAAAGATAATTAAGCTAACTATAGCCCTATAATAACCTAACTATAATCCCAATTCTTTTTAAATCGATGTTGTATTATAATACTGGGCCCATATCCTGTCTTGTACATTTGCTTGAAAATTTGAATATACATTCCATTTTGGTCCCTCTGAAATATGACCTTCTCTTCTCTACATAGTACAAAATAAAGTTGCTCCTGTCTGTCCCTATGTATGCTTAGATCTTTTAAACTACGCAAAATATTTTGATACGGTTCTTTATTAGATCAAGAGCAGGGTTTATATCATTTCATTACATACTATAAAACAAAGTTGCTTCCCGCGTCTGTCTCTCCCTATGTATGCTTATATCTTTAAAACAATGCAACGGATTTTGATGCGATTTGCATTAATACATGCATAATATAGTACAAAAACATCTACATTTGTTGACTGTTACACGAGACAAAGTTCGCGGGTCCACTTGTATTAATATAATTTAACAATTTGTTAAATTGTTTTTTCATTAGTTTTGTTTGTCCACAGGCGCACTTTAAAACAAACTCTCTACGCCATAGATACCACACTGCGCGAACAAACGACAGCGATCGAGCGCCTAACAAGAAACGTGGAATCACTGCAAGAAGCCCAACGCATCGCCTACAGACCTCACAACGTGGGTCGTGTGCCTAATTCGACCCACTCCTGGGACATTTTCGGAGGTTTCGTTCTAGCTATAGTGTTGCAGGCATTGTTAAACTGGCTTTTCTACCATAAAGACTGAGTTTTGATGGGCAAGAGTTGCCAAAGTGAATGTGCAATGCGGATTTGACTTAAATTTCTCGATGTACCCTCTAAATGACAACTGACAAACTGCTACACAAACATTTTGAACTCCTGAATATAAACTTCTCTGTGTATCCGACAAAAATGTGATATTGTTAAATCTTTCAAACTATCCCACAAAATGTTGAACTACCCTCAAAATGACACATTTTTTTTAAATACCTTCAAAAAACATACTTTTCTAACTACTCTTCAAAAAATGAAAAATACTCTAAATGACTTTTTTTTTTCGTAGTACCCGATAAAGAAATTATGTATATCTTCGAACTACCCTCAAAATGACATATAATTTTGGTTTTCTAGTTATTGAATTTACTCTCTAGCTCTTGATGACTGAAAGCGAGATTAAAGTCGATTAAATATATTTTTTTATTTCCAAGTTTTGGTTAGAAAGAACGCTGTCGTACGGTCCCATAAAAAACTTTTCATCAAACCAAATTCCTAATTTTTTTCCACTATTTTTCCAATAGGGATGTTAAAAAAGTTTAAAATTTAAATCTATTTCATCCCCCAGTTTTATTATAAAAAATATTAGATACATATTTTTGCTTCGTAAATAAAAAATGACTGAGAAACAACGCTTATAAGTTTTTAGGGGACGCACTACGTCACGACTTGCTCTGAAATGTGACGTCATGATCCAGCAAGCTCTTTAATGCGTTATATCTCAGCTATTAATTAAATATACAGAGAAAGATTTATCCCGCCTTCTAGGTATAGTCTCCTACCATCTACGGCTGCATCGTCGCTTAACATCGCGCGAGATCGTAGACAAACACTTAACTTATTATGAATAAAAAAAAATACGATATAAAAAATATGTCTAATATTTTTTTCGTGAAAAACTTTTTTGCACTTTTAAAAAAATGTTTAAAAATCTATTTTTAATGTCATACTCTCGCATTGCACTATATAATTGTTAAATAATTTATAAATTATTATATTTATAATAATATTCTTGTGTATAATACGCGTTTCCACTATGAATAAGATTTATTATAATAAAATATAAATATTGCTTTGTGACTTCCAAAATGTAATCTGATATTCAAAATTAAATTAAATACAGCCAAAAACTGATAATTTTGAATGATTAATCTTCTAATTATATAAAGAAATGAGTAACTGATTGATAGACTGATCTATCAACGGACAACCTAAACCGCTTGACTATCTTTGTTCCAAATTTCAACACAATCCGAGTTGAAATTTAGAACACAGATAGATTTTATGACATACCCCTCCGCTAAGAAAGAATTTAGCCGTTCAGTCAAAGCCGCGAGCATAAGCTAGTTATTCAAAATAATAAGTATTTTTTATAGAATACAAATTTTACAAAAAGGTGACTTAAATCATTTGCAAGGTTTTTGAACCAAATTTTGTAGTTAAAATGTGAAAAATTAAAAATTTTAAAAACCCCCAACGCAATACGTTATTCACCATTTTGTGGTGGCGGCCATCTTGGATTTTAAATTTAATATAGTGGGTTGTATTGTACAGTCAACTACAAAGAGATGTATCCATGTTAAGCTTACAAAATGAAGTAAATTTTTATTTGCCACAATGAACTACCCTTGGTTCGTGACATTTCTAGTAGCAATCAAACTTTATATTATCATCGACTCGTTTAATATGCAACAATGATGTATCCCACTACTTTTCCTTAGGTCAGACATAATAATAGAATTTAAAATGAATCGAATATAGTATAAGATTTGGTGGATACTGAAAATGTCACGAAGTAAGGGTAAATAATTTTTGCATACTAAAAGTTTCTTCATTTTATAAGACTAACATGGATACATCTCTTTGTAGTTGACTGTACTAGTAAAGCCCTTTCATTTGATACCCATATTGACGGGGTCGTGGAAAAAAAAAGTAATCCGCCATTTTGTAGCGGCGGCCATCTTGGACCGATTTCCACCAAACATGGCTAAGAACACTCTCGACTAACTCTACTTTCAAACAAAAAAAAACTAGATCAAAATCCGTTCATCCGTTTGGGAGCTACGATGCCACAGACACACACACACAGACAGACACGTCAAACTTATAACACCCCGTCGTTTTTGCGTCGGGGGTTAAAAATTAACTGGTGGTAGGCTTCGGCCGTGGCTAGTTACCACCCACTGGACAAAACCGTGTCGCCAAGCGGACATTGTGACCGTGTTCCGGTATGATGCTCAGTGAAGCCAGAAAGGGATTTATCCCGCCTTCTAGGTTTTCTCTGCTACCATCTACAGTCGCAGCTTAACATCACGCGAGATCGTGTTGAAAGGCCCCCCTGTCTGTCCATATGTATGTTTATTATATCTTAAAAACTACGTCCGTGGCCCAGTGGGCATACGTGCGGCTTGTAAGCCGGAGGTCCTGGGTTCAAATCTCAGTGTGGCAAAAGATTTTCGCCTGGACGCTACCGTGTTTCGGAAGGCACGTAAAACTGTGGGTCCCAGCTGTTTCCTATAAGATATGTAGGAGGCAGTCGTTAGGTCATGTTGCAGGTGTAGTAATCTCGGCGACCTGGAACTGCAACATATAGGTTCGCCACACAACCTATAAATTGTGATTTGACTCTGACAGTGTAAGTAGGGTAACCTGTTCTGTTGGAGTATAAACACCAATTATTATTATTAATTAATTATTGCATCGGATTTTGATGCGGTTTTCATTAATAGATAGAGTGATTCAAGAGGAAGGTTTATATGTATAATACATGCGTAATATAGTAGAGAAAAACTGATAACTTTCTATTAAGCGCGACTAAGCGCGCGCGGGTCCTCTAGTAATTAATAAAAAAATCTGTAATAAATGATGAAGACACCTTTTTGTAATATTTGTACGTAAAATTGGCACATAATCTCCACCTTTGCCTTAATATGCCAGCCCCACTTCGCGTTAATGCTGACCTCAGTGTCAAAAGCACTTCAGAATGGCGAAATTTCGCGCGAAATAAAGTAACTTTAGATAACCTATCAGAATAAAGTCTCATGTAAAAAATCAATTTTAAAATGAGTGATTTTTCACATACGACTATTCTGCGGATAAGTCGAAAAAATACCACAAAATTTTTCAATATTTTTCACGTCTAATTTAAAATTACTTCTACGCTACGCAAATCTCCGATTTTTTTTTTATGGTAATGAGCAAAGTCGAGCAAATCAGTGGCCGTAGCATAGTAAAGCTCTCCTCATAATAAAGCCCCTGCCAGACTGTTGTAATCAGATATAACGCTGCCCATAATTAGTACCTACAGCGCTACCTAGTATTTTACAAAGGTAAAAAAATCTGGGTGCTCTGCGCGAACGCTTCTTACTCAAGAGTCATTAGATGCTGTCATGAGACTCTTTGGCCCAGTAATTTCACTACTCAAGCATCACTCATCACTGCTCAGGCGGTAGAATAACTGGCACTGTTGGGGTACCCCCGGTGAAACGTATATCACCACCGTTGTAGGCGTCTCAAGGCGATGGTAACCGCTCACCATCATCTGCTTGTCTGTCGCTAATGTACCACACAATATACAGTGCCAGTTATTCTACCGCCTGAGCAGTGATGTGCAAACATTGCTGTGCTTCGGTAGGAAGGCACTGTAGCTATTGAAATTACTGGGCTCAAGTTAACATCTTATGACTCTTGAGTAAGAAGCGTTAATGTGCACCTAGAATATTACACATCATTGTGAAATGTTAGGTGGCACTGTACTGATTATGGGCAGCGTTATCTCTTACCATCAGGAGAGCGTCTTGCTCGTCTTCTTACTTCGTTGTATATAAAAATATAATATACAAAAAAATCACAGACTTGCGTAGCGTAAAAGGACTTATAGTAATAAAAACTGCTAAAAAAACATAAATAGCTTAATAAAAATACGATCAAGTGATTCTTATGATGTATCTATAATAATCTATAAATAAATAAATTATATGATAAATAAATCTATATACCTATCAGGGGAACAAAATTACATGATCTACTATATAGGAAAGCAGGCATTGATTTATCCCGCCTTCTAGGTTAAGTCTGATGCCACCTTCGCTCGCATCGTCGCTTAAGAGCGTATATATCGAGTGAGGCTCTCTCGCTCGCACTATTTGACAAATTTTGAAATATAAATTCATAGAATTAATTTATTGAAAATTCCTTAAGAACAGCCCTCCATAATATTATTGCACACATTTTAAAAGTGTTTTCAGTTTTTGTAAAAAAATGCATGAGGAGATTTTTTGAAAAAAAAAAAATTAATATTGCTCACCTTGCCATTTTTTTTAAACGGTTTTATTTAGCTTACTCTGTTTGTTTTATTCATTTTTCTTTTTTCTTGGGTCAAATATAGTAATTGAAATTTCACCCTCTTCCTGTCAACCGATTGATCTGAAATTTGATATACGCCTTTGGTTCTGGTGACAATACAATTATGTATATTCAATATTGTTGTAAATCCAAGATGGCCGCCGCTACAAAATGGCGGATAACGTATTTTTTTTTAATCATATCAATATGGGTATCAAATGAAAGGGCTTGATAAGTAGAATACAGTGCACCATACAAAATCAAAGATGGCCGCCGCTACAAAATGGCGGATAACCATTTTTTTTCAATCCCATTAATATGGGTATCAAATGAAAGGGCTTGACAAGTAGAATACACTGTACTAAAAAGTCTAAAAATAAAAAAATGTAAAAAAATGTTTTTAAGTTAAACGGTTTTATTGTAAACATGTACTAAAAGCTAAAAAATAAAATCGTGAGGCACGTCAAATATCTAAAACTCTAATGAACAGTTTCACTGACAATTGTAGATATTTCACGTGCCTCACGATTTTATTTTTTAGCTTTTAGTACATGTTTACAATAAAACCGTTTAACTTAAAAACATTTTTTTACATTTTTTTATTTTATATATCAAAGCCCTGCATAAATATTATTGCACAGATTTTTAAAAAGTGTTTTGATGACATTAAAAAAGTCCCCTCATAATCTCCCTATGCCATTTTTAATATATCAAACTGAAAACACGTTTAACATTCACCGGGGGTAGACTTCCTTTGCAGGAGGTCGTCTAGGTGGGTACCCCAACAGTGCCAGTTATTCTACCGCCTGAGCAGTGATGTGCTAACATTACTGTGCTCCGGTAGGTGGGCACTGTAGCTAGTGAAATTACTGGGCTAAAGAGTCTTAACATCTTATGACTCTTGAGTGAGAAGCGTTGGTGCAGTGCTCCTAGAATTTCACATCATTGTGAAATCCTAGGTAACACTGTACTGATTATGGGCAGCCGTTATCTCTTAACATCAGGAGAGCGTCTTGCTCGTCTTCTACTTCATCACATAAAAAAAAAATACATTTGTGCAATAATATTATGCAAGGCTGGTCTTGAGGAATTTTCAATATATTCATGTTCACGTTTGTGTGATCCACAGATATTTGTTTCTGGTCTGGGTGGTTTTTCAATATCTATTATAAGTATGTATTTACAAAAGAAAAGTATATAAGTATTATATCCGTTATCCTAACCACCATAACACAAGCATTAAGTTGCTTAGTTTGGGGTTAGGTGGCGCTGTGTGAAACGTCCTGAAATATTTATATTTATTTATTTATAGAATTTATAGTTCAATATTTGTCAAATAATGCGAGCGCGAGAGCGTCACCCGATATATACGCTCTTAAGAGATTTTTCACATGTTATTTTGTTCTGCGGATAGGTAGAAATATATATTTTTAGATAATATAATAAATATATAACGGTTTCAAAAAGATGTTAGATTCTTAGGGAATAAAAGTTGTTCTGAAGCGACTAACCCCTAAGTATCATACTACCTTTTTGTCGTTAAACTATTGTTTTTTTGTCTACATTTCTGCAATACGAACATTTTAGTAATATAGAGTTTTTTTTTGACGTTTATAGGTTAAATTTTGTGTGGTATTGCCATTTTCTAAAATCTTAAGTTTAGAACATCGACCAAAATTAGTTTTTAATTATTCTTTTTAGGAAAAGAGGTCCGTTGCAAACTTATAATATAATATTATTAATTACTATAGTAGACCCGCACGAACTTCGTATATCCAAACTTCCATCCCACTTTTAGACCTCCTAAAAAGCATGCGACAAAGCCCTTTAAAAATTTCATAAATATGAAAAAAGTCTAAAGGGATGATTTTGGAATGAAAACTATCTCATATTCTTTCTAAAGACTTTGTCTATATTTGTACTAAATTTCAGCTGAAACGGTTCAGCTGTTAGAATTGCAATGAAAAGTGCCAATATAAAGATTTTATTCTTAACATCACAATATTCAACGGGCCTCAAAAAGACATTAGTTATATGTTTTAAATTTTAGAGTGCGATATAGTATTTTTCATCATTTTTTTTAACAAACTTTTCTTGTACGTAATCCCCGCTTTATTATTTTATTTTATTCTGTTTTTAGTATTTTTGGGCAACAGAAATACATTTTCTGTGAAAATTTTGACTGTCGAACTATCACAGTTCATGAGATAAGAGTCGGGTGACTGACAGACAGACGGACAAACAGTGGAGGCTAACAGGGTCTCTTTTTTAACCCTTTGGGTACGGAACCCTAAAAATATAGAAAACTAGTATATCGTGCTCTTAAATATCAAATTTTAATATTATTTTAATTTTAAATCAATATTATTAAATTTAGAATTAACGTTTGCCTGAGCTTTCCACGTATATTTAAATTAAATATAATAAATTTAAATTTACTGTAATAAATTTAATTTAAATTTCGTATTTTCGAATATTTGTGTGTACCTTTAATGTTAAGCAAAGAGCAATAATAATATATCTATAATAAAAAAACAAATTGTTGAAAAAAATGTGTAGAATTATTAAAAAAAGCTTTGTATTATTAAAAAAGCTTTTACAATTAAATTATGCAGAGAATAATAGAATATTGTCCATTTTTCTTAAATATAACTACACATTTTTTCAAACTGTTTGTGAAATAATATTGTATACTATTAATATAATAAAAATATATAAATTGCTGAACAAATTTGAACTAAATTTCTAATTTAATACGTTTACGTGTATATTGATCTATGAAATTAAATAATATTTATAAATATATTTGTGTTGACTTTCTCGCTCGTAGGAATATAACGAATTTTCTAAAATAAATCCGTGGATTACTGGGCTGAGGAGTCTTAACATCTTATGACTCTCAAGTAAGAAGCGTTGGCGCAGTGCACTGGGTAGCACTGTACTAATTATAGGCAGCGTTATCTCTTACCATCAGGAGGGCGTCTTGCTCGTCTTCCTACTTCGTTGTATAAAAAAAAAGACGTGTGGCACTCGGAGACTGCCGCGGTAAAGCTATTGCATAGCATTTTTTATCAACTTATGTACCTAATTATAGTATCACCGCTGTGCCGGTCGGAGTGGGGGATGTTAGATTTTTTTCGTTACGGAATTTCTGGATTCGGTCCCCACGCTCAAGGCCCGCGATAGAAGCTATGCAATAGCTTAAAAATTCCAATTAATTAATTTTACGAATTTATATTTAAAATTTGTCATAACATGCGACCGAGAGAGTAGCAAGCAAAGATGCCCTAAATAATTTAATTTTTCACAATAATTGAGTATCTGAAGTCAACCGTTTTTATTTGAAGGGTAAATCAATAGAAAATATATCTGTCTCGCTCACTTATAATTATAAGCGCAATGAATGCTAGAAAGAGATAGATAAGCCAATGTTTCAAATAATAACGGTTATTTTGTTTTAATATTGTCATAGTTACTTTATAAAAAAACATATTTTAGGAAAATATTTCTCATACCAAAATTTATTGTAAATTAAGCTTATTATAGAGTAGCATTTACAAGCAATTTGTATATAAAGTTAAGTTCTCTTCAAATCACACGTAAATATATAAAAAAATTGCTCGAATAATCCAAAAAAAACTTTATTTTTGATGTAGCATTGGTATTCCTTCAATTTAAAAATCAACTCTGGCAAATACACGATCCGAGTGTTGTTATTAAAAATCAGCTGTCAAAAGTGACAGGTGTCAAAATGCTACCATTGCCTGCTAAAAGATACGGAATCACTAAAGTATTGTTGATAACACTTTAATGTTCGATTTCCGATTCTGAAAGAAAATGTATAACGATCTTAGTTAATATGGCAGGAAATGTCAAAAATCAAAATAAAATTTGGACATAAAATCCACAAATTAAGCGTAGAGGCTTAAAATATTATTAGCCGATAAAACAAAGTGTTTAGAGGAAACTACACTGGTGATAATAACTATAAACCAACAGAAATAAAATGTTCTTATAGTGACATTAAGACGTTTCTTAATTCGCTCGTATACAGTTGGATTATGCGATAAAGTTTAGAAACGCCTGTTATCTTATGGCTTATCCACACTATGCGGCCAATGCTTATCTATACTATGCGGCCAATGATTTGGAGTGGTGTTTTTTCTATGGACGAATGTCTCCGAATACTTGTCGGCATTTCTTACCCAAGTCAAAGGAAAAAAATAGTTTCACAGATGGGCACATTTTGGCCTCCGTAGCTGACTTTAATTATATTTTGTATATTAATCAATCATGGGTCATTTGAAGCCATTTTGTGTGAATAATTATTTGAAACTAGCAACATTTTCTTTGTTTTTTTTTATTTATATAATCTGTGCCCCGGCCAACGTTGGCGAACGACTCGCGAATCATTGGCCGCATAGCCTGGATGAGCCTTTATCCGTTCTGTCTTTATCGACATTTTGTTTTTGTTCGTCTATAGTTTATATATTTAATAAATTACCTAATGTGGCATCTGTCCTTCATATTAATTAAGATCATGCAATTAACCTTAGATTTAAATGAAAAGGATCATTCTGGGTCGAAAAAAATTGATTGCCGCGCACTCTCGCCATTTGTGACTGAAGTAAATTTGTGTGCGTGTACCTAATTGGAACGGTCCATGTGTGAGATGTCTGTACCGCATCTTCCTTTTTATTTAAATCTAAAACAATTTTCAAAATGTTACCAGTTAAAAAGCTGGGCTGCCATTCTTTAAGTATTATTCCCCTATTTTTGTAGATAATCTAGTTTAAAATAATGATTTAATTATTATAATTTTAATATTAAATCGGGAGGAGTGTAGACTGTTGATACTTTTGTTGTTTTACCCAGTAAATATAATATTATTTTCCTGACTTGGTTGTTTTATTTCTGATACATCTTTTTGCTTACATTTACCGGGGTTGGACTTCCTTTGCAGGAGGTCGTCTAGGTGGGTACCCCAACAGTGCCAGTTATTCTACCGCCTGAGCAGTGATGTGCAAACGTTACTGTGCACAGGTAGAGCACAGTAGCTAGTAATATTAATATGAGCTGAAGAGTCTAAATTTTTTTATGAAATAAAACTATATAACTACTGTACAGAACTATATGTATATATACTAACTGTAAAGGAAATTACTGGGCTAGAGTCTTAATCTTATGACTCTTGAGTAAAAAGCGTTGGTGCAGTGCACCTAGAATTGCACATCATTGTGAAATTCTAGGTAGAGCACATAATCAGTACAGACTGATTATGGGCAGCGTTATCTCTTACCTTCAGGAGAGCGTCTTGCTCGTCTTCTTCTTTACATAAAAAAAGACAAAAATTTGGTCTACCATGGGCTGCCTTATCGCTTTGATCTCTTCGAGGCAACCGACCGGAGAGGTCAAGACTATTACTGTATTGTTGCCTGAAATACATTATTTATTAGCCTTTTGACCGCCAAAGTCACCTATACTTGACAAGTACTTGCGGGTCCTGTACGCCAACGACGTCTATAGACGACAAAAAACCCAGTCTTAATAAAGTGATATAAAAATATTTATCGACTTTTGGCAACACTAGTTCTTTCGTAGGTATTTTTTTTAAATTGTGCCTTGGCGCACAGGGCACGAAAATGCGTTTGTGCCGTGGCGTTCAAAAGGTTAAAGAAACTTAAAACTTATGCTTTTACAATATTCGTAGGAAAATTTTAATTTTGCTGCAGTCATGAGAAAACATGTAAAAATTAATTGAAAATTCACCAAGTACTAGCAAGAAATAATTTATTTTTACACGGCATTCTATTCGTAACACAAATTGGATATTTTATAGACGTTGAATTATTCGTTTTAAACTATGATTCATTGTAATGTTAATTGAACTATTGTTTAATCTAGTTTCTTTTGCGGGTTTACTTGTTAGAAAAAGAAAATAACATTGCCGTCATCCGTTTTCACAAGCGATATCTTTAACTTAGGAATTTTCAAGGCACGAGTGAATTATATCATTTAACCCCCTTTTTTTGACCCAGGAAAAATGCGTTACGCATCGTCACCCCACGCCGGGGGGCGCGAGGCGGTATGTGGGACTCCCCCACCGAAGATGTGCGCGGCGGGGATACCCACTAAAAAACCTGCGGGTGTTCCTGCGGGACGCCATAATGCCGGGGCAGCGGGTACGCCGAAGCACTCGGCCGCGGCCCGAATAACACTTAATTAATATAAAGTTTTTCATGGTTTAATTGTGGTGTTCAATTTTTTTATTGTTAACAAACATACATTCATAAAAATTGTATGAAAATAAATTAAAAATACTAAATTCAATTAGAAAATAACATGCAGAGCTGTTAGTATTATTTTACTTTCTTTTAATTGAATTTTCGCAAAACATGTCCACTAACTGAGTAGATACAATGGTGGAGTCAATATTTTTGTTTTTGGTTATATTTTTGACGTGTAAGTAATTGTTTTTTAACGAAGCTTCTATTTAAATTAATTTTGATATATATACACACATATCTTTCTTCGACGAAAAGGGCTATATCCTTGCATAATTATTATTATTGTTAATTTTACAGCAAAATCGACCGCCAGCATCTACGTCATCGACTTAAACGACTTCAAAGACACGCTCAACAACGACTACGGCCCCTTCATAGACTACGACTACCAAATTAGAGATGCACCGAAAACCCAATTTGAGTCTTTAAACTTTTTAAACCAAGACGATAAGGATGCAGTCTTTCGAGGAGGATTATGCACAAGACTGTTCAGAAGTATGTATGGTAATGAAGCTAAGTTAAACTGTCTAGAAAGTCTTAAAACAAAACGAGATGTTTCTAGAGAATCCAGCCCAAAATTCAGTAAAAATGTCGCAAATTATTATAGTAAACTACGCGAAGTGACTATGAAAAATCCAAGATTTGCTCAGGATTACTTTGATGTTAGAGATATGGGCAGAGCTAAACATGAAAGTGAAAAGGATAACAATTTTGCTGATGACTATTTAGATGTGGCTGACATTTTCAGTAGAACAAATGATGAGAAGTGTGATTCTTCAAGCGATTGCAAAGATAAATTAAAAATGAAGCGAAGACAAGACGTCAGCATAGAAATACAAAAGCTAGGCGACAGCAGAACTGTAAGAGTTTCATCTAGTTCAGACTCCAGTGATTCGGATGAAAACGATCTTCGATACGGAAAAGCTAGATTTAAAGTTGTATACGAAGATCGTAAAAAACTGAAAAACAAATCAAATCGTCATCAACAGAATGATTATGATAGTGACTGGGATAATGATTATAAATATAATGATCAAGATAGTAAACATAATCAAAATGATATTAACAGTGATGGAGATAGTGGATATAACCAATATGATAGTGATCAAGAAAGTAAATATAATCCACATGCCAATAAAAAATATAAAGGCAAAAGCAAATATAAGAAATATGCATTTAACAATAATCAGGATACATATGGCTATGGAAAATATTATTCAAGTGACGAATCTGACGACGGAAGATATTATCAGTATGGTAATAAAGTTGTTATAAGTGATAATGAAAGTTACCAACCTAAAAGTGATAATTACCAATCTGATAGTAATAATTACCAAGCTGATAATATTAATTACCAAGCTGATAATGATAATTACCAAACTGATAGTGATAATTACCAAACTGAAAATGATAATAACCGAGATGATAATGATAATTACCAAACCGATAGTAATAATTACCAAGCTAATAATGATAATTACCAAACTGATAGTAATAATTACCAAACTGAGAATGATAATAACCAAGATGATAATGATAATAAATATCAATATAATCAGAACGTACCAGTGCCAAGCGACGGTGACTTAGGCTACAGCGAGTTAAGCGAAGAAATCGTCAAAAAACCTCACAAAAAGAAAAAACACAAAGATGGAGAAAAATATTACTTTTTGCAAGGAAACAATTTTTATGATGTTGATGAGAACAATTACAGAAGGCAACGCCTAAAATATTTTTTGCCGAAAAGATTGTTTTGGAAGCAAGACGATTTGCCTAAGTTAGGAAATTACTGGTTCCAAACCTACTGGTAGAAAGAAATAATTAAATATCTAAGGAAGAAACAACTCGGTATTAATAATGTAAATAGAGTGCTTTTAATGAAAGAAGTCCCGCAGAAACTAGCGGAACTAAATTAAATTCAATAGATAATTTACTGTACCTACTTGGTCCAAAATTATTTTTATATGTAAAAAAAGTTAAACATCTATTTAATTGAGAAATTAAATAACATGGAAAATTATGAGAACTCAGATCTTAGACCCCCGGACTCTGACCCAGACCCTGCCGACTGCCGACTATGACTCCTCAGAGTCAGTCTCAACTGACCTCAACTCAGACCCATACCTTGATTCCCACCAGACCCCTCATTCTGACCCCCTGACTGACTCTCTGACCCAGACACCGTGACCACCAGACTCTGTCAACAGTCTTTGTAGTATGTCCCTATGAATGATTTTTTTTAACTACGCAACGGATTTTTATGCGGTTTTTTTATAGATAGTGTGATTTAAGAGGACTCATATAATAAACACTCATAATTTTCTACTAGGCGCTACGAAGTGGGCGCGAGTGACGTAGAGTAGAGGAACACCCCAAGGCTTTTTAGTGGGTATCCCCGCCGCGCCCATCTTCGGCGGGGGAGTCCCACAAACAGCCCCGCGCCCCTCGGCGTGGGATGATGATGCGTAATGCATTTTTCTAAGTATAAAAAAAAGGTCCACTAGTCCCAAATAAAACACAAAATACATTGGAAAGGTTTAATTACAAAAGCTGTTACAAAAATGTACATTTACAAGTACTTAGAATTAATTTACATTTTCTACTCTTATCAGGGCAAAGATGACATTGACGGGTAAAGAGTTGTGCTTTTCACGAAAGGAGTTCCTTTGGTGAGGCGCCACTGTCGCGCGTTTTAAGAGCATTTATATCGGTTGACGCTCTCTCGCTCACACTATTTGACAAATGTTGAAATATAAATTAATAGAATTAGGCGATATAAACGCTCTTAAGTTAAAATATCTCTATAACAATTTTACTCCTCATAATTTCTTATATAATTAATTTCTTAAAGTAGGTAGGTATTTACTTTATCTAAAAAATAATTAAGGTCATGAGTCATGAAGTACAGTAAGTATCGATTAAATTAAATAAAATTCCTTGGGACGTCTTTCGTGAAAAGCACTCTATAAAGTGAGATTCACGACCATCATGTCATGTCTCGTTCTTAAAAGGGGGCCATTGCTTTTTCACGTTTCGAATTTTGCCGCCCTTTGAAAATTTGCCGCCCCAAAAATCCCTTAGTGTAAATCCAAGGTTACTTATGAGCCGCGGATGAGTGCTTCGGCGTACCCGCTGCCCCGGCATTATGTCGTCCCGCAGAAACACCCGCAGGTTTTTTAGTGGGTATCCCCGCCGAGCCCATCTTCGGCGGGGGAGTCCAACATACCGCCCCGCGCCCCACGGCGTGGGGTTATGGTGCGTAACGCATTTTCCTGGGTCAAAAAAGGGCTGCTTATGAGAATGTATGAGATGACAGTTTAAGTCTTGACTTGACATAAGAGCCCACACAAAATGCTAGCCCCAGCGGCTTTAGCATGCCACATGGAATCCCGACAAAACTTCAAGAGTAGAACTGTCATCTCATACATTCACAAAAGTACAGTTCTACTCTTGACATTTCAGCGGGATCCCGTATGGCATGCTACGGGCCCAGATCACAGAAGTAATACAAGCCCCATACAAATGTAAATTTTTTACCTGTCAATGTCAACTACAGTTTTGTTGGTATATCTTAATTTGCCCATCGTAAATGGTTGAAATTTAAATTATAGTTTTTGCAAACGACTTTTTTATGCTACTGAGGATGATTGGATGATATACATAGTTAACAATAGAGTGATGTCCCTTTAGCATAGTAAGACATTGATAAGACTAGCAACTCCCGTCCCACTGTCAAGACTAAACTGACATATATCAAGACGCTACTCTTGCTACTAGCGCTGTCATTGCATACAATTTGCAGCTAGAGTGCTTTTCACGAAAGGAGTCCTTTTTGCGGGGCGCCACTATCGTAAAATTTAAAAGTTAACTTTTTAACGCCTCATAATTTCTTATATTTAATTTCTTAATTAAATGTGTGTACACTTCCTGCAGGTCATGACCTCAATGACGTTTTTTATTTATAAGTAGGTTTTAAAATTGTATGATTGTTTAATATTATTATAGTTAGAGAACTAGTGAAATTATATGCGAGTAATCCACAATTATTTGACATTTAGATGAATATTACAATAATAGTATTAAATATGTCGTGTTTATTTTATCTAACAAATTTAAAATATTTAGGATATGAAGTCTAGTAATTATCGAAAAAAATAAATTTAGTTCCGCAAAATTCCGCGAGACCTCTTTCGTGAAAAGGACTCTACTCCCAATGTCATTGTGCTCTTACAAACGTCAATTAGGAAACGTCAATGTTTCAGTGTGCTCGGGCGGCTGTACACGAAAGAAAACCGCACGCGCTGAAGATTTTAGCGGAACTAAATTAAATAAAATCGATAATCACTGATCGATTTGTACTTCATGTCCTGAATCATGTTTTTTTAGTCATCTTAATTAAATAAGAAATTAAATACGAGAAATTAAGAGGGGTCAAAAATCTATAAATTTAAATTTATTTAATCAGCCAATTGAGACCATAATAATTGTTAGTTACAATAATCTTAATAAGTCTAGTGTTAGTTTACAATTTTATTATTATATCATAAATTTAAAAAAAACGGAGCGCCAAGTGATCAAAAATAAATAAAAAGTTAAAAATTGAAATTATAAAATTAAAAAATAAAACTTACAATGGTCATGTCAAGAGATATACAGTAACTAGAATAATAAGCAATTAGAATAAATAAAATAAAATTAAAAAACAATTAGATTAAAATTCCAAATTTCCGGATTAAATTAAATCAAAATAAATAATAATGCCATTAAATTATAATATAGTGTTACCTATGTATGTCAATGAATTTCAATAAGCAATAAAACTGGGCAATAGCTTAACTTTAAAACGCTCGATTGTGGCACCCTCTATATATATCTTTCATGAAAAGCACTGTGTAAGCAATCTTCATTTTGTTCCTGTCCGCGTTCGCTTTATATGTGACAGGTTACGTACAAATTCGAACATTATAAAAAATCCGTCCGCACCGCGACCGCTTTCCAGCCTGTGTTTGCCGTTTAGAGTTAAAATTAATAAGAAAGTTCAATGATTTGTCAGTTGCAAAAACTATAAATTAATAATAAATATTTTATTATTTAATATTTTTCCTATTGAGATCGACAAAAACTTATATTACACAATTATCCCTTAAATTTATTTTTGGTAACTCACGTTAAAATACGATGGAAGTGTAACAACGTAGAAAGTTTTTTTACGGATTAATCAGTTAATAATATGAAAATACTTTGGGCCTTGAAAAATATTTAATAACTATCCTATTGATAGCATGGGTTTTTTTTATAAGGTCGCCCCTGTGTTATTTAACCGTCAAAGTTATCTACTTGCCAAATTTCAGCTTAATCATTCTGCCATTTAGGTACCTCTAGGTAACAAACACACACAGCCATACTTTTATAATAAAAAAGGGCGACAGCACGGTAGTTGAGCGATATACATCTAGCGCTAAAGCCAACGGAGATGAAATCCAGTCATGCAGAGAGGTCATGGTTGAGCGTATGAGCTTGGCCTTAAAAGCTGTTTCCGACTGGGGAGTAGCTAATTTGGTTAAGTTTAATGCTACAAAAACCCAGGCGTGTCTATTTACCGCTAAAAGAAGTCTATTCAACGAAGCTCCTTCTTTCCAAAATGTTTACCGATAACTAACCAGCTTGAGTTACTAGGAGTTACTCTCTCGTCTGACCTTAATTTTGGGAGTTACATCGAATCTAAGGCTCAATTGGCTGCCAGGAAGCTGGGTATTTTGGCAAAGGTGAGGCAATACTTCACACCGGGACAGCTGCTAACGCTGTACCAAGCACAAGTCCGGTCGTGTATGGAGTACTGTTCTCATCTTTGGGATGGTATTGCCAAATACCAGCTTCAGACACTGGAGTCGATTGAGAGACGTGCCAAAAAGCTCGTAGGTGACCAAAAGCTCACGGAATCTCGGCTGCAGAACCTTGAACACCGTAGAATGGTCGCCTCGTTATCGGTCTTCTATAGGATTCATTTTGGAGAGTGTGCGCAGGAATTACACGAACTAATTCCTCCAAGCCCATTCTACCGACGGACGTCGCGGCAGACGGCAAAGCGGCATCCTTACTTAGTGGCGTTACCTACTGCCCGCACCAAGCGTTTTGCTTCGTCGTTCTTAATGAGAACTGGTCGCGTTTGGAACACTTTGCCGTCATCCGTATTTCCCGAGCGGTACAACTTGGGTATCTTCAAGGCACGAGTGAATAGGTACCTTTCTAGGCATCTTACGTGATCCATCGTCGACCGCATTTTCACTTTCCATCAGGTGGGATGTGGTCAAACGTAGGCCTATCTCGTATAAAAAAAAGGCCTTTAAAAAGGCTATTGTGTGTAAATGTTAACTATAAACTATAGGTTTAGCAAAGTGTGCCACGGCAGCGGCTGGCGATGCGCCATGATCTTTTCCATCTGTGCTTACACCTAGGATTACCCGGTTTAACTTGATCTAGCCGCACTTGTTTAGCCGTAAAAGATAATTATGATTTAGAAGTTTCCGGTCACAAAGTATTTTCACATAAAAACAAAATTTTCCATCTAGTTTCAAGAAAGGAGATTGAAAAGGAAAATTCTACCTTAATTTTTAATTGTGGCAATTCTGGACATTTCAAATCACACAACCTCTTGATTATGGTCGGAATGAAAATTTTTTATAAAAAGTTTTTTTTTATCTACAAAAATATGCCAAACATTTTTTTTTGTTTTTGGTCAAATTCTAGCTAAGTCGAGACGGCTCATTTTAGGAAATAAGAAAATCCTAACGTCCTATCTTTACATAGTATAAAAAGTCGCTTTCTATCTGTAAGATCTTTGAAACTATAAAATGTATTTTATGCCAATAAAGTTATGAACCAATAGAGGTTTAATAGAAAAATTTGTATGTGTCACCGGAATATAACAAGATTCGTAAGTTTTTAAATTTCTTAGGAAATTTATAAACTTTCGTAGGATTCCAAACGAGAGATAAATTTTATTATTTTACAATTTATTTATTTTATAAATTTATTTTATAATTTATTAATTTGCGACGTCTATTGGTAAATTTATAAAATAACGGAATATCCATTCGTAACATTCTAAACTGTAAGTTTATCAATTTCCGAAAATATAATTTGTGTATAATATAATTTAATAAAATATAAATATATATATTTAAAATAATTTATCTCTTGTTTGGACTTATTAAACGACGAATTATAAACTTACGAATTTTGTTATTTTCCGGTGACATATTATGAATAATTGTAGGCCCACTTCAATTAATTAGTAGTTTCGAATAAAATCAAATCCTTAAGAGGCCTTATAACGCTGGATGATCTCTCGCTCGCACTATTTGATACATTTTGAAATATAAATTCATAGAACAATTAACTTTTGAAAATTCTTCAAGAAAAATATACAAATTGCACAATATTATTGCACAGATTTTAAAAGTATGCCATTATTTAATAAATATATCGAAGTGGAAAAACTTCACAAATGTGTGCAAATATTGCACAGAAATTTTCTTGAGGAATTTTCAAAAAGGGAATTCCATGAATTCAAAATGTATTAAATAGTGCGAGCGATACAGCGTCCAGCGGAGTGAAGGCTCTTAATAATACCAGGAGCGTAGCAAGGGCTGGGCATTGGTTAAAAAAATACCCACGTGACGTAGCACACTCCTATTAGTCGATAAAATGACAGCTATGACAAGGATGACATAAGAAAAATACAATGAGTGGGAAAGAGAGATCCGATATCTTTTAATCTCTAAAAAATTACTTAATTATATCTTTTTCAGTGTTTTGTCATAATATTAATTATTAATACTGTAAAATTAAAGGGTACATAAATTTAAATTAAATATTTCTTATTATTATGATAGGTACACAATTAGCTTATTTAAATTTAAATTTTACATTATTTTGAAATTATTATAATTTAAACATAATACTGAATAATGTCAACAAAAGTATTTTTCTCAAACATTAATTTATTGTTTTTTTAAATTAAATAACCATTTTATGTTTTTGATATAATTAATTAATGTACAATTAAATAATAAAAAGCTATCGATAATAATAGGTATTATAAATAAACAAATATTAAAAAAAATATCAATTACTTGTGTACAAAAAAAAAACAAAATAATTAAAATTAGAAGTCAATTAATAAAATTATAAATGAATATAATATCAGTTACTTAAAGTATCTTAATTCACCCACCAATGATACTTTAAATATCTACCTCAACTACCTGTGCACAGTAATGTTTGCACATCACTGCTCAGGCGGTAGAATAACTGGCACTGTTGGGGTACCCACGTAGTCGACCTCCTGCAAAGGAAGTCTACCCACGGTGAAGGTATTGGTTATATATAATTTAAAATATTATTGTAGGTATGTATATAAAGATAGGCACAGAAGACTGAGTGACTTAACTTTAAAGATCAGCGTGATTTTGGCGCATTTTTTTAAGTACTTGTCATTAAATAATAACATGTGTAATTAAAAAAAAAACAAGCTTTTATTATTATTACCATCTGCACCAAAGTACTCGTCAAGACGAATCAAATGAGCCCAAACTCGATGGGGATGCGTCGTTTAATTACGGAGATTTAGATGTGAGAGAGATTTCCTATGACCTTCCTGCTCCATCATCAGATCAGCTCCATGTCATAATAATATTGCATTGTCATCCGATTTATACATCAAATCATTTCATTTTACGAATGCAAAATATTCAGCTCAATGGGATACCAGGAAGTGGGTCAAATTAAACTTACAAGATTTGATTACAGACAGACAGACAACAGACAGGTGAAAGTAAATAAAAGGTTGTCGTATGTCAGAGGTTTGTATAAAAAATAAATAAAAATAAAAGGTTGTAAAAAAGCGCCAAAATCACACTTTTCTACACTATTACCTAATATAAATACTATAAATCTAGAAAAACTGGTAATATATAAATATGTATATTACCGCCATATATTTATCTTAAAATTAATTAAATTATATATATCTGTGCGCAAATTAACTGTGATTATATGTGTTTGTACTTATATGATATAATCATATAAAAGGGATGTTGACTAAAAAAAAACTTTTTTTTGTCCATAAAGTTTATTAAAAAAAAAAAAAAAAAAAATTGGACACGAATTTTTTTTATTTATGTCATACTCCCCCAAAAATTTATGTAAGAGTTGTATCTCAGTAATTTTTTATTTTATTCACAAACTAGCTTATGCTCGCGGCTTTGCCCGCATGGCAAAATACTTTCTTAACGGACGTCTACGTCATAAAACCTATATATGTTCCAAATTTCGACCCAATCCATCCAGCAGTTTAGGCTGTGCGTTGATAGATCAGTCAGTCAATCAGTCACTATTTCCTTATATTTATTTATTAAAAAAAGATTAAAAAAAACGTAGCGAATATTTTTTATTATTAAAATTATGGACAATTATTTTTTTTACCTTTTCAACACCCCTATTTCATATAATACTGAAGGCTCTTTGAAGCAACTATTGGTTTACATAGGAAGATATGAATTACCACTAATGCTATATCAGTGGTACATTGATTATAATTAATAAATATATATTATATTTATGCATGTTTTTAAAAAATTAGTAGTCTGAATAATAAAAAAAAAACAATACAGTTCTGCTGCAATATAAAAAAATCCTTAACCCTGCAGAAAAATATAATAAAGAATTTCTTACAATTTTATACAGGGTGACTATGACGATATCAAAATTAAATAAACTAAAATATAACTCAAAGTTATTGAATGAATTCCATTTAAATTTAGAAGATTTTAGTATACAGAATGATGGACAATGTTAGGTGAATCTTGTATATAATTATAAGATTTTATAATACCAAGTTGATGGTAATTATATAATTTTAAACAGCTGTCAGATTATGATGAATTTTACAAAAAAAATTACAAGAATTTTGTATGCACAATGATGGTAACTATATAATTTTCAACAGTGTCAGGTGAATTCCTTATAAAATTATAAGATTTTCTTATACCACGAGGTAACTATACAATTTTCAACCGTATCAGATGAATCCCGTATAAAATTATAAGAGTTTTGTACACAGGATGTCTGTAACTATATATTTTCCAACCGCTACTTGATCCCTGTATGAAATTATAAGAAGTTTTGTATACAGGGTGACTGACGGTAACTATATTATAATTCATTGATTTATTATTTTTTCAGTGGCCGTCCGCGTGTTTGTCTAGAGCGTTGAAATATCGTTGCAGGTCTGCGTCAGCTCGTGAGACCCAGGCGATGTTAAGTGCTATAGTGTCTAACGCTGTAGCACCGCCTTTCATCTCGCCGAATTGTTCTTTGAACTGAAAAAAAAAGTTTTGTAAAAAATATATTAATACCCCCCCCCCTTAACCCTGTATTGACTACCAACTTATAAGAAGTATAGTTATAAAATACAAAACAGGGGTTACATATTTGTGGCATACCTATCCGTCATTGTTTCTTTTAAATCGTGGCCAGCGATAAAACGTAAAATAAATCGATAGGCTGACATTAATACCAACTACCAACAAAAAATATTCTGACACCCACCCTCTTAACGTGTTTCGGAGTTATTAAGCGTCAAAGTTGATCACGTGACTTGCATTCATTATATTTTTTTTTTATAAAATGAAGAAAACCTCCTGATGTTAAGAGATAACGCTGCTCATAATCAGTTCAGTGTCACCCAGAATTGAACAATAACTTATTGAAGAGTCACACATAGCATGGTAAAAACTCTTTAGCCCAGTAATTTCACTAGCTACAGTACCCTACCGAAGCACAGTAATGTTTGCACATCACTCCTCAGGCGGTAGAATAACTGGCACTGTTGGGGTGCCCACCTAGTCGACCTCCTGCAAAGGACCTCCTCCTTTACCGGGGGTAGACTTCCTTTACAGGAAGGGAGGGAGAGGTCGTCTAGATGGGTACCCCAACAGTGCCAGTACCGCCTGAGCAGTGATGTTTAAACATTACTGTGCTTCTGTAGGAGGGGCACTGTAGCTAGTGAAATTACTGGGCTAAGAGTCTTAACATCTTATAACTCTTGAATAAGAAGCGTTGGTGCAGTGCTCCTTGAATTTCACATCATTATGAAATCCTAAGTAGCACTGTACTGATTATGGACAGCGTTATCTCTTAACACCAGGAGAGCGTCTTACTCGTGTTCTACTTCATCACATAAAAAGTCTAACTTCGTTAAATGAACACTAAAGCTAGTAATAATAGCAATTGATACTTACACTATAGTAATCCTGAGGTTGGTGGAGACATTTGGCAGCAGCGAGTAGCGCTGATGGTGGTAGGACTAGCTTTGGTCGTAGTATTCGCCACACGCCTGCCGCGCCGCGCCATCTGTTGGACAAACAGGGAAATTAAAATATAATATACAACAATAACCGCCGAATCCAACTCGGTTGGGCAGCGTTCGGGAAAATACGCAACGTCTTTTCGTCCGACATACCTCAGTGCCTCAAGACGAAAGTCTTTAATCAATGTGTGTTACCGGTGATGACTTACGGCACCGAAACGTGGTCCTTCACTATTGGCCTCATCTCGAAGCTCAAAGTCGCACAGCGAGCTATGGAAAGGGCTATGCTCGGGGTTTCTCTACGTGATCGAATCAGGAATGAAGAGATCTGTAGGCGAACTAAAGTCACCGACATAGCCCGGCGGATTAGCAAGCTGAAGTGGCAATGGGCAGGCCACATAGCGCGGAGAGCGGATGGCCGATGGGGTCGAAAAGTGCTCGAGTGGAGACCACGGACTAGCAAACGCAGCGTAGGACGTCCACCCACAAGGTGGACAGACGACCTTATAAAGGTCGCCGGCAGACGCTGGATGCAGGTCGCTTCCAACCGGTACATATGGAAGTCCAAAGGGAAGGCCTATGTTCAGCAGTGGACGTCTTACGGCTGAGATGATGATGGTGATGATACAACAATAATAAAAATAATAACGCGTTTTCACAAGCTTTTACTTTCACCTGTCTGTTAGTCTGTCTGTCTGTAATCAAATCTTGCAATTTTAATTTGACCCACTTCCCGGTTTATGATTGAGCTGAAATCTTGCATGTATGTACTACTCGGATGACAATGCAATATTATTATGACATCGAGCTGATCTGATGATGGAGCTGGAAGATGGCCATAGGAACTTCGTAATTAAACGACGCAACCCCGTCGAGTTTGGGCTCATTTGATTCGGCTTGACGATTTCTTTGGTGCTAGATAGTAATAAAAGTATTTTTTTTTTAGGTTTTTTTGACAGACAGACAACATACAAGTGAAAATAAATAAAAGCTTGAAAAAAAAAGAATCTCGTAATATTTCATGATAGGTACATTAAGTGCATTTTCCCAGTTTTGAGTCATTGGGAAAGTACCCCACATTCATTGAAGATTTCTTATCTTTAAGGCAGAGTTCATACGTACTGCACGGCACCGCGCGTTTCTGAGCGGTAATATCTGATGCAGGCTTCACAACATACCTGGTATAAAACAAAGTCACTTCCCGTCTGTCTGTATATCTTTCCTTATGTATGCGTATATCTTTGAAACTTCGCAATAGATTTTGATGGGGTTTTCATTATTAGATAGAGTGATTCAAGAGAAAGATTTATATGTATAATACATGCATAATATAGTAGAAAAACACTGATAATTTTATTTCTATTAAGCGCGACGAAGTGCGCGCGGGTACACTAGTAATACACAGAGATTCAACAGTCAAAGTCCTTTTACTCAGTAATTCTACGCGTTCTCGAGTGACAGACATACACAAGGGCGGATCCAGGATTTGATTCTGGGGGGGGGGGGCAAGGTGCAGAAAGGCAAGAATATTATAATTTTTACTAAGAAAAAAGTGTGTTTAGGTCGCTCTGAACAGTTAGAAAGTTCAAATAATTATAGTCTTGAGTCTTGACCATGAATTATGTGCAAAATTCGTAACTCTACAATGCTTCTGGGGGGGGCCTTGGCCCCCTGCCCCCCCCCCCCCCCCCCTAAATCCGCCTATGGACATACATAATATTATGGACAAATTAGTGATAATGGTTTCGTTTCCTTTAGATTCCTTTAGATAAACGAAAACCTAAAAATGAATAATTTTGAGTTTGAAAGTTTTGGAAACGCATAAGATTTTATGCAAATGCGAATCTTAATGCATAAAGCCTCATCTATTTTCGAATATTTTCATTCAGCATTTATAGCCCACACGTAAAACACCAGAATCCATAGACGCACATGCATACTTCATATTACCTTTACTCCTCAGCTACTAGCGCTTCAATTGTTCTAGCGGGGGTGGATTAAATTAGTTTATAGCATTCTTTAATCAATTAAAGGTTAAATTCAAATCGGGTGGTTGCGGCCCGAACGAGCCGCTCGGGGATTGAAGGGTTAAAAGTCATTAAAATGAGTAAAATAACAAACGCAGAAACGTACATAGAAGTGGACATCAATCTTAGTGGGTGTGAATTAACCAATGGGGTTCAGAATTCAGTTATCTATAACAACATTTTCATAAGCAAAAACCCACTTCATAGATTTAACTCGATACGGGAAATCCTAAACAATGATTTAGTCATATCGAGATAATAAAATATTGATAAAAATCACGAAATTGTATAAAACTGAGATACTATTATAAGATCAGTCATTCTTCAGGAGTGCCGACCTAAATATTTTGTTATCGATAAAAACTGTGATAGAAAATGGTAGCCAAGAGATTTTTCGTGTTGATGGTGGTAAGTTAAATATTCATTTTATTTGGGAGAGTGTACAAGGACAAGGATTATTATATATTCTTGTTACGGAAATGAAGCCAAAAAATTTTATTATTCTTAGTATAATAAATAATATGTATATCACACTAATACGAGTATTATAAAGGCGAAAGTTTGTGGGAGCAATATTTAAATTTTTTTTTTTTTAAATTCTCATCATGCCATTTTTTAATATATCAAACTAAAAACACTTAAAATGTGTGCAATAATATAATGGAGGGCTGTTCTTAAGAAATTTTCAATAAAATAATTCTATGAATTTATATTTCAAAATTTGTCAAATTAGTGCGAGCGAGAGAGCGTCACTCGATACGCTCTTAAAAAAAATATAACGCCCTTAAAAACCTTTTTGTTGACAGTGCATAGCAACAGTTTTGGCGCACGAACACCCAAACAACCTGCACGAGACGTCCTCCAAAGATGTTATAGAAAGGAAAAACGACCACGTCGCCTGCAACCCCTTCACAACACCAAGATTTTCCTGCTTTAGTTGCTACACTATCATTGAATGCAAAGAAAGTGGTGGAAAAATACGCCAATGTAAGGACCCCTACGCCCCATATTGCAATGGGGGTATGTGTTCACCTGAGCCTGGTGAACTGTGTGAAAAGCCTGATGTAAGTGAAGAAGGTGGTGATGAAGAAGGTGGTGTAAATGGGGAAGGTGTTGATGTAAATGGAGAAGGTGTTGATTTAAATGGAGAAGGTGGTGATGGAAATGGAGAAGGTGTTGATCTAAATGAAGAAGGTGTTGATGAAAATGGAGAAGGTGTTGATGGAAATGAAGCAGGTGGTGATGAAGAAGGTGGTGATGTAAATGAGGAAGGTGATGAAAATGAAGTTAGTGCAAATGAAGAAGGTGGTGATGAAAATAATGATGATACGAGTGACAATGGTAAGTCTAATTTGTCTCTACATCAATACATTGTATAAAACAAAGTTATGTCCCGTTTTCTGTCTGTCCATATTCCCTATGTATGCTTGAAACTTTTAAACTACAATTAATTTTATATAAAAAAAATTGTATTGTATTTGTAGTGTTCAATAAAGAGTTTTCTGTTCTATTCAACTTATATTTTTGGAACGAAGTTCCTTATCGCGCGTTGTGAAAGGGGGCTAGACGGAAAAAATTCTTACGAAAAGTTGTCACGACACTTTTTGCTATAGTAAGCTATTGTAAGCTGTGCGGCGTGCGCATGTCTCTCTCTCTCTCTCTCTCTCTCTCTCTCTCTCTTATAGAAAGCAAGCCAGATATTTTCATTAATCGAAAGGAACTTCGTTCCATCCGGGTGTCCCTTGACATCTCTCAAGTTTTTTTTTAATGACCGCGTATTTCCTTATATTTACTTTTCTTCTAACTAAAAAAATATCTTGTTTTCTAGAAGTTGAAGAGCAAGAGCTTGAAAACAATAATGATGAAAGCAATGATGAAAACATTGGTGATGAAGCTGAAACTGTGAACGAGGAAGCTGACGCGGGTGATGAAAATGGAGAAACTGCCGAGGGTGATGACTCAGCCGATGATGATGATGATGAAAATAAGATTCCAATAGCTCCAGAGGTATAATAAGTGTTATATTACTAACTTACAATACAACAATACAATACAAATACTCTTTATTGTGACCATATTAAATACATTTTACAAAAAAATTGCTTAAAAATAGTAATATATGTATACAACGTTTAAAACTAATTAAAACTAAATTTAGAGTACTGGTCCACAATGGGCGGCCTTATCGCTTAAAGCGATCTCTTCCAGCTTACCCACATAAAACACTAAAACTTTTGCGATTTGAACTCATTTTACAAGCTTTTCTTTTTACAAGCTTTGTGATCAAATCTTGCAAGTTTAATTTGACCCACTTCCCGGTTTCCGATTGAACTGAAATTTAGCATGCATGTTTTTTTTTTTTTATGTGATGAAGTAGAAGACGAGCAAGACGCTCTCCTGATGTTAAGAGATAACGGCTGCCCATAATCAGTACAGTGTTACCTAGGATTTCACAATTATGTGAAATTCTAGGAGCACTGCACCAACGCTTCTTACTCAAGAGTCATAAGATGTTAAGACTCTTTAGCCCAGTAATTACACTAGCTACAGTGCCCTCCTACCGGAGCACAGTAATGTTTGCACATCACTGCTCAGGCGGTAGAATAACTGGCACTGTTGGGGTACCCACCTAGACGACCTCCTGCAAAGGAAATCTACCCCTGGTAATGTACGAATCAGATTTTTTTTTTTTTTTTTTTTTATTCAATTTTTATTTAGGGACTTTTATAATAGTTTACATGTCAGTCCCATTATATAAACATAACTTATACTAAAGCAAAAAAAAAATACAAAACATGACATACTACAAAAAAAATTAAAAACAACAGATACACATAACTAGTATACGAAAAAATAATATTATGTGGTTTACATAATATTATTTTTTGTGACGACTGACTGCGCCAAACAAGTCCTTTGCCGCTTTAGATGCGGGTTCCGTCAGTAGCCTATGGAATCCCCCGACATCAAGCCTGTTTAGGCCATGAGTCGTACGAATCAGATGACAATGCAATATTATTATGAAATCGAGCTGATCTGATGATGGAGCTGGAAGCTGGCCATAAGAACTCCGCAATTAATGACGCACCCCCATCGATTTGGGTTTAATTGATTCGTCTTGACGAGTACTTTGGTGCTAGATGGTAATAATAATAAAAGCTTGTTTTTAAAAAGTTTTTTTAAACGTCACTTGTTAATTTTATTAATCGGGTCTTTTCGCGTAAATATTCTGCTGTTAGTTCCATAAAATCACTATAAAACCTATAGCCTATTATGTTATTCCAGGGTCTAAGCTATTTCTATACATAATTTCAGCTCAATCGGTCCACCCGTTTAGGCGTAAAAGAGTAATCCTGACATCCATTCTTACAAACTTTCACGTTTATTATTTTTTCAGTTCAGAAACGCAGTCGCAGACGAAACACACCCGCCAAATCATCACCATCATCATCACCATGAAGAAAACGATGATGAACGTACAAAAGTTGCTAAAATCGATGAAGAAAACATAAATCTAAGGCAATCTCGCTTTTTACCGTGTAATTACACAATTATTCCTGAGTTTTCATGCTATGATTGCAGAGTTCGCATAATTTGCAAATACCCTGTAGGGGGGAAGTTGGCATACTGCCATGATTCTATGCCTTATTGTAATAATGGGGTCTGTAGTACCGAACCGAGCGAAGAATGCGCTTAATTTATAGAACCTTGATAATTTATTTAACCTAGAAGGCGGGATAGATCCCTTTCTGCGAGATCGTGGCTAACCAATAATATTTATTAAAAAAGATGTTATCAACATATTTAGCTAAACCATTGTGGTATGACAAATAAAATTGTTTATAAACCCAAGTTAATATGTTTTTTATTTTTATTTAAGGCAATTAAAATATTTATTTATCTAGCATATTTATTGTTTTACTGTTTAATTATACAACTATGCCAGAGTTCTAATGCTATAACAATTAATAAATTGATACTTCTTCGTAACCTAACAGGTGTACAACGGGTACGTAAAATATTACCCGTTGAACTTCGAGGTGTAACACGGGTAAATTCAATTACCCGTGATCCCCTATGGACCACGATTTTTCTTACCTGTTGTTTTTCTTGTACACCTAGGTGAACAAAATTTCTTACCTGTTGTACACCTAGGTGAACAAAACAGGTGGACTACGGGTCAGTAGCGCAATTATTTCGATTGAAAAGTTAAAAGACACACACACACACACGAACACACACACACACACACACTCACACACGTGTGAAGAACACACTTACTTGCAAGTGCTAGTCAGTAACGTAGTGACCCATAGCTTCCATTCTCGATTCCTCTGTGCTTCACTTGATAACGCCGTGAACGCATACCTGGAATAGAAATATAAAGTCAGAATGTTGATGAAAAAATATACGGACGGGATTTCATGAAAAACCTTATATCAATGCAAAATGTGTATGCTAGAATTATGCTTATTATACATATGCTAGATTGATGCTAGATCTGTGCTAAATTTATGCTAGATTTATGCTTAATATATATGCTAGATCTATGCTAAATGTATGCTAGACTTATTATGTTAAATCGATGCTAGGCCTATGCTAGATGTATGCTAGATGCATGCTAGACTTATGCTAGATGTATGCTAGACGTATGCTAGATGTATGCTTAGACATATTATGTTAGATCTATGCTAAATTTATTCTAGACTTATGTTAGGATGTGTGCTAGATGTACGCTAGATGTATGCTAGATGTATGCTAGATGTACGCTAGATGTATGCTAGATGTATGCTAGATGTACGCTAGATGTATGCTAGATGTATGCTAGACACTCACTTGTAATGCAAGCAGTCGTCAACAACAGAAGGCAACGCAGCCAATATGGCGCGGTGAGAGTATGTCGGTCGAGGAGCTGAGTATGACGCACGCAGTGAGTTCCATAGTGCTTTCCATGCTGCTTCGCCTCTTGTTCTTACTCCAGCTGTGAATGCTGCCTGTAAAGAGAGTAATAGTAAGATTTTATGTCGTAGGATGAAGGATTTTATTACTAAAAAAGTAAAAAGGCGAGAAGGACGCTCTCCTGATGGTAGATAAGATAATACAGGGTTAACACGGTCGCTGATTTTCAGTCTGCCTCCCACACATAGGCGTACCCAGCTTCTGGCCTAGGGGGGGCAGGCAAGGGCTGATTCAGATTTTTTTTACTGAACTTGAACTTTATGCCTGTGTAATGTGCATATATTATGTGTTAACGTTGAGCAGGTAGGACCTATTTAGAGGTACGCCATACTTTGATTTTGGCTCGCACATAGCGGTAATAAAATTAAAATATTCTTCCTTAAAATAGCGCAAGCAGCTTGCTGCGAGCGCCAAGAAAATTTTATATTTTTGGCAAGGAAAAATATGCGGTTAACATGCTCCGAGCGGTAGAAAAATTATAATATTCTTCCTTAAAATAGCGCAATCAGCTTGCTGTGAGCGCCGAGATTTTTTGTCATTTTTAGGAGTGCGGTTAGTTGTAAGAAAATTGCAATAATTTTACTTAATTGCGCGAAGAGTTTGCTGTGAGCGCCGAGAAAATGTTAGGTATACTTTTGGCAACAAAAAGAGTGCGGTTAACTTTCTGCGAGTTGTTCGAAAATTAAATTATTCTTATTTAAAACAGCGCGAGCAGTTTTCTGCGCGCGCCGAGAAAATTTTATATTTTGGACTACGAAAAGAGTGAAGCTATCTTTAGCGAAGAGGTTAGAAATTTAAATATTCTGACATATAGGAGCGCATACAGCTTGCTGCGAGCGGCGAGAAAATTGAATATTTTGGACAACGAATAAGTGCAGTTAATTTGCTTCGAGCATTAGGATAATTAAAATATTCTTCCGTAAAATATTGCCAAGAAAATTGTTTATATTTGAAATCGAAAAACGTGCACTGGGTACGCCTATGCTCCCACATTCGGACTTGGATGTTAGTCGAACTAGTGGTGTGTGTGTAGTGTTGGTGTGTGTCGCCACTGTGACAGGAGGTCCACCCCAATTTATAAATCTATAATATAGGTGGTTTTCGGTGTTTGTCTATGAATGTTATCAATTAAAAATTACAATTTTTAATCGAACCTTTTTGATCACGTGCATATGGACAAAATGGTTATAATCTGGCACTTTTGACAGATGTCTGGAGCTGACGTCTCAGTGCTGCCACCTGTGTCCGTATCATGCCACACGGGATCCCGCTGAAATGTCAAGAGTAGAACTGTCATCCCATACATTGTACTTTTGTGAATGTATGGGATGACAGTTCTACTCTTGAAGTTTTGTCGGGATTCCGTGTGGCACGCTACAGCCACTGGTGGCTGTTATTTCAGAAAACCCTTATTATTGCGAAATTCGCGTACGACGCGAATTCGGATACCATTCACGTTTGTATGTTAATTTAATTATGTGTTTCTCACCTCCTGATATATCTCGGGTATAGTCTCATTCTTGTCGAACCAGGCGTCGAACATCTCCAGCGCTTGTTTGGTTACTTCCTTGTTCTCCCATTCAACGCCTGCGCTTAATAATGCTCCGCTTAACCATCTAGGGATAATGTTGTCTTTAGTATTTACAAGTAAATAAAAATATTATCTATTTTCAAGCGATTTCTGTAAGGGGTGAGACGTTCTCATTTTATTTATATTTATAACCGGAAACCTGACTTATATTGATAAAATTTAAATTTGACTACCTATATCAAGTAATAAGTAATAAGACTGTGGTCAAACGCAGTCCTATTTAATATAAAAAAAAAAAAAAAAAAAACCTTTCTCGCTCAAAAAAGGGAGCTGTGGTACTTTTACACGCAATATAAGTCGTTTTTGCTCACTAGAAAGGGAAAGCGGTTTGAAAATCGAACCCAATTTATATAGAAAATAAAGAAGGATCACTTAACAATGTCACGCAAACGCAGCTCCCGAATACAGCATCAACAAGTTAAATAAAAAAACTTTATAAAACCATTTTATTATTATTACCATCTAGCACCAAAGTACTCGTCAAGACGAATCAAATGAGCCCAAACTCGATGGGGTTGCGTCGTTTAATTACGGAGATCCTATGGCCACCTTCCAGCTCCATCATCAAATCAGCTCGATGTCATAATAATATTGCAATGTCATCCGATTTATATATGCAACCAAAATTTCAGCTCAATCGGAAACCAAGGGAAGTGGACCAAATTAAACTTTGAAGATTTGATTACAGACAGACAGACAACGGACAGATGAAAGTAAATAAAAACTAGTAAAAACAAAATAGACAAAAACTTACAGCTGGTCAGCCGGCAAATCAGGTCCTTTCAAATGCAGCGTTGACAGCAGTTTGTTCAGCCTTGCCCCAGAACCCCACAATTTGAGGAGTTGCCTCCACCAGGACAGGTGTGAAAGGACCACTCTCCAAGGGGCCCAATGGTACTCCGTTGTTAGACGAGCTGGAATAAAAAAATCTCAAGAAGTATCCGGTCTGCAGTAAGTGGATAAAGATTTTTTTTTTATTATGCTGCACAGCGCTAGGACTAACTTAATGCTAAAATAGCAAGTTATGTTGGTATCAGCTAATAACAATTTAAATATTCATCAACTCCCTTCACTTTTTATTAAGACCATAATATCACATAAGCATGTATCATATTGCTATAATATCATATCACTCATTTTGAAAATTTGGGATAATACAACCTACGAAAATCCATCCATCCGGATAAAACAACGTATAAAAACGTAAACATCGGGATAAAACAATGTACAAAAAGGCAAACATCGGGATAAAACAACATACAAAAAGCACATCGGATAAAACCACGTCGTTTTTTTAGCTTTAACCCAAGATTTAGCACGATTGAGTACTTTTTAGCGAGTTATACAAGTAAAAGCTTACCAGCGGCAGCTATCGCCCTGCTAGCGGGCAATCGACCAGCGCGGCTCAGTACGAAGGCATCATCTAGCATTAGAGCTCGTTCTCCTGGTTGTCCACTGTCATATAATTCTGCTGCTTTTGCTGCCACTGCTTCTGCTGACTGAAATACATAACATTAAATACATATCCTACATAACGCGAAAGTTTGTACGAATGTATTGATGTCTAGATGTATGTTTGTTACTCTTTCACGCCTGAACGGGTGGACCGATTGAGCTGAAAATTGGTATAGAGATAGCTGGCGCTGCCAGTTAACAATAAACACTGGCTAAATGATTTTGAAAACTACCTTCTCTAAATTAACAATACGGCAAAACTCACGTCTAATATTGTTTTGAGAACATCTTAATTATTATTAATTTTATTGATATATTAATTTTATTATCTATATATTAATTTTACTGATAAATTTAAAATCCAAGATGGCCGCCACCACAAAATAGTGAATTAAAATTGCGTTGGGGTTTTTTAAAATTTTTAATTTAATTCACTTGTAAAAGGTGAAATTTAAATTTCCTATCCCATAAAATATGATAAATACTCACTTCTCCATCAATGGGATCCTGTGGAGCGACTCTGTATAGACCTCGCGCTCCAACGTTGAATCTAACCCATTTGTGCTTGCCGAGATCTGGGATTGTCACTGAAAAAATAATATTATATAAATCTTTGAAAATTGACTGGGGGTAGTCTTCCTTGGCAGGAGGTCGTCTAGGTGGGTACCCCAACAGTGCCAGTTATTCTACCGCCTGAACATTGATGTGCTAACATTATTGTGCTTCGGTAGGAGGGCACTGTAGCTAGTGAAATTACTGGGCTGTAGCGTCTAAAGATCTTATGACTCTTTGAGTAAGAAGCGTTGATGCAGTGCTAGAATTTTACATCATTGTGAAATCCTGTGTAGCACTGTACTGATTATGGGCAGCGTTATCTCTTACCATCAGGAGAGCATCTTGCTCGTTTTCTTACTTCTAAAATTTAAAAAACCCCCAACGCAACGCCTTCAAAATATGTAATTCGCGGTTTTGTGGTGGCGGCCATCTTGGATTTTAAATTTTTTATAGTGCGTTGTATTCTACTAGTCAATACCTTTCATTTGATACCCATATTGATGGGGTCGTGGAAGAAAAAAGTTATCCGCCATTTTGTAGCGGCGGCCAACTTGAACCGATTTCAACCAAACATGGCTAAGAACACTCTCGACTAACTCTACTTACAAACGAAAAAAACACACACACACGCACGCACAGACAGACAGACACGTCAAACTTATAACACCCCGTCGTTTTTGCGTCGGGGGTTAAAAATGGTTGAAAATGAATAAAGTGGGTTATCTGGATCTATAACATCTCATGAGTCTTGAGTAAGAAGCGTTGATGTAGTACTAGAATTTGACATCATTGTAAAATCCTGGGTGGCACTGTACTAATTATATATTATGGGCAGCGTTATCTCTTACCATTAGGAGAGCATTCCTTATTTGCATAATAAAATGATGAATAATGATGATCTTACTCTCAGTATCGTTCATCCATATCAAATGCGTGACGTTTTCCGCCCATCTTGAACCTTTTGCTTGTTTCGTGTCATTCACTACCTCGTACCTGAAACAATAATTGATGCATATAGGTACAAGTTTAATTATAAGAATTAAACTTGTACCTATATGCCTTAATATAGAGTGTACCTTAATATAGAGTTCGTTGATCAGATCATTCAAAAATACGCAGAAGCCCACCAAAAACGGCTTCACCAACATATAAATGTCGAAGCAATCCAGCTGCTCGACACCACTGACATAAAAAGAAGACTCAAACGAACGAAACCATTCGAGTTAGTATAGTGTAGTGTAATAGTGAATAGTGCAAAGTAGTGAAAGTGCTACATATAAAGAACACATGAACAAAGTGTCTTCCCCTTAATAGAGACAATAAGAAAAGTGTTAATGGACACATTCTTAGTTTTAGTATACACCTAGCAATTTAAGTTAAATGTAAATTACCTATTAGCCTAAGTCATAGGCTAGATTGTAATATAAATAGAGAACAACAAAAATAATAATATATTATTTATTGTACTCTAATACATAAAAAAAAAAGGTAGCACTCCGGGAGTGCCGGCAGAAGTGAAAACTTCAATATTAACATTGTGTTTAATTATAAGTATAAAAGTACTATCATTTATGAGGTAGAATACAATGTTTATTTATTGCGCTATCGTACACAAATATGACAATTTATATGTTGTTATTTATAATATTATATCGTTATTTATATATTACATTAAATTTTATCTCTCAGAAAAATCAACTTCCATCCATAATTTCGACGACTTTTACACCATCAACAGAGCAGAGCACACTCAGGCACGGTAGAAAGAGTGAGAGATACTAGTTCCTCTCCCTTCCCCTCGATCTTACGCTTTTTCGATCAGCATCACGTGACCCTGACGCGAGTTTTAAAGTTTTTACCCATACAAAAAAGTGCTCAGCGCCGCTAAAGAAGTTTTCACTTCAAAAAAAAAAAAATATATAGGTACAAGTACAAAAAAGTTGATCATTGCTCGATCCATCCGTTCAGATGGTACGATGCTTCATACAAATACATGTATCATACTGTATGAAGATCTGAAATGAGTATGTATGAGGGGAAACCTGAAAGTTGCACCAGAGACAGAGAAATTAAAGAGTGGAAGATTGTCCTGGTATGGACATGTTATGCGGAGGGACGAAAATCATGTTACCAAAAAGTCCATGAATATGGTGATAGGTGGTAATCCGGGAAGGAGGCGCCCGAAAAAGGTTTGGATGAACTGTGTAAAAGAAAATATGCGTGCTAGGGGAGTGGATGCAGATATGACGGATGATAGAGTAGAATGGAGGAGAAAAACGTGTTGTGCCGACCCTACCTAGTGTGGGATAAGGGCATGAAGAAGAAGATACTGTATGAAGATCTATTATGATCAATTTTTATCTACTGGTACATATTATAATTCCACCTGGTTCCCGTTGGTAGTCAGAGACTATGTCCCTAAACTTGATACGATCCTGACACACCTCGCACGCTTCCTCGACTTTCATCACATTCTTCATACACGCTCACTGGTTCTTGGTACTCTTGACCTGGCCTTTCCTTAGAAAGACATTTATTTGGTGTTTATTCGATAAACGTTAAGTCAGTATCTAATGTTCCGACACACATCGCTTGCGAGTTTTAATTTGACTAGTGGCGCCATCTAGTTTAGTTTTGTGAAATTAACGATTAAGGTGAAGCCTAAACATCCTGCCCACCAAGGACTACATAGTCCTTCACAAGTCTGCCCACCATGAGCGTATAAAACCGATAAATACAACGATATGGCGCACTAGAATACATTTGATTCTCAACAAAAACTACTAACAATATGTAATACAAACTTAGGTTGTACAGTGAACAATTAACGACAATCATAACTAACAAATATCTTAATTTCGATCGAATGGGTAAGTGGACTGTATATTAAATATCGAAACAAGTATTTCGTTAGCAACATTTTTAAACATAACTGTACAGCGAGCTTTATAATACATACTACATTTAATACAAATTACATTCTAATCATAAAGTTTAATTTACACATAATCCTCAACATTTTAACAAGAGTCAGGATTAGCTGGTAGCATGCACAGTTTTGAAGTTGGACGCTTAATCAACGAACCTTTATAACGTAAGGTAACAACCCGAGTAATGCTATCCTTCCCTGGATGAATGCTCACAACTTTACCGTACAGCCACTTGGCTGGGGGAAGGTTATCTTCCTTAACCAACACTACGTCTCCTACTACGGGTTCAGAGACTTTCCTATTCCATTTGTACCTTTGAAAGAAATTTACCAAGTACTCCTGGGCCCATTTTTTCCAAAACTGTTGAACCATTCTTTGGGTTAATTGCCAGCGACGTAGAATTCCTATGGGACCACATTCATACGAACCATCAGGAGCAAGCAATAATGGTTCTCCAACCAAGAAATGACCAGGGGTCAATGGTACTGGATCATCGGAATTTGTACTTAGTTGCCACAGCGGACGAGAATTGAGACAGGCCTCTATTTGAGATAAAACGGTGGACATCTCTTCGAACGTCAAAGTAGAGTCGCCTATTACTCTCTTCAAGTGGTGCTTGGTACTCTTGATTCCTGCCTCCCAAAGTCCGCCGAAATTCGGGGCGTGGGGAGGTATAAAATTCCATTCTGTCCCGTTGGTTGCTAACACATTAGCGACATCGCTTAGCATTGAAGCTCGTTCGTTGTTGAAGAGCTTTCTGAGCTCCTTGGACGCGCCGACAAAATTCGTTCCGTTGTCGCTCCAAACCTGATTGCAGCGACCTCGCCTGGCAACAAATCGTTTAAATGCCGCAAGGAATCCCTCCGTCGATAGGTCAGAGACCGCTTCAAGGTGTACTGCACGGCTGCTCATACACACAAAGAGGCATATGTACCCTTTGTACGATTTATTCCCACGACCCTTGGAAACTCGAATGTTTATCGGGCCAGCGTAATCCACTCCGGAGCACAAAAATGGCTTACTAGGCGTCACGCGACAGGACGGCAATTGTCCCATCAATTGGGATTTGGTGACAGCTGCATGGCGTATACATGGTACACACCCATGAATGTGGATTCGTACCAAATTTTTAATCTTTGGTATCCAATACTTGGACCTGAGGTAAGTGATCGTTAGCTGCTGACCTCCATGCATAGTCTTCTCATGAGCATCTGCAACTAGGAGGTTAGCCAGGTGCGATCTGTCGGGAATGATTACGGGATGCTTGCTATGCTCTGGTAGGTTCGAGTTGTCAATTCTGCCCCCAACTCTCAGCACACCTTCGGCGTCTATGAACGGGTTGAGCGAAGATAGTTCATGCCGTTGATCAAGAGTCTTCATGACCTTTGCGTAGAATTGTCCCTGAAAATGTCGTATAGCGCATTTCAGAGCTTCCTTCAGTTCTGCAGCAGTGAGATACGGTAAGGGTTTAGGTCTCGGAGCTTGGGGCGACTTCAATAGAAGAAACCTCCTACAATAAGCGATTACCCTGACAAGTCTATGTAACTTTGAGAACTTCATCCAAGGTAAGTCATCTTCTTTCTGGTAAGTAACATGTGCTTTGATTGCCTTCCTTTCCAATTCTGTTCTGGTGAGTATGGAGTCTGGTCGTTTGTAGTCAATCTTATCATCCTTTAGCCATGTTGGACCTTCCTTCCACAGCCTGCTGTTCACCAGCTCGGACGGCGTGAGACCCCGTGATGCCCCATCAGCTGGGTTATCCTTTGACTGGACATACGACCACTGCGAGGATTCTATCCGGGTAAGTATTTCCGAAGTCCGATTTGCAATAAAAGTCTTCCAACGGCTCGGGTGGTCACTTAACCAAGCGAGCACGACCGTGGAGTCCGTCCACGCGTGTAGGTTTGACTTTGGAATGTCCAACACTCCAGCTACTTCCTCCAACAATTTTGTGACCAGCACCGCACCGCACAGTTCTAACCTGGGAATCGAAATTTGTTTTATAGGAGCTACTTTCGTTTTTGCAGTCACGATGTTACTGTGAATCTTACCGTCACGGTCAATGACCCGCATGTAAACAACTGCGGCATAAGCCACATTAGAAGCGTCACTGAAGCCGTGCAATTCAACGCTGATATCATCCCTACTTCGTCTTAACCAGCGAGGGATGTGAAAATGAACCAGACTGGAGAGTTCCGTTCGATAGTTGGACCATTCCTGGAGTAGGTGCTCGGGTAAGTTATCATCCCAATTTAAGCCAGCTATCCAGAGTTTTTGTATAAAAACCTTGGCAGTAATTATACAAGGAGCTATCCACCCTAAGGGGTCAAAAAGTCGAGATATCTCCGCGATTATCTTCCTTTTTGTTTCAGGTCCGGCGGTAGCAGCGGTCGCGGCACCTGCAGCAGTGGCGGCGGCAGCCGGGGGCGACAACTTTACGGTGTAGTCAAAATCATCACTACGCCGATTCCAGGTGAGTCCTAATATTTTGGTAACTTCATCAATTTTAATTTCTAAATCCTTACCGCTTTCCATTTTTAACTCATCCAGTAGTTCCACTTTGTTACTTGACCATTTTTGTAATGTAAAGCATCCCTTCGCTAATAATTCGTTCATTTCTTCATATAGCTTAACGGCTTCAACTTCTGTTTCAGCACCCGTCATTAAATCGTCCATGTAGAAATCGGTGCGCACTCTCTCGGCAGCCAATGGATACTTCTGACCTTCGTCAACAGCTGTTTGCTGCAACGCTTTGACTGCGAGGTAAGGCGCACACGCTGTTCCAAATGTTACGCGTAATAATCTATGGTCTCTTATTTCAGACGTTTCATCTCTCCAAACAATTCTCTGGAAATCTACATGCTTGTCAGCCACTTTAATTTGCCGATACATTTTTATGATGTCAGCCGTTAAACAGATCGGATGAGTTCTCCAACGCATCACGATGTGACGCAGATCAGGCTGCAGGGTAGGTCCTACCATTACGGTATCGTTCAAAGAGACTCCGTTTGTTCCTTTGCTCGATGCATTAAATACCACCCTGGTTTTCGTAGTAGACTTGTCGGCTCTAACCACAGCATGATGAGGTAACCAAACTTTACCAGATTTCTCCTGGCTGACTTCGCTTGATTTGGGGACCAAATCCATGTGACCTAGCTGTAAGTACTCAGATATAACTTCCGAATATTGCTTTTGTAGCTCCGGGTTTTTGCTCAACCGCTTCTCTAGACTAACCAAACTTCTTACAGCTATGTCTCGAGTTCTCCCGAACTGGCACTGTGGCTCCTGGGTCCGGAATGGCAGTTCTACGACATAACGGCCATCTTCGTCTCTGCGAACAGTATTTGCGAAGTGTGCTTCACAAGCTTCCTCTTCTGGGGTAAGTATTTTTCCTAAAACATTTGGCTCCTTTTCTAACTCCCAAAATTGTTTCAGGACGTCCATCTCTTCCACTTGGATGTGTGTACACAGAAGATTTCTGGTAAGCGGAGGATGACTATTAATTTGGCCCGACAATACCCATCCGAGGTAAGTATCCTGTGCTATCATGGAACAAGAAGGGTTCTTTACTAATCCTTCCTTCAGGATACTACAATACACTTCGGAACCCAAAAGGATGTCAATCCTGTTTGGCGTATTGTATTGCGGATCAGCCAATGTTAGGTAAGCAATATCTTGCCAATTCTGCAGAGAGAATGTTTTCTCTGGCAAGACTGACGTGACCGTTTTAAGTACATGGGCTTTCACTCGTAAGCTGAAAGCCGGGTCGTGGAGCGATTGAATATTTACCATGACCATATATTTGGAGGTCAGATCGCTTGTACCACCACCTATACCTGATATGTAACTTTTGGCACTAATTTTTTGTAACCTCAACAATTGGACCGCGGCCTCGGATATGAACGAGGCTTGTGATCCTTGGTCCAAAAGGGCCCGTAATACTTGAGGGTGACCATTTTTCGACTCAGCTTTGACCAATTTTTAAAAACCTACTTTCTTGGGGTTTATCCTGAGCTGCAGTTCCGGCAGGTGCTCCCGCTGCAACAGTTGTTGCCTCCTTAGGGGGGTGTAACAGAGTATGATGCTTTCTGTGGCAAATTCGACATTTGGTTGGAATACGACATTGCTTGCTCCCGTGGCTTGAGCCCAAACAATTAAAGCACACATTCAGGGACTTTGCCAAGTCGCGGCGTGTGTGTACCACTTCGTTGGCAAATTTCTTACAATGGTACAATTTGTGGGGCTCGCTACAGTGTGGACAAACATCATTAGAGATGGCGTGCATTACTTTATTAGAATGCACGGGATTCTGGGACGGTCTAGGTTTAAGTTTGGATGGCTCCACAAATTCTAACGCACGGAACCGAGCCTCCAAAAATTCCCGGAAATGACGGAAAGACGGTAAATCCTCGCCTGAATTACTAACCTGCAGTTCCCACTGCTTGCGAGTTTCAACGTCCAACTTCAAACTGATTATGTATATAATAATCACATCCCATGATTTGACATCAATCCCTAAATTTGACATTTCATGCAAACAATCTGACGTGGTATCTAACAAATCTTTAATTGCCTGATTTAAGTGTTTGGGACTTAATCTCGAGGGGAAATCCGGCATAGATTCGCGGCTCCCTCGTTTTCTTTTGCCTTATTCTAAGTCCCGAGCATGCACGCGCAACTATTCTAAGTCTTAACTCTAGTTCGCACCGCTTTGGCAGATCTAACTAAATTATTACAAGTTAAATTCCTCTACGCAATACAGTCTAATTTCGCACTTATTTTCTAAGACTTACTCCCATCCATATAAACACTGTAATCCATATAATATGCAATCCAATACACTGTAATCCGTCTCGCTAGGACCTTGTTTACACTACACATAGAACTACTAGGCACAAATAATACAACGCATACGCATATGAGAGAGAGCTGTTTATTCGATAAACGTTAAGTCAGTATCTAATGTTCCGACACACATCGCTTGCGAGTTTTAATTTGACTAGTGGCGCCATCTAGTTTAGTTTTGTGAAATTAACGATTAAGGTGAAGCCTAAACATTTGGTAATAGGCATGTGGACAGAAATTTTTTTTTTTGTCCATAATGTAGATTAAAAAAAAATATTGGACACGTATTTTTATTCTTGTAAATTTAATGAAAAATGAGTAAGTTACAGCGCCTTTAAGTTGCGGAGAAGGGGGTAATGACGTCACGCCTCAGTACGATTTGTACTGAGGTGTGACGTAGTGTTTCTCCCCCCATAATTTTAGATTCCTTATATCTCAGTCAAATTCAATGATATTGACAAACAAAAAAATACGTATCGAATATTTTTTTATTATTTTAATTACGGACTAATAACATTTAAAAAATGTTAGCCTTGTCATCACGCCTATTTTATTGGACTGAAGAATCTTAGCATTTTATGACTCTTGAGTAAGAAGCGTTGTAGAATTCTACTTCATTGCGAAATCCTGGGTAGCATTGTACTGATTATGGGCAGCATTATCTCTTACCACAATGTATGAAATCATATAAATGTGATTTTTTTCCTTCAGAGGGATGTGAAGGGCGGTAGATGATGATGACGAATAATCAAGAAACTTACCAAGTCCCATTAACCGAGTCAGTCCCATTTCTCCACAGTTTAACATCGTCCTCAACTGGGGGGCCCACGGCGAAAGTAACCGGTATGACCCACTTGTGGGTCGGATGGGGGGGGTGTGTGTTTACAAAGTAAAACCCTGGGACTTCCTTTACAATAGGCCGTCTAGGTGGGTACCCCAACATTGCTAGTTATTCTACCGCCTGAGTAGTGATGTCCAAACATTACTGTGCACAGGGCACTGTAGCTAGTGTAATCACTGAGCTGAAGAGTCTTTTAACGTCTTATGACTCTTGAGTAAGAAGCGTTGGTCAATTCTACTTCATTGCGAACTAATTATGGGCAGTGTTATCTCTTAACATCAGGAGAGCGTCTTGCTCATCTTCTTACTTTTTGTTATAAAAAAATGTTGTGTAAATAAATGTGGTCTTTTTTCAGTATCCCACTGAATAGATGATAGATGATAAAAAAAACTTACCAAGTCCCATTAACAGAATCAGTTCCATTTCTCCACAGTTTAACATCGTCCTCAACTGGGGGGCCCACGGCGAACGTGACCGGTATGACCCACTTGTGGGTGGGCCGGGGGCGGGGGGTGGTCGCGCGGGTGGTCGGGGGAGGGGGGGTGGTCGTGATGTTGTAGTCCTCTTCTGTGTCTGTTAGGTTTTCTAGAAAGAAGAATATAATCTTACTCATATAAGCGTGAAAGGTAGAAATGTTTGAATGTTATTTTTTTTTTGGAACGAAGTTCCTTATCGCGCGTTGTGAAAGGGGGCTAGGAAAAAAATCTTACGAAAAGTTGTCACGACACTTTTTGCTATAGTAAGCTATTGTAAGCTGTACGGCGTGCGCATGTTTCTCTGTCTGTCTCTCTATCTCTCTCTTACCTATAGAAAGCAAGCCAGATATTTTCATTAATCGAAAAGAACTTCGTTCCATCCGGGTGTCCCTTGACACCTCTCAAGTTTTTTATACTAAATAGCCCTACGTTCGACCACTTCCCACCTGATGGAAAGTGATATTAATGCGGTCGACGATGGATCACGTAAGATGCCTAGAAAGGTACCTATTCACTCGTGCCTTGAAGATATCCAAGTGACGTGTACATATATTTGTTACTAGCTGCGCCCAGTGGTTTTACCCGCAGTACTTATGTAGCCTATGTGTTATTCCAGGGTCTAAGCTATATTGCCGTCGGGGCCGCGGATGAGTGCTTCGGCGTACCCGTTGCCCGGCATTATGGGGTCCCGCAGGACACCCCCAGGTTTTTTAGTGGGTATCCCCGCCGCTACCATGTTTGGCGGGGGAGTCCCACATACCACCCCGCGCCCCCCGGCGCAGGGTGATGATGCGTAATGCATTTTTCCTGGGATAAAAAAAAAGGGTCTAAGCTATCTCTATACAAAATTTCGGCTCAATCAGTTCACCCGGTCGGTCGGTCGGTCGGTTGATCGGTCGGCTTAGGAGTGAAAGAGTAACAAACATCCTGACATCCAGACATCCATTCTTACAAAGGTGTGGTTTAGGGTCATACTTACCAGGCTCATAGAACAGTTCGTCCAGATCAGCTCTCAGGTCATAAGTGAGGAGGTCATTTATAAACGGAGGGTCTGGGTCAGGTGGGTCCGCTGACATTACGAATCTGCAAATAAAAAGTGAAATTTAAAAAAATGATACAATACATAACATACACTTTGTTTTTTTTAAATATTTTGATGATTTTTTTAACCCCCGAAGTGCGTCTGTGTGTGTGTGTGTGTGTACTTAATTACGAGTACTATATCGTGGTCAAAGGCTAATTTAAGAATAAAACGAATTAGCACTGTATTGATTATGGGCAGCGTTATCTCTTAACATCAGGAGAGCGTCTTGCGCGTCTTCTACTTCATCACATAAATAAAAAAAAAAAAGTGTGTGCGTGTAACCTTTACGCGCGATTGAAGTAAAACTTCTTTGGCGTTGACGACATATATCACTGAAATGATTAAATATTAACTTAAATAAATAAATATTATATTATAATTTAATTATATTTATTATTCATGTGCTTTACAAAGATTATTTAAATGTTATATTAATATTATTCATTCGAAACAGGTAATTGAATGTCATCATAATTTCTTACGTACGAAATTATAGGTTTGTGGTAACTATAATGTGAAACATAAATTTTACTCTCTAAATTTGCTACTTTTCTTGAAAATACAGCATCTATCGTTGTACCGAAACGCGTTGTTGAATGAAGTCGAGAAGTATTCATAGATAAATCAAATTTTTCTTCTAAAAAATCAATTAACGGCATTTGCCACTAGCTGGCGTATAAGTCAAGAAGCGTGTAGTATATTACATATACTTACAACCAATCAGAATTATTATTTTTAAATGGCGGAAACTACACAGACTATAGTAAGCGTTACTTCCGTCAGAAAAAAAAATCTGAGTTACTCCCTAGTCGCGCCTAAAGAAGTTTTCAACCAATCAGAATTATTATTTTTAAATGGCGGAAACTACACAGACTATAGTAAGCGTTACTTCCGTCAGAAAAAAAAATCTGAGTTACTCCCTAGTCGCGCCTAAAGAAGTTTTCAACCAATCAGAATTATTATTTTTAAATGGCGGAAACTACACAGACTATAGTAAGCGTTACTTCCGTCAGAAAAAAAAATCTGAGTTACTCCCTAGTCGCGCCTAAAGAAGTTTTCAACCAATCAGAATTATTATTTTTAAATGGCGGAAACTACACAGACTATAGTAAGCGTTACGTCCGTCAGAAAAAAAAATCTGAGTTACTCCCTAGTCGCGCCTAAAGAAGTTTTCAACCAATCAGAATTATTATTTTTAAATGGCGGAAACTACACAGACTATAGTAAGCGTTACTTCCGTCAGAAAAAAAAATCTGAGTTACTCCCTAGTCGCGCCTAAAGAAGTTTTACTTCAAAAGATAAGTGTTATCTTACCTTTCCTGTCTCAACACGATATCTTTCCCAACAACAGTGGCGATCAGCAGCGGATGTCCAGGTCGCTCGCACCAGCCGTCCCACGCGTGGGCGTGGGACGTTTCATTGGAACCGTCGCGTTCTAACGCTCGCCATAGATCTCTGAAACAATAAATAAACAAGTCAAGGGCAATCCAGGATTTACTCCTGGGCAAGGTGCAGACGGGCAAAAATACTATAATTTTTACTACGAAAAGTGTGTGTTTAGCTCGCTCTGAACAGTTAGATAGTTCAAATATCCTTAATAAAAGTAAGTGAAGTAAGTGAGAAAAAAATTATAATCTTGACCATGAAATATGTGTAAAATTCGTAATTTTACAATGCTTCTGGGGGGGAGGGGACTTGGCCCCCTGGCCCCCTCCTAAATCCTCCTATGAAACAAGTTTATTATATTTTAAAAAATACCTTTAAAACCCCTACACCCCCTTACCTTTTATTTAAAAACTCCCAACGCACCCTATCAACGCACGCACGCACGCACGCTCTCACGCACACAGCCCTGGATTTACACTAGGGGCATTCGGGGCGAGTGCCCAGGGCGGCAAATTAACTTAACTGGGGGCGGCAAATTTCTAATCGAATCTAATCTAATCGCGCGCACCTTAAATACATTTATACATATTCAACTCGACAAATTTAACTTAGTAAAAAGTCTTGCCGATAACAACCCCCCCCCCCCTGCCCCCCCCCTCCCCCCCGTGGCGGAGAGGGCGGCATTTTATATCCGGGCCTGCACACACACAGATACACACAGACACGCACGCACGCACGCGTTTTTCGAACTTCCGCATCGGCTCTGTAACGAAGAAGGTTAGAGACTCACCGTGCGTCTGCGCTGGCGGCGGTGTGGTCCCGCAGCAACCTCGCGAGTGCTGCGCGACCGGCCGCCGCTCCTGCCGCTTCTATTGCCATGCTTACTATTGCTGCTCCCTGAGAATACATTTATACAGGGTCTTTGGTTATTTATTTATTTATTTATTGAAGTGAAACTTCTTTATCGGCGTTGGAAAAAATTTACCGTCACATTTTTTCGGTTACGCGTCACATTTCGGTTAAGCGTCACATTTCGGTTACGCGCCATCTTTTGTTTCTTGCCCCTACCACGGTTGGTTAAGACGAAGAGTACTTTCAATTTCTCCAATGAACATGAATTTAAAAAACTTATAAATTTAAAATTTAAATTTAATTTAATTAAAGAAGTTTCACTTCTTACGTGTGTACACTAGTACACGCACACATTTTTTTTTATTTATTGCGTTCCATACATATGTGTTAAAACTTAAGATGTTAAAAAAATAAATATAATGTTACAGTATGGACCCTGTCGGGCATTGCATCAGTTTAGAAGAGAGGGAGAATAATAATAAGTAATGATTGTAAAAATAATTGTTATTCAGTGCATTGGTGTATAGGGCCTTTTGCCATGTTTTGAGCACAATATTATGTTTCGCAAAAAAAAATATGGGCTTCGAAAAATCGAGGTGACAATTTCAAAAATTATAAAAAATTACCCTGTATAATTGTTTTTTTTTTTTATCTCATTACGTGAACATAATATTATAATATTTTTTTAATAAATTAAATCTAATTTATCGCATTAAAAGAATATAAGAGGATAAGTAACAAATTTGGGCAACTTTTATGAATACCTTGAACAACGATGTTTTTTTTTCAAAATCATCTGCATTTCAGTGGCTTTCATCAGACATAATATCAAAATTAAGATTATAATAATCGAGCGGGAAATGGCGCCACGCGTCGGTTTGCTTTAATGGAAATATTGCAAAGTTGTTATAGTTGCCATAGCAACTTCGAGAATATTGCTGGAAACTTTGATCCCAACATGGCCAACCTTTAGGTTGCAGTTTTAGGTTGCCAAGATTTGTCATGGCATTATATTATTAAACTTCTATTATTTTTATGAACGAAAGTTGCTGAAAAGATAGTAGAGTTACGAAGGGTCGAAGGTTCCTTACCTTATGTAAAGACAGTTCATCCGTCGCCGATTCAATATCAGCTCGTTCCAATCTTGGAGAAGCTACCGCTCGCACTGAATTGCTTGAGTCCAATCTGTTAACAAGTGTATCTAATATATAAAATTCTCGTGTCACAGTTTTCGTTGCCATACTCCTCCGAAACGGCTTGACCGATTTTGATGAAATTTTTTGTGCTTATCCGGTATCTATGAGAATCGACCAACATCTATTTTTCATCCCCCTAAATGTTAGGGGTAGTCCACCCCTAAATTTTTTATTTTATTTTTTAGACAAAATTTTTAATTTCTATTTTTTTATGATACAACATACAAAAATACATACAATCCTCAATTTTCACCCTTCTACGATCAACCCTTATTTTTTAATAGCCATTTTAGTAATTTAATCATTTTTCCTCTCCGGTCGAAAACTGATCAATCGTCATTTAATTAGTTATTTATTATTAAAATCTATGAGAATCGGCCAACATCTATTTTTCATCAACTTAAATGTTAGGGGTAGTCCACCCCTAATTTTTTTTTTTATTTTTTAAACAAAATTTTTAATTTCTATTTTTTTGTATACAACATACAAAAATACATCCAATCCTCAATTTTCACCCTTATACGATCAACCCTTATTTTTTAATAGCCATTTTAGTAATTTAATTATTTTTCCTCTCCGGTCGAAAACTGATCAATCGTCATTTAATTAGTTATTTATTATTAAAATCTATGAGAATCGGCCAACATCTATTTTTCATCACCTTAAATGTCAGGGGTAGTCCAGTCCAACCCTAAATTTTTTTTTTTAGACAAAATTTTTAATTTCTATTTTTTTTTGATACAACATACAAAAATACATACAATCCTCAATTTTCACCCTTATACGATCAACCCTTATTTTTTAATAGCCATTTTAGTAATATAATTATTTTTCCTCTCCGGTCGAAAACTGATCAATCGTCATTTAATTAGTTATTTATTATTAAATTATTATTTATTATTATTTATTTATATTTTTTATTTTTATTATTTATTTATTATTTATTTATATGGCAAAACAACGTTTGCCGGGTCAGCTAGTGTTCAAATAAATTTTAATAAAAAAGAAATTAAAACGTTAAGTATTTGGTAAAAAGATGGTGTTGGTAATGTTGGTGTTGTTGATGATGGTAATATTGTAGTTGGTGATATTGGTGATGTTGATGTTAGTGTTGGACATTGGTGTTACTGGTGATGTTGGTGTTGATGATGTTGGTATTGGTGATGTCGGTGATATTGGTGTTGGTGATGGTTACATTGGTGTTGGTGATTATGGTGTTGGTAGTGATGATGTTGGTTTTATCGTCGTAATGGTGGTGTTGGTGATGTTAGTGATGCTGTTAGTAATGATGATGTTGAATATTGGTAATACTGGTGATGGTGTTGGTGATGATGTGATGATGAATCTAAAACTCACCTCAAAGCCGGCAATATATGGTCCAACAGCAAAGAATCTTGTTGCCTTTCATCCGGTTCCCCCGCATAAGGTGGTGCTCTTTCCGCCAACACTGATGTCAACGCGTCCATTAGCCATTGCGATGACCACCATCGAGGTGATACTAGGCCGCCAAACCACTGGGAAAAGAATAGAGGATCTTTTATTAGGCTCATTCTCATGGAATTGATTCTCATCGTCACCTTCATGGCAATTCTTATTTATTGCTTATTTGTAATGTTGATGTATAATATTGTATAGAGCTGGATAACACGAGTAAACTTTTATATAAATGATTGAAATCGTACGTTTCATTTCGAAGAAAAACAGTTTTGAAATTTTCGACGCCACGAAAGTGATTCAGTAATTATTTTTTCACAACTTTTTCAAGTAAAACCCTTTTAAAAGACTAAATCTACCAAAAATATGCAATAAAACGACATTTTACGAAAAAACAAACCTCACTACAAAAGAAAATATGCGTAATTTGAGATATTACTTTACCATTCACTTTACTTTTTTATTAGTCAGAAATTTGGTTTGTATGTATTAAAACCTTAACATAACAGATACTGTACTTTTTAGTAGGTAAAAAGGCTATTTCAAAAGAAAACAATATTTAAAAATCACTTTCGTGTCTCAAAAATCACCTTCATGGTAAAAAACGCTATGAAGGTGATGCCACGCTGGTGACGAAAATATCCCTTTTTGGTGAAATTCTGGAAAGTTTAGGTATAATGTATAAAGTTAAATACTACATCTTTATCTCGCACATTTTGGCGTTTCGAAAAGCTAACATTGATTTAAATAACTAAAATGCAATGCATAAAAATGCTGTCCATGCAAGTGATCGATACACCCATGAATAAATTGAAACTTAGCAATTATATTTTTTCCCACGGTTCGATAAGTCCTAGATCCTACTTCTACGATTGCAGAACATAGCCATCATTGAAATGAATCGAACTCTGTATTGGATTGTTGATGTTGTGTTTAACAGCAGCCGTTAAACTACGCAAATCTAAAGCACCTAAAATCGTGTGACCGCCGCATTATATTATTTTAAATTTAAAATAATGCTGAAAACTTTTTTTTAGTCTGAAGACCTTAAAGTATATTTGTTTGCGATAATTTTGGTATATGTTACATACAGATACATCAAAATTTGTTAAAGTAGTGCCCAAATGTTTAACTGCAACGCAAAGTGTGACACCATGAGAATACGAAAAATGGCCCCGATTTTGACCTTTCATGTTAAATTTTAGTATTATTTTTTGCGTCGTTTATGGTAATCTTCATTTATTTTGAAGCTTAATATATGTTTTATCCACCTATCCACAATTCATATCTCTGTCTTTAACTGTTTAGGAAATATAACCGTGTGACCATCAAATTTGAGCTAAAATGAGAATGAGCCATTAAAACTTTAGCAGAACCACTGAAACTGGTGGTAGGTTTCGGCCGTGGCTAGTTACAACCCACTGGGTAACCGTGTCGCCAAGCGGACATTATTACCGTCCGAAATCATGTTCAGTGAAGCCAGGGGGGACTTATCCCGCCTTCTAGGTTTAATCTGTTACCATCTACGGCCGCATCCAATGTACCTATATGGAGTCGTTAAACTTCGGTGTACCCACTGCCACGGTATTATGGCGACCCGCAGGAACACCCTCAGGTTTTTAATGGGTATCCTCGCCGCTACCGTCTTCAGCGGGGGAGTCCCATTTACCACACTGCGGGTCCTGGCGCAGGGTGACGATGCGTAACGCATTATAAAAAAAAAGGATACTAAAGGATTTTAACCATACATCCAATGCGTGCATTATTGCGTCTGAAAGAGATGCTAAAAGAAATAGAAGTACAAAGAAGATACCTGCTGCGCCAGCTATCTAGCAATGGCCTTGGTCATGTCCACCCTGACCTCCAGCCTTAGCATAGCTTACAACTGCCAAAAGAATAACATACCTGTGGGCTGATAAAGTAAATAGAAGAACAAAGAAGATACCTGCTGCGCCAGCAGTCTAGCAATAGTCTTGGTATCAGCCAGCGTGGCCGGAGCCAGCGTGATGAGGCCCCACCCTTCGGAGTAAGGGTTACCGCCCTCCACCACCACCATGTCTAACTTGGGGAGAGGGTACGAGGTGTTCAGCTCAAAGGAAAACAACTGGATTGTTCTCTGAACCCATTCGAGAAGTGGTCTGAAATGAGAAACAAAAATAAGATGATAAATTGTAACTGTTTTAATGACAATGTCAAAAGACGAGCAAATCAGTCGCCGGATGGTAAGCATCGTTTTTACAAGCTTTAATTTACTCATCATCATCATCTCAGCCGTAGGACGTCCACTGCTGAACATAGGCCTCCCCTTTGTACTTTCACATATACCGGTTTAAAGCAACCTGCATCCAGCGTTTCGTCTTTTATTTTATTTATTTATGGGATGTGGTCAAACGTAGGCCTATTTAGTATAAAAAAAATAAGAATATATCTACATATAGTAGGTAATCAAATCTTGCAAGTTTAATTTGATCCACTTCCCGGTTTTCGATTGAGCTCAAATTTTGTATGCTTGTTAAATCGGCTGAAAATGCAATATTATCATGAAGCTGATCTGATGGTGGAGCTGAAAAGTGGCCATAGGAACTCCACATTATAAAGACGCAATCCCATCAGGTTTGGAACTTAGAATATGTTGACTTAGAAAGATGATATTGGGAACATAGGCTTCTTTGACTAAACAAAGGGATTTTGCGAAATTCCCGCGGGAACGGGAATAATATTCAAGTGCTAGTCTAAATACATAAAAGGAAAGAGTGACTGACTGACTGATCTATCAACGCACAACTCAAACCACTGAACGGATTGGGTTCAATTTTGGAATACAGATAGGTTGTAAACCTCCGCTAAAAAAGGATTTCGTCACGCGGGCAAAGCCGCAAAATAAAAGCTAATCGTTACGAATAAAATAAAACTTACCCAGATTCATCCAAAATGACTTGGCGATCACTATACAAGCTGATCTCCGGTTGAGGTTCCTCGTCTTCGATCCCCTCTGTAGAATTATCACTGGCTATAGTAGGTGCAGCGCGACGTTGTAGCCTACATACCGCCATTGACATCATATGGGGGGGCATTGGGGGGGAGACTGCGAATTCGTCTTGCAACTAAAATAAGAGGTAAATAATTAGTTAAATTGATTGATATTTATTGTTAATCTTGCTAGTGAGTCTTAATAAGTTTTAAGGGGTGGGGAGGAATTTAAATGATACCAATATAATTAGTATTTAATTCCACCACCAAATTCAAAACCGGCCCACCCGCATTGCATTAAGGGTTTAAGTCACTCGATATATACGCTCTTAACGTCACGCGAGATGGTGGTCAAAGACTGGGGCCTAATTCACATGGGAATTGTTCGTCGGCGCCACAAAACGACAGCCTAGTTCTGCGCAGAAATTTCTGTCATTACTGTCATTTTCGTATTCAGCGACAACAATTTGCGACACCTCCTTTCACGCCCTCTTGCGGAACAATTTGGGACATAAAGCGCCATATTTCGAGGCTCGGAACAATGCGCTTTGGAATTCCCTACCTGACCTATAATTATATTTGTATATAGTTGCTTGGCTTGCGGTTAGGTGGCGCTGTGTGAAATGTCCTGAAATATTTATTGATATAAAAAAAACTTACCAATCTATGTCCGAGATAAAATCCTGCTTCTTCAGTTGCCACTATTGGCATATTTGTGAGCGATACGTGAAACCTAAAAAAACATCAAGAGATATTTTATAAATGCCCGGTAAGAATCATCGAAAAAAAAGAAAATGAATTTCCCCTGGATGCTACCGTGTTTCGGAAGGCACGTAAAACTATGGGTCCCGGCTGTTTCCTATAAGATATGTAGGAGGCAGTCGTTAGGTCATGTTGCAGGCCTTGTAGGAATCTCGGCGACCTGAAACTGCAACATATAGGTTGGCCACACGACCTATAAATTGTGATTTGACTCTGACAGTGTAAGTAGGGTAACCTGTTCTGTTGGAGTATAAACACCAATTATTATTATTATTATCGAGATAAATTTAAATAGAGGTCACACGCCAAAGTAGTATTGTCCCATTTGACATCTAAAGTTATCATAGATTAGAACAAGTGAAATTTTAAAAATACTTTTTAAAAACAAGCTTTAGTTATCATTACCATCTTGCATCATATAGTACTCGTCAAGACGAATCAAATGAGCCCAAACTCGATGGGGTTGCGTCGTTTAATTACGGAGTTCCTATAGCCACCTTCTAGCTCCATCATCAGATCAGCTCCATGTCAAAATAATATTGCATTGTCATCCGATTTACACACGCATGCAAATTTTCAGCTCAATTGGAAACCGGGAAGTGGGTCAAATTAAACTTGCAAGATTTGATTACAGACAGACAGACAGACAGACAACAGACAGGTGAAAGTAATATAAAGCTTGTAAAAAACAGAACCTACTTATGCCAATTTTTTGCCTACTAAATAAAAGGGGAGGACAGGTCAAAGCGGACACTTTATGGTTAACAAGTGAATTAAATTAAAAATTTAAAAAACCCCCAACGCAATACGTAATTCACCATTTTTTGATGGCGACCATCTTGGATTTTAAATTTTATTTAGTGGGCTGTATTCTACTGGTTAAGCCTTTTCATTTGATACCCATATTGAGGGGGTCGTGGAAGAAAAAAGTAGTCCGCCATTTTGTACAGACAGACAGACACGTCAAACTTATAACACCCCGTCGTTTTTGCGTCGGGGGTTAATAATACATATCACAAAAATACTACAAATTAAAATAATTTTACACGAATACACCAAATGTACTTATTTACTTTTATTATTACTTTAGTACCTATTTACTTTATAGCATAATATTATGACAACTTAATTTTTTTTTTACAAAGAAATTTTGTTTAAGTCATTATTATATTATATTATTTATTGTAGGGTGAATACCTAAATAATAATAGCTAAACTGATTTAGATAAAATTTAATATATATATGCAGTTTAAAGTCACACACACAGGGAAATTTTATCCCAAGAAATCATACATGAAGACGGTGAAAAGTTCTTAAAGGAATTATGTAATGGCCGCTAAACCGATTTAGATAAATTTAGGCGTAGATATAGGATCAATTCCACTTTAATATAAAATAAAAAAACATATAATTAAAAAAAAAAAACATTTATTTACAATAAATTATAATATTAATAAAAACATTTTAACTTCCATAGACAAATAATATAATTATTAATTTACTGTAACAACAAAAATCAACCATTTTAGATGAATTAGTTAACGTAATAATTCTCACTATTATAAAACCTCAAGTAGGAAGGTATAAGAGAACCTCTTCTGTGCAAAATTACAGGTTTTTTAGGACTTATAGTTTACCGTAAAGCCGGACGGATAGACAGACAAATCAAAACTATAGGGCTTCCTTATTGACCACGAAAGCCTAAAAATAATAATCTAACGACCATATAATATATGGGTACTAAAGCAGTTTTATTATGTTTAAACAAGGTGGCAATCAATTACAGTTTTAATGTAAATGTCTGATCTGTGGAAAAAAATGTTTTTTGCATAAATTTTAACAAAACACACCGAGATACCCCCAACAGTGCCAGTTATTCTACCGCCTGAGCAGTGATGTGCAAACATTACTGTGCTCCGGTAGGAGGGCACTGTAGCTAGTGAAATTACTGGGCTAAAGAGTCTTAACATCTCATGACTCTTGAGTAAGAAGCGTTTGTGCAGTGCTCCTAGAATTTCACATAATTGTGAAATCCTAGGTAACACTGTACTGATTATGGGCAGCCGTTATCTCTTAACATCAGGAGAGCGTCTTGCTCGTCTTCTACTTCATAACATAAAAAAAAAGATAGATCTAAAAAAAATACGATAAAATAAAATTTTGATGTGTGAATGAAAAATTAACCAAATTATATTAAAATTGATTCAATGAAAATAATAATATTAAAATAAATAGCCATCAATTGATAAACTCACAATGTAACTAGGCAAGTAAACACACAATGTCACATCTCTATATTTATTCTTTGCCAAAAGGAGCAATGTCACTAAATGTCAGCCGCTTTGTTTGAATGAAGCCGCGTCTCCAGCTCCTTTTTTGGTCTACACTCTCAACAAAAACACGTCAACACACAGCAAAATTCCCCTACAGACAGTTGAGAGTACAGTTGAGAGTGTAGACCAAAAAAGTAGCTGGAGACGCAGCTTTAAATTGTAAAATGTTTATCTAGTTACTGATCGATGAAAACTTATTCCTTTGCACTTCGACGTATTGTGTGAACAGTTGGTGCAATACCTCTCAACACACACCCCGGCATATTGGAACGAAGTTCCTTATCGCGCGTTGTGAAAGGGGGCTAGACGGAAAAAATTCTTACGAAAAGTTGTCACGTCACTTTTTGCTATAGTAAGCTATTGTAAGCTGTGCGGCGTGCGCATGTTTCTCTGTCTGTCTCTCTCTCTCTCTTATAGAAAGCAAGCCAGATATTTTCATTAATCGAACTTCGTTCCATCCGGGTGTCCCTTGACACCTCTCAAGTTTTTTATTTGTGTTTTTATGGTTTTTTTTGTATCAAATGTGAGCGGTGCTAGCTACTGACGCGCTCAAAAGCAGGTAAGCGACTAATTGCAGCGGTAAGGTGGTCGTAGACATGTGGTGAAATTCACGTAGTAGGGATGGGTGATGGATGAATAGGGGTTGGGTAAGAATATCAAATTCTAAAAAAACATAGCAAAACCCAGAAACGAGTTTACTATAGTTCTGACTGTATAATAATATTATAAAAGCTGCACCCAGCGGTTTAACCCGCTTTTCTATAGCCTATGTGTTATTCCAGGGTCTAAGCTCGCTATACCAAATTTCAGTTCAATTGGTCCACCCGTTTAGGCGTGAAAGAGTAACAAACACACATCCAGACATCCATTCTTACAAACTTTCAGGTTTATTATATTAGTAAGATTATAGGAATACTGAAATAATGTTTAATGAATATTAATTAATGTAGATAAGATTGCATGTTCGCACACAAGTGCCGGTAACAGGGTATGTGGAGGACTAATTTGACATGTAATTAAGACCTAATTTTGTTACTACATGTAGTTCACTTAATTTATATGACCATAATATAATACCTATTTATGTAATGTAATAGATACTCTATGGTCTTTATGGAGAATAATAGCATGCATACTGTTGTTGATTATATATCAATCTATGTTTTGTTATTAAAATATTATGTGATACAAAGAAATGTACAAATAATGAAGAAGATATCTTGCAGCCTTTCCTTTCAGATGACCTTACATACCTGTATTGTTGAATAAATAAATAAATATTAATATCAAACAATAGAGCACAAGTCGTTTCTGGCGCTTCGCCGACCGCTGCCGCAGCCTTTTATTTGAACTGACCTGTCTCGAACTATAGTCAGCTTGAAAGTCGCCCTGAAGTGAGGCTCATCCAAACACGGGAAGGTTGATCGGGCGTGAGTCAACCAGAATCTTGATACTGCGCATCGACTGTAACAAAAACAAGTACAAGTGAATTATATTAAAAATTAAAAAAAAAAACCAACGTAATTCAACATTTTGTGGTGGCGGCCATCTTGGATTTTAAATTTATTGTATTAGTAATTTATTATAGTATTTATTTAGTAGTTGCATAGGCGGATCCAGGATTTGGTTCTGGGGGGGGCCAAGGTGCAGACGGGCAAAAATATTATATTTTTTACTACAAAAAGTTTGTGTTTAGCTCGCTCTGAACAGTTAGAAAGTTTAAACATCCAATACAATAAGTGCGCGAGCAGATTGCTGCGAGCGCCGAGAAAAAAATTATAATATTTACCATGAAATATGTGCAAAATTCGTAACTCCACAATGCTTCTGGGGGGGGCCTTGGCCCCCTGCCACCCCCCCTAAATCCGCCTATGAGTAGTTGTATTCTACTAGTTAAGCCATTTCATTTGATACCCATATTGACGGGGTCGTGGACAAAAAATAATCCGCCATTTTGTAACGGCGGCCATCTTGGACCGATTTCCACCAAACATGGCTAAGAATACTCTCGACTAACTCTGATTTCAAACAAAACAGTTTGAAAGAAAGAAAAAAAACACATTTATTTGTGAAACACACTACATACATAGAGGGAAAAAAAGAGAGAACAAATTAATTAAAACAGAATGGGTACATAATATATTTTTAAGTTTTTCTGCTAGATACTGCCTTTATTAGCTTTTACATTCGACGTGTGTTATGCAGCGTCAATGCATATCGTCGACGAGAGCATATCTCCAGTAATGCGTAATCTTGTAGTCACCAAACATGTGAAAGTAGGTATAGGCTAAAAAAACTCCCAACTAACATTACTCCAATAAAAAGCGGCCAAGTGCGAGTCAGACTCGCCCATGAAGGGTTCCGCAGCAGCAAGTTACATAACTCTTTTTTTTATATTTGAGTTTGAATGAAAGGTACAATGCTGTTTACGATTTATAACGTATCTATTAAAAAACAAATTATTAGAGAAAGAAAGAAAAGGAAGATCATTATTTATTGAGCACAGAAACACAGGCACAAGAATTTTTTTTGTATACATAGGTATAACTGTAGTGTCACAATTCACAATAAAATAAATGTATTCTATTCTTATTACAAGCTTTATATTACTTTCACCTGTCTGTTGTCTGTCTGTCTGTCTGTCTGTCTGTCTGTCTGTCTGTCTGTCTGTCTGTCTGTCTATCTGTCTGTAATCAAATCTTGTAAGTTTAATTTGACCCACTTCCCGGTTTCCAATTGAGCTGAAAATTTGCATGCGTGTGTAAATCGGATGACAATGCAATATTTTTATGACATCGAGCTGATCTGATGATGGAGCTGGAAGGTGGCCATAGGAACTCCGTCATAAAACAACGCAACCCCATCGAGTTAGGGCTCATTTGATTCGTCTTGACGAGTTCTTTATGATGCAAGATGATAACAATAATTAAAGCTTGTTTTTAAAAAGTATTTTTTAAATTTCACTTGTTATAGAGCTCGTTTAAACCAATTTTCGGTGGAAGTTTGCATTATGCATGGTATGTACATCATAATATATATTATTTTTACATTATAGTTCTTACCGTTTCGGAAAAAAGTGGCTGTGATATACGGACGGACGACAGACATGACGAATCCATAAGGGTTCCGTTTTTTGCCATTTGGCTAAGGAACCCTAAAAAGTACATAAAAATAAGATATTATTTTTATTTATTCTTCCATCCATGACTAATTTAAAACAGAGTGATACACATTCTCAAAAAAAGGAGCAATTTTCAAGGTTGATAAGGACATAATTTTAAATTAATAGCCCGCATTAGCGGGCTATTTTAAACTTTCCTCTTGAATTACCCTTTCTACTTATTGCTGAAAATTGCGCTTAAATCCGTTGAAATGAGTAGTTTTTAAATTATCTATGACTAGCTGTGCTCAGCGGTTTTACACGCTGTACTATAGCATTCGGTCCACCCGTTTAGGCGTGAAAGAGTAACAAACATCCTGACATCCAGACATCCATTCTTACAAAGTTTTACGTTTATAATAAGTTACGTTTATTAGTAAGATTTGTGACTTCTTTGCCACGTAAATTGAACTAAGAATATATTGTACTAAAGAATTTTCGGTAAACAAATATATAAAAGATTCAGACAAATAATAGTAAACATATTGTTTGAACCTGCAAAAACGCAACTTTTTTGTTCTTACCGGGGGTAGATTTCCTTTGCAGGAGGTCGACTAGGTGGGTACCCCAACAGTGCCAGTTATTCTACCGCCTGAGGAGTGATGTGTAAACATTACTATGCTTCGGTAGTAGCTGAAATTACTGGGCTGAAGAGTCTTAACATCTTATGACTCAAGTAAGAAGCGTTGGCGCGGTGTATCCAGGATTTTACCTTTGTAAAATCATGGGTAGCACTGTACTTATTATGGGCAGCGTTACCTCATACCATCAGGAGAGCGTCTTGCTCGTCTTCTTACATCGTTGTATAAAAAAAAAACGAAACATACATGTATCTCACGTGCAAGATTAAAAACAAACCGGTTTCCTGAATTTTCTAAAATTAGATATAATTTGTATGCTAGTGCGTAAAGTCGGGTGCACACAAAGCAAACGTAGGGATTTGTTGACGATCGTTGGCGCTGTGTAAACGACAGCGTATTTTTAACCCCCGAAGCAAACGACGGGGTGTTATAAGTTTGACGTGTCTGTCTATCTCTGTGTGTGTGTCTGTCTGTAGCATCGTAGCTCCCGAACGGCTGAACGGATTTTATATGTTGAGTTAGTTGAGAGTGTTCTTAGCCATGTTTAGTGGAAATCGGTACAAGATGGCCGCCGTTACAACATGGCGGATTACTTGTTTTCTCCACGATTCCGTTAATATGGGTATCAAATGAAAGGGTTTAACTAGTAGAATACAACGCACTATAATAAATTTAAAATCCAAGATGGCCGCCACCCAAAAATGGTAAATTGCATATCGCGTTGGGGGTGTTTTTTTTTTTTATGTGGAGAAGTAAGTAGACGAGCAAGACGTTATGAGATATAAATGATGTTAAGAGATAACGCTGCCCATAATCAGAACAGTGCTACCCAGAATTTCACAATCATGCGCAATTCTAGGTGCACTGCACCAACGCTTCTTACTCAAGAGTCATAAGATGTTAAGACTCTTTAGCCCAGTAATTTCACTAGCTACAGTGCCCTCCTACCGAAGCACAGTAATGTTTGCACATTACTGCTCAGGCGGTAGAATAACTGGCACTGTTGGGGTACCCACCTAGACGACCTCCTGCAAAGGAAGTCTACCCCCGGTAAACCGGGGGTACCGGTACCGGTACCGGTTTTTTAAATTTTGATTAAATTCACTTGTTAAATATTTTTTTTATTTCATGTTACACAGTGTGTACCTTACTTAATAAAATGAACACTTATCACTAAGTCGCTTAAAGTTTAACATTATGTCGCCTAACGCCGGTAGAATTCGCAGTGTTAACTACGTATATGACTAACTTGGCATTTAATGTTAGAAATAGATTGATTATAACTCTTTTTTAAAACCTTAAAAAACCTATATAAAAAATGTTAAACTAAAACAAATACTCGAGGGTAAAACTGGCTGACTGACCGAAAATTTCTGGGGATTTTTTTTCAAATCTGTTTAAACGTCTTCGAATAATTGGTGAAAAAAAAAGTTTCCAGCGAATTGTAAACGATTGTGTTTTGGTTTTCTGGAAGAGATCGCTATAAGCGATAACACCGCCAATTGTTACACTGTTTACATTAGATATACATTGTATTTATTTCTTTCTAATACAATTCAATTCATTTATTGCAAGATATATGTGTATGTACATTATAAGATGATCACTGTAATACGATTGGCTCAACATAATTCTACCATATACAGCATGCAATTTCTATTTACAATTTTAATTCATTATAGATTATATAAATAATACAAAATTAAAAACACAAAAGATAAAACTATTCATATTCTTGTAAGTATCAATAAAGTGTTATTAATATTATAATCAAATCTAAATCCAAACTTCTTTTCGTTAAAGTCGGATAATTTAAGCGAATGAAAGAAAACTAATCGAAACAAAAATCAGAGGTGAAAACAGTGAAATGGAAAATTCTAGTACGAATCATGTCGACGACAAAAAATTGGAAAAGGATGAATTCCAATGGATTTATTTCCTTAGACAGGTGAGTATTAAATTTTTTTACAAGCTCTTATTTACTTTCACCTGTCTGTTGTCTGTATGTCTGACTATATGTCTGGGTGTTTGTCTGTAATCAAATCTTGGAAGTTTAACTTGATCCACTACCCGATTTCTGATTGAGCTGAAATTTGGCATGCATGTTTAAATCGGATGACAATGCGATATTATTATGACATGGAGCTGATCTGATGATGGAGCAGGAAGGTGGCCATAAGAACTTCGAACTTTTTAAGAACTTTTTTTAAACGACTCAACCCCCTCGAGTTTGGGTTCATTTGATTCGTTTTGACGAGTACCTACTTTGGTGCTAGATGGTAATAATAATAAAAGCGTGTTTACGAAAAGTATATTAAATTTTTACTTGTTTAAAATATTAGGTTTTTAGGAACATACATCCAAATATCCATAAATTTTAACAAACTTTAAATTAGTAGGATATGAAGATCTAGAATATTTGTGTAGTATTTTCTACCAGTTGTTCTGGTACTGCAGAAATAGTACTGGACAATGGGCTTTCATATTTTCATCACCCTTGATAAATAATGTTTTCCAGATGTTCATAGCAAGTGGAGCTTGGAGCATTTTCTTCAACATTGGAATAATATTTGGAGCGCCGACAGTCTGTATAGCTCAGTTTCGAAAATCTCAAAATGTGACTGGACCACTTACGGAAGATATGGCTTCATGGCTTTGTAAGTTTTTTTGTCCGTAGAAGTAAGAAAACGAGCAAGACGCTTTCCTGATGGTAAGAGATAACGCTGCCCATAATCAGTACAGTGCCACCTAACATTTTACAATGATGTGTAATATTCTAGGTGCACTGCTGAATGCCTCTTTCTCAAGAGTCATAAGATGTTAAGGCTCTTTAGCCCAGTAATGTCACTAGTAGGTACTAATTTTACAAGCTTTTATTTAGTTCCCCCACTCACCTATCCCGATGTTGGTAATCAGATCTTGCAAGTTAAATTTGATCCACTTCCCGGTTACTTACCGATTGAGCTGGAATATTGCATGCATGTGTATTTATATCTTATATGTTGATTTCGGATGACAATGTAATATTATTATGAGATGGAGCTGATCTAATGATGGAGCAGGAAAGTGGCCGTAGGAACTCGGTAATTAAACGACGCAACCCCATAGAGTTTCGGCTCGTTTGACCCGTCTTGACGAGTACTTTGGTGTTAGATGGTAACCAGTTTTTAACTTATTGATTATTTTTATTACCAAGTGGATCAAATTTAATTAAATAATAAATAACTTGTGTAATAATTTCGTTTTCGAAGGTTTCAAAAGTTTGATTTCTAATATGGTCGAAAAGAAAAAAAAACATTTATTATTTTCCTTTTTTCAGCCTCAACCTTCGCCTATGCAGCAATCCCCTGGATTTTCATCCTGACATACATATCAAGAACATTTGGAAGAAAGAAGACTTCAATTTTCGTGTCTTTGACCAACATCGGCAGCTTTATCGTTTTCGCCTTAAGCTCTACACCCATGCACTTGTTAATAACAGAAATAACTTTCGGTGTAACGCAGGCTACTATTTTGACAATTACTCTTATAGTCATTTCAGAGTATACTTCACCTCAGTATAGAGGTGTATTTCTGTGCATCAAATCAGCAACGATTTTTTGGGGTATTTGGGTGGCAAACGCAATAGGTATCTACACACATTGGTGGTACATATCTTTATGTGGATTAGCTGTTTCTTTATATTCTCTGACAGTCGTATTTTGGCCTGAATCACCTTATTATTTAGCAAGTAAAAACAGATTTGCCGAGTGCAGAAAAGCACACAGATGGTTGAAAGGTACGGGAGAGATCGCTGAACGCGAATTAGAAAAGTTGGTGAAATACCAAAGTGAAAATGTTTCGTTTTTAAAAGCAATGAAAACAAAAGAATGCTACATGCCTTTACTTCTTTGCTTGCTTGTTATATGCCAGTATCATTTTTCGGGGAAATTTGTTATAACCATCTATGCAATAGATATTTTAAAGAAAATTTTTGCAGAAGAAGCGAAAGCATATCGTAGTATGTTGATTTTAGACGGCATTACTGTTTTTAGTGCTTACGTAGGTTGTTATATAATTAAAATCTTTAAAAGACGCACGATTTTGTTAGTTACTTCGGGTACTGCTATTTTATTTTTGTTTTTGTTATCGATTTATATGTTTTTAATCAAATATTTGATTATAAATGAGAATGTTTATGTTTCTATTCTATTTTTAAGTGGATTTTCTTTATCTATTAGCTGCGGACCTATGATTTTAGCAACATCTTTGTATGGAGAACTAATCCCTTCCAAATTCAAAAGTTTAACGGTCGTTCTTATTGCTTTATCATTTGTGGTGATACACGGCACATTGTTAAGGTTGTTTCCGTTGATTTTTAAACTTTTGAATTTGGAAGGAACGTTTCTTTTTTATGCTGTGGCGTCTTCGTTTTGTCTATGGTTGTTGTTTTTGTATTTGCCAGAGACAAAAGATAAGAGTTTGATGGAAATTGAAGAGTATTTCAAGGGACATGATCGCGATGAGAGAAGTAAGATGTTACAGAATAATGCATAGTTATTTAAAGATTTTTTAGACCTAAGAAAAATGTTATACATTGCATATACATATATGTTTCGACTAAAGTCCGAAGTGCGAGCCGAGCTAGCGAAGCAAGCGTGCTGCGGCAGCAGCCGGCGAAGCACCAGGTGCACTTGTTCTTATTCCAGAGTACATAATTCATAATTTAGGAATACTTAATACCAAATTTTGTGACGATCACCAACTTGTCTTTCGTTTTAAACGGGCAAGGCCGAAAATAAATGTGCTACACCTAACTTTAATCGACTGTGGTCGGCTACACCTAGGTTTAACCGCACTTCGGACTTTAGCCGTAACATATAAATAAAATGACATATGCTGATGATAATAAATGAATAAATATGTCTCAGTAAGTTTGTTTGTAATAATTTAGCTTTTTTTTATGTGATGAAGTAGAAGAGCAAGACGCTCTCCTGATGTTAAGAGATAACGGCTGCCCATAATCAGTACAGTGTTACCTAGGATTTCACAATTATGTGAAATTCTAGGAGCACTGCACCAACGCTTCTTACTCAAGAGTCATGAGATGTTAAGACTCTTTAGCCCAGTAATTTCACTAGCTACAGTGCCCTCCTACCGGAGCACAGTGATCTTTGCACATCACTGCTCAGGCGGTAGAATAACTGGCACTGTTGGGGTACCCTCCTAGACGACCTCCAGCAAAGGAAGTCTACCCCCGGTAAAATATAGTATGTTATAAAGTAAGCATAATTCTATTATTCTACAAAGTCCGGTCGCGTAGTAGGAAGAATTTCGTGCATTGACCTCTTACTACCTGTCTCTGTCACTCCCGCGTTAAGATAATGCCGTCGCGCTCGCACAGATGCAATTGATCATTGTGCGAGCGCGACGGCATTATTTTAACGCGGGAGTGACAGAGACAGGTAGTAAGAGGTCAATGCACGAAATTCTTACTACTGCGCGACCGGACTTTATACATAATATGAATACTACTTACTGCCTATGTGTTCCCGTCAAGAAGAAACCTCGTTGTTTGTCATTCCTCTCCAGTTTTGTTATGAATCGAAGGCTCAGCGTGTAGTTGTATTTACGACGTAGCTTTTCCTGCAAAATTATTATTAATTTATGCAAAGAAAGACGCTCTCCTGTCGGTAAGAGATAACGCTGTCCATAATTATTACAGTGCTACCTAGGACTACACAATGATGTAAAATACTAGATTTTTTAATAACTGGGTTGAAGAGTCTTAACATCTTAGGACTCTTGAGTAAGAGGCGTTGGTGCAGTGCACCTAGAATTTTTACATCACTGTGAAATACTGCGTTTCACTGCTACTTGCGTTTCTTACTTATTTTGTAAACTATATATAGGCCGTGGAGACCATGGGCACCAGGAGCGCAGAGACCAAAAAACTTATTGACGAGCTAGGGCACAGGATCCAAATTAAAAGTGGAGATACTCGCTCAGGGTCGTTCCTGGTGCAAAGAATGTCCATCGCCATACAACGTGGAAACGCAGCAAGTGTTATGGGCATCTTTCCACCGAAAACGGCTCGGAGCGGTCTTTTTGACAACTTATATTTAATATAAAATTTACAATAGAAGTTTATTTGATTTTAAAAATATGTAAATAAATATTTAGAACTAAATATATAAAAGGAAAGAGTGACTGACTGATCTATCAACTCACAAGGCAAACCGTCGAACAATCGGGTTGAAATTTGGAACACATGGGTTTTATAGTGTAGACCTCCTAAGAAAGGATTTTATAAGCTAGATATGAAAAATAGAGAAAAAACATACATATAAAAAAGTGTGTTCAATATAGAGTTATTTCTTCTATTCTATTCTAAATTCTCACCTTAAACTCAATATAAGTCTGATCAGCTTGAGGGTAATCCAAAACCCTCGCCACTTTAGGTCCCATGGTCTGATGTGAGCGGAACAGCGCGCGCTCGGTCACGTTCATATCTCTCACATTCAGTACCACGAACAACGTGTCGCGATCCACTTTGAAGTCAATAGATACTTCGCCTGCAGACAACATACACTGTTTCATCATAAACAACAAGAGAAACACACGAAAACAATTTACAAATTACAAACGTTGAGAGCTCGAGAATATTGACCTGTTTCAAACTAAATTGGTTCCCTCTGGGGTCCCTCAGGGATCCCATTTGGGCCCTCTATTATTTATTTTGTTTATTAACGACGTAACAAGGTATCTTTCTTGCAATTATTTGATGTATGCAGATGACTTAAAAATTTATAACTTAGTATCGGATTTAGAACATTGTAATGCACTTCAAAGGGACCTCAACACGATTTCGGATTGGTGCTCAGACAATGACATGCAGCTCAACGTCAAAAAATGTAATATCATCTCGTTTGGTACCCAGAAAAATAAATTATTTTTTAACTATAATCTATATGGGCATACTCTTGAAAGGAAAACTACTATACGTGATCTGGGAGTCTTATTTGACGACAAACTTTCATTTAGGCCTCACTACGATCATATTATAGATAAAGCCAATAAGACTCTAGGTTTCGTCATTAGAATTACTAAAGATTTTCGCAAGCGTGAAACAATGCTTTTACTTTATTATAGTCTAGTGAGAAGTACACTTGAGTATGCATCCGTTGTTTGGTCACCACACTACAAAATACATGAGGATAGACTTGAAAGAATTCAAAACTGCTGTCTCAAGGTGCTGAGTTGGAGATCAGGACTTTCTCGAACTCTGCATGATTATCAAGCTAGAGTTTCTCACTTTGAGGTGCAACGTTTAGACTTAAGACGCCAATTTGCTCTTATGATATATTTATTTAAGGTCCTACACTCAATAGTGGACTCTCCGGAAATCTTAGCTCTGATTAATATTAATATTAAACCAAGGTCACGAATACCCAAATTATTTGCTCTTAATGTTTATAAAAATAATACATCTTACTACAATCCAATTGTAAGAATGTGTCGGCTATACAATGAACTATGCATTAAATGTTCTGAGTTAGACATTTTTGTATCAAGGCTCAGCACTTACAAAAGGATTGTTAATAAATGTATATTTAGCAATAAGTAGTTTTCATACATATATATTTTAATATCTATATAATTACTTACAAAATTTAAGTGTCATTTAAATTAACCTATCTGTATACATTTGTTTTTGGACAATATCTAGATTAACCTAATTTTAACTTAGAACTAAGATCATGTATTGATAATTGTCTGTTGAATGTATCTTATCTCAATAAATAAATAAATAAATTCTGAGTATTTTTAAGTTTTAGACGATAGGTTAGTTTTTAAGGTATTTTAATTTATGTTTTTCCCCAATAATAAACCAAAACAGAAAAAACGGTAGCATGTTGTTGCTGTTGTTGATAATGCTGGGAGAGTACCTAGAATGACACAAAAACAATTGACAAACGTTTCTCGAATCAATTTTAATATAGAAGTAAGCGCAAGTCGGCCATCTTGTTGACGCGTTGTCATGGTTACAGCGCCATTTTGTTGAGCAAACGTTAGGACGACAAAGATGACAAAAAAACAAAAGAAAAGCTATTGAAAGATGACGCTAGAAAAGTAGCTATAATGGAAAGACACAAACGTTGGGAGTGTCAAAATATTCGACTGTTTTAATATAAAAAACAAAAAAAAACGATGACATCGCATGAAGAGACAATGCTAGGAGGGTAACTATAAAGACACGACAAAACAATTAACAAACGGTTTTTGGCGGCAAGCCTTGATCATATCATTAGCTCCACGTCTTTTGCTTAATAATCGTGTAGAATTTGATTGTTAGCGTGTAATAATGGTGGAATATTGCGTGTTAAGTGTTTTTGAATGTGCACAGATGTAGGCAAGTGATATGGTGCTGAAATATGAATTTTGGTGCCCCCTTCAAAACTCCTCCGAACTTTCAGTAAAATTCCACCCATTTTACTGGAAGACTCACGTGACTAGACGAGCTATTAAGCTCACTCTGACTCTGACCTGACTAACTAACTTATTACTTAAAAAATAACATTTAACTTGACACTGGCAAAACACGAAAGTGGAGACTATAATTTAATATCCCGTGAACATTCACGAATTTTACTCGACACTGGCAAAATGCACATGTTGCCATATTATTAAAAACCGGTCGAGTACGAGTAGGACTCGAGCACCGAGGGTTCCGTACAAACCTACGGGTTTCTACGGAACCCTAAGGAAAAGTGGGTATAATATTATATACTGTAGGTTTTGATTCCCTAAAATTGCTGTTTCTTTTGATTGCGTTGACATAGAGATGTTTGATTTTTTTACAGCTTAAAGTTATTATAAAGCTGAGTATTTGGTATGAATTTCAATTTAATACCTGTACGCGTTCTTGAGGAAAGGGGTAGTTAATATACAAAATTATTAAAAATATTTTTTTATATGATGTAACTAAAAATTTACAGTTTTCGCAATTTTTCCTGTGCCTATGATTTAAGACGTTGCTGCGTACCAAATTTCAAGATTCTGAGTTAACGGCAAGTACCCTGTAGGTTTTGATTCCCTTGAGAGTAGTCGCGAGTTAAAATATACGGCTATAATTGCTGTTTCTTTTGAATGCGTTGAGATAGATTTGATTTTATTACAGTTTAAAGGTATTATAGACCTTAGTATTTGATATGAATTTCAGTTTAATACCTGCACGCGTTCATGAGAAATAAGGTAGTAAGTATGAAATTATTAAAAATATTTTTTATATGATGTAACTAAAAATGTACAGTTTTCGCAATTTTTCCTTTATCTGTGCTCTAAGAAGTTGCTTTGTGCCAATTTTCAAGATTCTAAGTTCACGGGAAGTACCCTGTAGGTTTTGATTTTTTGAGAGTAGTTGCGAGTTTAAAATTACGACTAAAATTGCTGTTTCTTTTGAATGCGTTGACATAGAGGTTTGATTTTATTACAGTTTAAAGGTATTATGGACTTGAGTATTTGATATGAATTTCAATTTAATACGTCCACGCGTTCATGAGAAAAGGGGTAGTAGGTATAAAATTATTCAAAATATTTTTTTCATATGATGCAAATAAAAATTTATGGTTTTCGCAATTTTTCCTTTATCTGTGCTCTAAGGAGTTACTTCGTGCCAAATTTCAAGATTCTGAGTTTACGGGAAGTGCCCCGTAGGTTTTGATTTATTTGGTAATGTCGAAAATTTGCTGCAATTTGCGACATATTCGACTATATCTTTTGATTGCGTTGACCTAGTAGTTTGAAATTTTCACAACTCTAAGAGGCAATAGACTTTAGTATTTCCCATAAATTTCAGCTTGTTACCTCCACTCGTTCCTGAGAAAAAGGGTCTTGACAGACAGACAGACAGACAGACAGACAGACAGACAGACAGACGGACGGACAACAAAGTGATCCTATAAGGGTTCCGTTTTTTCCTTTTGAGGTACGGAACCCTAAAAATTAACAAACGTTGAGAGCGGGATAATATTGGTCTGTTTCGAAGTAAAAACGACTGTATGACAAGGATGGCGACAGAAGACTAACTAAAACGGGAAGAATAGTTCAAAAACAAATGACCAACGAAGTCGGACCAATTTTAATACACAGAGCCCAAGACGGCCATTTTGTTGATGTGTTGTCATTGTTACGCCGCCATGGTAAAAAAGCTGGTTTTCTTGTTACATACACTGTAATATAAAAACTATAGGTACCTACTAAGTATAAAATTATTGTATAATATTATATGTATAAGGCTAAACAGTGAGTATATTATAGTGTGCTTACCTCTCAGCTCTCCAGTGGTGAGATTAGGGTGTAGCCATAAGCTGTAATGTTTGGGTATGACGAATGTCGGTAATCTTGCGCCGCGCCACGGAAACACAGCTCCATTGCTCGCTATACGCTCTCTGAAAGGATAATAAACTTACATTGACCCCTTGATCCAGGAAACACTTTCGGTTCAAATCAAAATTGACATCCATTATTTCAAGTTTCTTTAAAATAAGTGAAATTTAAAAAAACTTTTCAAAAACAAGCTTTTATTATTATTCCCATACAGTACTCGTCAAAACGAATCAAATGAGTCCAAACTCGAGGGGGTTACGTCGTTTAATTACGGAGTTCCAATGGCCACCTTCCCGCTCTATCATCAAATCAGCTCCATGTCATAAAAATATTGCATTGTCAATTGTCATCCGATTTATATATGCATGCAAATTTTCAGCTCAATCGGACACCGAGAAGTGGGTTAAATTTAACTTGCAAAATATGATTACAGACAGACAGACAACAGACAAGAGAAAGTAAATAAAAGCTTGTAATAAGGTTCAAATACGCATGCGCGGGTGCGGCTCGATCGAGCCGCTCGGGGACTGACGGAGAAAGGCAAGTAAATTAAATTTAAAATTAAAAACCCCCAACGCAACGCTTTGAATATATGTAATTCGCGGTTTGGGGTGGCGACCATCTTGGATTTTAAATTTTGTTATAGTGCGTTGTATTCTACTAGTTAAGCCCTTTCATTTGATACCCATATTGAAGGGGTTGTAGAAGAAAAAAATAATCCGCCATTTTGTAGCGGTGGCTATCTTGGGTCGATTTCCACCAAACATGGCAAAGAACACTCTTGACTAACTCTACTTTCAAACAAAAAAAACTAAATTAAAATCCGTTCATCCGTTCGGGAGCTAAGATGCCATAGAAACACGGGAAGCAACTTTTTTTTTATACTATATAGTAATGTAGAAAGCAAGACGCTCTCCTGATGTTAAGAGATAACGCTGCTCATAACCAGTACAGTGTCAGGATTTCACAATGACGTAAAATTCTAGGTGCACTGCTCCAACGCTTCTTATTCAAGACTCAAGACAAGGGTCTTAATACTCTTCAGCCCAATAATTTCACTAGCTACAGTGCCCTCTTACCATAACATAACTGGCACTGTTGGGGTATCCACTTAGTCGACCTTTTTTTTTTTTTTGTTAACGCCGGGAAAAAATGCATTACGCATACCCTCCCACCTGCAAAAAAAGTCTACACATACTAGTAGAATACTAGTAGAATTAAGGTTTATTTTTTGAGGTTTGACTTACTTATTCAGAGCCGCATCGCTTGACGATGAATCCGTCGTTGATTGTCCGGATTCAAGTGTCGATTCCGACGCACAGGGACAATCTGAAATATGTACAAATAATTAAGTATATGTATGCAAATAAATATGTAAATTGAAATGGTTAAAAACGTAGTGCGCTAAAAGTTACTTATCTATACTACGACGTAGTGCTAGTAAGTTGAACACTGTACATATATCTATCCTTTTCTCACACGTTTAAATATTATCTATCCACCTCACTTACACGCTTTAGCCGTAGCGTGCTACAACGCAAAAATGCTACGACGTAGCGCTACGCCACTTAGGAACAAATATCTATCCTTATCTAACAAATCTAAACATAACCTTTCTATCTCACTTACACGACTGACGCGTAGCGCGCTACGAGACAAATCGATGCTACGACGTAGCGTTACGTAGCTATGCCACTTATAATATATCTATCCTTTTCTGGTATTTCTAATTATAATATCTATCTCACTCTCTTTTATACAGCTTTCAAATGCTACGACGTAGCGCTACGAAGTTAATCACGGTATAGTCTATTTTTGTTTCCCACGTTTAAACTTAATCAATCTATCTCGCTTACACACTTGTACTTGTAGCGTAGCATGCTACAACGCAACAATGCTACGACGTAGAGCTACGTAGCTGAGCAACATACATCTATCTTTTTCTCACGCGTTTAAACATCATCTATCTATCTCACTTACACGGCTGGGGCGTAGCGTAGACTACTAGCAGAGCGCTAGCAAATATAGCTGAGAAGACGAGCGCTGCGAGGCATAGAGCACGACGCTGCGAGCAAACTGCTACAGGCGCTTCGCGAAGCTCACGTGCTTCTCTCGCTTTGTCTGTGTCTGGAATAAAAAAATGAGTAAATTAAATTATTGTGCCTACTCAATAGGAATGTTGACAAGGAAAATAAAAAAATACTTCATAATTATTATATCAATAATTCAGCGCATTATTTGAAAAATAGTTACTGCCCACTGCCCGGTAGATAAATGTACCAGAGTTCGACAAGTTACGTCTCGACTAAGCTGCTTTAAACGGGTCGGGTGGATGAACGTAGGTACTTGAAACGGGTGGGAGCTTAGTTTAAAAATCTTTATAATTACTTTATAGTTATAGAAAAAAAATAACATCCCTATTGAAAGAAATCTGCATTTTTAAAAGATTAGGTCAACCTAAATGTACCTAGTAACATAACACCTGAGTACTTTCAAAGGAAGCCTAGATCCCCAGAGGGGTGATTAAGAGTCAGTCTGAATGCAAACGAATGAAAGGGTCGGTGCACTCAACACGTCCTCGTAAATTCATGTCAAGGGGACACCTTGTAATTATGCCTTCATATCGCTATACATTCGCATTTCTCTGAGTTTTTTACTCGTGTTTTCACTTTTACAACGCAGTAAGTCAGTAAGAAAACGAGTAAGACGCTCTCCTGGTGGTATGAGACATAGGCGGATTTAGGGGGAGGCAGGGGCACCAAGCCAGCAAGTAGTTACGAATTTTGCACATATTTCATGGTCAAGAGTATTTTTTTTTATCAGCGCTCGCAGCCGGCTGCTCGCGCACTTCTTTATTACAGATATCAAAATTTTCTAACTGTTCAGAGCGAGCTAAACACACACTTTTCGTAGTAAAAATTATAATATTTTTGCCTGTCTGCGCCATGCCAAAAATTCCGTCCCGCTCTCCCGTACGATCCTGTGTGTGGCATCATTTTGCCCTAGCTTTATAGAAATATGCTTACCCGCCAAAAACGCGACGTCATCCAAATCTTGGTCCACCATATTACGCCAAGCAGCGGCTGAAATTGAACGAAACAAGTTTAATTACATTTTTAACCCCCGACGCAAAAACGACGGGGTGTTATAAGTTTGACGTGTCTGTCTGTCTGTCTGTCTGTGTGTGTGTGTGTATGTGTCTGTCTGTGGCATCGTAGCTCCCGAACGGATGAACGGATTTTGATTTAGTTTTTTTTGTTTGAAAGTAGAGTTAGTCGAAAGTGTTCTTAGCCATGTTTGGTGGAAATCGGTCCAAGATGGCCGCCGCTACAAAATGGCGGATTATTTTTTTCTTCCACGACCCCCTCAATATGGGTATCAAATGAAAGGGCTTAACAAGTAGAATACAGCCCACTATATAAAATGTAAAATCCAAGATGGCCGCCATCAAAAAAATGGTGAATTACGTATTGCGTTGGGGTTTTTTTAAATTTTTAATTTAATTCACTTGTTTGTTAATACAAACGGGTTGACCGATTGAGCTGAAATTTGGTGGATATAGCTTAGACCCTGTAATAACACATAGGGTACTGTAAAGCGGGTAAAACTGCTGGTGCAGGTTTAAATAAAACATATGTTACCCTTAGCAGAACCGTTTCGATCGGCCTTGTATTTGCCAATGGGCTCCATCTGTATACCGTCCATCTCACCCCGACAGCCGCATGCCGACACTCATCTGGAAGAAAAGATTGTATGCGATAAGTTCGAGTGAAATTAAAAAAAACTTTTTGAAAAAAAGCTTTTATTTTCATTACCATCTTGCAACAAAGTACTCGTCAAGACGAATCAAATTATGAGCCTAAACTCTATGGGGTTGCGTCGTTTAATTACGTAGTTCCTATGGCCACCTTCCAGCTTCATCATCAGATTAGCTCCATGTCAATAATATTGCATCGTCATCCGATTTATATAACATTATACATGCATGTAAAAATTCAGCTCAATCGGAAACTGGGAAGTGGATCAAATAAAACTTGCAATATTTGATTACAGACAACGGACAGGTGAAAGTAAATAAAAGCTTGTAATAAAATTAGCCGGCTTAAAGCTGACTCTACACTAAATACAAGAGAATCCTGCTAATACAATAAGCCAGCGTCACAGAGACGGTAATAATAATAATTGGGGTTTATACTCCAACAGAACAGGTTACCCTACTTACACTGTCAGAGTCAAATTACAATGTATAGGTTGTGTGGCCAACCTATAAGTTGCAGTTTCAGGTCGCCAAGATTACTCTACAGGGCCTCCAACATGACTTAACGACTACCTCCTACATATCTTATAGGAATCAGCCGGGACCCACAGTTTCACGTGCCTTCCGAAACACGGTATCGTCCAGGCGAAATTCTTTGCCATACTGAGATTTGTACCCAGGACCTCCGGCTTACAAGCTGGACCAACGACCACTGAGCCACGGACGCTACAGTAAAACGGTTAAAGCGGTCGTGATCCGGGACAACATTTTCCACCAAAGATACGACCGCTTTCCCGTGCGTACCGACGTCTCTGTGACGCTGATTTTATTATAATATTAGCATAAATTGTCTTGTTTCAAATTGATTTCTTTATATATAAAAGGAAAAAGTGACTGACTGACTGATTGCATTGCACAGTCTAAACACAGAAAGAAAAGAGGAACACAGAGTTTAGTTACGTTTTATGACGTAGACTTCTATTGCTGTTAAGAAGAGATTTTGCCACACGGGCAACGCCACGAAAATTAGCTAGTGTTTTCATAAATTAACAAAAGAATAATTTCCATATTTAAAACCAATTTTAAAACGCATTAAAAAACTTTCAACGGCTGAATGCAAAAACCGTGCGGCGCCTACAAAAAAATATATGAAGGGGCGCTAAAAGGGCATATTTTCCCCCATTTTTCACAAAAATAAGCGAAGGATAGGAAAATGTTATGCCATTGAGGGAAGCTCGCTCATTATGTGTTCAAAGGAGCGGTACAAAGCGACCTGTGCGTGTTCCCGCGTAAAATGCAGCGGGAATATGCGTGGATTATAGGGTTGCTACATGAATTAAAAGGAGAAATTAAAAATAATGGATTTCAAGACTTTTTTTTCGGTATGTGGGACTCCCCTGCCAAAGATGGGAGCGACGGGGATACCCACTAAAAAACCTGGGGGTGTTCCTGTGGGACGCCATAATGCCGGGGCACTGATGCGCGGCCCCGACGGCGTTTGGTCTCTTACACGTATCTACCAGAAGATGAGAATTAAAACCAAATCTTAATGTTTGCTATCGATTTGATTGGCAGGTCTGTAAAAATTTACGACGGATCGTTTCGATTTTCGATCCTTTGCACCTGCAAAAGTCGCCTCAGAATTTTTATTTTTAACTAATCAAAATTAACTAATTACCACTGGGCAAAACCATGTCGCCAAGCGTGAAGCCGAAGGGAAGGATTTATCCCGCCTTCTATGTTTAGTCTGCTACCATCTACGGCCGCTTGTGGTCAAGGGCTAATCCTATTAAGAATATAAAAATTGGTTTATTTTTTAAAATTTCACATGGTTTTTACTATTTTCAGATGGCAACCCTAAAAAGCCCCTAGGTATAGTTTGTTTAGTACTTAGCACGCTTCCCTCCTGCCCCATTAACGCCCTACGTTTAAAAACAAACTTTTTGTAGATAGACCTCTATCGTAGACGCATAGGGAAGTAGGAAGTGCTTTTCACTAAAGAAATCTCCTAGAGCTGCGTGGTTATTCCGAACCAAAATCGCCTCTCGTTTTTCTAATGTCCACACTCCAAATTTTAACAAAATTTTGAAAAAAATCTTACGATACCAGTACAAAATCAAATGCAACTTCATATTTTTTTTATTTAGCATCTTTTAGTCGCCTCAAAGTGGCGTTTTTGAAAATAAAAATGTGTTTAGTAGGTTATTTTTTGGTTACGTTTTGCTGCGCCGTTGTCTTTTTTTTGTGCAGAATCTAGGCCCTGTCGCCTGTAAGAATGTATGAATGTCCGGATGTATATTTGTTACTCTTTCACGCCTAAACGGGTGGACCGATAGAGCTGAAATTTAGTATAGAGATAGCTCAGACGCATTGTCCATGCTAGAGGGGCAGATACGCTTGCATTTAAAACAGCAGCGAAACTAATAAACACTGTAGAAAAGCAATTTCCTAGGCAATTTCCATTTGTCCTAGACGTCACCGGAAATATGCAATTTGCTGAGTTGCCTGAACCTTAATTGCATTCCATGGAGGGATGAACGATGAAATGTCAGGTAGAAGAGAGCTTTTACAAATGGAGTCCCTTACACGGAGCGCCAATATCGCGCGATTTAAAGTTACAATACTTACTTATCTAAGTAAGATAGTAATAGCCGCATAGGCGGATTTAGGAGGAGGGGGGCAGGGGGCCTTGGCCCCTCCCCCGAAGCCAGAAAGCATTATAGAATTACGAATTATGCACATATTTCATGATCAAGATTTAAAAAAAAATCTCGGTGCTCGCAGCCAGCTGCTCGCGCACTTATTATTATTAAGGATATTTTAACTTTTTAACTGTACCTACAGAGCGAGTTAAACACACACTTTTCGTAGTAAAAATTATAATATTTTTGCCTGTCTGCACCTTGGCCCTCCCCAGAAAAAATCCTGGATCCGCTCTTGAGCCGTAATATAATTATGTTACTAGGGATATCATTATATGCCGGAACATAGTTATATGGAAGCAATTCATTACTCTATCTTTCAACACTAGTCAGTCACTGTTGGTTAACCAAGTTAGGTAGTACCTAGTAGGTAAGTAGATATAGTCTGTATCTATTTTAAGTATGTATTTACAAAAGAAAAGTATATAAGTTTATATCCGTTATCCTAACCACTTAACACAAGCATTAAGTTGCTTAGCTTGGGGTTAGGTGGCGCTGTGTGAAATGTCCTGAATATTTATTTATTTATAGTTTAGTAAGTTAGATATGTGTTAGAGAAAACTTGATTTTATTACAAAACTTAGGGCAGCAAATAGTAATGGGTGGAGCGATTCAGCTGAAATTTGGTATAGAGTTAGCTTTGACCCTGGAATAACATATAGGATACAGTACAGCGGGTAAAACCGCTGGGCGCAGCTAGTAGGTAATATTTTGACGGCATCCGTGCGTGGGTTAATTACATTTCAATGTCCCTGTAGAACTGATTGAAAAGGGTGAGATTTCCATTAAAATTAGGCACTGTTAGACCCTTTACGTGTGGAATATGGAATCTATTATACCTTCAGAAGAGCTAGCTAATATTATTATAGACTTGCTGCGCCCAGCGGTACTGTAGTCTATCTATGTGTTATTACAGGGTCTAAGCTATCTCTATGCCAAATTTCAGCTCAATCAGTCCATCCGTTTATGCTTGAAAAAGTAACAAACATACACATTCACACCATCTTTCTTGTAGAGTTACGAATTTTGCACATATTTCATGGTCAAGATTTTTTTTTCTCGGCGCTCGCAGCAAGCTACTCGCGCACTACTATTATTAAGGATATTTATTGGTCTTTTTACAAGCTTTATATTACTTTCACCTGTCTGTTGTCTGTCTGTCTGTCTGTCTGTAATCAAATCTTGCAAGTTTAATTTGACCCACTTCCCGGTTTCCAATTGAGCTGAAAATTTGCATGCGTGTGTAAATCGGATGACAATGCAATATTTTTATGACATCGAGCTGATCTGATGATGGAGCTGGAAGGTGGCCAAAGGAACTCTGTCATAAAACAACGCAACCCCATCGAGTTTGGGCTCATTTGATTCGTCTTGACGAGTACTTTATGATGCAAGATGATAACAATAATTAAAGCTTGTTTTTAAAAAGTATTTTTTAAATTTCACTTGTTAACTGTTCAGAGCGAGCAAACTTCTCGTAGTAAAAATTAAAATATGCCCGTCGGCACCTTGCCGTCCCAGGACCAAATCCTGGATCCACCCTTGAAAGTTTGTATGAGAATATATGGATATCTGGATGTAAAAACCGCTGGACGCAAGCAAGTATAATATTATTTTCAATACGTACAATATTGACAATATTATTGCCTGTCCGCGGGCAGGCATAGGTCCTTTTTAAGTAGGCGGTAGAGTCTAAAAACTAAAAATAGAATTAAAGTAGGACGTACCTATATATCCTTTCGTATATTTTTTTTATTATTTGAAAATTAAGCCGCAATAGTGCCTTCAATAAATTGATATTTTGAATTTTTTAATTATTAGATACTCTTTTATTAGACTCTATATTAATGTTTTATTCAAGATCGCAAATAATAACAACATAAATTTAAAAATTAACGTTACAATTGGCGGTCTTATCTCTAATACCGATTTTTATATATTTTATTTGCCAAAAATATTGCAAATATGTCTATTTGTATGGCCTATTTCACATTATTGCAATTTTGGCTGACTACGTATAATAAAATAGGAAAGTTTCAGTTAATACCGCCATGCTTGTAAACCAAACAATTCATTTTTCAAAACTCACCAAGCCGTTTCTCACACCAAAATTCGTATTTTTCACTTCGTTCTTAAACTAAAACGTTTTAAAAACCACAATAGTTCTCAAAAACACATGGAATTCAACAGGAAACAGGGAAAAACACCGGCGTAAGCATCCAAAGGCCTACTACGACGGAATGAAGGAAAAATCGATTATGGACACGCTTACCCTATGTTAGATAGAGAAAGATGATTGTGTGTGCGGAAAATTCACGAGAGGGAGCGAGATGGGTAGTTAGGGTGAGGTATTAGGGAGGGTTGAACTCTGGCATTTTGCGCGGTTGTTTTTTAGGGGGTTACTATTTGTTTATTTTTTCTTTCAGTGATAAGACGAGAAAATTAGTTGCCAGCGTCTTAATTGCCCATATCAGACACAGTGTTTTTAAAAGGTTTTATTTACTTTCAACTGTCTGTTGTCTATCTATCTGTCTGTAATCGAATCTTGCAAGTTTAATTCGACCCTCTTCACGGTATCCGATTGAAATGAAATTTTGCATGCATACTTATAATATAAGTCAGCTACCCCATTCAGTTTGGGCTCGTTTTATTCATCTTGTGTCATATATGTTTTAACTGTAACAACATTTAATGCAAATAAATAATTTCATTTCATTTTTGTATTACAAAATTGTGCATATTAACACTGCGCCTGTTATGGGCGGATCCAGTTTTTTTTTTCTGGGGCCCAAGATGCAGACGGGCAAAACAACAATCACTTTGATTTTAAAGGGGATCATCGGATAATCACTGTGAAACTCTGTAAACTGCACCTTTATTATACAGGGTGACTGGCAATTTTCACTTAGAACTGTCATAGACAATAAATATTCTAAATCAATGCTTTCATAGGCGGATTTAGGGAGGGGGGGGGGGGGGGGGGTTGGCAAGCCTCATATCCTACATATTTTTTATTAGTTTTTTTTTTTATGTAAGTTTTTTATTGAGAAAAACAAACTAACAATACTACAGCAGTAAAGAACACTTTTATTAACCACAGATCGGCCACAAGCCGATCTGTATTAGATTGTTGAAATTTAAAAAGTTAAATATTTTATGAGAAATTATAAGGAGTTAAAATGCCTATAGTGCTTCGGGGTTATTCCGGTCCAAAATCGCTTCTCGTTTTGCTAACGTCCACTGTCAAATTATAACAAAATTTTGAAAAAAATCTTGAAAATTTTTACGATGCCAGTACAAATTCAAATGCTTCATTTTTTTTTTTATTTAGCATCTTTTGGTCGCCTCCAACTTGCGTTTTTGAAAATAAAAATGTGTTAATAGTATTTGCGGGGCGCCACTATCGCAAATTTTAAAAGTTAGCATATTTATAACTTTTTAACACCTCATAATTTCTCATATTTAATTTCATAATTAAATATGTATTTATTTAATCTAACAAATAAAAATTATTTAGGATATGAATTCCAGTAATTATCAAAAAAATTAAATTTAGTCCAGAAAATTCCGCGGGACCTCTTTCGTGAAATGGACTCTATCTACTTCTACCTCCCGAAGTATTTTTTTAAGCTATTGCATAGCTTCTATCGCGGGCCTTGAGCGTGGGGACCGAATCCAGAAATTCCGTAACGAAAAAAACCTAACACCCCCCCCCCCCCCCCCCCGTAGAATAGGGTGAGCCCAGCCTGCCTATATACATGGTCGCTTTCTAAAGCCCCTCATCATTAGATAGTGTGGATAATAACGGCCGAGGATAATAAAACATTACAAGCATTAGCACAATTTATTATAATTAGACAATAGACAATGATAATTACTATGAGACCTAGCTAAATACACTACTTATCTTGATTTATTCGGTGGACTCGGCGTTCCACTCGTAATGGACGCTAATATTCCCAGTTATCCGAGTCCCAAGTCGCTTTTCTAGCTCCCAAGCCAAAAGAGCCCCACTCCGACCGGCACAGCGGTGATACTATAATTACATAAGTTGATAAAAAATGCTATGCAATAGCTTTACCGCGGCAGTCTCCGAGTGCCACAGTCTTTTTTTTCTTGTTGACAAGTAGTAACATCCTTTTTAATCCCGTAGGCACGGTACTTTGAGTGCATCGCAACTAGATCAGTAGTGATGCTGTGTGCATCAAGTAATTAATCAATACTTTACCTACTAACATTACAGGTTCATTAAATAAATAACAAGTGAAATTAATTAAAATTTAAAAAAAACCACCAACGCAATGTAAATGTATCATAGTGCGTTGTATTCTACTAGTTAAGGCCTTTTATTTGATACCTATATTGACGGGGTCGTGGAGAAAAAAAGTAATCCTCTATTTTGTAACGGCGGCCATCTTAGACCGATTTCCACCAAACATGGCTAAGAACAATCTCGACTAAATCTACTTTCAGACAAAAAAAAACTAAATTAAAATCCGTTCATCCGTTCGGGAGCTACGATACCACAGACAGACAAACACACACACACATACACAGACAGACACGTGAAAATTATAACACCCCGTTGTTTTGCGTCGGGGTTATAAAAATAAACGAATTAGGGAAATAATTAAAAATAGACCAAGATAATAATATATTACGTATATGTCGCAGTAAGATAGAAATTGCCGTTTCATAATTATGTTACTAGAGATATGAATATGAGCCGAAACTTAATATAATGGTGGCAGGTAAAGTCCGAAGTGCGGCTACAACCAGAATTGGTATTCCTAAATGATGAATTGTGATCTATGTAATACTAACAAGTCATACCTGGCGCTTCACCGGCCGCTGCCGCGGCACGCTTGCTTCGCTCGCTCGCCTCGCGTATTGTAATCAGTAATCACTGTTCAAACCTTATTTATTTTGACCCAGGAAAAATTCGTTACGCATCATCACCCCACGCCTAACCTAATCTACCGATGTCGGACTGCCCTAAACTTCGTTCAATAAAATTAAGTTTTCCTTAAAAACATTTTGTTCACATCTGACTTCGGGCGCTCTTTGCAAAGCCTAACAGAAAATAATGGTATATACTAGCTACGCCCAGCGGTTTTACCCGCTGTAATATAGCCTATGTTTTATTCCAGGGTCTAAGCTATCTCTATACCAAATTTTAGCTCAATCGGTCCACCCGTTTAGGCGTCAAAGAGTATTAACAAACATCCAGACATCCATTCTTACAAACTTTCACGTTTATAATATTAGTAAGATGCAGGCGCGGATCCAGACCATAATTTTGGGGGGGGGTCATCGGCTAGAATTTTTTTCAAATTAAGAATTTTTTTTTGGAGAATCGTTTCAGGTAGTCTTGAAAATCTTACATTTTTCAGTACGAACGATGCGCGTTTTGCTTGCTCCGAGTAGCAAGGAAACTAAATATTTTTATTTATAGAGCGCGAGCAGCTCGCTGCGAGCGCCCTGAAAAATATCAAATTTTCAGCACAAATGATGCGCGAGCAGCTCGAGAAAATTTTGAATCTTTCAGGACGAATGATCCGAGTTTTGCTCGCTCTGAGCAGTATGAAAATTAAATATTAATATTTACTCGTATAGAGCGGGAGCAGCTCGCTGCAAGCCAAAAAAAATACTATTATACATGGAGCTTACTGCAAGCGCAAAGACTTAGCTGCAAAGACAACATAAAGCGCGAACAGCTTGCAGCAGTTTTAACATAATCCAACTAATCCCAAATATGAAAGATACTGTGCAGTTTGCTACGAGAACCTACGGATAATTCGTAGGCGAGGAACGAAATAAAAGGTAAAAAAATAATTAAAACAGCGAAACAGTTTTATGAACTTGTACGTAAAGCTTGCAGCTAAGCGAAAATTTCCTAATTCTAACTGTAAAAGTAGCGTAAAACCAGTTGATATGATCGGATTTTTTTTCCGACTAGGATTTTGGGGGGGGTCATGACCCCCTTGACCCCCCCCTGGATCCGCGCCTGGTAAGATGTGAAATGTTGTTAATAATGTAGATATGGATGTTTAAATGTATGTTTACCTACCTACTCTTTCACACCTTAACGGGTGGACCGATTGAGCTGAAATTTGGTATAGAGATAGCTTAGACTATGGAATAACATAATATATAATAGGCAGCGGGTAAAACCGCTGAGCGCTTGGCGCAATAACCGAAAGTTTGTAAAGGCCCCAGTACACAATGGCCCATGCTGGCCCACTACAGGCTATCGCCATTGTGTACAGGGAGTAATGGTATATGATGGCGGACAATTGTCAATCGTGGCGCGCAATCGGGGAGTTGTCGGTTTTTTGGGCACACTTCAAAGGAATCGTGGCGTAGCGTGGCCTGTGGTGTTCATACAATCAGCCATTGTTTAGTTCGTCACCGACTACCGACCGCTTTATGAACGATACTTTCTTCTAAATTTAGGATACTAAATGTGATTACACTTGACTTAATTCAGTGGCGACTGAATTTAGGCTTCTAAATTTAGCCAGGTGTAATAAGCCTTAAATGTCCTGTTCCGATGAATGGTCAGCATCCACCATCGCCTTTTGCGCCATTTCTTTTTTATAACTTTGTGACGGTACACACTTCTGTAATACTTGTAATAAACAGTATATAAATAAATACCCGCAGCCGTAATAACTTCTACGTCCATCGCAAGTGGTTTGCCAGGCAGCAATGAGACATGCGCCACTGTGTGAACACCAAGTGATCGTGGCCTACAGTTGTGCATTGCAAATCGTTGCCCATCAGAGGCCATTGTGTACTGGGGCCTTAAAATAAATGTATGGCTGTGTGTTTGTTACTCTTTGACGCTTAAACGGGAGAACCGATTGAGCTAAAATTTGGCATTTGGAGCTTAGATCCGGGAATAACATAAAAACCGCTGCCACAGCCAGCATCTTTTTTCATGTATTATTTTCGTACTTGATTTTGGCAAATCAATGAAAGTGTGCATTCTTTTATTCCGAGTAAACGGAAATTTAAAAAAAATCCAATCCAGTGATGCCAGATCATACCGCTTTTCGCTTTTTACACCGCCTTTTTAGCAATAAATCCTCGTTCCGCTTTCACCCAACGTGGTTCCGCTTTTACACTCCAAGTCAAGCTCCTGCTCAGAGTGCATTCTAGGAGTGGGCGTTAATTCAACGAACGGCTTTTTTTAACTGTTAATCTAATGTTAACGAATTAACAGTTTTTTGTTTACTGCAAAACCCGTTAAATCTATCAACTGTGTTATTCAACGATTTTGGCAATCCGTTTTTTTATTATCTCAACGAAAATGTATTCAAAAGTCGCTAACGTAATCTGAACCTGTTAACGTTAACGACGCAAAACCAGTTAAAATTATCTATTTCTTATGCGTTGAAAGAACGAATAGAAACGGAATATGCCGAGTGGACGCGAGACGCGAGGGCGCCTATGTGAGCGAGCGAGACGCCGCTAGCTTAAAATTGTACGAGCGAGAGTGAGAGATATCTATGTTTCTAAGTTCGCTTGCTCCATGGCTCACGCCGCTCTGTCTTGCCGAAACGAACAGGTTTTTGTTTGTAAACATTACAATCAAATTAGTTTGTTTGAGTGACAGGTTGAAGGTCAACGCATTTTTATTTTGATAAGTGAAAGTTTAAGTTGTAGATTTCGTTTCGTAGTTAATTGATGGTTTCTAGTTTTACGTTGTTATTTAGTTTTAGTATTGTTAAGTGTACAGTGTACCTAAATAAACTAATAAATGTTTTAATTAGGTAAAATAGATACCTAATTCATTTGCAAAATGTCAGCAGCGGCACGTAAAAATTCAAGTATTTTGTGGCGTCATTATGAAAAGGACAATGATACTGGGAAAGCTGTATGTAATATTTGTACGGAAAAAATAAGTTACAAGTCAACAATTTCTAATTTAAGAAGTCATTTAAAAAGAAAACACATTTCAACTTTTACGTCTCTTGTATCCGAGGAAAAAGGAGTGTCGGAATCAACTAGGGCTGTCGAAAATGAAGGTGAGCCTGATACATGTTCCAACCTGCCAAGTACTAGTTCCGTCCTGCCAAGTACTAGTTCCGTCCTGCCAAGTACTAGTTCTAGCCAATCTCATTTACCACCGGCTCCAAAGCGTCAACGGGCTTTGGATACATATTTACCTAAAAAAATAAGCTCGGAACAGAAAAAAAAAATTGACCGTGACTTACTGGATTTATGTATAGATGGATTTCATCCCTTTTCATTGGTAGAAGAACGCTCTTTTATAAAATACTCACGATGGATACCAGGATATAAATTGCCGACAAGAAAAACTTTGTCAAATTCTTTGTTACAAGAAGCTTACATTCAGACTGAACATATTGTTAAAAAACAAATTGCTGAAGAAGTACAGACTATGTGCATAACTACCGATTTATGGACGTCACGAGTGACGGAAAGCTACATTGCTGTGACAGGTCATTACATAACTAAAGACCTAGAATTTAAAACGGTATTATTGGGATGCTGCCATTTTTCTGGTAACCACACTGCAACGAATATTGCCGATGAAATTAGTACATTAATTGATAATTGGGGACTTAAAGACAAAGTAAATTTCGCGGTCAGTGACAATGCGACAAATGTTGTCAAAGCACTAAAAGAAGGCTTAGGGTGGAAGCACTTTGGTTGTTTCGCACATACCCTTAATTTAATAGTTAATGATGCGCTAGTACTGGTAAAGGGACTTATTGAAAAGGTTAAAACAATTGTTGCACACTACAAAAGAAGTACTGTTTCTTCAGAGAGACTCTCAAAGTATCAAGTGCAACAACAACTAACACCAAAGCATTTAATACAAGATGTGGAAACAAGGTGGAATTCCACTTTTTATATGTTACGAAGATTTATAGAATTGCAGGAGGCTGTACGTTCGACGTTAGCGTTAGTTAATAAAAACCTGCCAGTAATCACCAATGATGAATGGTCTACCTTATCACAGCTTTGTCAGATTTTACGACCGTTTGAAGAAGTAACAAGCATGATGAGCGCACAAAATTATCTAACAGGAAGCTACGTCATTGTTATGACGCGATGTCTAATTGAATCCTGTAATAAAATATTGGCCAAACCTGATTTGTCGAGCACTGTGTCTGATGTAGCCCTATTATTAAAATCAGGCCTTGCCGAAAGATTCAAGAATATTGAACAAAGTGGAACTTTGTCAATAGCCACATTTATGGACCCCCGATTTAAAATTCAAGCTTTTTCCGATCGGAATGAAGCCGTTAGAACGAAGGAGAAAGTTAGAAACCTTGTGGCAGGAATCATTTCCAAAAAAGATACTTATACTGCACAAACTATTCCGGAATCCAATACTAGTGAGAAAGATGAACTAAGTCCTTGGGACATATTCGATTCGATAGTAAGCCAAGGTCAGAGTCAAGGTACACCAGTCTCTGCGGCTATAAAAGAAGTAGATATGTATTTGTCGGACGAATTACTTCCGAGGAAAAACATTACAGGCGCATGGAACTGTCCCCTGGAGTGGTGGAAACACCATCAATACGTGTACCCAAATTTAGTACAAATATTTATCAAACACTGTAACATCGTCGCGACTTCAGTACCATGCGAGCGAATGTTCTCAAAAACTGGTCTGATTATAAATCAGCGCCGGACACGATTAACGACTCGTAAAGTCGAAAAATTGATGTATCTAAATGTAAATATGAACCCTAACAGGTTTAAATAAAACGAAGATTGTGTAAATATTGTAAAAAAATACAAAAAAGAATAAAAATATAACAAAAAAATAAACAAAAAAAAACATAATATAAAAAAATAAGATGATTAGATATGTATATAAAAAAATTAAATGATTATGTACATAAAATGAATTAAACTTTTAAATACGCCTGGTATATCCTTTTTCTGCCAGCCAGTCCTAAGCCTGGAAAGTATGAAGGGAAGTTTATTTCATTTAGATGACGACTTTTGATCATTAATTATTTAAAATTGACTGGTCACTCAAACAAGCTAACTTCAAAACACGAAAACATTGCTTTGGTTTTAGCAGCCTGCGGCGTAACGTCAGCTCCTTTTTCAATTTGAACAAAGTTTCATCTATTAACTATTAACTGCTACGTTGCCGTTGGTACAAATCTGTTACATTAATGAAAACCTAATAATAATGTTAACGGCTTTTTTAACAGGTTAACATGATGAATTTAACGGCTTCGTTGCGTTAACCCAAAAATCGTTAACGACCCACCACTAGTGCATTCTACGCACACGTTTCGTAGTTTTCATAGTAAAAAAAATTCGCGTTTATAAATAGCAGTTTTTTTCATTTGTATTTGTTGGAATTTGATAGTCAGAAATCAGATATATAAAATTATTTAAGAGCTAACAAAAATAAAAACTTCCGCTTTTTTTACTTCAAAATCCGCGTTTTTTTAGTACGGCTACCGCTTTTTTTACTTTCGCATCTGGCGACACTGATCCAATCTAATGTCAATTGTCAATGTCAAAAACAAAATATAGAGTTTTTGGCGGCAAGCCTTAATCATATCATTAGCTCCACGTCTTTTGCTTAATAATCGTGTAGAATTTGATTGTTAGCGTGTAATAATGGTGGAATATTGCGTGTTAAGTGTTTTTGAATGTGCACAGATGTAGGCAAGTGATATGGTGCTGAAATATGAATTTTGGTGCCCCCTCCAAAACTCCTCCGAACTTTCAGTAAAATTCCACCCATTTTACTGGAAGACTCACGTGACTAGACGAGCTATTAAGCTCACTCTGACTCTGACCTGACTAACTTACTTATTACTTAAAAAATAACATTTAACTTGACACTGGCAAAACACGAAAGTGGAGACCATAATTTAATATCCCGTGAACATTCACGAATTTTACTCGACACTGGCAAAATGCACATGTTGCCATATTATTAAAAAAAAAAAAAAAAAAAAAAAACAAAATATAATAGATTTTGTTTTGTTGCAAAGCGACGGTGAAAACACGCTATAATTATTGGATTTTTGTGTCCTTAACAACGATATTTGCATTAAAACTGCTTAAAAATGGCTGTAAGTACATTATCACTCTTTGAAACACAAACACATTTCGTAAATGTAGAGAAAATTGCGGTGTTTCCAACATAACCTCAAATTTTACCGAACTTTACGTTTTAGCTCAATTCCTGGTTTATTCGAACGAAACAACTAAAACCATTGTAAATTTATACAGAAACTGTGTAAAACTACACATATCTACGTAAATGATGGTAAATTTCTCAATAAAAATGAGTTTTCAAAAACAAAATGATCACGACGAAAAAAGGTTGAAAAGACGTTAATTTCTTTTACAGTCCATAGCGGCGGCTCAAGTGCAAGAAGTGCGCTCCATTACGCGTATAGAGCGTATCGGGGCGCACTCCCACATTCGCGGCTTGGGGCTGGATGATTCCTTAGAACCTCGCGCGGTTTCTCAAGGCATGGTTGGTCAAAAGATGGCCAGAAAAGCCGCCGGTGTCATCCTGCAGATGATTCGAGAAGGTAGGTTGCTATGGCAACGGTATTGTTTATGTTTGCCTTATTGAAGTGAAACTTCTTTATCGGCGTTGGAAAAAAATTTACCGTCACATTTTTCCGTTACGCGCCATCTTTTGTTTCTTGCCCCTACCACGGTTGGTTCAGACGAAGAGTACTTTCACTTTCTCCAATGAACATGAATTTAAAAAATTTATAAATTTAAAATTTAAATTTAATTTAATTAAAGAAGTTTCACTTCTTACGTGTGAACACTAGTACACGCACACATTTTTGAAGTGAAACTTCTTTATCGGCGTTGGAAAAAATTTACCGTCACATTTTTTCGGTTACCTGTCACATTTTTCAGTTACGCGCCATCTTTTGTTTCTTGCTCCTACCACGGTTGGTTCAGACGAAGAGTACTTTCACTTTCTCCAATGAACATGAATTTAAAAAATTTATAAAATTTAAATTTAATTTAATTAAAGAAGTTTCACTTCTTACGTGTGTAAACTAGTACACGCACACATTTTTTATTGATTGTTTCCGTAGATGTTATGTTGAATGAAATTTTTAACTGTCTTCCAAAAAAGTCAGTTTATAATTAATCAATTTGCTTTCATTCATATATATTATACTAATTACTCTAGAACAATCCAGAAAATAGACGTAGGAAAGAGTGATTGATTGACTGACTGATCTATTATCGCATAGCCCAAGCCACTGAATGGATTTCAGATAGTTTTTATGACTTAGACCTCTGCTAAGAGAGGATTTAGCCATGCTGGCAAAGCATAAGCTAGTTATATATTCCTTATAAACTTATTCTGAACCACTCAGATTTTTTTATTTCTAATCTTCTGTTCTCTGTCATTATTACAGGTAAAATAGCCGGACGAGCTGTATTACTAGCCGGCCAACCCGGCACAGGCAAGACGGCTATCGCTATGGGTTTGGCACAAGCATTAGGACCTGATACGCCTTTCACTAGCATGGCTGGTAAGTTCTTTACATCAACATCATCATTTTATACTGGCAGGCTTCGGCCGTGGCTAGTTACCACATACTAAACAAAATCGTGTCGCCAAGCGGTCATTATGTTGTTCCGGCATGATGTTCAATAAAGACACGGAGGGATTTATCCCCGCCTTCTACATTTAGTCTACTTACATCTTCAGCCGCATTGCTTGCTAGATCATTGTAAAAGCTGAGGCTATAAAGAATAAAAAAAGATTAAACTCCAGATTACAAGCTAGATGTACAACCACTGAACCACAGATGCTATTTTATTTTCTATATTCTTTTTCCAAAGTAATCTGTCTCTTGGAGACTGAGCTTTGTTTGTTTGTAGACAGACAGATGCTAATATAAATAATTTTCCTATTCCTATTGTCACAATGTCTAAATAAACATTGTTTTTATTTTAGGATCTGAAATCTACTCGTTAGAAATGAGCAAGACTGAAGCTCTGACCCAGGCTATCAGAAAATCCATAGGAATCAGAATTAAGTAAGTACTGTTCAAGTTTATGATAATAATACCTGACAAAACAAGCTAATAAGCATAGCTATTGCCTATCGTCGACCCACATGTAAAACACTAGAATCCATAGACAAATGTGCATACATTACTTGCTTAAACCTCCTCATTAATATGAGCCTACTAACCTATGTTATTTCAGAAAACACTCATAGATAGTTGTCTAAGTAACTTGACATAATAGAGTGTATAAGTGACATAATAAGGTGTATAAGTGACGTAATAAGATGTATAAGTGCCATAATATGCTGTATAAGTGACAAAATAAGGTGTATAAGTGACAAAATGTATAAAATCTCAACGAATTTGTGTATTTTCAGGGAAGAATCAGAGATAATCGAGGGTGAAGTGGTAGAGGTGGTAATAGAACGTGGAGCCGGCGGTGGTGGCGCGAGAGTTGGACGACTCACGCTGAAAACAAGTGATATGGAGACTAATTACGATATGGGAGCTAAGATGGCCGATGCGCTGCTTAAAGAAAAGGTATGACAATACAATGTAATATGTTATGTGGATAATGAAGTAGGCTACGCATTTATATTAGTTGTATTATTATGTTGTTTTTGTAAGCTATAGTGTAGTTGTTATTGTCCCAAATAAACTAAATAAATAAATTATGAATAATTGTAAATACAAGATGCCCGCCATTACAAAGTGGCAGATTACATCTTACCAATAGTAAGAACATATGGATGTGTGTTTTTTACTCTTTCACGCCTTAACGGGTGGACCGATTGAGCTGAAATTTGGTACAAAGATAGCTTTAAATATTTTTTATCTGTTTCAGGTGCAAGCGGGTGATGTGATAACCATAGACAAAGCGACGGGCAAGATAAACAAGCTGGGCAGAAGCTTTGCACGCGCCAGAGATTATGATGCTACAGGTGATTAAACTAGCTATCTTCAATTAACCCATTCATTCTCGCCAATCCTTAATTCCCAATACGCATTGACCTTGTAGAAATCCGGCAGGTCTAAGATGCGGAAGAAGCTTCTATACTGTAGCGTGTAGTGTATAAATGACACAAGAGTTGGTATAAGTGACATAATATAGTGTCTAAGTGACATAATAGTTAGTATAAATGACATAGTATATTGTCTAAGTAACATAATACGGAGTTTAAGTGACAGTAGGGCATCTAAGTGACATCATAAGTAGTATTAATGATATAAAAAGAAGTTTAAGTGACATAATAAAAGTATAGGTTACATAATAGAGTGTATAAGTGACATAATAGGGTGTATAAGTGACATAATAGAGTGCCTCATTATTATAATAAAATGACTTAACATTTTCTTTGTTTCCAGGCCAGCAAGCCCGTTTCGTGCAATGTCCAGAAGGCGAACTACAGAAACGCAAAGAAGTTGTTCATACAGTCACTCTGCATGAAGTTGATGTTATAAATTCACGTACTCACGGGTTTTTGGCACTTTTCTCTGGTGAGTTTGGAGTTATCATTACATAGTAAGTCATCAAGGCAATCAACTATTAGGATTTGTTTTCCGATCCACAAAAGATTTCAAAAATCCAAAATCTCTTCTGTACTTATATTCAGCACTTGTTCGTTCAATATTGGAATACGGAAGTCCTATTTGGACACCGTACTATAAAGTTCATATTGAGGAAATTGAAAGGGTCCAAAAAAAGTGCTCGAGAATGTTGTGCTATCGTCAAAGATTAGGTCGATCAGATCTTAATTATGAATCACGTTTATCTAAATTTAGCGTACAGAAACTTGAAACCCGTCGCAAATATTTTGATTTTATCCATCTATATAAAATAATTCATTCAATTTTCGATACTCCAAATCTTTTGTCGCAAATTAATTTTAATATTAAATATAGCACGCGTAGGGCTAACCCGACAAACCTTTTTTCGCTACATGTCTATCAAAATAATGTTTCTATTTATAATCCCTTAGTTCGGATGGCTCGTCAGTTCAACGAAATGGCTAAAGATAATGATAACATAGATATATTCTCTCCGAGTCTAACACTTTACATTAAAATCCTAAAAGATATCCTCTATCCTAAACAACCGGTCTAAACTGGCCTTAACCCTTGTGTTAAATTATTTTTCTAAGTAATGAGTTATACAGTTATATAGTTACATTTTTTTTTTACTGACAAATTGTTTTTACATAAGATATAGAGCATTTACTCATGCCATAGCGTTTAATCTCTGCCTCATTAGGTAGAGTGCACATCATGTTGAAAGCTGCATACATTGTTATAATATATAATCATTGTTTTTGTCATTGTTTAATGTACCTACTTATAATTTTCCTAAGTAAGTTTTATCCTTAGTTTTACTAACTCGAGACTTGTTTTATGTTTGTAAGCTTGAGTCAATGTATATTATAATCTATATTGTACACATACTTTGAGTTGCAATCCAGGTCAGATCAATCTTATTTTTGTATATCTTCTTTATGATTGTAATTTGTTTTGTGTACTTAATAAATAAATAAAAAAAAAAGGTAGCACTCCGGGAGTGCCGGCAGAAGTGAAAACTTCAATATTAACGTTGTGTTTAATTATAAGTATAAAAGTACTATCATTTATGAGGTAGAATACAATGTTTATTTATTGCGCTATCGTACACAAATATGACAATTTATATGTTGTTATTTATAATATTATATCGTTATTTATATATTACATTAAATTTTATCTCTCAGAAAAATCAACTTCCATCCATAATTTCGACGACTTTTACACCATCAACAGAGCAGCACACTCAGGCACGGTAGAAAGAGTGGGAGATACTAGTTCCTCTCCCTTCCCCTCGATCTTACGCTTTTTCGATCAGCATCACGTGACCCTGACGCGAGTTTTAAAGTTTTTACCCATACAAAAAAAAGTGCTCAGCGCCGCTAAAGAAGTTTTCACTTCAAAAATAAATCATCTCAGCCCTAGGACGTCCGTTGCCTCACATAGGCCTCCCCTTTGGACTTCCATATGTACCGGTTGGAAGCGACCTGCATACAGCGTCTGCAGGCGACCGTTTACCGTGGGTAGACTTCCTTTGCAGGAGGTTGACTAGGTGGGTACCCCGACAGTGCCAGTTATTCTACCGCCTGAGCAGTGATGTGCAAACATTACTTTGCACAGGTAGGAGGGCACTGTAGCTAGTGATATTACTGGGCTAAAGAGTCTAACATCTTATGACTCTCAAGTAAGAAGCGGTGGCGCAGTGCACCTAGAATTTTCCTTTGTAAAATCCTGGGTAGCACTGTACTAATTATGGGCAGCGTTATCTCTTAACATCAGGAGAGCGTCTTGCTCGACTTTACTTCATTACATAAAAAAAATTATGTGGTGACGGCCATCTTGGATTTGAAGTTATGTGGTGACGGCCATCTTGGATTTGAAGTTTATTAACTTGCAGTGTAAGTAGCCAGGGGTGCAGGTAACCTGTTCTATTGTATAAACCCCAATTATTATTTTGTTTTAGGTGACACCGGTGAGATTAAATCTGAGATTCGCGAGCAAATCAACAGCAAAGTGGCTGAGTGGCGCGAAGAGGGTAAAGCCGAGATGATTCCTGGAGTACTGTTCATAGATGAGGTAATCTAAATATACATATAATGTCACGGCTCAAACTTAAACTTCATTTATTCAAATAGGCTACATTGGAGCACTTTTGCATGTCAATTTTACATTTTTCTATTTTAACACTCTACCGCTCGTTCGCAAGGCACCTCTATGAGAAGAACGAGCAAGAAACTCATAAGGATTGCATTTTTTAAATATGTGTTTACAATGTTTATCTTGGTTACATAATTTATTGTGCGTTTGAGGGGCACCAGCTGGTTTATTATGCAGAGGTTTCCAGACATCTTTGTCGTTTATGTATTGGCTTATTTTATAATAGGTTTTTGTAATATGGCTTTAACATGGCTTTTGAATTTACCTTCTGTGAGCCCCGTTATTTCCTCAGGGATTAGGCTAAAGTCCGAAATGCGGCTACACCTAAGTTTAGCCGGTTAAATTTAGGTGTAGCCGACCGCAGTCGGTTAAAGTTAGGTGTAGCACATTTATTTTCGGCCTCACGCGTTTTAAACGTGAGGCAAGTTGTTATCAACATGTTTAATTGTTGTATGGTGATCGTCATAAAATTAGCATTAAGTATTCCTTTTTTTTTTTTTATGTGATGAAGTAGAAGACGAGCAAGACGCTCTCCTGATGTTAAGAGATAACGGCTGCCCATAATCAGTACAGTGTTACCTAGGATTTCACAATTATGTGAAATTCTAGGAGCACTGCACCAGCGCTTCTTACTCAAGAGTCATGAGATGTTAAGACTCTTTAGCCCAGTAATTTCACTAGCTACAGTGCCCTCCTACCGGAGCACAGTGATATTTGCACATCACTGCTCAGGCGGTAGAATAACTGGCACTGTTGGGGTACCCACCTAGACGACCTCCTGCAAAGGAAGTCTACCCCCGGTAACCTTAATCCTGAATTCCTTCCTGATTCCTTTCTGAATTTTTTCCTTAATGATGAATTGAGAACTCTGGAATAAGGACAAGTCGGATCTGGTGCTTCGCTGGCTGATGCCGCAATATACAATTAAGAACTGTTTTTACGATCAACAATAGATGCCTAAATATATATAATACTAGCTGCGCCCAGCGGTTTTACCCGTAGTAGTTATGATATGTGTTATTCCAGGGTCTAAGCTATCTCTCTACCAATTTTCAGCTCAATCAGTCCACCCGTTTAGACGTGAATAAGTAACAAACATACACACTCACGCACAAACTTTGGCCTTTATAATATTTATTAGTGTGATTTAATAATAACAATGATGCTGAAGACAAAAACGCATACACAAGAAAATAATAATTATTTGTATATAATTTAATTAAGTAGGTATTTAAATTTACATTACACAGGTAAACAAATGATCATTTTCGCAAAATTTTGCGACGAAGTCCTTTACAGCTTTTAATTTATTCAACACTCACTTTGACAGTTTCAATGTAACAATAATAATTTTCCTCTGCAAAGCAACTAAAATCTTGTGACCATTTTTAATTTCCATTATATCTATTGAACGAACCGTTCTTTCACTCTGAACATTGTTACAGAAATCATTGCAATTCTCACCTAAATTGTACATTTTTATCGGATTTTGATTTAAATCTAACTGCCCATCAGTGAATGGTTTTTGAAATATGTATAAAAGACCATTTTTCGTTCCGACGAAAATCGTGTCGCCATAGCTTTTTAAAACGCTCAAATTCTCTAATTTTTTAGGTAAAATTCGTAAGTCTGACATATAGGTAAGCAATTCGGTAAAGAAATGTTGATTTATATTATCAAACAAGTTATACTTGTATATGCAATTGAAAATGTTAAATTCTTCATCTAAAACACAAACTTTTTCAAATTCTTCATTTCTATACGCATATATGCATCTGTTAGAGGTCATGTAATGTAGAACATTGTTGGAATTACCTATAGATGTGACAATTTCGTTCAAATTTGGTCTAGGGAGCTCCGTTACAATTTCACTATCCAAATTGCTGTGAAAAATCTTGTTTGAAAACATCTGCACAAAATACAAATCTCTTTTTGTTATAATGAAGAATATTACATAACTAAATTTCGGGTCTTTAGTTCTTACCTTGAATTTACATTGATTAGGTTTTGGTAGAATAGATAAGTTAGAATGACAGTCCAAAACTACCAAAAGGTCGTCACAATCAACAAATTTTAAATACGGCGTGGAAATACATTGACTTTTCATGTCCAAAGTTTTGACATAATAAGCTATATTAAACAATTTCTTAATCAAAATCTTCCCGTTTTCAACGAAGTAACTATCGATTAAATAATCGTATTGGGTGTAGTTATTTCGTATCTTCAACTCTTCGAATGTCGCGCTGCTTGAATTCAATCTGTTCCAAAGTTTTAAAGATTTATAGATATCGCACCACAAAATCCAGGAGTACGTTTTTCTTTTCGCCTTTTCGTATATCGTTTTGAAATCTTCGGCACATCGTTGTTTCCACATTTCGTCTTCATCCAGCAATCCTTCTATAATGTATCTCCATCTTTTGCAAACTTCTTGACAAATTACAAAGTCTTTTCGTATGTAATTAAAGATTTTTCTTAGCAGTTCCGTTGGGAGTGTGTTTATGTGCGATTCGTTGTACATTTTGCGCGTAAATGACACGAGAAGTCAGTTATTATGAATTAATTTATCATTTTAATAACATATTAATCGAGATGGGTTTTTGACACAAGTCTGATTTTGGCAGAGGGAACAAAGGTTAATAAATGTGTAGTCCAGCTGTAGAATGAAATTCTAATTGCATTTTTTTTTATGTGAAGAAGTAAGAAGACGTACAAGGCGCTCTCCTGATGTTAAGAGATAACGCTGCCCATAATCAGTACAGTGCTACCTAAGATTGCACTATGATGTGAAATTCTAGATGCACTGTACCAACGCTTCTTACTCAAGAGTCGTGAAATGTTAAGAATCTTTAAAGACCAGTTTTAAGAGCCCAGTAATTTCACTAGCTACAGTGCCCTCCTACCGAATCACAGTAATGACACTCAAAAATAAGTTTTAAAATCGACGGCTAACGCGTTCTTTTTGATCAGATTTTTAGGCTAAAACAGATGAAAAGTTTGGAGAAATACGAGGACAAACGTACTTTAAAGAAATTTGGTATATTGCTTTGAAGGATTCTCATATTATGTAGTTTTCTCGCAATTTATTATTATGCCTACTCTACCTATAATCATAATATCAATGGAGTTCATAGTAGTTTAACGCACGTTCATCTAATTAATGTCAACTGATAAGAGAATAAAAATAATAACAATATTTAATTGCAAGTCATTTACTCTTAGTATAGTACTTAAAGACAAAACAAACGAGTTTAAACGGGTTATGGGTTAATTGGCTATTTTTAATATGCATTTTCAAAGCTTAAAACAAAACCCGCAAGCACTTCGTAGCGACTCAAAGACGATCAGTGTTTCCTTACTGGATAAATCAGTCTATGAAAATGAATGTTGATTTAGTCGGGAGTGTTCTTAGATTTATCCCGCCTTCTTGGTTTAGTCTGCAACTAATATTGATATAGACAGGAGTATTCTTAGATTTATCCCGCCTTCTAGCTTTAGTATGCTACCATTTTACCAAAGGCTAACATAAAGCGAATAAGAAACTCCCTTGATATATGTATCATATTAAACGGCTTGACTAGTAGAATACTACTCATTAAAAAAATTCCTACATGATGGACCATCATGATTTGTAGAGATGGTCCACAAAATTGTTTTTAAGCTATTAGCTTCTATCGCGGGCCTTGAGCGTGGGGACCGAATCCAGAAATTCCGTAACGAAAAAAACCTAACACCCCCCACTCCGACCGGCACAGCGGTGATACTTTTTAGTTTTTCCACCTCTCTTTTGTTTTTTATCGGTCACCACGCTCAAAGTGTAACTTGAATTAATATCAAAGAAAATAAAACAAAGGAAAAAAATACTGCATTAATAAAATAAATAAATAATTATAATTGCATAAGTTGATAAAAAATGCTATGCAATAGCTTTACCGCGGCAGTCTCCGAGTGCCACACGTCTTTTTTTTTTTCACTGTTACGCTTGGTGTTTTTTTTAAATTTAACAATAGGTACTTGTTCCAGGCGCACATGTTAGACATAGAATGTTTCTCGTTCCTAAACCGAGCGCTGGAGTCCGAGACCGCTCCCGTAGTCATAATGGCTACCAACAGGGGCATCACTCGTATAAGGGGCACCAACTACCGCAGCCCCCACGGGATTCCCTTGGACCTCCTAGATAGGATGATCATTGTACCCACTGCGCCTTATAGTCAACAGGAGTTGAGGGAGATTTTGAATATCAGGTAAATGATAAATCTTGTTTTACATCTTTTTTTTATGTTATGAACTAGAAGACGAGCAAGACGCTCTCCTGATGTTAAGAGATAACGGCTGCCCATAATCAGTACAGTGTAACCTAGGATCTTACTAATATTATAAATTTGAAAGTTTGTAAGAATGGATGTCTGCATAGGCGGATTTAGAGGGGGGGTCAGGGGGCCAAGCCCCCCCCCCCAAAAAAGCATTGTAGAGGTACGAATTTTGCACATATTTCATGGTCAAGATTATAATTTTGAAGTGAAACTTCTTTATCGGCGTTGGAAAAAAATTACCGTCACATTTTTACGCGTCACGGTTACGCGTCACATTTTTCAGTTACGCGTCATCTTTTGTTTCTTGCCCCTACCACGGTTGGTTCAGACGAAGAGTACTTTCACTTTCTCCAATGAACATGACTTTAAAAAATTTATAAATTTAAAATTTAAATTTAATTTAATTAAAGAAGTTTCACTTCTTACGTGTGTAAACTAGTACACGCACAATTTTTTTTTTCTCGGCGCTCGCAGCAAGCTTCTCGCGCACTTATTATTAAGGATATCTGAATTTTCTAACTGTTCAGAGCAAACTAAACACACACGTTTCGTAGTAAAAATTATAATATTTTTGCCCGTCTGCGCCTTGCCCCCCCAGAACCAAATCCTGGATCCGCCAGTGCACACACACACACTCTACACTACTACATTAGGCTTACTGACATTACTATGTTTAAATTATTATTTACAGATGTGAAGAGGAGGACTGTCAAATGTCAAGCGATGCTCTAACAGTACTGACTAGAGTGGCCACAGAAACCTCTCTGAGATACGCCATACAACTGATCACCACCGCTTCACTTGTGGCTAAACGAAGGAAGGCTAATGAAGTACGTGTATTTCTTTATTTTATGCAATATTATTATGAAATCAAGCTGATCTGATGACGGAACTGAAAGGACTTAGGAACTCCGTAATTAAACGACGCAACCCTATCGAGTTTGTGTGCATTTGATTCGTCTCTATTACGTAAATAGTATCTATTCTTTGATATGGGTATCAAATGAAAGGGCTTAATTAGTAGAATACTACGCAAGAGATAAATTTAATATCCAAGATGGCCGCCACCACAAAATGGTGAAATACATATTGCGTTGGGGGGTTTTTTTAATTTTTTAATTTAATTCACTTGTTTTTTTTTTATGTGATGAAGTAGAAGATGAGCAAGACGCTCTCCTGATGTTAAGAGATAACGGCTGCCCATAATCAGTTACCTAGGATTTCACAATTATGTCAAATTCTAGGAGCACTGCACCAACGCTTCGTACTCAAGAGTCATAAGATGTTAAGACTCTTTAGCCCAGTAATTTCACTAGCTACAGTGCCCTCCTACCGGAGCACAGTAATGTTTGCACATCACTGCTCAGGCGGTAGACTAACTAACTTGTTATACAAAGAAGTAAGAAGACGAGCAAGGTGCTCTCCTGATGGTAAGAGATAACGCTGCCCATAATCAGTACAGTGCCACCCAGGATTTTACAAAGATGTTAAATACAGTTGCTTAGTGAAATTACTGGGCTTGAAGAGTAAACATCTTATGACTCTCAAGTAGGAAGCGTTGGCGCAGTGCACCAAGAATGCAGAATTATTTTTAACTTTTCCTTTATTTGCAGGTGAGCATGGAAGACGTGAAGAAAGTGTACTCCCTATTCCTGGATGAGCATCGATCGGAGCAATTCCTCAAGGAGTACCAGGATGAGTTCATGTTCAACGATGGATCAGGAGGTATGATGTTCTAGAAGTTACTTTAACGGTAGAAAATAAATAAATATTTCAGGACATTTCACACAGCGCCACCTAACACCAGGCTAAGCAACTTAATGCTTGTGTTATGGTGGTTAGGATAACGGATATAATACTTTTCTTCTGAAAATACATACTTATAATAGATATTGAAAGTAGTGTAGTGTGTGGCCGTAGATAATAATTGGTGTTTATACTCCAACAGAACATGGTACCCTACTTACGCTGTCAGAGTCAAATCACAATGTATAGGTTGTGTGGCCAACCTATATGTCGCAGTTTCAGGTCGTCGAGATGACTACACCTGCAACATGTTCTAACGACTGCCTTCTACATATCTTATAGGAAACAGCCGGGACACACAGTGCCACGTGCCGCGCCGAAACACGGTAGCGTCCAGGCGAAATTTTTTGCTACACACTGAAATTTGAACACAGGGTCTTCGGATTATAAGCCAGATGTGTGACCACTAGGTCACGGACGCTACAATTATGGTTAATCTCAACCATTATATGTCTATAACGACCTAAAACATAAATTTAATGCTCATATAAGAACCTATTTGATTATTTTAAAAATAGATTTTTTCTAATTTCAGATGCTCCCCAACTGATGGAAGTTGCCCAGTAGAAGAATACATAATATAAATCTCAAAATAATATACCTAAATATTGAAGACTTTGATATATGTTTGAAAAATATAACTACATGTCTACATGTCTCCTTCATTTTTCACATTCCAAAAACACTGAAATATAATGGTAGTTGCATGTTTATTGCATTAAAACATGTTTGTCACATAAGAACATGTATCTCACATAAAAACATGTTAATTAGGTACATAAAACATGTTAGACACTAAAGAACATGTTTCTTAAACATAAAATCCAACAAAATGTTAATTTACTGAAAATCAGTATTCAGAAGTTGTCTAAGAATTATTTTTTGTTATAATTCTTTCTAAGGGTTAATATCGAAAATTAAAGAATTTCAAGATTGTCATTTTGTTTGTACGAAGTGTATGTTTAAGTTATTTTAAGATCGTTTTTATTAAAATTTCAAGGAAAATTTGCTGTTTTATTTTATTTCTGTTAAACTCCTAAAACTAGCTATAGCCAGTATTTTACATAGGTAAAAGTTCTGGGTGCACTGCGCCAACGCTTCATAAGATGTTAGGACTCTTCAGCCCAGTAATTTCACTTGCTACAGTGCCCACCTACCGAAGCACAGTAATGTTTGCACATCACTGCTGAGGCGGTAGAATAACTGACACTTTTTTTTGTGATGAAGTAGAAAACGAGCAAGATGCTCTCCAGATGTTAAGAGATAACGCTGCCCATAATCAGTACAGTGCTATTGAAATTCCAGGAGCACTGCACCAATACTTCTTACTCAAGAGTCATAAGATGTTAAGACTTTTATTATAATATATCTCTACTGTGGATAGCTAGTGTTACAAATGAAACTAACAATATAAATTAAATTAACATTTATTCTTATTAGACTACAAAGAAACTTCAACTATTTATTGGTGATCACGGTAGTTCTTGATGTTGACAAGCACCCAGGCAGGGACGGCAGACCATCCGATCACCATCAAACCCGCGAGGAAAATTGTCTCCTGGAACAACAGAATTAGTTTATAAAAACAGATTGTAGCATCCCAGTGGTCGTTGGTCTGGCTTGCAAGCCAGAGGTCCTGGGTTCAAATCTCAGTGTGACAAAGATTTTCATCTGGACTCTACTGTGTTTCGGAAGGCACGTTAAACTGTGAGTCCCGGCTGTTTCCTATAAGATATGTAGGAGGCAGTCCTCAGCTCATGTTGCAGGTGTAATCTCGGCGACCTGAACCTATAAATTGTGATTTGACTCTGACAGTGTAAGTATGGTAACCTGTTCTGTTGAAGTATAAACCCCAATTATTATTAATTATTGGTTTGGTTATTTCAAAATTATTATAGCTTTAGTTAGGCTTCAACCACAATTTCACAAGACGTGAAGTACAATATTATGTCCCTAGATAGTAGCAAATTAAACCTAGATGGCAGTATAAATCCCTACCTTTTTTTTTACCCAGAAAAAATCGTTATGCATCATCACCCCACGCTGGGTCAACACCCCACCCGCACGCAAAATGGGCCAGGCGGCCTAATTGCGGATAACAGCCACCAATACCATACCCCACGCTGGGTCCCACATACCGCCCCAGACCCCTGTGACTCCCCCTGATACTACCTAGCCGTAACTCTTGCCAAAACACAGTGTTTACTTGCTTTGAAACCATCACCTAGCCTCACAGTTGACCAACATAAGGCCCAAAAGGCTAAAAAGAGCATATCATGGAACTCGACAAATGAAACAAACAGGAAACTTGTCGCTTGATCGATTTCCTGGCATGCCCACCTCCCGACAACATATCTGCTTATAGCTAGAAGACTGATTGCAGATGGAAGTAGAACAAAAAAAACTTGCTTTGAAAACCTGCTACAAGCGGTAGATACATTTGTGTACACACAAAGTAGTGTTCGTCATTCCTCTCGTTCTTTGGTTTCATGGTAACAGTACGGCTTATGGTACGTAAAAAGTTTTGTTATCAATGATAATTTTTCAGAAGATAACCTATAAATTTAAACCAAAATTACGTAATGTTTTGATCCTTATTTAACGTATTTCTTACATTGTTTCTGTGACTAAAACGCAAGCACAAGTTTTTTGCAGTCAATAATAAATGTAAGTAAAATAAAGGTACGATTTTGACGAAGAATTTACAAGAAAATCGACCAAAACTTACCCCCTTGGAAACTTTGTTTCTAGCAGGAATTGGGATCACGCTCATGTTTCTCTGCTGAACAACATTCTTGCAAATCAGGTTGGTCGGTCTGAGGAGGCTCCTGATGCCCATCATTTTGATTTACTTGTTAATTTTTAGATTTTCCTTGAAAATCTCACAAATTATCGCGGATGGCGACTGAAAAATCGATATTAATGAAACTGACATTTATGACAGTTGTCAACACGCTGTCGTTGTCAAATAGACTGACACAGAAGAGATTTTTTTTAATAAATACTTCAGTATATTTATTTGCCAATAGCTAACATTATTATTTTTACTTTATTTATAATTATTATGACCGTTTGGCGACAATGCGTGGTAACTAGCCACGGCCGAAGTCTACCACCAATAGAGCACTAATTATAACATTACTATATAATAACTAGCTTACCCGGCAAACGTTGTTTTGCCATATAAATAATTTCCTAGTAATTTCTAGTGTAGACAAAAAATAGGTTACTTATTTAAGTATGTATGTATGTTAGAATGTGTATATTGTATGTATGTAAGAATGTGGTATATGCGTGAAATAAGCATGGAGCGCTGTGAACGATGAGGGAATATAAAAATAACAAAAGGCAAACATTATTTTTAAGTTATTATAATTTATGTTATTAAAATGATTAAATTACTAAAATGGCTATTAAAAAATAAGGGTTGATCGTAGAAGGGTGAAAATTGAGGATTGTATGTATTTTTGTATGTTGTATCATAAAAAAATAGAAATTAAAAATTTTGTCTAAAAAATAAAAACTAAAAATTTAGGGGTGGACTACCCCTAACATTTAGGGGGATGAAAAATAGATGTTGGCCGATTCTCATAGATACCGGATAAGCACAAAAAATTTCATCAAAATCGGTCAAGCCGTTTCGGAGGAGTATGGCAACGAAAACTGTGACACGAGAATTTTATATATTAGATAGTCATTAGTGATGGACCGGGATACGAACTCGATGATCCAGAATCGTGTCTGCACTCTGCACCGCATAACCCTTTGGCCACTATTACTTCAAAAATAAAACGAGTGTTAAAAAAGTGTGTAATAAAACAAGTTGTTAAATATCATTAATTTAACTTTATTTCGCACTTAAGCTAACCACATCCTCAACACAGCAAATACCGCCAAAAGCGGAGACGCTTTAATCAAAATGGCGGCGCTTCGGTGTATTGGCGCGCATTCATGTTCCAACCACTCATATTCTTCTGTTAGCCCTTTTTGTTGAAGAATCGGGCCGATTGTTGTTAAAACTCGCTGGTGATAGTCGTTTATGAATTTGATCTGTAAAAATAAATTTAAAAAATAGATATTTACACTCATGAAGTTCATTATACTCTGCTTAACTGCTTGATTCAATCTTTTTCAAGCTTCTTAATTTTTTTTAAATGGCCGTTAGTCGAATGATACCATTTTTTACTTGAAAAAGGTGGACTTTTGCTCTAAACTACAAGTAAATTAAATAAAAAATTTAAAAACCCCCAACGTAAATATGTAATTCACCATTTTGTGGAGTCGGCCATCTTAGATTTTAAATTTATTATAGTGCGTTGTATTCTACTCGTTAAGCCCTTTCATTTAATACCCACATTGACGGGTTCGTGAAACAAAAAAGTAATCCGCCATTTTGTAGCGGCGGCCATCTTTGACCGATTTCCACCAAACATGGCTAAGAACACTTTCGACTAACTCTACTTTCAAACAAAAAAAACTAAATCAAAGCCGTTCATCCTTTCGGGAGCTACGATGCCACAGACAGACACACACACAGACACACAGACACGTCAAACTTATAACACCTGTCGTTTTTGCGTCGGGGGTTAAAAATGCGGTCAGAGAATGCAATTCAAGCGATATTATGCACGAAAATAAATGGTACCTGTAGTACAACACGCAAGTTGGTTTAACACTGACGTTTATTTATATCAAGACATGTAGAGTGCTTTTCACGAAAGGAGTCCTTTTTGCGGGGCGCCACTATCGCAAATTTTAAAAGTTTGCATATTTATAACCTTTTAACGCCTCATAATTTCTCATATTTCATTTCTTAATTAAATATGTATTTATTTTATCTAACAAATAAAAATTATTTAGGATATGAAGTCCAGTAATTATCGAAAAAATAAATTTAGTTCCGCTAAATTCCGCGGGACCTCTTTCGTGAAAAGGACTAGGGTAGGTGGTACATCAATTAAACCCACCCACTTAATAACTTAAATAGGTATACTACAGTACCCACCTCAAAATCAGTAAGAAGCTCGATGTCCAAACACGAAGTCTGATGTGGAGCCAACGATATGGTGTAGAAGCCTACAGCTCCTCGACCTTCGAAGTTTGCTACTATGCCGTCAGCCTGGCAAACAATATTTAATGATAAATAAATTGATGAAAACATAATTATTATGTATTGCCAAATGTACGGAACGCCGTGCGTTTTGTAAAAAAAAACTTCCCAATTTATATTGGCAAACGTTTATGGTGCATCCACAATATGCACCGAATGATTCGCCAGTACAGTTTTGTCTATGCACGAATGCCAACAAGTACCCATACCGGAGTTTTTTTATCATTGTACCGGAGTCATTCATCCATAGACAAAAGTTGTTCGTGCATAGACTCGGTGAGTCATTTGGCGCATAGTGTGGATGCGACAACAATTTTTTCAGGCTCGAAGGACCAGGTTATTAAAAAATAATGAAAATAATTATAAAAATATTATGTCGTTATTAATAAATTTATAAGTATTATCTATAATAACTACCAGGGGTAGACTTCTAGTCTAGGTGGGTACCCCAACAGTGTCAGTTATTCTACCGCCTGAGCAGTGATGTGCAAACATCACTGTGCTTCGGTAGGAGGGCACTGTAGCTAGTAAAATTACTGGGCTGAAGAGTCTTAACATCTTTACTCTTGAGTAAGAAGCGTTGGTACGGTAAACCTAGAATTTCACATCATTGTGAAATCCTAAGTAGCACTGTACTGATTATGGGCAGCGTTATCTCTTACCATCGACGAAGTAAGAAGACGTCTTGCTCGTCTTCTTACTTCATCGCATAAAAAAAGTATATTTCTTACCAATATATGATCAGCATCCTGTGTAATTTCTATTGTTTCCACCAAATCTTCGTGACGAATACCGTATTCTCCTACTTCGTAATATCCAGGCTCTGAAAAAGAATTAAAAATAGGGCACTTTACAAGCTTTTATTTACTTTTACCTCTCATCAAATCTTGCAAGTTTAATTTGATCCACTTCCCAGATTCCGCTTGAGCTGATATTTTGCATGTATAAATCGGATGACAATGCAATATTATTATGACATGAAGCTGATCTGATGATGGAGCTGGAAGGTCGCCATAGGAACTACGTAATTAAACGACACAACCCCATCGAGTTTGGGCTCATTTGATTTGTCTTGACAAGTACTTTGGTGCTAAATGGTAATGATAATAATAAAAGCTTGTTTTTAAAGTTTTTTTTTAAATTTTACTAGTTTAAATAAAAAAACAGAAAATTTGGTTCGGACGGAGTTATTATAGGGATATAACGCAGTTCCTATGGCCACCTTCCAGCTCCATCATCAGATCAGCTCGATGTCATAATAATATTGCATTGTCATCCGATTTATACATGCACTCAAAATTTCAGCTCAATCGGAAACCGGGACGTAAATCAAATTATCAAATTTAACTTGCATGATTTGATTCGGCAGAGAACCAAAGTTCCCGACATAGCCGAAAGGATTAGCAAGCTGAAGTGGCTATGGGCTGGTCGGTCACAATTGCCGCAGAACCGATAACCGAATGGGGTAAACGTTCTAGAGTGGAGACCGCGTCTCGGAAAACGTAGTGTAGGGCGTCCTTGGGCGAGATGGGGCGATGATATCCGGAGGGTCGCTGGAAGTGGTTGGAGGAGAAAGACGGAGGAGCGAGTTGAGTGGCGTGACCAGGGGAGGCCTATGTCCAGCAGTGGACGAACATAGGCTGATGATGATGATGATTTGATTACAGACACAGGCAACGGAACAGGTGTAAGTACCGGGGTGAAAGTTTTACCGGGGGTAGACTTCCTTTGCAGGAGGTCGTCTAGGTGGGTACCCCAACAGTGCCAGTTATTCTACCGCCTGAGCAGTGATGTGCAAACATTACTGTGCTCCGGTAGGAGGGCACTGTAGCTAGTGAAATTACTGGGCTAAAGAGTCTTAACATCTTATGACTCTTGAGTGAGAAGCGTTGGTGCAGTGCTCCTAGCATTTCACATCATTGTGAAATCCTAAGTAGGACTGTACTGATTATGGGCAGCGTTATCTCTTAACATCAGGAGAGCGTCTTGCTCGTCTTCTACTTCATCACATTAAAGTAAATATGAGCTTGTAACAAAAAAAAGTAACTCACCATTGCTATAAATCATATTAGGCCTAATCCCCGGGTCGTTGGCAATAGGCCCGCTGAGTATCCAAGTCGGTCCTTCGTGAACATTCAAGAAATGACCCACACCGTGACCTGTTCCATGGCCGTAGTTCAGACCTATATCCCATAGAGATTTACGGGCTAACACTTCTATTACATGACCCTGGGAAGAAAAGTATTAAAAGTTTAACGAAGCTAATGTTACTTTTTTTAAAATTAATGTAGAATACATCAATCTAGATGCACTCTATATAAAAATACAATCTAGCCTTGACTTAACTTGACTTTTTTATAAGTATTTTACATTTAACTTAAACTGTTATTTAGATGGACTAAAACTAAGAATGTGTTCAATAACACGTTTCTTATTGTCTATAAGAAGACACTTTGTTCATGTGTTCTTTATGCAAAATGCACTTGTAGCACTTTTACTACTTTACGCTAATCTTACTAAACGTGAAAGTTTGTAAGAATGTATGGATGTCTGGATGTACATATGTTTGTTATTCTCTCCTAAACGGGTGGATCGATTGAACTGAAATATGGTTTGGAGTTAGCTTAGACTCTGTTGTAATAACACATAGGCTACAGTACCGCGGGTAAAACCGCTGGGCGCAGCTAGTATTATAAACTTAAAATTTTGTAAGAATGTATAGATGCATGGATGCACTGGCGGATCCAGGATTTGGTTCTGGGGGGGCAAGGTGCAGACGGGCAAACATATAATTTTAACTACGAAAAGTGTGTGTTTAGGTCGCTCTGAACAGTTAGAAAGTTCAAATATCCTTAATAATAAGTGCGCGAGCAGCTTGCTACGAGCGCCGAGAATAAAATTATAATCTTGACCATGAAATACGTGCAAAATTCGTATCTCTGCAATGCTGCCCCCCCCCCCCCCCCCCTAAATCCGCCTATGCATGGATGTCTGGATGTATTTGTTTGTTACTCTTTCACGCCTAAACGGGTGAACCGATTGAGCTGATATTTGGTAAAGAGATAGCTTAGGCCCTGGAGTAAGTAATGCCTTACCAGAGTGCCAGCCGGGAAGACAGCAGTGCCGAGATTGATTTGTCCCTTCAACACGCGAGTGAACGCGCGTCGCTGTGCTTCGGTGGGCGTACTCATGTGGCGAGTGCGAGTTATGTCTGTTGTACCATCCCTACGTAGAATAAACAATTTAAATAAGAATATTGAAGAGGCCAAAATGAAAAACGCTGGATGGATTTTGTAAAACTGTCCGTGATGCCACTGCTGAGTTTTCTCTAACACACCTACTTAATTAAGTTTGTATATGTACCTTCATGCAGCAATTTAGTAACTAGAGTCTTTTTTCACTAAAGAGGTCCCGCGGAATTTAGCGGAACTAATTTTAAATTTTAACGATTATTGCTGAATTTCTTATCCTATTTATATATATTTTTATTTGTTAGATATATATATATATATATTTTGAAGTGAAAACTTCTTTAGCGGCGCTGAGCACTTTTTTTTGTATGGGTAAAAACTTTAAAACTCGCGTCAGGGTCACGTGATGCTGATCGAAAAAGCGTAAGATCGAGGGGAAGGGAGAGGAACTAGTATCTCCCACTCTTTCTACCGTGCCTGAGTGTGCTGCTCTGTTTAGGCGGCACAGGGGGCTTAGACAAGCGCGCGCCCGATATTTTTTTTTTATATTTTATATTTATATTTTATATTTTTTTTATTAGACACTTAAATAGGTTCGAATCAAAACTGTTTGTTTCTTACTTCAGTTATCATAAACCAATTGTATCAGTTGTAAAAATTTGCGATGATGATTCTGATAATAACGATGGTGTAAAAGTCGTCGAAATTATGGATGGAAGTTGATTTTTCTGAGAGATAAAATTTAATGTTATATATAAATAACGATATAATATTATAAATAACAACATATAAATTGTCATATTTGTGTACGATAGCGCAATAAATAAACATTGTATTCTACCTCATAAATGATAGTATTTTTATACTTATAATTAAACACAACGTTAATATTGAAGTTTTCACTTCTGCCGGCACTCCCGGAGTGCTACCTTTTTTTTCTTTTTTCTTTTCTATGTGCCTGTGTCTCTGTGCTTGATTAAATGATTTTTCTTTCTTCTTTCTTTCTTTCTTTCTTTTTGCTGACGGTTTCAACGGAAGACCAGCTTAGGTCTAACTCGCCTACACAAGCTGAGTTGGTACCACTTCACTTTATATACCAATATTTAGTTTGTTCCTAATTAGAAATACTGTTTCTGTGCCAAGTTTCAAGATTCTGAATTCACGGGAAGTGCCCCGTAGGTTTTGATTCCTTTGGGAATGTCGAAAATTTGCTGAAATTTGCGACATAACCGACTATATCTTTTGATTGCGTTGGCCTAGAAGTCTGAATTTTTTACAGCTCTAAGAGGCAATGGACCTTAGTATTTACTATAAATTTCAGCTTGTTACTTCCACGCGTTCCTGAGAAAAAGGGTCTTGTCAGACACACGGACGGACGGACGGACAACAAAGTGATCCTATAAGGGTTCCGTATTTTCCTTTTGAGGTACGGAACCCTAAAAACTAAATCAAAATCCGTTCATCCATTCGGGAGCTACGATGCCGCACACACACACACACACACACACACACACACACACACATACAGACACTTCAAACTTATAACCCCCCGTAGTTTTTGCGTCGGGGGTTAAAAAGAAAAGTATATAAGTATTATATCCGTTATCCTAACCACCATAACACAAGCTTTAAGTTGCTGTGTGAAATGTCCTGAAATATTTATGTATTTATTTATTAATAAATATTAAATTCTCACCTATATTGTCCTCCAGAATCAACAAGCAGCATATCTTCCTTAGTAATGACCCTGTCGTTCTCCAAACTGGGTGAATAATGTATGATTGCGCCATTTTCTCCCGACCCGGCGATCGTTGCGAAAGATGGACCCATAAAATGCTCTTCGTCACTGTAACAAATATAATTATTAAAAATAAACTTCACTATCACTACATCAACAAAACTGCATAGAAATACCCAGCCCGATATTCTTCGCTACCCACAGCGGGAGCAAATAATATAGCCATGCCTTATTTTACGCTTACAAAGTCCCGGGGATGGAAATACAATCATAGTCAAAATAGCAGCACCAAATTCGCTTTATTAATTGACTCTCACGTGCAACGAAGTGCGCGCGGGGTCAGCTAGTCTTAATATATAAAAGGAAAGAATAACTGATTGAATGACTGACTGATCTATCAACGCACAGCCTAAACCGCTGGACGGATTGGGTTGAAATTTGGAAGACAGATAGGTTTTGTGACGAAGACCTTCGCTAAGAAAGGATTTTGCTATGCGGGCAAAGCCGCGTGCATTAGCTAGTAATATATAAAATAAAGTCGTCCTTAAAAACTACGCAACGGATTTTGACGCAGTTTTTACAAGCTTTTATTTACTTTCCCTTGTCTGTTGTCTGTAATCAAATCTTGCAAGTTTAATATGATCCACTTCCTGGTTTCCGATTGAGCTGAAATTTTGCATGCACGTATAAATCGGATGACAATTGCAATATCATTATGACATCGAGCTGATCTAATAATGGGTATTTTGTCGTACATTATGAAACCTAATAAAACTCTCTACAACTTTGGACTTTCCACTTTTTATCTATCTCCAATCGTTGTCCAGCTATGAGCTTCCAAACATGGTCTATTTTTAAGACGCTTGAATTAGTTTTCCATACAAAGTCGGTAAAAAAATCTTGCAGATAAAATTTGACCAACTTCTGGTTGTCGTACCATAATAAAACTTTGCAAATGTTTTGAAATCTGATGAAAGTTCAATAATCTGGTACCACTGAGTTGATCTGATGATGGAGCCAGGAGGTGTCTACTGGAACTCTTTAATGGCTATTAGTAAAACCGTCAAGTTTTGCGCTCAATTTAATTTACTGCCTACTTTGATACTTCAAAGTAGATATATTTGCAATTATAATATATAAAAATATATTATAATTGCAATATGATATAAAATATAAAATGATATATAAAAATATTTTGGGTGGGGTAGACTTCCTTTGCAGGAGGTCGTCTAGGTGGGTACCCCAACAGTGCCAGTTATTCTACCGCCTGAGCAGTGATGTGCAAACATTACTGTGCTCCGGTAGGAGGGCACTGTAGCTAGTGAAATTACTGGGCTAAAGAGTCTTAACATCTTATGACTCTTGAGTAAGATGCGTTGGTGCAGTGCTCCTAGAGTTTCACATAATTGTGAAATCCTAGGTTACACTGTACTGATTATGGGCAGCCGTTATCTCTTAACATCAGGAGAGCGTCTTGCTCGTCTTCTACTTCATAACATAAAAAAAAAAAATTATATGATTTATAAAACATAGCTTATCATAGCTTTGATTCCACGTCTCTTCTTTGTCTAATGCATGAACAAGGGACCGAGATCGCATCTCACGAGTCTCAAGACACAGGTTTCCGCCTAGTTTGAGACTCATAGAAATACTTGCATGGAATGCAGAAACTCACCTGTAATGCAGTGTACTTTGTAATATTAGCATGTTAGTCTTTATGGGAAATAAATCATTTATCATTATCATTTATCATTTCTACACGCAAGTCTACGCAATGTCTGTGCTTGGACGGCTGGGAGTGTTTGTACGCCGAAGCACTAATCCGCGGCATAAAATAGAGGCCTACTACAACAGTTAAAGATATATAAATTACCTTCTAAACTCCACCATTTTGTCAGACAAGTCCATCTCAGTAACGTTGACTCCAGCGTCCACTTGTTGATGTACCCAGTACAATGAACGGACGACCGCCACTCCATCCTTTATGTGGGCGTTACGGAAACCCTGCGGAAACAACTTGACTATAAAACAAGTTAAATTTAAAAAAAAAACTTTTTAAAAACAAGCTTTTATTATTATTACCATCTAGCACCAAAGTACTCGTCAAGACGAATCAAATGAGCCCAAACTCGATGGGGTTGCGTCGTTTAATAACGGAGTTCCTATGGCCACCTTCCAGCTCCATCAGCTCGATGTCATAATCATATTGAATTAGCATCCGATTTATGCAAAATTTCAGCTTAATCGGAAACCGGGAAGTGAGTCAAATTAAACTTGCAAAATTTGATTACAGACAGACAGACACAGACAGGTGAAAGTAAATAAAAACTTGTAAAAAGTACTAGTATATATTCGTCATCCCCGGCGAATAAACGGATAATCGCCATTGTCTTGTTTTTATTTCATATCTGAATTCTATAGGGCCAAATAAATCTTCTCAATTTTTTTTACATTTTTCTCACCGCTCAGAACGAGCTATTTATATTATGCATCTTTTGTAGTCTAAAATATAAAATTTTCTCGGCGCTTTTATAATTATAATAGTATTTTTTCATGTCAGAAACATTTTACATTCATTCATTTCACAATCATTTTACTAAAGGGACGGTTAGAACCGAGCAGCGAGTTCAGGGCACCGATCTTACTAAAATGAACAACTATTGCACTCTATAACTATCCAGCACGACCAACTCATCATGTTCCAAGCTCCTCTCCAAGAATGCATAATAAGATTGCCGTCACCTTCAACGTCATCTCTAATAAATATTCCATTTTTGAAGATGGTGCCTCGACCACACTCGAGACAAGTGCTCTGCTCAGAGGAGTTTTTAATATTGAAATGTGCAAAACAAAGTAAGAAGACGAGCAAGACGCTATCCTGATGGTAAGAGATAACGTTGCCCATAATAATTAGTACAGTCACAGAAAAGAATAGTACAGTGCTACCCAAGATTTTACAATGGCAAAATTCTGGGTTAAGACTTGAAGAGTCTTAGCCCAGTAATTTCACTAGCTACAGTGCCCTCTTACCGAATCACAGTAATGTTTGCACATCCTGGATGCGCCCCTGCAGCTAGTAATAATATAAAAAATAGATGAATAAAATATTAATACCTGTAATTCCACCTGGTTTTTGACCACCTTAATCAGCGCAACAGGTGATACTGACGAAATGACGTTCAAATCTTCATTTATTCCGTCCTAAAAAAATAAAACAAATAAATTTAAAAAATCATAATTTTCGACAGGACACATCCGCTACAATAATTAAATAAAATAAATAAACAAAAAACCATTTATTGCCCAATAAAAAAAAAAACAGTTTTAGTACTTAAGATAATATTATTACTACTAATAATTATTATTGCTACTAAGAAAATAAATAGGCAGATTCGCATAGCGCGAGTCGCCGAGTACATAGAAAAAAAAATCAAATTAATTAAAAAATACATTATAATTAGGCAATAGGGGTGCATTCAGCGTGTGCTGGGAGAATATCCAACAGTTTAGATGTTCCCCAGCGCTGATTTTCAATGCACCCCCCGCTCGGTGTAAGGTGCTTGCCGAGAACGATGATTGTTTTGGCACGTAGAGTACACAATAACCATAAACTACAATAATTAGGTAGTATGTTTGCTGAATTTACCATGGTAGCATGATACAAAAAACCGAATCACTTTTGAATATTGTTCATATCATATGTTGCGGTTAAAGCCCGAAATGCGGCTACACCTAGGTTTAGCCGGTTAAATCGAGTTATAGTTACAAAAATCTTATGGCGTTGATAAAGATTGTCACTAGTGTAAATAAGTCCATTTTGTTTACTTAGTAGAAATGCGTTACGCATCATCACCCCACGCCGGGGGGCGCTATGTGTGACTCCCCCGGAGGGAGGATGTGAAGCATAAGTGGCAAGTTGGCCTACGTGTTTAAAGTCCAGGGACACCTCTCCCCCTCCAGCCACTTGCACCAACGTTGCCCTTCTCGTCGGCTATGTAATGCCGGCCTTTATGGGGGCCCGTTTAGTGAGTGGCGAGTCCTCACCTGCCTATATATTTCCTAATGGGACGGAAGTGGCAGGTGCCGTAGTCCTAGCAATAGCCTCATTAACCATCCATTTAGAATACACATCCATAGCCTAGTTCATGAAGTTTCCATGAATTAGCAATAGTCCCGTCACTTGGCGGAGACTAGATGGACTCAAAGACAGACTCCAATAAGTGTCACCCATTACATTTATATTAAAAGCTCAAAAGGGCCTCTGCGCGTTGGACTTTTTTGACTCCGTGTACGCCTATAAAAAGGCCTGGGCTTAGCCCGTGTTTAAGAGCGACATAATAATAATAAATATTTCAAGACGTTTTCACACAGCGCCACCTAACCCCAAACTAAGCAACTTAATGCTTGTAATATGGTGGTTAGGATAACGGATATAATACTTATCAAGTATATATGCCTTTTATTCTTACATTATGCCGGCCAAGGGTACGCCGAAGCACTCATCCGCGGTAAATAAAATCAGTCAATACTGCCTATACCTATATTTACTTACATTTTCAACAGCTAAGTATATAGCATGACTGCCATCTTCTGAAAGCCACACAGAACTGTCATATGGGAGGACGCTCTGAAAAATAAACATTTAACATTTCGTTTATGCAAAGAATTAATAAAACAAGCAAGACGCTCTCCTGATGGTAAGAGATAACGCTGCCCATAATCACTACAGTGCTACCCAGTATTTCACAATGATGTAAAATTCTAGGTGACTGCACCAACGCTTATTACTCAAAAGTCATAGGAAGTTAAGACTCTTTAGCCCAGTAATTTCACTAGCTACAGTGCCCTCCTACCGAAGCACAGTAATGTTTGCACATCACTGCTCAGGCGGTAGAATAACTGGCACTGTTGGGGTACCCACCTAGTCGACCTCCTGCAAAGGAAGTCTACCCCTGGGTGCCTATGCTATACATATTATGCTTGATTGAAGTAAAAATTGCATGATTTAGTTCTAACCAACTTAAAACAAGTGAAATTAAAAAAATAACTTTTAAAAACAATCTTTTATTATATTGTTATACCATCCATTACCAAAGTACTCGTCAAGACAAAATCAAATAAGCCCAAACTCGATGGGGTTACGTCGTTTAATTACGGAGTTCCTATGGCCACCTTCCAGTTCCATCATCAGATCAGCTGGATGTCATAATAACATTGCATTGTCATCCGATTTATACATACCTACATGCTAAACTTCAGCTCAATCGGATACCAGGAAGTGGACCATATTAAACTTGCAAAATTTGATTACAGACAGACAACAGACAGGTGAAAGTAAATAAAAGCTTCTAAAAAGAAATAAGTAGATATTATTAATATTAGGTATACTTACAGTAATTCCTCTCAAATAATCGAAAATCTCTTCGTAAGGTCTGGCGGTTATTTGTACGTTTTCTGAAGCTAAATGCTGGACCACTTCTGATGAAAGATTGCCATCGTTCCAGAATAAAATCACGTTTTCAGGGGCCGGCTGAAAATAGTCAAATCATTGCATAGTAAATAAATAAATATAAATCTTTTCTTACCAATATAAACGTGAAAGTTTGTAAGAATGGATGTTTGGATGTCAGGATGTTTGTTACTCTTTCACGTCTAAACGGGTGGACGGATTGAGCTGAAATTTTGTATAGAGATAGCTTAGACCCTAGAATAATACATAGGCTATAGAAAAGCGGGTAAAAAAGCTGGGTGCAGCTAGTAATGAATAAAAAAGTTATAATACTTACAACATCAATTCTAATCACGAGGTATGCGAAAAAGACTGGATTGTACGGAATATCTGAACCGCGAAGATTTAGCGTGTCTGAAATAATAATAATATAAATAACCGCAGGGCAGCTTATGGCAAGCTGTTGGGGAGTAGCGACCCCACGGACCCGAGTGCTCCCGGGGGAGGATTCTGTTCCTCATCTCCGGCCTTCACCGGCGGCCGGAGTGAACACTGACGAGGAACACTCCCCCACCTCTGTGCTTGCCTTCATTGGCCGCCAGAGTGGAGTCGCGAGAGCTGCACGCTCGGAGGGAGGATGTCAAGCATAAGTGGCGAGTTGGCCTACGTGTTTAAAGTCCAGGGACACCTCTCCCCCTCCAGCCACTTGCACCAACGTTGCCCTTCTCGTCGGCTATGTAATGCCGGCCTTTATGGGGCCCGTTTAGTGAGTGGCGAGTCATCACCTGCCTATATATTTTCTAATGGGACGGAAGTGGCAGGTGCCGTAGTCCTAGCAATAGTCTCATTAACCATCCATTTAGAATGCACATCCGTAGCCTAGTTCAATTAGTTTCCATTAATCAGCAATAGTCCTGTCACTTGGCGGAGACTGTCTTTGAACCCATTTTCTATAGATGGACTCACAGACAGACTCCAATAAGTGTCACCCATTAAATTTATATTTTAAAAGCTCAAAAGGGCCTCTGCACGTTGGACTTTTTTGTCTCCGTGTAAGCCTATAAAAAGGCCCGGGTTTGACCCGTGTTTATGAGCGACATAATATTAATAATATAATTACAACTAATAAAAATAAAATGCTTTTATTGCCAAGAAAGGGTACAATAATCCTTTTTTTTGACCCAGAAAATATGCGTTACGCATCATCACCCCACGCTGGGCGGTATGTGGGACTCCCCCGCCTTGTATGGGAGCGGCGGGGATACCCACTAAACAACCTGCGGGTGTTCCTGCGGGACGCCATAATGCCGGGGCAACGGGTACGCCGAAGTATACTCATCCGTGGCGGGGTACTATAATCCTAAATCTACTTCTTGCTTAGGCAATAGGGGTACATTCAACATATTATGATGGATGAATAGCTAAAATCATAGACGGATTTAGGGGGGGGGGGGGGGGGGGCAGGGGGCCAAGGCCCCCTAGAAGCATTGTTGAGTTACTACTTATTTTGCACATATTTCATGGTCAAGTTTATATTTTTTTCTCGTCGCTCGCAGCAACCTGCTCGCGCACTTATTATTAGGGATATTTGGACTTTCAAACTGTTCAGAGCGAGCTAAACATGCACTTTTCTTAGTAAAAATTATAATATTTTTGCCCGTCTGCACCTTGCACTCTTGCGATCTCGGCGACCTGAAACTGTAACTATAGGTTGGCCACACGACCTATAATTTGTGATTTGACAGTGTAAGTAGGGTAACCTGTTCTGTTGGAGTATAAACCCCAATTGTTAATTATTTATTTATTTTTAATTAATAAGTATACTTACACGCCACTTCGTCCAAAGCCGTGAGAATCAACGCGGTGGCGCCTCGAGATTCGATTTGTGTTGCCAATTCTGCTAGCTTCTCGTTGGCTGGCCTTCCTGAAAATTAAGAATAAAGGATATTTTATATGTCCATAATACATAAGTTTACATAATTTTGGAAAGTCATCTAGTGGTCTAACTGAGGCAAGCCCGTCTCGTGGGGACCTTACAATTAATGTACGTACGACTTTAATACATTGTACCCCATAAACAAAAGAACCAAAATAGACCCCACTTTCGTGATTTCTTTATGAAAACAGAATCGCCAAAACATTGCGGGGTGCGTGCGAAGAGCAAATTTGTTCGGCTCGTCGACGTGTGTTATGCAGCGTCAATGCATATCGTCGGCGACAGTAACCTGTAAACCTCCGGCAATGTGTATTCTTATGCTTGTCCTTTATGTTCTTAAAACGAAGAATAGGTATCGACATATGTATGTATCTTGGGGAAATAAATGTATCTTGGGAACCTTTTACCATTTTTCAGTGTCAAATTGAAAATACTTTTAAAAATATAGGTATTTCTAAAGCTTCGAGAGGCATTTTTAATAAGTTTATTCTACGAGTACCTACCCATGTAAATATTTTAAAATTTGTCATATCGTGGGAGCAAGAAAGTCGCAGGCAAGGAATAACCCCCTTAAAGCTTAAAATCCTTTAAGCCCCTTATAACAGTTTAGGGTCCTTTTCACGAAAGAGGTCCCGCGGAATTTAGCGGAACTAAATTTAATTTTATCGATTATTACCGGACTTCATATCCTAAATAATTTTTTATTTGTTAGATAAAATAAATACCAATTTAATTAAGAAATTAAATATGAGAAATTATGAGGAGTTAAAAGGTTATAGATTAACTTTTAAAATGTGCGATAGTGGCGCCCCGCAAAAGTGACTCCTTTCGAGAAAAGCACTACAAATGGTTTTTATTACAAAATTTTTATTAAGGCTTAAACTACAACTATTATTAACTCTTACCAGTAAAATCAACAGTTAAAGGTATCAAGTCATTGCTGGGCCGCGCCGGCGGTCCGTCGTTGATGTTCCTTCTAGCGATATCTACTAAGTTGTTGGGAGTAGCTTGCAGGGTAATGTTAGCTGCTCTTAGTGCATTCTGTAATAAATAGTTCAAAAGGAAAAGTTTTGTCAGACGCTGACTTTAAGTCACGATCTAGCGAAGTCAAAAAAATATGAACAATTATAGGTAATTTGCTGCAGGTGTTAAATATAATAAGATAGAAAACTCTATATGGCACACTATAATTATTACAAACAAAACATTCAACATTGCATATACATTTTTTATATTCACGAACCAGCAGTTAAAGTAAGCGTACACTAGAATGATGATAAATACACATAAAAAAAAGTTTTACTACGAGTGGTGACTTTAAATCACGAACTAGCGAAGTAGTCTAAAATTTAATCTCGGGTAGAAATACATTACCATTATAAAACATTATTTATTTGTTTTTGTAAAACTAGCATTATTAACCTACGTGATAAGTTCCGACAAATCAAATTAATATAAGTTGGAATTGCGAACGTTTAAAGTGTTAGGTAGCATTATTTTTTCTTTAAATTAATAAAATTACCTCCAAAGGAGTCCAAGTGCTTCTTGTGTATGTGGTAGGGTCAATACCCACTACGGAGTTGGCTGGCAAGTTGGCAATTATCCACTGTTGAACTGAAGCGTCGGTACCTAAAACAACGAGTAATTGAAACAAAAAGTAGGTTCTTAATTGACAACACGAAGTACATTTGAATGCATAGAATTGTCCAGAATAACACAAAGTACTTGAATGAATAGTTCAAAAAAAAAAATCCTGATTCCACTGAATAACAATCAAAATAAGTACATAGACTATATGGAATATTACGCTGTGCTTTGAATACGACCGAAACTTTCGAAAAAAAAAATTTCGTATGCATGCTTGTCTTCGCTTGATTTTTTTTTCATAGGCTTGCAATAACTACAGCTTATAGCACAGCACAAGTATTATATAAATCAGTTTAGTAGCTTTTAAGATATGAAATATTAACGCACACGTTTCAAAAATATTTCAAAAAGGACGAGAGTGGGCAGACTGACAGCGGGAAGCTACCTTGTTTCATACTATGTAGTGATTTTCAACAGAGAATACAGAAAGCAGAAATCTTCAAAAAATAAACTTCAGAAGAGATATTGGAGGAATTTATCCCACCCTCTAAGTTTAATTTCTACTATAATGAATATAAAACATTTAAAAAATCAAGTCTCCCATACCTTGTCTCATAAGCTCCCACAGCGTGGTATCAACCTCTACGACGAACTGAGTGAAGTACCTCGCATCAGTCCAGACTAACGCACGCGATGACGTCACCACGGCCGTGCCTGACGACCCCCGGAGCCCTGACACCCATTCACGACGAGCGTCCGCCGGCGCTATGTATTGAGACTGGGGAATATAGAATAGTATAGAAAAGAAAGAAAGGAAATAATTTATTAGTTACATAAACAAGCATACTACATATACATAATATTAAAAACAAAAGAACAAAAAGACCCACAAATCGGTCCACAACTCTACAACACAACTCTTTACATTCTTAAAACTCTCTCTCTTCTCTGAAATAGAAAAGAATAGAAAACTATTTATCTAACACCATTAACAGTATCACCAAGCGTTGTAGTGTTGAGTGACTTTAAGTCACGAACTGGCGAAGTAGTGTAAAATTAAATCAAGAGACAAAAGTTATAGATATAGCTAATAAATATGATGCATAAGTAGCTTTTTTTTCACCGGGTACTATGTGGGTACTTAAACAATGAAATTAGGCTGAAAAATTGGATGCACTGCACCTGCACTGTTAGTGCATCTAGAATTTTGTATCATTGTGAAATCCTTGTACTGATGTACTGTTTTGTATTGAATAAACAGCTTTACATCTTACCAACAGGAGAGCGTCTTGCTCGTCTACTTATGTCTTTGCATTATAAAAGAAATACTCACATTATGAGCGTCAGCAGTGGGTATAATATAAGCGTCGATATTTTCCTGCGCGAGCACAGCGCGCACCGCTGTCAGTCGATCGAAGCTTGTCTGACGGCTAAGCTTGGCAACTGATGGGTCTGGTACTGTATGAGAGGAAATAACAGTCAATATATAGTTCAACGTAGAGCAAAGTCTTAGTCGAGTGATTTAAAGTCACGAACTAGCGAAGTTGGTTTAAATTTACTGTTCTATGTTTCTATTTTTATCGCCTTATCTTACTAATATTATAAACGTAAAAGTTTGTTAGCATGTATGGAGATCTGGATGTATGTTCATTACTCTTTCACGCCTAAACTGGTGGGCTGATTGAGCTGACATTTGATATAGAGAGTTAGCTTAGACCCTGGAATAAATAAATAGGTTACTGTAAAGCGGATAAACCCGCTGACCGCACCTAGTTATGCTGGAATCGAACCTGTTTGCGTTGCCCAAAAAAAAATCTAAATACACTACAACATACCATAAATAGGAGCATCCGGTTCTGCCGAGTTGAAATATCTCATCGGTATGTGTCCAGCATTTATTGTGGCTATGCTGCAAATAAATATGTAATTTTTATGTTTAAGAATAGGGGTTTAATTGTGACTTGACTCTGACAGTGTAAGTAGGGTAACCTGTTCTGTAGGAGCATAAACCCCAATTATTATTTATACTCCAACAGAACAGGTTACCCTACTTACACAATCACAATTATTTATGGGCTGTGTGGCCAACCTATATGTTGCAGTTTCAGGTCGCCGAGATCACTACGTGACCTAACGACTGCCTCCTACATTTTTTTTAATTAATATCTTTTTATCATCTCGTAAATTATATGAAGTAAAGTTTCCATTTACTAGGTGTAGTTTTGAATTTGTGATCTCTGTAATAAGCACAAGTCCTGGCGCATCGCCGACTGCTGCCGCAGCACATATAGACATATTTTATCAAAGTGTTAGCCTTTTATGAAGGAAGTTAAAATTCAAAATACTTACGCTAAACACAAAACAATAACACTAAACCGCGCCATTTTGGCGAAAAGACTGACTATAAAATATTATTAATATTATAGAACATAATTATCAAATTATTATCAATATTGTATTAGATATTATATTTTAGGGTCACCACACATTGGTTGTGTGCGACTCTCAGAGGCATTATATATTCCCAATCTCTTACCATCAGGAGAGCGTCTTGCTCGTCTTCTTACTTCTTTGCATAAAAAAAAATGTTTAAGTCATGCAGCTAAATAGTTTAATTTTGACTTATATTCTTACCACCAGTGTACAAGAAAGTTGTGTTAATTAACCAATATTTGATAGCATTAATGCCAGAAGTATTGCATACCGCCTCTATACACGTTCTCAATATTCCTTCCAACCAGGTTGTCTGTAAGAGATTGCTCTATGCGATAAGACCGTCGATTGTATACCTTTAGCTCTATGTGTATTGTCTACTTATGAAACAATTTCTTGTAACCTGGTTTGCAATAAAGAGTTATTGTATTGTATGTATAATGCTGGGGTATATTTGGCCCAACGTATAAGTATTGGCATTCAACGTGGCATGCCATCTGACAGTGGTTTGGAGCATGCGGATTTCCTGTAGATTAGCTTGTGGCCGATCTGTGGTTAATAAAAGTGTTCTTTACTGCTGTAGTAGCTGTAGTATTGCAAGTTTGTTTTTCTCAATAAAGGCATTTGCCACATTTATTGTATATGAGCTCAAGTATGACGCAGCGACTTAACGATTTTATTCACACGAAAGTCGCAAACCCCTAATGTGGGTTCAGCCTTAGTAACAATTACGTATTCTTTAACAATACCTACTTAGATTAACTTTATCAGAGCTAATCTCTTAATTGCCGATAAATTTCATATCGAAGTTTAAGTACCTACGTTTTCTCCACTAATCTAGTCCATGAAATTAGATATATCCATAATTACTTTTTGGACTTATGTATAACTCATTTCATAAACTAAATTAAATTAGCCGCCATATTGGTTATGTATAACTCATTTCATAAACTAAATTAGCCGCCATATTGGCTATGTATAACTCATTTCATAAACTAAATTAGCCGCCATATTGGCTATGTATAACTCATTTCATAAACCAAATTAAATTAGCCGCTACATTGGCTATGTATAACTCATTTCATAACTAAATTAAATTAGCCGCCATATTGGCTATGTATAACTCATTTCATAAACTAAATTAGCCGCCATATTGGCTATGTATAACTCATTTCATAAACCAAATTAAATTAGCCGCTACATTGGCTATGTATAACTCATTTCATAAACCAAATTAAATTAGCCGCTACATTGGCTATGTATAACTCATTTCATAACTAAATTAAATTAGCCGCCATATTGGCTATGTATAACTCATTTCATAATTAAATGAAATTAGCCGCCATATTGGCAATGTAAAACTCATTTCATAAACCAAATTAAATTAGCCACTACATTGGCTATGTATAACTCATTTCATAACTAAATTAAATTAGCCGCCACATTGGAGGAGTTAATAAAACAAGTTTTTAAACAAAATTATTTATTAGTTAATAACTGCACTTATAAAATGTTAGGAGTTAATATTTAAAGCATCCAGCGAGTGGTATCTGAAACAACAAAAAAACATGAGAAAGAATTCGCACCCCACGTTATCAATTTGATCCCCTGGTGGGCGATATTAGTCCAAACCACTCAAACTTCTTCTTTTTTTAATACCCGCCTGCAACGCAGAAGGTTGCGGGTTCGATTCCCGCATGGGACAAATGTTTGTGTGATCCACAAATTTGTTTCTGGTCTGGGTGGCTTTCTGTATCTATTATAAGTATGTATTTACAAAAGAAAACTATATATGTATTATATCCGTTATCCTAACCACCATAACACAAGCATTAAGTTGCTTAGCTTAGGGTTGGGTGGCGCTGTGTGAAACGTCCTGAAATATTTATATTTATTTATTTAAAACGTGTTCCAACCTACATTTAAAAAAACATGAAGGTAATAAGATTTACCTAATCTTATGAAATCACAACGTTCGTCCACTGCTGGACATAGGCCTCCCCTGGTCAAGACTCAACTCGGTTTTCCGTCTTCCCCTCTACCCACCCCCAGCGACCCTCCGGATATCATCGCCCTATATCTATAGTACGACCTCTGTGGCGCGGTGGGCTAATACCCGCCTGCAACGCAGAAGGTTGCGGGTTCGTTCCCGCATGGGACAAATGTTTGTGTGATCCATGTTATTGATCGTGTAGAGAAACCATAATGTATATTCTTATCATGCTTATGGCAATGTTTTTTTCCTTATTAATTGTCAATGTCAAAATACTTTTTCTTACGTAAAATATATTCTTCACGAGACTACATAAAATTTGTTTCCAATTAATTAAAGCTTACGAGATTCTGCGTCCCTATAATAATAGGTGAGAGAGCGAACTGTAGTTTGCATTATGTTATAGGTTTTACTGCCATATCAATAAATTGAGGCTTCCGAGATTCTGCGCCTCTACAGGTTATGTGCCCATGTGCCTTACCAAGAAGATTGAAAGCGAATAAATACTGCGTGAGTACGGCCTTGTCGTTTTTATTAAAGAATCAAGTTGAATATTAAATATGAGCGAGCCTGTAACAGCATCTACAATAATTAATTCATCAATCAATATGCATGACGCATTAAAATTTGAAAAACTAGAAGGCGTTTCGAACTTCACCTCGTGGAAATTTTGTATGAAAAATATATTAATATTGGAAGGATTATGGTCAGCTATAGATGATGAATCTGACTCTCTTAAATCGCAAAAGGCGTTAGCAAGGATATCTCTAAGCGTCAAGCCGTCTTTATTTCAAATGTTATACGGTATCAAGACAGCAAAGCAAGCATGGTTGAAGCTATGCTCTGTATATGAGGACAAAGGGCTATTTAGAAGGGTCACTTTACTGCGGCTGTTGCATCGCATTGAGTACGCACAGCATGCCAATATGACTGCATACATCGACAACATTTTTACATTGAAGCAACAGTTGTGTGACATTGGGAAAGAGGTTGAAGATGCTGAAATAGCAGAAATTATGCTCAGTGGCTTACCAGCAGAGTTTGATACCCTGGTCAGCACTTTAGAAGCAGCATCAATGAACAACCAGCTCACAAGCGAGCTAGTAAGAGCCCGTTTACTACAAGAAGAGTACAGAAGAAATAATACTGAAAACTCTTCAAATACAGCTATGATAACGAAGCCTGAAGTAAACAAGAAAAAGTTTAGATGTTTCTATTGTAAACGTGAAGGTCACATTTCGTCGCAATGTTTTAAACGAAAGAGGGATCGGAAAGAGAAAGAAAACAAGCAAACGTCTATGGTAGCTTCAGCGTTTCTAGCCTCAACATCACAGCAGAAGAAGACTGAATTTATTATTGATAGTGGTTCTACTTCCCATATGGTTAACAACAAAGAGTATATTAATAACATAAAAAAGAGTAATGTAAAGATAAATTGTGCTGAGAAAAATACTAAACTAGAGAGTTCTGGTATTGGAGATCTTTCTATGAATGTAAGTAATAATAGTTGTCTGAAATTGAAGGATGTAATGTATGTGCCTGAGTTGTCTGAGAATTTACTGTCAGTTAGTAGCTTGTGTAAGAATGGAATGTCTGTTTTATTTAATAGTGATGGTTGTTTTGTTTATGAAAGACACATTTGTTTGGACAAACCAGTTATGTCTGCAAGTTTATGTAAGGGTGTCTACAGGGTAGACAGTCATACTTTTGCTGAGGAGCAGTCGATGGCTGTTCTGCATCAAGTGCAGGAATCACAGACTGCAAGGATAGCTTCATCAGATACGAATGTTGATTTATGGCATCGTAGGTTGGGACATATCAGTGTGAAAGGTTTATGCTCGTTAAAGAAGTGTGTGGCTCGTAATGTTTCTTTTCAGATGGATGACAAGTTTCAGCCGTGCATCCCATGCCTTGAGGGGAAGTCAGTGGCCAAGACATACCCGAAGGGACAAGCGAGACGTGCCAGCCAGAGACTCGAGCTAATTCACAGTGATGTCTGTTGTATATTGGGTGATGAAAGCTGGGGAGGAGCAAAGTATCTACTGACTCTTACTGATGACTATTCAAGAAAAACATTTGGCTACCTAATGAAAAGGAAATCAGAGGTAATGTCATGTTTTATTTCTTTTAAGAAAATGGTCGAGAAACAGACAGGTTTGAGTATCAAGTGTCTGCGTTCTGATAATGGTGGTGAGTATTGCAATGCCAATTTTAAGATATTCCTCGAGGATGAAGGTATTATTCACCAATTAACAGTACCGTATAGCCCTCCACAAAATGGCGTGGCTGAACGCCTTAATAGGATATTGTTAGAGAAAGTAAGATGCATGCTGCGGCAAGCAGGTCTTTGCAACCGATTCTGGGGAGAAGCGGTGATGACTGCTATTTATTTAAAAAATCGTAGTCCCACATCGGCGTTAGCAGGACAGTTGCCTGAAGAGGTGTGGTCAGGTTGCAATGTCAATCTTGGAAACCTCAAAGTTTTTGGATGCATAGCATATTCTCTACTGTCGGAGGCTACTCGTACAAGTAAGTTGAACGCAAGGGCAAAAATGTGCATTTTTGTTGGTTATTCAGACAATGTCAAAGGATACCGACTTATGGAACCATCGAATCCTAAGAAAGTATTTTTGTCCCGGAATGTAAATTTTACTGAGGACAAATTTTATAAGGATTTTAAGACATGTGATGTAGGAAGTAATGATAATTTATTTAATAATGAATTAATAATACCATTAATAAATTATAATAATGAATTGAATTCTCACAATGAAATTTTGAATTCTGTCGAATCGAGTAATGGTAATAATGAATTGAATTCTCACAATGAAATTTTGAATTCTGTTGAATCAAGTAATGATAGTAATAATTTCAATTCTCACAATGAAATTGTGGATTCTAGTCACTCGAATATAGGAATATCTAGTCAAGATTTAAATGAATGTTTAGATAGTAGTAAGAACCATACTTATGAGTCTTATGAATTTACAGATGCAGAATCAGGTGATGATACTTGCGAGCCCGTCAGTGATGACAGGCCGAGCGCAGCTGATGTGGAGCTCTCCGGCAACGTAGAGAGGCACCCGGCGGCTGGCTGTGAGGACACAGCAGCTCGAGGGGAAGGCGCCACTGGTGCGACAGAGTCTTCTGTCACTGGTAGCAGCCGCCCAGTTCGCAGTACACGTGGTAAAAAACCAGAGAGGTATCGTGATTTTGAACTCTCCATGTATGCTGATTCTATCTATGAGGAACCTCAAACTTATGAGGAAGCTGTTGCATCTGATAACTCCGGTGAGTGGCTCAAAGCCATGCAGATTGAATATAACTCACTAGTTCAAAATGGAGTTTGGAAGTTAGTGGACAAGCCCACTGACACCAATATAGTTAAATCCAAATGGATATTTAAGTTAAAGCATGATTCGTCGGGCAATTTCGATAGATACAAAGCTCGCTTGGTTGCACGCGGCTTTAGTCAAAAGGAAGGTATAGATTATACAGATACTTTCTCGCCCGTCGTACGCCATTCTACTTTACGCATTTTATTTTCATTGGCGGTTCAGTATAATATGTCTATCGAACACATTGATGTTACTACTGCCTTTCTAAATGCAGATCTGAATGAGACTATATACATGGAACAACCGACAGGTTTTGTGACTGAGGAGAAAAAGGTGTGTATGTTGTTAAAGAGCATTTACGGTCTGAAGCAAGCAAGTCGCATGTGGAATCTGAAGGTGAAAGAGGTACTTTTGAATAATGAGTATGAACAAAGCAAGTGTGAACCCTGTGTCTATGTTAGAAAGAATGAAAGGGATCTCACTATTATAGCTCTCTATGTCGACGATTTTTATATTTTTTCGACATGTAATACAAATGAATTAATTAAGGTACTGGATAAAAACTTTTGTATAAAACACCTTGGTTCCCTTACTACTTGTTTAGGTATGCGAATAACTAGAAAGAAAGATGTTTTAATTTTAGACCAGACGGAATATATTAAAAGATTGCTCAAGAAATTTAATATGTTGAATTGTAAACATGTATCTACACCTATGATTGCTAATTCAAAAATTTTAAATTGTGACACAGAACCCTTAGATGAAAATGTTTACCAATACAGGCAATTGGTTGGTGCACTTCTATGGTTGGCAGTTTCAAGTAGACCTGATATTATGTACACTTGTAGCCAGCTTAGTCAGCATTTATGCAATTTCACTAAAGATCATTGGGTTGCAGCTAAACGGGTCCTAAGATATTTAGCTGCTACTATAAATTATTCTTTGTACTTTTATAAAAGTGATAATGTAAATGTTAAAGCTTATGCTGATGCTGACTGGGCTAATAATTTTGATAGGAAATCATACACAGGTTTTGTAGTAAAGCTGGGCCGTAATGTTATTAGCTGGGAGTCTAGAAAACAGCGATGTGTTGCATTGTCCAGCTGTGAAAGTGAATATTTAGCTATGTGTGATGTCTCCAAAGAATTGTGTTTCATTAGGAATTTCCTGAGTGAAATAATTGATGTAACTATAGTTATGGAGATATACAATGATAATCAAAGTGCTCAAAAATTATTGTCAACCAAAGAATATTCACATAAGCGTACAAAACATGTTGATTTGAGATATTATTATATTAAAGATTTAATTCAAAAGAATGTAATTAGTATTCATTACCTATCAACTGATAAAATGCCAGCCGACATACTTACTAAACCATTGGGCTGTGTAAAGCATAGTAAATTTGTTGAAGAGCTAAATTTATTTAAAAATTAGACAAGAAATTACATGTTTGGTACGTTATTAAGTGTACATTATAATGTTTTGTGCCTGTATTTAAGTCCATAGTTAAGGTTTATTAATATTTGACATTAATAAGACATGAACAGGATAGTTTTATATTTTTTGTTTGTTTTGTTTTGATAATGGAACCTGTTCATGATAATGTTTGCATGGTGTGTAAAAGACATATTGATTGTATTTGTTACATAGTTTAAATCATGCTGTATATGTGTTACATAATTCTGGAAAGTAGAGTCATTTTTCTGGAATGATAGAGCATTATGTAGAACCATTTGTGGTAACGTTTTTGTATGTTTCTGTAAATGTTGAGCATAATGTAGAGTCATTTCAGAGCTGTAATTATATATAGACTATCGATACTTTGTACCGGAATTTGTAAAGCATGATAAGAATAAGGGGAAGTGTTATTGATCGTGTAGAGAAACCATAATGTATATTCTTATCATGCTTATGGCAATGTTTTTTTTCTTATTAATTGTCAATGTCAAAATACTTTTTCTTACGTAAAATATATTCTTCACGAGACTACATAAAATTTGTTTCCAATTAATTAAAGCTTACGAGATTCTGCGTCCCTATAATAATAGGTGAGAGAGCGAACTGTAGTTTGCATTATGTTATAGGTTTTACTGCCATATCAATAAATTGAGGCTTCCGAGATTCTGCGCCTCTACAATCCACAAGTATTTATTTCTGGTCTGAGTGGTTTTTCAATATCTTTTATAAGTATGTATTTACAAAAGAAAAGTATATATGTAAGTATTATATATCCGTTATCCTAACCACCATATTACAAGCATTAAGTTGCTTAGTTTGGGGTTAGGTGGCGCTGTGTGAAACGTCAAGAAATATTTATTTATTTTTATTTGTATCGCCCAAGGATGCCCTACACGTTTACCGAGACGTGGTCCACTCTAGAACACGTCTACCCCAACGGTTATCGGTTCTGCGGCAAATGTTCCAATGTTTAATCGTACATTTTATCGAGATTGTTTACTAACCAGAAAATCTAGTTATTTAAATTAGTCTAGTTTATCTTGCTCTATCTACATATACAATTGTGAAGCCGTAGATTCCAGAAGTGTGTCTGAAAAATATTATCTAAAAATTTGCTAAATGGGCGACATTTTACAGTCACAGGTACGCACAACGTACATAATAGGTACATAGGCGTATAAATGTGACCAGCCCATTGCCGCAGCTTGCTAATCCTTTCGGATATGTCGGTAACTCTGGTTCTCTGCCATATCACCTCACAGTAATATTACACATTTATTAATATTTCATCCCCTGATAAGCGACATTCGTCCCCCATTCCTTAAATCTAGCTCCTTCATCATTTCACCACTTCGCAGAAACGACACTGATATGACTCTTACCTATTACATTATATTACATGACATTTTTAATAATTATAGTTCATTTAAAAATGTTTTTACCGAGTTTTAAGTAATTCAACTCAAAAATGAAATTTTCTCCATACAAACTTTCAACGCCTATTTAATCATCTAGAGGTAGAATTTTTAAAAAATCCTTTCTTATTACTTGTCTGTGCTATCAAAGGAAACTATGTTCCAAATTTCAAGTGTTTGGGTCCAGTGGTTTTGCCTGCACGATGATTAGTCAGTCAGAAAACGTCTTTATAAGTATAGAATTCATACCTATGTATATTCATCCCCTGATAAGCGGCGTACATTCCTCCCTCAACCACTCGTAGTCTGCAGTTAAACCACGCTCCTTCATCATGCTCCCGACTACTTCTAAAACACGATGGTGATACGCGTTCAGATAGTTCAACTGAAACACATAAAAAAATATACATTTTTTTTTTAACTATTTCGAGTGTACTCCATAACTAAAACAACAAAACGGCACAACTCACGTCTAATCGACGTGCGTCCGACGCACTCTCCTGATGAGGGACATCGTAATTGTCCGAAACCGTGGTGACTTTGTCCGAAACCGTGGTAACTTTGTCCGAAACCGTGGTAATTTAGTCCGAAACCGTGGTAATTTAGTCCGAAACCGTGGTAATTTAGTCCGAAACTGTGGTTGAGATATTCTCAACAATATTAACCGTGATTTGTGCCGTTTTGTTGTTTTAGTTAAATAAAATAACATACAAATATAGCAGACAACTTTTTTTCAAAGTTGATGGGAAATTTTATTTTTGATCTGGTCAACATCGCAATAAAAAAAATTAAAACAAGTGAAATTTTAAAAAATCTTTTTTAAAAAACCAAGCATTTATTATTATTACCATCTAGCATCATAAAGTACCTACTCGTCAAGACAAATCAAATGAACCCAAATTCGATGGGGTTGCGTCGTTTAATTACGGAGTTCCTAAGGCCACCTTCCAGCTCCATCATCAATTCAGCTCCATGTCATAATAATATTGCATTGTCATCCGATTTATACATACATGGAAAATTTCAGCCGGGAAGTGGATTTAATTAAACTTGCAAGATTTGATTAAAGACAGACAACGTCAGACGACCACTATGGTGCGGTGGGCTAATACCCGCTTGCAACGCAGAAGGTTGCGGGTTCAATTCCTGCATGGGACAAATGTTTGTGTGATCCACGGGTATTTGTTTCTGGTCTGGGCGGTTCAATATCTATTATATGTATGTATTTACAAAAGAAAAAATAAGTAGTAGTAGTATATGTATTATATCCGTTACCCTAACCACCATAACACACGCATTAAGTTGCTTAGTATGGGGTTAGGTGGCGCTGTGTGAAACGTCTTGAAATATTTAATTTATTAACAACAGACTAGTGAAAGTAAATAAAGTCCCAATTATGTACTTACCTCAAAGTCATCTAGCATATCAACAATGATGCATTCCCTTTGATGTGGTACTAAAGTCATCGTTTTGAACCCAAGCACACCACGGCCTTCGTAGTCACCTACTAACGTTTTAGCCTGAAAATAACACAATATAATATAAATTTTAATACATCTAAAATTCAATTCGGCATAAAATATATAAATTAGGTGAAACAAGTAAATTATTAGGTGAAATATGTGAACTATTAGGTGAAATGTGTAAATTATTTATTTATTTATTAAGTACAGCCACATTATCTGGGGGCACGGTAGTGCCCCCGCCAAGTCGAGCGCGAAGCAAGCACTGCCGTACCATCTTTACAGGAACCATTTCGTCGCATTTTCAGGCCCCTATTTGAGAACCTCTGGATAAGACCAGAACACAGAAATTTTCGTCATCCAGTAAGCTATAATTACATACTTAAAATCCAAAATTTCAAGTCTGTAGGTCATTAAGTTCCGAAGTTAAGCGAAAGCAAAGTTTCGCATTTTCGACACTCATTCATTCACTCACTCACTCATGATCATCAAAATAGAACTAGTACTTCCCATAAACTCAGAGAGCTGAAATTTGGTACATACTTAGAATTTATTGTATAAGCCATAGGAAAACTAAAAAAATATGCAATTTCGGTCTCGTTTTCGAGATAATTTATCTGCATAAATAACTTTGTAATCTCATATAAATGTATAGGATTACAAAGTTACATTTGCAGTCAATGGTTAAAATTGTGTAATATCCAACTTATTAATTCAAAATATATTTAAGGCATAGTATATGTATAATATGTGAGTGTGTATATGTGTCGTAAATCGTCAGTTATGATCAGGCGATATCTAGCGTGGCCAACTAAAATAAGAGCCCAACCAAACTATTAGAAGAGATCGACATACCGCCTTTACTACAAGCTTTTATTTACTTTCACCTGTCGGTCTGTCTGTCTGTAATTAAATCTTGCAAGTTTAATTAGGCCCACTTCCCGGTATAATATTATGATGCATTGGACTAAGAGTGAACGCACACGTATCTAGATGGCGCTGACTGTATTTTAAAACGCGCTTACGGTTTGTATTTCTGATAACCTTATAATATAGCGTTTCTACAAAAATAAGTGAAATCCCACCAAAAACATTCTGTAAAAAACTAGCCAAGTCTCGATGGAGCTGCTTGTTTATCTCTAAAAAGTAATGAAATCTAGACAAAGTCGTGCCAAGTATAAGGTTCCTTACTGCGATTTCTTTATTATTATAGTTAATGTTGTGTGACTTGGCCGTTGAAGGGTACACAAGGGTATTATACCAGGTGCTCCATGACACTATTGCACCAATCTGTCCGCTACCCATTCACGATAGAAAATTTCCACTTGGAAAACGTTGATTGGATAAACAGTTAATTGTAGGCTTGATAAAGCTGCGTATTTCAATAATACTTATGTTTAGGCGATCCAAGTGTCATGGAGCATCTGGTTTTGTACCCTTGTGTACCCTTCAACGGCCAAGTCACACAACATTAACTATAATAATAAAGAAATCGCAGTAAGGAACCTTATACTTGGCACGACTTTGTCTAGATTTCATTACTTTTTAGAGATAAACAAGCAGCTCCATCGAGACTTGGCTAGTTTTTTACAGAATGTTTTTGGTGGGATACATATTATACATTTAGATTAAATTTTTAAACATAGGCTTGTTCTTATACGTATAACAATTAAGGCGTATATAGCATTCACCATAGAGCTCGTTAAGATAACAAAGATGTAATATTGGAAATGTAATAAAAATGCAATAGTAAAAATGTTTAGACAATACAATGTATAAGAAAGAAAAACACTATTATTATTCATGAATACAATTGCTGAAAAAACTTAGACTATAATATACCTATATTATTTAAGTGTATAGGAATATATAATAATATATAAATAAGTAGATACAATATAAAAAAAATAAAAAATAAAAGAAAATTCAAATTATGTGCTTTTAAGAATCATTATTGTTGTTATCACTTTTGGGTGTATAGTGCTCAATAATTTTTTTCGAAATGAGGCAAAGTTGTTGTGGAATACGTCAATATTATGGATTTTATTAGTTATTTCATTATACTGTTTGGAGATACGAGTAAAGGGGCATTGCAATCCAAGATTTGTACGTGAGAACGGAACATGAAGTAAGTTGCGGATGGGATGTCGTGGGTATTTGTGAGGGACTGTCAGTGGGAAATTTTCTATTAGATTATTGTTATTCGATTTACTATTTAAAGATTTGTAAAGAAAGTTAAATTCCAATATTTTGCGACGGTCGTAGAGGCTGATCATCTTAAATTTCTGTAGGCGTTGAGCATAAGGAATTCTGTGTGAAAATGATGGGGTGCTAAAAGCAAGGTGTCTTGTGAAGGCACGTTGGAGATTTTCAATACGTTGGGAGTGTGTAATGTAAAATGGATTCCAGACTACACTGGCAAATTCTAGATGACTGCGTACAAGCGAGTTGAATAATATTATTTTTGTATTGGTCTTAAATTCACGACTGTTTCTTTTAATAAATCCTAATAATTTAGCTGACTTTGATACAATCTTATCAATGTGGGATATAAAATTAAGTTTAGAGTCTAATGTTACACCTAAGTCTCGGATTTCTTGAACTTCCTTCAGCTCAGTGTTGTCACATAAATAAGCGGATTGGATTGTCTTTTTCTTTCTTGTGAATTTTATGTAGAAACTTTTGTTAACATTGACAGTCATATGATTTGATGAGCACCAATTTGTGATGGAATTAATATCTTCTTGTAAATTTATCGTATCTTGGGGGCTATTTATTGTTTTGTAGAGTTTAATGTCATCAGCGAAGAGTGAAATTTTGCTATGTTTGATATATTGTGTGATGTCATTGATAAATATTAGAAAAAGGATTGGTCCTAAATGTGACCCTTGTGGGACACCAGATTTAGCAAAATAGGTATAAGAATTTGAATTATTTATAGAAACAACTTGTGGTCTATTGAGTAAATAAGATTTGAACCATTTATGTAAAGATCCCCCGATTCCTTGTATTGACAACTTGTGTAAGAGTGTAGAATGGTCTACTTTATCAAACGCACTAGAGAAATCTAAATATATTGCGTCAACTTGGCCCTTTTTGTCTACAATTTTTGAAATTTCACTGACATATGGAACTAGGTTAGTTTGAACTGAGCGACCTTCTCTGAAACCATGTTGGTAATTTGTTAAAACATTATCTACATGTTTGTATAGTAAAGGACATATCAAAGATTCAAATAATTTAGAAAAACAGCTTAAGATTTTTTTTTTTTTTTTTTTTTTTTTCCTATGCTTGGTCCCCCGTGTGTGGTGACAGGGACATTGGCGTTCGGTACGCATTTTCCTCTCGGTCTTTCTTTCTTCACCTTGCGTGTCTCTCACGCATTCTATTTTCGTTCATCTTCTTTACTTTCCTTTAACAGCTTACTATGTCCCTCTATCAATTCAAACATCCTTTTTTCTTCCGTTTTTCTTTCATCCATCTTTTCTGCTTTACTATTTAACTCCACCAGTTTTACTTCACCCTTTATTTCCTCTTCAGATTCCTTCAGCAGCTTTAGTAGAAGATCAAGGCACTCATGAATGGCCGTCTTCACTTCTTTTTTCATATTATGAACATCGTCCATCTTCTTTTTTATGTCTCTAATTTTATTTTGTGCCTCCAACATCCGCTTTGAGCCTGTGTTTTCCTTGGCTTTTAGGATTGCACTGTGCATAGCGGGTATGGTCAAGGCGGTCGTCTTTGTCCGGGCGATGGTCTTCTCCAGAAGGCGGGGGGGCGCGACAGGTGCCGAGGGAGCAGGATCCGCTGTACTCAGTAACTCAAGTTCCCCAGACAGTCTCCTCACCAACCCCTCACCCGCTGGAGGAATCTTCTCCGGGGCGGCGTTGGTCGTCGTTTCCTTCATTGTTAACGGACGCCCAGCGGTGCGCGTTGGAGGAGTCAAAAACATAATGAACGAAAAAAAAAACAAAAAAAAAAAAAAACTTAGCTCACTTTCAATATCAATAAGATGAAAACACAGACAAAAATAATCAAATATAAAAAGTTACAATAAAGTTAAAATACGCATACATTAAAAATTTGTCACAATAATTTGATAAAAAGGCAAAAGGCTTGTAAACTATTTTACAATGACAAAATAAAATTATCACAGTCAAATATGCAGTCTTCAATAATCTCTGCAAGCTGTAAAGAGGCTTGTAGATAGAGGTCTTAACACTATTAATTATTATTATAATAATTTCTATTTTAGAATAATTGTCTCTAGTTTTCCTAAGGTCACGTTGTCACTTTTCTGTGTTCTGGCTCCAACGACGAAAATCGAAGACAATGCCTTTAACGAGGATAACAGTTTTGCTTCCAATGTTTATTATCCCAATTTGTTTATCTTTGCAGTAGGTACCTTGCTGATCATAGTTCCGTATAGCTTCAGATTTCCAGAAAATTAAAAATAAAAATTGTGACTTTTGCAGTCACTGTCACTTTAATTTGACAACTTAGTTGTCAGTGTCAAAATCATATGCGGGGAAATAGCGTTTTGCCGGTGGTTCAATATGATTTTTTCTTGATGTTTTTCCGAATTTTGAAGTTAATTGGCGGTAGTCGTGTTTCTAATTCTGTATTTCGTCCCTTTATTGGTAAAACCGATTATCTACCGTAAACCAAACTTGTGGCAATGACGATTTAAAAGTTTGACACAAAAATTATGTATCTAAATGACATATATCTTACCTGCAATCATGTTTTTATAATAAACAAATTAATAAAGTATGTTTATAAATCATAATTAAAGAAGTATTTCATTGATAATGCTTGAAAAAATGACAAAAACTATCTTCAGGGAGGTCATTTAGTTGGTTTTTCCTGAATAACAACATAATCATTATATCATTAATTAAGTCACTTGGAGCTTATCTTACAGCTTCACCGTAAACTATAGAAGAAAGTAATAAGGTAGCAAAAACAGCTGTAAAAGCAACACTCTGTAACATTCTACAAATTGAAATTTAAAAAATGTTAATTGGTTTTGCTTGAGTAAAATTAAGAATTGTGGTAGACTACCTGCAAAATCTTCATACAACTAACTACAGCAAGCCTGGTCATTGTTATTTTCATCAAAAATACCAAATAATCTTTACTTTATGAAACTAAAAACTTAATTAAGTAGGAAAATAATAAGACTGATATATTAGGGAAATGATCAAGTAGCCTTTTATTGTTATTTAAGTAATACAAAACAATTTGTGAAAACATGAAATTAATTCATGTTTTCACAAATTGCTTAGTATAATTAGATCTAACTAATCAAACCTAAGATACATCCTGACGCCTCCCATCCTCCTGGAAAGCGATTGGTCTGGTACTACAACTGTGCGGACTGGGATGGGCTGCGAGAATTCTTCTCGTCCTACCCCAGGAAGCAGATTTGTTTTCAGTCGGGTGACCCTAGTGCTTGTGCTGTGTCGGTTGCCGATGTAGTTCTACAGGGTATGGAGTGTTTCATTCCCAGTTCTGTAGTGCGCATTGGCGCCAAGAATAAGCCCTGGTACAACCGACCTTGTACCAACACGGCCAGCCGTAGGTTGGATGCATTCAAAATTTGGTGCGAAGCATGTGCCGTTAAGGATCCTAACACTGCGGCCTTTAAGAAGCACTACACTACAATTTTATGTCACGACGTTCAAAAAGCAATTAACAAGGCTAAAGATGACTATAGCGAGAATCGGCGACAAACTGGCAAGCTACCCTTTTTTTAGCCGGGCCTTTTGGTCACTTGCCAAGGCTGCCGAAATGAACTTTTGTCAGACGTCATTACCTGCACTTCGCAGACCGGACAACACCCTCGCCCACAGCGCAAAAGATAAGGCAGATCTACTCTGTTCGCTTTTTGCAGCCAACTCTACTCTTGAGGACGGGGGCGCGGTACCGCCCGAGACTTCTGGTTGCAGTAGTTCCATGCCAAACATTCGAAATTACGGTTTCTTACTCGACAGGAATCGTTCCATCTTTTTGGAAAGTAGCCTTAGTACATCCTATACCAAAAAAGGGAGATCGAAGTGACCCATCCGCTATAGACCGATCGCTATCACATCCTTACTCTCAAAAGTTAAGGAGCGAGTGATTAACACACAACTACTCAGCTATCTTGAGAAGCACCAGCTTATTAATGATCGCCAGTACGGCTTTCATCACGGTCGCTCAGCTGGTGATTTACTTGTCTATTTAACTCACCGCTGGGCTGAAACTCTCGAGAGTAAGGATGAAGCACTAGCCGTTAGTCTGGACATAGCCAAGGCCTTTGATAGGGTCTGGCATCGGGCACTTTTATCAAAATTACCATCATATGGACTATCCGAAAAGTTATGCTTATGGATTACCGATTTCTTATCTGGTCGAAGCATTAAAGCAGTTGTGGATGGTTCTAGCTCCTAGACCATGTTAAACAATGCTGGTGTACCACAAGGCTCTGTGCTATCACCGACGCTATTCATTCTGCATATCAATGACATGTTGCAAATAAGCAACATTCATTGTTATGCGGATGATAGCACAGGTGATGCTTGTTATGCAGGCAACTCTAATGCTCCTCGGAATAACCTAGAGGAGAGCCGAAGACGCTTGGTATCAGATATCGAAGACTCTTTAAGTCGGGTCTCGATTTGGGGTAGTACTAACCTGGTCCAATTTAACCCCTCCAAGACACAAGTCTGTGCATTCACTGCTAAGAAAACTGCATTCACAATTGCCTCGCAGTTCCAAGGCATTCCTCTTGCTATATCTGCCAATCTCAGGACATTCGGTGTTGAAATATCTAACGAAGTCCAGTTCCGACGTCATCTGGAAGATAAGGCTGGTCTTGCCTCTAAGAAGCTTGATGTACTTAACAAACCGAAGCGGTACTTCACGTCTGGCCAACGTCTCTTGCTTTACAAAGCCCAAGTAGGCCGGACTCATGGAGTACTGCTCCCATCTTTGGAATGGTGCACCTAAGTACCAGCTTCAGTCCCTTGACGCCGTGGAAAGACGAGCCGTTAGGATCATCGGTGATCCTAAGAGTATAGAACCACTGTCCTTACGTCGAGACATCGAGGCACTCAGTGTGTTCTATAAAATTTACCACGGGGAATGCTCTGAGAAACTTTTCGATCTGATTCCGGCCTCCCGATTTTACCACCGCACCACTCGTCATAGACTGAAGGCTCATCCTCACATTGTTAACGTGTGGGAGTCTCGGACAACTCGCTTTACGAGATCGTTTCTCCCACACACTTGCAGGTTGTGGAATAGCCTTCCAAGCGACGTATTTCCCACTTCCTTCAATATGGGGCTCTTCAAGAGGAGGATAAAGAAGGTGTTAGTGGACCGACAACGCGTCTCTAATGCCACTGGTGTTGCAGACGTTCATAGGCGACGGTAACCGCTCACCATCAGGCGGGCCGTTTGCTTGTTTGTCTGTCTCACATAAAAAAAAACTAAATTGATGGATGTTTTCACAAATTGTTTTGTATTACTTAAATAACAATAAAAAGGCTACTTGATCATTTTCCTAATATATCAATCTTTTGTTGAGGTGGATATGTGGAGTAACAAAAATGGACATAATTAGAAATGAGTATGTGAGAGGAAGCCTGAAAGTTGCACCAGTGACAAAAAAATTAAAGAGTGGAAGATTGGCCTGGTATGGACATGTTATGCGGAGGGAGGAGAACCACGTGACCAAAAAGTCTATGAATATGGTCATTGGTGGTAATTCGGGAAGGGGACGACCAAAAAAGGTTTGGATGAACTGTGTGAAAGACGATATGCGTGCTAGGGGAGTGGATGAAGATTTGACAGATGATAGAGTGGAATGGAGGAGAAAAACGTGTTGTGTCGACCCTACCTAGTGTGGGATAAGGGCAGGAAGATGAAGTTTTTAGTTTCATAAGGTAATGATTTTTTTGGTGTTTTTTGATGAAAATAACAATGACCAGGCTTGCTGTAGTTCGTTCATCAAAGATGGCCACTGTCAGACAGAGGTTTGCGCCGCAGAGTGCAAGTGAAACAAAAGATCCATCGACAATAGTTGGTTTTAGCTGAAAATATTTAAGTAGAAATATCATCATACACTTCAGTAAAAAACAACTATTTAAGCATAGTTGCTTTTATTTGTATTTGAATCTTAACGATTCGATCTCTGATGTTATAGAAAAAAACAAATAAAGCTGCTTAATATCTTTTAATTGAATTTAAATTTGCATTAGAGCAAAGAATTATGTTCTGTTAAAATCAAGTAGAACTACTTACTTTCTTTTGGATGTGTAAGATTCTAAGTACTTTCCAATGATTCACTAAAATCAGAACCAATTAAAGTATTTAAATTTGTTTTGGTACAATACTACAGTATGTCTAGAACGTATGCAAATTACAACAAAAATAACATATGAAACGGAATGTGTTTTTAATTGCAAGGCTTTCAAAAAATCCTACAGGTATTTGACTGTAGTTGTTATTAAATGCAGATGTTACTTAAAACCTTGTAGTTTAATTGCTTTTTTGCGTATCTATCTCGGAAACTATGCATTGTATCGAAAAATCGGTTTTACCTGTAGATAGAGCTCAAAAAGTTGAGTAGCTTGGTGTAAATAACTCATTTTTGTAAAAAAGTGCAGATAATCGGTTTTACCAATAAAGGGACGATTTGTTCCCAAATATCTCAATTTCTTCAGCGAATTTACGTTCATAAATATGGTGAAGTGCGTACCTATTCTTTCAGCTCAGCGTGGCATGCCAAAAGACGAAACCCGTAAGCTTCTGATCACTTTTCCGAATATTTTTTTGTAGGACACACACTTGACACAACTTGCTGTCACCGGGCGTTTTTTACATCCAACAGCTTAAGATTGATATTGGACGATAATTTTTAACAATGTTTTGGTCTCCTTTTTTAAATATTGGGACAATGCGGGTTTTTTCCAGTCAGAGGGAAATACACCATCGTTAAGGGATTGATTAAATATTAAAGTTAAGGGAAGTGATATGACTTTTATGCAACGTTTTACAAATAGTGGAGGAATATTATCTGGTCCTGAACCTTTTCTTACATCAATTTGTTTAATAATTTTTCTAACGTCAGATTCATTAAAGTTAAGATGGTTAAGATTATTAAAATGATGAGGTGCTGATGAAATGTCGAAAGTGTGATTGTGGGAGTCAGTAGAATCAGAACTAAAAATTGAGGCAAAATGTTCAGCAAAAAGATTAGCAATTTCAGAGTTAGTTTCGGCTGTAGAATTATTTAGGTTCATTTTTGCTGGTAATGAAGAGTGATTGTTTTTTTTATTTTTTTATATAATTCCAAAATGCTTTTGTATCTTTAGTAATTAGGAGCTCAATATTTTTTTTAAAATTAGAGTAGCAATCATCGTATAACTTATGACATCGTTTTCTAAGGATTTGATATTCCAATTCATCACGGGGGTTTTTGTAGATATTGTATCTTTTACGTATTTTCTCTTTATCTTTTATTAGCTTTATTAGTGATGTACTGAACCATTTTGGATATTTAAATTTAAAAGCATTTCGTTTTGGAACATGTTCTTTAATAACAGTTTGAAGAATATCATAAAATTTGGTAACCATTATATCGACATTTTCACAACTAGATAATTCTTCATACCAGTCTACATTATTTAACTTAATTATAAGGTGAAAAGTGTAAATTATTAGGTGAAATTATGTGTAAATTATTAATTAGTGTGAAATGTCCTGAAATATTTATTTATTTTATTTATTAGGTGAAATGTGTAATTAGTTGAAATGTGTAAATTATTAGGCGAAAAGTGTAAATTATAAGGTGAAAAGTGTAAATTATTTGGTGAAATGTGCAAATTATTAGGTGAAAAGTGTAAATTAATAGGTGAAATGTGTATATTATAAGGTGAAATAGGTGGTATGTCTGAAAATGAAATCCCAAGGATGAAATAGGTAAACTTTAAGCTTAAATAGGTATTTTTTTATTCGCTAGCATTACCTTCCGCCTTCCACTAACTAATAAGAAGGAGATTTAAAAAGGTAAAACTCACTCTAGGATGATCGGATTCCTTGGTAATATTGACGGTTTCGACTAGATCTTCATGACGGATTCCGTATTCGCCCACTTTGTAAAAGCCTGGCTCTGAAAAATAATAAAACTGCAATTTTATCATATATCACAAATAATCTTAAATATTACAAATTCAATGTTAAAATATGTGACGTAACAATCACTGCGTTATTCTGCGGAATATGGTGACACAACATTGTAAGATACAGAATGGCAACTTTACTTACTAAGCGGATGAGAACAAAACATAATAATAGTGTACCTACTTAGCGTAGATTTTAGTGGTACATATATCGGGTAGAATTGAATTCTGCTTCACTTACTATTCGATAGTAAGTAGTATCTTAAAAGTTACAATATTATTATATATCTATATAAATGTATGTTTGGAAACTGTTATTTTTTAAACAACGCTTAGCGCAACTCATTGACTCCAGCTACTGAGAAGAGCAGCAACGTCGCTTGCATAGTTATCAATATATTATTACCCAACAAAAAAGTCCTGGGTCATTATGACCCAACCCCCATGGCGCCGGGTTAAACTAATTTGGTACAAAAATGTTCTAGTTTGCTTACATTCAGTTTTATTCTATTACAATTTAACATATTTAAGGCAATAGGCAATAACTAAAAAAAATAGGGTTTTTGTTATTTTATATAAGTTAGTAAAAATTAGTTGGTGACAAAAATGCCCCAAATAACAGTTTACCCTCAAATATTGGTGACAAAAATAGCCCCAAAATAACACTAATTTATAACTAACTAGCTGGCCTGCGCCCAGCGGTTTTACCCGCTGTACTATTATAGCCTATGTGTTATTCCAGGGTCTAAGCTATCTCTATACAAAATTTCAGCTCAATCTGTCCACCCGTTTAGGCGTGAAGAAGTAACAAACATACACACTCACTCACAAACTTTCACATTTATAAATGTAGTACTCGTACAAACACAGGGGTAAATAGTGGTTCACTACTTGGCTCGTTACGTCACCAGTAGCTAGGGATACTCTCATCATACTCTCGCCAACGGCTCGCACAAGGCCGTTGACCCCACTACCCGTGCACCCGACAAAAGCAAATACCATTCGATCATTCATTCACTCAAATACACAAACACTACGATTAGTACGATTTGTTACTGTTATTGCAATAGCATTGCAGTTATTCTACCGCCTGAGCAGTGATGTGCAAACATTACTGTGGTTCGGTAGGAGAGCACTGTAGCTAGTGAAATTACTGGGCTGAAGAGTCTTAACATCTTATGACTCTTGAGTAAGAAGCGTTGGTGCAGTGCACTGGGTAGCACTGTACTAATTATGGGCAGCGTTATGTCTTACCATCAAGAGAGCGTCTTGCTCGTCTTCTTACTTCGTTGTATAAAAAAAGCATCTTCAGGAATACTCACCATTGCTTAGAACTTGTCCAGCGCTTAATCCAGGATCCCTAGGGTAAGGTCGCCAGGACACCCCCGAGGGTCCCTCGTGCACGTTCAGGTAATGTCCCACGCCGTGGCCCGTGCCGTGACCGTAGTCTAGCCCTACGTCCCATAGCGACTTACGTGCAAAACTGTCTAGCACGTTACCCTGGTAACATAATACAAAAAAACATCCATAAAAATTTAATATTTTTCTCCAAATACGTCCAGAAACTCTTCTAATACGTAAGAATGAGGTAGCAAACATGAATATAACACACACATCTTTGTAAAAAGAGGGTTAAAAAGTGCGCAATTGGAATAGAAGTACCAGGAGCGCATAAACTTAGAAGAGGTGCAAGCATGACTATGAAATTTCCTCTATAAATAGCTGTGGCACATATTAGAAACAAACTGTATACAAAAGAAACTTCTTAAAATGTAGGTAATTTAATTTACAATTTTAGTAACGTAAAACAAAAATACATCAAAAAATTTGTATATTTTTCACCAAATACGTAAGAATAAACATAAATATAACACCCCTCTTTGTAAAAAGTGGGTTAAAAAGTGCGCAATTAAAATAGAAGTACCAGGAGCGCATAAATTTAGAACAGGTTCCGCGTACACATTACTATAAAACTTCTTTAAAATAAATTTTGTTGTGTATAATATTAGATAGTAACTTCATTTAAATAAAAGAAACTTGTTAAAAATTTGGTAAAAATTGGTAATTTAATTTACAAGATTACAAAAGAATTAAGAACATTAAAAAAAAAATCTTCTCCTTTATAAAATGTGGCAAAAAAATTGAACTATTACAACCTAAGTACCAAGAAAAATCCGATATTAGAATTAACAAGTACCAGGAGCACATAACCATAGAAGAGGTAATTTAAGACATACCTTAACCCCCTTAGGGAATAAAGCGCTGCCCAACATAATCTGTCCCTTCAGCACCCGAGTAAACGCGTCTTTCTGCTCGTCTGTAGGCACGCCCATGTGACGAGTACGAGTTATGTCTGTCGTACCGTCCCTGAAAATAATAAATTTTTATTTTATTTTACAATTTTAGGAAAACTTACATCTAGGTCTTAAATTAGGGTACTTAAATATTGTAATTAAGGACATTTACAAGTTTCCACACATTTACAAATAATCATTATTATCACTGTAGACTTAGTTTTTATTCAAATAAGTCTTAAAATTTAATTTCTCCCCTGTTTTTTTTCCCAAGCAAAATGCGTTATCACCCTTACCTTTCCTATCCGTCATTTTACTAAGTGTAGTCCTTCAATTCATTTTATGCCCCCCCCCCCCCTCACTTATGTAATTCCCAACTTGTATTATCCCCCATTTTACCGGGGGTAGACTTCCTTTGCAGGAGGTCGTCTAAGTGGGTACCCCCACCTAACCAACAGTGCCAGTTATTCTACCGGCTGAGTGTTGTGCAAACATTACTGTGCTCCGGTAGGAGGGCACTGCAGCTAGTGAAATTACTGGGCTAAAAAGTCTTAACATCTTATGACTCTTGACTAAGAAGCGTCGCCGCAGTGCACCTAGAATTTGATATCATTGTGAAATTCTAGGTAGCACTGTACTGACCCTGACTTACTTATATTTTTCCCCACTTATATTCTCCCCCACTTCCTTACATTACACACACACCCCCCGTCGTGGCCCCTACATCCTTAAATTAATTGCACTACACATTGTTTCACACAAATTATACAGACCCTGACTTACTTATATTTTCCCCCACTTCCTTACATTGCCCCCTACGTCCTTACATAAGAATAAGAATAAAAATTACTTTATTGCCAAAAAATTTCTGCTTAACAAATTTATGATAAAAAAAAATTTAAAAAAAAAATTTTCATACAATTATACGTAACTATTAATCAATTGTTGGCAATGGGAGCAGACTCAGCTTGTAACCACGTTAACTAGGCTAGCGACATTAATTGCAGCACACTTACATTGTTTCCCACAAATATATTTATTATACAGAGCCTTACTTATATTTTCCCCCCACTTATATTCACCCCCACTTACTTGTATTGTCCCCCAGAATCAAGAAGGAACATATCATCTTTCCCCACGATCCTCTGAGGCCCGTCCCTGCTCGGGGAGTAGTGTATTATTGCCCCGTTCTCCCCTGCACTTGATATTGTGCTGAAAGATGGACCCATGAAGTGTTTTTCTTCTCTGTGGACAAGTGATTAAAAAAAACTCTTTAAAAACAAGATTTTATTATTATTTCCACCTAACACCAAAGTACTCGTCAAGACGAATCAAATGAACCCAAACTCGATAGGGTGGCGTCGTTTAATTACGGAGTTCCTAAAGCTTCCATCCAGCCAGAAATTTAACAATTACAACAATCTAAGGTGCAGACGGACACAAATATTAAATTTTTACTACGAAAAGTGTGTGTTTAGCTCGCTCTGAACAGAACATTCAGATAACCTAAATAATAATTGCGCGAGCAGCTTGCGGCGAGCCTAGACAAAAAAAAACTGACCTGAAATATGTGCAAAATTCGTACTCCACAATGCCTTGGCCTTGAGTACAATAATGATGTAGGTGAGTAGTTAGTAACGAATACAAGTGAATTAAATTTAAAATTAAAAAAAAACCCCAACGCAATATATAATTCACCATTTTGTGGTGGCAGCCATTTTGGATTTTAAATTTTACTATAGTGGGTTGTATTCTACTAGTCAAGCCCTTTCATTTGGGGTCGTGGAGAAAAAAAGTAATCCGCCATTTTGTAGCGGCGGCCATCTTGGATTTTAAAATTTATTATAGTGGGTTGTTTCTTATCCTTTTTATATATTATATTTTTATTTGTTAGATATACTCGTATATATATATTTTTTTTTTCTTTTTTCTTTTCTATGTGCCTGTGTCTCTGTGCTTGATTAAATTATTTTTCTTTCTTTCTTTCTTTTATTCTACTAGTCAAGCCCTTTCATTTGATACCCATATTGAGGGGGTCGTGGAAGAAAAAAGTTATCCGCCATTTTGTAGCGGCGGCCATTTTGGACCGATTTCCACCAAACATGGCTAAGAACACTCTCGACTAACTCTACTTTCAAAGAAAAAAACCTAAAACAAAATCCGTTCATCCGTTCGGGAGCTACGATGCTACAGACAGACACACAGACACGTCAAACTTATAACACCCCGTCGTTTTCGCGTCGGGGGTTAAAAATAGGAATACTCCTACTTCTTGTGAATAATATACTTACTTGCGAAACTCCAGTAACTTATCGGCGACTTGCAACTCAGTGGGCGTTTGTCCAGAGTTGACGCTGTTGTGTAACCAACGGAATAAACGTGATACCGCGAGACCGTCCCTTTCATGACACGCTCTGAAACCCTGGGGGGAAAATAATACTATATAGTATAAAATAAAGTCGATTCCCACTGTCTTTTTACAAGCTTTATATTACTTTCACCTGTCTGTTGTCTGTCTGTCTGTCTGTCTGTCTGTCTGTAATCAAATCTTGCGAGTTTAATTTGACCCACTTCCCGGTTTTCAATTGAGCTGAAAATTTGCATGCGTGTGTAAATCGGATGACAATGCAATATTTTTATGACATCGAGCTGATCTGATGATGGAGCTGGAAGGTGGTGGATAGGAAGTCTGTTATTAAACGACGCAACCCCATCAAGTTTGGGCTCATTTGATTCGTCTTGACGAGTACTTTATGGTGCTAGATGGTAATAATAATAAAAGCTTGTTTTTAAAAAGTTTTTTAAAATTTCACTTGTTTATAGAATAGAATCATTTATTGACCAAACAACAGTAATGTTATTATAAGCATATCAGGTACATTCTCTCTTAAATTTTACGTAAAGAAGTATGAAAACGAACAAGACGCTCTCCTGATGGTAAGAGATAACGCTGCTAATAATGAGTACAGTGCACAGAATTTCACAATAACGTAAAATTCTAGATGCTGTAACAACGCTTCTTACTCAAGTGTCATAATACCTATATGTTAAGAATTCAGACTCTTCAGCCCAGTAATTTCAAATTAAACGGGTGGACCGGTTGAGCTGAAATTTGGTATAGAGAAAGCTGGTAGTAACACATATGCTTATAGTACAGCGGGTAAAACCGCTGGGCGCTGCTTGTATTCCATAAACCATATATTTTATTTTCAAAAACGCCACTTTGCTGTTACAAATACAATACATGAAAAATAAAAAAAAACCGTACTGAGAGATTTTTTCAGGGGTTTTCACTAACCTGCAATTCAACTTCGTTTTTGATGAGCTTAGCCAAGGCGACAGGAGACACTTCCGATATCAAATTCAGCGGTTTCTTTAGTATTTCACTCTGTCAAAGAAATTTTTATATTAAAAAAAAAACTAACCATCTTCTAAATCCATGCAGTAAGTGTTTAAAAGGGTTTATTCCGCTTGACGCTCTCTTTCTTGCACTATTTGATACATTTTGAAATATATAAATTCATATATTATTATTGACTAGAAGAAATTGGACATTGACTATTATTTTAAACTGACAATTGTTTATGGTGTAAATTATTGTTTTAACTTATTATTTTATAAAATTAGATTTGCTGCAGTGTCAACAATAACAAAATGTATTGTGTATAATTAATAATTATCTAATCAATCCCTATGGGTGTTGCACGTCGAGTAGTTTCGGCGGAACGTGTGAAACTTATTATTTATTAATTATTTAAGATCCACCTGTACCACGTTTCATGCAATAAAGATTCATTTCATTTCATATAATTAACTTTTTTGAAAATTCGTTAAGAGAATTTCAGTGCCCAAACAAGTGTTAACATTTACTTCTAAATAAATGTTAATATTTACCCCAAATAAATGTTAATATTCATCACCAAGTAAGTGGTAAAATTTACCCCCAAATAAAAGTTAATATTTATCCTAAACATATTATGTTAATATTTATCCCGAATAAATGTCAATATGTGCCCTCAAATAAATGTTAATATTTACCCCACTGGTATTATTTTACCCTAAATAAATGTTAAAATTTACCCCAAATAAACGTTAATATGTTCCCCAAAATAAATGTTATATTTTTACACAATTGGTATTATTTTACCCTAAATAAATTTAGAGAAGGTGTTCATCAATAAAATTCAAGTTCCGAATCACTGAGTTTATTGGTAACAACAATTTAGAATTTTGATAGACACGACAATTGTGAACGCGCGTTAGGACCGACTGGTGAGCGAATGCACCGAACCCCGCACATTGCATTCTGCCTAATCGACAAAATACAATGTGCGAGTATATAACAAGTGTCGCTACAATAAATGTTAATATTTACCTTACTGGTATTATTTTACCCCAAATAAATGTTAATAATTACCCTCAAATAAATGTTAATATGTGCCCTCAAATAAATGTTGATATTTACCCCCAAATAATATTACTCACCCCCGAAGCAGCCCTATGAATAGCTTCGCTCGCCTCGCTAGACAGCCATATGGAATGTTTGCCGTCACCCGTTTCCGATAACGTTTTCTGTAACAAAACACAAACAAACATTTTAAAACTTTACCTTTCAACAGTGTGTTTGTTTCCTTTTTACATTAAAACTAAACCATTTTTGTCTGAAAAATAACATTCGCAAATTCGTGCAAATTATACGTTAAAACACACAGAGTAGGCCTAATAGCCTATTTATTACCTATTTTCCTTGATTTTTTTATAACAATACTGTAATATACGAGTATTTTGAGGTAATAAATAAACTAATCTAAAACACCAAAAATTACTTATATTATACCTCAAAATTACTTAAAATTACCTCAAACCTACTTATAATTATTTCAAAATATATGACAGTTATTATTAATATTAATAAATACACTTATCACAGTGTCAAGTGATGTATCAACAATATCTGTCTCTATCTATATATTCGAGGACTAACCATTCAACTTGGCACCCATTTAGATCTCACTTCTTTTGTTGAAGTCAGCAAACAACCAACGCATAGTAATATTAGTTTGGTATTATAATGTTTATGATATTGTAGATATTATATTGTTATTATATTATTTAATATAAGGTACATACATAAGTATAAATTGTTATGATAGTATTTAAATTTTCATATTACCTATTTAAATTATTACAATAGTAATGACTATTCGAAGTCATTGTTGCACGCCGCCGCTATATATTTTACCATAAATTCTCTTCCAACCAGGTCTGTAAGTGATTGCTTTATGCGATAAGACCGCCGATTGTTTACCTCTAGTTTTATGTTAGTCATATTATGTTCATAACTGTTTCTTGTATTTTGGTATGCAATAAAGTATCATTCTATTCTATTCTAATATTGAAATTGGCTCTAATTTCACATATTTATATTTTTGATTTTGATGGTATTAATATATAAACTTACCGCAGTATCATGTAAAGTAGCAACAATATCTGCATAAGACAACACTCGGTACGGCCCCACCCCCTCGCCGAGTAGATGCGTGTCCACTGAGGCACTGAGTTGGCCCTCACTGCTCAATATTGTCACATTGGTAGGGGACATTATGAGGTACGAGAAGATAACTAGTGAAATTACTGGGCTTGTGGTGTTGGTGCAGTGCACCTATAATTTGACATCATTTTGAAATCCTGGGTGACACCTTACATGTATTTCGTATATGAGAACTACTCAAATCAGACCTTAGGCTTGATAAATATTTTATGATTCAAATATATTTCAGGACTAACCATTAAACTTGGCACCCATTTAGATCTCACTTCTTTGGTTGAAGTCAACCATCGCATCGAGGACATATCCAATAGAGGGGCAATAGACAAAGTTTTCCTTGAAATAATTTTTTTCACAATTTGACGACTCCGCCCACTTTTCCTATTGGCTACGCTGGTTTTAGTGATGGGCAACGAAAAAGTTTCAATTTAAAACTCGATTATGCCAAGTAATCGATTACAAAGCGATAATATAATATTTTTGACTAAGAGGCAAAACATACGCACGGTTGCAAATCTGATCTTTTGTTTTAAATGGTGTTAATGTCGGAAATCATAAAGGAAGACTTTTGCTTTCCAAAGACATTGTTAGTTCCGATTTCATCTTATAGCAAAAATAGCGTTTTAGTTTTAAACAAGTCAAATATAAAATACTAGCTTGTGCTCGCGGCTTTGCCCGCATGGCAAAATCCTTTCTTAGTGGAGGTCTACGTCATTAACCCTATTAATATTCCAAATTTCAACCAAATCCGTCCATCGGTTTAGGCTGTGCGTTGATAGATCAGTCAGTCAATAAGTCAGTCACTCTTTCCAAATATAAATTTAGATTCTTAAAGACATCCGATTTATACACATGCATGCAAAGTTTAAGCTAAATTGAAAAATGGGAAGTAGATTAAATTTTACTTGCAAGATTTGATAATAGACAACAGGACAGGCGAATGTAAAGAAAAGCTTGTGAATTAAATTTAAAAAAAAATTGCCCCCTACGCAACGTTTTCAAAACTGCCTATTTTGTGGAAGGTGGCCATCTTTGATTTTAAATTTATCATAATAATATATACTACATACTACTACTAGTCAAGCCCTTTCAACTTTCATTTGATTGCGCACATTGACGGGATTATGGAGAAAATAATTAATCAGCTATTTTTAGCGGCGGCCATCTTGGATTTTAAATGTATTAAATGTAATGCATATATTTTACTAGTCAAGTCCTTTCATTTCATACATTTGACGAGGTTGTGAAGAAAAAAAATAATCCGCCAAATTGTAGCGGCGGCCATCTTAGATCGATTTCCACCAAACACGGCTAAGAAAACTCTCGACTACCTTTCGACTCTACTTTCAAACAAAAAAACAAGATCAAAATCCGTTCATCTGTACGGGACCCAGAAGTAAGACAAAGTACATGAGCAACGATGCCACAGACAGACACGTCAAACTTATAACACCCCGTCGTTTTTGCTTCGGGGTTAAAAAGAGGTCAGGTTTTTATGTTTTTGGTGAATAACTTTTAAAAAGAGTTTTCATTTCTTGTTCGGAACTTATTTTAGTCTATAACAACAAGTGAATTAAATTAAAAATTTAAAAAAACCCCCAACGCAATACGTAATTCACCATTTTTTGATGGCGGCCATCTTGGATTTTAAATTTTATATAGTGGGCTGTAATTTACTCGTTAAGCCCTTTCATTTGATACCCATATTGAGGGGGTCGTGGAAGAAAAAAGTAATCCGCCATTTTGTAGCGGCGGCCATCTTGGACCGATTTTCACCAAACATGGCTAAGAACACTCTCGACTAACTCTACTTTCAAACAAAAAAAACTAAATCAAAATCCGTTCATCCGTTTGGGCGCTACGATGCCACAGACAGACACATACACACACACACACACACACACACACACACACACACACACACACACACACACACACACACACACACACACACACACAGACAGACAGACAGACAGACAGACACGTCAAACTTATAACACCCCGTCGTTTTTGCGTCGGGGGTTAAAAAATGACGTTTTCATGATATGGATGGTATATTCTCATCCGCTTATAAAAAAGAAAATATTAAATTTGTAGGTATATCGATTGAAAAAAAAAACAGGGGAATGGCATCGGATGAATGGTGTTATTAATGCAAAATATTTGCATTAATAACACCACTGGTGCCCAAAAAGATATATATAAAAGAAATGCTTATAATATGTGTATATCTATCTATAACTCAGTACCTGACAATATCAAGGTGTTAAAGGGCGGTAAATTTAAGAAAACTTTATGTGACTGGCTTTTGGAAAACTGCTTCTACGCCATAAAAGAATTTAAAGAATATAATATTGTAATTTAATGTGCTAAAAATATTGTAATTAATTTTGACTTAATAATATTTTATATGTAATTAGACTAACATTTTGAATGACATGAATTTTTGCACGTCTGCTTGCAGACGAAATATGTTGTATCGAGACATAGGTATCCCACCAAAACATTCTGTAAAAAACTAGCCAAGTCTCGATGGAGCTGCTTGTTTATCTCTAAAAAATAATGAAATCTAGACAAAGTCGTGCCAAGTCTAAGGTACCTTATTGCGATTTATTTATTATTATAGTTAATGTTGTGTGACTTGGCCCTTGAAGGGTACACAAGGGTATTATACCAGGTGCTCGATCTAGACAAAGTCGTGCCAACGTGTATACCCTTCATCGGCCAAGTCACACAACATTAACTATAATAATAAATAAATCGCAATAAGGTACCTTAGACTTGGCACGACTTTGTCTAGATTTCATTATTTTTTAGAGATAAACAAGCAGCTCCATCGAGACTTGGCTAGTTTTTTACAGAATGTTTTGGTGGGATTTCACTTCTTTTTTAACCCCCGACGCAAAAACGACGGGGTGTTATAAGTTTGACGTGTCTGTCTGTCTGTCTGTCTGTCTGTCTGTCTGTCTGTGTGTGTGTGTATGTGTCTGTCTGTGGCATCGTAGCGCCCAAACGGATGAACGGATTTTGATTTAGTTTTTTTTGTTTGAAAGTAGAGTTAGTCGAGAGTGTTCTTAGCCATGTTTGGTGAAAATCGGTCCAAGATGGCCGCCGCTACAAAATGGCGGATTAATTTTTTCTTCCACGACCCCCTCAATATGGGTATCAAATGAAAGGGCTTAACAAGTAGAATACAGCCTACTATATAAAATTTAAAATCCAAGATGGCCGCCATCAAAAATGGTGAATTACGTATTGCGTTGGGGGTTTTTTTAAATTTTTAATTTAATTCACTTGTGTAGAAACACTATATTATAAGGTTACTATAAGGCCGACAGACAGACAGGCAAGTAAATAAAAGCTTTACACAATTAAAGGAAAGTAAAAAAAAGCTTTACACAATTTTAACCATTGACTGCAAATGTAACTTTGTAATCCTATACATTTATATGAGATTACAAAGTTATTTATGCAGATTAATTATCTCGAAAACGAGACCGAAATTGCATGTTTTTATAGTTTTTCTATGGTTTATACAATAAAGTCTAAGTTATGTTGTATCGAGACATAGGTATAATTAAGAACTGTACCATAACATGTATTTCCTGCAAATAAACAATTTGATTTGATTTGATTTGATTCATCATTTAGTCGTGCCCAATAAATTATATTTTTGCATGAGTTACAGCGCCCTGATGGGGCGCGTGAAGTGTACTTTTTACAAGCTTTATATTACTTTCACCTGTCTGTTGTCTGTCTGTCTGTCTGTCTGTAATCAAATCTTGCAAGTTTAATTTGACCCACTTCCCGGTTTCCAATTGAGCTGAAAATTTGCATGCGTGTGTAAATCGGATGACAATGCAATATTTTTATGACATCGAGCTGATCTGATGATGGAGCTGGAAGGTGGCCAAAGAAACTCTGTCATAAAACAACGCAACCCCATCGAGTTTGGGCTCATTTGATTCGTCTTGACGAGTACTTTATGATGCAAGAAAATAATAATAATTAAAGCTTGTTTTTAAAAAGTATTTTTAAAATTCACTTGTTTAATATTATCACCCGGGGGTAGACTTCCTTTGCAGGAGGTCGTCTAGGTGGGTACCCCAACAGTGCCAGTTATTCTACCGCCTGAGCAGTGATGTGCAAACATTACTGTGCTGTGTACTGTGTGGTAGGAGGGCACTGTAGCTAGTGAAATTACTGGGCTAAAGAGTCTTAACATCTTATGACTCTTGAGTAAGAAGCGTTGGTGCAGTGCTCCTAGAATTTCACATAGGTAATTGTGAAATCCTAGGTAACACTGTACTGATTATGGGCAGCCGTTATCTCTTAACATCAGGAGAGCGTCTTGCTCGTCTTCTACTACATCACATTAAAAAAAAAAAAAAACACCCGCCACACTAAAACGCAATCAGTGGGACGCGTGAGAAGCAAAAAATATTTGACAGTTCCACCTGCCCCACTAGTGGGACGAATAGTGGGGAACACGGGAATTACCCAATTTTTACAACACAAGTGAATTAAATTAAAAATTAAAAAAAACCCCCAACGCATTCAAAATATGTAATTTTGTGGTTGCAACCATCTTTTAGTTTTTCAGATGTTAGTTTATTAAAATCTGTTTATTATAGTTTGTAGTTTTCTACTTATCAAACTTTTTCGTTTAATTCCAATGTTGAGGGAGTTGTGGAAAAAAATGTAAGCACCATTTCATGGCGGCTAAGAACACTCTAGACTATTTCTACCTAAAAAAAAACAATCTCGAAAAATAAAAAAATAAAATCCGTAATACTGAGACAGACAGACACGTCATACTTATAACACCCCGTATTTTTCCGTGGGGGGTTAAAAAATAAATTGTGACGATACTGCCACGATAAAATTTTATGAGAATAACCCACTATAAAAAATCATCTGCTCTAGTTGTCAACTTATAAATGACATGGACTTCAAGGCGACTGTCCATTATACCGTATCATACAATAATAATAATTGTCTTAGGAACATGCCAAACCGAAAAATAACATCAGGCCCTTTTTACACTAAACGATTCGTGAGTATTCACCTTTGTAAATAAACGGCATAAACTCACTTGTATTTACTTCGGCTTCGTGCCGACTGCAGCTACTCCTTAAAGAAGATCCTCGTACAGGATCGAACCGGTCGGCACAAAGCCGAAATAAATACAAGTGAGTTTATGCCGTTTATTTACAAAGATAAACATCTGGCCCATGCCATTATGAACCTTATTTTCATTTATTTATTGCTCATAGCTTAAAATTAGGTTTTGGTAGATAACCGCATTATATATTATATATATACCACGGCAGTATTAAAAAGTAAGAGAACATCGTTGCGAGCCTTGCACGGAGCGTTAACAATAAATATCGCTGAGAATATGTTGCTGATACTGACAGCTCTATCCATGGCATGCGATGTTGCCAAACAACTGCGTGTGGGGACCAGAATGCAGTGAGTGTACGGGTTTATAGCCACGAATGATGACCAATAAAAAGATAATAATATAAACTTATTTTTATTATTAATAAAGAAAACTCATCTAAGTTCATCTGTTGCCAGTTCAACGAAAAAGGTTAACACGTAAAGATGCTTGAACATGTAAGCAACATATTATATTGATAGGCATGCAAAAATGAAATTGGTACTGCATTCTCGTGATTAGATTCTGTTTTGAACACGGGCAAAATACGAGAGAAAGAAGAAATGCAAACGAGCATATGGTACGGTATAGTCGGCAAACCCCTTAAAACTCATTTCTTGCAATGTTATTTTGGAATATTTCTAATGAACATACACATTACACATTAGCTATTTTTAACATATTTACAGCTGAACTAATCAAATTTGGTATAATAGGTAGCTTAGGCTCTATAAGTCTCTCTAGGCTCTTGACAACAGTAGGTACTTTTCAATGGGTAAAACTGGATAGGAATAAATGAATTTCCGTAGTAGTCGTACTGAACTATGAGTCGTCAACATGGGCCTACAGAACATATTATGCGCTAGTTGTACCTAAAGATAGCATGCGATTAGACCTGGTCGAAGATGTGGTACGCATTTGTCCTCTAATCGATTATCATGCATCGATTCAATCGTCAAAATATTCACAACACTGGCTAAATACGAGTCAATAGACAAGGATAGCTATTTGGAGAAAATGCTTTATTAGAAAGAGAGGCAATTTGCCTGACCAGTATAACTTGATCCCTCGCTAGAACAAAAAATAATCATAATTTTGAGGATTATTTTACATTTCTGGGGATATTAAAATCGATTTAATAAATTTAGATATTTTATATGTATACTTTATTATATAATAATACGGTAAACAGTTTTATAAAAAAATAAGAAGTCGTGATTTTTTTGTTAAAGAGAATATTCCGTGAGGCCCGCGTAATTCCTTAAACTGGCCGCTACTAAACGGCGCGTCACGTGGCGCTACGAGTGGGGTAGCAAATACAACCAGTGTTGATATACAAAAAATCCGCCGATGCCCTCCCCCTGAAGTCAACAAACAACCAACGCATAGTAATATTGAAATTGGCTTTAATTTCACATATTTATGTTTTTGATGGAATTAATATTAATATATAAACTCACCGCAGTATCATGTAAAGTACTAACAATACTCTGTCTCTATATTTCAAGATTCAGGACTAACCATTCAACTTGGCACCCATTTAGATCTCACTTCTTTTGTTGAAGTCAGCAACTTGGCTCTAATTTCACATATATATGTTTTTGATGGTATTAATATATAAACTCACCGCAGTATCATGTAAAGTAGCAACAATATCTGCATAAGCCAACACTCGGTACGGCCCCACCCCCTCGTCGAGTAGATGCGTGTCCACTGAGGCACTGAGTTGGCCCTCACCGCTAAGTATTGTCACATTGGTAGGGGACATTATGAGGTACGAGAAAAAGACTGGATTGTACTCTATGTCGCTGCCGCGGAGATTTAATGTGTCTGTAATAGAAAAATAATTTTGAGAAAAACTTTTGTTTCTGTGTGTTTGTTTTTTTACAAGCTTTTATTTACTTTCACTTCTGTCTGTCTGTAATCAAATCTTGCAAGTTTAATTTGACCCACTTCCCGGTGTCCGATTGAGCTCAAATTTTGCATGCCTGTATAAATCGGATGACAATGCAATATTTTTGGTGGAAGGTGGCCATAGGAACTTCGTTATTAAACGACACAACCCCATCGAGTTTGGGCTCATTTGATTCGTCATGACGAGTACTTTATGGTGCTAGATGGTAATAATAATAATAAAAGCTTGTTTTTAAAAAGTTTTTTTTTAAATTTCACTTGTTTTAATAATTTTGAATTTCCCTACGCGATCGAATCAGAAATGAAGAGATCCGTAGACGAACTAAAGTCACCGACATAGCCCAGCGGATTAACAAGCTGAAGTGGCAATGGGCAGGCCACATAGCGCGGAGAGCGGATGGCCGATGGGGTCGAAAAATACTCGAGTGGAGACCACGGACTAGCAAACGAAGCGTAGGACTTCCACCCACAAGGTGGACAGACGACCTTATAAATGTCGCCGGAAAACGCTGGATGCAGGTCGCTTCCAACCGGTACATATGGAAGTACAAAGTGGAGGCCTATGTTCAGCAGTGGACGTTCTACGGCTGAGATGATGATGATAAATTTTGATAATTTTGTTTAATATTTCGTGGTCAAAACTAACCTATAACGAATAAAAAATACTGCGACTTTTTATTTAACTTTTTTAATACTTACATGCTACTTCGTCCAAAGCAGTGATGACGAGTAAAGACGCTTTTTTCTCTGTCATCTTCTTTCTTAACTCTGCTATTTTCTCGCCTGCTTTCTTTCCTGGAAAAAAATCACTATAATTACCAGTAAATTCGACAGGTAAGGGTATGATGTCATTCCTCGGTCTAGGCGGGGGCGGATCGTTTAATTCCCCTCTCGCTTCGGCCACTCAATTCCATACTCGCTTCGTCAGTACATACATATTCGATATGATATATGTAGGTACTATACTTACCAGTAAATTCAACAGGTAAGGGTATGATGTCATTCCTCGGTCTAGGCGGGGGCGGATCGTTTAATTCCCTTCTCGCTTCGTCCACTAAGTTCTTGTAGATTGGTACTAGTTGCATGTTCGCTTTTGATAGCACCGTCTGAAGAGATAAAGCATACAAGTGAATTAAATTTAAAAAAAAAACACCCCAACGCAACGCTTGCAAAATATCTAATTCGCGGTTTTTTGGTGGCGGCCATCTTGGATATTAGATTTATCATAGTGAGTTGTATTTTACTAAAGATAAAAAGATAAAAATATAGTATTTATTAATTATCAGTTCCAAAAAGTACATACATGAAAAATTATACACATAAATATAGTAACACTAGGTGGTGGTGGTATAGTAGTACTAGTTAAGCCCTTTCATTTGATATGGGTATCAAATGAGGGGGGTGTGAAAGAAAAAAGTAATCCGCCATTTTGTAGCGGCGGCCATCTTGGACCAATTTTCACCAAACATGGCCAAAAACACTCTCGACTAACTTTACTTTCAGACAAAATAAACTAAATCAAAATCCGTTCATCTATTCGGGAGCTACGATTTGATTTGATTGAAAAGTGTAAATATTCAATGATTAGCCCATAAAGTGGTTTGAAGATTTTTGTATGGGGCGCGGCATTCCTTTCGGTCTGACATTTAGTTTTTTTTTCAAAATCGTAGATCAACTTTGACACTTAATAAATCCGATACCTGAAACTTTATGGATTTATCTATCGCAATAGATTTATACAAGTTTCGTTGCTAGCCAATATTGACAAAAAAAAAAAAAAATGGCGGATAAGTAGGTACCTCTATGCCACAAATTATCAAACCTATTTGATAAACTGTGAGATACAAAGGAAGTCGGGAATGTTCTTAGCTATGTTTGGTGGAAATCGATCCAAAATGGCCGCCGCCACAAAATGGCGGATTGCATATTTTAATTAGACTTACCTGTATTGGAGTCCATTCGTCTCTAGTCATAGTATGAGGATCTACTCCCACTAAAGAACCTTCTTCTAAATTTGTGGCTAACCATTTCTCTATAGATGGCGTTTCAGGTAACGCTGGAAAAAAACATTGTTTTAACATAAAAATAAATCGTTAAAATAATACCTTCGCGCTCGCACAAATGCAATGACCTCGATTTCGAAGATCGATTCGAAGATCATTGTGCGAGCGCGACGGCAATAATTTAACGCGGGAGTGACAGAGACAGGTAGTAAAAGGTCAATGCACAAAATTCTTCCTACTGCGCGACCGGACTTTAGTAATCACAGAAGTAATACAACTAGAAGTAGCCATTTTATGTGCGAGTGTGATGGCAATAGGGAAAATTCTGTGTGAAGAAAAAGGAGAACCTATTTTTTTTTCGTCCCTTTCAGCGTGGCCGGTTTATGATGTTTGTCAAACTCTGTCAAACTGGTTCACTTTGACAATAATACCTATGTGTTTAGTTTAATTCCGAAATATTAAAGCAATTTGAGACAATACAATGTTATTTAACTAGTTTATGACCTAAAATATCAATATATCGCGTATTTTCATAAAATATTGAAAATCCGTAAGCTGTTTTTTGTTTCACAGGTGGCCACGATGATGTGATCCCCCTGTTAGTAATTATTAAATGAAAGTATAAATAGATGTACTCACATTGTTTCATAAGCGTCCAGAGCGTCGTATCAGCTTCATTCTCAAACTGCGTGTAATACCGTCCATCAGTGGACAGTAATGCATGAGTGGCCGTCACTATAGCGGTGCCAGCTGAGCCGGTGAATAGAGTCAACCATTCCCGACGCGCGTCTGCTGACGCTATGTACTCTGACTGGATGGATAATAGGTATTTAGTGTCAGCTGACACTGCATACTTAGAGTAAATTAACAATACAGTGTGTAAACTGTCAGCTAAACATATTGTGTGTAACATATGTGTCAGCTAATACTATATGCTCTGAATGAATCAATATTACAATGTGTAAAGTATCAGCAAAGCAATTTGTGTTTAAAATATGTCAGCTGACGCTTTTGACGTGTAGTAGAGTGCCTCATAAAGAGATGTAACACCTAAACACTCGTGTCTTATCCTATATAAGTCTTCACTGCACTATATACTATGCCTGAATCAATAGTACAGTGTATAAAGTGTAATGTGTTCAAACTGCGTGTAATACCGTCCATCGGTGGACAGTAACGCATGAGTGGCCGTCACTATAGCGGTGCCAGCTGAGCCGGTGAATAGAGTCAACCATTCACGACGCGCGTCTGCTGACGCTATGTACTCTGACTGGATGGAAAATGGTGGGTAAAGTGTCAGCTGATTAAATTCAGTGTGATATCTGTCAGCTAATACTATATGCTCTGAATTAATCATCAAAAGCGCGTCATTTGATGCTATATTAATATTACTTAACTTGCTTATATAATATGGATAACAGTGTATTAAGTGTCGGCTGACGCTACATACTCCAACTAAATTAACAATACAGTGTGTAAAAAGTCAGCTAATCAAGCTGCTCGTAACATTTGTCAGCTAACACTATATGCTCTGAATGAATAAATATTACAGTGTGCAATGTGTCAGCTAACCAATTCGTGTTTAAAATATGTCAGCTGACGCTATAGACGTGTAGTAGAGTACCTCATAAAGAGATATAACATTTAAACACTCGTGTCTTATCCTATATAAGTCTTCGCTTCACTATACTATACTCTGTCTGAATCAATAGTACAGTGTATAAAGTGTAATTAGTTCAAACTGCGTGTAATACCGCCCATCAGTGGACAGTAACGCATGAGTGGCCGTCACTATAGAGGTCCCAGCTGAGCCGGTGAATAGAGTCAACCATTCACGACGCGCGTCTGCTGACGCTATGTACTCTGACTGGATGGAAAATGGTGGGTAATGTGTCAGCTAATTAACATTGTGTGTAATATGCGTCAGCTCACTTGTGGATAGAGACTTAAATAACACACAAAACGTGTATTACCTATTTTAAGTTTATAGTGAATTTTTATGAAATATCAATTATTATAAGTGGTAGTAATATGTAAAGTTTTAATCTATACTTCTATACTATTTATTAAAGAGGAAAACTGACTGACTCATCATCGTAGTGACAAAAGCGCTGGACCAATTGAGCTGAAATTTGGATAGTGTGTTCTTTAGGTAATGTAGGCGATCGATAAGGGATTTTGTAAAATTCCCACGGGAACAGGAATAAAATGGAAATCTGTAATCGCTGAGTCTATCAAGCTGAGTATTTTGACTACCATGAAAGGATTCAAGATAGTTTTCATTCGAAAATTCCCACGGGAACGGGAATAAAATGGAAATTTGTAATCGTTGGGTCTATCGAGCTGAGTATTTTGACTACCATGAAAGGATTCAAGATATTATAGTTTTTATTCAAAAATTCCCACGGGAACGGGAATAAAATGGAAATCTGAAACCGCTTATAACAATAAATAAATAAGGATGATGATGATGATGAAACTTACATTATGAGCGTCGGCCGTAGGCACGATGTAAGCTGCTAGAGCTTGAGGCTGAGACGCCATCAGCGCTCGTAGCGCCGTCAAACGCTGAAGCGACATTTCTGATGACGCTGGAATAAAGAAAAGAAAACTGTAAAAATAAGTGAAATTTAAAAAGAAATCTTTTTGAAAACAAGATTTTATTATTACCATCTAAGTACTCGTCAGGACGTATCAAATGAGCCCAAACTCGATGGGGTTGCGTCGTTTAAGAGTTCCTATGGCCACCTTCCAGCTCCATCAACAGATCAGCACGATATCATAACAATATTGCATTGTCATCCAATTTTTACACAGGTAGGTGCTACCTACATGCTAAATTTCAGCTTAATCGAAAATTTATCAAATTAAACTTGCAAGATTTGATTAGAGACAGACAACGTTCCACTTGTATCATTCTAAAAATAAATCACATTTAAATCCGTTACGTAGTTTTAAAGATCTTAGCATGAGGGAAAACTTCGTTTTACATATATGTAGACCAATTATTGAACTAACAGTCTAATCTATCAACTTACTAATAAAACGTGAAAGTTTGTAAGAATGTATGGATTTCTGGATGTCAAGATGTATGTTTGTTATTCTTTCACACCTAAACGGGTGGGTGGACCGGTTGAGCTGTAATTTGGTATAGATATAAAGAACAGAAAAACTCACAATTATAGCTGTCCTGTGTATTCACGTACAAGTCATCACAATCTGTTCCTGCAGACGAACAACCCACCGCCGTTCTGCAACAAATGATATAATTTGTTTACACACAGTATTTGCTTTTTCTTATCAATTTTATCTACCATGTTGGTAATTTCATATCGTGGTAGTTGCTATCCACATCTGACTATATAAAAGGAAAGAGTGACTGATTGACTGACCTATCAACGCACAGCCTAAACCACTGGACGGATTAGGTTAAAATTTGGAAATAGATAAGTAGGTTTTATGACGAAGATTTCGGCTAAGAAAGGGCAAAGCCGCGAGCATAAGCTAGTATGTATATTATAAAAGTGAAAGGTTGCAAGAATGTATGGATCTCTGGATGTATGTCTCTTTTACGCCTAAGCGGGTGGACCTTGAGCTGAAATTTGGTATAGAGATAGCTCAGACCGTGGAATAACACATAGGCTTATAGTACAACGGGTGAAACCGCTAGGCGCAGCTAGTTCTGTATAATATGAAATCTAATGAAACCTGTCACACTTTTTCAATTCCTAGAGTCCTTTTCACGAAAGAGGCCCCGCGGAATTTAGCGGAACTAAATTTATTTTTTTTTCAAATATTACTGGACTTCATATCCTAAATAATTTTTAATTGTTAGATAAAATAAATATCTATTTAACGAAGAAATTAAATATGAGATATTATGAAGAGTTAAAATGTTATACAAATTTTAACTTTTAAAATGTGCGACAGAGGCGCCCCGCAAAAAGGACTCCTTTCGTAAAAAGCACTCTATTACGCATTCGGCTCGGATAAGTGTGCGTTCACTTTGCGATCATAAACAAGTAAAATAAAAATAAAAACTTTTTAAAAACAAATTTTTATTATTATTACCAACTAGCACCAAAGTAGGTAGGTACTCGTCAAGACGAATCAAATGAGCCCAAACTCGATGGGGTTGCGTCAATTATAGAGTTCCTATGGCCACCCAGCTCCATCATCAGATCAGCTCCACGTCATATAATATTGCATTGTCATCCGATTTGTACATGCATAAAATTTCAGCTCAATCGGATATCGGGAAGTGGATTTAATTTAACTTGCAAGATTTGATTACAGACAGACAATAAATTTGTTTATTCATAGATTTCAGGTACATAAAGATCTTAATGTAATGCATTGTTCTGCCGAAATCTGTCTTTTTCAGACGTATGAATAATACATAATGTTGAGGGTTATGGGGTTCCAGCAGAGATAAACACAGTTTGGAAGGAACGTAAAAATATATTAATTCTTCAATAATCTACACGACACAACAATTTTTCTTCACGCCGCCATATACGGAAGTGTTTTGTTTTCACAAACATCAAATCAAATCATAGAGTATTTAATATTGCCATAACTCAATACCCTCCCTCAATATTAAACACTAATACAAAAACATTACTTCTTAGTAAACATAATAACATAATAATACACCCCCCCTGTACATTTCCAATACCCTCCCTCAATTTAAACATTAAACAAAACAAGACATTACCTCTTTACAAACTTAAAATTCAACATAATAACAGACCCTCTCTACATTTTTCAAATTTTAACACATTTAGAGGTTTAGTGAAAAAATCAGCTAATTGCCTCTCTGTTGAAACATACTGAAGTTTAATAATCTTACGCTCTACAAAGTCTCTAACAAAATGTAACTTAATATCTATATGTTTTAGTCTTTTATGATTTTCAGGATTTTTAGTAGTATGAATGACTGACTGGTTGTCTTCTAGAATACATATATCGTAACATTTAACCCCAATCTCATTTAGTAAATTTCTGATCCAAACAGCTTCTGATACTCCTTTTGCCAATGCAACAAACTCAGCTTCAGTTGATGATAGAGAAACACATTGTTGTTTGCTGCTAGCCCAAGATACAGTGCAACCAAAAACTTTCATCATATATCCCGATGTTGATTTTCTTTCTTGAGTGTCTCCACCCCAATCTGCATCACAATAGCCAAGCAACGGCATCTCTATATTTTTATTGAAAATCAATTTTAAATCTAGACTTCCTTTTACATATCTCAATACTCTTTTTAAGGCTTTCCACAGGTCTTCATTTCCCTTAGACTGAAAGCGGCTTAAATAATTTAATGCAAAACATATGTCCGGCCTACTTCCCAGCATTGCATACATTAAGCTGCCAATCAAACTTCTACATTTTGTAATTAATTCTTTGTCTTCTGATGATGTATCCGATATCTTTAACGCCGGCTCAATAGGTGTCTTCACTGGCTTGCAGTCTTGCATATTATAGCAGTTTAGTATATCCATTAAATATTCCTTTTGATCCAATTCAATACTATCTTCTTTCTTAACAATATTTATTCCCAGATATTTAGCTACTCCATGCATATCTTTCATTTCAAATTCTTTTTGCAAAACTTCTTTTATTCTGTTAATATCATCTTGATTTTCTCCAACCAGTAAAATATCATCTACATATACTAGTATGTAGAATTTAATTCCCTTTTTGTAGTATAGACACCAATCACTTTGACTTCTTACAAAACCTTCCTTTAGCAAAGCGCTGTTAAATTTCTCATTCCATTTTCTTGGACTTCTTTTTAAACCATAAAGTGATTTATTTAATTTTAACACTAATCCGTCTTTCTGAAATCCTTCTGGTTTCTCAAGATATACTTCCTCATCTATATCGCCATATAGGAAGGCACTCTTCACATCCATCTGATTTACATGTAAATTGAATTTTGTTGATATAGCCATTAAAATTCTGAATGTTGTTAGTTTAGCAACTGGTGCATATATATCGGCGTGATCAAATTTTTCTTCTTGCTGGAAACCCCGTGCAACTAAACGTGCTTTATACTGTGTATTGCCTTTCTCATCCTTTTTAATTCTAAAAACCCACTTCGCTTCAATTGGTTTCTTTCCTTTTGGCAATTCTGTCTCAGTCCAAGTATTATTTTTGTTTAATGCATTCTTTTCATTTTCTATTGCTTCCAACCATAGATTTGCATCATCTCCACTTGTCACTTCTTCAAAAGACAGCTGTTCTTTTGCTTGTGCAGCTAAGCCTGTAACATAATCATTTAGCCATGCTGGTTTCTTTATCTGTCTTTTAATCTGCCTTCTTGTTTCTTCCGTACTTTCCTGCTCAACTTCTGCATCATAAAAATTTTCTTCCGGATTTTCCTCACTCACTTCTAATTCACACATCTCATTTTCATGTTCTTGTCTCTCAATCTGGTCTTCTTGTTCTGGTAGTAATTCTGTTAAGTCTTCATCTGTTTGATTTTGAATCTCTTGTACATCACTGTTATTCATCTCTTCAGGTATCATTTCACTTATTACATCTGTTGTCACCTCTTGTACTTTTCTCATATCTTCTTTCCTTTTATCTTGAATAAATACTACATCCCTATGTGTTTCGACCTTCTTTGTATTTGGTAACCATACTCTGTATCCTTTGCAGTATTCTCCATAACCAACAAAAATTCCATTTTTGCTTTTAGAATCCCACTTTGATCTTTTCTCTTTTGGTATATGAACATAAACAGGAGTACCAAATATCCTCAGTTTATGTAGATCAAAACTCTTCTTGTACAACAGCTCATATGGTGTTTTGTCTTTTACCTTGGATGTGCCCGTTCTATTTATGGTGAAGACGGCAGTGTTCACTGCTTCAGCCCATAGTGTTTTATTTAGTTCTGCTTTAATAATCATTGTTCGCGCTGATTCTACTATTGTTCTCATTTCTCTTTCAATTCTTCCGTTTTGTTCTGGTGTATAGCTAACCGTTGTTTCATGTATGATCCCCTTTGATTTAAACATTTCTTTGACTTCTCGGTTTATGAATTCTGTTCCATTGTCTGATCGTACTCTTTTAATGTTACAGTTGAATTCATTCTCAAATTGTGATATAAACTCTGCAATCTTATGTTTTGTTTCAGATTTGTGTCGCATAAAGTAGACATATCTGTAGCTACTATAGTCATCTTTTATTAAAAGAAAGTACAAAGACCCTCCGAGTGAAGCTGGTGTCATCTCACCGCAAAGATCCATGTGTATCAACTCGCCTGGGTTTGTTGCTTGACTCTCGCTAGCACTGAAAGGCAATCTATGCTGTTTCCCTTGAATACACGAATGACATTGCTCAGTCTGTCCTTCATACTTTACATTATTTGAATTTAAACATTGTTTGACATATTTAAAGTTTTGATGTGCCATTCGTTCATGCCATTCTGAAAGAGTTATTAAAGCTGCACTGTCATAACAAAATTTAAAATTCATCACATACATATTATCAACACGGTCAGCAATAGCTACTACCTGCTCATCTTTTAAGAATTTACAACCTGAGATGGTGGATATCATTGTGTGGCCCTTGTCTAATGCACATGCTAAGGAGAACAAATTAGCATTTAATTTTGGCACAAACAATACATTATTCAAGGTTGTAGGTATATATTTGGAACCATTGAAAGCAATCACATCAACATTACCTATTCCTTTAACTTCTAATTGCTCACCATCGCCTACAGTTACATATCTCTTTGACAACTCATGAAAAGATGTGAACAAATCTTTACAGTTAGCCATATGTTCGCTTGCTCCAGAATCAAGAATAAAATCACTACTTACAGTTTCAATCGGATTCATTATGAAAGCATTCTTGTTTATCTTACTACTGTCCGCTTTACCTTCATTTGACTTATTTTTTATCGCTCTACACTCTTTGATTAAATGTCCAGTCTTATGACAAAAATGACACTTTCTTTGTCTACAGTCCCTTCTGAAATGTCCTATCTTTCCACATTCAAAACACTTTACTTCACTCACACTTTTATTGTAGTTATTGCGACCTCGCTGTGATGCTACCAACGCTGAAGACGGCTCAGGTTCAGTGTTCCCATATCTCTCCTCTTCTATTAGTAACCGGGATACAAGGCTCTGGAAACTCTGGCTGCTTTCTGGAACTGATTCCCAAGCTGACACAAAGTGTTGGTACTTCTCTGGCAGTGTCATCAGTACTTTTGTAATCAACATTGTGTCAGACATCTTCTCTCCAAGACTTTCAAGTTGGTATCGCAGATCCTCAAGTTTAGAAATGAAACTAGTAACCGGCTCTTCAAACTTCAAGTTGAAAAACTTTTGCTGCACGAGATGTACACTGACTTTTGATTTTGGTTCATAGACAGCTATTAATTTCTGCCAGATTTCAGCACTGGTTTTACAAGTCAACAAATGGTTCAGAATTTTTTCTTGTACTCGCGTTACTATTATTTCCTGTGCCTTAGAATCATCGTCCATCCATTTTATAAAATCAGTCTTTGATGTGATGTCAGGTTTTCCTCTATTGCCTTCTACTATTGACAATAATCCTCTCGAGCGCAAAATTATTTTTAATTGAAACTTCCATACTTGGTAGTTGGTTTCATTTAATTTTATATTATGTGCACTTTGAGTGTGCGTGCAACCACCGGCTTCCATTTTTTTTTTGCTTTTGTTTCGACTCTCGTTCGAACTAAATTTTTTATTATTCTACACGTCTGTTCCTTCCTTTTTCCAGCGTGATCTGGGCCCATAACCTGTTGAGGGTTATGGGGTTCCAGCAGAGATAAACACAGTTTGGAAGGAACGTAAAAATATATTAATTCTTCAATAATCTACACGACACAACAATTTTTCTTCACGCCGCCATATACGGAAGTGTTTTGTTTTCACAAACATCAAATCAAATCATAGAGTATTTAATATTGCCATAACTCAATACATAAATACAATAATGACTTATAGCTAAGAATAATGCCTAGTTACATTGTATGAAGTATGCATGACTATTTATAATTTGTATTCAAAAAATTCATTCACGCTTGTAAAAATCTATCCAAAATCCAAAACAAAACTTACATTTCAATGTAAAACAGCGACAAACAAACCAAAAACAGTACAATATTCATCATTAAACACACTATTAACACATGCCAGTGGCGTTTTATGGAACTATCCCAGTTGCCTGAAATTAATTTTGTATGGAAAAATCCTTTGACAAAATACACCGTTTGTGTTTTTCAGCACTCGCGTTCCGACCTCAAAAACAGTCTTATTTTCAGTAGTCAATGTGTTAATCTTACTGTTCAATATGTACTGTAGTTCTTACGTTTGCACATTTGTTTTATGTTGTAATCAAGCTCTCAATTTTTTTTTTTCGGTTTTGTATATTTTTTCTGATTATGATGTGTTTTGTGCAATAAATAAATTTTAAAAAAAAAATCGCAAAAATCACTTTAAAAATAATAAATAGGTTCTAAGTCCTATTTCTATCCTTAATTTTGGGGCTTGTGTGCACCACTATTTTGCCAATGACTCGTGGAAAGATGAAACACTAAGCGTCGGATAATATAGAATAATTTAAGGTTTTAGAATTTCGAACACAAACAACTTTCAAAATAATACACGGTAAATATAACACAAGTTATAAAACATAAAAGAATAATTAATAAATTTACATAACAATAAATAACACAAAATCTCTGTGAAGCACCCAAAGTTAATTTTCGCGCAACCTGTTAACTGACACAAAAAATTACAGTCTAAATATAAAAAAACAATTTAGCAAAGAGTTTGGTTGTGCTACTTTCTAAGAAGTTTCTAATACATGTCCCAAAACTAAACTAGTGAAACTACGCCCCACTGCTATAGTAAAAGATCTCGGTGCTGAAAGACCTTTGTTATTTTTAGATCATTCATTTCAAGTAGGGTCGGCACAACACGTTTTCCTCCTGCCGGCCAAGCACAGACATTGCGTAGACTTGTCTTGCTGTCAAGTCAAACTGTCATCCCATATATATATAGATAGATAGATAGAAAACTCTTTATTGTAACACCACAAATATACAGAGAATCTTAAAACTAAAACACAATTTCGTAACTTAAGTGTAACAATTGGTGATTTTATCGCTAAAAGCGAACCTAGCATGGAGAGAAATAATTATAATCACATAGGTTGGTTGTGAAGCTGGTAAATAAGATAAACAGAAATAATTCATAAATACTAATAATTATAATAATATTATATTAATTAACAATGAATGTATGGGATGACCGTTTGACTTGACAGCAAGACAAGTCTACGCAATGTCTGTGCTTGGCCGGCTGCATTCCACTCTATCACCTGTTATATCCTCATTTACTTCCCTAGCACGCATATCCTATCTCACACAGTTAATCCAAACTTTTGTAGACCTCGTACTATTAAATTACTTCTACATTCCTAAAGATCTTAACATATTTGGCTAAAGACAACAAGTAAAATGAATGTACCAGATGACCATAATATTATAAGTATATCAAAAAAACTTAACATACACTACTTTGAACTATTAAAAGTGAATAATAATTTGGGTTTATACTCCAACAGAACAGGTTACCCTACTTTCACTGTCAGAGTCAAATCACAATTTTTAAAGGTTGTGTGGCTAACATATTATATGTTGCAGTTTCAGGTCGCCGACATAACTACAGGGCCTGCAGCATGAGCTGACGACTGCCTCCTACATATCTTATAGGAAACAGCCGGGACCCACAGTTTTACGTGCCGCGCCGAAAAAATAGGATAATAAAATAATTGCACTCTATGTCCTTTCAAACTCAAACTCAAAATTCATTTATTCAAATAGGCTACAATGGAGCACTTTTGCAAGTCAATTTTACATTTTATTTTAATATTCTACCGCTCGTTCGCAAGGCACCTCCATGAGAAGAACGAGCAAGAAACTCATAGGGATTGTTTTTTTTAAATATTTGTTTACAATTTTTATCTTGGTTGCATAAATTATTAACAGGTGGTTGCAGAGGTTTCCAGGCATCTTTGTCTTCTATGTATTGGCTAATTTTATAATAGGCTTTCTTTTGTAATATGTCTTTAACACGGCTTTTGAATTTACCTTCTGTGAGCCCCGTTATTTCCTCAGGGATTTTATTATAAAAACGTACACAATTCCCTAAAAATGATTTATGGCTCGTTTTGGACAATCTGAATCGAGGTACAGCCAACTTATTCTTATTTCTAGTATTAAAGCTATGAGTGTCACTATTTAACTTAAATTTATCTAAATTTTTCCTGACATACATAATATTTTCGTAAATGTACAAAGATGGTAGGGTCAGTATATTTATCTCTTTAAAGACCTCTTTTAAAGAGTCTTTAGATCATATTAGTCTTTAATCACAATAAATAAGCGATGATCGGTTGTAGATGACTGATTATGAAAAATGGTAATCACGTGAACAACTTTACGAGGTGGGTGTCAGAATATTTTTGTTAGAATTTATGACTTCGAAGAAGAAAAAGAATGTATTTATAATTATAGGATATGTAGCGGGCCGCGATTTTGAAATCAAATCAAAATGGTGGACCAGTACCTACCTCCCACGCTCTATACAAAAATCTTCAAGCCACTATCGAATTTATAATTTTAGTAGGAAACTAGTGGACTCGCGCGCACTTCGTCGCGTTAAATAGAAAATTATAAGTGTTTCTCTACTATATTATGTATGTAGTATATGTATTATACACTCTATCTATTAATGAAAACCGCATCAAAATCCGTTTGGTAGTTTTAAAGATATAATCATACATAGGGACAGACAGACGCGGGAAGCAACTTTATTTTTGCTATAATAATAATAATAATTGGGGTTTATACTCCAACAGAACAGGTTACCCTACTTATACTGTCAGAGTCAAATCACAAATTATAGGTTGTGTGGCGAACCTATATGTTGCAGTTTCAGGTCGCCGAAATTCCTACAAGGCCTGCAACATGACCTAACGACTGCCTCCTACATATCTTATAGGAAACAGCCGGGACCCACAGTTTTACGTGCCATCCGAAATACGGTAGCGTCCAGGCGAAAATCTTTGCCACACTGAGATTTGAACCCAGGACCTCCAGCTTACAAGTCGGAGGTATGACCACTGGGCCACGGACGCTACGCATGCTATGTAGTGATAGTGATACGATAAGTGAGGTCCAACATCACCGGGGTCTTGCGCTCGTCGATTGGTTCAAATCTAAATATAATACCTATAATAGAGCTAGGTAGGAGCACAAAAGAAATACTTGACATGTTACCTACTATATAGATACCTAACAACTCAGGCTGCCCCCACAATGGGCGATTTTAGGACTTCAATTTATACATATATGTGTTACTCTCGCTAGCACATACCAAATTATAACACTAATATTATAAATGCGAAAGTTTGTGTGTACGATTGTTACTTCTTCAAGCCTAAACGGGTGGAACGATTGAGCTGAAATTTGGTATAGAGATAGCTTAGACCCTGGAATAACACATAGGCTTATAGTACAGCGGGTAAAACCGCTGGGCTCTGCTACATCCCGGTTTCTGAGTGAGTTGAAATTTTGCATGTGTCTAAATCGGATGACAATGCAATATTGTTATGACATGGAGCTGATCTCATGATAGAGCTGGAAGGTGACTATAGGAACTCCGTAATTAAACGACGCAACCTCATCGAGTTTGAGCTCATTTGATTCGTCTTGACGAGTACTTTGATGCTAGATGATAATAATAATAAAAGCTGGTTTATATTTATTTTTTTATTGTTACTTGTATATAATAAGTATACGAATTATTATTAACTTGCCTTCTGAAACTATCGATAAAACGTAGCCATCAAACATAGGGCTTTTTCACGACTGTTTTTGTAGGCAGGTAGGTACCTATCTACTTAACCGATTCCGTGCGGAGGTCTTTTTTAACCCCCGACGCAAAAACGACGGGGTGTTATAAGTTTGACGTGTCTGTCTGTCTGTCTGTCTGTCTGTCTGTCTGTGTGTGTGTATGTGTCTGTCTGTGGCATCGTAGCTCCCAAACGGATGAACGGATTTTGATTTTGTTTTTTTTGTTTGAAAGTAGAGTTAGTCGAGAGTGTTCTTAGCCATGTTTGGTGGAAATCGGTCCAAGATGGCCGCCGCTACAAAATGGCGGATTACTTTTTTCTTCCACGACCCCCTCAATATGGGTATCAAATGAAAGGGCTTAACGAGTAGATTACAGTCCCCTATATAAAATTTAAAATCCAAGATGGCCGCCATACAAAAAATGGTGAAATACGTATTGCGTTGGGGGTTTTTTAAATTTTTAATTTAATTCACTTGTAGCAATCTTTAGTGCCTGGCGTCAAACAAATATTCCGTGATGCCTCTGGGGCATCATACGCTATACGCAATAGATTTACATGGTGTCTGTGCGGCATCACCCGCACGGAATCTGTTAATAATATTTCGTATATTATATGAGAACAAGCCAAATCAGATCTCAGGCTTTTTTACATAAATTTATCCTAAGTTATAAAAAGAAATTATATTTTAAGTTGTAATAGAGTATTTAATGTTATAGGTATATCTCAAGACTAACCATTGAACTTGGCACACATTTAGATCTCACTTCTTTTGTCGTTCAAGTCAACCTAGGTATATCGTAATATTGAACTTGGCTCTAATTTCACATTTATGTTTTGATGGGATATTATATATTATATTCTTCAGTGGCCTATTTCTACAATGTCGTTATTTACTCCATGCCCTCGAAAGGCAAAAGGTCAGGATTTTTCCGGTCCGCCAGATTTGTTTCCGATTCACCTCTTTGGCATTTAGAGGGCATTTCAGATTTTGATCACAATATTTCAGACTCCTAATATGAATAAGAATTTGTTTGAATGCATAGATTTTAGGTAAATAACAAGTGAAATTAAAAAAAAAAGACGTGTGGCACTCGGAGACTGCCGCGGTAAAGATATTGCATAGCATTTTTTATCAACTTATGTAATTATAATTATTTATTTATTTTATTAATGCAGTATTTTTTTCTTTGATATTATTCAAGTAACACTTTGAGCGTGGTGACCGATAAAAAAACAAATTAAAAGTATCACCGCTGTGCCGGTCGGAGTGGGGGGTGTTAGGTTTTTCGTTACGGAATTTCTGGATTCGGTCCCCACGCTCAAGGCCCGCGATAGAAGCTATGCAATAGCTTAATAAAAACAAGCTTTTATTACCATCTAGCACCAAAGAACTCGTCAAAACGAATCAAATGAGCCCAAACTCGATAGGATTGCGTCGTTTAATTACACATTATTAGCACTAAATTTACTAAAATAAAACTGGCCAAGTGCGAGTCGGGCTCGCCCATGAAGGGTTCCGTAGCAGCAAGTAACATAATATCCCATCAAAAACATAAATGTGAAAAGAGAGCCAAGTTCAATATTACGATGTATGTCCTCATAGTTACCTATGATTTGGTAGTTGACTTCAACGACAAAAGAAGTGATATCTAAATGGGTGCCAAGTTCAATGGTCAGTCCTGAAAAATATTTACAACATAAAATATTTTATTACAACTTAAAAGATTATTTCTTCTTATCACTTAGAATTAATATTATTTTGAAGCCTAAAGACTGACTTGGCCAGTTCTCATAATATACTAGGTAGGTACTCTCTTAACTTTAGCTTGATCACTATTAAACGCACTTAATGCTAATTAGTGCGCCACTGTCTTTTATCGTGTAAATTAGTCCCCTCCACCCATTGGTTGTCTGGAAGAAATCGCTCTTTAACGATAAGACCGCCACTTGTACATTGTAATTTTTAATTTTAATTATGTACTTATGTATTTTCTATAACATTATGTGGTGTACAATAAAGTATCTATTGTCTTATCTTAATGATACTTCGTCGTATAGTACCCATGAGAACTAGCCAAGTCAAACTTTGGGCTTCAAAATAATATTAATTCTAAGTGATAAGAAGAAATAATCTTTTAAGTTGTAATAAAATATTTTATGTTGTAAATATTTTTCAGGACTGACCATTGAACTTGGCACCCATTTAGATATCACTTCTTTTGTCGTTGAAGTCAACTACCAAATCATAGGTAACTATGAGGACATACATCGTAATATTGAACTTGGCTCTCTTTTCACATTTATGTTTTTGATGGGATATCATTGCTTTTTGTACAGTACTTTTTAGTATGTAATAGGTTTAAGACACCCAGTCATAATAAGATTAATACCAAATGATTATTTTATTGCACCTCCCCCCACCCCACTGCTCCATGGCACGGCCGTCGCACCGCGCACCGCGGCCCGTGAGCCTCGCCGTGCTTCGCTATACCTATAATTAATTTAGTACTTATTTATATATAGCATTTATGTGCACTATTGATTTGAATATTGTACCTAATCAATTGATTTTTAAACAATACTAGTTACTGATAAATTTATCTATATTCACCCAGCTATCTTATACCTGCCGCCTACCTGGATGGAAATTTAACTTTTTAGATCATCTGCAACTGGATTAGAATTTCGATCAAAAGAAACCTAAGCCGACAAGACTTGTAATGACGACGACTTGGCGGGGGCACTGCCGTGCCCCCAGATACCGCCACATACCTATAATATTATGACTATACGTTACAGGTACGTAGGTATGTAAAATGTTTACACCAACTAGCACCTAAGGCGACATACATACATTATTTTTATTGTAAACAATGTTAATATTATTAGCTCTATGTTACTGAGCCGCCTTGTGCTGGTGAGTCGATATATTGATAGGTATTTACATAGGATATACAATTGTTACGTAGGTACCAGGAACCTATTTTTGTTAGTGACTAGCTGTGCCTAGCTGTTTTACCCACTATACAGTTTGGTACAGTAGTGTATATTATGTTATTCCAGTATATTTTTTATTATACCAAATTTAAAGTCAATCGGCCCACCCGTTTAGGCGTGAAAAAGTAAAAAACATATATCCATACGTACAGTAGGTATAAAGTTTGTATTTATATTTATAACTATATTAGTAGGAATAGTTGACTCGCGCGCACTTCGTAGTATCTAACAGAAAATAGCCGCCTACACAAAAATTATAGCAACATGCAACATGTATTGCTTTATGCGTTCCTAGGCGTCCCAAACTTTAATATCATACATTTTTTAAAAATTAAAAATAATTTAAAATGATAAAAAATACTAGTTTCTGATTTTTCCCTTTGTTATTACGACATTACCTATTGGGATGCCAAATTTCAGCTTTCTAGATCATCTGGAACTGGGATATTACTTTTGATCTATCCCTCAGTATGTATTAACTTCACCGATTACTGGATATTTATATCTAAATAACCGTTTGAGCTGTGTTATTGGAATTTGGAACAGAGATATAGTTCGTATATTTAAGTATATGTGCCAAATTTGACTTGTCTATGTGTAATAGTTTTTGTATAACGAGGGTGTAAAAAGTCGTCAAAACGCGCTTTGGATGGTTCGTGTAATATAACACACGGCGCGGTCGCCAGTTCCTTTGCTTGAACTTGGCTTGACTCGCTGCCGCGTGTCTAGATAAAAGTTCTTGTATTTCGTTGTAACTTAAATTGCGGTTTATAACGTATTAAAAAAACTTATTATTAGATCTCGTTCAAACCAATTTTCGTTGGAAGTTTGCATGGTAATGTACATCATATATTATTTTTACATTTATCATTCCCTTATTTTAGAAGTTAGAGGGCACACATTTTTCCACTTTGGAAGCGTCTCTCGCGCAATCTATTCAGTTTAGAAAAAAATGTTAGAAACCTCAATATCATTTTTGAAGACCTATCCATAGATATATATATCCATAGACCCCACACGTATGGATTAAATGCAAATTTTTTTTTTTAAGTTTCTGTTCTAAGTATGGGAAGCCCTAAAAATTTGTTTTTTTCTATTTTTGTGTGAAAATCTTAATGCAGTTCACTAAATATATCTACTTACCAAGTTTCAACAGTATAGTTCTTATAATTTCAGAGAGAAGTGGAGGTGACATACGGACGGACGGACGGACAGCCATGACGAATCTATAAGGGTTCCGTTTTTTGCCATATGGCCACGGAACCCTAATTACTAAATTAAAATTGGTCACGTGATTTGGGATGTCAGTATATCAACGTATTTGCTAGATCTACGACTTAGAAAGTTTTTCAGGGGGGCACCTCTCGGCTCAGTAATATTAATAAAATATAATAAAAAATATTTTAGTCTTCAATTTCAGTTTAATATTAACTTTTTACACATTATTACAAAGTGAGGGTTAAGAAAAATATATATTTCATACAATTTTACATAATAATTTGTTAGAATACATAATACATACATATTAAAGGTCTTTTTTGCAAGCGACTGTCTCGCTCGCACGATCTGACGAATTTCTGAATTTTTAACATAATAATAGTCCGTAATTTTAATAATATAAAAATTTTTGATACGTATTTTTTTTCTTACAAATAAAATAAAAAAAATGGCTGAGATATAACGCTTATAAGATTGTGTGTTGGGACGCGTGACGTCACACCACTAAACAAAATGAACTTGATTTGTGTGACGTCACGATCAAGCAACTTTAGTGCATTGTATCTCTCACGTATTTTTATCAGAATTATAAATAAATTTTTGACGAGTCCAATATTTTACAATAATCTACATTTTCCTTTTGAAAAAGTTTCTTGGTCAAGCTTTAGATAATATTTTTCTATTAGTTTTAAAAGTATTTATAGTTTGCTACCTTAAATAACAACAAAGTTATTCGTAAAATAAAGAATACGCTTATATTTAGTAAATTCTTTCATTTCATAACATTTTGACTGCAGAACACGAGCGTTTTGTTTTAGAGGTCGAAACGAGGATGACGCACAAACGTTGTGTTATTTGAACAGATGCTACAATACTACGTGTAAAATTTACCTCTCATAGTAATTAACACATTGATTGCTAAAAACACAAAAGTTCAGCTTCAGGTCGGAACGCGAGTTCTGAAAAACACAAATGTTGTGTTCTATCAAAGGATTTAACCGTACAAATTAATTTCAAGTTTTATAGAACAGGCCGTCGCAGCAAATGCGTTAAAAGTAATCTAAAGAAAACCGCCACAGCTGAAGTGATATAATTGGAAAATCCTTTCAAATAAAAAAATATATTATCTAAAACCAATTATCTAACACCAAACAATTTTTGTTGAAAGAATTTATATTTTAAAATTCGTCATATTATGGTTAGAGCGAGAGAATCGCGTCGCACTGAAATTCGAGACCCTTAATTCATAGGTTTTGACACAATATATTATGGGCTTTGATCGATCCCGCGATCATTAACGAAAACGCGAGTTTTTTCATTATTTTTATCTTTATACATTTTACGGATTTCTTTATTCACTATAGGTTAGAAGTTAACCTGACCACGATCTAACCGAATTGTCAAAAATGTATTAAATCGATACGACGTAATATGTCATTTCATACATTTTCGGCAATTCGGTCTTCGGTTCGGTTCCCTGGCGGATAAGTGAATAGCCCTGCTGGACTCTATTGGCTATCGCGCATTGGTGTTATAATAAAGTGATACTATTATCCTAACCACCATAACACAAGTATTAAGTTGCTTAGCTTGGGGTTAGGTGGCGCTGTGTGAAATGTCTTGAACTAAATTTATTTATATTAACCGACAAAAATTAAATTAGGTATAGTAAAACGGTATAGTAATCACATTGACTGCGAAAGACACAACTGCCTGTTTAAGAGGTGAAAACACGTGTGGACACAAAAATTGTGTTTTGTCAAAGGATTTTTCCATACAAAATCAATTTCAGGCCTATGGGATAGTTATTTATAACGCCAATGTGTTAACACATCGACTACGGAAAGCACATCTGCCGAGTTTCTGAGATCAGAACGCGAGTGCTGAAAAACACAAACTTTGTGTTTTGTCAAAGGATTTTTCCTTATAAAATCAATTTTAGGCCTCTGGGATAGTTCTTAATAACGCCGCCGCAACCAATGTGTTAAAGTCAGGATTGTGCCAAATGAGAAACAATTGGTTAGCATTCTATATTAACTTAAACAATTTCTTAGTCATTACACTAAACTTAATCTATGATATAGCCCAGGAAAATTTAAAATAAATAAACATAACACTTCGACTGCGGAAATCAAACACGTTGTGTTTAAAAGCTTTTATTTACTTTCAGCTGTTTGTTGTCTGTCTGTCTGTAATCAAATCTTGCAAGTTTAATTTGACCCACTTCCCGGTTTCCGATTGAGCTGAAATTTTGCATGCATGCGTAAATAATGACAATGCAATATTATTATGACATCAAGCTGATTTGATGATGGAGCTGGAAGGTGGCCATAACTTTAATAACTCCGTAATTAAACGACGCAACCCCATCGTGTTTGGGCTCGTATGATTCGTCTTGATGAGTACTTTGGAGCTAGATGGCAATAATAATAAAACCTTGTTTTTTAAAAGTTTTTTTTAATGTAACTTGTTGCGGTCGTAACAGAGTGCTAATACAAACAAGTGTGTTAACACGGGACCGGATTCACGCATCGTGTTCCGGCATGATGATCAGTGAATTTATCCCGCCTTCTCGGTTTAGTATATTCACATTATCTCCCTATGTCGGCGTCTAATATAAAAAAAATTCTATCTCCTGAATCCATCAGATCAGATTTTAGCTAAATCGGTTGACCCCATCTACCACAATATTGCGTTGCAAGATTTGTACCGGACATACATACATTGCAAATTAAATAAAAGCTTTTAAACACATTGACTGGTAAAAACACAACCGCGGTGTTTCGAGCTCGGAACGCGAGTACTGAAAAACACAAACGGTGTGTTTTGAGAATTTTTCCATACAAAATTAATTTCAGGCACCTGGGATAGTTCCATAAAACGCCGCCGCAGTCAATGTGTTAATAACTTCTTAATTTTCCAAGGCTATTTTAAATGAATACTAAAATTGGCAAATCTAATCACTTATGAAAACTTCCACACCACGCCAGATCAGAATAAAGCCAGAAACACATTATTACCGCCTGAGCAGTGTTGTGCAAACAATACTGTGCTTCGGTAGGAGGGCACTGTAGCTAGTGAAATTACTGGGCAGAGCTTACTATCTTATGACTCTTAGGTAAGAAGCGTTGGTGCAGTACTCCTAGAATTTCACATCATTGTGAAATCCTAAGTAGCACTGTACTGATTATGGGCAGCTTTATCTCTTAACATCAGGAGAGCGTCTTGCTCATATTCTACTTTATCACATAAAAAAAATTTAAACGCGACGTCAACCGTCCGGATTGGGTGGCGTGTGGTCACGTGACGCCACGGACCAATCAGAACGAGTGTCGTCGCGTGACAATCATTATCGTTCGATTTACCACAACGACTGTCAACCCAGTAGATTTTTTTACCGTTAGCTACAAGCTATTTCGCTTGTCTAAGCCAGCTGATCAGTGGCCGTAGCATGACACATGGGATCCAGCAGAAATGTCAAGAGTAGAACTGTCATCCCATACATTGTACTTTTGTGAATGCTTAGACAAATTAAAAAGTATTTAACATAGCCATTTTATGTGTGAGTGTGATGGCAATAGGGAAAATTCTGTGTGAAGAAAAGGAGAACCTATTTTTTCCGTCCCTTTCAGCGTGGCCGTGTGCCGTATGCTGTTTGTCAAACTCTGTCAAACTGCTTCACTTTGACAATAATACCTGTTTCGTTTTTTTTCAAAAAAATTAAAACAATTTGAGACAATATAATGATATTCAACTAGTTTATGACCTAAAATATCAATATATCGTGTATTTTCATAAAATAATGAAAATCCGTAAACTGTTTTTTGTCTCATAGGTGGCCACGATGATGTGACCCCCCCCCCCCCTGTGTGAATGTATGGGATGACAGTTGACTTGACATCAAGACAAGTCTACACATTGTACATGCTAGAGGGGCAGATAAGCTCCCTAATTAGATTCCTGTTTTTTGGACCAAAGATTTGTATGAACAGTTTATTTCTTTATAATACAATGATGTTCTTTGATTTTGACATATTTTGCCGGGTAGGAAGTGTTGTAAATGAGACATAACCTTTAACACATTGACAGATGCTGTGTTTTTGAGGTCGGAACGCGTGTACTGACGCACACAAACGTTATTTTGTCAACTGAATTATCCATACAAAATTCATATTCGATCCTGTGGATAGTACCAAAAAACGGCGCCGCAGTCAAAGTGCTACGTTCTACACAATTTACTGATACTCCAAACTTTAGTATTATTTTTTTAATTTTATTTATACATCAGTGTCCACACTAAATATAATGAGAGTTACAAGTTTAAAATCATACATTTGGGTATAAATTACAATTTGAATGCATATGCTAATTTTCACACCTGAGGAAGTCCTTTTCAAAATTGTATTAGGTATTTCATTTTGATACATAGAAAAAAAATTACAACCAAATATTAAACTAATGGTCTATGAATTGGTCTTATTGCTCAGAGTGACCTCTTTCAGACAACCATGCAGGTAGAGGATACATAATATGTTATGGCTAAAGTCCCAAGTGTGGCTACACCCAGGTTTATGTAAAAATCAGTTGACAAAACGCAACATTTGTGTATTTCAGCACTCGCGTTCTGACCTCAATAACTTGGCTGTTGTACTTTTCCGCAGTCTGTGTTTATTGCGTGTCTTGTAGAATCACTCTTCAGCATTTTTTTTTGGCAACGTACCAGTGGTACCCCTGGTATTGCAGGTATCCATAGGCGACGGTAGTCACTCACCATCAGGTGGGCCGTCTGCTTGTTTGTCACCTATTACATAATTTTTTTTTTAAATCTGCTATCTTTAACAGTTTCACTGCTGAAAACACGAATGATGTGTTTTTGAGGTTGAAATGCGGTTGCTGACGCACACAAACATAGTGTTTTGTGAACTGATGCTACAATACCGTGCGTAATTTACTTTATCATGTGTTTTTTCTATCAATTGTTAATCACAAATCAATCAATCATGTTATTTCAATACTTTTACTTTAAACTTATGTTTCTCATGTAAGTGACTACCAATGTATGTTCAGTTCGGAAATTCAGTTTAAAAACATTTATTCCTCATAAAGGAATAAATGAATTTCCGTCATTGTGGATAGTACTTAAAAAACAGGCACAGGAAAACACATAAGCATAAAAAAAAAAAGGATTAATACATAATACACATAAATATACATATCTTCAGTTTTGTTGACCTACAAATAAGAAGTGTTGAAAAGGACTTCTTTCAGTCGCCGACACTTAAATAGCAGTCTTCTAATGTCATCAGATATATCTAGAAAATTAGCATACACACTAGGATCTAGGTCATCAGAACCAGTTTTAAACACTAACAAGTCTTTAATTCACAAATCACTCTTGAACATTGAGTGAGGCATCATTTAGTGTCCATTATTCAAAGATGCTCTTCATTTCCATTCACTAGAATTCAACCTGAAAACAAACATTTTTTAAGACAAGTGAAATTATAAAACATCTTAAAAACAAGCTATTAATATTACCATCTAACATGAAAGTACTCGTCAAGACGAATCAAATGAGCCCAAACTCAATGGGTTTGCATCGTTAATTAAACAATTTTTCAAGCAAAACTAAACAAGCTGGCTCTTAACCTTTTGACCGCCAAAGTCACCTATACTTGACAAGTACTTGCGGGTCCTGTACGCCAACGACGTCTAGAGACGACAAAAAACCCAGTCTTAATAAAATGAAATAAAAATATTTATCGACTCTTGGCAACACTAGTTCTTTCGTAGGTATTTTTTTTTAAATTGTGCCTTGGCGCACAGGGCACGAAAATGCATTTGTGCTGTGGCGTTCAAAAGGTTAATCTAGCTCAATCGGAAACCGGGAAGTGGATTAAATTTAACTTGCCAGATTTGATTACAGAGAGACAGACATACAACGAATAGGTGAAAGTAAATAAAAGCTTGAAATAATGGATAAGTTTTCAAAATTATACCATGTACGAGGAAATGCTGAATTATCTAAACACCAAACATAATAATATAATAGGAATGTGTGTGATTGGCTGATCTAATAATAATTGAGGGACATAATAAAAATTGGGGTTTAGACTCCAACAGAACAGGTTACCCTACTTACACTGTCAGAGTCAAATCACAATTATAGGTTGTGTGGCGAACCTATATATTGCAATTTCAAGTTCCCGAGAACACAGCCTACATGACCTGACGACTACCTCCTACATATCTTATAGGAAACAGCCGGGTCACACAGTTTCATGTGCCATCCAAAACTTATGCTCGTGTCTATGCCCGCGTGACCAAATTCTTTATTAGCAGATGTCTACGCCCTAAAACCTACCTGTATGCCAAATTTCAACTCAATCCGACCAGCATTTTGGGCTGTATGTTGAAAGATCAGTCAGTCAGTCATTCTTTCCTTTTATATATTTAGATAACTTACAAACATTTTTATTTGTGTTCTAATTTCATTTGCCATCAGTCTCCCGGCTATAATCAAATTTGTTGTCAGAAAAATGAAGATCTTATAAAATATACTAATCAAATAATAACACAACAATTTGGCAGGTTAAAACTGTACAGTAAAAATAATTCTTACCTCAGCATTCCATTGGAGCTATTGAATTTGAATTATCACCATAACCACTAAGGCTGCCTTGGAATTCTATACCGCTGATCTGACTATCCGCATTAAAAGAAGCCCCATATGAATCATTACTAGGAGCGAGAGCTTCTATGTTTCCATCACCAGAATCCGGCGCGTTCGCATCCGGTTCCGCCCAATTGATCTTAAATCTCGTCACTCTAGGCTCCGAAGCTAATATATTCCTCATAACTTTGTCAAACTGGGGCTTCGCCGGCGGATTTTCACGTAATTCCGGCTCCGATTCACTATATTCATTATTTATGAAGTAACCTACACGCACAAACTCCTGGCCGCGGTATGAACACGTTAGCAACACAACTGTGACGCCCAGAGCGTCGTTTTCTGGTATACGAGTCACGTCTGGCGGAGGAGCTTGAAATACAAACATGTGGCGCCCTTCAGGTATCGGCCCAACGTATATTGTGTCCAATATCTGATCGTGCTCTTCAGTCTCCGCTGAACCAACGTATATCATCTTCCATTCGAGGTCTTCCTTCAGCTCTTCTATGCATTCGAAGGTTAGCTCAAATTGAAATGGATTCAGAAAGGGACTCGGATTGTCCAGCACCACAACGTTGGTTATGTGCACTTTTGCCATCGTACACGCAACAACTCAATGCTTTTCCGTGATTATAACGCACGGTAAGCAAAATGGAATAATATTCGGTGCAATAAACGATGATTCACTAGGAAAATAACCGATTTTCTTTCGCAGAAAACTGAAATAATAAACTGAATGGTCGGCAAAAATGACAGTTTTGACAACTATTTTGGCGGTTGAAATAGTCACGTGACCAAAACATATGGTGAAAAGCGCCACTGCGTACGAATCAAGAACTAAAATTAAAAAATAAATCAATCTGACAGTGCCGATGACGAGCGAAATATTTACCTTATTTTTATAGCAATATTAGTTAAAAATGAGCCTGAATTTTATTGGGATAAATTAAACATTTATCTAATTAATGTAATTAGGCACTTTTACTTACAATTTCTCCGTTTTTGAATTGTTTTTCACTAGTTTTTACACACTGATAACGTCAAATTTTACCATAGATATTTCATAGACTAAAGAGCGCAGCTGATTGTCAAGCCACAGATTAATATAATTTAACAGATTATATTACAAAAGCCAATTCATTCATAATTTACTGGCACTGTATTTATTCTGAGACTGGCACATAAAATTGGAATTATCAAGCATGGCAAAAGGAATAGTATAAAAAGAAGCTCTTTTTGTAATAGTTTTAAAGCTCGTAGTAGTACTAAAATATTATTTTGTGATTAGCATGTTGATTCTATAAGAAGACAAAGCGATGGCACAGCAAAGCGAACCTTTTTATAACCTACAAATCATAATTTTATTTTAAAGATTGTCACTTTGCGGTTACCAGAACATACAAAATTAAATAAAATTTAAGTTTTATTTTATTTGTATTAAAATAGTGGGATTTTCAAGGTTTTGTTTTCAACAATTTGTTAAAATTGATGGCGAGAAGAGATATAAATTTAGTTGTGAATAGCACCTCTGACAGCAATTTATAGTCTGTTCCCTTTTACGGCTGATTGGCTGTCATAAATAATAAATATGGCGTCGGTGCTTTGTGTTGGCTGCTAATTTGTATTTCGTTTCCAAAAATGAGTGTTTTTATTGCATAAGTTCAACATTTCGCAACACCAATTCGCTTACGAATGCCGCTACTCTCACCTAGAACTTAATTATGAAGGACAACAATTGAATAAACCATATAACTTTATAAACTAAGTCGTGAACGGGTGAGTGTGAAGTTAATTACTATTTTTTACGATTTACTAGACAATGGTACATAAACAATTAAGTTTACACACTTGCTAACATCCGATACATTGTGTTTTTGTTGTTTTATAGTTCCATTTGAGTGTAATTATTACTTTTAGTTCACTTTCTATTAATTTAAAGTGCGTACATAGAAGGGACGTAGAAATTCTTGGTCGTTGAGTCACAGCTCGTTCCCAATGCCTATAGTTCATATTAATTAGTCCTTGCCGCAACTGGAGTGCAATTGCGTACGATATTAATCTACGCAGTGGAGCGTGACATGAATTATTAACCAAATCTATGATGTTAGCTAACTTTATTGTACACATACCTACTAGAATAATTTTATAAAAACTAGCCAGCGATTTTATTGAAAATAATCGTATATCTCTGTCTATAACTAAAACACTAATTCATAATCTAGTCTAACAATTATATTGATGGTCTTATTTCTAAAAGCCATCTTTTTCCAGACAACCTTGCAGGGAAAGAAAAAAATATAATATAATTAGGTACATGGATTGAAATAATAATTACCTCTATGGCTATTTTAAAATGCTGTACAATATTTTGCAATTTGCTAGTGGTACTGTTAAGGGGGCTGGTTTTCTGTAACTAGGCCACTTGGCCCATTTTGCGTGTGGTGTGTTGTGTCACTCGAGCCACCCAAGCTCTCCGATGAATCTCAGCAGGCCTTGTGGGTTACCGTCGACCTCTGAGAGCGACCCCTGTGATCCGAGGTGTTGCACCCTGTATTGAGCTACTCCTGTGCATTTTAGAATGACGTGAGCCACTGTTTCTTCCTCCTCCAGGCATGCTCTGCAAAGTGGACTGTCTGTAATCCCTTATGCATCCTTTAGTAGTATCCCTTTGCTATTTGTTTCAGCTGTAATGTGAACTATGTCTCAGAACAGAGACTCCAGCCCTGTTTATTATCGGGAAATACAAAAGAATGCGTTTCTTAAGAGATTACCAGATGATACCGGTGGAAAACTACGCCCATTGGCTCTTAAGGTAATAAATTGCTGTTTATACAAATATTACTACTTAAATATTAATATTAAGTGTTAATTCTGCTCTAAATTGTGACTCTGACTAAGCTTATGAGCTATTTATAACTTCTCTAATTATGAGAAAAGGAAAAAATGTCAATAATTTTATCATTGAATATACTATTATTACAATTTTTTGGGTTCATACCTCCTTTTGAGCTAGTGAAGTGATAGTGAAATTAGTGTGAATAGTATATTGCTACAACAAGACACATGAACAAAGTGTATTTCACCAATAGAGACTGTAAGACAAGTGTTATTGGACACTATATTAGAAATAATAATATTGAAGTCACGTCAAATATTGCCGAGAATATCTCGACCACGGTTTCGGCAATATTTGACGTGAGTTGTGCCGTTTCTGTTGTTATAGTTATGGAGAACACTCGCGATAGTTTTAAAAATCATATTAGCCTCAGGCAGACACAGAGCTGCTTGTACATTATTAAATAATGTTAATATTACCTACTTATATTACAGAAACCGCCACCAAAACCACTCTGGACGCAACTGTGTGTGCACAATGGGAAAACACCGTATTTGGAACAATACAGAGATCCTACTTCGGCCAGGTAAGCATTGAGTAAATGCAATAAAAAGTGCATGAGAGACAGACAAACGGACAGCAAAGTGACCTGAGTCAAGCCTATGGGTGGGTTAATCTCCATAGGCCATATGCTAAGCACGGCCACAATGATATAACAGCTGCAGCACATAAAAAATAAGTGTATAATGATTTCATCTTTGTAAATAAACGGCATAAACTCCCTTGTATTTACTTCGGCTTCGTGCCGACCGTTTCGATCCTGTACAAGGATCTTCAGGGAGTGGCTGCGGTTACGCGCCGGCGTTCGCGCCCCGCTTAGCACAATGAATCTAAAAATACGAATCGCTTAGTGTAAAAATGATTTCGTTTTTTTCTTTAGAGGTATGAAATCCTCAAAATATTAAACCAACTTCTAACTCGCTTTAAACAATACCATTATAAATTGATAGGCACTAAAGACTTCTTCTTAACACTTCAGATAACACGAATGCTATGTTTTTGGGGTTGAAACAAGGGTGCTGAGTGCTGACGCACACAAATGTTGTCTGAACTGATAACTATGCGCAATTTCTGTCACTGCGAATAGTACTAAATGTACTACCGCAGCTAAGGGTTAATTTGTGAAATAGTTTGTTCAAATACTTATTACCGATTAATAATTTTTGGTTTTTTGTATTTGTTTGTGTCCCGAACAACAGAATAACTATTAAAAACATTGAAAAAGATCTCAAAAAGTTTCCTTACAAATCTTTGCCCAGATTTTAACCCAGAACCTCCAGATTACAAGCTGGATGTATGACCACTGGACCACGGATTCTACATATTATTTTATTCTATATTTCAGAGCGCACAGACCAATATGGCGAGCGAGCTTGGCCACAGCTCGGCATGTAACAGCCAGCGTGACTCCAAGAGACAACGAGTATGATTTCCTAGTAGACACCCACCAAGGGCCGGTTAGAATGCTGGCACCAGACTGGTAAGAAAGACTTTGTTTTATATTCGATGTTAGAGCCATAGGGCTGGATGTCCAATTCCTTCAACAATCGACATCGGACCTTATGTTTAACCTATAAGGTACTAAAGTAGATAGTCGAAAAAAACCAGACATCCGACCCTATGGCTCTAACGTTGAGTATAAAGTAATGATTTCTTACAAATAAAGTTTTTAGAGAGATAGATTTTCAACGGTGTCTTTGTGAAATATTAAAATACTTGCTGCGCCCTGCGGTTTCACTTGCTGTACAGTAGTTTATATGGTATTCCAGCGTCTAAGCTATCTCTATACCAAATTTCGGCTCAATCGGTACACCCGTTTAGGCGTGAAAGGGTAACTAACTTACAAACAGACATTTTACAAACTTTCACGTTTATTTAGTAAGATGGGTAATAAAGGGTAAAAATGGGTAATAATAAAAGGTTAAAGCCGCATCTCCAGCGTGTGTTTTAGTTTAAACTTTTAACAAAAACATGACGAAAACATTAAACAAGTGAATAAAATTAAAAATTTTAAAAACCCCCAACGCAATGCGTAATTCACCATTTTTTGATGGCGGCCATCTTGGATTTTAAATTTTATATAGTGGGCTGTATTCTACTCGTTAAGCCCTTTCATTTGATACCCATATTGAGGGGGTCGTGGTAGAAAAAAGTAATCTACCATTTTGTAGCGGCGGCCATCTTGAACCAATTTCCACCAAACATGGCTAAGAACACTCTCGACTAACTCTACTTTCAAACAAAAAACTAAATCAAAATCCGTTCATCCGTTTGGGAGCTACGATGTCACAGACAGACACACACACACACACACACACACAGACAGACAGCAGACACGTCAAACTTAAAACACACCGACGTTTTTGCGTCGGGGGTTAAAAAAAATACTCTGCAATTTTGATGAATATTGATGTTGTTTTGTTATACGTGCTTTCCATTGGGCATGGAAAGCAAAAACATTGTAGGCAAACAAGATGTGTAGTTGACAATGTTTTGTGAAAAATGTTGTTGATATTTTTGTTAAATATTTGAACCAAAACTTTATTAATTTTGGAAAATTTTGATTGATTTATGGCAGTTTCAAAGTAGCAATGTACAAATAGATTATTATTTTTCCCCAGGGATTCAATGCAAGACTGGGTGACCACACTCCGGAACAAACTCCACGAGTTGAAGATTGTCCCGTTATGTGAGAACGTGTACTGTCCCGCGCCGGCCGCGGGTGCGCCCCGGGCTGCGGCGCGGGACCCCACGTCTCCGCTGCCGCCCACGCCGCCCGTGCCGCCGCAGAGGTTGTATATGTACCCGCTATCACTCTATACTACATGTCATATACGAAGGGACTTGAATTTTCTATGATGGCATACTTATTGATATTATAATGTTTTGGTTGTTTTGTCCAAAATGAATGAAACTTATATAAATCGATAGATAACATCAATACAAACAATAAATGTTAAGAAACCTACCCTCTAAAGTATCAGGTTTTGGAGTTATTAAGAGTCAAAGTTGGTCACGTGTAATCCGCCATTTTGATTTTTACATATCACGTGATCAACTTTGACGATTAAATGGCAAAGCTGGTAAATTAACATTAATTTTCTCTTTCAGAGTACCGGGCATAGAAATAGCACCGATCCGTCCAACACAACCCCAAGAACCAACACCAGAACCTGAGCCAACACCACCAAGATCAACACCAACAACATCAACACCACCATCCAACCAACAACCATCATCAGAAAGACCAGAACGACAAGAAATAGACATATCATCGTGGGATAACATACCAAGTACAAGCACACAAACCGTCCAAAACATCAAAAATGGTGCAAATACGTCAAAAAATGGTGCAAATACGTCAAAAAGTGGTCAAAATCAGCCGAACATGGCGAAAATATGCGGTCAAAATATATGGTTGGATAACTCGATACCTAAAAGAGACAGTGATAATGATGATGATGATGAAAGTGTTACGAGTGACAACAGTTATAAGCAGATGGTAGTGGTTAGTGATGACATTGAAACGGAGACTGTGGAAAATGGATCTGGGTAAGTCTTTATTACCCCCGACGCAAAAACAACGGGGTGTTATTAGTTTGACGTGTATATCTGTCTGTGTGTGTGTCTGTCTGTGGCATCGTAGCTCCCGAACGGATGAACGAATTTTGAATTAGTTTTTTTTGTTTGAAAGTAGTTATGTTTGGTGGAAATCGGTCCAAACTGGCCGCCACCACATAACCGCGAATTACATTATTATGTCGTAATCTGTGTGTTATTGTGTGTATGGTGGTAACGGAACGCTTTCAAAATATTTTTTGAGCGGAAGGTTTTTAAAATTTTTGATTTAATTCACTTGTTAGGGTTCCGTAGTCAATAAGGAAGGCTTATAGTTTCACTTTTTCCATTTGTCTGTGGCTTTACGGAGAATCTATAAGTAATAATAAGCTGTAATTTTGCACAGATGAGGGTAAAAATCAGAGTAAGAAAATGAAAACAAATCTATTAATTTTGAGTACTTCCATTCCTTTAAAAATTCATCCCCATCTTATGTAAGATTTTTCTGGTTAATCCCATCATGTCGGGTTTGATTGATTGATCATTGAATAGGTATTTAAAATTATCAGGGGGTCAATTATCAATTCAATTGCCTTTAGGATTTACGTAGTGCGCGCTGATCCACAAGTCGCCGTACCCGGCAAATAATTGGATAATCGCCATTGTCTTGTTTTTGCTTTTATTTCATATTCGAATTCTTTAGGTCCAAATGAATCTATTTTTTTTTTATAATACTTTTTGAAAAATGTATTTATTGAGAAAAACAAACTAATAATACTGCATTTTTTTTTTACATTTTTCTTGTAATAAATAAATAAAGTTATGTACCTCAAAAGTTTTGGTTTCTGGAACATATGTTACTAACGAAAAATAGGTTTTTAATATTTCCTGTAAAGTTGATTCTTGCAGTTTCATGTTTATTCGCTGGGGCGGCGAAGTTATTATTCGTAATAAAAATAATATTAATTTGTAATGTTTCATTTCCAGAGACAGACCGACAAACATAACAGTGATACAAGTATCCAACAAGGACCCCCCTCACACAGCCATACCAGTCATCGGACCAGAAACAGACATATTCGACTTCAATTTCAAACCTAGGAACCCTAACTTCGTAAACATTGTGAACACTGAAGTCAACGTTCAAAATTCGAACGACTACGGAACGGTTTTCTCTGAAAACGAGTCGGACTACGGCCACTTGAGTCTGACGACGACTGTCAGTTTGACAGGAGACGTCAAAGTGACAGGTCAGTTAATTTATTTTATACTAATAATACTATTATTTATTTTTAACCCCCGACGCAGAAACGACGGGGTGTTATAAGTTTGACGTGTCTGTGTGTGTGTCTGTCTGTGGCATCGTAGCTCCCGAACGGATGAACGGATTTCGATTTAGTTTTTTTTTGTTTAAAAGTAGAGTTAATCGAGAGTGTTCTTAGCCATGTTTGGTGGAAATCCGTCCAAGATGGCCGCCGCTACAAAATGGCGGATTACTTTTTTTCTCTACGACCCCATCAATATGGGTATCAAATGAAAGGGCTTAACGAGTAGAGTACAACGCACTATAATAAATTTAAAATCCAAGTTGGCCGCCACCAAAAAATGATAATTTACATATTGCGTTGGGGGTTTTTTTAAATTTTTAATTTAATTTACTTGTATACTGGACAAAACCGTGTCCGCCAAGCGGTCATTGTGACCGTGTTCCGGCATGATGAGTTCCGGCATCATCAGTTAAAGGAGGGATTTATCCCGCCTTCTAGGTATAGTCTGCTCCCATCTACGGCCGCATCGTCACCTAACATGACGCGAGATCGTGGAAAAAAAACTAGTAGCGCCCAGTGGTTTTACCCGCTGTACTGTAGCCTATGTGTTATTCCAGGGTCTAAGCTATCTCTATACCGAATTTCAACTCTTCGATCCACCCGTGTAGGCGTGAAAGAATGACTTTCGCTTAGTATTAGTAAGATTTTATTCATTTCATAGCAAACTTTGAACCGGTTGTTTTTTATACAAAGAAGTAAGAAGACGAGCAAGACGCTCTCCTGATGGTAAGAGATAACGCTGCCCATAATCAGTACAGTGTCAAACAAATAAATAGATTAATATTTATTTTATTTTACAGGTGCAAACGTCAAAACTAACAACGAAGGTTTATACGAAAGGCTTTGCATGGCTTCGACTTCAAACGAATCTACAGCTTCCCCTTTATCCGTCAGACGGTTGAAAAGTGTAGAAAAAGTCAGAAAATCTTCATTGCCTAACTTGGATTCAGTCAATTCCGACTATGAATATCTATTTTTAAGTCAAAACAATAATAGTACAAGCAATATTACTTCAAATTCTACGAATACTAATATAAATTTGAATTCTACTACAAATTATACAAACGTCAGTCTAAATTCTACCACCGTTTCGTCGAATTCTACCAACATAAATTTGAATTCTCTGACTATAACTTCAAATTCTTCCAATAACTCGACGAATTCTACCCATACCACGACGAATCCTACCCATACCACGACGATTCCAACTCATATTACGACGAATCCTACCAATATCACGACGAATCCTACCAATATCACGACGAATGCTACCCATACCACGACGAATCCTACCAATATCACGACGAATTCTACCACAATAACGCCAATTTCAACGAATATAACATCAATACCCACAAATTCTTTGCCGAATAGTTCTCAGAATGAGTCTAGAGTACATGTAAACTCAGTAGCCATTGTAGACCCGTATTCAAGGGTTATTCGGTCAAATGTTGGAAGAACTCAGAGTAATAATGTTTATGATTCAACGCCGAGGAGAGAAAATGGACCAAAGCGGAATGGCAAAATTGGTGAGTCCTTTATTTTTTTTGTAGGAAGTAAGAAGACGAGCAAGACGCTCTCCTGATGATAAGAGATAGAGTCATAAGATGTTAAGATTCTTTAGCCCAGTAATTTCTTTAGCTATAGTGCCCTCCTACCTGTGCACAGTAATGTTTGCACATCACTGCTCAGGCGGTAGAATAACTGACACTGTTGGGGTACCCACTTAGTCGACCTCCTGCAAAGGAGGTTTACCTCCGTTAGATTTTTGACAAATCAAAATAGGTCACGAGTTTTTTTAATTAGAAGGTATTTTGGAGATTTTTGGAATTTGTTTTTTTTTTCAATAGGCACCTCTGGGTGATTGCTCATTTCTAAATTTTTAACCGACGATAAAAACGGAGGATGTTTACAAGTCAACGCGTATATTATGTTTTTTTATGTATGACCTCGCGTAAAACTACTTTTTACAGAGTAGTCCGATTTAGAAAACTTTTTTTTATTGGAAAGGGTACACCAAGGGTCAAATAAAGTCCAACTCTAAGGGCAGAAAAACATGGAATGATTTTTAATTCAGGCGCTTATTGCAAGAGTGTTTCACTACGCACAAAAAATTGTAAAATAAAACCGTTTAACAAGTGAAGTTTTAAAAATACTTTTTAAAAACAAGCTTTAATTATCATTACCATCTTGCATCATATAGTACTCGTCAAGACAAATCAAATGAGCCCAAACTCGATGGGGTTGCGTTGTTTAATGACAGAGTTCCTATAACCACCTTCCAGCTCCATCATCAGATCAGCTCCATGTCATAATAATATTGCATTGTCATCCGATTTACACACGCATGCAAATTTTCAGCTCAATTGGAAACCGGGAAGTGCGTCAAATCAAACTTGCAAGATTTGATTACAGACAGACAGACAGACAGACAGACAGACAACAGACAGGTGAAAGTAATATAAAGCTTGTAAAAAATACAGCTTTTTGACAAAAAAATCAACCTAAAACTTAAAAATTTGGTGCTGCGCTGTAAAAAGCTTTATTATTTTTATTATGTAAACCAAAGCTGTAGTATATTATTAATTTCTGTAAAGGTTTTTCAATAATTGTTTTCTTAAATATCACATTCATTCCCTTTCATCATTTAGTTCTAAGTTTTTTCTGTAATTGCACTCACATACTATCCATCATCTTCCATTTTTTGTCACATTTATATTAAACTTTTTCAATTTTGTTATTGAGCTCTATGGTGAATACTATGTACGCCTTAATTGTTATACATATAAGAAGTAGCATATGTCTAAAATCCTAATTTAAATGTATAATATGTGTCAATATAATGTGCTGTACTTAAATAAAATTTTGGTTAATATTATATAATTTGTTTCAGAAAAGACAGAAGTAACACAACCCAAGCCAATATGGAAGCGAGGACCATATTACAATTTTGGTTAATATTATATAATTTGTTTCAGAAAAGACAGAAGTAACACAACCCAAGCCAATATGGAAGCGAGGACTCACAGAATTGTCTTTACTCACAAGGCTACGTGGAATAGGTCATGGGAAACGTCAGGAAAGCCCTAATAGGACTGAAAATGACAGGTAACAAGTGATTTAAGTAAAAATAACCCCCCAACCCCGTTAAAATATGTAATTCGCCATTTTGTGGTAGCATCCATCTTGGATTTTAATTTATCATCTAAATATATAAAAGGAAAGAGTGACGAATTGACTGACTGACTGATCTATCAACGCACAGCCTAAACCGCTGGATGGATTAGGTTGAAATTTGGAACATATATAGGTTTTATAATGTAGACCTCCGCTAAGAATGGATTTTGCCGTGCGGGCAAAGCTGCGAGCATAAGCTAGTAAATAAATAAAACTACCGCCTGAGCAGTGATGTGCAAACATTACTGTGCTTCGGTAGGGTACTGTAGCTAGTGAAATTACTGGGCTGAAGAGTCTTAATATCTTATGACTCTCAAGTAAGAAGCGTTGGTGCAGTGCACTGGTTAGCACTGTACTAATTATGGGCAGCGTTATCTCTTACCATCAGGAGAGCGTCTTGCTCGTATTCTTACTTTGTTGTGTATAAAAAAAAAAGAATTTTGTCATGCGGGCAAAGCCGCAAATATAAGCTAGTTACTTATAATTTGGCTTGTACTTATGTCTCCATATATATCTTTATAACCACCGTCGCTCTATTTTATGTATTTCCTTTCCCTGCTTGGTTGTCTGGAAGAGATCGCTACTAGCGATAAGACCGCCAATTGTAACACGTCTTTCTGTGTAATCTTAGTTCTAAGTTTATATTGTATTTGTGTGAACAATAAAGAGTTTTCTATTCTATTCTATTCTAATGTAATAAAGAGGGCATTTATTCTCTTATTTCTCAGGAATACAGTGACGTCACCAGCTAAAGTCGTCCACAGATCGCGCCCTGAAGCAAGAGTCGACCGAAGTAGAAGAAGAAGCAGTTCATTAACTAATGGTATACAAATACTTATTTACTATAGATTTCCTTTGCAGGTCGACTAGGTGGGATAGTGCTAGTTACCGTTACTGATGTGCAATCCTACCGCTACAAACTATTGTAAAACCTAACAAATATTTATTTTTACATAGTCCTTGCAGTCTTATTGTTTATAGCGATCTAATATATCCCCCCCAGGTCAGTCCCCCCATCGACATCAACCCCCCTCGCGCTACAATCTAGACTAAAGCCTAACAAATATTGATTTTAAGTAGTTTTGGCGGTCTCATTGGTGATAGCGATCTAATATGTCCCTCCCAGCTCAATCCCCCCTTCAAACTTTATTCTGAGACCTAACCATAATGAGAGCGTCTTGTTCATCTTCTTACTTCTTTTCATTAAAAAAGTCTAATTTAATATCCCCCCAGGTCAGTCCCCCCATCGACATTGTTCCCCCCGCGCTACAAACTAGACTAAAATCTAGCAAATATTGATTTTTGCGTGGTTTTAAAAGTCTTATTGCTAATAGCGCTGTCTTTCACCCAACTAAACACTGAAAGGGGAATAAATATGTATTATTTCACTGGTATTGTAATATGTCCCTCTCAAGTCAATTCCTTTCACCTACATCAATCCCTCCACGTTAAAAACTATTCTAGCAAACTCGATGTCGGTTTAATTGTTGTATTTATATATGAATATTATAATATATCGCTCCCAGGTCAATCCCTTCTAACTTTATTCTGAGACATAACCATAAAGAGAGCGTCTTGTTACTTGTTAGTCTTCCTACTTCTTTTCATTAAAAAAGTCTAATGATATATCCCCCCCAGGTCAATCCCCCCATCGACAACAATCCCCCCGCACTACTAACTATTGTAAAACCTAGCAAATACTGATTTTTGCAGTCTTATTGCATATAGCAATCTTATATGCCCTCCCAGGTCAATCCCCCCCATCGTGTACAATCCCCCCCGCGTTGCAGCCGCTCCGCGCCCGTCAGGCGGCGTTATTGAGGAGCGAGCAACGTCGCGGGGCCGCACTAGTCGCCGCCGTCAGGTGCACTGAACCACCCGTCTTCGTTGATTATAACAAGGAAGTTTGGTAAGTTACTGTTTAGTACTATAAACGCCCCAAAAGTTTCAATCCCGTGAGATAAAAGCTATCCCGAGGGATAACAGTGCGGCTCCTTAGCGTATATTTTTTTATGTGGAGAAGTAAGAAGACTAGCAAGACGCTCTCCTGATGTTAAGAGATAACGCTGCCCTTAATCAGTACAGTGCTACCCAGAATTTCACAATGATGTGCAATTCTAGGTGCACTGCACCAACGCTTCTTACTCAAGAGTCATAAGATGTTAAGACTCTTTAGCCCAGTAATTTCACTAGCTACAGTGCCCTCCTACCGGAGCACAGTAATGTTTGCACATCACTCAGGCGGTAGAATAACTGGCACTGTTGGGGTACCCACCTAGACGACCTCCTGCAAAGGAAGTCTACCCCCATATTGGTTTTATTTTGGTTTTATTGCCATCCGAGACGTAACTTTTGAAACTATAAGTCCTGGCAATATACTATAAAGGACAATATTGTAGAGAATTTTATGGAGAATAAACTTCTCCTTGACATTTTTATTCTAGCTCTGATAGTTTTCAAGAAAAACTCATAAAACTAAAAATAGGGACATATAAGTGGGGGGAGAGGTGGAAACATTGTCGTGGGGGGGTGGTTCTACTAAAATTTCTTATGAACGGTAAAGCTATACGCATGCCAAGTTTCACGCTTTCTGCCGCTCGGGGTCACACATGGAGCTAAGGAGCCGGACTATAAAGGACTTAATGATAAATGACCTTTTCCGAGACTTGAACTACTTATCTAATATCGACATCAAGTACTTAAATTCACAATTCTTTCGCTTCCTCAACTTAAGAGCATATATATCGAGTGACGCTCAAACTTTGACAAATTTTGAAAATATAAATTCATAGAATTAATTTATTGAAAATTCCTTAAGACCAGCCCTGCATTATATTATTGCACACATTTTAAAAGTGTTTTCAGTTTGATATATTAAAAAAATGGCTAGGGGAGCAATATTTAAAAAAAACTGGTCTTAAGGATTTTTCAAATAAAATATTCTATGAATTTATATTTCAAAATTTGTCAAATAGTGCGAGCGAAAGAGCGTCACTCGATACATACAATACATACAAATAAATGCTATATCCCGTGTAGGGTGGCGATATGGGGCGCGGGAGGGTGTCGATGGGGCGGTCGCGCGGGCGACAGAGTTTGCGGTATTCGCGCCGCAGCACCCAGCGACGCTGCGCACGCTAAAATGCTGTTAAACAACGTACACGCTGGCTTTGTAAGTATCACTACACCTTTATAGCGAAGTTAGCTTTGTGCGGTGGGTGGTGAGTTTAAGTCACGAGCTGGCGAAGTAAACTGACTTTAAGTCACGAACTGTCGAAGCAGTAACACACCGTTACAAGTGGCAACAGTCAATAGGCTATGGTAGCACATTTGCGTTGTATTGCCCTTGAACTTTTGAACCCTCATGACCTTGAAACTTGTATTTGCAGCGAGTGCTGAGTGTTGACTTAAAATCACGATGTAGCAAAGTACCTAGTCAGGTCATAAGTATTGTCACACAGTAAAAACTTTTCTTTTAGAATGCTGGCCACAAAAAAGTTTATTGAATTCGAATTTCGAATTGTTCATGAAAATAAAAATGTATGCTTTTTAGAATTTTACTCATTTTTAAATATGGAGTGGACGCTTAAAGAAGACCGTGTTGCAGTTATTGCGTTGCATCGTTGCGGTTACGCGCCAATTCAAATTTTTGACATACTGAAAAATTTGAATATAACCAAAAGATTCGTTTATCGTACCATCAAACGATACAATGAAGACTCTAGTGTAGATGACAGGTCAAGAAGTGGTCGCCCTCGGTCTGTTAGGACTCCAGCAGTGATAAAAGCTGTGAAGGCGCGAATTCAAAGAAATCCCAAACGTAAGCAGAAACTGTTGGCCCTTCAGATGGGGTTAAGCAGAACCACGGTGAAAAGGGTGTTAAATGAAGACTTAGGGCTTCGGGCATATCGAAGAAAAACAGGACATCGTTTAAATGCTCGTCTAATGGACCTGAGACTGAAGAGATGCCGCGCTTTGTTGAAGCGGTACGCGAGAAAAAAATATCGAGAAATTATTTTTTCGGATGAAAAAATTTTTACCGTAGAAGAGAGCTACAACAAACAAAATGATAAGGTGTACGCACACAGTAGTGAAGAAGCGAGCAACCGTATTCCGCGTGTCCAACGAGGTCATTTTCCATCCTCGCTCATGGTATGGTTGGGAGTTTCTTATTGGGGCTTAACAGAGGTACATTTTTGTGAGAAAGGTGTAAAAACGAATGCAGTTGTGTATCAAAATACAGTCCTGACGAACCTTGTGGAACCTGTTTCTCATACCATGTTCAATAACAGGCACTGGGTATTCCAACAAGATTCGGCGCCAGCTCATAGAGCGAAGAGCACACAAGACTGGCTGGCGGCGCGTGAAATCGACTTCATCCGGCACGAAGACTGGCCCTCCTCCAGTCCAGATTTGAGTCCGTTAGATTACAAGATATGGCAACACTTGGAGGAAAAGGCGTGCTCAAAGCCTCATCCCAATTTGGAGTCACTCAAGACATCCTTGATTAAGGCAGCAGCCGATATTGACATGGACCTCGTTCGTGCTGCGATAGACGACTGGCCGCGCAGATTGAAGGCCTGTATTCAAAATCACGGAGGTCATTTTGAATAAACTTTATTGTCATAAGAATCTATGTTTTGTTAAGTTCATTTTGGTATATAAATGGTTACATAATAAATAAACTTGTTCCAATAATTTTATATTAAACATGTGACAGAATTTATGACCTGACTAGGTATATCTTCGTGATTTTAAGAAAAAAGTCTAACAAATAAGTTAGATTTTTTTTGTTAGAATTATAATTATTACTAACCTAGAGTATCATCATATTGTATAGAAACTATAATTATTTAATATATTTCTTTTATTTTCAGGTAGATATATTATTTCATCGGGTGCCTTTAGGCAAGATTTTCGTAGTCAATAAAAGGGACAAGGAAAGCTTAGGTGAGTTGTGTTATTATTATTTATTCACTATAGGTTAGCCTTTAATCACGGTTGTCTGGAAGAGATCGCTTTGAGCGATAAGACCGCCAATTGATACACCTTTAGTTTTAATTTTTGTTTGTAAAATTTACTTGATATGTGGATCAATAAAGAGCTTCTTATCTTGTGATTTTAAACGAAGATGTTGAGATGATGAACGAGATTTAAATTTTTATGTTACCATGTACCATTATATCTTTTTAAATAAATAAATATATCAAATCACGTTGACAAAATGTACAGGTAGCAGGCTAAACCTAGAAGGCGGGACAAATCTCTCTTAGGTTTCACTTGACGAAAAATAAATTTATTATTAGTTATTTATTAATGTTTAGTGTTAATTCCGCTCTTATTTGTAAGTCTAACTGAATATTTATTTTATTTATTTCATAAAAATTACAGTATTGCATGTTTGGAGTCCACTAGCCCCCACACTAGGATACCCTGTGTCGTGGGGGCTAGTCTCTTCCCCTTAATAATATACATTCATTCATGTTTATAAGTAGGTTCCTAAACATTGTTCTTATTAATATATAGCACTAAATGAACATGCAAATGTTGTTATTTTAATATTAAGTGGGTAGTTTATAAAATAAACATTCCTAATACTACGTAGGTAGATGAAGATAAAAGTACCAAATATTAATTACGCAGTTATGCTGTAAATAGGCAAAAATACTAAGAATATAAAAAATAGAAAAGATAACCTATGAACTTTAAGAAGTACCTAATAGATATAATATTATAATCTATATTAACTCGTACCAATATTTATATACTTATTACAAGTAGGTAGACATGCATTAAATTAACCAAACTCTAACTAAGAGGTGGCGAGGAATTCAAACGATACCTATATATAGTAATTAGTATTAATTCCACAGAGTGCAACATATTATATCCGTTATCCTAACTACCATAACAAGCATTAAGTTGCTTAGCTTGGGGTTAGGTGGCGCTGTGTGAAATGTCCTGAAATATGAATATAATATATATAAATTAAATATAACTCCTCCTGAAATATGAATATAATATATATAAAATATAATATTAAAGTATTATCAGTAGGTATGTTTGAGGTTTTGTGAGCATGATGTATGAATGTATTTTATGTTTATTAATTTTCCTTTTAAAGTTTAAGTATGTTCATTATTTTATTTCATGTTAGTCTCTTTAAGCTTTTGTTTAAGACAATTAAAAGGAGTCTATTTAACGAAGCTCCTTCTTTCCAAAATGTTTCTTTACCGATAACTAACCAGCTTGAGTTACTAGGAGTTACTCTCACGTCTGACCTTAATTTTGGGAGTTACATCGAATCTAAGGCTCAATTGGCTGCCAGGAAGCTGGGTATTTTGGCAAAGGTGAGGCAATACTTCACACCGGGACAGCTGCTAACGCTGTACCAAGCACAAGTCCGGTCGTGTATGGAGTACTGTTCTCATCTTTGGGATGGTACTGCCAAATACCAGCTTCAGACACTGGAGTCGATTGAGAGACGTGCCAAAAAGCTCGTAGATGACCAAAAGCTCACGGAATCTCGGCTGCAGAGCCTTGAACACCGTAGAATGGTCGCCTCGTTATCGGTCTTCTATAGGATTCATTTTGGAGAGTGTGCGCAGGAATTACACGAACTAATTCCTCCAAGCCCATTCTACCGACGGACGTCGCGGCAGACGGCAAAGCGGCATCCTTACTTAGTGGCGTTACCTACTGCCCGCACCAAGCGTGACGCTTCGTCGTTCTTAATGAGAACTGGTCGCGTTTGGAACACTTTGCCGTCATCCGTGTTTCCCGAGCGGTACAACTTGGGTATCTTCAAGGCACGAGTGAATAGGTACCTTTCTAGGCATCTTACGTGATCCATCGTCGACCGCATTTTCACTTTCCATCAGGTGGGATGTGGTCAAACGTAGCCTATCTCGTATAAAAAAAAAAATTAATATTTGTTTTTGATTTTAATTTTTGTATTAGGTTTAAATATAATTGTTAATATTTCTATTTTGTAAATACTACATAGATAATAGATACCTTTCTGTTAATTAATGTAAGTGTTAGTGTAACGTTTTAATTAACATTAAACAATAATAATTCATCTATTGTCCCCAGGTATAAAATTGGACAACGAGTGCAATATAACAAGTGTAGAGAGCGATTCCCCGGCAGCTCGCGCTAGATTACCTCCGCCGGGGAAATGGGCCGTCACCGAGGTTAATAATAGGCCTCTCAACTTGATCAAGGTAATAACTGTACTATTTATTATAGGTTAAACCCTGGAATACCCCACATTTTCACTTTCCATCAGGTGGCATGTGGTCAAACGTAGGCCTCATCATCATCTCAGCCGTAAGACGTCCACTGCTGAACATAGGCCTCCCCTTTAGACTTCCATATACGAGTATACCGGTTGGAAGCGACCTGCATCCAACGTCTTCCGGCGACCTTTATAAGGTCGTCTGTCTACCTTGTGGGTGGACGTCCTACGCTGCGTTTGCTAGTCCGTCCGTACTATTTATTATTGTTACTGTATTTATTATTTCTGTATGCCTATGTGTTATTCTAGGGTCTAAGCCATCCCCCCGGTGGGTTCTCGCCTTTGCGTGGCGGTGGGGATAAGTAGCCGTGGTAAGAGGAGACCACGGTGAAACTAAGAGGAACCCGAGGCGGTCGGCCGCTCCACGCCGGGCTGAACTCCAGCAGCCCTTGTGCGAGTGGCCGAGTAGGTTGCGGTGCCTCCTGCGGGGGCATCCCAACCGAGGTGGACCGCGGTGCGTTGGCCATCGCACCGTGGCTCAATGGCGGGGGCCGCGGCGGGAGAGGAGTGATGGTATCACGATGCGCCACTCTCCCTGCCTTCCGCGGCCCTAACGGGGTCGCCACCGTCTGATGGCGGACGCGGTGGGGCCGCAGGGGAAGAGGAGTGCCGGTATTACGGTGCGCCGTTCTCCCTATCCTCTGCGGCCGATGTGTGTTGGAGGTGTTGCGCCTCCGCGTGTCCCTATGAAGGCAGCATAGGGCACAGTGGATGGCGCGAGCGGGCTCATCGCGAGCGCTGCCGTGGTGGAAGGTGGCAGTGGACCGGTAGACCGTACCTACGTATCCCTCGCGTAGTGATGGGCCACACCACTGCCCCTTGTCGGGTGGGACCAGGCCCGGGAGGCTGGTCAAAGGGCTCGGCCGTTAGGCGGCGAGCAGGGTGGCGCTGGATCGCGGGAGGTGTCTGGTGGCGATAAGAGGGATGTCGTTTTCCGGACATCTCTGGCGCTCCGTAGGAGGAGGGGAGGAAGAAGAGGACTCTCTGATTTCCCTTTTGCAGGGTGGTATGCATTGGGAGGTCGGAGAGTCCAATTCTGAATCCCAGGACCTGGACGGAGGACGCGGGGGCGTTCGCTGTCATTGAACAGGTCCGGGAGGTGGCGCGCGCGGTGTTTCCGTGCGCCATTTCGGTAAGGGGTGGGGTCCCTTAGGACCAACGCCGCTGGGGCCGCGGACGAGTGCTTCGGCGTACCCGTTGCCCCGGCACTAAGGCGCGAGGTGGAAACACCCCGGGTTTTTTAGTGGGTATACCCTGTCGGTCGGGATTGGATGGTTTGGTAGTGCCGGCGGGGGAGTCCCACATAACCTCTCGCGTCCCCCCGGGCGCGTGTGGTATGCGTAAAGCATTTTTACCCGGGTTACAAAAAAAAAAAAAAAAAAAAAAAAAGGGTCTAAGCCATCTCTATAACAAATTACTGTTACAGTTCAATCGGTCTTTGTAATTTTTGACTTTGTCAACTACCTAACTATTCTTCGTTTCAAAACAATGATAATTTTGCAGGGTTCGTAGGATATCTTAATATATTCGATATAATATATCATAACTAGCTGCGCCCAGCGGTTTTACCCGCTGTACTGTAGCCTATGTGTTTTTCAAGGATCTAAGCTATCTCTATACCAAAGTTCAACTCAATCGGTCCACCTGTTTAGACGTGAAAGAGTAACATACACACTCACTCACAAACTTTGGCATATATAATACTAGCTGCGCCCAGCGGTTTTACCCGCAGTACTTATGTAGCCTATGTGTTATTCCAGGGTATAAGCTATCCCTATACAAAATTTCAGCTCAATCGGTCCACCCGTTTAGGCGTGAAAGAGTAACAAACACACATCCAGACATCCATTCTTACAAACTTTCACGTTTATAATATTAGGAAGATTAGTGTGATTAGTAAGACACCGAGGTTAATAATAGGCCTGTCAACATGATCAAGGTAATAATTGTATTGTCACCAGTGTAGCATACCTTTTTAGGGGGTATCGTTAGCCATCACATTTTAACATACTAAGCACTTGTTCTTTCCATAATTTAACATAATCACCAGGTTTGGATAATTTATTTGGAAATCGATTTGAATACAATATCAGCTGACATAGGCAGATGATGCATTGACAGTGACAGCTACACTTATTCACTGTCAGCTGTCACTGATCTATGATTTGCGGATGAAATCGATCGATTTACGAACGATCAAACTCGCATATAAATAAAACTATTCTAAATTTATATTAACTAATTAGGGAATAATACAAACAATTCAGATTAGATTATAATTGGCATTTATTTTTATCACATTTTATAAATTCGTTCAAAAACCATTACAATTTTTCTAATGGCAACCGATAACATAGCATAAACAATAATAGAAGTTTTTACGTTCCGTTAATAGTGTCGCGATTTTTGCATTTAACAATGACAAGACGCGTAAATACTAATTTATTAATCAAACATCTATATAAAACAAAATAAATAGGAATAATATTACATAGTGATTTAATTATACATTTAGAATACACTCATACATAAATATTAAAATAAATAGTGCTATTCTAATTGTATACGATTTGTGTGAACATACTCGGGATGTAAACCGGAACGCAACGTTGCCGAGTCAAATTCATTTCCGCCATCTCACGGCATTCCACGTCTTTTCTCTGGAGCGATCGTAACTGGCGGACATTTCTCAGAGAGCGTCGTCCACGCCCATATTCGTCATGATGTGGCCGCATGTTCTCAAATCCCGGAAGAAACGTGAGTTTTTCGTTTATTCCTTTCGTGCAGACGAGCGCATAGCTTCACTATGCGTTCCGCCAACCTTTTGAAGAGGAATCGTAATTCAACGTCACCTTGTTTCGCTTTTCCATAGCGGGTCTTGGGTTACGGCCCATCTGAGCACGCCAACGACTCCGGCTTCCTTCACGGCTCCCGATTCGATCGCCGCTGGCTACTCCAGCGAGCTACCTGCCCCTTCGCCGGCCGCGCGTCCATCTGTGGAATTTCGCCACGCCGCTTCGGCAAGTTAAGCTTTATTACCAAGCTCCCCGCGAATACTGACGGCCTTGCCTCTCCTAGCCTACGGCCCTGCAGGATACGCAAACGGTACATCATTATATTTAGTAGCAATAACCTAATTTTGGTGCCACCGCTTAACGGGGTACACATTTACCACTTTATGGGGAAATGACCCTGAACATTTGTAACTTGTAGTAAGCATACTCCGATACGAGGAGATATTGTAGTGGATCCGCGTCTCGGAACAATTTGATTTATTTCTAACCCTAGTTTTTGTCGGTCTAACTACATTCTAGTGTTGGTACGATATAGCCTATAATTGTGCGTTGGGGAATTGTCCCAACTCATGGTAACCTAAACATAATTCTAATTTAATATAAGTTGTCAGGCGTGCGATCAACAATAAATATAATTTTAAATTAACTTCGTTGTTTATTATTTAATCCTCAGATTACACCAAGAGTCCAGAAAGCCACGATACGGTCCTTGAAATAAAAGTCAGGTACTAGACCGGCTCCGCGATTCCGTGCACTAGTTTTTTTTGAGATAACAATGTATGTAACGAACCTCTAAATCTTAGTAATCTTTAGTATGGGGACACACGGGTAAGTTTAGCACCAATTTTGTTCGGGGACCTATTTGTCCCAAGGTCTTCAACCTTTTATTTTTTACTGTGCTCACCCGTAGTGCGCCCCACCTTGCCTTTAAACCCCCGTTTCACGTTGGACGCGGCTCTCACCCCCGCGCTCAACGGGAAACATTAAATTTTAATTTTTTTATTTTTTTTATTCGTTACACCAGAACCAAAGGCACAATACCAAATTTCAGATCAATCGGTTGAAAAATATCAGGAAGAGGGTGAAATTTCAATGACTAAATTTGACCGAAGAAAAAAGAATAAACAATACCAGGGGTCACATCATCGTGGCCACCTATGAGACAAAAAACAGCTTACGGATATTTTCATTATTTTATGAAAATACACGATATATTGATATTTTAGGTCATAAACTAGTTGAATATCATTGTATTGTCTCAAATTGCTTTAAAATTTTGAAAAAAAACGAAACAGGTATTATTGTGAAAGTGAAGCAGTTTGACAGAGTTTCACAAACAACATAAACCGGCCACGCTGATAGGGACGGAAAAAAAAAATTCTCCTTTTTCTTCACACAGAATTTTCCCTATTGCCATCACGCTCATACATAAAATGGCTATTTCTATTTTATTTTGTCTAAGCTTTCCATTTACAAAATAATGTGTTTTTATTTCCAGGGAGGCGAAGACGACATGAACAGGCTAAGTTTAAACGGTACGGAAGCGTCAGTTCTCATCCAACCTAGTGCTTTAGTCAAAAAACTACGCGCCGCTCTCAAAGGGAACAAGAATTTACTGGGTTTAAGATAAAACGCGACAAAAAATATCATATTCATTAAAAAAAATAACAAAAAATAGTCAGATGTTCTATATTTTGTTCTTCTGTTCGTGAGTTTAAGTCAATCTCCGTGTATTGACTTAAAATCACGAACGGGCGAAGTACATATTTCAGAATAAGGATGTTGGCTAAAAAGAGGTTTGAACATTTTTATATGGAGCGTCGTGTTTTTAAAAGAATTTGAAGATTTGTGGAGTATGAAGTCATAAGTCACGTGTTCAACTTTACGCTTAAGAGCGTATATATCGAGTGACGCTGTCTCGCTCGCGCTATTTGACAAATTGTGAAATATAAATTCATAGAATTAATTTACTGAAAATTCCTCAAGACCAGCCCTGCACAATATTATTGCACACATTTTAAAAGTGTTTTCACTTTGTTATTATAATATTAAAAAATGGCCTGATAACAATTTTAGAATATTTTTTTAAATGTTTCTCCCTTTTGAGGAATTTTCAGTAAGTTAATTCTATGAATTTATATTTCAAAATGTGTCAAATAGCGAGAGAGTGTCCCGCGGACTTAAAGCTCTTAATTAAGCAACGCTCCATAAAAAAATCATCAAAACCCTTAACATATTATGTAGGTACCTAATGATTTTGTAATCTCATTTTGAAAATATATTTTCTATTAAAAGGCTGCTAAACACATAACCCCACTTTTACGTTAGTCAGTCATTTACTTGTAAGAAAATTTTAAAATTTCGTGACGAAATTAGACCAAAATTTTGTATAAAAATATTTTAGAAATTTTATATGTACATAAGCGAAAGACTCATTTTGATAAAATTTATAACGTAAGTAATTCTCACTTGTATTTTAGTAGTTTTACGCGATTTATTAAGGATAAAGCAATTTTTATGAGACTTCGTAATAATAATTATCTAATACCTTAGATTAAAATAAAAAGTGAAGATACGGTACAGGCGTCTTGTAAATGGACCGCTCCAATGAGGTTCATGCACACAAGTTCCACAAAGCGCGGCAACCGATACTTTTCGACTCACTAACTCTGTCTCGCTTGCACTGAACTTAAAGTTAGCTCTGTCTCGCTCACTCAATGTAACTATGTATTTATTATTATAGCTAGCTGCGCCCATCGGTATAAAAAGTGATATAAAAAATCTTTAAAATCAAGCTTTTATTATTATTACCATCATAGCACCAAAATACTTGTCAAGACAAATCAAATGAGCCAAAACTCGATGAGTTTACTTCGTTTAATTACGGAGTTCCTATGACCACCTTCCAGCTCCATCATCAGATCAGCTCCATGTCATAATAATATTGCATTGTCATCCGATTTATGCATGCAAAATTTCAGTTCAATCGGGAACCGAGGATCGAATTTAACTTGCAAGATTTGATTATGCTTCTGTTTTAGTTCAAATATTCAACATGACAACATCCAATAAAAATCTCGGCGGATTTTGATTTCTTGTTTGCTTCCAACAATATTTTTTGCTTTCCATATCCAATGGAAAGCACGTACAGTCAACTACAAAAAGATGTATCCATGTAAGTCTTACAAAATGAAGGGACTTTTAGTATGCAAAAATTATTTATTACCATTACTTCGTGACATTTTCAGTATCCACCAAATCTTATACTATATTCGATTCATTTTAAATGCTATTATTATGTATCACCTAAGGAAAAGTAGTGGGATACATCATTGTTGCATATTAAACGAGTCGATGATAATATAAAGTTTGATTGCTACTAGAAATGTCACGAACCAAGGGTAGTTCATTGTGGCAAATGAAAATTTACTTCATTTTGTAAGCCTAACATGGATACATCTCTTTGTAGTTGACTGTATAACATATAATATCAATATTCATCAAAAGAGCCCAGATTTTTTTGAATGTTGTCATGTTCGTGTTGAATGTTTAGTTTTTTTTTTTTTTTGAACCAAAACAGGAGCTGGAGACGCGGTTTTATTACTCATAAAAGATGTTGTTCATTCCTATATGTTCACCGATCTCGTACAATGTTGTTTTATATATTATATAATATCTCTGTCTATTATTTATTTAATTGTTTTATATAACTCGTACATATCTTAAATATTGTGATCATTTATTGTAACAATAAAATTTATATAAAATATGAATGTTTTTATTTATAGGTTCCTTACCCAACCACAACTACATAAAAAAACAACTGGCGATAAAATATTTTTCTTATATATTAAGGTAAACAATAAAGCGGTCTTATCGCATAGAGCAATCTCTTACAGACAACCTGATTGGAAGGAATATTGAGAACATGGATAGAGGCGGTGTGCAATACTTCTGGAAAGAATTTATTGCCTATTCAAACTCTAAACTCACAATAGGGATGTTGACTAATTTTTGGAATTGCTTTTATATGATAGATACCCATTTCATACACGAATATCATATTTTTATGCAAAAATATATGAAATTTCAATTTAAAAATACGTAAATAAAAATGATTTTTTGAATTCCGGCTAAAACGTTCCTAACTGTCATCTGACAGCGCGTGACGTCACACCACTGGCTGGACTTACGTTTCCTAAGCAATGTTCCTGATTTCGACACATTTTAATTATTCATAACTTAAAAACCACTGAACCGATTTTGATGAACTTATACTGTGCCCTTAGTTGGTCCATACTTAAACCAAAAATAAAATCAATAACTAAAATGTCTCTCTGAAAATATAAGATCCATTTTGGTTATTGACTTTTTTTGCTTAAATACGGACCAACTTAGAGCACAGTATAAGTTGCATCAAAATCGGTTCAGTGGTTTTTAAGTTATGAATAATTAAAATGTGTCGAAATCAGGAACATTTCATAGGAAGCGTAAGTCAGCGGTGCGGTGCGGTGCGGAGCGTGCCAGTGGTGTGACGTCACGCGCTCTGATTGGCGTTCGCATTCGCGTAACAATAAGTAAAAATTATTGAAATTAAAATTGATTTTATTCAATTTTGGCTTGTAAATAGATCCTTAAAATGTGATTATAGGTTTTTGAATACTGTCTTTTATGTGAAAAACATAAGTTTATATGAATTCGTAACATGTGTCAACATCCCTATTCATATTTATTCAAATAGGCTACAATGGAGCAATTTTGCAAGTCAATTTTACATTTTATTTTAATATTCTACCGCTCGTTCGCAAGGCACCTCTATGAGAAGAACGAGCAAGAAACTCATAGGGATTTTTTTTAAATATGTGTTTACAATGTTTATCTTGGTTACATAATTTATTTACAGGTGGTTGCAGTGTTGATGTGTCTATTGTATTGTGTGTGTGGTATATACTATTGTATTTATAACATGAGTAAGGTTAGCACGTAGGTAGGTTAGGTAAATAAAGAGTACATAAAATTTCCCAATATTTTTTATTAATAATAATTTAAGCTATAATTAACCTAAATTTATATAAAAGGGAAGAATGTTCGTAAAAAATTGTTTATATAAAATCTTAATCTACTTGTGTAAGTAAAAAATTGGACACCTCCAAAATGGTACAGTAAAAAATTAAGTACAAGATCGTTCTTATGCTTAAAATAAAACGGGTAGATACGGTACGGGATATGCAAATGGACTGCTCCAATTAGGTTCATGCACACAATTTTACTTTAGTCAAAAACGGCGCGGCAACCGACACTTTCCGACCCAGCCCCTTTAGCATAGTAAGACATTGACATAAGACTAGCAACTCCCGTCCCACTGTCAAGAGTAATCTGACATATATCAAGACGCTACTCTTGCTACTCGCGCTGTCATTGCATACAATTTGCAGCTACTCGCAATGTCATTGTGCTCTTACAAACGTCAATTACTCTTGACAGCGGAATGGGAGCAGCACTGTAGCTAGTGAAATTACTGGGCTGAAGAGTCTTAAACATCTTATGACTCTCAAGTAAGAAGCGTTGGCGCAGTGCACCCAGAATTCTACCTTTGTAAAATCCTGGGTAGCACTGTACTAATTATGGGCAGCGTTATCTCTTACCATCAGAAAGCGTCTTGCTCGTCTTTTTACTTCGTTGTATTTTTTTTTTTTTTTTATGTGATGAAGTAGAAGACGAGCAAGACGCTCTCCTGATATTAAGAGATAACGGCTGCCCATAATCAGTACAGTGTTACCTAGGATTTCACAATTATGTGAAATTCTAGGAGCACTGCACCAACGCTTCTCACACAAGAGTCATAAGATGTTAAGACTCTTTAGCCCCCCCCCTCCCAGCCCCACTTTGGCTCTTTTGGCCTCTTTAGCAATAAAAAAAAATTGCCACCAGGGGGCAAATGGTAATATACCAGCTTTAGTTTTATTTTAGCAACGATAGCGCGTAGCGTATCTACCCCTTTTAGTTTAATCTAAGTTCTTATAAAACAGCTAAATTTAATTTATTACTAAATTATATAAATATCTAGCTGCGACCAGCGGTTATGATTTAAAAAAGCACTTTTAAGCTACCTGCATGCCAATTTTCCTTCCTATCTGAGGGCCTATTATATATAGCTATCGCGCACTGGGTATTATCGCTATTAACCGACAAAAATCTTAATATTCTAAAATCATAGAACGCTGAAGTTAAAACACATTTCTTAAATTTGTCGTATTATGTACGTCGTACGTATGTTTTGGTGTAATGGTGTAAAATTGTTAGCCACAGAAGTAATACAACTAGAAGTAGCCATTTTATGTGTGAGTGTGATGGCAATAGGGAAAATTCTGCGTGAAGAAAAAGAACCTATTTTTTTCCCGTCCCTATCAGCGTGGCCGGTTTATGTTGTTTGTCAAACTCTGTCAAACTGCTTCACTTTGACAATAATACTAATGTGTTTCGTTTTTTTCCAAAATTTTAAAGCAATTTGAGACAATACAATGTTATTCAACTAGTTTATGACCTAAAATATCAATATATCGCGTATTTTCATAAAATAATGAAAATCCGGAAAAGCTGTTTTTTGTCTCACAGGTGGCCACGATGATGGGACCCTGCTGTTAGCACATATTGTTTTTTTTAATAAATAAATAATGATTACACGACAAACTTCAAAAATGCCTTTTTAACTTGACTGCTCTATGTCTAAGAACATTTAATTTTTGTCGCTTAATAGTGATAGTGTGTGATAGCAAAAAATGCCTTCAGATCAGTTTTCACGTAAACAAACAAACAATCTTTCGCATCCACCCTAACTGATATTAATTGATATTTTAGCATTTATAACTAAGTGATTAATAAACTGCATTAATTTCGTGTATTATCCAAAATAGCTTTGCATTTCGATTTTCTATTAAGTAATACAATAATACCCTTGATTTTTGTGAATATATATTTTTTCGCATTGAAAAACTTAACTTATAGCATCGCACTTTACTTCCTAAATTTTTAATTCTTTTACACTTTGGCGTTGCACTTGGCCGTTTGACTTATTTAACTTTCTGTGCATGTAATAAAAAAATAGCATTAATGGTGGTCGCACAACTATCCGCATCGACCGCGCCGAAAGAATTTTTGTATAGGAAATCTTCTTTCGATTCGGACGATTCGACTCCGGCAAGTGTGCGAGGTTTCATAACATTTCATATAAAGAATTCAAAATTCGATTCGTTCGGCGCGGTCGATGCGAATAGATGTGCTTTCACCATAAAGCTTTTCATGTCGATTCTGTACGTACACAAGACCATGGCACAGCAAAACCAAACGCTTTTATAACCTATAAAATATAGGTATTTATAAATTTATTGTGAGAAACGCCACTTTGATGCTACCAAAATGAGCAAAATATAAAAAAATGACGTTTCATTTGATTTCGTTACGAAAAAAGGTAAATTTTTCAAAATTTTATTAAAAAAATATCAGTGTAAGCGACAAGTCGCTTTGACTCGAATTGCAAACGGTAATCTCTCTAGGTACTTTAGGTATTTCTGGCATTCCATCTAGTATATTTCCTAGTTTAAGTCTATGAGAAACAGACCAAAAACTGTCAAACAACCAAATGCGAGCCGCAAAATCACGCTTTCACATTATCCTTATTCATTTCCGCTAATTTTCTCCTCCTAAATATAAAAGGAACGAACCCCCAAAGCGACGCACCGCCCATCAATATGAAACCTAACGTTACAAACAAAGATTTATACGAATTCGTGTATTGAAACCATATACCACATATCGGTGGACCGATCAACTGTAAAAGACCATTGACGAATAAACTGATCCCGTAAGAAGACATCAGTCTTTCAGTTCCTAACATCTCTGTCATGACTAAAGCTGTTACACCAGTCATTATTCCAGATGCTAAGCCGAAAACCGAGCAAAAAACGCTAATCGCCCAATAGGTTGACACTAAAGGAATCATGGATAAACTTATCCCCGATAGAAGTAAGCCGAAAATGAAGAAATATCGCTTGGGAGTCGTAACTATATCAGATAAAGCTGATCCACCGATTCGACCGACCAAGTCTAAAGCAGAAATGATCGATAGCAAATAAGCACCTAAAGTCTTGTCAAATTTGCATTCATCAGCGTACGTTGGCACTAAAATTATGAAGTTCGTATACGAAATAGCGCTTGTGCAGTTGGAAATTAGAATCACTAAGTAAATAGGGTCTTTTAGCAGCTGAACATCGAAGTATTTGCTCGGTTCTTTTTTGACATTATCGTCTTTCTTTTTGCGACCGCAGCAATAAGTTATTGGTGCTAAACTCTCAGTGACTGATTTAAGACTGAATTGAGAGGCGAATTCGCTTGGTTTTTCAAAAGCTGAAAGGGTTGAACCGTGGAAAGGAGTAGACATGTACTGGAAAGACGATGTTGATGGGCTACGTTTCGGTGTTTTGGGGACTTGTAATTTTTTAAGGAATGCTTCTTGAGAGTAGCTGCTTTTGCCTTCTGGGACGGATTCTAGTAAAGATGGATTGCTAGGTAGGTGAGATCTACTGGCGATGTTGTTTAAGGCATTTTTGGAGGAGACTGGGGTGGAAATTTTACGCGTTCTTTCAACATTTGATACTAGGGCGGCAGAAGCGGATCGAGCAAAGTCTTTGTTAGACGATATCTTTTCGTCTAAGTGCGCGTTGGACTTGTTTTTGAATATCGGTGGGGAGCCGTTGATTTTGTCCTCTGGGGTCTCTTCTGGAGTAAAGGTCAGCTTTGGAGGACCTGAGGATTCCTCCATGTCGCCGGCTTCAGCGAACGGCTCGAGCTGTGGACAAAGTTTGTATAAATTTGGTCCTTTTTGGGAAAAGTCGGTAACTTCGGAGCTTCGTTTAAATTAACATGAGTTCCAATCGCGAAAGTTGAAAGTGTTATAGCCTATTGGGTATATTCCCATTCGCCCCAACAGCGATTGCCCCCAGGTGGGAATTACCACTTAATGGCGACTGAGTAGTTATTGTTACCACTTCAAATCGCTTTCAGCTGCTGTAGATGACCTCAACGATAACAACTGGGTATTTATTCCCAAACGCCACCTGGGGCAATCTATGTGGGGGCTAATGGAAATATACCACCTCTTGGCTATCGCGTCCTCTACACAATAGTAGTTGAAAGTAAATTCATAAATTTGTTATGACCAAGTCGCAAAACTCCCTTTTAACATTACTGCTCTATGACTCTAGAAACATTTTGTCTTTAGTCGGTTAATAGTGATTGACACTAGCAGTGCTATTGGCTAATTCAGACCCACTAAGTTTGATGTCCACTTCAATGTACATTACTGCGTTTGTTACTGTGCTCATATTAATGAGGAGGTTTGAGCAAGTAATGTACGCATGTTTGTCTATGAATTCTAGTGTTCTACATGTGGGTGGGAGATAGCTAATAGGCCTGAAGTGCACTGTATTGGCTAATAAGTGGTAATTACGAAAACCCGACAAAAAGTGCATACAGTGCCCCGCAGTTTTACCCGATTACGTTCAGCAGGGCTATTCACTTATCCGTTAAGAAACCGAACCGAAGACCGAATTGTCAAAAATGTATATGAAATGACGTACCTATTACGTCGTATCGATTTAATAGTATACGTCATTTCATACATTTTTGACAATTCGGCCCTCGGTTCGGTACCCTGACGGATAAGTGAATATCCCTGCAGATCTCGGGGGAAAATCGGGATAAAAAGTAGCCCGTGTTCTTACAGAAATCCAGTTTTCTTCACACCAAGTTACATCGAATTCGGTCCAGTGGTTTTTAATTTTAAGAGTACAGTTAACTACAAAGAGATGTATCCATGTTAGTCTTACAAAATGAAGGAACTTTTAGCATGCAAAAATTATTTACCCTTACTTCGTGACATTTACAGTATCCACCAAATCTTATACTATATTCGATTCATTTTAAATGCTATTATTATGTATCACCTAAGGAAAAGTAGTGGGATACATCATTGTTGCATATTAAACTAATATAAAGTTTGATTTGCTAATAGAAATGTCACGAACCAAGGGTAGTTCATTGTGGCAAATGAAAATTAACTTCATTTTGTAAGCCTACCATGGATACATCTCTTTGTAGTTGACTGTACAAACTTATTTATACTCACATTGTAACATTATGCTGTGCTCCGGTAGGAGGGCACTGTAGCTAGTGAAATTACTGGGCTAAAGAGTCTTAACATCTTATGACTCTTGAGTAAGAAGCGTTGGTGCAGTGCACCTAGAATTGCACATCATTGTGAAATTCTGGGTAGCACTGTACTGATTATGGGCAGCGTTATCTCTTAACATCAGGAGAGCGTCTTGCTCGTCTTCTTACTTCTCGACATAAAAAAAAAATTAAAAAAATATAACATAATTATTATGTACAAACTTTCACCTTAATCATATTGGTCATATTTTGCCGGAGACAATAACATTTCTCATAAACGTACTAGTGTACCCGTGCGCACTTCGTCGCGCTTAATACAAAATTATCAGTGTTTCTCTACTATATTACGCATGTATTATACATATAAACCTTTCTCTTGAATCACTCTATCTATTAATGAAAACTGCATCAAAATCCGATGCGTAGTTTTAAAGATATAAGCATTCATAGGGACAGATAAACGCAGGAAGCAACTTTATACAATGTAATGATTTGACGACCTTTATAAAGGTCGCCGGAAGACGCTGGATGCAGGTCGCTTCCAACCGGTACATATGGAAGGTCAACTACAAAGAGATGTATCCATGTTAGGCTTACAAAATGAAGTAAATTTTCATTTGCCACAATGAACTACCCTTGGTTCGTGACATTTATAGTAGCAATCAAACTTTATATTATCATCGACTCGTTTAATATGCAACAATGATGTATCCCACTACTTTTCCTTAGGTGATACATAATAATAGCATTTAAAATGAATCGAATATAGTATAAGATTTGGTGGATACTGAAAATGTCACGAAGTAAGGGTAAATAATTTTTGCATACTAAAAGTTCCTTCATTTTGTAAGACTAACATGGATACATCTCTTTGTAGTTGAATGTACAAAGGGGAGGTCTATGTTCAGCAGTGGACGTCCTACGGCTGAGATGATGATGTTATTTAAGCTAAACCATTTTTGACAAATAAAACAAGTAATTACATAAAATACATGATTTATTTTTAAAATAAAATTCACATGATTCTTAGTCGTAATAAAAATAGAAAATATCAATAATAATAAAAGTTACATTTAATAGTTTGATTTATTAAAGAACGCTATTTAATTTTGAAAAAGTTAGTATTCATATGGAAAATTTTAGTTCATATCAGGCGAAAAAATCAAAAAACTTTTATTACAGAGAAATCCATAGTTTCGCATTTGGTAGGATTTTAAATAGAATATTTAGATATCTCATTAAGGGAATGTGATGTATTAAATAAATTTAAAATATAATGGGAATGTTGACTAAAAATAAGTATTTTTTGTCCATCAGGTAGGTTAATAAAAAATATTGGAATTAAATATTGGATTTTATTTGTAAATCTGATAAAAACGTAAAAGATACAACGCGTTAAAGTTCCTTGATCGTGACGTTATCGTAAAAAATACGTGGCCAATATTTACATTCAGTAGTAAAAAAAAAACTTGTATCAGGCGCTTCGCCGGCCGCTGCCGCTGCACGCTTTCTTCGCTCGCTCGGCTCGCGCATTGTGGTCACTGTTCAAACCTAACCAATGTTTTTCGCTTTTTTGGTCATGGCTACTTTAAAACTTTCGTTGCTCTATGGTAAATTTCACACTTATAATAATTTTACGAGTGAGTTTGGTAAGTTTATCAATTTTCGAAAAATGAGCGTAATATCACAAAGCATTTTATCTCACGTTTGGAATCCTACGAAAGTTAATAAATTTCCTAGGTAATTTATAAACTTACGAATCTTGTTAAAGATACAACGCGTTAAAGTTCCTTGATCGTGACGTTATCGAAAAAATACGCGGCCAATATTTTTTTTAAATGATGGACAAAAAAAATGCATGATATTTCACACAACGCTATTCCCAAGCTAAGCAAAACAACATACATAATATATTTGGACCACTGAAAAAGGAATGGAGGTGGTAAACGGAATGCAAAGATAAAATTCACAAACATTAATACAATGAATGAATAATGTATAGTAATATTTAATAAAACATCGTCTAACAAAAGTCTAGAAACAATTAGAAAATAACAAAACAATTTTAAAAAAAAAATTTTGAAATAAAAAAAATCTTTTATTAAATCTTTTATATAGGTCCGAAGTCGATAGTTAAAAAAAAATAGACATTCGACCTTATGGTTCTAACGTCGAAAATTTATAAGTCTACTTAAATATTACTATTCATTTCGAAACATGTTTGGATAATATAAAAAAGTAAAATAACTCACCGACTTAAATAAAATCCAAAAAACTCGTTCTAAAAAACTAAAAAAAAACACTCAGGAGTTCTAAGTACTAAGGATTTCTTGTTACTATGGCAACGAAAATAACAAAACCTCTGAATAAATGGTGGTCGCACATATATCCGCATCGACCGCGCTGAATGAATCGAATTTTGAATTGTTTATATGAAATGTCATGAAACCTAGCACACTTGCCGGAGTCGAATCGGAAGAAGATTTCCTATACAAAAATTCTTTCGACGCGGTCGATGCGGATATATGTGCGACCACCAAAAAAGTTTCATAAATTCGTCAAAAATAAAACTAAAAAAGAGAAATATAATAAAACTTGGCAAGATTCACCCTGGGGAAGTACTGAGAAAAAATTCGTGTTCCTTATATATAATTGTAAAAAGATCTAATTTTAAGTCAATAATAACGAATAATAATTAAAAGTAATGTTAAAAAAAATCAATAAATCCCTAAAATAAATTTTAAATAAAAAAAAATTAAAACACTTTTTATGATAACTAGAAAAGCGACACAACTTAAACACTTATTTAAAAAAATATATGAAAAAAATCATTATGATTATTATAATTTAATAATTTGTCTTTCCAATAAAAAAAAAACGTAATATTAATTAAAATAGTTTTTGACTAAAATCTACCAAAATGGTAGAAAAATATGTATACGAGAACACTAGCTTTAAAAAAGCACTGAGTCAAATAATGTTGTCTTTTACACATAATAATAACTATTTTAAAAGCATTTAAAAATATCATAAAAAACAGCTAAATTATTGCGTAAATTCGTTTAGCTAATACTTATAGTTATGGCGCACCCATACTGAGGTAACGTTTTTTTCTGCTTATTTAAGCAGTTTAGCTAATAACTGCTTATTTAACGTTTTTTTAGCAATAAACACGGTCACAATGACCGCTTGGCAACACGGTTTCAGAAGGAATTTAAAAGTAAAGTCATATTTTTCATAGTGCTTTTACCGTCAGACATTTTAAAAAGGAAATTCTTAAATTTTATATTTTTTTCGTCATATCGCAAGGACGAAATCTTAAAGAACACACGTCCTGATTAATTGTTAAAGTTATAAGCAGTGCTTTTAATATCATAAGAAATAACGCATTTGTGCGTAAAACTTATATTATAATAGTGATGTAACTTACTTTGGTAACTAAAAAAATCCTTAAAATAGCATATTATAACGTTATTTTAACACTTTCTTTTTAATAACGTTATTTTCAACGCATGCTTATTAGCAAGCCTTTTACGACATATAGCCTTTTTCGCATGTTTGCTTTCGTTATATCTTATAGTTATTGAAACTAAAAAATGTACTTTTTGACCATGATCTGTTTGAGTGTCCAAAATAGTTAATTTTTTTCCAAGAAGGTTTTAAACAAAACACTACCTTCCGCTCTTTTAATATAATAATATTATAGTAACGCAATTATGTTTGGTGCCGGCATTTAGTAAACGGCCTAGGTAACTAAAATACCGGTTATTTTTAACAAGATTTTAGATTAATGAACTGCCTAGGCAACTAATAAACCGGCTATTTTAAAAGATTATAGTTTAATAAACGGCCTAGGCAACTAATAAACTAGATATTTTACCAAAGTCGATCAGTTTGAGCTGTGCGTTGAGAATTTTTACATTTAGACCGCAGCCAAAATGTACACTTTTAAATTGTCTTTTAAAAGAATCCTATCTAAAAATTAGCTATTAATCCTTTCTCCCGTGCCTCTTTCAACCTTTTTTGTCTATTAACAATTGGCATAAACAACCACAGTGACGCGCCCGCAATAAAAATAAAACCAAACGTTATAAACATCGACACAAAATTCTTTTGTTTCTCAAACCATAAACCACAAATCGGTGGGCCTATTAACTGCAAAATTCCGTTGACGAACAAACTTATACCATAAGTAGACATAAGTCTTTCTACACCTAAAACTTCGGCCATGACTAAAGTTGTCACACTATTGTTAACACCCGATGCTAACCCAAAAAACGCGCACACAACACTAATCGCTGTATAAGACTCTAGAAAAGGCACAATTACTAGTGCAATACCCGAAAAAACTAACCCCCCAACGAAATATACAGTTTTGGGGATTAAATTCAAATCGCAGAGCGCTGAGCCACCGATACGTCCGACCAAGTCGAGAGCTGAGACGGTACTGAGTAAGTACGCGCCGAGCGCCTTATCGAAACCAATATTTTGAGCGTGTGAGGGTAGTAAGATAATGAAATTCGTTACCGAAATAGCGACTGTGCTACTCGATAGCAATATAATTAGGTACGCTGGATCAGCTAGGAGACTTAAATCGAAAAATTTATTCGGTTCTGTATCTTTTTTTGGTTTTTTCTTGCAACAGAAACAGCAGTAAGCTACGTCTGCCACACTGTCGGTTACAGATTTCAAAGAAAACTGAGAGGCGAATTGATTTGGCTGTTCAAAGGCTGAAAGTGTTGAACCGTGGAATGGAGTAGAAGGTACGTAAGCAAAGCTAGAAGTTGAGTAATTCCTTTTAGGACCTGTAGTACTCATTCGTCTAAAATCTGAAGATCCTAGCTTCCGAACTTCAGAACCTATAGAAGTTGAGCTATAAGTAGTTTTTGGTATCGGTCTCGTGTAAGATAGTTTTCGTTTAGACAAGTTATGTTTTATCTGATTCTGAGAAGGTACAGGAGTAATTTGATTATGGATTTGTACTTGGGATTGGGTTTTTGGAGTTATATGTCCATTTTCGTTGACTTTTTCCATGTTGTAGGTTTCTATTGGTTCTTCTTCTTCGAATAGAATGTCGTCCTGAAAAGAATATCTCTGGTTCAGAATGTGTTGTTGAAATTTGAGGATGCTATTTTAAATAACTGTTTTTTATACTGCTATTGCCAGCTATTTTTTAATGCAACTATTTTTAAGGTTTCGTACGTCTAAAGGAAAAAACAAAACCCTTATAGGATCACTCGTTTGTCCATCTGTCTGTCTGTTAAGAGTCAAGACCCCTTAAGAAATCGTAAAGTTATCAAGAATCTTTTAAAAATATTTTTTAGTAGTGCAACTTACGCGCCAGGTTATGTTTAACTTTATTTTTTAATAGCAGTTATTTTTAACACATTATTTTAGCATGTAACGATTAAAACAGTTATTTATCAAAAATAGCATCCTCTTATTTGACACAGAATCTACAAATCACAACTACTTTAAAATAATACGTTTTTTAACCACATTCTAAGCTCTAGCGCATAATCACTTTCATTATTTTATATGCTTTTTAATGTGCTATTTTTATCGTTATTTCAATATGCTTATTGCTTATTTTAACGTTATTATCAACCGCTACGCTAAGCTTTGTCTGTGTGTTTTTGAAAATGAAACTTTTCGCTGTTAGTTAAGGAAAGTGATTATATTTTGAAATGTTAGTAAAGCGTTATGAGTAAGGCAAAGCGGTAAGCAAAAGCAGTTAATTTAACCCTGGAAACTTACGTTAATTAAAGCAGTGGTTTTTCACATCACTTTTACATCCAAAGAATATATTCCACCCAAGTTATTCAAAAAAAATTAAATAAATAAAAAAAAAACAAAAAAATTAATTAATTAAATTAAAATTTCAAAAGCATTTATTTCAGTAAAATATCATATCAAAACTATAAATAAAATCAATATGGAAAGTTATAAATAGTTTTATTATTTACTGACTTCAAAACTTGAAGTACACCCTTTACTTTTGATATTATTTTTATTCGTTATAGGTTAGCCTTTGGCCACGATCTCGCATTAAGCGACGGTGCGGCCGTAGAGGCAGCAGACTATACCTAGAAGGCGGGATAAATCCCTTCCTTCACTGAACATCATGCCGGAACACGGTCACAATGACCGCTTGGCGACACAGTTTTGTCCAGTGGGTGGTAACTAGCCACGGCCGAAGCCTACCAGTAAATGATGCGTTCGTAGATGCTTATATTTGTGCAACATCTGAACTAAAACATTTTTATTTAACTTTTTTTTGTCGTCACAAATTTTATTCTTTGTTTTATTAAAATTTAAACACTGAATGTAATTACATTTCATTTTGTTTTCTTGATCAATCTTACTAATATTATGAAATGAAATGCTGGTAAAATCGCTGGGCGCAGCTAGTAATATATTTTTATGACTATAGATATAATAATGTTTATATAAGTAAATAAATAATAATATTATTAATATTATTTTTTGTTCCATTAAAATATAAGACAGTTTTTCTTTACTGCTGTAGTATTGTTAGTACATTTTTCCCCATAAAAGCCACAAAAAATCCAGTTTTTTCATAGTTTTATAATTAAATAAGTTATTTTATGCACTAGAAGCTAAAACAAGGACTAAGCTACAGACATAACAACACATATTTATAACACGTTATAAGCAGTTTTTTAACGTTATTTAAAAAAGCAGACTGCTATTAGCTATAAGCATACTGCTTATAAATCACACTTGAGTTTGAGCTTCACGCCTAAACGGGTGGACCGATTAAGCTGAAATTTGGTATGGAGATAGCACAACTAGTGAATGATAAATCTTTATTGTCAACTTTATTCACAACGTATTCAGAACTTAAAACTATGACAAAAGTTTATAAATGATAGAAATGTTATAATTGGCGGTCTTATCGCTAATAGCGATCTCTTCCAGACAACCATGTACAGAGAGGAAAGCAAAATATCTTATTTATAGTAGTAGAAAAGTTTACTGATATTTACTAGTGGACCTGCGCGCACTTCGTAGCGCCTAACAGTCCGTTTTTATAAAGAACATTTGAAATTTAACTTATTAATTTTATAAGTGCCGAAAAATATATATTTATTATGACCTTACATTAGAAATCTCTAAAATAATCAGTGTTTCAAAATTCAAAAATATTTATTTGTGAAAACATGGTTTTTCGACGACCTCTGTGGCGCGGTGGGCTAATACCCGCCTGCAACGCAGAAGGTTGCGGGTTCGATTCCCGCATGAGGCAAATATTTGTGTGATCCACAGGTATTTGTTTCTGGTCTGGGTGGCTTTCAATCTGTATCATAAGTATGTATTTACAAAAGAAAAGTAAGTAAGTATTATATCCGTTATCCTAACCACCATAACACAAGCATTAAGTTGCTTAGTATGGGGTTAGGTGGCGCTGTGTGTATTGTCCTGAAATATTTATTTATTTATTTATAACAGATCTCAAAACAACTTATAACGTGTTATTTCCAACAAAAATAAATGAAATGCTTACTTTGTGGCGACGCACCGCTATGACCCCACACTAGGCGAATGAAATCGCGTTTCATTTTCAAAAATACACATTTTCAAACCAAAAATACACTTAATTTGTTATTTTAAAGCCAATTTATATGAAGGCGCGTTCGCAATTCACGTAAAGGCCAAAAAAGGCACGTAATTTTATTGAAATAATAAAAAAAACACAATATTGAAGACAACACCAAAACTATCAAGCTAATCTCGCGAATAAATCACTGAAATCTACTAAATCGCATAGTATAATATCCGATCATACTGAATCACATTCAATCTGAACAAAATAACATCCAATCACACCGTAATAACATCCAGCCACACCAAAAACACATTCAATCACACTAAATCACATCAAATCATGTCTAAATAACATCAAAGCATACTGAATCACATCCTTTCTGAACAAAATAACATCAAACCACACCCAATCATTCCAAATCATATACAATCACACAATATCACATCCAGTAACACAATATCACATCCAATCACACAAAAATCACATCTAATCACATCTCAAGTAACAGTACAGTATAACCAACCTATGGCGCGTCTTCAATTATTCTAAAATAACGTCAAAATCACATATTATAATAATCACACCAAAAATTCACATATTCACACTAATACCACATCTAATGACACAATAACATATCTAATCTCACCAGAATCACATATAATCAGACCAAATTACACCAAAATTTCATTAAATCACATCAAAACCACACCAAAACACATCAAATTACATTCAAACACATCTAAATCACCCCAAAACACATTCAATCACACCAAAACAAGTAATAATGTCAATTTAACATCTAAAGCACATAAATAATACGAAATCACACCCAATCATACAAATACACATCCAACTATACCAAAAACACATCCAGACACACAATATCACATCCAATCACACCAAAAACACATCAAATCACTCAAAAAACACATCCCATCTCTCCCAAATCACATCCTAAGTACCAGGACAGCATAACCAACCTGTGGTGCGTCTTCATCCTCCTCCCTCTCCTTGTATTTCCTCAACATGTGCTCTTCAACTGGTTGGAACAGTAAAGCAGCCGCCCACACGTTCAACATTATACCGCCCAGGATCAATACTGCGCCTCTGAAAATAATAATAATAGAACAAATTACAATAAAAAAAAAACAATAAAAAGCAATTTTTACACTAAACGATTCGTGAGTATTTAGATTCATCATTGTAAATAAACGGCATAAACTGCGGTTACGCGCTCTCCTGATGGTAAGAGATAACGCTGCCCATAATCAGTACAGTGCTACCCAGGATTTCACAATGTAAAATTCTAAGTGCACTTCAACGCTTACTTAGGAGTCAAGATGAGACTCTTGAGCCCAGTAATTTCACTACTAACAGTGCCCTACCGAAGTACAGTATTTTTATTACAATATTATTATGACATCGAGCCGATTTGATGATGGAGCTGGAAGGTGGCCATAGGAACTCCGTAATTACCGTTATTACGTAACCCCATCAAGTTTGGGCTCATTTGATTCGTCTTGATGAGTACTTTTGTGCTATAATAATGAGAGCTTTTTGAAGTTATACTTCTTTTGGCGCGAAGGAGAAAAATGATGAGAGTGAATTTTTACGATGCGCGCGCACACCGACACCTAAATTGTACATCGTGAAGTTAGTTCTAGGTGGCATGCATGAAAATTGATAACTATGTTCAAGTTGTATATTCTAGTATTTTTATATTTAGAACACGTGTTTCGTAAGGGTACAATTAAACAGTGTGAATAAATAAATATTATTTTGGTGTTTTTATTAAATCAATTTCATATACGACGGTGATACTAATAATTTATTATTTATTTTTCCATATGCCAAAGAAGTATAACTTCTAACGCGTGTACATAAGTACACACACTCTTTTTTTTTAAATTTTTTTTTTATTTCACTTATTACAATAATACTCACTTATATCCATAAGTGTTGAGCAGATATCTCAGTACTGGCGGTAACACGATGCTTCCAAACGCCGAGCCGGACATACAGATGCCGTTAGCGAGGCCGCGCAGGCGCACGAAGTATGACGTCACTATGTACACGGTGGGGGGGAACGCTAGCCCCGCGCCCGCGCCCACTAACGCACCGAAACTGGACATACAATACATATACATACATGGAGGTGACAAATTATTGAAACAAAAAAAAAAATATTGAAATTGAAAATTGATTGTCCTTAGTAGGGTTTAGACATATTATAATGTCGTAAGTTACGAAAAAAAACACGAAATGATAGATTAATGTATCAAAACGTCACAAAATGCAAAATCCAGCTGTCTTATTACGACACATTCTCCAAAAAATGTGCGTACCAAATATAAGATGAATCTGTAATTTGTGAGTGGGTAACATTTTAATTACTAGATTTGACGATGCGGCCGTAGATAGTAGCTAATTAAACCTAGAAGGCGGGATAACCTGGCTTCACTGAATCAAGACACACGGTCACAATGACCGCTTGGCGACACGGTTCTATAACAATGTAACAACACCTATAAAGTAACTCTAGAAGACAAATCCCCTCCCTAGCTTCATTAAATCAAGCCGGAACACCGTCACAATGCCCGCTCGGCGATACAATACAACGCGATGCTCCCTCAAGCACAGCCTACACACAGATGCCGTTAGCGAGGCCGCGCAGGCGCACGAAGTATGACGTCACTATGTACACGGTGGGGGGGAACGCTAGCCCCGCGCCCGCGCCCACTAACGCACCGAAACTGGACATATACATATACATACATACATACATATAGGTGACAAATTATTGAACAAAAAAAAAATATTGAAATTGAAAATTGATTGTCCTTAGTAGGGTGTAGACATATTATAATGTCGTAAATTACGAAAAAACACGAAATGTTAGATTAATGTATCAAAACGTCACAAAATGCAAAATCCAGCTGTCTTATTACGACAGATTCTCAACAAATGGTGTATACCAAATATCGGATCAATGTGTCAACTATATGCTATGAGAGGGCAAAATTTCAATTACTAGATTTGACGATGCGACTCTAGATCGTACCAGACTAAACCTAGAAAGCGGGATTCTAGACTTGATAAGTGTAAACAAAGTACTTAGTATCAAATAGATCCGTCAATAGTTAGAGGGTAACATTTCAATTACTAGATTTGACGATGGGGCCCTAGATAGTAGCTGAGTAAACCTAGAAGGCGGGATCCTAGACTAGACTAGTGACAGTCATAATTTCAATATGAAACCCCTTGATCCAAGAAACACTTCCGGTTCAAATCAAAATTGACATCAAAATAAGGTTCAAATTCGCATGCGTGGGTGCAGCCCGATCGAGCCTTTGGGGGACTTACGGATTAAACTCACCTAAAATACAGATAGGATATGGAAAACGCGCCGCAACTGAATATCATGCCGAACGCCGCCAAACTGCCGCCGATGAGGGTCACCGTCCGGTAGGACCACTTCACTGATAGGATTGATGAGATTGGACCTGGAAATAACATAGATAAATTAGATACAAATTTTTACCGGGGGTAGACTTCCTTTGCAGGAGGTCGTCTAGGTGGGTACCCCAACAGTGCCATTTATTCTACCGCCTGAGCAGTGATGTGCAAACATTACTGTGCTCCGGTAGGAGGGCACTGTAGCTAGTGAAATGACCGGGCTAAAGAGTCTTTAACATTTTATGACTCTTGAGTAAGAAGCGTTGGTGCAGTGCTCCTAGAATTTCACATAATTGTGAAATCCTAGGTAACACTGTACTGATTATGGGCAGCTTTATCTCTTACCATTAGGAGGGCGTCTTGCTCGTCTTTCTACTTCTTTGTATAAATTACTGGGCTGAAGAGTCTTAGCTTGACTTGACTCTTGAGTAAGAAGCTTTATGGTACATCATAGTGAAATCCTGGGAGGCACTACACAATCAGAACCAGTTATATCTTACCAACAGGAGAGCGTCTTCCTCGTCTTCTTCCTAAAAGAATGTCAGTTAACCCCAGTACCAACCTAAGCTGCTGTACAAGAAGTAGCAGAGCGCCACGATGCCAGACGACGCGGCCGGACTGGAGTGGAACACTTCATTGAACTCCACCAGCAGCACTCCGAACGATTTGATCGTGCCGGGGATCAGGATGTTCACTAACGTTGCACCTGGAACAAATAAATAATAACGATGGGAAATATTATAATGTATGTATAACTACTAACGCCCTAAGGTGTCACCAGCGATGAAACTGTTAAAACTATAAAAACGTGGCAGCGGCCGGCGAAGCGCCAGAAACAACTTGCACATATTTTAATCACGTCACGTCACGTCGTCGTCGTTTCTTATTTTAATGTACATTACTGCGTTTGTGTATTTTACTCATATTAATGAAGAGGTTTAAGCAAGTAATGTACGCATGTTCGTCTATGTAGCATAGAACTTGGTAGGGGCAGCTGGTAGGACCACTGAGTATGGATGCCAGTTACGTAAAGTCAGATTCACTAGAGTCTCACCTATGAGCACGAACCAGCTAGATGGGGCCATCTACCCTCCGGCGGTACCATCTCCCAGTCTTGAGGGCCACTCTGATTGTTTTTTTTTGGTGTTTTCTTTGGTGGAAATCGGTCCAAGATGGCCGACGTTAATTATGGCTAGTTAGAGGTATACATATTTTTACAACTCCCTCAAATGAAAGGGCTTGAATAGTAGAATTATCAATATAATTAATTTCAAATCCAAGATGGCCGCCACAACAATATGGCGATAATATTTTTTAGGGTGGGCGGTATTTTTAAAGTCACCTACTTGTATAAAGATTAGCGATACTGTTACTGGTACTGGTACGCGGGCAATTTTCCGCAACTAGGCCTCTTGGCCCATTTTGCGTGCGGGTGGGGGTGCTGTATCATAGCGATACTGTTATTGGTCTTTGAATGTGTATATGTTACCAAATTTCAATTTATTTTTGTTCTTTGTTTGAGTGTATTGTATGTCCGTAACGTCACTAAGCGGCTCCAACGGAAGACCAGCGCTGGGTGCTTGCACCCAGCATAATGCTGAGTTGGGGACACTTATCTATTGTTTTTTATTTGTGTGTGTGTGTGTGTGTTTTTTTTTATATGTGTGTGTAACAAATAAATATTTTCATTCATTCATTAATTCGATAGTCTTACCTATAAGAACGAACCAGCCCCATCTACCGTCCGGCGGTACCATCTCCCAGTCTTGTTCGGGCTCCGGAGCTGGACCGATGGTGAAACGACCCGTGCCGACCGCTGCGCCTTCATCTTCTGGGAGTTTCACTGGAAGGGAATACAAACAAATAATAAATACATATTACAGGACATTTCATACAGCGCCACCTAAGAAACGTAATGCTTGTGTTATGGTGGTTAGGATAACGGATATAATACTTATTATACTTTTCTTTTGTAAATGCATACTTATATATAATAGTATGTTTTCTTGCCGTGAATAAAGTTTTTTCTTTTCTATTCTATTCTAAATATTGAAAACCACCCAGACCAGAATGATGCATACGATACGATGCATTTTAGGGAATGGACTTTTGAAGTTTAAATAAAATTAAAATTATTGAGAGGTTGCTAAGTAACTTTTTGATTTAGTTTTCTGCTTTAAGATCATAGGCGGACAGAGGATCATAGGGGGGGGCTTGAAGAAGCATTGTAGAGTAACGAATTTTGCACATATTTCATGGTCAAGATTACAATTTTTTTCTCGACGCTCGCAGCGAGCTGCTCGCGCACTTATTATTAAAGGTATGTTTAAATTTTCTAACTATTCAGAGCGAGCTAAACACACACTTTTCGTAGTAAAAATTATAATACTTTTGCACGTCTGCACCTATAACGGCAAAGATATGTTTTTTAGTTTCGGAGGTATTATGTCACCGAAAGATATAAATCACTTCATTCGATTTATCACAACTATGGACTATCTTCTTACTTCAATGTACATATAAAAAAAATAGTACAGTTGCACGTAGCCCGACTAGCGCTTGGTCTATTTTTTTTTATACATTGAAGTAAGAAGACGAGCAAGACGCTCTCCTGATGGTAAGAGATAACGCTGCACATAATTAGTACAGCGCTACGCAGTGTTTTACAAAATTTGCGCTACCAAGTGTTTTTAACCCCCGACGCAAAAACGACGGGGTGTTATAAGTTTGACGTGTCTGTCTGTGTGTGTGTCTGTCTGTGGCATCGTAGCTCCCGAACGGATGAACGGGTTTTGATTTAGTTTTTTTTGTTTGAAAGTAGAGTTAGTCGAGAGTGTTCTTAGCCATGTTTGGTGGAAATCGGTCCAAGATGGCCGCCACTACAAAATAGGGAATTATGTATTGCGTTGGGGGTTTTTTAAATTTTTAATTTAATTCACTTGTATTTTATTCCTTTACAGAAACTCTGCATTATGGGTTTCAATGAAGAGTCATTCATTCATACAAAACACCATAAGCTGTACTCAACCGCAGTGGGATCGACCTGATGACCTCCATGAATGTATATTTAGTTGGTCGCTGGCCGCCAGCCAATTATGGAACTGGAGAGTTTAGGATGTTATACGAGCGAGAATATTACAAGAGAATTTTAAATAAATATTATCTTTTTTGTGTATTTTATTGTATGTAAGTGTAATAAAAAGTAATTGTGTATTTTATTGTAAGTATACCTTTAATATGTATTAGTTAGGTAGTTTTAATGTTTAGTTTTTATTAACCGTCCTTGATATTGTCTGGACTCGTCCATTATCCATGTAAATTTAGGATTAAGTTAGTCCTAGCGTTGTGCTGAATAATAAAAAAAAAAAACTTAGTAATATTATAAACGTAAAAGTTTGTAAGAATGGATGTCTGGATCAGAGATGTAACGGAGCTTCGATTCCGGTTCCGTTAAGTCGGAACTTCCGATTATAATTACACTTTCGGTTCCGACTTCGGTTCCGATACTTTTGTATCGGATGTTAATCGGAGGTCGAACGAAACAAAACGGGCGGCGCGCGACGGCCTGTGCCGAACAGGTTCATACATGTCGCGCTCGCCGGGCTCGGTAGCTAGCGAACAACTTTTTAGTGGTGCTGGCCTAATTTACGACTCTTTAAGAAATAGATTGGATGGGGACAAAGCATCAAAGCTTTTGTTCATAAAGTACAATACATTACTTTTGGAGTCTAATTTAATTTGTTTTAGCTTTTGTTCATTTATTGTAATGTAACCAAATGTAACACGCTACTTTGGGTTTTAATTTTAATTAAACTTTAAATTCATTAATTTTATCTTTTCTTTATTTGGAATTATGCCAATTTTTTTTCACAGTTATTTTTTATTTTATAATAAAAAATAAAAATGAAAAGAATTGACTATAAATCATGTTTTATTTGTCCTTAAACAAACTGACCCTGCCTCCGATTTCGATTCCGATTTCGATTCCGATTCCGATAAATCAAATTTGAAAACTCCGATTCCGATTTCGGTTCCGATAAAACTACCTCCGTTACATCCCTGGTCTGGATGATTGTTACTCTTTCACGCCTAAACGGGTGGACCGATTGAGCTGAAATTTCGTGTATAGAGATAGCTTAGAACCTGGAATAACACATAGGCTACATAAGTACTGCGGGTAAAACCGCTGAGCACAGCAAGTGATTCATATAAAAACCTTCTTCTTGAAGCCAGACAGATGACATGCGACTTTGTTTGATACTGTGTAGTGATAATAATAATAATGAAGCTACTTCATGGAAAACTTATATTATTTGGACATATCCCTATTACAACAACAAGTTTAGTATTTTCTGCGAATTTGTTCGTAAACAATTGTGTTGAACTTTGGTATTTATGCACACCTACTATGTATTAATCACAATGTTATTGTATAAATCGTACCAGAAGCCCTATTGGCTATCGCGAAACGACATGTAAACCACTAGAATCCATAGACAAAATTGCGTACATTACGTGCTTAAACCTCCTCATTAATATGAGTAATATAACAAACGCAGCAATGTACATTGTAGTTTTAGGCTAATTCTCACCCACTACGATTGATGACAACTTCAATGTACATTGCTGCGTTTGTTGTTTCACTCATATTAATGAGGAGGTTTAAGCACGTAATGTACGCAATTTTGTCTATGCATTCTTGTGTTTTACATCTCGTTGGGCGATAACTAATAGGACCTTTGACTTAAACTGATATCCTGTGTAATACCTTCTCTTATTACAAGCTTTTATTTACTTTCACTTGTCTGTTGTCTGTCTCACTGTCTGTCTGTCTGTTTGTCTGTCTGTCTTTCTGTAATCAAATCTTGCAAGTTTAATTTGACCCACTTCCCGGTTCCCGATTGAGCTGAAATGTTGCATGTATGTATAAATCAGATGACAATGCAATATTTTTATGACATCGAGCTGATCTGATGATGGAGCTGGAAGGCTATAGGAACTCCGTAATTAAACGACGCAACCCCATCGAGTTTGGGCTCATTTGATTCGTCTTGATGAGTACTTTATGGTGCAAGATGGTAATAATAATAAAAGCTTGTTTTTAAAAAGTTTTTTTTTAAATTTCACTTGTTTAATAAACATACCGCGGTATGCGACTTAAGAATGTCGGTGGGAACACACAATACCATAAAATATTATAGATATGTATGTGTAGTATAAATATGTAGCCAATAGTTCCTGTACCAAATCTCACTCTACTCTTTTAGTCAACCATAATTCCCTACAAAGGTTGGTTACCTGGAAGAGATCGCTCACAGCGATAAGGCCGCCAATTGTGGACCCAAATGTAACGTAGTACTAATAAGTAAATGTAATTTTTCTATTGGTCTCAATAAATTGTATTCTATTCTATGTCAGGTGGTCTCACCCACCTACCAAAGAAATCCCAAATCATATCCATGAACTATGAACCTTTCACGCCCAAACCTTTTCAAAAGGCGAGTGAATAGAGTGTTGAAAGGTAGGCAACGTACCAGCGGTACCCCTGGTATTGCAGGTATCCATAGGCGACGGTAGCCACTCACCATCAGGTGGGCCGTCTGCTTGTTTGTCACTTATTACATAAAAAAACCACAGAACCGATTTAGACGAAATTTGGAAAAGAGATATAAGAGAGCAAGATATGATTACAGGCAGACAAACAGAAAGGTGTTAAAAGGACTAGCTCTACATACCAAATTTTAGCACAATCTGTACAAATATCAAACATTCAAACACATTAAAACTTGCGCCTTTCAATTTGACAATTTTATTTACCAAATAATTAAAATTTGTTCCCTACTCACATTTACACAACTTTTTATATCTTCTTTTAACCATTTCATAAAACAAACACTTATTTACAATTGAAAATGGAACACAATTTAATATTTTACTTCAAATGACACAAACGTCAATAAAAAGGAAAAAGTCAAAACTATTTCAGGCTACCCTCACTTTTAAATCATTTGTAGTGGAGAATTATAGCTGTCAATTTCAAGTACATTTTTTGTTTTTGACATTTATGGTGTTGCTATAACACAATTTAATAACAATTTGGTAGAATTTGAACATCTTTCGAATAAATAAAATTAACAATTTTATGATTTTATGACAAAAGGGAAAAAATATGTAAATTACAAATAAGCTAAAAATATTAAATTCTATGCCACTCATGATATTTTGACAGCTGCTTTTTATGAGCTGTAAAAAATAAAATTAATTAAATAAAACTTTTTGACAACTTTAAAATATTAGTGTAATATTATATAATTATGAATTAAAGGATAAATATAATAATTAAAATTCGACACAAAACATTTTTAAAATGCCGCGCCATGACGGCTTGTATTTTTTTTGTTTTCCTTACGAAACTAGGGAGGGGCGCGTGTATCGCTAGTGTTGCACCGCTGTTGCTTAGGTATCGATAAAAATCTTCGTACCACTGTTTAGTTATAAAAAGTGACAGAGTTTAAATTGTCTGAATACTGAATACATACCTTTCTTAGATGACTTGGCAGACAGCAGGGCGTCTTCTTGTGAGGGGGGCACGACCAACACCTGTTGGACAAAACAAAATAAAAATAAAAAACTCTGTTCAATTGTCGCGTCCCAGCAGTTTTACCCCCTGTATAGCCTATGAATAAAAAAAAAGGTAGCACTCCGGGAGTGCCGGCAGAAGTGAAAACTTCAATATTAACGTTGTGTTTAATTATAAGTATAAAAGTACTATCATTTATGAGGTAGAATACAATGTTTATTTATTGCGCTATCGTACACAAATATGACAATTTATATGTTGTTATTTATAATATTATATCGTTATTTATATATTACATTAAGTTTTATCTCTCAGAAAAATCAACTTCCATCCATAATTTCGACGACTTTTACACCATCAACAGAGCAGCACACTCAGGCACGGTAGAAAGAGTGGGAGATACTAGTTCCTCTCCCTTCCCCTCGATCTTACGCTTTTTCGATCAGCATCACGTGACCCTGACGCGAGTTTGAAAGTTTTTACCCATACAAAAAAAAGTGCTCAGCGCCGCTAAAGAAGTTTTCACTTCAAAAAACTCTGTTCAATTGTCGCGTCCCAGCAGTTTTACCCGCTGTATAGCCTATGAATAAAAAAAAATAGCTCAGTAGTTTATAGTTGGTAGCCTATATATTATTATTCCCAGGTCTAAGCTATATCTATACCAAAATTCAGCTCAATCGGTCCACCAGTTAAGGCGTGAAAGAGTAACAAACACACATCCATACATCTACACATCCATACATTCTTCACGTTTATAATACTAGCTGCGCTCAGCGGTTTTACCCGCAGTACTTATGTAGCCTATATGTTATTCCAGAGTCTAAGCTATCTCTATACACAACAACACACAACACAACATTACAGCAACATTAACATTTCAGCTCAATCTGTCCACCCGTTTATTCGTGAAAGTGTAACGAACATACTCGTACATCCATACATTCTTACAAACTTACACATTTATAATATTAGTAGAATAAATATTTAAAACCAGATCTCAACAATAGACTGTCTTATTGCATAAAGCAATCTCATACAGACAACCTGGTGTATTTATTACCTGATGTGTTTCCAACAGTTTGTCCTCCACATCGTCCCCCTCGATCTCTTCTATCACCGACCGGATGGGCGACGCCATCTTGGCTTCATACACAAAATGGCGGACAAGATGGCGCGTCAAACAATGTTCATGTTAGGAATGTTTGCTTGCTACATTATACGTCAGTCTTTGGTTGGCTGGATTCTGGAACAAAAAAAAATCATAAACATTTATTTGCCAATAGATAAATAAGTATACAAGATTCACCATTTTGTGGTGGTGGCCATCTTGGATTTTAAATTTATTATAGTGTGTTGTATTCTTCTTGTGAAGCCCTTTCATTTGATACCCATATTGAGGGGGTCGTGGAACAAATCCGCCTTTTTGTAGCGGCGGCCATCTTGGATCGATTTCCACCAAACATAGCTAAGAACACTCTCGACTAACTCTACTTTCAAAAAAAAAACTCAAAATCCGTTCATCCGTTCGGGAGCAGACGGAGGGGACAGACGGACAGACAGACAGACAGACACGTCAAACTTATAACACCCCGTCGTTTTTGCGTCGGGGGTTAAAAACAAAACTATAATTATTTTGAACTTTAACAAGCTTTTATTTATTTTCACCTGTCCGTTGTCTATCTGTAATCAAATCTTGCAAGTTAAATTTGATCCATTTCCCGGTTTCCGATTAAGCTGAAATTTTGCATGTATACATCGGATGACAATGCAATTTTATTGGAGCTGATGTGATGATGGAGCTAGAAGAAAGAAGGTGGCCATAGGAGCTCCGTAATAAAACGACGCAACCCCATCGAGTTTGGGCTCATTTGATTCGTCTTGATGAGTACTTTGGTGCTAGATGGTAATAATAATAATAAAAACTTGTTTTTAAAAACTTTTTAAAAAAATTCACTTGTTTTAAATTCTCTATAGGTTAGCCTTTGACCACAAACTCGTGTGGTACATGACGATGGTGGCGATGGTAGCAGACTAAACCCAAAAGGCGGGATAAAACCCTCCCTAGCTATATTGTGTGAAAAAACAGTTTAATAATAAAACATTCCGAATAAAGATCAATATATTTAGCGACAATAATATTAAAATAGTTATTAGCAAAAGGTCAACCTGTATTTAAATATCTTAATTAATTATTTTGGTTTATTATTTTATAATTTCAAATGAACGTGATTTGTGATGATAGTAATATGATGTCAGATGAAACAAAATTAATTTAAAAAAAAAACTAAATGTTTTTTATTGACGTAATAAATGATTAAAAAAAAATAGAACAGGGCACCTCAAAAATTTTAGGGCTCGAGTGGGTAAAGGAGACTTATTTTTTTCATATTTTGTATGGGCTCTGTCCCAAGTTTTCAAGCAGTGAATTTTCATTCAAACAAGTGAATTAAAAAAAACCTTCAATAAATGACTGCAGAGCTTAAAACAATTGATGTACAGTCAACTACAAAGAGATGTATCCATGTTAGTCTTACAAAATGAAGGAACTTTTAGTTTGCACAAATTATTTACCCTTTCTTCGTGACATTTTCAGTATCCACCAAATCTTATACTATATTCGATTCATTTTAAATGCTTTTATTATGTATCACCTAAGGAAAAGTAGTGGGATACATCATTGTTGCATATTAAACGAGTCGATGATAATATAAAGTTTGATTGCTACTAGAAATGTCACGAACCAAGGGTAGTTCATTGTGGCAAATGAAAATTTACTTCATTTTGTAAGCCTAACATGGATACATCTCTTTGTAGTTGACACATATCGCACGCCTAATGAAATACTAGCATAAGTCTGAAATGATTATTTAATAAGGTTTTTAAAACATGCTTTTTGTTATAGTTTATACCTACCTACATATAGCGCTTTAATGTAAAATTTATAAACACAAAAATTGACAAAAGAAAAAAAAAATACGAAAAAAAGTACATATGAAAAAAATCTGATGAATCGACAAATCAATCGAATCGAAAGAAAATCGTTTAGACGAAAAAAAAAAAAAGAAAACCTTCCCTTTTTGTGACGTCAGTTAAAATATAACACCACACTATTTAGATCACTAAAAAGCACTAAAAAGACGATTGCTGTCACTCGTTATTTAAAACAATCCTTGTCGAGAGATCTGTAGGTATTTCATAATTGCTAGACTGATAATGATACTATTTTTATTCTTAGTAGATTAAATGACACACCCACTACACGCTATTTATGTGTGATTACTTAATTAAGTCTAATTTTGCAACGCAGTTTTACTCGCACAAAATGCTAAATTTAATTAAGTTTATAGAAATTCAAAATGGCGGCTTTCTTCTAATAATATTTGCACATCCAGATCTAAAGGGACTCACCTAAAAAAAAACACTTGTTTTCAAAATGCGTAAAACTGATTAGGTACAGTTTCCTTGTGAACTGTAGAAGTAGTATCCTGAATAGAAATATGTATATACTCTTTGATCTATTTTACCAAACTTTTTTTTTTTATTTGTTTTATTGGTCGATAGTCTTTAGGATTTCAGTTCGGGAATTCGATTGTGTGCAATTAATTTAATATCGATCTAGTTGATTTCTAACCCCCGACGCGACGCAAAAACGACGGGGTGTTATAAGTTTGACGTGTCTGTCTGTCTGTTTTTCTGTGTGTGTGTGTGTCTGTCTTTGGCATTGTAGCACCCGAACGGATGAACGGATTTTGATTTTGTTTTTTTGTTTGAAAATAGAGTAAGTCGAGAGTGTTCTTAGCCATGTTTGGTGGAAATCGGTCCAAGATGGCCGCCGCTACAAAATGGCGGATAACTTTTTTCTTCCACGACCCCATCAATATGGGTTTCAAATGAAAGGTCTTAACTTACAGTCCACTATATAAAATTTAAAATCCAAGATGGCCGCCACCATAAAATGGTGAATTACGTATTGCGTTGGGGGTTTTTTAAATTTTTAATTTAATTCACTTGTTAAGTCAACTCCCTTTAGATCTACATGTATGTGCGTATTCTACTAATATTATAAACGCGATAGTTTGTTAAAATGTATACGTATATGTTACTCTTTCACGCCTTTATGGGTGGACCGATTGAGCTGAAATTTGGTATAGAGATAGCCCTGGAATAACATAAAGGCTGTGGTACAGCGGACAAAACCGCTGGGCGCAGCTAGAATATTATAGTGGTAATAGGAGGAAAGTCCTCCGCAATGGAGAGCTACCACTACAAAACCATTATATTCTTTTTTTCTAAGTATGAATGTATATTATATGTAGATATCCTTAGACATCGGACACACCCACACCACGCCATAATAGTACGTGTTGATAATATCTCTTAAAGTATTATTATTTGTGATAATACCTATTCATAAATTTATTATCCGAAAGATTTGGCATACAAATTTAATAAGAACAGGTAATATTTTTAACGCATTGCCGTCATTTGTGTTTCCCGAGCGATCTATCTATTTTTAACGGGGGCTGGCTAAACCAGCAACACGTTGACCCATTGAGATCTATTGTGTTTTCCCCTACCTTTCCGTTTCCTACTCTTCCCGAGCGATACATGGTAATATTCGACTGAATGCATCTGCACTTTCTATCAGGTGGGATGTGGTCAAACAGCCATCGTAGATTTTGTTCGCAGAAATCTGTATTTTTGGAACGAAGTTCCTTATCGCGCGTTGTGAAAGGGGGCTAGACGGAAAAAATTCTTACGAAAAGTTGTCACGACACTTTTAGCTATAGTAAGCTATTATAAGCTGTGCGGCGTGCGCATGTTTCTCTGTCTGTCGCTCTCTCTCTCTCTCTTATAGAAAGCAAGCCAGATATTTTCATTAATCGAAAGGAACTTCGTTCCATCCGGGTGTCCCTTGACACCTCTCAAGTTTTTTTTGTGTGGCGAGTGGCGAGACATACATAAGTGCCACCAAATTCAAGCCAAGTGTACACCTAGCTCAGTAGCTGAAATAAACAATCATTATATCACCCTATACCTATAGATAGATACCTACATTGAGTATGATCACATAACGAATATGTGGGGATTTAATCACCATCCTTATCATGTGATTATTGTGGTTATGACCATAAATGGAAAAGTACCTAGATAGTGTTAGTGATTCATTGCTATCACTAGGTAATAAAATTACGAGGGTTTTCGCACGTAAATACTACGTCACTAACATGAGCGTAGCAAGGGGGGTTGGGGTTCAAACCCCCCGAAAAGTTAAAATTTTAAAAATTACCTAGAAGGATTTCGGTGTTCGGTGCATCCGCAATGTTACTCGTACTAACGAAATTTCGATTTTTTTTATTTTTCCTGTAAAGTTGAGTTTTTGCAGTTATACGTTTATTCGCTGGGAACGGCGATATTATGTCGGTAATAATGTCTTTAAGGAAAACTATCTATCACAAGCTAATTACCTTACTCTATAAAACAATAACGAAGTGGAGTTATCGCTGAAGCGTTACGTCCTTGGATGTAAACTAGGTAAATATTATATGGGAGTAAAATCTTATTATTTACTAGTGGACCCGCGCGCACTTCGTCGCGCTTAATAGAAAATTATATTATTTATTTATAGGTAAACCAACCAGCTAAAAATAAAACTTAATACATACTTATTTACAGTTTATACGCCATTCAGGCGCTGGCTTGACCTCGTAAGGGACGACATGAGAGCCAATGAACTTAACGTGGAAGATGCCGAAGACCGAGCAAAGTGGAGAGAAAGAAGTAGGAAAGCGGACCCTGGCTATTAGCCGGGATATATACGCTAGGAAGAAGAGAAGAGAAGACAGCCAATCGAAAACCGAAACCATTATCAGTGTACCGAATATATATCAGTGTTCTACTATATACGCATGTATTAATACATTATAAATCTTCCTCTTGAATCACTCTATCTATTAATGAAAACCACATCAAAATCCGTTGCGTAGTTTTAGAGATATAAGCATACATAGGGACAGACATACGCGGGAATCAACTTTATTTTATACTATGTTGTGAAGTGATACGGTTAATACGCTATTTTGAGTCCTTGAGGGCCTATTGACAATCGGGCAATAGTGCCTATCACTATTAAGTGGTAAAATTTATACAAAAAATACTACTAATAAAAAAGGTGTAGCTTTTCTAGGGTTTGTAGTCTACAAGGAATCCTTTTAGTTTGTCTGTCCGGTCGTCCCTCTGCAGCTTTACGAAGAAAGCTGTAATTTTGCACAGATACAGGTAAAATAACCAGGGTATGTAATACACTATATTAAGGTCCACAATGAGCGGCCTTATCACTTAGAGCTACCAGGCAACCAGCCACAAAAAAAATTCAGCTACTAAATTCACTTAGCTTGAATGTGGTGGCAGTTATGTATGTCTCGACACTACCACTACCAGGCAACCAGCTTTGCATGGAGTTGGAAATAATGAATTTGTTAAACTTTTGTGTGTTTCTCTCCTATCTTAAATCTGAATGCTGCCTTTCAAGCATTGAATCAAAAATAATATGGTTTAATTTTCAATCATAAACTTTCCAGAAAAACTATAACATTAAAGACAACTTTATTACTTTCGGAGATATTGTCACTGAAAAGATAAGGCATTTAATATTAATTTTACTAGTATTACGGAAGCCCACATCGCGCGTAGCCCGGCTAACGCTTGGCCTATTTTTTATTTAATAGTGGTATATAGATTCGCGTAACTCAGAGTAACATTGTACTCAGTCATGTTCCGATCTGGTTTACAGATAATGCGAGGTCGATGACCTTGGGCTGGTTAGGTAAGTATATACTGTCTATATACAGATAACTATATACATAGTAGATGTAATGTACAACAAAAAAACAACGTAAAAGTGTGTAAAGTACATCAAGAAGTTTATATTTCAACTAGTAGACCAGCACGCACTTCGCCGCGCTTAATAGAAAAATATCAGTGTTTTTCTACTATATTATGTGTATTATACATATAAACCTTACTCTTGAATCACTCTATGTATTAATGAAAACCGCATCAAAATCCGTTGTGTAGTTTTAAAGATATAAGCATACATAGGGACAGACGCAGGAAGTAACTTAATTATTACAAGCTTTTATTTACTTTCATCTGTCTCTTGTATGTCTTTTTTTAAACCCCTTTCACGTGTTTTAAGTTTTAAGTCACATTTACATCATCCTAATAACACAGCAAAACACAATACTGCAATAACACAGTATTGACAGAGCGCTTAAAAGATAACTCTATGTAGGTCAATACGATGACATAAACAATTGACATCCATTTATAGTTACTCATACATTATCAGTTATCGCACACCTAATAAAACATTAGTTTTTTTTATAAAAAGAAGTAAGAAGACGAGCAAGATGCTCTCCTGATGGTAAGACATAACGCTGCACATAATCAGTACAATGTCATCCAGGATTTAACAATGATGTGAAATTCTAGGCGCGCAGCACCAACGACTTAAGAGTCATAACATGTTTAGACTCTTCAGCCCAGTAATTTCACTAGTTACAGTGCCAGTAGCTACAGTCTACAGTACAGTGAAGTTTTTGAACTCAAAAGTAAGATTTTGACAAATGGATCTCAACTTATTTTAAGATTTTAATTATTATAAAAAAGTTAATTTTTGAGTTATGCCAGTATTTTACAACGTGTGCGATATGCAACCATTTGTAGGGTTGTGAGATTTTTTGACGCTCGGAATAGGACGTTCGCACATAGTCAAGTTTGCAATTTGTTTTCCTGGCGCTCGTACTTATTTGTAAGGTTTTTTTCTGGAGCGAGCTAAACGCTCACTTTTCGAAGTAAAATAACATCTTGCTATGTTAATAAAGCAATCATATTATGATAGTTACTTTTTTTTTATTACAACGAAGTAAGAAGACGTACAAGACGCTCTCCTGATGGTAAGAGATAACGCTGCCCATTATTAGTACAGGGCTACTCAGTATTTTACAAAGGTAAAATTCTGGGTGCACTGCGCCAACGCTTCTTACTTGAGAGTTGAGAGTCATAAGATGTTAAGACTCCTCAGCCCAGTAATTTTACTAGCTACAGTGCCCTTCTACCTGTGCACAGTAATGTTTGCACATCATCACTCAGGCGTTAGAATAACTGGCACTGTTGGGGTACCCACCTAGTCGACCTCCTGCAAAGGAAGTCTACCCCCGGTAAACGGTAAGTAGTTACTATAATAATATTGTATGGTCATGGTCATGGTCAGACAGCGAAGGCTATTAATTGCATAACGCATAATATAATGAAGGTATGTTTTAATTTAATGATAACTTTGTTATATACTTATATGTAGGAAAAATAAGGCACTGGATAGGAATGTTAATAGGTATAGGTACATGCTAGGCTAGGAGAGTGAATGAAGGGTAATTGCTTCGGCGTACCCGTTGCCCCGGCATTATGGCGTCCCGCAGGAACACCCCCAAGTTTTTTAGTGTGTATCCCCGCCGCGTCCATCTTTGGTGGGAAAGACCCACATACCACGTGTTATGTATACGTACGCGGATACATAACGCATTTTATGACCAAAAAAAAACGAGAGTAAATAAGTGAAATTTAAAAAAAAACTTCTTAAAAACAAGCTTTTATTATTATTACCATCTGGCACTATAAAGTACTCGTCAAGACGAATCAAATGAGCCCAAACTCGAAGAGGTTGCGTCGTTTATTAACGGAGTTCCTATGTCCACCTTCCAGCTCCGTCATCAGATCAGCTCGATGTCATAAAAATATTGCATTGTCATCCGCATGCATACAAAATTTCAGCTCAATCGGAAACCGGGAAGTGAGTCAAATTTAAATTGCAAGATTTGATTACAGACAGACTGACAGACAACAGACAGTAAATAAAAGCTAAAGGGCAATTGCTTCGGCATGCTTTTAACGGTGATTGGGGGACAAATGAAACTTTTTTCTCCATCAGTCCCCCTTTGTCCCCCACAAATCAGGGGGACGGATGAGAATAATCTGCCTAACTTGCAGAATTGATGAAGAATATATGCCGGAAAGAAACGAATGGAAGAGGAAGACGTGTTGTGCCGATTATATCCAGAGGGGCTATTGGCTCATTCTCACCCACTACGATTGATGGCAACTTCAATTTACATTGCTGCTTTTGTTACTTTACTCATGTTAATAAGGAGGTTTAAGCAAGTAATGTACGCGAAATTGTCTATGGATTTTAGTGTTTTACATGTCGATTGGCGATAGCCAATAGGCCCTCTGGTAGTACAGAATAAGGGCAGGAAGAAGATCAGTAAGGAAAATTATGACAACATAGTAATTATTATGCAACATGAATGTTAATGTTGCTATTAGTATGCAAAATGCGAGCGAAATGACACTGCAGTGTTTGTTTAGGTATACATTGTATCTAGGAATATATAGGTATTGACTATTGACATAGGTATACGTATATTACGCGGCGGATGGCCAATGGGGTCGAAAAGTGCTCTAGTGAAGACCACGGACTAGCAAACGCAGCGTAGGACGTCCACCCACAAGGTGGACAGACGACCACACCACAAATCACACCACAAACACAGAGAGGTATACACCACAAATCATTAAACTTCAAATTCCTACAATTTTTTGACATGATTTTATGTATTTAAACCTTTAAAATTCATCTAGCGTTGAGTACCAGAGTATAATAAATAGGTAAGAAGTAAGATCTAGGTCTAGAAGTAAACCAAATATTTCCTTCAATAAAACTGCGTGACCCCATATAAGCTTGTTTCGCCATTGGAATAAAATTGTTGATGACGTCATGTGCTCTCGATTCCATTGCCGACCTGAATCTCGCAGATCTTGACATGAATGCTTTTCAAATATCTTTACTTCTATACTTATAAACAGTGTGAATAAAAGATATAGGTGCCTATTTACCGATCTGTGCTCCCTAGAACTTTTTATTATTTTTGATTATGTAAGAACCACCGACCTTACCGATGGGGGCTGCCAGAATACCAGCGCTGTGTGTTTCAAGCTGAGGCAGTTCCCATTCGGCGGCTCAGTGGATGCTCATTTGCATTATTACTATTATTATTGTCTTGTTTTTTATTTGTGTTTTATAAGCCGTTGGTCGAATAAATGTGTTTCTTTCTTTCTCCCAACAGTGCCAGTTATTCTACCGCCTGTACGGTGATGTGCAAACTTTACTGTGCTTCGGTAGGAGGGCACTGTAGCTAGTGAAATTACTGGGCTGAAGAGTATAAGGATCACGATTTAACGGGTGGTTCGACCGCTGGATGCAGCTAGTATACATTTTTTTTTATACAACGAAGTAAGAAGACGAGCAAGACGCTCTCCTGATGGTAAGAGATAACGCTGCCCATTATTAGTACAGTGCTACCCAGGATTTTACAAAAGTAACATTCTAGGTGCACTGCGCCAACGCTTCTTACTTGAGAGTCATACGATGTTAAGACTCTTCAGCCCAGTAATTAACTAACTACAGCCCAGTAATTAATTAACTAGCTACAATGCCGTCCTACCGAAGCACAGTAATGTTTGCACATCACTGCACAGGCGGTGGAATAACTGGCACTGTTGGGGTACCCACCTAATCGACCTCCTGCAAAGGAAATCTACCCCCGGTCACAATAATAGTACATCTTACTCTTACTAAAACGTGAATGTAAGAATATATGTTTGTTACTCTTTCACGCCAAAACGGGTGGTGCAGCTAGGTTTGAGGAAAAAAAAACTAAATCAAAATCCGTTCATCCGTTCGGGAGCTACGATGCCACAGACAGACACACACACAGACAGACAAACACGTCAAACTTATAACACCCCGTAGTTTTTGCGTCTGGGGTTAAAAATGAATTTCAATTAAAATACATCCACAGCCTTCCCGTTTCACTTGGGAAACCCATTCTAACAAACTGTCATAAAAGAACATCAGTCCATCGCCTCAAGGCCTAACAAATGATATTAATTGGAGCAACGTGAGTTCCTGTGTACACTGCAAATGTTTGCGCTGATAAGCTTATCTTCGCATATTATATTTGTTCGTGTCAATTTTGTTTAAATTTCATCAGTTGATATGAGATGACTTCAACATGTTTTGGTGCCGACTTTGTCATTGTCATGAGAGTTGAGAGACTGAGCAAATCCTGACACGGTAAAGAGATGTACAGTATTTTGACTCCCTAGAAGCGGCCGAACTTAAATTCGCGCGAGCATGCGTCGCGGTCAACGGGGATCGACAAGCAGCGAGGTGCCGAATAGACGTTATTATTTTGAATTACTCAAAATATCCCTGAACTTTTAAGCTGAAAAGTTCAGGGTCGCGCAAAGGGCGATGGAGAGAGCAATGCTTGGAATCACTGCGCAACCGCAGAAGGAATGAATGGATTAGGCGAAAAACGCGAGTGAGAGATGTGGTGGAAACCATTGCGAAGCAGAAGTGGACATGGGCTGGTCATGTGGCTCGAATGAACACCGAAAGGTGGGCACGGCGAGTCCTGGAGTGGAGGCCGTGGGCTAACACCAGATCACGAGGGCGCCCACCAAAACGATGGGTCGATGACATCCGGGGACATGTGGACGTGACTGGTTTGCCAAAGCGGTTGACAAAGCGGCTTGGCGATTGTTGGGAGAGGCCTATGTGCAGAAATGCACCTCAAGAGGCTAAAGAAGAAGACTCAAAATATCAATAAGAATTAAATACTTTGTGATGTTTTTAACACCGACAACGACCGTCGAGAGTGTTCTTAGCCATGTTTGGTGGAAATCGGTCCAAGATGGCCGCCGCTACAAAATGGCGGATTACTTTTTATCTCCACGACCCCTTCAATATGGTTATCAAATGAAAGGGCTTGACTAGTAGAATACAACCCACTATAGTAAATTTAAAATCCAGGATGGCCGCCACCACAAAATGGTAAATTACATGTCGCATTGGGGGTTTTATAAATTTTTAATTTAATTCACTTGTTTCTGTCATATTAGTCCAGTCAATGAGTGCTCAAAAGGGGCATGTGGATCGAAAAGTCGAAAGCAGAAAAACTAACTTAACAAAATATCGTACGATGTACAGTTTATGACATATAAGCAAAAAACCTAAAAATGGGACCTTCTTCGGCCTCCCCCCCCTCGGGCTCACCTCGGAGGGGTGGGGACTTTTAGTATGTTTATCTCCTAACTAGTCCAAACCAAGTTCCTAAGTTAGTTTTTCTGCTTTCGACTCTTCGATCCACAATCCTTCTTTTACTAGACTACATAATATGTAGGTAGGTTGGGTAGGTAATTTTTTTTTATGTGATGAAGTAGAAGACGAGCAATACGCTCTCCTGATGATAAGAGATAACGCTACCCATAATTAGAACAGTGCTAGGGGGCGTTCATAAAATACGTGAGATGTTTAAGGGGGGGAGGGGGTCGATTCAAATCTCATCTAATCTTACGTTGGAGATAGGGGATGCTCCCGGGAAATCCCGGTATCGAAAATCCCGGGAATTCTCGAAAATTTTATGACATTTCGGTACCGATACATTTTTGAAATTTCCCGGGAATCGATACTTTCGATACTTTTGATGCTTTAGTTATAAATTCATTACTTTATCGATTGTTTAATTAAAAAAAGTGTCGAAAAGTTCTCGAGTGGAGACCACGGACTAGCAAACGCAGCGTAGGACGTCCACCCACAAGGTGAACAGACGACCTTATAAAGGTCGCCGGAAGGCGCTGGATGCAGGTCGCTTCCAACCGGTATATGGAAGTCCAAAGAGGAGGCCTATGTTCAGCAGTGGACGTCTTACAGCTGAGATGATGATGATGAATTAAAAATTAATTAATTAATTATTTTATTTATTGTTTAATTTTTTATTGATTGTTAAATATTGCTTAATTTTGTAAATTGAATCTATTAAGTGACTTTAAATACTAGGAACATGAGATTAAGCTCTTTTTATCCAAAAATGTACTAGATTTTAGTACTACTAGACCATAATAATATGAACGAAGTCATAAAAGTCAAAAAACGAAGAAATTAAAGAAAAAATGGAAAGACCCGAAAACAAAACGAAATACATACTCAAGAGAAGTGATTATTTAGTTTCCGCATTAATATAATTTATGGAGAATATTTTATGAGGAGAGCTCTAGAGAAGAGGAAAAAATATCTCGATGGCAACAACTTGCAATTTACAGTATCTTGCGAAGTCTGAAGGAGAACTCGGTGCTTTGCTTTCTAGAATTAAGAATAAGATTGGTCTCATTATAATAAGCCAGACCAAAACCAAAGTACTGACAGTGACATTATCGCACTCGTCGCGATAAACAAAACGATTTACTTCTTCAAAAATGGTAGTTTTTTTTTTTTTTTTTTTTTTTCTCTTCTGTTATATCTGCCATCAGTCTGCGAACGACTTTCATCAGATGTGTTGAGGGATTTGCATATGGCGTGGAATGGGCTTAGCAAGGTCACGATCCCGTTGCTGACCCATCTCTAGAATGAAGCACGTGGGCTCTCTTAAGGCGTTTTGTTAGTTTATGGTACATTTATATTGGCAACACCGTTTATGTGTCACTCTCTCTTGTCTCTGATTGCTAAAGAAAATGGTTGTTCCTTTATTAATAAAATGTAAATAAAGTTACTATAAACAGTTATGGATGTTCCTATTTCATAAAAGTAAATTAACATGGTAGCCGAGCGTCGTTGGTTTGAAAAAGTGAAAAGTATATAAGTTTATGACAATAAAGAGCAAGTTTGTTAACGTAAAAAATGGCCACCAAAAACAGTGATATAAATATTCCGATTTTCGATGGAGCTGATTATAGTAATTGGAAAATACGAATGCTGAAGTTTTTACAATTTAAAAAGTGCAAGGACGTTGTATTGAAAGTAAAATGTGACACCGACAACGAAAAATGGGACGAATTGGACGTGCAAGCTACAAACTATATTTACAGTTCCATTACGAATAAACAGTTGGAATACATAAGCGAACTAGACACGGCATATGAGATTATTAAGAAGTTTGATGAAATGTATCTGAAAAAATCGACAGCTCTGCAAATAGTGTGCCGACATAACCTTGAAAATGTCAAATTGAAAAATTATTCTGAGGTAACAATATTTTTTGATGAGTTCGAGAAATCTGTTAACGAGTTAAAGCAAGCAGGTGCAGTGGTATCAGAACAGGAAAAGTTAAACTACATGTTAAAAGCATTACCAGAAAGTTACAGTTATATAGGAGATTTAATTGATGTTTTGCCAGAGAGTGAACGAACTGTTGATTATTTAAAAAGTAAAATAAAACTGAAAAAGGCAGAAAATGCAACTGATATGACAAACGAGTCTTCAAATGTTTTTCGAGCAGAATCCAGATCAACAAATCAAAAAACATTTACCTGTTACGGATGTGGAAAACCAGGTCACTTTAAAAAGGATTGTCGTTCTGGGAATGTAAACCGTGGTCGAGGTCATGGTTTTTCTGGTTATCAAAGACGTGGTTCAAGTAATTTTAGACATTTTCATAGAGGACGAGGAAATTATCACAATATTAAACCCGGATATCAAGGTAACAGTTTTCATACTACTATAGCGAATAACACTTACACAACAAGTGAAAATGACAAGCCAAAAAAGGGTCAAATAGAATGGTTACTTGATAGTGGATGTACAGACCATATAATTAACACCGATGAGTACTTTGATACCTGCAAGACTTTGGAAAAACCTATAAAAGTAAAAATTGGTGATGGAACAATATTAGAAGCTACAAAAGTTGGTGATATCAAATCTTATTTCCTGGTGTATGGACAAAAATCTGAAGTGTTGTTAACAAATGTTTTTTATGTAAAAGAAATGAAGGCAAACTTACTGAGTTATTCAAAAATTACAGACCAACACAAAATTGTTTCCAGAGGGAGATTATCAAAAATATACAACACAAATGGAAATATAGTAGCAATTGCAATTAAAGATGAAAGACTATATAAGATGAAAAGTTACATATTTGAAGAATCATTACAAGCTAACATGAGTAAAAGTAATATGACAACCAAGGAAAAACTGCATCGTACATTGGGACATATAAATTTTAATAATTTGAAATTGATGTGTAAAAATGAGTCATTAGAAGGATTGCCTGCAGAAATTGAACATGAATATTTAAAGTGCAAAATATGTATTGAAAATAAAATGCATAACTTACCATTCCATAATAATCGAAGAAAAGCTGAGGAAATATTAGAGATAGTGCATACAGATTTGAATGGACCACACCAGACTACAGGAAATAATGGAGAAAAATATTTTTTGAGTTTCATTGATGACTACAGCAAAATAGTAAAAGTTTATTGTATCAGAACAAAAGATGAGGTATATGATTATTTAGTAGAATATGTAAATGAGGTACAGAACTTGACTGGGAAGATGATAAAGGAATTGAGATGTGACAATGGGAAGGAGTATATGAATGCAAAAGTCTTTGAGTTTGCAAAAGAAAAAGGAATAGTAATAAAACCATGTCCAGCATACGTTCATCAACTAAATGGCACTGCAGAGAGATATAATAGATCATTAATGGATATGGGCAGATGTCTTTTATCAGAAGCAAAAGTAGACAGAAAATTTTGGCCAGAAGTAATTAAAACAGCTGCATATCTTAAAAATAGGACATTGACTAATACAATTGAGAGAAAAACACCTTATGAAATATTTTTTAAAAGGAAGCCATCGGTAAAATTTCTGAAAATGTATGGAAGTAAAGTTTTTGTAAAAATACCAGTAGAAAGGCGCAAAACTAAATGGGACAAGAAAGCAGAAGTTGGAATTCTACTTGGGTATACGGACACTGGATATAGAGTATTGATTGAAGGCAGAGTAATTATTGCTAGACATTGTGATGTAATAGAAGAAGATGTAATTTTGTGTGGATTTGATATTGAGGAAGAGAATAAGAGTGAGGATAAACTACAAGAAAAGTCTGAAAACAGAGAAAAGGAAAATTCTAGTAATATAAATGAAGGAAAACAGGACATGACAATAAACCCGGATAAAGACAATACACAAGAAGTAAGAAATGATGATGAGACAGAAGAAGATAAAGAAAGGATAAAAGGAAATCGACCAAGAAGACAAATTAAACCTCCACTTCGTTTTGATGATGAGTTTAGTTATTATTGCATTAATGTTAATTTTTGCGATGCTATGGTTCCAGGTAACTTTCAGGAGGCGACTATGTGTAATGAGTCAAATAAATGGAAGGAAGCAATGAATCGTGAGATGGACAGTCTAGTAAAAAATAATACATGGACACTTGTTAGCAAACCTCCCAATGACAAGAAGGTAATTGATGTAAAATGGGTATATAAAAGAAAGAGTGAAAGTGAGTATAAAGCCAGGTTAGTAGTAAGAGGTTTTCAACAAACTGATTGTATTGATGATACTTATTCTCCTGTAGCGAAAATGCCAACTCTTAAATGTCATATTGTTGTCAAAATTCTTTGGATATTCAGCAAATGGATGTAGAGACTGCATTTCTTAATGGCAAAGTTTTGTCTGAAGTTTATGTAAAACAGCCAGAAGGCTATGAAGATAATACTGACAGAGTATATAAATTAAATAAAGCATTGTATGGTTTAAAGGAAAGTCCCCGAGCTTGGTATGAATGTTTTAATAATTATTTGACAACTCTTGGTTTTCGCAGAAGTAAATATGACTATTGTTTGTATGTTAAAAAGGAAAATGATTTGTCTGTATACATATTATTATTTGTGGACGATTTGTTAATTTGCTGCAAAAATGAACAAGTTATTGCTGACATAAAGATCAAACTATCTGAAAAGTTTAAAATGAAAGACATGGGTAGAGTAAAAAATTATATTGGTATCGATATAGAATATTGTTATAAAAAAGAAAATTTCTTAACTATGAGTCAAAAATCTTATATTGAGTCTCTAGCTAAACGTTACAACATTGAAAATGCAAAATTGTATAAGACACCTATGGAAATAAATTTGAAGTTGGAAAAATCTGATGTAGATGAAAGTATTAAATATAGAAATATAATTGGTGCACTTTTGTACATTAGCTCTGGTACTAGACCAGATATTTCTTTCACTGTAAATTATTTAAGTAGATTTCAAAATTGTTATGATAAGACACATTTTGCATATGCCATGAGAGTTCTGAAGTATTTGTATTTAACAAGAGATTTGAAACTAAAATATTGTAAAAATTGTAACGCTGATACTTTGGATTGTTTTGTAGACGCTGACTGGGCAGGAGATATTATAGATAGGAAGTCTACCACAGGTTATGTTATTAGACTGTATGGAAATGTAATTAGTTGGAAATCAAAGAAACAAAACAGTGTAACAAAGTCTTCTACATTTGCTGAGTACATTGCCTTATCAGAAGCCGTGACAGAAGTAAATTTTCTTATGTGTTTAACGAATGATGTTTTCTCTGAAGTTTGTAAACCAGTTAAAATGTATGAAGACAATTCAGGAGCAATAGCTATTTCTAAATATGGGAACTTTACAAAGAACTCTAAACATATTGAGGTTCATTATCATTTTATACATGAGAATGTTAAGAATGGAAATATTGAAGTGTTGAAAATAGAGTCAGAAAATAATATGGCAGATATATTTACAAAAGCGTTAGGAAATGTAAAGTTCACTAAATTTAGAGAAATGTTGAATGTTAGAGAATAAAATTTAAATTTATAAGTTTGATTGTAAAAAAAGTAAAATATGAGTATTTTTAATATGTATGTAGTGTTGCAATATAAATGTAAGGAGGTGTGTTAGTTTATGGTACATTTATATTGGCAACACCGTTTATGTGTCACTCTCTCTTGTCTCTGATTGCTAAAGAAAATGGTTGTTCCTTTATTAATAAAATGTAAATAAAGTTACTATAAACAGTTATGGATGTTCCTATTTCATAAAAGTAAATTAACACGTTTAATTGTAGATTGCTGCAGCAGGTTGCCGGCTAGGGGGTTAGGGTGTAGCTCCAGTCTATTTTTATATTTTTTTGAGTACAACTGAGCTTCTTCTTCCACAGTTTTCATTTTCAAGTAATCATGAATTTCATCGTTGCGAGTATACCAAGTTGCACCACTAATAGTTCTCAGAATGCTGTTTTGTGCACGTTGTAAGCAAAGGATGTTGGATTTGCTGGCGGTAGACCACAATTGGATTCCGTAGGTCCAGATTGGTTTTATAACTGAAAAATGGTAGTTAATGAAAAATCCTTACCGGCATTACAGTTGCTGAATCCATCAGATCGGCAAAGGACAGAACAAACCTGTCAAATCGAAGAGTGAGAATGCCAAACCTTGTTAAACCAGTACGTTATGGAAATTTCGATGGTTTTCTATTTTACTTCACTTTCTTATTACAAAGGGGTGGCAGATTTCTTTTGCAAGAGGTCGACTAGGTGGGCACTCCAACAGTCAACAGTGCATGTTATTCTAACGCCCGAGCAGAGATATAAAAATATTACTGTGCTTAGATAGGAGGGCTCTGTGCACTGTAGCTAGTGAAATCACTGGGTTGAAGAATCTGAACATATTCTCTCTTCTCTTCTTCTTCTTCTTAGTCGTGTTCTTCAACACTGAAGGTCGCGTCCTTGAAATTCGACCGTAGCCCGCTGCATGAGCTGTTTCCACTTCGTCCGGTCCTCGGCTTCTCATATCGGCGCTTTCAACTGGTAGGCCAGTGAGGGTGGTCACTTGATCACACCAGCGACTAGGTGATCGGCCGCGGGGTCTCTTTCTTTCCACCTTGCCCGTCACGATCAACTTATCCAAGTTATGCGGCTGTCGGCGGACAATGTGACCAAAGTAACTCAGGATCTTCTGGATTGTTGAAAGCCTGATTCGTATGCGAAGCTGGTCTAGAATAGATTTATTTGTTCTTTTGGCCGTCCATGGTATGCGGAGCATTCGTGTCCAATACCACATTTCAAATGCATCGATTTTCTTACGCTCTGATGCCCTAATTGCCCACGACTCTGCCCCGTAGAGAAAGATTGAGAAAACCAGAGTTCGCACTGGTCTCATTTTCGTAACGTTGGAGACCTTTCGACTTTGCCATATGCATGTGAGCTTGATCATTGCTGCTTAAGTCATCTGTGTCCTCCTCCTGATCTCTCTTTCGCTTCCTCCTTGGACAGTAAGAACATCTTATGACTCTCGAATAAGAAGCGTTGATGCACCTAGAATTATCATAATTGTGAAATCCTAGATAGCACTGGGCACTGTATACTGATTATGGCTAGTGTTATCAATTACCATCACCATCTAACTCGTTTTCTCACTTTTTTGTATAAAAAAACCTATTGAAATGATGATATTTACTGTAACCCCATGTTTTATATAGGCTTCTATTGCGAAATCTACTATAATATAATTATGTATTATGACTGGGTCTTTAGTTGACTTAAATTTATAATAATAATTAGTTGATATAACTCCTTTTAATCTTTCTAGGCGTTAATAAGGCATTTTAATTAAATTTTCAATTTTTTTTTAGTAAGTATCGAAAAGTATCGATTCCCGGGAATTTCCCGGTACCGTGTGAGTATCGGTTTTAAAATTCCCGGTTCTGGAAATGGTACCGATACTGCAAGCCCTAGTTGGAGAGAGGGGGGGGTCTCGGCAAATATCACGCAATTTTTTTTCTGATTGAAACAAAAAATTTGATTCTCCATGGACTGAATTAGAGTAGATATTCTTTTTTAATCACATTAGTTACGATTTAAGTATTCTATTGTTAAATTTTTATTACACTTATAATTAAACTTCTCAACAATCTGGGGGCACGGTAGTGCCCCCGCCAAGTCGAGCGCGAAGCAAGCACTGCCGTACCATCCTTTACAGGAACCATTTCGCCGCATTTTCAGGCCCCTATTTGAGAACCTCTGGATAAAACCAGAACACAGAAATTTTCGTCATCCAGTAAGCTATAACTACATACTTAAAATCCAAAATTTCAAGTCTGTAGGTCATTAAGTTCTGAAGTTAAGCGAAAGCAAAGTTTCGCATTTTCGACACTCACTCACTCACTCACTCATGATCATCAAAATAGAACTAGTACTTCCCCATAAACTCAGAGAGCTGAAATTTGGTATATACTTAGAATTTATTGTATAAGCCATAGGAAAACTAAAAAAACATGCAATTTCGGTCTCGTTTTCGAGATAATTCATCTGCATAAATAACTTTGTAATCTCATATAAATGTATGGGATTACAAAGTTACATTTGCAGTCAATGGTTAAAATTGTATAAAGCTTTTATTTACTTTCGCCTGTCTGCCTGTCGGCCTTATAATATAGCGTTTCTACAAAAAGAAGTGAAATCCCACCAAAAACATTCTGTAAAAAACTAGCCAAGTCTCGATGGAGCTGCTTGTTTATCTCTAAAAAATAATGAAATCTAGACAAAGTCGTGCCAAGTCTAAGATTTCTTACTGCGATTTCTTTATTATTATAGTTAATGTTGTGTGACTTGGCCGTTGAAGGGTACACAAGGGTACAAAACCAGATGCTTCATGACACTTGGATCGCCTAAACATAAGTATTATTGAAATACGCAGCTTTATCAAGCCTACAATTGACAGGTTATTCAATCAACGTTTTCCAAGTGGAAATTTTCTATCATGAATGGTTAGCGGACAGATTGGTGCAATGGTGTCATGGAGCACCTGGTACAATACCCTTGTCTACCTTTCAACGGCCAAGTCACACAACATTAACTATAATAATAAAGAAATCGCAGTAAGAAATCTTAGACTTGGCACGACTTTGTCTAGATTTCATTATTTTTTAGAGATAAACAAGCAGCTCCATCGAGACTTGGCTAGTTTTTTACAGAATGTTTTTGGTGGGATATTGATTACTAGTCTTAACTAGTCGTAAATAAAAGCACGAAGCAAATTTTTTTTTCTTTTTACAATAACAATCCAACGTGTTTACGTAAGAAACCCACATTTTGAAAAATCTCACTTGAGATTGGGGGATGGGGGAGGGGGTTGAATAAAATCTCACAACATCTAACCAGGGGGGAGGGAGGGACAGAAAATTAAAAAAAAAAACACCTCACGTAATTTATGGACGCCCCCCTACTTAGGATTTCACAATGATGTGAAATTCTAGGAGCACTGCACCAACGCTTCTCACTCAAGAGTCATAAGATGTTAAGACTCTTTAGCCCAGTAATTTCACTAGCTACAGTGCCCTCCTACCGGAGCACAGTAATGTTAAATTTAATAATTATAAAATAAACAAAATAGATAAAACTCAACACCTGTTACAGTTTCCGAGCATTGACACCGGCAATTATCAGCAAGAGTCAATAAAAAAATACTGTCATTATCTTAGTTTAATCGTTCTTTCCTTGAACCACTCGAAAATGTGCTACTGCACGTTTTTCATTAAATATAAAATATAATATAGGGGTCAGAGACAGGTTAAGAGACAGGTCGAGAGTACCAAGAGCCGGCGAGCGTGTCTAAAGAATGTGATGAAAGTTGAGGAAGCGTGCGAGGTGTGTCAGGATCGTACCAAGTGAAGGGAAATAGTCTCTGCATACCTGCATACCCCACCGGGAACCAGGAATATGTTTGTGTGTAAGAATTAAGAATGCAGAACAGGTTACCGTACTGACGCTGTCAGAGTCAAATCACACCAGTCACCACACATACATCACATCTCAATGACGACCTCTATGGCGCGGTGGGCTAATACCCGCCTGCAACGCAGAAGGTTGCGGGTTCGATTCCCGCATGGGACAAATGTTTGTGTGATCCACAGGTATTTGTTTCTGGTCTGGGTGGTTTTCAATATCTATTATAAGTATGTATTTACAAAAGAAAAGTATATAAGTATTATATCCGTTATCCTAACCACCATAATACAAGCATTAAGTTGCTTAGTTTGGGGTTAGGTGGCGCTGTGTGAAACGTCCTGAAATTTTTTTTTTTTTTTTTTTTTTAATCACATAATTGGTAAGTTGCCAAACTACTTACTTATATGTTGCAGTTTCAGGTCGCCGAGATTACTACAGGGCCTGCAACATGACCTAACGATTGCCTCCTACTCTCCTACATATCTTATGGGAAACAGCCGGGACCCACAGTTTTACGTGTCTTCCGAAACACGGTATCATCCAGGCGAAAATTGTGCTACGGAGTCCGGCAGAACACCTCCAGGTCTACCGGGGTTACTTCCTTTGCAGGAGGTCGTCTAGGTGGGTACTCCAACAGTGCCGCTTATTCTACCGCCTGAGTAATGTGCAAACATTACTGTACACAGGTAGGAGGACTGTTGCTAGTGTAATCACTGGGCTAAACAGTCCGAGTATAAAAAGTTACTGGGCATCTTATGACTCTTGTTTCTTAAGGTGCAGTGCATTCACAATTTCACATCATTGTGAAATCCTGAGCGGCACTGAGAGCCTATCGCCAAACGACACGTAAAACACTAGATTACACACGACAAAATTGCGTACATAACTTGCTTAAACCTCCTCATTAATATGAGTAATATAACAAACGCATCAATGTACATTAAAGTTGTCATCAATCGTAGTGGATTAGCCAATAGGCCCTCTGTACTGATTATGGGCAGCGTTATCACTTAACATCAGAAGAGCGTCTTTATCGTTGACATCTTTGCATAAATACGTACTATTTGATATTCTGTGTCAGTCCATAACAATTCTAAGAACAGTCAACAATTTCATAGAGCTATCAACGTAATGAGGCATAACATTCCATTGTCGTCCCCATAAACACGGTGTGACGTCACCCGTCACACCATCAAGTGGATTTCATTTAAATACGAATGACGGGAAGACACGATTCTGATTATGGATCGCCAAGCTTAAAGTCTAGATAGATATTTTGTAGCGTGTGCTTTTTTTTTAGCCTGATTTTTATTTGTAGCCGGATCACAAGTCACAAGCCGGGCGTAAGTCAGTGGGGCCCTGGGTTTTTGAACCCAGGGCCCCACTGACTTACGCCCGGCTCAGTGTAGCAAAAACTTTTCGTTAGGACGCTACCGTGTGTCGGAAGACATGTAAAACTGTGGGTCCCGGCTGTTTCGTATAAGATATGCAGGAGGCAGAAGCCTATGTGTTATTCCAGGGTCTAAGCTATCTCTATACCAAATACCAAATTTCAGCTAAATTGGTTCTCTTTTTTAGACGTGAAGAAGTTACATATATATAAATTTTCGCATAGTGTAATCAATTATCATTCATTCATAATAATCTCCTTTTAAAGTTGTTAACAAGAAAGGGTCAAAGTGTCTCATGCAGTGGTATTTTCCTTCGTTTTAATTATGTGGGTCATTTCTCTGACAGGACTATTCTCCCCGTTAAAGGTCGCAGCACATTTACACAAAACCGCATCAACAATGCAACCGTAAAAACGTATAAAATAAAACCGAACAAGTGCAAGTCGGACTCGCCCACCGAGGATTTGTATGAGAAAAAAAAAGAACATAAAAATATTAGGTAGAGGTACATGAGTATAGGGTATTCTTTTTAACTTGACATCTCTACGCCAAGTAAAAATACATTTCTATCTCGATAACTTTAATAATTTGCAATTTGATCTTCTTTATTTTTGTGTGGCATATGGGCCTAGTCCGAAATAAATGTTTTTACAAGCTTTTATTTACTTTCACTTGTCTGTTTGTCTGTCTGTCTGTAATCAAATCTTGCAAGTTAAATTTGACCCACTACCCGGTATCCGATTGAGCTGAAATTGACTATGCATGTATAAATCGGATGACAATGCAATATTATTATGACATGGAGCTGATCTGATGATGAAGCACGAAGGTGGCCATAAGATCTCCGTAATTAAACGACGCAACTCGCAACCCCATCGAGTTTGGGCTTATTTGATTTGTTTTGACGAGTACTTTGGTGCTAGATGGTAATAATAATAAATGCATGTTGTTAAAAAGTTTTTTTTTAATTTCACTTGTTTTTAATATCTAAATGCGCGTATAGCTGGGTAAGGGCGGTTTTGTATAAATGAGCTGCCACCTTTAGTTGTGAGTCATTTGTTATCGCATTGTACTATAGATTTACCTACAGCATAATAAATACGATATTCCTATCTGAATGGCACACCCACTGACGATAGCCTGGCCATGGCCAATAGGCATTCTTTCCTAAATTACGGAGCTATTTTGTGCGAATTGCAATGTTGTATGACCTATTGAATTAAGCAACTCTGAAGAGGACAATAATAATATAACAAATAGAACTGTGTAAGTGTATTAAGTGCACTTGTAGTCCGGTCAATTTAGACCAAAAAATGAGAGTGAAGTTACATAAAGTCCCAACAAGCTGAATTTTTGTAAAGTTGTTCAAAACATAATTATAAACAATGTCTAGAAGTTCCCCGTCATTCCCCTGTAAGGAAAAAAAATAATTCAAGGTCAAAGGTAAAAAAATGAGTATTTCGCGATTTTCAGCAAAACGGTAAGTTTTATCATAAAAATATCTTAGACAAAATTGTAGATCATAAAATTGTCTACAAAAAATTAGGCTCGAACTATGTCTAAACCAAATTGTAGCTTAATGGGGTCATTAGTTACTGATTTCGTATTCAAACATTGACCTCCTTTATCCCGCCTTAGAGGTTGATTTTTGGAATAAAAAGTATCCCATATCATTTTTTAGGACTTGGTCTACCTTTGTACCAAATTTCAGCTCAATAGGGCCAGCGGTTCTAAATTTACCATACAAACTTAGACCCCCCCCTTACCCCCTCTTTAAAGTTAAATTGTGTCATAAAAACTATTCAATGTTCCTCAACACAATCCCAACAATCGTTTTACAAAATTTCAGCTCAATCGGGTAAACGGTTACGGATTTGCATACAAACGTTTTTCGGGAATAATTCCTTTTCCTGAGGGAATTTCAAAAAATCGCTTCTTATTGCACGATGAAATCTTCTAAGGAATACGCTGTCCAAATTTCAGCTCAATCCGTCCGGCTGTTTGGGCTGTGCGTTGATAGCACGAAAGTGTACGAACAATTTTATATAAGAGATTACAACTTTTTGAATCGTTATATCTCAACAAGTGAATTAAATTAAAAATTTAAAAAACCCCCAACGCAATACGTATTTCACTATTTTTTGTATGGCGGTCATCTTGGATTTTAAATTTTATATAGTGGACTGTAATCTACTCGTTAAGCCCTTTCATTTGATACCCATATTGAGGGGGTCGTGGAAGAAAAAAGTAATCCGCCATTTTGTAGCGGCGGCCATCTTGGACCGATTTCCACCAAACATGGCTAAGAACACTCTCGACTAACTCTACTTTCAAACAAAAAAAACAAAATTAAAATCCGTTCATCCGTTTGGGAGCTACGATGCCACAGACAGACACATACACACACACACAGACAGACAGACAGACAGACAGACAGACAGACAGACAGACAGACAGACAGACAGACAGACACGTCAAACTTATAACACCCCGTCGTTTTTGCGTCGGGGGTTAAAAACGGTGGCTCGTAGAAAAAAAAGTATTAAATATTTTTTTGTAGACAATTTTATGATCTACAATTTTGTCTAAGATGTTTTTATGATAAAACTTACCGTTTTGCTGAAAATCGCGAAAAACTCATTGTTTTGACCTTTGACCTTGAATTAAATTTTTTCCTTACAGGGGAATGATGGGGAACTTCTAGACATTGTTTATAATTATGTTTTGAACAACTTCACAGAAATTCAGCTTGTTGGGACTTTATGTAACTTCGAATGTCTAAATTGACTGGACTATTGTGTAGGTAGTTTTACTGGAAGGTTACTAGTTACTAAGCACTGGACAAAACCGTGTCGCCACGGTAAATAGATATACCTACAGTAATTTGACTCCCAAGAAGCGGGTGAACTCAAGGTCGCGCGAGTTTGCAACGAGGTCGGTAGGGTTCGGTAGGCAGCGAGGTGCCGAATAGGCGTTATTATTGTTAACTACTCAAAATATCAAAATGAATTAGGTAAATACTTTGTGATATTTTTACTAATTCACAACCATTTTTCCGAATCTTACTGCATAAAAACGTCTATTTCGCACCTCGCTTCTTGCCGATCCCTGTCGACCTCGTTGCAAACTCGCGCGACCTTGAGTTCAACCGCTTTTAGGGAGTCAAATTACTGTGTGGTATATCTCCTTACCGTGGCCTTAGGAACGAGAAGATTAGGATTATTACAATTCGAGGCAAACTTCTTGAGCTTTAGGTGACGTGGTGGGGGGAGTTTGCGCATCGTATTTTATACGTATTTACGATGCGCAAACTCTCCCCCACCACGTAACCTAATGCTCAAGTTTGCCTCGAATTGTAAATGTCATTAAACTGAAGATCATTGTATGGAGGCACGCTCCTTCTAGAAATGCTTACGACAAGAACAATGTTATCGTTTTGTGTGCAACATGTGAATGGTACAATTACGTATGATTGGTTGGCGCCATTTGTTGAACAATTGAACTATTTGTGCGCGTCCGGTCAATTGGCGGGACGACGTACGCTCTCTGCGGACTCTTTGTGCTGTTAGGGCTATGATCTTTGTGTGTATAGTCACAGTAGAGATATACACAGTAATGTGACTCCCTAGAAGCGGTTGAACTCAAGGTCGCGCGAGTTTGCAACGATTTGGGTAGGGTCGGTAGGCATCGAGGAGCCGAATAGACGTTTTTACAAGCTTTTATTTACTTTCACTTGTCTGTTGTCTGTCTGTCTGTAATCAAATCTTGCAACTTAAATTTGACCCACTTCCCGGTGTCCGATTGAGCTGAAATTTTGCATGCATGCATAAATCGGATGACAATGCAATATTATTATGACATGGAGCTGGCTATAGGAACTCCGTAATAAAACGACGTAACCCCATCGAGTTTGGGCTCATTTGATTCGTCTTGACGAGTACTTTATGGTAATAATAAAAGCTTGTTTTTAAAAAGTTTTTTTAAAATTTCACTTGTTATGCAGTAAGCTTCCAAATAATGGTTGTAAAAATATCACAAAGAATTTAATTATTTTTGATATTTTGAGTAATTTACCATAATAACGCCTATTCTGCACCTCGCTGCCTACCGAACCCTACCCACTTCGTTGCAAACTCGCACGACCTTGAGTTCAACCGCTTCTAGGGAGTCACATTACTGTATATCTCTTTACCGTGATAGTACCTTAACCTATCCTACAAGCCAAAACATGTAACCTCATTAAATTCACTCGTAGGCGGTGAAATGTTTACACGCGCCTAAGTTATCCTTCTCTATTCTTGACTCATGTTTACCAAACAATCGAAGGGGTTTCCATGAAAACGTTGGCGTTATAATGATTTACCTACTAGGTACCTATCTACTTACCGGGGGTAGACTTCCTTTGCAGGAGGTCGTCTAGGTGGGTACCCCAACAGTGCCAGTTATTCTACCGCCTGAGTGATGTGTAAACATTACTGTGCACAGGTAGGAGGGCACTGTAGCTAGTGAAATTACTAAGCTAAAGAGTCTTAACAGCTTATGACTCTTGAGTAAGAAGCGCTGGTGCAGTGCTCCTAGAATTTCACATCATTGTGAAATCCTAAGGAGCACTGTTCTGATTATGGGTAGCGTTATCTCTTAACATCAGGAGAGCGTCTTGCTCGTCTTCTACTTCATCACATAAAAAAAGGTAGCTTCCTAACGTAAGGGGTTCATAGATTTAAAACAAGTGACATTTTAAAAAACGAATTTTAAATAAGATTTTATTATTATTACTATCTAGCACCAAAGTACTTGTCAAGACGAATCAAATGAGCCCAAAGTCGATGGGTTTGCGTCGTTTAATTACGGAGTTCTTATGGACACCTTCCAGCTCCATCATCAGATCAGCTCGATGTCATAAAAATATTGCATTGTTATCCGATTTACACATACAAAATTTCAGCTCATTCAGAAACCGGGAAGTGGATCAAATTAAACTTGCAAGATTTGATTACAGACAGACAGGTTTTCACCTGGTAAATAAAAGCTTGTGAAAAATAGGAAGATGCGGTATTGAAGTTTTTGACATGGACCGCTTCAATTAAGCCCATGGGCCTAATTTAAGAGCGGAAAATTGTGCTAGGCACAATTTTACATCGGCGCGAGTCGGCGCGGCAACCGACACTTTCTGATCAGGTCCAAGTCATCCGACAGGTCCAAGTTTGTTTGGCATAGCAACGATAGCGCTATCTTCCCATTTTCTTCTAATCTAGGAAGGGGTTAGAAGATTTTTGTATGAATCGTGGCGCACCTACTGGACCGCCATTTTGCTTTCTTATTTTTAAAATCGCGGCCATAATATGACTCGAAGGCTGGTATCAACACCAAACAAACAGATTTTGACACCCACCCTCGTTAAGTTTCAGTTTTTCAAAAAAGCCGGGACCCACAGTTTTAAGTTCCTTCCGAAATACGGTAGCAACAGGCAACATCTACCTACATTTCTAGTTATTTTTTGCACCTAAAGCAATCACGCGACAAAATTTATAGCCCGCCCAGTGATAATCATCTATTATTCTGGTAAATACCTACGTATATCTAGTTTAATTTACGCTGTCGTTAAGGAGTAATGAATTGCCAAGGTCGATGCTGATCTATGATTCTATAGGTATGTTTACGATATTTTGCTCGGTTGAACGATAAAGACAACTAATGCCGCATCCAAGGAGTTTTATTTGGTTTTGTCAAGCTGTCTCTGCGTGCAACTCTCTCGCTCGCACAATTTGATTTTGGAATATAAATTCAGCAAAATATTAAAAATAACCTTCCCTTGCCATTTTTAGGCTTCCGTAGTCAACAAGGAAGCCTATAGTTTCGCTTTGTCTTTCCGTAATGTCCTAGAAAGCTGTTATTTTGCACGGATAGACAACAGTAAGGGTAAGAGAAAGGTCCCAAAAATATTTTAAAATTAATTAATTTAAGGTATCTCCCGAACATGTAAGGTGGGTAGATTTTTTTTTCTGGCTAATGTCATCATGTATCGTTAAATGGGTTTAAAAATCTGAAAAAAATAAGAATATTATGGTTTCAAGTTTCAACTATGAACTATACAGGAAAACTATATCTTTATTACAAGCTTTTATTTACTTTCACCTGTCTGTTGTCTGTCTGTCTGTCGGTCTGTCTGTCTGTCTCTCTGTAATCAAATCTTGTTTAATTTGACCCACTTTTCGGTATCCGATTGCGCTGAAATTTTACATGCATGTATAAATCGCATGACAATGCAATATTATTATGACATGGAGCTGATCTGATGATGGAGCTCGAAGGTAGCCATAGGAACTCTGTAATTAAACGGCGCAACCCCATCGAGTTTGGGCTCATTTGATTTGTCTCGACGAGTACCTACTTTATGGTAATAATAATAAAAGCTTGTTATTAAAAAGTTTTTTTAAAATCACTTGTTAGTTTTACGATATTGTTGATGAAAGTTAAGCCGAATAGCGCGAGGAAATTTCAAAAAGAATTTTTATATTTCAAAATGTATCAAATTGTGCGAGCGAGAGAGCATCCAGCGGAATAAGCCCTCTTAAGGAGTAATTAATTGCCAAGGTCACTACTGATCTATGATTTTATGTTTCCGATCTATTCCTCGGCTGTAAATGATTAGTACAACGGTGCCTTTCCACTAGAGATGTACTATGCTATGATGCTCATCAATGATCGCTCACAGCGATAAGGCCGCCCATTGTGGACCAAATTGTATTTCAGTGCTAATATTAAGTAAAACTGTAATTTTCTTTGGTTGCAATAAAGAGTATTCTATTCTATTCTATTCTATGCTACGTTGCTATGGATGCGTTTAAAATCCATCAATCATATTCATTGGTACACATAGCTTAGCACTGGTGGAAACAGTTTCAGCTATGTTTTTTGTATGGAAGGATGTGTGCTACGGATGCGTGCTATGGATGCGTGCTACGGATGCGTGCTACGGATGCGAGCTACAGATGCGTGCTACGGATGCGTGCTACGGATGCGTGCTACAGGTGCGTGCTACGGATGCGTGCTACAGATGCGTGCTACGGATGCGTGCTACGGATGCGTGCTTCGGATGCGTGCTACAGATGCGTGCTACGTATGCGTGCTACGTATGCGTGCTACGGATGCGTGCTACGGATGTGTGCTATGGATGCGTGCTACGTATGCGTGCTACGGATGCGTGCTACGGATGCGTGCTACGGATGTGTGCTATGGATGCGTCCTATGTTTCGCCGCCGCCCCTTTACCATGGCAACTGCGATGTTAGCTACGCGTCTATATGTTGATTTGTATCTTCTTTAAGATTAGAAATACAAATTATATGCGAAAAATACGACTGTCTAACTATCACGGTTCACGAGATACAGCATGGTGACAGACAGACGGATAGACATAGAGGAGTCTTAGTAATAAGGTACCGTTTTTAACCTTCAGGCACGGAAGAAATAATTATGTAGGTTGCTAAATCAACAAATATTTGTGTGAATTCTCGCAATAGCTATTTTACTATGTGACTACTAATCACATGAATCACGTGTGAATAAACTAATCATGAATACCTAAGCCAGCGGCTAGCGACAATATTTAGCGGTCATTTGGGCGAATGTGATAATAGATAGTGACATTGAGCATTTAATATGAGAGATTTCGAGACCGCCTGACATACCGCTTTTGCGGCTTGTCGTGCGGGCTTTTTCACATTGACTGCTGAAAACACAGCAGCTGTGTTTTTGAGGTCGAAACGCGAGTGCACATAAACCTTGTGTTTCGACTACTGTTTTAACCCCCGACGCAAAAACGACGGGGTGTTATAAGTTTGACGTGTCTGCTGTCTGCGCGTGTGTATGTGTGTGTGTGTGTGTGTGTGTGTGTGTGTGTCTGTCTGTGCCATCCTAGCTCCTGAACGGATGAACGGATTTTGATTTAGTTTTTTTTTGGTTGAAAGTAGAGTTAGTCGAGAGTGTTCTTAACTATGTTTGATGGAAATCGGTCCAAGATGGCCGCCGCTACAAAATGGCGGTTTACTTTTTTTCTCCACGACCCCCTCAATATGGGTATCAAATGAAAGGGCTTGACTAGTAGAATACAACGCACTATAATAAATTTAAATTCCAAGATGGCCGCCAACAAAAAATGGTGAATTACATATTGCGTTGAGGGTTTTTAAAATTTTTAATTTAATTCACTTGTCAAAAGTAGAATATCTGAGATAACAGTTACAATTTTGACCTTACTGCGGGATCCCACCAAATTCAATAGTTGAACTAACTAGGTAGGTTCAACAGTTCATTGTTAACAATCTTAAAAGGGTATTTTTACAAGCTTTAATTTACTTTCACCTGTCTGTTGTCTGTAATCAAATTTTGCAAGTTATATTTGACCCACTTCCCGGTTTCCGATGGAGCTGAAATTTTGCATGCATGTATGAATCGGATAACAATGCAATATTATTATGTCATCGAGCTGATCTGATGATGGAGCTGGAAAGTGGCTTAATTTGCGGCTGTGTGTGATTAATTAACGGCGCAACCCCATCGAGTTTGGGCTCATTTGATTCGTCTTGACGAGTGCTAGATGGTAATCATAATAAAAGCTTGTTTTTAAAAAGTTTTTTTAAATTTCACTTGTTACTTGATATCTCCCATTTTGAAGTACTCTGTGGATTATATTTACGTGTTCGGTCTTCGTAACCTGTCTTGATATTTTGACCTAGAACTGGATTTTACGTTTACGACTTTGACGAATTTTTTACACGTTAGTTCGACGAGCTAATCCAAAATGAAAATATCAATAAACTAACTTCTAAAATTAAACTTATTACACTGTAAGAGTCATATCACAATAATTATAATAGGTTGTGTTGCTAAACTATACCTATAAATTGCAGTTTCAGGTCGCCAAGATTACTACACCTGCAACATGACCTGACGACTGCCTCCTACATATCTTATAGGAAACAGCCGTAAGTTTTACGTGCCTTCTGAAACACGGTAGCGTCCAGGCGAAATTTGCAAAAAAGCTTTTAAATAATTTGGCAAACATTTGGTTGTGACGTCACTGGTCACATAACAACTCCGTTTTATTACTTTTTCCTGTTCAAAATACTTGCACATTTAAGATTTAAATTGAAGGAATAAGGTTGAAATTCCAATGGCAGCATGAGGTTATTTACCTTTTAAAGATGCCAATGTTTTGTTTTTATCACAGAGTTAAGAAAAGGGAGACTGGTGCAAGTGCAGTGTACGTACAACAGGGTTGAAAAAAAATTAGTCCATAATTTAAAAAAAATATTAGACCCAATTTTATTGGTTTTTGAATAAAATTAAAAATAGCTGAAATATGACGCTTTTATATAACGCCGTCCTCGGCGAATAAACGGATAACTGCAAAAACTCAACTTTACAGAAAAATAAATAAACAATTTTTCGTTAGTAACATTTGTTCCGGAAACCAGAACTTTTAAGATGCATAATTATTTAATTACTTAATTACAAGAAAAATGTGAAAAAAATTGTGTAAATGTACTTGGACCTCTAGAATTTGAATATGAAATAAAAGAAAACAAGACAATGGTGGTTATCCGTCCCCGGCGAATATGTTTTTGTGTTGGGATTTGGGATGCATGACGTCACTACACTGAACAAAAATGTACCAGTTCAGCCAGGTGGTTCACTACTGCGTGCCCGCCTATGCGACAGCAATAGTTTCTCCTAATGTTGTTCACTACGGCTTTTACAGGCCAAAACTGCACATCCTACCATTTCACTACCACTATGAGTACACATAAACCATTAATTATTCCCTGAAATCACTTAAAATCTTAAAAAATAAAAGATAATTCGAATGACTTGATGGTATGTTTGTCACAAGGAAGTCACCGTTTGAACGTTTGAACTTGTGACAAACAACGTAAACCGGCCACGCTGAAAGGGACGGAAGAAAAATAGGTTCTCCTTTTTCTTCACATAGAATTTTCCCTATTGCCGTCACACTCACACATAATATGGCTACTTCTAGTTGCATTAATTCTGTGAGTTCAGCTCAATCTGGCCACTTATTTAGGCGTGAAAGAGTAACAAACACACATCCATTCATTCTTACAAACTTTCACGTTAATAATATTAGAAACTAGCCGCGCCCAGCGGTTTTACCCGCTTTTCTGTAACCTATGTGTTATTCTAGGGTCTAAGCTATCTGTACCAAATTTCAGCTCATTCAGTCCACCCGTTTAGGCGTGAAAGAGTAACAAACATCCTGTTATCCGGACATCCATTCTTACAAACTTTCACGTTTATAATATTAGTAGCACTAGGTACCTATAGTAGGTAAAACCACTGGACAAAGCTAGTCATACAGTAGGTAACTAATTAATCATTGACAGTAGGTATTTAGATATTTTTGCAGATGTGTTTAAAATGTGGGTAGATCAAGCAGATGGCAGTTCGCCAGGAACCGATGGGGGATTTCCCAGAAGTTTATTATTTTCCTTGACAATTATAATTAATGACGTTCCTAAACAATAATATAAAGCCTAGGTAATGTAAAATACAATATAGAGGTAGGTATCCTGTTAATTCAAACCAATTCGTTTAATTCGACCACAACACATGAGTCATATAAGAAAAAAAAAACCGGTCAAGTACGAGTAGGACTCGAGCACCGAGGGTTCCGTACAAACCCGTAGGTTTAGGAAAAGTGGGTATAATATTATATAAATACTGTAGGTTTTGATTCCCTTGCGAGTACTTTCGAGTTTGAAAATATGCGGCTAAAATTGCTGTTTCTTTTGATTGCGTTAACATAGATGTTTGATTTTTTTACAACTTAAAGTTATTATAAAGCTGAGTATTTGATTTGAATTTCAATTTAATACCTGTACGCGTTCTTGAGAAAAGGGGTAGTAAATACAAAATTATTAAAAATATTTTTTTATATGATAAAACTAAAAATTTACAGTTTTCGCAATTTTTCCTGTGCCTATAATTTAAGACGTTGCTACGTACCAAATTTCAAGATTCTGAGTTAACGGCAAGTACCCTGTAGGTTTTGATTCCCTTGAGAGTAGTCGCGAGTTTAAAAATACGGCTAAAATGGCTGTTTCTTTTGAATGCGTTGAGATAGAGGTTTGATTTTATCACAGTTTAAAGGTATTATAGACTTTAGTATTCGATATGAATTTCAGTTTAATGTCTGCACGCGTTCATGAGAAATGAGGTAGTAAGTATGAAATTATTAAAAATATTTTTTTATATGATGTAACAAAAAAATTACAGTTTTCGTAATTTTTCCTTTATCTGTGCTCTAAGAAATAGCTTTTTACCAAATTTCAAGATTCTAAGTTCACGAGAAGTACCCTGTAGGTTTTGATTTTTTGAGAGTAGTTGCGAGTTTAAAATTGCGACTAAAATTGCTATTTCTTTTGAATGCGTTGATATAGAGATTTGATTTTATCGCAGTTTAAAGGTATTATAGATTTGAGTATTTGGTATGAATTTCAATTTAATACGTCTACGCGTTCATGAGAAAAAGGGTTGTAGGTATAAAAATATTCAAAATATTTTTTTCATATGATGCAAATAAAAATTTATGGTTTTCGCAATTTTTCCTCTATTTGTGCTCTAAGGAGTTGCTTCGTACCAAATTTCAAGATTCTGAGTTCACGAGAAGTACCCCGTAGATTTTGATTTACTTGGGAATGTCGAAAATTTGCTGAAATTTGCGACATATTCGACTATATCTTTTGATCGCGTTGGCCTAGAAGTTTGAAATTTTCACAGCTCCAAGAGGCAATGGACCTTAGTATTTTCTGTAAATTTCAGCTTGCTACCTCCACGCGTTCCTGAGAAAAAGGGTCTTGACAGACAGACAGACAGACAGACAGACGGACGGACAACAAAGTGATCCTATAAGGGTTCCGTTTTTTCCTTTTGAGATACGGAACCCTAAAAATTAAAACAAAAATATAATTACCTAGTCAGGTCATAAGTATTGTCACACAGTAAAAACTTTTCTTTTAGAATGCTGGCCACAAAAAAGTTTATTGAATTCGAATTTCGAATTGTTCATGAAAATAAAAATGTATACTTTTTAGAATTTTACTCATTTTTAAATATGGAGTGGACGCTTAAAGAAGATCGTGTTGCAGTTATTGCGTTGCATCGTTGCGGTTACGCGCCAATTCAAATTTTTGACATACTGAAAAATTTGAATATAACCAAAAGATTCGTTTATCGTACCATCAAACGATACAATGAAGACTAGTGTAGATGACAGGTCAAGAAGTGGTCGCCCTCGGTCTGTTAGGACTCCAGCAGTGATAAAAGCTGTGAAGGCGCGAATTCAAAGAAATCCCAAACGTAAGCAGAAACTGTTGGCCCTTCAGATGGGGTTAAGCAGAACCACGGTGAAAAGGGTATTAAATGAAGACTTAGGGCTTCGGGCATATCGAAGAAAAACAGGACATCGTTTAAATGCTCGTGTTGGGGGTTGTACTGATAATAATGATAAAGTCCGTGATTTGGAGAATCTTAGTATATTAGAGATTTACGTTAAAGTCTATGATGAATGCACTGATATATAATGATATTGATACAATGATAAATGAGTGTTTAGGCCGACGGAACCGATCGCACTGATGTTAAATATATTGCGGCCGCGTAAAGTGCAGCGCCCGCAATAGTCGGCTTTTGCACTGGAATGCTGTGTCAGGTGTTCGGTACACCGAACATACTCCCGAGCACAAGAGAGATGATAGCGTGAGATGAGTGATATGATACAAGGTGAACCAATAATTGCTTAAATTAGATGATAATACATATTTCGAGGAGTGGGTAGACACGGGAACAATATGATATTATTTTAAATTACGTTTAATTTGTCCGTATCGCGCACTTCTCACTAATTTAGATAAACGTGAGTTTACTTTCTCATTGACACTGGCACTGACACTATACACATGTTGGGGAACTGATGAGCTCTGCCCCGGGGCCCCGCTCGGGCCCGGAGCAGGTGCCTCGCTCGGCCTGGGGGCCGGCGCCGGCTGCTGCTGCTGTCGGTGTGCGTGCTGCGGACTGCTCGGCTCCTGGCTCGGAGCCCGCTGCTGCTGGCGACGAGTCTGCCGCGCGCACCATCCCCTCCTCCAGGTCCACACTGCTGTCGCGGTCACTGCTGCCGCTAGTAGTATGTAGGTGATCGTGTAGTGGTGGATATCGTGAACCGATAAGTCGATATCGTCTACGCTGCTGGATTTAATCTGCTCGATGTCTTTAGTGATATTGGAAATGGTCTGCTTGATATCTTTGTCCTCGTACATGATCTCGTGTGGTATTTGGATGTTGACAAGTTGGTTGATAGTCTCCATCTTTGGAACCATTTCGTCTGCGTGAAGAGTGATATGATCGGAGTGCTGTTGCATCGAGTGTATCGTAAGATCCTTTGTTTTTACGATGCAATTAGGGTTCATCGTAAATATACCTGCTTTGCTCAAAATGCTCTGTGTTATCTGATCGTCGCATATGATTTTAATATTGTATTGGTAGCAACAGAAATAGAAATACCTGGCTGTAGCGTGTAACTCTATCCATCTATTGCTACATTGCTCTTTCGTAAATTCGCATTGATTTGTAATCAAGTTCTTTTTACAGAAGTCTTCGTCTGTCTTCAGATTGATAATAGGTTTGTGTGTCTCGCAAATCAATGTGCCTTCTTGGTGAATACAAGTTTGTATATCTGTCTGGCTGGTGATAAAGAATGAATCTTTCTTAAGGTTCACTGCTAGAAACTCTGATACTGGGGTGATGGTGATCATACTGCTGTTCACTTGGTGTGGTACTGGTATGACCTGATACAATTGATATTTCTCTCGGGTGATCAGAGGGAATTTGATTTCGAAAATGATATATTGGTTTGTAACGCGTGCCTTAACTCTTAACAGTTTGTAAATCTGCTGTAAGTTGGTATCGACGTCTTTAATTGGTAGAGTAAGGTCGCCTTGCAGTTGTCCATATATGTGTCTAAGCTCTGCCCTGAGTTGGGTAGGTTTTAAAAGGTGTATACTGATTTGACCATGATATATATCGGTAATGGTATCAAGAAGGGTATCTTGTAACCGCCTTAAACTTTGAAGCAAGTTGTTTCCAGCCATTGCAGTCAAAGTGAAGTCTTGTACGGATGATATATTATTGATTTCTTGTTGTAATTTATTTGATGCTGACTCTAGAGAATTTAATTTTCTGTTTATAAATTTGTGCTGCTTGTCTATTGTTTCTTCGATGCGTTTTACCAAGTTAAATTCCGCTTCTATAATTGATGTTTGATTCTTCCATAACTTAAGTAAATGTTTCTCGTTCTGTTTGATAAGTTCAATGTCCTTAGTATACTGTTCCGAGAATCGGGAGTCCAGTACGCCGAAGAGATCGCTTGCGATGTATCCAATTCCATTGATAAGACCGCGCCGTGTACGTCTGTCGTGGTCGCTATAATGCTGATCTAGTAAAAGTTCATTATAGTATTGGAGTTCCGTGTAGTCATGTTGTAATTGCATCATGATCATGTTACAGTGGGATTCCAATTCTATTTTTGTACAAAGTTTTTGTAAATAATCTGATATTTTAATATATGTTGCTATGCCATTTTGATACGGTTCCATGTCGTAATAAACTATGAGGTTCCATTTGTCTCTGATGAGTTGTATGTCTGATATAGGGTCAAAATATAATGTTTGATTGCTGTTAAATTCGCTGATATTGTACAAATGAGAAACTGCTGACGATGGTGATATTAAAGTGCTAAACATAAGTAAGGCTGTAGCTACAGTAGCTAAAACTGAGTGTTGTCTTTTTGGTCTTGATATCTTGCTTTCTTTTTCCTTTGTATTGATTTGGCTGCTATCTTTATCTTGCTTGTCGTTGATTGGTAGTAAAGATAGTTTTACTATAGGTCGCTTAATTATCCCATTTTTGGTTTTTAAGGTGACAACTCGAACCATACCGTCCGCACCTGGATGAGTGTCAATAACGCGTCCCATAGGCCATTTTCCTGCTGGAAGATCGTCGTGAATCACGACTAAATCTCCGGTCTCGATGTTTTCTTTCTTTGATAACCATTTGCTCCTTGTTGATAATTGGGTTAAATATTCTGCTTTCCAACGCTTCCACAGATCGTTGAATAATTTTGATATTAAATGCCATCTCGTTCTAGCATCTGTTTCTGTTTCGATGATACTCAGTCCCGGGGATGCAGTTAAAAAATGAGCGGGTGTCAGATAGTCAAGATCTTCCGGGTCTTCTGATATTGGGGAGAGAGGACGAGAGTTTAAACATGCTTCCAATTTTGCTAGAAGAGTTGTGTACTCTTCGAAGGTTAGTTTGTTCTCTCCTACTACTCGTTTAAGGTGATGTTTCAAACTGCGCACAGCTCGTTCCCAGAGGCCTCCTGCAGAAGGCCAGGAAGGTGCATTGAAATGCCATTCAATGCCCAATTCTGATATTTCGGTAGCGAAGCTGTCTTTGAAAATGTTCTGTAGATGTTGATATTGCTCTTCCATCATTCTGTTTGCTCCTACAAAGTTTGTGCCGTTATCGCTGTAAACGTGGCGTGGGGCTCCACGTCGCGCGGCCATTCTGCTCAATGCTGATAGAAATGCTGAACTGCTTAGGTCAGAAACCAATTCAAGGTGAACTGCCTTGGTGACCATGCACACAAAAACTGCAATATAGCCTTTGGTAGTTTTTATTCCACGACCCTTGTTTGCCTTTACGTCCACAAAACCAGTAAAATCTACGCCGGTGTGGTAAAAAGCGCTTTCCGGATTGATTCTGGCTGCTGGAAGGTCTCCCATGATTTGATTTAATTTGCTTGGGTCTCGTTTTCGGCAAGTGACGCAATTCCTGATTTGCTTTTTCGTGGCATTGTTTCCACTGATGATCCAATATTTCTGTCTAATATTGGATAACGTCATTCTTGCTCCACCGTGAAACGTTAGCTCGTGTGCTTGCTGAATGATTAAGTGTGTCAAGCGATGATCGTGTGGTAGTATGATAGGGTGTTTCATCTCCGGACTGATATTAGCATTTTTTAATCTTCCACCGACACGTAAAATTCCATCTTGATCGATGATGGGATTTAAGTTTAAAATCCTGCTTTTGCTATGTACTTGATCGTTTTTCTTTAAACAACGTATGTCGTCACTGAACTCTGCTTGTTGGACATTTTTGATTATAAGCATTTTTGCGCGTCGCAACTCATGTATGCTGAGGTAAGTTCGTTGACCTGCCTTTCTGTCTGTTAAACGTAATATCCATGCTAATATACGATTTATTTTTGTAAATGAGCTATGTTTGGTTAGTAACTGATTGATAATGTGTGATAATAATGATCCATCCTGGTCAATCGTAATTGCATTGGTCTGCTTTTCTGTTGGTATTGATTCCAGAGTGGTCTCAAATACTTCTTGATTTTGAAATTTCTTTTCGAACGTTGATTGTGAGGCGTCACAGAAGCCGCGTTGTACGTTATCTCCTGGACTGATACTTAACCATCTGTTGATCTTGAATGTTTCGATATTATGTAATTCTGCTCTTAAACTGATCCATTTTTGATTGATATCTTCTGGAAGGGCATCGTCCCATTCCAGTTTTGATAGCCACACTCCTTGAAATAATATTTTCATGGAAGTGCTCAATGGCGTTAGCCAACCTAAGGGGTCGAACAACTTTGATATGTCGGACAGAAGCGACCTCTTAGTGGCGACAATGTCTGTTGTGGGCTCTATTTTAGAGTGGAATTGAAACTCATCCTTTTGAGGATTCCATCCCAGCCCAAGTGTTTTGGTAGAATCTGATTGCTTGAATTGATACGTTTGTTGACTGCTTTGATTTGTTTCTGTGTCTGATAATAAAGAGGGTTCGTTTGTAGCCCACTTTCTTAAGTTAAATCCACCTGATTGTAATAGGTGAATTAAATCTGATTTTAATTGCTTTGCTTCGCTGATAGAGTGACTTCCGCCACAATAGTCATCCATATAAAAGTCTTCTTCTAATGCCTTTGCTGCTTTTGGGAATTTCTTCCTCTCATCTTCTGCTAACTGCTTTAATGTCATCATCGCCAAAAAGGGTGCTGGTTTCGTCCCATAAGTGACGGTGGTGAGCTGATACGATTGGATAGGTTGCTCAGCTGAGTCCCTCCAAAATATTTTTTGATAAACCTGATCGTCTGGATGCACATCTATCATTCTGAACATCTTCTCTATGTCACTCGTATAAGCATACTGATACTGTCGCCATTTCATGATAAGATCTTGAAGGTTTTGTTGTAAATTAGGCCCTTTTTGTAAAATATCATTTAAACTTAAACCATTTGATGAAGCAGCTGACGCGTTGAATACGACGCGCAACTTCGTTGTTGTTGATTCAGCACGTGTCACCGCGTGGTGAGGTAAATGACATTCTGGTGTCGTGTTCGAATCAGCTGGCTTCATATGACCTAATTCAATGTATTCATTGATAAAATTATTATATTGTTTAGAAAGATCTGGATTATTTTGTAATTTCTTTTCCAGATTTCTAAATTGTGCTAATGCTTTTGGCCTTGTAGCTCCCAAATCTACTTTTACATCTGTTTTGAATGGTAAGCGTACTTGATATCTACCGTAATGTACTGTTTCTTGAAAGATGATTGATGATAAGCTTGCTGATTACTTTTTGTAGTAGGCTCTTGTTTACGGCGTGATGATTCGAGCACCGTGAATTTGCTTTCCAAAAAGTCTAGAAGTTCCTTTAGGATAGGTAACTCTCTAGGATTTTTAACTGATTCTAAGTATTCAGCGTATGACTCGCTGTCAAGCTTTTGTGATAAAATGTGAACTAGGATCGGATCCCAGTTGCTGATATCGACACCTAGGTTCTCGATAGCGTGTAGACACTCCTTGGTGACGTCGTGAAGTTTCTTGATTTGTCCTAAGGACTGCTGCTGCATTACGGGAAGGTTCATGAAGATGTTAGCATGCGATGTAAAAATCAATCTTTTGTTGTCGTATCTATGATTTAAAATATCCCAACACACATTATAATTGTCTGAGCTGATATGAAGATGCTGAATTAGGCGCTCGGCCTCTCCCTTTATTTTGTTTTTCAGGAACTGCATTTTTTGTGCGTTGGAAAGGGAAGGATTATTGTGTATCGCTTCCGTGAAAAGATCTTTAAATGATACCCAATGATGATAATTCCCACTAAAATATGGGATGTCCAATTTAGGGGTAGATTTCTCCCTATGCGACGTGGACCACAGCTTGTTGTTGATGGACTTCTTGAGGTCATTAAACCTCTGCTCGTACTTACTGAATTCTGTTTCGTAGCGATAATCTTCTTCTTCTGTCTCGCCCTGGATCTCCCAGTGTAACTCATCGATGATATTCCACCTCGCTTGAATTGATTTTAGCGAGTCCTCGAACTCCCACTTATTCTGCATTTCTTCTAGATTGATACTGTTAGCAGTTCTTTGAAAGGCTCTAAAATTGATATTCTGCTTTTTGATCAATTCGTCTAATTTATTGGACCCACCAGAATTAGACGTGCTTCCTTGCTGTTGAACTGCTTGTTGGGCTGATGTAGATGCTATTGGCTGATATTCTGATAATGATTTAGGTTGCGGCTCTTTCTCCGCCTGATATTTACCTTGCTTCTGCTGCTCTTGCTGATCTGCTTCCTGCTTTTGTTTTTCTACCTTTTGCTTCTGCTGTTCTGCTTGCTGCTCTTTTACTACTATTAACTCTTGATACACCCTTTCAATGATACCTCTTACCTTTTCGTAGAGTTCTGCTACGTCATCATAGACGCGATTTTTAAAATAATCATGGTCATACGCTCCGATTTGACAGAGCTTTTCATGATTCACCTGATATTCTTTCCAGTATGTTTCTAGCGTGATAAGACGTCGCTTACAATTTTCGACGGTCTTGCGGTCAGGGCTTTCTTTCTTGAAATTAGAAAGAAGCTTAGTGATAGATTCATAAATCTCTGTTTGATTGATGATAAGGTTTTCCATGATACTGCTGTGTTATAAATGATCAACAATAATGAGCAAATATAAAATGGATGGATCTTACTTTAAAACAGGTCAGACTCCACCTGATATACTGATATACTGCTGCTGCTAGCGTTCCCAACGCTCTGATATTGCTCCGATATCCTGCTTGCACTGCTATCCAATCACTGAATCCGTATAATATGGCACAGCGCGCAAGTTAGAGCACAGTCACTGATTCGTCCTCACAAAGTTACGCAACACAGTCCCGAAACTCGCGAGGGGTTGATACTCGAAGGACCATAAACTGTTGGGGGTTGTACTGATAATAATGATAAAGTCCGTGATTTGGAGAATCTTAGTATATTAGAGATTTACGTTAAAGTCTATGATGAATGCACTGATATATAATGATATTGATACAATGATAAATGAGTGTTTAGGCCGACGGAACCGATCGCACTGATGTTAAATATATTGCGGCCGCGTAAAGTGCAGCGCCCGCAATAGTCGGCTTTTGCACTAGAATGCTGTGTCAGGTGTTCGGTACACCGAACAGCTCGTCTAATGGACCTGAGACTGAAGAGATGCCGCGCTTTGTTGAAGCGGTACGCGAGAAAAAAATATCGAGAAATTCTTTTTTCGGATGAAAAAATTTTTACCGTAGAAGAGAGCTACAACAAACAAAATGATAAGGTGTACGCACACAGTAGTGAAGAAGCGAGCAACCGTATTCCGCGTGTCCAACGAGGTCATTTTCCATCCTCGCTCATGGTATGGTTGGGAGTTTCTTATTGGGGCTTAACAGAGGTACATTTTTGTGAGAAAGGTGTAAAAACGAATGCAGTTGTGTATCAAAATACAGTCCTGACGAACCTTGTGGAACCTGTTTCTCATACCATGTTCAATAACAGGCACTGGGTATTCCAACAAGATTCGGCGCCAGCTCATAGAGCGAAGAGCACACAAGACTGGCTGGCGGCGCGTGAAATCGACTTCATCCGGCACGAAGACTGGCCCTCCTCCAGTCCAGATTTGAGTCCGTTAGATTACAAGATATGGCAACACTTGGAGGAAAAGGCGTGCTCAAAGCCTCATCCCAATTTGGAGTCACTCAAGACATCCTTGATTAAGGCAGCAGCCGATATTGACATGGACCTCGTTCGTGCTGCGATAGACGACTGGCCGCGCAGATTGAAGGCCTGTATTCAAAATCACGGAGGTCATTTTGAATAAACTTTATTGTCATAAGAATCTATGTTTTGTTAAGTTCATTTTGGTATATAAATGGTTACATAATAAATAAACTTGTTCCAAAAATTTTATATTAAACATGTGACAGAATTTATGACCTGACTAGGTATAAATGCGAAAGTTTGTGAGTGTGTATGTTTGTTACTTCTTCACGCCTAAACGGGTGGACCGATTGAGCTGAAATTTGATATAGAGATAGCTTAGACCCTGGAATAACACACAGTGGGCAAAACCGCTTAGCGCAGCTAGTATTTAATAAAAAAAAGTTCATAGGGATGGTGTTCAAAGTTGAACTAGGGAGCTTGATAACGGCTAATTGCTTGTGGCTAATTCAAAAATGAAATATAGCTTATAAGTGTTATATTCTCAGTATTCTATTTATTTTATTCAAAAACCAATAATATAAGTCTAATATTCTTTAAATTACGGACTAATTTTTATATTAATTTTTTTTTTCCTTATCAACATCCCAGTTGTACATATACCACTGCACTGCGCCTGTCTTTTTCTTCTTGTTTTAGTAAATTCAGGAAATCCTACGAATAGCCACTTGGCCTTGTCTGTCAGTTGTAACTGAGCAGATTTTATATTATAACTAGCTGCACCCAGCGGTACCTGCTGTACTGTAGTCTATGTGTTATTCCAGGGTCAAAGCTATCCCTATACCAAATTTCAGCTCAATTGGTCCACCCATTTAGGTGTGAAAGAGCAACAAACATCCAGCCATCCATACATTCTACAAATTTTCACATTCTTAATTTTAGTAGGATTTGTAAAACTTTTGTTTTAGTAAATTCAGGAAATCCTACAAACAGCCACTTGGCCTTGTCCATCAGTCAACTGAGCAAACTTTATATTATAAATCATAATATTTAATGTACCTACTAAGTAATAAGGCATTTCGTAACAAAGAAAAGTGAATCAGAGATGACTAACATGTTAATTTAGTATACATACTGAAAATATCCTCATTTCAACTTCACTACATAGTATAAAAAGTTGTTTGCCATGTTTGTCCATCTTTAGATCTTTAAAACTACGCAACGGATTTTGATGCGGTTTTTTTTTAATAGATAGAGTGATTCAAGAGGAAGTTTTATATGTATAATACCTACATGCATAATATAGTAGAGAAACACTGATAATTTGCTATTAGGCTCTACAAAGCATGCACAGGTCCATTAGTGAAAATTAAATCAGACAAAGATGTTTGTAGTAGTACCTATAAAGGATTTACCATAAATTTTATAGATACCTTAGCCAAATCAGATGGATGTATTAAAGCTTAACACTAAATTGCAAACCAAAAATTTTGATCTTTTAATGACAATCTGGGAATGAAATAGGACAAATAAATTCATACTGTCCTATTTCAGTTAGATATTTATGACAAAAACATTATAACTTTCGCATTTAAATTAGTAGCAGGATTTAGAATGTATAAGTAAACCTAAAAGGAAGCAGATGTTTATATTAAAAATAATTTTACAGTCATATTAGCTACGAAATGGTTAAAAGTTACAAACAAAACTATGTGACTTATCTTTGTTAAATTATCGCCCATGGGTAACAATGTTTTAAGTTTTGACACACTTGGAATTCCATTTCATGATTTCGACGACGTATCGGACATTATATCTCGTGTTACGTACACAATATTGCAAGAAAAATAACTTTGTACTCACGTCGAAAATCAGCTGGCCATTAAACAATAACAATGTCGAAAAAAACTAAATAAATCCACAAAAACAACACATATGCACTATCGCGAACTCACTGGTTCATGTCACAAGGTTTTTTTCGTCACGTCTGGTGATTTTATGCTACAATAAATGTATTATTTTGTTTGAATTCGACGAAAGACAACCTTTGTCTTCCATATTTTCACTGTGAATGAATTGATTGATTTGGAATTTTGACAGCTGACGTTTGATTGATGAATGAAAAAATGCTGCCATATAAATTTTCAAATTGCCTATAATGTTTAAAATTCGGTCCTTATCAATATTTTATTTCCAAGTATTGTGGAAACCACTGTAATTCCTGTATAATTATAGCATATAAATGAAATCTGTAAAATTCATAAAGACCATATTCTACTCCGTTTCCCAATATTTTTTTTCAAATGTTCCATCATTATTAGGTCATTAAACAGCAGTGTTTCCTACTCAAATCTACCCTGTCATATATAATATATTATTCTACTCGCCCATAGATATTTGGCACTTTGGCTTCTTATTACTTTTTAGTTTTTAGGAAGAAATTAAAACAAGGAAATTATAATATTCTGGCAGCATTGAACTGTTCACTAGAATGAATGAATGAAGAATGGAAACGTTGTACTACGGGTTGACTAGTGCTGCGCCATTTCTAGAATCCAAATTTCGATAATTTTGGAGATTTAAAGTTTAGATGTAAATTAAGATATTTTTTTACTTTAACATAAGGACTTCTTTGTTTATTTATTTTAAACGTAATGTCTTCGATAATGTTTCCACATGTGTATGTGTGTGTGTCCACATGTGAGTGTTTAGGCGTTTATGGTGCCTAACTGAAGTAGGTAGTGTAAAGGAAACACTAGATCAGAAGGTAAAATATGGAATGTTTTATTTACAAAATGAGCCTACCTATATACAAAATAAATACCTTACAACTAGCGAACACAATAGAAAGTTTTATGAAATTAGAAAAAGAAGAAATATTTACATGAAAGAGAAAGAAACAATGATATAAAAGTCGCGTCCATGTGTGCGGATCGTATGATGTGGTTGCTAGGCAACGGGCTGTCCGACGTGGGTGGTCTGATGCGCGCTTGATGTGTGTGTAGGGTACATATATGTCGCGGGTCGCGGCTCAGGTAAATACAGCGCGCGGGAGTTGGCCTCTTCATTCGCCCGGACGTCGCCTCGCCGCTCACACGTGTCCACGTGTGCCCCAGCTCGTCGATGTGTTCCGAAGAAGTCTAGATTCTAGACTGTAGCGACGAGTGTGAAGTCTAGACTGGAGCGACGTGTATGAAGTCTGGACTGCAGCGACATGTGTGAAGTCTGGACTGCAGCGACGCGTGTGACTTGTTTCTTCATTGAACAAACAACAACTAAACCGCCCTTTTCAAGGCGTCTTGTTTCTTGAACAATAACAAATAAATGAAGTGAAGTGCTTGATTGTTGTGTTTTCTTTCTTCCCTGTGGTAATTCTGGTAACTGGTAGGTATTGGTGGTGTTGTAAGGTATATTATTGTAGCCATGTCCGGGTATATTGGACATGGTGAGGTACATCGCAGGTAATGTTCTTGAGGTATGTAATAAGGTAGAGGTACTGGTAGGTATGTAGTGTAGTGTACCTACAAGTGTGTGTGTGTGTGTGTGTGTTCTAATCCTTGAACATTTTAAGCGTCCAACTAATCTCATTGTATAACTGACGGTCTAATAAAATAATAATAGAATTTCAATTTTCATACTACGCCAACGTCCCTAACACTACTTTTCCGTTTAGTTGCTATAATGAGAATTTTAAAACGAAAAAGAAACACACTTCCTTATCAACGTGCGATAGCAAAATATTTACAAACTCTAGTTAAGAATTCAGCTCAGTACAGTTTTAACTTTACTCAAGCAGCGAAAAACATGGCTTTGCAAAAAGCTGTTATAATCTTTACTGTATTAAATTTAATAGTGCTTACAAAAACATTGTTAATTGAAGAATTTGAGTCACCAGATTATCCGAATCCATTGTTTGAGTCAAATAATGATTTTCGTAAACGTTTCCTCAATCAAAGGCGAGAAAATCTCGTTAATGGCAAAAGGGTAGAACTACTAGACAAATATTTATCGAATTCAAGCGTGTTTATAGATGGAATGGCACATCATATCATTGACGAGAATCATTTACAGTGGAGAGAAATAAACGAAATAGAAAATGAATACAAGAATTTGATTCAAATGAAAGGAATAAATTATACTTATAAAAGGGGACCTTATTGGAGGACTTGGCGAAAAGTACGCTACCCTGATGGAAATGATAAAATTATATGCTATAGATGCATGAGTAATATTAATTCTACTAGTTGTGAATATGGTGGCTATTGGGTAAGAAACTTTTTCTAATCATCATCACTTTCGTTCCCTCAATACAAATAAGCAAACTCGTCCATTCGACTCTTTTTTCGCCTTACATCCATATTATAATACTTATTCGTATTATCGTCCTCAACGACGAAAAATAGTCGAAAAGACGCTATTTTTTCTGCAAGAGTGAAAAGAGCAGAAGCGAAGACACGACTAAAAATACGGGTTACATAAACGATTTGAACTAAAAATTGTGAGCTCCTAATCTAAAACCGCGGCTTTTTTATATGGGCGGTACATATTATCATTTTGATATGGGTTTCTGGTACATTGCCATGAATAATAATTATAATTGGGGTTTATACTCCAACAGAAGAGGTTACCCTACTTACACTGTCAGAGTCAAATCACAATTTATAGGTAGTGTGGCGAACCTATATGTTGCAGTTTCAGGTCACCGAGATTACTACAGGGCCTGCAATATGACCTAACGACTGCCTCCTACATCTCTCATAGGAAACAGCTGGGACCGACAGTTTTACGTGCCTTCCGAAACACGGTAGCGTCCAGGCGAAAATCATTGCCGCACTTAGATTTAAACGCAGGACCTCCTGGTCAGGCTTACAAGCCGGACGTATGACCATTGGGCCACGGGCGCTACATTATTGGCATGGTATTATTTCCTGTAATAAATTGATTTATTTATTATTTAGTTCTTTCTTACCTGTAATCTACGTCATATTATTTAAGTGCATACCAATTTCTAAGCAAATCACTTTATCTGTAAGTTCATTCAAATTGCTGTGTTAGTCTCCTAAATACTAGTATAATAATCGTAATAAATAAATACCTCACATCTTACTTTTTTTTTTTTGTTTTCGCCGGGAAAAAATGCATTACGCATACTCTCCCATCCAGGCGCGGATCCAGGGGGGGGGGTCAAGGGGGTCATGACCCCCCCCAAAATCCTATTCGGAAAAAAAAATCCGATTATATCGACTAGGTTTACGCTTTTTTTATAGTAAGAATTAGAAAATTTTCTCTTAGCAGCAAACTTTACGTACAAGTTCATAAATTTGTTTCGTTGTTGATAGCGCATTGAGCAATTTGGGTACTTAATTTTTTTTCAGTCCTCCACTACTAATTATCCGTAGGTTCTCATAGCAAGCTGCACAGCTTCTTTCATAGTTAGGATTAATTGGTTTATATATTAACAGCTGCAAGCTATTCGCGCTTTATGTTGTCTTTGTAGCTCAGGCTTTGCGCTTGCAGCGAGGTTCTTGCGTATGTACGTATGACAGTAATTTTTTTTGGCACATTTTTCAATAACTAAAATTTTATCGGCGCTCGCAGCGTGCTGCATGCGCTTTTATAAATAAGGATATTTGGTTTCCTTGCTATTCGGAGCAAACTAAACGCTCATTATTCGTGCTGAAAAATTCAAAATTTTCTCGGCGCTCGCAACGAGTTTCTCGTGCTTTCATAAATAAGAATATTTAATTTCCTTGCCGCTCGGAGCAAGCTCAACGCACATCATTCGTGCTGAATAATTCAAAATTTTCTCGGCGCTCGCAGCAAGCTGCTCGCGTTTTCACAAATATGATTAATATAATGTGTTTCCTTGCTACTCAGAGCAAGCTAAACGCACATCATTCGTGCTGAACAATCCAATTTTTATCGACGCTTGCTGCGAGCTGCTCGCGCTTTATAAATAAGAATATTTAATTTCCTTGCCGCTCGGAGCAAGCTCAACGCACATCATTCGTGCTGAATAATTCAAAATTTTCTCGGCGCTCGCAGCAAGCTGCTCGCGTTTTCACAAATATTATTAATATGTGTTTCCTTGCTACTCAGAGCAAGCTAAACGCACATCATTCGTGCTGAACAATCCAATTTTTATCGACGCTCGCAGCGAGCTGCTCGCGCTTTTTAAAAAAGAATATTTTTTCCTTGCCATTCGGAGCAAGCTCAACGCACATCATTCGTGCTGATAAATTCAAAATTTTCTCGGCGCTCGCAGCAAGCTGCTCGCGCTTTAGAAATAAGAATATTTAGTTTCCTTGCCACTCGGAGCAAGCTAAACGCACATCATTCGTGCTGAAAAATTCAAAATTTTCTCGGCGCTCGCAACGAGCTGCTCGCGCATTTGTAAATAAGAATATTTAGTTTCCTTGCACTCGGAGAAAGCTAGACGAACATTTTTCGTACTGATAAATTCAAAATTTTCTCGGCGCTCGCAGCTAGCTGCTTACAAATACTTACGAATCGTTTAGTCTAAAAAAGGTGTCAGCTATACAAAAATGCTACAGCGCTTAAATGTGTCCAAAAAAAATTCCTTGACAAAAATTCTAGCCGATGACCCTCCCCAAAATCATGGTCTGGATCCGCGCCTGCTCCCATCGAGGGAATGGGAGAGGGGTTATGTGGGACTCCCGTGCAGGACAGCTGCACGGTTTCCTCACTAAAACGACCCGGCGGCACTCCCGAATCGTCTTAGTGACAGAGGACTGGGAATCGGCAGAGCCTTGGCATCCAGTCCACACATCTTACGTCTTGAATAAAATCAATTTCAAGCGTGTCTTAAAAACTCGATATTCATATTCCGGGAATTTCACAAGCGGACTTTTTATGCAATCAAGCACATCACTACACTTCGTTCGTAAACTTTCAGATCATCGAAGAAAAACCTCCGTCATGTCCTTACGAAATATTATCCGTAATCAACGACAGAGATGTGTGCGCATTTAGTTTATTCAACAACACGAATATTGAAGAAAAATGTCCGTTTGTTAAACAATTTAGTGAATTAACAACTGCGTGTGATAATCCTATTGAAACCATGCTAAGTATTACGAAAGATTATGAGGATGTTTCTGAACGAAATTTGTTTCCGATTGTCATTTGTAATGGGCGGGATTATTGTGAAATTTCAACTTCGTACTTGGTAAGTTATTTATAATAATTTAGTAATTACCTATTAATTAAATATATTTTATTTAAATCAGTTATCCTTTGATGACTGTAGGAGACTAAACCTAGAAGGCGGTATCTGTTACCTATAATATTAACATGGATACACGTTGACATTAAATTTATAATTAGGAACCATTAGGAATTTTTTTTTTTTTGCTAAAGAGTCTTAGGGCATTTTCAAAAAAATTTGTACTCCTCCATTTTGTGCTGTCCCCTGACTTTATAATTTTTTTTTGATGGTTAATACCATACTAGCAGGAATACATGAATTGGAGTGCATAAATAATACATTATTCTGTTAAATAAAACTTAGAGTATTTGTTATTTCATTAAAATATTAAAAATACGAGGTTTATAAACCATTAAAGGCAGTCTATTTTGCATGTCCCCTTCACAGATTGAGTTAGAAAATCTTTAATAACTTTTTTTCTTCAATACGAGTGTAATTGAAAATATGTTTTTTGAAGTTGGAAAGGTTTATTTTAGTAGTTTAAAGGCAACATTTCACGTATTCGATTAGTTTTATCGAGATATTAATATTTATAGTATGGATACAGTTTTTGACCTTGCAGGAAGTTCCCACCTCTGTGACCGCCTTTTTATACAAAAAACATCCAAAATGGTTTATTTTTCGCACTAATTAGCAACCTTATGTGTATTATCATCGATAGAAGCTATTTTATCTCCATTCTGGATTAACCAGAAGCCCAGCGCGAACATATTAATGAGCAGTCTTTTCTGAGGACGTTTTTTAGGTCAGGTTACCGTGACCATTTTTTCTATTTATAAACATTTCCTTAACTTTTAATTACGACTGACCTATTTGAAAATTCATTATTGATTTGAAATCAAATTAATTATAGAGCACATCATGGGCTATTTTTAATTAATTTAAAACCTCAAGCATGTCGCATTATGTGACTTCAGATTCGTGACCGATCCTGCGGTCACATAATGCAGGACGTCAAGTCACTATATGTCGGAAAAATATAAGGCTTAGTTTATAATGTTATTTTTTAAACTTCCATCAGTATCACCGGGGGTAGACTTCCTTTGCAGGAGGTCGACTAGGTGGGTACCCCAACAGTGCCAGTTATTCTACCGCCTGAGCAGTGATGTGCAAACATTACTGTGCTTCGGTAGAAGGGCACTGTAGCTAGTGAAATTACTGGGCTGGATTCTTAATATCTTATGACTCTCAAGTAAGGAGTCTTAATATCTTATGACTCTCAAGTAAGAAGCGTTGGCGCAGTGCACCCAGAGTTGTACCTTTGTAAAATACTGAGTAGCACTGTACTAATAATGGGCAGCGTTATCTCTTACCATCAGGAGAGCGTCTTGCTCGGCTTCTTACTTCGTTGTATAAAAAAAAAAGTATAACGAGTGTAAAATAACACGCATAACTAATTATAGTTATTGGTACGGGAAAATTCAGATTCAGATTGACAACTGTACCACATAACCCCTTGGCTACCACCGCAACAAAAAAAAAATACTATTTAATATTATTTAAGTCCACCATGTAAATATATCCTTATAATTTTAGGCCGCCATTGTATGACTGTCCCCTCTATTTTAATGCAATAAAATCTATCAGATAATTTATTATATTTTTTATTTAAAAATAGAAAGAATTATGTTCACATCAAAGTTATTAATATATTTAAAAGCAACATGTACTAAGTGAAAGTTCAAAGTTTATGAGTAAAATAGAAATATAACTTAGTAAAACGACAAAAAGTCACATAATGAAATAAAATGTATCATTATTTATTAATCTTCGAAGCTTAGGGCTATTTTCTTTTATTCATCTACGAACTATATTAAATATTAATCCTTAGTTTAAAAAAATAAAAAAAACAATCGTTAATGTTTACATTTAATTTTTTATTTGCGTTTAAAGCTGGTCACGAACGGAAACCAATTTCCCTACAAGATTTACTTATTTCAATATAATAGGGAAAATACCTTGATTTTCCCGTCTTTTTTCATGTTTATGTATAATAAACTATGTTTTGTATTATGTTTTTGTATTACGCAACGAGCTGCTCGCGCATTTGTAAATAAGAATATTTAGTTTCCTTGCACTCGGAGAAAGCTAGACGAACATTTTTCGTACTGATAAATTCAAAATTTTCTCGGCGCTCGCAGCTAGCTGCTTACAAATACTTACGAATCGTTTAGTCTAAAAAAGGTGTCAGCTATACAAAAATGCTACAGCGCTTAAATGTGTCCAAAAAAAATTCCTTGACAAAAATTCTAGCCGATGACCCTCCCCAAAATCATGGTCTGGATCCGCGCCTGCTCCCATCGAGGGAATGGGAGAGGGGTTATGTGGGACTCCCGTGCAGGACAGCTGCACGGTTTCCTCACTAAAACGACCCGGCGGCACTCCCGAATCGTCTTAGTGACAGAGGACTGGGAATCGGCAGAGCCTTGGCATCCAGTCCACACATCTTACGTCTTGAATAAAATCAATTTCAAGCGTGTCTTAAAAACTCGATATTCATATTCCGGGAATTTCACAAGCGGACTTTTTATGCAATCAAGCACATCACTACACTTCGTTCGTAAACTTTCAGATCATCGAAGAAAAACCTCCGTCATGTCCTTACGAAATATTATCCGTAATCAACGACAGAGATGTGTGCGCATTTAGTTTATTCAACAACACGAATATTGAAGAAAAATGTCCGTTTGTTAAACAATTTAGTGAATTAACAACTGCGTGTGATAATCCTATTGAAACCATGCTAAGTATTACGAAAGATTATGAGGATGTTTCTGAACGAAATTTGTTTCCGATTGTCATTTGTAATGGGCGGGATTATTGTGAAATTTCAACTTCGTACTTGGTAAGTTATTTATAATAATTTAGTAATTACCTATTAATTAAATATATTTTATTTAAATCAGTTATCCTTTGATGACTGTAGGAGACTAAACCTAGAAGGCGGTATCTGTTACCTATAATATTAACATGGATACACGTTGACATTAAATTTATAATTAGGAACCATTAGGAATTTTTTTTTTTTTGCTAAAGAGTCTTAGGGCATTTTCAAAAAAATTTGTACTCCTCCATTTTGTGCTGTCCCCTGACTTTATAATTTTTTTTTGATGGTTAATACCATACTAGCAGGAATACATGAATTGGAGTGCATAAATAATACATTATTCTGTTAAATAAAACTTAGAGTATTTGTTATTTCATTAAAATATTAAAAATACGAGGTTTATAAACCATTAAAGGCAGTCTATTTTGCATGTCCCCTTCACAGATTGAGTTAGAAAATCTTTAATAACTTTTTTTCTTCAATACGAGTGTAATTGAAAATATGTTTTTTGAAGTTGGAAAGGTTTATTTTAGTAGTTTAAAGGCAACATTTCACGTATTCGATTAGTTTTATCGAGATATTAATATTTATAGTATGGATACAGTTTTTGACCTTGCAGGAAGTTCCCACCTCTGTGACCGCCTTTTTATACAAAAAACATCCAAAATGGTTTATTTTTCGCACTAATTAGCAACCTTATGTGTATTATCATCGATAGAAGCTATTTTATCTCCATTCTGGATTAACCAGAAGCCCAGCGCGAACATATTAATGAGCAGTCTTTTCTGAGGACGTTTTTTAGGTCAGGTTACCGTGACCATTTTTTCTATTTATAAACATTTCCTTAACTTTTAATTACGACTGACCTATTTGAAAATTCATTATTGATTTGAAATCAAATTAATTATAGAGCACATCATGGGCTATTTTTAATTAATTTAAAACCTCAAGCATGTCGCATTATGTGACTTCAGATTCGTGACCGATCCTGCGGTCACATAATGCAGGACGTCAAGTCACTATATGTCGGAAAAATATAAGGCTTAGTTTATAATGTTATTTTTTAAACTTCCATCAGTATCACCGGGGGTAGACTTCCTTTGCAGGAGGTCGACTAGGTGGGTACCCCAACAGTGCCAGTTATTCTACCGCCTGAGCAGTGATGTGCAAACATTACTGTGCTTCGGTAGAAGGGCACTGTAGCTAGTGAAATTACTGGGCTGGATTCTTAATATCTTATGACTCTCAAGTAAGGAGTCTTAATATCTTATGACTCTCAAGTAAGAAGCGTTGGCGCAGTGCACCCAGAGTTGTACCTTTGTAAAATACTGAGTAGCACTGTACTAATAATGGGCAGCGTTATCTCTTACCATCAGGAGAGCGTCTTGCTCGGCTTCTTACTTCGTTGTATAAAAAAAAAAGTATAACGAGTGTAAAATAACACGCATAACTAATTATAGTTATTGGTACGGGAAAATTCAGATTCAGATTGACAACTGTACCACATAACCCCTTGGCTACCACCGCAACAAAAAAAAAATACTATTTAATATTATTTAAGTCCACCATGTAAATATATCCTTATAATTTTAGGCCGCCATTGTATGACTGTCCCCTCTATTTTAATGCAATAAAATCTATCAGATAATTTATTATATTTTTTATTTAAAAATAGAAAGAATTATGTTCACATCAAAGTTATTAATATATTTAAAAGCAACATGTACTAAGTGAAAGTTCAAAGTTTATGAGTAAAATAGAAATATAACTTAGTAAAACGACAAAAAGTCACATAATGAAATAAAATGTATCATTATTTATTAATCTTCGAAGCTTAGGGCTATTTTCTTTTATTCATCTACGAACTATATTAAATATTAATCCTTAGTTTAAAAAAATAAAAAAAACAATCGTTAATGTTTACATTTAATTTTTTATTTGCGTTTAAAGCTGGTCACGAACGGAAACCAATTTCCCTACAAGATTTACTTATTTCAATATAATAGGGAAAATACCTTGATTTTCCCGTCTTTTTTCATGTTTATGTATAATAAACTATGTTTTGTATTATGTTATATTCAAATTTCGAAAAAAAAGCATGTTAAAAATAAAGTCGATTTTCTGAACATGGTACACATTTTTTTGAACATGCCCCTTAACATCTTATGACTCTTGAGTAAGAAGCGTTGGTGCAGCGATCCTTGAATTTCGCATATCATTGTACTGATTATAATATGGGCAGCGTTATCTCTTAACATCAGGAGAGCGTCTTGCTAGTCTTCTACTTCATCACATAAAAAAAATTATAAAATATCGAAATAATAATATTTTAATGTTACACGCTTTTATTTACTTTCATCCGTCTGTCTGTAATCAAATCTTGCAAGTTTAATTGGTCCACTTCCGGGATTTCGATTGAGCTGAATTTTTGCATACATGTATAAATCTGATGACAATGCAATTGTTATGACATAGAACTGATCTGATGATGGAGTTGGAAGGAGGCCTTAGGAACTCCGTAATTAAACGACGCAACCCCATCGAGTTTGGACTCATTTGATTCGTCTGGACGAGTACTTTGATGCTAGATGGTATCTAGCATCAAAGTATAAAAGATTGTTTATAAAAAGTATTTTATTAAATTTCACTTGTTTTTTCAGATTGCCAGAGATTACGTAACCTTCCGAATAATAAACGCCACAAATCACATTATTTACTCAAGAGTGATGAAAAATGGCGGAAGAAATTACGCTTGCATAAACTGCGGGCAAATTAATCCAAAAACCAAAACCATAGAAGTATCAGAAAAACCTATAACCTTAGATTTGCTGAACAAAAATAAAAGAAATTTACAAGAATTAGAAGATTTACCAGAATTAAATGTAACAGAGTTGCCAGTAACTGAAAATTTAAATGATGAGGGAGAATTTTATAACATTGATCCAAAAGAGATTTTTGTTAAAAATCATAAGCACAGAGATACATGTCAAAGTTTAAAACATTATGAAAATGATGATGATGATGATTTTTCTGGTGATTAAATATTTTTTTATACAAAAAAGACGAGCAAGACACTCTCCTGATGGTAAGAGATAACGAATACATTTCTAGTTAAAATACTGAAGTAAATAAAATTAATTATTTTTTGTCAAAATGTATTTAATTTTCGTAACAGTCAGTACACAATCTATATTTTAACATTATTTAATAATATTTTAATAACTATGTCAATGGAAGAATATAATAATATAAACGGTATATAAAACAAAAATTGAAGATACAGTACGCGCTATCATTGCATTATACTATAGCCAAACATGGGCCTGTTCAGTGTTGAGTCGAAAAATGTCAGTTGCCGCGCTGAATTAAAATTGTGTGCATAAACTAATTGGAGCAGTCCAGTTGCGAGACGCTGTACCGTATCTTCCGTTATTATTTTAATATTTATAAGCCATTGGCTACCGCACTGGTATCACTATATCCGACAAAAATAAAATGTTCCCACAGTCATACAGCGGTAAAATTCAAAAGGGACTATACAACTTTGTCGCATGGATTATGCGACAAACATTGATAATTTTCTATTAAGCGCGACCACGGTAAAGAGATAAACAGTAGTTTGACTCCCTAGAAGCGGTTGAACTCAAAGTCGCGCAAGTTTGCAACGCGGTCGACAAGGAGCGGCAAGAAGCGAGATGCCGAATAGACGTTTTTATGCAGTAAGCTTCCGAATAATGGTTGTAAATTAGTAAAAATATCATAAAGTATTTAATTATTTTGGATATTTTGAGTAATTCACAATAATAACGACTATTCGGTACCTCGCTGCCTACCAAACACTACCCACTTGGTTGCAAACTCGCGCTACCTTGAATTCAACCGCTTCTAGGGAGTCAAACTACTGTATATATCTCTTTACCGTGGCGCGACGAAGTGCGCGCGGGTCCACTAGTATAGGATAAACTTAAGAAACATATTTTAACTTGAAAGCTCTATGGCTCTAAGAATGATTTGTGTTAGTTAATACAGTGCGCGATAACCAATAGGTCCTCTGCATACAATTTGTGCGCTTACAATGAAAAATTTCCTATAACATGCAATGTTAACTTGAATATCTTAAAATTACGAAGGAAGGCACTTGTCAGTCTTCAGAGATGTAAAAAAACTATCACATTTTAGCCGGAAACACATTATTAAAATGCGACGTGACGTCAGCCATCCGGATTGGGTGGCGTGAGGTCACGTGACGCCACCGACCAATCCGGACGAGTGTCAACGCCACGGACCAATCAGAACGAGTGTCGTCGCGTGACGTAACGTCGCGTTTTAATGATGAGTTTCCGGCTCATTGTACACGCACATCCATCAGAACCGAACGCGCCGAAGGAATCGAATGTTGATTTCTTTATATGAAATGTCATGAAACCTCGTACACTTGCCGGAGTATCGGAAGAAGATTTCCTATACAAAAATTCTTTTGGCGCGGTCGATGCGGATAATGTGCAAGCACTATAAAATAAACATGGTTAAATATCATATCTTGTCAAGGTTAAACAATATTGAAAAAAAAAATTGTCAGTCAAAAAAAAATATTTTACTATGGGGTACCTATTTATTTTTTAGCATCTCAGAAGAATACTGCTAAAAAGTTCTTAGAACTACGGAAGACATAATTAATAATTAGGTCTAAATTCTTATTATTAGGTAAATAATAGGCTAGCTATACTTAGCGTAAGTGTTTTCGCGAATAGGACTGTGTCAAAAAAAGTTTGTCCAACAAGAAAATAAAATAAATATTGGACACACATATTTTGTGCTTTATAGATTAAGAGCGCATTTATTGAATGACGCTGTCTCGCTCGCACTATTTGACAAATGTTGAAATATAAATTCATAGAATTAATTTATTGAAAATATTGCCCATATTTAAAATATCAAACTGAAAACACTTTTAAAATGTGTGCAAATAATATTATGCGAGGCTGATTTTGAGGAATTTTCAATAAATTTATTATTTGAATTTATATTTAAAAATTTGTCAAATAGTGCGACCTTGTCTAAATATTTCTGCCAAGTGAAAAGTCAGCTTTAAATGTCTTAACAATTAAATTGTATATTATATACATTTTTTAAATAATTCTGTATAGGTACTTAATTGTGCACTTATTACAATATAATATGTAAAATCTATACTAATAATTTATAACTAAATAAATGTTTAATTACTTTTAAATTTTAACAGTATAACAGATTCTTTTGTATAATAAAAATTAACATGCAAAAATAGTATCCCTGGCACTTAATAGTTTAGAGTTTATTTTACCACAGACAGGGAGGGGTTTATCCCGCCTTCTAGGTTTAGTCTCCTACCATCTACGACTGCATCATCGCCGCGAGATCGTAGTGAAAGACTAACATATCACTAAATAGTATAAAAAAACTTGAGAGGTGTCAAGGGACACCCGGATGGAACGAAGTTCCTTTCGATTAATGAAAATATCTGGCTTGCTTTCAAGCTTATAAGAGAGACAGAGACAGAGAGAGAGAGAGAGAGAGAGAGACAAACAGAGAAACATGCGCACGCTGCACAGCTTACAATAGCTTACTATAGCAAAAAGTGTCGTGACAACTTTTCGTAAGAATTTTTTCCGTCTAGCCCCCTTTCACAACGCGCGATAAGGAACTTCGTTCCAATAAATTTGCTTCCCGTGTCTGTCTGCTTATATCTATAAAACTATGCAACGAATTTTGATGCGGTTTTCATTAATAGATAGAGTGATTCAAGAGGTAGGTTTATATGTATAACAAGCTCATGCTCGCGGCTTTTCCCGCGTGGACAAATCCTTTCTTAGCGTAAGTCTACTTCATAAAATCTGTGTTCCAAATTTCAACCAAATCCTTTTGGTGGTTTGGGCTGTGCGTTGATAGATTAATCAATCAGTCACTCTTTTTTTTTATATATTTAGAAGATATTTTTGAAGTGAAAACTTCTTTAGCGGCGCTGAGCACTTTTTTGTATGGGTAAAAACTTTAAAACTCGCGTCAGGGTCACGTGATGCTGATCGAAAAAGCGTAAGATCGAGGGGAAGGGAGAGGAACTAGTATCTCCCACTCTTTCTACCGTGCCTGAGTGTGCTGCTCTGTTGATGGTGTAAAAGTCGTCGAAATTATGGATGGAAGTTGATTTTTCTGAGAGATAAAATTTAATGTAATATATAAATAACGATATAATATTATAAATAACAACATATAAATTGTCATATTTGTGTACGATAGCGCAATAAATAAACATTGTATTCTACCTCATAAATGATAGTACTTTTATACTTATAATTAAACACAACGTTAATATTGAAGTTTTCACTTCTGCCGGCACTCCCGGAGTGCTACCTTTTTTTTTTTTTTATGTGATGAAGTAGAAGACGAGCAAGACGCTCTCCTGATGTTAAGAGATAACGGCTGCCCATAATCAGTACAGTGTTACCTAGGATTTCACAATTATGTGAAATTCTAAGAGCACTGCACCAACGCTTCTTACTCAAGAGTCATAAGATGTTAAGACTCTTTAGCCCAGTAATTTCACTAGCTACAGTGCCCTCCTACCGGAGCACAGTGATGTTTGCACATCACTGCTCAGGCGGTAGAATAACTGGCACTGTTGGGGTACCCACCTAGACGACCTCCTGCAAAGGAAGTCTACCCCCAGTAAAACACATAATACACATAGTACATGCATAATATAGTAGAGAAATACTGATCATTAACTATTTAACGCGACAAATAGAAAAAGAATAAAACAGAAGTAATATCATCATGATACCTTTGGCTCATCATGATGAACCAAAAACCGTTGGGGTAGACAAGTTCTCGAATGGAAACCACTTCTCGGTAAACGTAGTGTAGGGCGCCCATGGGCGAGATGGGGCGAAGATATCCGGAGGGTCGCTGGGGGTGGGTGGAGAAAAAAGACGGAGGACCGAGTTGAGTGGCATGCCATGGGGGAGGCCTATGTCCAGCAGTGGATGAACATAGGCTGATGATGATGAATATCATGCTTCATCTTTCACAACTTTACAACGATGCAAGCACAACTGGTAGTGCCTTTTGAAAGTTCGCCTGCAAAACTTGCAATGAAATCTACGCAGCTTCAAATGCCTCTCCCTAATATGAACAACAATACTCTTCTTCAACATCTCTTTACCGCAGTAATCACAAACGGCTTTCGAATAATAATTCTCCTTACTCGCAAACTCAGAAGCTTTGTATTTCTGAAAAATATTCATTTCTTTCTCAGTTTTCACGTCACTTTTCCTTTTAATGTCACAACTTTTAATCGTGATCTTGTTCGGTCGTATTTTTGTAATTTGAACACAGTTTTTGGTATCTTTCACACCTTCTATCCAAGTTTCGTTTAAGTTTTTCAATACGTAGCTAGGTTCTTTTGAGAGTTTTAAGTGTGCTTTCCGAATGTGGTGTTTGATTAATCTTTCTTCGCAATAATTAATGCCGCATTCTAAGCATTGGTAGCGTAGGTCGGATGCTGGTATTTCGTCGTGTACGTTTAAAAGATGTATTTTGAGGTTCCGTTTGTCCACAAATGTCCTTTCGCAGTATTCACATTCGTGTAGTTTCCGGCTCTTTTTATGGATGTTCATGTGCCTGGAAAATATTAGAATACACCAATATACTGCAATTGGCACAGTAAAGGAGAAAACAAAATCATTCACAAAAAGCTACAAGTCACAACTAAACAACCATCCTAACAAAGTGGCCGTGCAGCTCACAATTCCTCGTACACTCAGACGCCTAAAGAGACAAATCCTTGACTCCACAAGTGATTAAAATAGTGAAAGAAGGGGCTACTCCTGATGGGAAACGACTCCTATAAATGACCAGTAGCATACAACCCATCTGCTCATAGTCAACAGACTGATTGCATGATAAAAATGGAAAAAAGAGAACTTGTTAGAATGACTGCTCTTTTGGTATTGAGGGTTAAATACAGGAGGGTCACATCATCGCGGCCACCTGTGAGACAAAAAACAGCTTACGGATTTTCATTATTTTATGAAAATACGTGATATATTGATATTTTAGGTCATAAACTAGTTGAATATCATTGTATTGTCTCAAATTGCTTAAAAATTTTGGAAAAAAACGAAACACATAGGTATTATTGTTAAAGTGAAGCAGTTTGACAGAGTTTGACAAACAACATAAACCGGCCACGCATAAAGGGACAGAAAAAAAATAGGTTCTCCTTTTTCTCCACACAGAATTTTCCCTATTGCCATCACACTTACACATAAAATGGCTACTTCTAGTTGTATTACTTCTGTGGTTAAATATCATTAACAGGCACTGCAAGGTTATCACACACCCACATAGAAAACACTAGAATCCATAGACAAACATGCATACATTGCTTGCTTAAACCTCCTCATTAATATGAGCATAGGCGGATTTAGGGGGGGGGGGGGGCAGGGGGCCAAGGCCACCCCCAGAAGCATTGTAGAGATACGAATTTTGCACATATTTCATGGTCAAGATTATAATTTTAATTTTCGGCGCTCGCAGCAAGCTGCCCGCGCACTTATTATTAAGGATATTTGAACTTTCTAACTGTTCAGAGCGAGATAAACACACACTTTTCGTAGTAAAAATTATAATATTTTTTGCCCGTCTGCACCTTGGTCCCCCCCAGAACCAAAACCTGGATCCGCCAGTGAACATGAGTACAGTAACAAACGCAGCAATGTACATTGAAGTGGACATCAATCTTAGTGGGTGTGAATATAGCCAGTAGACCTGTATTTCTAGCTTAAGATTTTAAAGAACTATATAAAATTATTTTGACTTAGAAACGGCAAATGTATGTACCTATATGAATAGGATTTATGACTCTACTAATCTCACAAATAATTATTATTAATGTGTTTTTCTCTTTTAGGTCAAAACTGTTATGGAAATATCCGAGACCCACACAGTATTATTATACATATTTTAGCAAGGAAAATTACTAAAGGTGGATTTTCTTAATAAGTTACGTTGCGGTGAGCCCTGCTTTAGTTTGAGCCTGACCTTAAAACACACACGAAGAAGTGTTTAAGTAACCGACATATTTTATGACCAGTTTTCCACGACTTATATGTATTTTTTTACGCACCTGTTATAAGTATCAGCTCTATAGAACTTTTTCAGACAATATTCACAAGAAAACCGAGGCGGTACAGCGTTGTGAATAAATAAATGTGACCAATTTGTACAGAGTAGAAAAACCAGTCTTGTTACAAATATTACAGTTAAACTCTTTCTTAGGCACTGCTGGTTGTTTTGGTAAGGCACAGTCTTCTTCCATGGTGTAATGAAATAATAAAACTTAATTAAAAAGCAACAAAAATTAAAATAAAACAAAGTAACCAGCAAGTGCTTCGTGTATTTTTATTTACATGACAAATGACAAGTGTCAAAAATCAATCAATGTCAAACGAATGTCAGTTTGTGGGTTACAAGGTGTAAGAATCAAAAGTCCTATATACTTTTGAAAATAACAATACATAAGTGTATTGGTATGTGTAGTTTGTGGCGTGCGTTAGCAGTGGCGGATTTGTAGTCTTGGCCGCCCTAGGCCCCAGCCCAGTAAGGACCAACCACCTTTCTGTCAGCATCCATCATATTGAGTAGTACATTATGCCCATACTCCATACCCATACATTAAGTATGTTACTGTGTACTTACCCTTTTGCCAACTGTTATCGAAATCGGTTCAAAGTTTTTGTTAACTATCTGCTAGTTTCATGGGCGTACCCAGCTTCTGGTCTAGGAGACCCAGGCAAGGGCTGATTCAGATTTTTTTTGACGTTGAGCAGGTACCTTTTTAAAAAGGGCGCCATACTTTGCTTTCAGCTCGCATGAAACGGTAAGAAAAATAAAATATCGCGCGAGCAGTGTGCTGCGAGCGCCAAGAAAATTTTACATTTTTTTACAACGAAATGAGCGCGGGTGACTTCCTTCGAGTGGCAGGAAAATTAAAATATACTTCCTTAAAATGGCGCGAGCAGCGTGCTGCGAGCGCCGAGAAAATTTTATATTTTTGACAACGAAATGAGTGCGGTTATCTTTCTCTGAGCGGTCAGAAATTTAAATATAATTCTCTCTTGTGTGAGCGCGTATAGCTTGCTGCGAGGTCCAAATGTTTTTATATATTTCTGACCACGAAAAGGGAGCTTAGCTCGTTCCGAGCTGCAGAATCTTGAATGTTTTTACTAATAAGAGTGCGAGCCAGTGGCGGATTTACAGTCTAGGCCGCCCTAGGCCCCAGTCCATATAATACCTGCACCTACGTCGTATATAACATGTCTACTCCTACTTACTCCTTAACACATTCGGTGCCACCGACTCGCGAACAAAATGAACGTGAACTCGCATGGCGAGTCGGTGGCACCGAATGGGTTAAACAGTGGCGGATCCAGAATTTTTTTTCTTGTGAACAAGGTAGGTTTGTACATTTCAACGTTTACCTACAATTTGAATCCCTAAAATAGGAAATGTTATATCTCTGACAAGAACGTGTGCGTTAAACTCGTTCCGAATAGAATAAAATTTTAAAAACCTTGTAATGCGCGAGCAGCTTGCTGCGAGCGCCGAGAAAATTTTACGTTTCAGACTACAAAAGATATGCAATCAGAGCCGGTTTTAACATTACCAGCGCCCTGTGCGAGATTTCTACGGCGCCCCCTAAAAAGCAATTCAAACCCATACTAAAAAGGAAAAAATTCCAGGATTTTTTTCTGGGCCGATTCCGATGGGCAAAATCATGGGCGTATCTAGAAAAAAATCCACCTTTCCAGGTTGCTGTGAGTTCCGAGAAAATTTTGAACTTTTCAGCACGAATGATGTGCGTTTAGCTTGCTCCGAGCGGCAAAGAAACTAAATAAGTATTCTTATTTATAAAAGCGCGAGCAGCTCGCTGCGAGCGCCGCGAAAATTTAGATTTGTTCAACACGAATGATGTGCGTTTAGCTTGCTTCGAGTGGCAAAGAAACTAAATGTCCTTATTTATAAAAGCGCGAGCGCCGAGAATATTTTGAATTTTTCAGCACGAATGATGTGCGTTAAGCTTGCTTCGAGTGGCAAAGAAAGTAAATGTTCTCATTTATAAAAGCGCGAGCAGCTCGCTGCGAGCGCCGAGAAAATTTTGAATTTTTCAGCACGAATGTTGTGCGTTTAGCTTGCTCCAAACGGCAAAGAAACTAAATAAGTATTCTTATTTATAAAAGCGCGAGCAGCTCACTGCGAGCGCCGAGAAAATTTAGATATTTTACAGCATGAACGATGTGCGTTTAGCTAGCTTCGAGTGGCAAAGAAACTAAATGTCCTTATTTATAAAAGCGCGAGCAGCTTGCTACGAGCACGAGAATATTGAATTTTTCAGAACGAATGGGGCGCCATGGGCACCCCATTATAGAGCCTGTGGCGCCCCTTTTATCTGCGCCCTGGGCGGTCGCCCAACCGCGCACCACCCTAACGCCGGTACTGTGTGCAATGAGCTCGTTCTGAGTGGTGAGCAAACGACATAATATTCTATTTATATAATTGTATAATTGCGCGAGCAGCTAGCTGCGAGTGCCGAGAAAGTTTTATATTTCAGGCTACAAAAGATGTGTTCTGAGCGGTGAGAAAATAAATATTCTTATTATAGAGCAGAGCCGCCGAGAAAAACCCATGGCCCTTTGAAGCCTTTAAAATATTTACGTACTTTTAGTTATTTCTTGTCATCAGTGATTTTTTTGTCACGATTGGCCGCCCCTAATATCTGGCCGCCCTAGGCCCGGGCCTACTGGGCCTTAGGGCAAATCCGCCACTGCGGCGTTAGGAAACGATTTTATAATAAATTAAGACTATTATTTTGTTTAGAACTGCTGCGACGTTTACTTGTTTTATAAATAGCTGCACAATATAGACTAATAGACTGACTTACTCAACAAGTGCGTAGAATATATTATCAGTCATTGTTGTCGACATGAGAGGTATTAAATCGTAAACGGATAATACTGTAGACTATCACAAAGCGTGCCGCTAAAAGGGACAAGAAATATTACGTCACCATATTTCGGGTTACCATACGAAGAAAATTAAACCAAAATTTGTGCATGTTCCTTTATTTTTTAGAAATAAGTACCTAACCATTTATTAAGTAAAATACGAGGTAGACTTACTATATATAAAATGTACTCTGTGAGTTAGACTTTATCCTAATGGTAAGAGATAAGGTTGAGGTTTTAAAGATCTTTATTATCAATAATTATCAACAAAGACACACTTTGGTACATAACAATTATTATTTCGTTAGTCGTCACAATCATCAAGTTAAATAAAACTTAAATAATAAGATTACAAGATAGGGTAGATATTATTAGTTGCCGCGGACGAGTGCTTCGGTGTACCCGCAGCCCCGGTGATATGGCATTCCGCAGGAACACCCCCATGTTTTTTAATGGTTATCCTCGCCACACACATTTTCGACGAAGGGTCCCACATACCACCCTGCGCCCCTCGGCGCTGGGTGACAATGCGCGGGTAACGCATTTTCCTGGGGGGAAAAAAGGTAGTTACTATACTTCGTTTCAAAAACAAAGATAATTTTCAGGTCAGGAAGGTTATAATATTATCAACGATATTTGCCATGATACAAAATATATGAGATAAATTCAAATATACATATTCCTATAATTTTAAATGTTTGAGTTAAAGATATAAGAAATTTATTTTCTACAATATATAACTCGTTGGTACAATATAGAGGTAAGATATTATGTAAGCTGTTTTTTAAACACTGGAAATGAGTCTACATTTTTTATATGGGATGGTATTTGGTTATAATTTATAATTTTAAGAGATAACCTTTTTATTGTAAGCTTTTATTTACTTTCACCTGTCTGTTGTCTGTCTGTCTGTAATCAAATCTTGCAAATTTAGTTAGATCCACTCCCGGTTTCCGATAGAGCTGAAATTTTGCAACCATATATAAATCGGATGACAATGCAATATTATTATGACGAGGAGCTGATCTGATGATAGAAATGGAAGGTGGCCATAGGAACTCCGTAATTAAACGACGCAACCCTATCGAGTTTGGGCTCATTTGATTCGTCTTGGCGAATACTTTGGTGCTAGATGGTAATAATAATAATAAAAGCTTGTTTTTATTAAGTTTTTTTTAAATTTCACTTGTTTATTTACAAGCATTTATTTCTTCAATATTTTATATATGTATTTAAGATTAAACCAACTATGAAAAAGTATTTACATCACCTAACTATTAAGCAATGATTTAAATACTACTTATAAATAAAAAAACATCGTTGAGGTAAAAAACGTAGAAATACCTATTTAGTTCCTTTAAATTTCGCGGGACTCCTTTCGTGAAAAGCACTCAATCCAAAAATTCTAAATGCTAGTGTACGACCCACAAGCCACTATCTGCGCCACTGCGCCACATGTGACAGGAAGCCAGGGCCCCAGCCACTCGTTCAAGTCAATTATTGTTATGAATAGGGATATTGACAAGGGCAAAAAAAAAAGGTAGTCCTGGGTATTTTTAATACCTGACGTAAATTTAATCATATTTATTACGGATTTTGATGACTTCATGGACCAAAAAACTTACTCAAAACATCTTTTTTTTATTTTATCTTTATTGTTTTAGTTTCCTCTGTCTACGGTTTTTTCAGACGGCCGATAGCACACCCTCGTGTTCGAGTTGACTACTATATACATTATAAATAATAAGTCAAGCCATTATTTTTCAATGAATGTCTTATATTTATAAAAAAAATTGGCAACACAAGCGTTTTCAGTTTTGAGGTTATAATAATAATTATTTTTTATATTTAAGCTTTTTATAAAGCCTAAGTTACGTCTAGAGTGCATACAACACAATTACTAATGATTAAAATTTTGTTACGAAATGCTTGTATTAAAAAAATAGTAGAATACTTACGAATGAAAAGACAATCCGAACATTTTCTTTTCACTATCACTTTTACACCCTATCACGCTACACCGCACCATTTTTTAACCTAAATTGTTGATATATTCAGTCTTTATCGTTTACAAGTAATTTCATTAAAAAAATCTTTGCTGAAAATCAGTAATTTATATTTTAATCAAGACGACTACAATATTTTGCAGCTAGCTGTCAAAATTTGTTTCGCAAACTACTTTGCGAAACACGAAAAAAGCGGCACGCTGTATGAAACAAAAAATAGCATCATTCTATTTCTTTCTTTTACACAGCTTTCGCATAAGTTGTTCTCTTTCTCGTGCGAATGAGATAGAACACATCCCAAAGTCTATAGTTCTTTCTCTGTCTACGTATTAAATGTATAAAATTTTGATATGGCAATATTTTTTTTTCTTTCATGATTTTTTAAATATTATGTGGTAGTGAAACAATTACTAATTAACTGATGCAGATTTTATTTCATGAGAAAAGATTAGAAAATATTAAATTCGTTTTTAATTTATACGAGAAGGAGAATTCTACGATTTAAATTAAATTGGCTGAATAATAGATTTCGATATATATTGTTCATTAATTCGAATGTCATAAATTAACTTTATCGATATAAATTGCTATTGAAAACGTATGCCCTTGGAATCACTAGCTCTCAACTCTCAACACAAGGCATGAATTCATGAATCATGAAATTACTGTAACGATCTATTAAAACGCTGGAATTCTATGATTTTTTGCAAGAATATCTCATCATATCATCAACAATCCTACCTACTACAACATACCTATTTTACATCTAATATTGATATAACAAAACTATAGTCAGCAAAGGGCAAAGAGTGTCGCTGCTAGAGATGTGTTACATTCTAATCGACGCTTGTCGATGATGAGTATCGATTAAATGGCACGACACTGGACCAACGTAAGTTTATGCATTAATCCAAAATTTGCTAACGTTATCAACATCAAGTCAAACATTTGCAAAAGGTAACACAAAGTTGTTCATTCATATTTATTGTTCATTGAAATTCCAAATTTCGTATATTAATTTTTAACACTACATTACAACTTGGATGATCAAAATTAACTTTACGCTTGCCTTTTCATAATATAGGTCAGCCCATTGAACTCATAATGTTTATCTAGATATTGAATACTATGTTTCCTCATCACTCCTTGACTGGAACAAATCAACACAGAACATTGGCTAAGGTAAGTATTAATTAAATCATAATATATTTCCTTGCACTAAAACTTTATAGTTGAATATATTTTTAAAAATAATACAGGCATTTCCTGCTCAATTATTTTCATCTCATCCTGACCCAGTAAGGGTGCCTAAAGGAAAATGTCCAAAATGTGTTAATATGTTTCTGATTAATAAAAATTATAAAATATAACACAACGCTACAATGTCTTCAAGTTAATTAAATATTGAGTTCAATTTGGTATCTATTCACCAAAAATAAAGCTAAAAGTGGCCGCCAGTCATAAATTTTGATTGTCGATATGCGATTACTATTCGACAATAGTAAATAGACATCCCTATTTCTGTGCTAGTCCTCGCGAGCACGATATTACCAAAAATCGGCTTAAAATAATATTAACGTAGAAATAGCTGTTGCATATTAATTCATAGCATTATTCTCGTGATATAAACAAAAAATAACGATAAGTCTATCGTTTATCACACAATATTGATAGATCTTGTGCTAACGTAACGGGGACTTAGAACTTCGCAGGTGAGTTATGAAATATACTGGTTTTTTATATTTTCAAGACTTTCGCACTTTTTTTTCTGTTTTTACTTAGATATTGTGACCTATCTGTAGTCTTAAACCTAGATATCAGCACGTGAGACCCTAGGTTGGCTAAATATTCCATTTCACAAAGTACATTGTTTGTATCCCTTTCTGCCATTGAGTTTGAGAAAGAGATGCAAGATTACATTTTTATTTGTTAGCTAACAATGCAGTAGTAATATAGTTTTACATATTTTGATGTATTTTCTTGATTATCTCTTAATAATTTAAGAGCTGAAATACTTATAAAATGTATGGAACATGTTTACCTGCCTTGTGGGCTTTGGGCCTCTATCGCAATCTTAATTATTTATAACAGCGCCATCTAGCGAAAATTTGCATTTTTTGTTTAAATTTACTAACAAATGGTATAAACTCATATAAAACACTTTTCAGGCACTAATTTTAGCTAATAATAGTAATAAAATAAGTTAAAATCTCTTATATTTTATCAAAAAATATTTACACATAGATACTTTTACCCACCCACACAATAGTCTTATGGCAGCCATCTTGGAAATTGAAATTATATTTTGTAAAACGTTTAAAATTCAGTTTAATAATATTATATATGTATTAACAGTAAAAATAAATGCTAGATTAATAAACCTAAAAACATATTTACTTACCATATAAAAAGCTGTATTATCTCTGAATGGTTAAACTTGCATGTCAGCCGAGGTAAGAGCCAGCTTTTTGGTCATCTATTGTTTCTATTAGGCGCTTGATTAAATAATTAGATAAGAGAATTGAGAAGAGAGAACTGTGTACATTATTTTGTAATTATTAAATTGTGTTAACAGTCTGCACATACAAAATACATATATTCATGTGCAAAAATTTTCCAAGAAAAATAAATCATAGGTACCTACTACCTACATTCATAATACTAACTAACCATCCCAGCTTCGCCCGGACTTGATATAGCCTATGTTACTCAGGCATAATGTAGCATTTTAATGGTGAAAGAATTATTGAAATTTGTTCAGAAGTTTTTTTAAAGAAGAAATAAATAAATTTATTTGCACACAAGATGATATTAATATACAGATCATAAGATAAACAACATAGTATCAATATTTATAGAAAAAATTACATCCTGTCACAAAAGTGAGTTTTTGAGTTTATTTGTAACAAACATACAAATATTTAAACAGATAGCTGTAAACAGCCAGTGCTAGTTATTCTACCGCCTGAGCAGTGGTGTGCAAACATTACTGTGCTCCGGTAGGAGGGCACTGTAGCTAGTGAAATTACTGGGCTAAAGAGTCTTAACATCTTATGACTCTTGAGTGAGAAGTGTTGGTGCAGTGCTCCTAGAATTTCACATCATTGTGAAATCCGAAGTAGCACTGTACTGATTATGGGCTGTTATCTCTTAACATCAGGAGAGCGTCTTGATCGTCTTCTACTTCATCACATAAAAAAAAACAGGTTTAATACTAGCAAACCATACGCGCGGTATTACACCAGTTATTTATTTTCATACAAAGTTTCCTTCTATGACACAGATGGATGACGGACAGTACAGTCTGACATATAATGTGCAATCGGCTAATTTAGAGCGAAGAAATTTTTAAGTACTTTACAGAACAGAGCCAGGGTGGGGCAAGTGCCCCACTCTGCCCCACCGTGGTTACGCCCATGATCTTATTATAAACATTTTTTTTTTTCAGAAAAATGTCATCAACAATTCAACCGTTCAAACCGATGTCAACCAGATTCAAAGCCCGACAAAAACAATACACACACAAGCAAAACATGACAACGCTGTCACAATTACTGAAAACACCGAATATTACAATAAAAAAAACCATGTTGAAGAATATCCAATTTATAGACATCACCAAGCTGAAAAAAACTGAATTCATAAATGTTTCTAAGGCAGTGGAAAGAGCTGGCAATAAAAAGGTCCAAAAACCTAAAATAGGTAAGTTTCTTGAAATAATTAATTAGGTATCTCCCGACCACATCTAAAACACTAGAATCCATAGACAATAAATAGGCCAAGCACTATTCGGGCTACGTGCAATAATAAGCTTCCGTAGTACTGGCAAATTGAATATTAATGGATTTAACTTTCATCAACGTCTTTAAAACTAATAAAGATTAAGTATATTTGAACTGCTATAGTCTTCCTGGAAATTTCATAGTTAAAACCATATTCTTGATTTTTTCAGAATACAGAGGGGGGGATCCTCAAAAAAAGTTTAAACCTAGTTTTGTTCTATCTTTCAAACGGAACGCTAAATCGAATAAGTTTCTTAGCAACCCGTACCTCATTTTAAAATACCTATTGAACGATACCCCACATGATGGGATCAGCCAGAAAATAAAATTTAATCCCCATCTTACATATATGGGAGGTACCCAAAATAATTATTTAAATATAGATAATAATAAATTCATTTATTTGTCACAAACATGGTACAGTAAGGTGAAATAAAATGTCAATATACAATAAACAATAAAAACGATCAAATAATAATGTCAAAATACAATCAAATTTAAATAGTAATGTCAATACATAATATAAAATTGAGAATAATAGAATATAATAACAAATAGTAAATAACACTTTATTGCATACCAAGAATAGAATAGAAATACTCTTTGTGTCCAATATAACAAAAAGTACTTAAAATTACTATGACAATATTATAACACATTGGGCCACAATGGGCGGCCTTATCGCTCAAAGCGATCTCTTCCAGGCCACCAACTTTTGGACGACTATATTGTCTTATGAAGAGTAGGGGTTATGTGGAAAGTGTTAGGTATTTCAAAAACTTATAAATTACAAGAAATAGTCATAGCTACAAAACAAGCTTTAAACTAGAGGTAAATGATTGGCGATCTTATCGAATAAAGCAATCTCTTATAGACATGTTGGAAGAATTTTTAATAGAACATGTACATTGTGTACAATGTATATCTAAATAAGGGGCTGCGCAGACGGCACACTTTTTGTGCGATCGAGTCTGCGGCGCACACAAAGTCTGCATGGCGCGCAAAAAGTCGGTTGCGGATTTTTCACAGACTCAACGCACACGACGCACATCTTCGATCATTCTGTCGGCAGACCTGTAGGGACGTAGACGCTATGGAAATCGTGCAGAGATCGCGAAGTATTATTTTGTACATGAAGTACAGAAAAAGAAGAAGAAAGAAGCGTTACGTCCACATCTAGCAAATGCAGATTGCCGACTAAAAAGTGTGTCGTCTGCGTTAGCGCGCGTTGAAGCAAACGTTCAATTTTTTTCACACACTCGGCGCGGCGCGGCGCGGTGCGGTGCGGTCTGCCCGAATTACACGGATTATTTGTGCGCCGGACTTTTTCCGCGTCGTGTGCGTTACTGCATATAATTGCATAGGTTCTATTTTCACAGACTAAAAAGTGCGTCATGGATAGTCTGCGCAGCCCCTAAATATTATGAAAATAATTTTCTATTATTATAAAATTTGATATGTTTATTATTTCAGGTAAACAAATAAAAAAGAAAGCACAACCAAAACCCACAGAACCAAAAGAATACTACCCTCAATTGGCCAAAAGAAATGCTGAACCGAAAGAGATTAAACTCAAGCCCAAGCATAGCTATAAAATTGTTGGTACAATAAACAAACGAAAAAGGGGAATACCACACTATTATACAGGTATAAAAATTAAATAAATAATTATAATTATTATAAAAAAAATTGTCTATTAAAAAATAAATAAATTATTATTATTTAAATAATTACCTCAACAGAACAGGTTACCCTACTTACACTTTCAGAGTCTAATCACAATGTATAGGTTGTGTGGCCAACCTATACGTTGCAGTTTCAGGTCACTGAGATTACTACACCTGCAACATGACCTAACAACTGCTTCCTACATATCTTATAGGAAACAGCCGGGACCCACAGTTATACGTGCCGTGCCGAAACACGGTAGCGTCTTAAGAACTATCCCAGAGCCCTGAAATTAATTTTGTATGGAAAAATCCTTTGACAAAACGTTTGTGTTTTTCAACACTCTCGTCCCGACTTCAAAAACACCGTTGTTGTGTTTTTATAAGCATCTTTCTTTAATAATAACTTATTTATTTGAGGTGACCGGAATGCTGGCTTGTATTTTGCACAAAAAATAAGTATATATATTTATTCAGCGGGGCAATGCCGCCAGCATTCTGGCTACTTATCCCTCCACCATAGGTTTAAGATAATCATTTATTAAATAAAGTGCGTTTACAGTCTTAACATAAAAAATACATTAAATCATGCGCTGCACAAAATTTTCGTCAATATTTTTCCTGAGAAAAATAAAACATACATTAATAATAATATTAATCATACTTATTGCTGTAAAGGGGCTAGTATATAGTACATATTAGCTTCTTGTAGGTAGGTATAGACTATAGACACTAGGTATCTGGTATAAATTATTAGATTAAGTATTTAAAAGTTTTAGATTATAGGCTTAGTTTGTAATGTGTTTTTTATTCTTTGTCTGTTAATTTTAATCATTTAGTTGTTTCAATAAATGACATCATTTATTTAAATAATAATTTATTTACAGAAATAAAATCCCTACCACCAATACAAAACAACAGAAAGAGTCCAACCATAGAAGAGTTGGTCCGACTTGCCGATGAAGACTTGAACGATGAAGATTTCCTTGAAATACTGACCTGTCCTAGCCCAGTATGGTGGGAAGATCATGGTATGTTAACCCTTTTTTACCAAGCTTTTATTTACTTTTTTTTATAGCGGACTAAACAAGCGTTTGACCGCAATCTCACCTGTTGGTAAGTGACGATGCAGTCTCAGTTGCCACCCGCGTTGTGAACTGGCGGGTGGAGATGGTGGAGACCATGTCGGACCACCGTTACATACGGTTCGACATCTCCACCGAGGTCCCCCGGGGGACAGTGCCCTCAGGCAGATCCCCCTTTCCGCGGTGGGCCCTCTCTCGTCTGGACAAAGAGGTGGCTGAGGAGGCGGCCTTCCTCCAGGACTGGCTGACACCTCCAGGTGAGGTTCTGGATGTGGACGCTGCGGCGGTGCAGCTCCGGAGGTCCCTGACCGAGGTGTGCAACTCCAGCATGCCTCGGTCCCGCCGTCCGCCCCCCCGTCGCGCCATTTACTGGTGGTCGGGGAAACTGGCGGAGCTACGGTCGGCCTGCGTGGCAAACAGGAGGGACTACACACGGAGTCGTCGGCTCACACCGCGGGATCCGGAAAATGAGGACCGCCTCTACGCCATCTATGTGCGAGCCAAGGAGGACCTCAAAACGGCCATCTCAGACGCGATCGTCTTGGCAAGAACCGAGATGCTGGAGGGTCTCGACAAGGACCCTTATGGGAGACCATACAAAGCGGCGCGAAATAAACTCCGCCGCTTTGGCCCCCCACCCGCGGAGACCCTTGAGCCGTCCTTATTGGATGAGGTGGTTCGATCCCTATTCCCACCAAGGACCGACTTCATCCCTCCGGAGATGCCCCCTCTGCGAGAGGTGGTCCCACCGGTGGAAGAGATTCCTCCAGTCTCGTCGGTGGAGTTTGGCGTGGCGAAGCTCCGTCTCCGCGCCAAAAAGACGGCTCCCGGGCCGGACGGCGTCCCGGCTCGAGTTCTGTCAATCGCCATCTCACAGATGGAGGAAAAGTTTCGGGACCTATTCAGTGCGTGTCTTACGGCTGGTAGGTTCCCGAAACTATGGAAGGAGGGGCAGCTTTGCCTCCTCCGAAAGGAAGGGCGCCCGGCGGATTCCCCCTCGGCATACCGGCCCATCGTTTTGCTAGATGAGGTCGGTAAGCTTTTCGAGGCGGTCATCGCCGCCCGCTTGAACTGCCACCTTCGCGAGGTGGGACCGGACCTCTCCGACGCCCAATTCGGTTTTCGGAGAGCCCGCTCCACGATCGATGCCCTGGCCCGACTCAAAGGGCAGGTCAAAGAGGCCGTGGAAGCAGGGGACGGAGTGCTGGCTGTGTCATTTGACATAGCCAATGCCTTCAACTCCGTCCCCCACTCGACAATTCTGGAGGCCCTCCAATTCCACGGAGTGCCTCCATTCATGCGGCGGCTGCTGGCCAGCTACTTGGAAGGTCGTATGGTCCTCCTCGCGGACAGGACGGGGCGCGTACGGCGCTACAGCTCGGAGACCGATGTTCCGCAGGGGTCGGTTCTTGGTCCACTCCTATGGAACATTGGCTTTAACTGGCTCCTGCGGGGAGCCCTCCTCCAGGGCACGAGTGTCATTTGCTACGCGGATGACACTCTTTTCACTGCCCGGGGGAGGAACTTCGGTGAGGCGGCGAGGCTGCGGGCGGATCCTTGGTTGCAGGAAGGATCCGCCGCCTTGGACTTAGTGTGGCGCTGCACAAAACCGAGGCCGTGTACTTCCGTGGACCTCGACGGCGCATCCCTCCTGACGCCCACATTGTGGTAGAGGACGTCAGGATAGACGTAAAGGCCCAGATAAAATATCTGGATCTCATACTTGACAGTGGGTGGCGGTTTGAGCCACACTTTAATGAGCTGTCGAAGCGCCTGCTCAATGCAGCGGGCGCTCTCTCGCGGCTCCTCCCGAATTTGAGAGGGCCTAGAGCGCGGTGCCGGCGCTTGTACGCCGGCATCATAAGGAGTATGGCCCTGTATGGAGCCCCCATCTGGGCGGACACCCTACAGCGCCGTGCAAACGCCACCGCCATTCGCAGGCCCCAAAGGGCCATTGCACAGCGGATGGCGAGAGCCTACCGGTAGGCTTTTCGGCGGCGTGCGCCCTGGCCGGTACCCCGCCCTGGGAACTCTAGGCGACGGTGCACGCCAGGGTGTACGAGTGGACGACGGAGCGTAGGGCGCTCGGCGAGTGCCCTTCGCAAGAAGAGCGGGAGGCCGTCCGGCGTGAGGCGAATGAGGCCATCATCCGTTATTGGACGGAGGACCTCACTTCCGCCGAATTTGGCCGCCGGACGCTGGACGCGCTCGTGCCAGTTTTGGAGGGATGGCTCGAGCGGTCCCACGGGTTTCTCTCGTTCCGCCTGGTGCAGGTCCTGTCCGGACACGGCAGTTTCGGGACGAGTGAGGGAGTCTCCGTCGTGCCTCGATTGTGGGGTGACGGAGGACTCGGCCCAGCACACCCTCGAGGTGTGCCCGAAGTGGGCAGAACAGCGCCTGAGCTTGACCTCGGTGGTCGGGCAGGACCTCTCGCTTCCCAGCGTAATATCATCCATGCTGGGGAGCGAGGAGGCCTGGACGGCGGTCGCCTCCTTTTGCGAAGACGTTATGTCGCATAAGGAGGATGCGGAGCGTTTGAGACAGCACGGCCCTCTCGCCACGCTGTCTCAGGCGATCCGCAATTCCAGAAGGGGTAGGGCAAGGCGACTCTACGTGAGTCAACGCCTGCCCCCCGGTGGTGAATAGCGGATGATAGGCGCGGGGGCGCCTACATCCGCATTGCACATTTACCACCACCGTCGGCGGGAACGGCCGAGCACTCGGGACCGTTCCCGGGCCCCTCCCTGTTGAGAGGGGCGTGAAGGGCCCGCCTTTATAAAGGCGGGCGGTCGTCGATGGGGGACTGGATGCTAAGGCTCTGCCGATTCCCAGTCCTCCATCACAAAGACGATGCGGGAGTGCCGCCGGGTTGTTTTAGTGGGTATACCCGTGCAGTCGCTCTGAACGGGGAGTCCCACATAACCCTCCCATACCCCCGTATGGAGGGTATGCGTAATGCATATTTTCCCGGCGAGAACAAAAAAAAAAAAAACGCTTGTTCAGTAAGAACCTATTCACTCTTGATTTGGACAAACCCACGTTATAGGATTCGGGAAACACTGAGAGTGGTACCGAGTGGTGGTACGTTCAAAAACCTTATATCTCTAATCAAATCTTGCAAGTTTAATTCGATCCACTTCCCGGTTTCCGATTGAGCTGAAATTTTGTATGCACGTATAAATACTAATAAACGTAACGTAAATGACGTAATTTACTTTATATGTGGATCAATAACGAGTTTCTTATCTTATAAATCGCATGACAATGCTATATATAAAGGCAGGCTAAAGTGGTGTCAAAACCACCAAGAGCAAATAAAAATGGACAAAATTGCAAATTTAAGAGCGGACAAAAATTTTGGAAAATTTTGGAAAGCGACGCGAAAACTCGACCATAAGCCTAGCCTTCCAGTTAGTATAGACGGTAAAAATGACTCAGTGGAGATAGCAAACATGTTTATGGAACATTTTAAAGTGGTGTCTCCTCTTGGTCCGCCCGGCTGTGGAGTGCTTGAGACTGAGCACAGCGTAGTGAGGGACGAGCCACTGGTGAGATTCACAGCAGGTCAAGTCAAGGCAGTAATAAAATCGATGACTAAAGGCAAATCTCCCGGACACGATGGGCTCAGCATTGAGCATTTTAAGAATGCGGGGGTGCACCTTCCGAGGGTTCTGTCTATGTTCTTTTCTATGTGCATTAGTCACTCTTATTTACCACATGACTTGTTAAAAACTACTGTGGTGCCCATAGTTAAGAACAGGACAGGAGACATCTCGGACAGGAGCAACTACCGTCCCATTTCTCTCGCAACTACGATGGCTAAAGTGTTGGATAGTTTGCTTGATACTCAACTACAGAAATACCTGAACATACATGATGCTCAATTTGGCTTTCAGTCAAATCTTTCAACGGAGAGCGCAATCTTGAGTGTTAAGCATACTGTCCAATACTACACGGACCGTAAGACACCGGTATACGCCTGTTTTCTAGATCTCTCCAAAGCTTTCGATCTTGTATCGTACGATGTGCTCTGGAGAAAGATGGAAGACAGACATATACCGGCTGAAATCACCAGCATATTCAGGTTTTGGTATGGGCACCAGACTAACTATGTCAGGTGGTCCAACAGTCTTTCTGAGGCGTATGGGCTGGAGTGCGGGGTGAGGCAGGGGGGGCTATCTTCTCCTCGTCTCTTCAACCTATACGTCAACGACCTCGTGGTCGGACTCAGTAGCATGCGTGTCGGTTGCAGTATAGGGGGTGTCATGATCAATAACATCAGTTACGCGGACGACATGGTGCTGCTGGCTCCGAGTGCGAGAGCGATTGGAGAACTGTTGAAGGTGTGTGAGTTATATGCTGGCTTACATGGCCTTAAATATAATGTGGCGAAGAGCGAATACATGATTTTTAAGGCCGCCGGTAAGTGCCCCGAAATAAGTCCGCCTATTTGCCTGAATGGCATAAACTTGAAGCGAGTTTATAAATTTAAATATCTAGGGCATTATCTTACCGACGACCTTAAAGATGATGTTGATATAGAGAGGGAGCGCAGGGCATTAGCTGTTCGTGGTAATATGTTGGCCCGGAGGTTCACTCGGTGTACTGACCAAGTCAAAATCACGCTTTTCAAAGCGTTTTGTCAGGGTCTTTACACCGGTGGCCTGTGGTTCCGGTATACCAAGAGATCGCTGGATGCCCTGCGTGTCCAATATAACAATATCTTTAGGATGATGCTGGGGCTACCTCGCTTCTGTAGTGCCTCCGGTATGTTCGCACAAAATCGTACTGACGGCTTTCATGCTGTCATACGAAAAAAAGTTGCGTCTCTGATGAGGAGAATGCGGGGTGGTGACAACGTCATCCTAAAGGTATTAGCAGATGATCCGAGTGGACCTCTTAGGAGGCACTTCGTGCGGACGATGGTTGAAGTAGATGATGAGCAGTACGCGTCTGGCTGTCGTCCGCACGGTGTGCCTCAGAGGTACATGCTGTATTAATGGTGGCTATGTGTTAAATTTAATTTTGTACTTTAATCCTTTTACCTACTAACCCATTTTGTTTAATTTATTTTAATGTTTACTAACCCATGGACCTTTGTTGTCTGAAATAAAGATATTTGATTTGATTTGAATATTATTATGACACGGAGCTGATCTGATGATGGAGCTGGAAGGTGGCTTTACTCCTTAAATAAACGACGCAACCCCATCGAGTTTGGGTTCCTTAGATTTGTATTGACGAATGCTAGAAGGTAATAATAATTAAAGCTTGTTTTAAAAAGTTTTTTTTTATTTCACTTGTATAATAAATGTGAAAGTTTGTAACAATGAATGTTTGTTACTCTTTCACGCCTTAACGGATGGGTCGATTGAGCTGAAATTTGGTATAGACATAGCTTAGACCCTGGAATAACATAATATACGAGTAGGCTACAGTACAGCGGGTGTTGAGCGCAGCTAGTATTATATTATTTTTATTTCCTACTCCAGACTTAGATATTTTTGGAATGAAGTTCCTTATCGCGCGTTGTGAAAGGGGGCTAGACGGAAAAAATCTTACGAAAAGTTGTCACGACACTTTTTGCTATAGTAAGCTATTGTAAGCTGTGCGGCGTGCGCATGTTTCTCTGTCTGTCTCTCTCTCTTTCTCTCTCTCTCTTATAGAAAGCAAGCCAGATATTTTCATTAATCGAAAGGAACTTCGTTCCATCCGGGTGTCCCTTGACACCTCTCAAGTTTTTTTACTAAAAATCATGCAAGTCTTACTTAATACTACAAATTACTCCCTTTTATAGTAGATTTTTTTTATATTTCAGAAGAATATTCCTCGGAAGAAGATATAAACCAAAATATGGACGAAGGATACGAAGAAATTTTAAATGATTTACAAAATCATTCACAAAAATTTGATACCAGAAATATTCCAACTAAAACTGATGGTCTACCGTCAAAAAACAGTAACGACGAATATAAAGGAAAAAGATCAAAATTGGAAAATATTTTAGGCAATATAAAACATAAAAAACTTAAAACAAATGATTTTAATGAAATATCTGATGATAGAAACAAAAACTCTCACAAAAATAAAGATTCTGATAGGAAAAGTGACAATTCTGACGAGTTACATGAGAATTCTGACATTAAAAGTAAAGATTGTAGTATAAACAATTCTGACAACATAAAAGATAATTCTGACCAAATAAATGACAATTCTGACGTAAATGATAATTCTGACACAAGTGGTAATTCTGACAAATATTGCAAAGAGAGGAAAAGCAGTTTAAGCGGTCTCTCGGATACGAGCATAAGTGAAGATCTTTTGAAAACTTTGGAAAACATTGAAATACCTGTCAAAGATCATTGTGAAGACGAAAATGACCAAATAAATGGTAATAATGGAAATGATAATAATGAAAATGGTACTATTGAAAATGACAAAATTGACGGTGACAAAAAAGATGACAAAATAAATTGTGTCTGCGTAATGGACAAAATGGAGAGAAACGGCGATAAAAATAATACAAAAATCACGACCAAAGTAAAAAAAAGTCAGGATAAATCCCAACTTGTGCCAACTAGGAAAAGCAAACGAAAATCTCCCATAAAAATTAAATATTACGAAGATTTTGAGGTTTTCCATGAAATTAAGAGAAAAAGAAAGTCAACAAAAGAGGATGTTATAAATAATGACAATACTGAAATAAATGAATTACAAGCTGAGAATAATATTGAATTGAATGAAATAAAAAACGAAATTCCAAATTTAGTACCAAATGTGTTGCCAAAGTTAAAAAAGTACCCAGTCAATAAAAACACAGAAAACCTAAAAATTTCAAAAGATGTAGAAATGGACTCAATATCAGATACAAATATAAAATATCTCGATGAATTTGACGAAAAATGTAACAATATTGATGATTTAGTGACTATTTATAAAATATTACCAACGGAACCCGAGGAAATTGACGTAGAAGATCAAATTATAGCAAATTTATTAAGCAAAGATAGGTTCAAACAAAAATCTAAAAAAAATTTAAATGACATGGAACAAGAAGAAAACAAATGTGTGAATAAAGATAGTAAAACAAATGGATCTCCAAAACCGATTAAAAAAAACGTTGCTCAATATAAAAATACTAATAAAAAAGCCAGTGTTGCCAGTAAAATGAATAAGTATTGCCATACTTGCTCGAGTATTTTCGACACTGACAGTTGCCAGTATTGTGTAAAAAAAGGTTTAGAAAAGTAAAAATATTTAAAAATTAATTTACTTTTACCATTATGGACTATCATTGTTATTTAAGTAAAGTCAAAATCTTTACTACTGGTTCAGTCAAGTCATGTAGCAAAGAGACAATTTAGGCACACAATTTAAAATTGAGCCATGCGAATATGTCGCAGCAGCGGTCGGCGAAGCGCCATAAATCACAAACAATTGAACAATTTAAACGGACGACGCTGTATATAAAATGCGAAATACATTTTTTTTTGCAATAATATGTATATTATTGTATTATATGTAGTATATTAATTTGTATATTAAGTCTGAATTGTAAATATTCTTGTATTAATTGATTTAGCTTGTTGAAATAAATACTGCCTATTAATTTTATTTTTCATTTATAATTTGTCGAACATTCTTACTTTTACTCTGCAGACTGCAGTGCCTAGAATGCAATATCAAGGGATTATTTTCAAGGAAAATTTCAGAGTTTAGAGCTTCTTTTTGGAACCCCGAAATTTCTGTAACTCTTTATCCGATTCATAATTTAGATATCTCCAAAGAAAGCTTTAAAACGTAGATTTATTTTAAAAATTCTAAGATTTTGTAACAAATTAGCAATTTAGGTTAACCCTTAAATGCATGATTTTTTATTTAATTATGAAATAAATATTTCCTCGTAGGTTTTGAGTCACAGATAAAGGGAAAAATAATTTAAAAAATCTTAAAACTATATTATTATTATAATTAATTAAAAAATAATTAAATTTTATTTTCTGAAGACTCTCTTACACGTTTTTTTTTCATTATGATATTAGCTATGATATAAAAATTAAAAATACGTTCTGAAACACTTGTCACAGCTGTCACTTTTAAAAATGACAAAAATTGGTTTGTAGACTTTTGGCAACAATATGCATTTAAGGGTTAAAGGTATTACACCGCGGGTTACTAGTCACTACAGAGTATAGAATAAAGTTGATTCCCGCATTTGTGTCCCTATGTATGATTATATCTTTAAAACAGCGCAACGGATTTTGAAGCGGTTTTCATTAATAGATAGAGTGATTAAAGAAGGTTTATATGTAAAATACATGCATAATATAGTAGAGAAACACTGATAACTTTCTATTAAAAGCGACTAGGTGCACGCGGGTTCACTATTTTAAAAGAAAACTACAATATTATAAGAAGTTAGTTTATTTCTTCTGCGTGGACTGCCTTTCTCTACACTTATTGGCGTACAATAGATTGACAAGTATTTTATCGCTTGCACTCAAATCTCTATGGTGTCCCATCGCCAATACCCTCTGCCAAAGGTGGTCCTAAAAATAATAAATGTGTGGGGATGAATTTTCAAAAATCATGCCCTATAAGGGATAAATTTACAAAAATCATTCTAATAGGGGATAAATTTACAAAAATCATCCCCCAATAAATTTACAAAAATCTGTTGGAACATATTAAAGAGGTAATATAGTGGATTCTATTTATTATGGTAGTCATCCCTTTTAATCCTTATTGGGAACGGATTTATAAAATCATCCCCTATAGGGGTTGAAAGACGATTATTTTTTAATCGTTTCCTATAATGATTAAAAGCGACGCCACACACATGCGAGAAAGTGGTCGCGAGTCGCGGTGCGGAATGGAATTTTTGTAATGTTCGAATTTGTACGTAACCTGTCACATATAAAGCGAACGCGGGCAGGAACAAAATGAAGATCGCGACCGCTTTACCGCTCCGTCCCGCCTCTGTCTGTCGTCAGCTTATAAGTAAATTATTATCCCTTATAGGGGTTGAAATATAATAAATAATAATAATTGGGGTTTATACTCCAACAGAACAGGTTACCCTACTTACACTGTCAGAGTCAAATCACAATTTATAGGTTTTGTGGCCAACCTTTAAGGTCGCATAATATCATATTAAACTCTTATTGTGGCTTCTTCTTCTTCCTGCCCTTATCCCACACTAGGTAGGGTCGGTACAACACGTTTTTCTCCTCCATTCTGCTCTATCATCCGTCATATCTGCATCCACTCCCCTAGCACGCATATCCCTGCACACACAGTTTATCCAAACCTTTTTCGGGCGCCCCCTTCCCGGATTACCACTTATTACAATATTCATGGACTTTTTGGTAACATGATTCATCCCTCCGCATAATATGTCCATACCAGGACAATCTTCCACCCTTTAATTTCTCTGTCACTGGTGCAACTTTTAGGCTTCCTCTCACATACTCATATAGTGGCTAAAACTTATAATAACCAAACTTACATTAGCCGGTACAACAGTGGCTTGTCCTTTGCCACAATAAGCGCACATAAAATTGGCCGGCGCATGAGTCACACTGTCGAAATCGTAAGGCAACTTCGCATCTCGAACCCAAGCTTCCATCGGGTATTTCTCGAGGAAATACTCTTTGCCTGTAACAAATTAAAATGATACACTATTTAACCCCCGACGCAAAAACGACGGGGTGTTATAAGATTGACATGTCTTGCCTGTGTGTGTGTATGTCTGTGGCATCGTAGCTCCCGAACGGATGAACGGATTTTGATTTAGTTTATTTTGTTTGAAAGTAGTGTTAGTCGAGAGTGTTCTTAGCCATGTTTGGTGGAAATCGGGCCAAGATGGCCGCCGCTACAAAATGGCGGATTACTTTTTTTCTCCGAGACCCCCCCTAATATGGGTATTTTAACTAGTAGAATACAATCCACTATATAAAATTTAAAATCCAAGATGGCCGCCACCACAAAATGGTCAATTACATATTGCGTTGGGGGTTATTAAAATTTTTAATTTTGTTAATTTTTGCTACTAAACAGCGGGTCAAACCGCTGGGCGCAGATAGTTTATAATATTAGTGCTATTTACCTTTTTCCACATTATTCCAATGTACATTAACATAGTTATCTCTGTCCGGTCTGTTTGACACCATAGGTATTCCTAGCGCTCGCAGTAGCAAACATATTGTGTGCGCAGAATGACCCGGCGCCCCTTCTATCATTGAATTTAGGGATATCTCCTGTAGATGTAAAAATTAGAGTCCGACCGAAACTGGTTTTACGGCCGAAACCGAAACCGAATGTTCGGCCGAGGCTTTAGTTTCGGCCGAAACCGAAACCGAAACTCACGTGGTCAAGTAAAAAAATCTTAAAAATACTGAAATTTGGTGCATTTTACCCATTATTCTGCATTAATTAGGATATGAAATGGAAGCACAGCATAATATAACATTTTTATCATTTAAGTTTGTTGTATCAGTTGTAATATAAAAATATATCAATAATATTTTATTATCTTTCGTCGTGAAGGCTTCCGTGGTCAACAAAGAAGCCTTATAGTTTCGCTTTATCTGTCGGTCCGTCTATCCGCGGCTTTACGGAGAAACTATAAGTCCTAGAAAACTGTAATTTTACACAGAGGAGGGCAATGATTAGGGTAAGAGAACGGTTACAAAAAATAAATTTAAATAAATTAATTTAGGGTACCTCCCAAACTTGTAAAACGGGGATGATATTTTTTTCTGGCTGATCCCATGAAGGACATATTTCTAAAGAAATTTTTCGTTTTAATGTTCCATTTGAAAATATATTTATTTTATTTTTTGTGCGTCCCCCGCCCTTTAAAATCTTAACTACTGGTTTCAAACACTGTTAAGAATCACGAATATAGTTTCAACCATGAATTTTCCCGGAAAACCATAGCGGTTAAGATAGTTTTATGAGCTTTAAAGATATTGTTGATGAAAATTAAGGCAGCAGATATACGATTTGCCAGTTCTACGGAAGCCTACATTGCGCGTAGTCTGAATAGCGCTTGGCTTATTTATTTAAATTAAGCTCTTATAGCAAAATGTTCATCAATTATAATCAAATCACTAATAATTGTTACTGTTTCATTAACCCCTTGATCCAGGAAAAACTTCCAGTTCAAATCAAAATTGACATCTATTATTTTTAGCTTTTTTAAAATAAGGTTTAAATTCGCATGCGCAGGTGCGGCTCGATTGAGCCGCTCGGGGACATACGGGTAAAATACTATATATTAGTATTTTGAAATCTTACTAATTAATACTTTGGTTTGTCCCTATTTGTACTAAGAAGAATCATCAATCTCTTTTAGGTTCATTTATATAAAAATAATAATTACTAAAATTGCTATTACATGCTTAGTTCCAGTCTCAACAAAGATAATATCAAATCACACATATAAAATTAACAAACCTATATCACAATAAGTCGTTCGCCAAAGCGTTGTCGCGAGAAACGAAGCTTGGCGAGCGTGTACGACAACTTCCGAAAAGAGTTTCGGTTTCGGCAAAAGTTTCGGCCAATTTTGGCCGAAACCGAAACTTTCGCCGAAACTTGATTTTTGGCCGAAACTCGGCCGAAACCGAAACCGAAATTTCGGTCGGACACTAAGTAAAAATATAGTTTAAAAATTGAACCCCTATGAGGGGACAAAAAGCACATTGAAGGGAAAAATTGGGTAGGTACCAAATAGTATCCACGGTAAAAAGTTATTATCCCTTATCATATGGGATACAAACTACCCTGTCTTCTCCTAGGAATCAAACTATACAGTACTAAATTTATAACCTCAGTTATAGTACCTACATAGCACACCTTCCACCTGCCAAGCAATTTTGCAGGCCGAGCAATTAGTGTTTCAGACTGAAGGGCAATGTTACCAGGAACATTACTGGACTGGACATGAAGAGATTCCCGAACTTGAAAAACTTCAAGGTATTTTAAGTGATTCATCGTCGACCGCATCTTAACTTACCGTCGGGTAGGATCAAACGTAGGCTTATTCAGTTGATCCAACGACTAATATTTTCGAGGGGGACAGGAGAAGGACATATTTTTTATATAAATATCACAACACAAAGCGCAATCAAGAAGCTTACCACCAGGTACCTGAAAAATGTGTTTTTAACTTAATGACCAGTTTTACCTGATTCCCCTTCCTAAACCCAAACTCAGGCGCATCCGCCCCTCCTTCAATAAACGTGATCATGTTCCTCGGTGTCAGCACATCTTTGTCTTCAGACTTCACCTCTTGGAAGACGACGCAAGTGGCCAGTTCTATGGTAGTCATTGCATGCTTTAACTGGGCTACGTAGGGAGTACCGACTGAAAGAGGGGAAATATTAGTAATTTCTGAAGTGTAAACAGGAGTTTCTGAAGTGTAAGCACGTTTTTCTGATGTGTAAGTACGTTTTTCTGAAGTGGAAGCACGTTTTTCTGAAGTGTAAGCACGTTTGTTAAAGTGTAGGCACGTTTTTTAAAGTGTAAGCACGATTTCTGATGTGTAAGCATGTTTCTCTGAAGTGTAAGCACGTTTTGTGATGTGTAAGCACGTTTTTCTGAAGTGTATGATTTGACGCGATTATTGTAAAATTTGCTATAAATATTGTAAAATATGAATGTTTTGACGAAATTATTCTAAAATAAGTGTAATTTAATCAACGAATTAGGGAAATAATAGAAGTCGAACACAGCTCAAAAAGTGATTCAACGCAAAGTACAACTATATGGGCGGGGCGTAAAAAGTACAACTCACCCGCCGCTCAGTCACACAACGCGCTCAGCGACAGATGCACGCATCGTTTGATTTTTAAAAATATCCAAAATAATATAGTTAACGGACAAAAATGACCTCTTGTGTGGTAAATTGGTGTAAAAATGGAAAGAAGGCAGTAAAAAGCAGGAAAAACTTATCACAGCTAACAAATATTATTTTAAACCAAATTATATAATTTCGATTTTAGTTGACATAAAATACATAAAAATATAGGGTAAACTAGGCATGGCTGAAACAATTTTATTTTTGTCGTTCATTGCATTCGCATTCGATTAGGTAACGTTAAATTTATTTTGTTTACTAGCTAAACCCACGGCTTCACCCCCGCTACAAAAATGTTATTTTTGTACAATAAATAAGAGCATTTGTTTTTGAATTAAATCAATAATGACTTTTATAAAATTCTGAAGAAAGAAAGAAAAAACCTCTAAAGTGAAGAATTCACCTGGCCCGGCCCCCCCGGCTCGGCCTGATTCGACCTGATTCTGGCATCGCGCTTTTATCACCGCACGAGCCGACACCGATCGAAAGCCCAGGTTTATACGACTAATGTCCAATTATGAAAAATGACAAATATTATAGACGTTCAATCATACAAATGCCTATTCGGAAAATAGTTCACTCATAAAAATGTCAAATCGTAAAAAGGTCCAATTTGAAAATTGTCCATTCTAAAACGTCCATTCGTAAAAATGTCCAATAAAGTTTTATTTTATCCGTGGTTCTATCAATAGCTAATCCCGTAGTCCTATTAAAAGTGTCACGTACCTAGTGAACAATCTTTATTTCCAATGCAAAAAAAAAAAAAAAAAAAAAAGTAAAATAAAAAAAAAAAAGTAAGTAGTAAAAGTAAAGTAAGTAAAGTAAGTAAGTAGTAAAGTAAGTAAGTAAGTAGTAAGTTTTGTGTAAAATTTGTACCTAATATTTATACGGAATATTATGTATCTTCTGTTGTCAATAAATTTTATTCATTTCATTTTTTTTTCATTTCAATGCAATGACAGCTGTCAAACTTGAAATGTCAATATCTCGGAAAATACTCGTCTTAGGCTGATGCTGTCAAAGAAGAAATTAAAGGTCTTGGAGAGATCTTCATTTCAGATGACAGCTGTCAAACTTAAAACGTCAATATCTCGGAAAATATTCGTCTTAGGCTGATGCTGTCATAGAAGAAATTAAAGGTCTTGGAGAGATTGTCATTTCAGATGACAGCTGTCAAACTTAAAACGTCAATATCTCGGAAAATACTCGTCTTAGGCTGATGCTGTCACAGAAGAAATTAAAGGTCTTGGAGAGATCTTCATTTCAGATGACAGCTGTCAAACTTGAAATGTCAATATCTCGGAAAATACTCGTCTTAGGCTGATGCTGTCATAGAAGAAATTAAAGGTCTTGGAGAGATTGTCATTTCAGATGACAGCTGTCAAACTTAAAATGCCAATATCTCGGAAAATACTCGTCTTAGGCTGATGCTGTCAGAGAAGAAATTAAAGGTCTTGGAGAGATCTTCATTTCAGATGACAGCTGTCAAACTTGAAATGTCAATATCTCGGAAAATACTCGTCTTAGGCTGATGCTGTCATAGAAGAAATTAAAGGTCTTGGAGAGATTGTCATTTCAGATGACAGCTGTCAAACTTGAAACGTCAATATCTCGAAAAATACTCGTCCTAAGCAGACGTTGTCATAGAAGAAATGAAAAAACTTTGAAGATCTTCCAGATTTTGATATTTCAAGTTTGACAGCTGTCATCTGAAAGGTAGATCTTCCTAAGACCTTTCATTTCTTCTATGACAGCGTCAGAAATAAACCAATTCGTGTTGGACATTATTCTTAATTGGAGATATTTCATTTTGGACCAAATTCATGTTGGAAATTATTCGTGTTGGACATTTTTCCTAGTTGGACGTAAGCCATGTTGGACCAAATTAGTGTTTGACCAAATTAGTATTGGACATTAATACTAGTTGGACAATTTGGATTTTGGACATTCGTCGTACAAACCGATAAAACTTATTCCATATCCTTTTTGGGGATTCTAACTACCTCTGTACCAAATTTGGCAAATTTGCCATTACCTTGTCGAACGCATGGTTGATGAGATATTCGTTTTGTTTCAAGCATACCAAGGTTACCCTAGTCTGACATAAAATAATATATTTGAGTTACCCGTATGGCAATACCGAATTTAACAATAAACAATTTTGATACTTTAATTATTTTAAAAAAAATCGCTACTGTACTTGGTCACTGACCTCTGTTTGATCAGATAAGTAGCTCTGGCGCGAAAAAGTAACACACATGCTTCACATAAAACAGACATGCGTCTAATAATGATACTTTTATAAAATGATAATAAAAGACGATGTGTTATATGACACAAATATAATATTAAAAATACATAAAATAAAGTAATAAATCGTTTATATAGGGTAATCCAATTCTTTATTTTTTGCGGTGGGGTGGTCTTTTCGATGTCTCGTAGGCGGGCATTTTCCTTTATTTTTAATACTTTCCAAAACAAATTTTCTGACTGATGATTTCGATTCGCCTAGAAAATACAAAATAAATAAGATTAATATCATCTTTTAAAAGTAAAAAAGGCGTACCAGTATGGTAACAGTAAAATAGGTGCCATGAATATAATGTTAAAAGAAATTCCCAAATAAAGCAATTGTATTTGTACTTGTACGTAGGGACATCTTATAGACATTAAAACAAAATAAAAATGCCAAGTGCAAGTCGGACTCGTTTGAATTGAACTCTTTCTTGAAACATCTCATATATACAAAAACAAACGGAAAAAAGCACTTTGTTGTTTGGGAGCCCCTTTTTTATTTTATTCTATTTTTAGTATTGCAACAAAAATACATCCGTGAAAATTTCAACCTTTTAACTATCACGGTTCGTGAGATGACAGACAGACAGACGAACGGACAGCGAAGTCTTAGTTATATGGTCTCGTTTTCCCCTATGGGTACGGAACCCTAAAACGCAATTTTTCATACACATAATATCATCAATAAACTTGGACAGTATGAAAAGTATCAAAAATTTTCAGTCATACTATAATGTATTTTATGACTTTAGTTGTAAACAAATATATAACACAAAATAGTTATTTATGGACAAAATAACGATTATTTTACGTTTTCAATGATAAGATTCAATGAGCTTGATGATGTACTGTTAATCTAACTTAAACGTACCTGAGATATACGCTGTTCTCTTAGAAACACTTAGTTAAAGCAGCAACCACTTTTCTATTTGCAACTGCTGTAAACGCCGTATATATACATTTTGTAATTCATTTGGCAAGCATCGCCACGGATTATTTTATTCATTTTCATCAACATTATTGTGAAAAATCTTCGAAATAACTTATTAATCACTAAAAATACGAACAACATGTTATTGTTTACTTTTTTTTTGTCAAATTTGACAGAAGTAGTTTGAAAGAAATAGGTAGAATGTTGCCATTTTTATTTTAGTTTTTTCTTATTAAATTTGTACTCCTTCGTTTTGTCCATCCCGTTTGCACATGTTGATTGAATATGTCTGTTTCACTCAACACTATCCGACTAAGTAAAATGACACCCCAAATGAATGAATGGGCGAGTTCATGTACGGAAAATAAATTTAGCATGGTTATGCCTTATCAATGTCCGTGTGTCGCGTGAGTATTATAATTTAGTGGTGTGAGTTTAGGACCACGTTTTTGCAGAAAAAGTAAGGGAGTTACAAGGAGTTGAATTTAATGCAATTATTGTAACAATTGTCGAGATCATTGTAAATATCGCCAGTATATACAAAATGTATGATAATTGTTGTAATATCTTACTCAATCGTCCGTCAATGTCGTACATGATCAGTCCGTAGGGCCACAGCTTGTCGTAATAATAGGCTTCGTTGGCTGCGGACAAGCCCAGCCCTTCAGAGGAGCGCCGCGTGTCTGTGTGAGAGATTAGCGCTCCACACTCGTGATGATAGTGACCGTTTATGTAGTTGCGGTCGGCTGGCGATAGGAGGAATGGACGGGATGGGTCTTCTTGCTGGAAAAATTTACAATAGATAAGTAAAATATGTAGTGAAATTACTGACCTAAAGTCTTAACATCTTATGACTCTTGAGTAAGAAGCGTTGGTACAGTGTTTATTGCGAAATTCTAGGTAGCACTGTACCTACTAATTATGGGCAGCGTTATCTCTTAACATCAGGAGAGCGTCATGCTCGTCTTCTTACTTTTTCACATAAAACCACGTAAGGAAGAAAGTTTTACTTAAAACTTTCTTAGGAAAATAAACTCAAATTTATCAATACCGAACTCACCATTTCTTGAAACTTTCTGACCAACTCAAAGCTACTGAAGGTCCGGACTGAAAAAATAACAAATCAATCCATATGTACTTAGGTATAAGAAAGTAAGTAGATATAGGTTTTTAGACCAAACATGTTTTTTTCATATCGATTCAGGCGTTTCCGAGTAGGTATCCAGTGGCGGCGCTAGACCACGCGTGGGCGTCGGCGAAATTAGGTTCGCGAGGCCCCCTTTTTCGGCTAGCATTTTTTTCAAACTAAGAAGGGAGACATTTAAACGTAGTCATACAATTTTGAATACTTTACACCTTTTTTACACTAAACGACGCGTTAGATTCATTTTTGTAAATTAACGGCATAAACTCACTTGTATTTACTTCATCTTCGTGCCTTAAGCCTCACTCCGAGCGATGATATATTTTTTAAATTCTGTCTAAGTGAGTATGAAAGGTATGCGTTTATCTCACTCCGAGTGGTAATAAAAGCATTATTATCTGTAGGAGCGCGAGCAGCTTGCTGCAAGCGCCGAGAAAATTTTGAATTTTTCAGCACGAATAATGTACGTTTAGCTTGCACCGAGTGGCTAGAAATCTAAATATTATATTCTTATGTATAAAAGCGCGAGCAGCTAGCTGCGAGTGCCGAGAAAATTTTGAATTTTTCAGTACGAATAATGTACGCTTAGCTTGCTCCGAGTGGCTAGGAAACTAAATATTCTTATCTATAAAAGTGCGAGCAGATCGTTGCTAGCCCCGAGGAAATTTTGAATTTTTCAGCACGAATAATGTGCGTTTAGCTTGCTCCGAGTGGCTAGGAAACCAAATATTCTTACCTATAAAAGTGCGAGCAGCTCGTTGCTAGCCCCGAGAAAAATCTGAATGTTTTAGTACGAATAATGTACTTACGCTTAGCTTGCTCCGAGTGGCTAGAAATCTAAATATTATATTCTTATGTATAAAAGCGCGAGCAGCTCGCTGCGAGCGCCGAGAAAATTTTGGATTTTCAGTACGAATAATGTACGCTTAGCTTTCTCCGAGTGACTAGGAATCTCAATATATTCTTATGTATAAAAGGGCGAGCAGCTCGTTGCGAGGGCCGAGAATATTTTGAATTTTGCTGCACGAATTTTGTGCATTTGCTGGCTTCAAGTGGCAAGGAAATTGAATTAAAATTAAATATTCTATCTAGTAAGAGCGCAAACAGAGAAAATTATGTATTTTTGAATGCGACAGTTGTACGTTTAACTCGTTCTAAGAGTCACGAGATTACAATAATTTTGCTAATTAGAGAGCGTACAGTTTTCTGCGAGCGCCGAGAATATTTTAAAAAGAGTTTGCTAGCCGCTGATTTTGACAAGAAAAAAAATTAAGCCACATTAAATAACTTAATTTTCATGGCCCCCGTGCCCGCGGGGCCCTGGTTCTGCGCCTGATATTAACATGGAGTTAGTAGTAGGTACCTTTATATAGTTCGAAAGGCTGTATGTCGCTGTTTTCGCCTTCCTGAAATATTGTAAGTCCTACCTAAATCATTAATACTTGTAAAGGTCTTCTTTTGATGCATTTTGATGAATGCCCTTAAGTACTTCACGATCACTTAACTCGCGAATATGTTTTAAAAAATGAATAAATAATAAAAAAAATTGCGAGGCCCCCTCAAGCGCGAGGCCGTCGGCGGTCGCCGACGTCGCTGACGCCTAGCGCCGCTACTGTAGGTATCTCTTATAATTATAATCGGTCAACCGGGTGGTTGAGGGTTGTGGTAGAACTCTATGGCAGAGGTCGCCTGGGGAAGTACCAGACCTATGTCAATTATTCATCCGCCAAGTTTTTATTTTTATGTGATGAAGTAGAGAACGAGCAAGACGCTCTCCTAATGTTAAGAGATAACGCTGCCCATAATCAGTACAGTGCTACCTAGGATTTCATAATGATGTGAAATTCCAGGAGCACTGCACCAATGCTTCTTACTCAAGAGTCATAAGATGTTAAGACTCTTTAGCCCAGTAATTTCACTAGTTACAGTGCCTTCCTACCGAAGCACAGTAATGTTTGCACATCAGTGCTTAGGCGATAGAATAACTTTTTTTTTTTTCACCCAGATGACCTCCTGCAAAGGAAGTCTACGCGCGGTGAAAGTAAGCAGGCATTACTGTACGGACTGAAGGGCAATTTTACCAGCGACGATACTACCCATGAGATTCAACTATCTCAGGGTGACAGTCGCAGTGCCGCACATTGTTGTATTTCAATACACTGAGCGCTGTATCTGATATAGGTACCTATAGACAATCATGGTGCTTACTATCAGGCACCTGATTTGTTCATATCGTCGCCTTTATCCCACTATAAGGTAGGTAGGGTCGGCCCAATACGTCTTTTTCCTCTATTCCACTCTATCCCCGTCATATTATAATTGACTCCCCTAACACGCATATGCGCACTCTCACAGCACACTCAGTTCATAACGTTCCTTATCTCTCTAGTCTCTTTGTAGGGTCAGCACAACACGTCTTCCTCCTCCATTCCACTCTATCACTCGTCATATCTGCATCCACTCTCCTAGCACGCATATCACAGCACACTCAGTTCACCATCTTCCTTATCTCTCTAGGTAGGGTCGGCACAACGTCTTCCTCTATCATCCGTCATCTTCATTCACTCCCCTAGCACACATCTCCGCACACACAGTTCATACAAACTATATCGGATGTCCTTCCTTCTATTGCTCATCTTGTCATTTGCATACAACTTTATTTCGAAGACTGCTTAATGAGAATAATTATAATAATAAAAAAATCTACCTGTTTGATCAATGCTAGCCCGTAACATATCCACGACCATACGAGCTATATTTTTTGGGTCCAAGCATTTGTAGCCAATGGGCATGTCCTGAAAATCAGTAGAACTTCTAGCTAAACTGAGAAACTTCTTATTATTATAAGATTTTGCTGTGGTTTGTCATAGATACAGTGATTCAAAAGGAAGGTTTATATGTATAAAACATACTTAATATAGTAAAGCACTGGTATTTTTGGTATTATATATATTCCCATATTCCCAGTCACCCCCCAATGTACTAAGATTGCCCCCAGGTGGCAATTACCACTGAATGGCGACTCGGAAGTTAATGTTCCCACTTTCAAATCGCTGTGTAGGTCGCCTAACTTCTCATCACCCTTTTTTTTTTGACCCAGGAAAAATGCGTTACGCATCATCAGCACACGCCGGGGGGTGCGAGGCGGTATTTGGGACTCCCCCGTCTTGTGTGGGTGGCGGGGATGTCCACTAAACAACCTGGGGGTGTTCCTGGGGTCCCATAATGCCGGGGCAGCGGGTACGACGAAACACTCATACGCGGCCTACCTCCCCTCATCACCCTGCAACTTGGAATTTATTCCCAAATGCCACCTGAAGGGGGGGGGGGGCAATTGATGTGGGGGCGAATGGGAATCCACTAGTTAATGATATCTGCTTACCACAACGCTGCCGCTAAAGTTATAAGCCATAGGCGGGCAATTCTTCCTTTTCTCCGGATTGGTGACGTACAATATCTTGGAATCGACACTGGCATTGTAGCTAGGGGGCGTGTTGAAGAATTTCACGCATAATTCCCTCCCAATGTCCGAAAACGTCGATAGAATCACGTCTTGAGAGTGTATGTCTAGTATGAACAAGTGAATTAAATTAAAAATTTAAAAAAAACCCCAACGCAATACGTAATTCACCATTTTTTGATGGCGGCCATCTTGGATTTTAAATTTTAAATAGTGGGCTGTATTCTACTCGTTAAGCCCTTTCATTTGATACCCATATTGAGGGGGTCGTGGAAGAAAAAAGTAATCCGCCATTTTGTAGCGGCGGCCATCTTGGACCGATTTTCACCAAACATGGCTAAGAACACTCTCGACTAACTCCACTTTCAAACAAAAAAAACTAAATCAAAATCCGTTCATCCGTTTGGACGCTACGATGCCACAGACAGACACATACACACACACACACACACACAGACAGACAGACAGACAGACAGACAGACAGACAGACAGACACGTCAAACTTATAACACCCCGTCGTTTTTGCGTCGGGGGTTAACAAATGATTTATAAATATTTAAGTAGAGTGCTTTTCACGAAAGGAGTCCTTTTTGCGGGGCGCCACTATCGCACATTTAATATCTATAACTTTTTAACGCCTCATAAATTCTCATATTTAATTTCTTAATTAAATAGATATTAATTTAATCTAACAAATAAAAATTATTTAGGATATGAAGTCCAGTAATAATCGAAAAAATTAAATTTAGTTCCGACAAATTCCGCGGGACCTCTTTAGTGAAAAGGACTCTACTTATGAATTCCTTGTGTGGGATTGTCTCCCTCGCATCATAAGTAGGTATTTAATATTTTATCGAATTTTAAAATATAAATTCGAAGATTAGCTTTTTTTCTTGGTCTATTTTTAAATCTCATCTCTAATCTTTATTATTATTTTATTAATTGCGCCCAGCGGTGTTACCCGCTGTACCGTAGCCTATGTGTTATTCCAGGGTCTAAGCTATCTATCTACAAAATTTCAGCTCAATGGGATTTTCAAAATTAGTCATATCTTGCGAGCAATAGGTACCTACAGTCGCACGCAAAGAATAAGCTCTTAAACTTTAATATAATCCCTTTGTCCCATCCCTATTTAATACTTACCATAATCTTTACTATTTATAGCGAAATGCACAACTCCTTTGGGCCACAGCAAGGAAAATCCATGAGAAAAACATAAAACAAATACGAACGCTGCACGCCACATCGCTTCAAAACTCAATACAATTTTATAGCTAATTTTTATGACTTTAGAAAATTGAAATTCAAACTATCCAAAATACGGCTATAATTTTAATGTTACTGGTTTCATATTTAGCTATGTATTTTTCAAAGTATAACCATTAAGAGGGTTTATACAGGACGCTCTCTCGTTCGCACTATTTGATATATATATTTTAAATATAAAGCAATAAGTTATTAGAATGAACTTCAAAAATCAGTATAATTTAGTGTTTGTACAAATATTGTTAGCCCGCTACTGGCATAGTTTTTGAACTCGCTGATCATCTTAGTCGAGCACGGGGCAGGCTGAAAATCAGCGCTGTGCAGGACCTCCCTGCCCAGCATTACGCTGAGCCTACTCCATTTATCAGTGCACCTATTGTTTATATGGTTTTATTATATTCTGTTCGTATCTCATACTAACATGTCACTATATTTGTGTATAATTTTTCATTTATGTACTTTCTGGAACTGATAATAAATATTTTTTTTTATCTTTATCTTTAATATAACAAATTAGAAATGTTTTTAAAAATGTTAGTTATAGCTACCTATCCACCAAATTTCAGCTCAATCCATTCAGCCCATCAGGCTTGAAGTAACACATTCACTTCTATTATATTAGTGTGCTAGCAATGTAAAAAAAGAAAATTTTATTTTCATGTTTTCTAAATTTAATATCACAGGTTCAAATGTTTAACACTTTCCATAAATTTTAAATTATTTTAATCATATATTTTGGGTTTATACTCCAACAGAACAGGTTACCCTGCTTACACAGTCAGAGTCAAATCACAATTTATAGGTTGTGTGACCTATATGTCGTACATCTTATAGAATACCGTCAAAACCCAATTTTTAAACAATCACTTAGGGACAGAAATATTAAGTGATCATTATAATGAAACCAATTAAATCCTTTTTCATACTAATTTTAGATACCAATTATACTAAACATTAGATCACAAAAAAATTTGAACATTACAGACATTCAAGTCGTTTCTGGCGCTTCGTCGGACGGTGTCGCGGTTTTTGATGACGATTGTTTACTAAATTTGATTTAGGTAAAGAGTACATTTTAAGATAATAGACGTCACGTAGTTAATTTATACGGTTGGTAGTTTTAGTATTACATAATATAATATGAGATTCTCCCTAACATTTTCCTGAATTATACATCCCTATTTACCTATATATACCTAGAATAGCGTAATTTTTCATTTTTAAATAATTATTTAATCTTAAAACTAACTTAACTAAACAGTCTTCTTTCTTGAGGTACAAATAAAACTCTGAAATTACTCCATACTTTAGTCAAACTTATATTATTCATATGATAAACGAAAAAAATTTAGTTTCGAAGGCTGACCCCATATAATCGAGTCGGTAACTTTTTGGTCACTCACGCTTAAGAAACGTGTACGCCAATATGGGGTCAGCCTGTCTCTTAGGCTCTATTCATACATTCAGTTTCCATGGATTGTATTATCTAATATATAAAAATCTAGTGTCTGCATTTGTTATCGAAATTCTCCAAAAACAGCCAATTTTTAATTGCTATTTTATACATTACCACAAGTTTTTGTAATACATAGTACATATTTATATTAAAAGTCCCTATTAAATATAACTATGTTTAATTTTGGGTGTTTTATATTAGTACAGTTGTTACAGACATAATCGGCTAGCAAACTTTTAAATATTACAGTTTACAATATTAATATTTTGTTTTATATGATGTAACAATTACATATAGGTTTTACTCAATTACTTGTCTCATTTTACCATTACAACATTTTTTTGCAGAATTTGTATGAAAAGTCACCATCATGATGGGTCGTCCACATTATGCGGCCAATGATGCGGCGAGTCGTTGGCCGAACGTTCGCCCGAGTGCACAGATTATATATATGCACTTGGGGCACAGATTATATAAATCAAAAAATAAAGAAAACTTAACTAATTTCAAGTAATTATTCACACAAAATGGCTTCAAATGATCCATGATTGATTAATATTCAAAATATTATTAAAGTCGTTAGCTATGGAGCCCAAAATGTATACCAGAAATTTACCGGAAAAAAAACCGTAAATATCCGAACACATTCGTCTATAGACAAAAATTGTTCGTCCATAGACAAAACACACACTCGGCGAATCATTGGCCGGCATATATGGACGAGCCATGACAATTTAAATTTTTCTCAGACATTACTTCATATTTTTCACCATTACAACATTTTGCAGTATTTATATAGAAAATGTCACTAATCATCCTTAAAATTCATAATAACTACACTTTTTTCACCATTACATATACAAAAAGTTGAATCGGCACAAACTCTGCGACAGAGACGATATGATGGGCCCGTAACCTTGTGCGTTATCATACAACTCAAACAACGGAGCTGCAACCAACTTATAGTTCTTGGGCACTGCAAACAACGCCCTGTCTTGTAGCTGTACTAAGAATAGCCGTTTATGCTCCTTCGGCTTGGTTATGTGGGGAGGAATGTACGGGTATTGGGGAGGTTCGAAGTTTGGTCTCCACCAATTGCCTGAAAATTTAAAAAATAGTAATTATTACCACTTTACATAATAGTACTAGTGTACCCGCGGGCTCTTCGTAGCGGCTATCAGCAGGGCTGTTCACTTATTTGTCTGGGAACCGAACCAAAGATCAAATTGTCAAAAATGTATAAAAGACGTATTGTTAAATCGATACGACATAATACGCCATTTCATACATTTTTGACATTTCGGTCTTCGATTCTGTTCCCTAACAGATTAGTGAATAGGCCTGCAGGTAGTTATCAATGATTTTCTACTATATTATGCATGTATTATACATGCAAACCTTCCTCTTGAATCACTCTATCTATTAAAAGGAACTGCATCAAAATCCGTTGCGTAGATAGAAGATATAAGCATACATAGGGACAAGGGACAGACAGACGCATTTTCACTTTCCACCAGGTGGGATGTAGTCAAACGTAGGCCTATTTAGTATAAAAAATTAATTAAGTTTAATTGGGTCAGCAATCAGACATTGACCATACTGAGCCCATTCCACGCCAAATGGTCATCACACAACGAATCTGATAAAAGTGTAACGCGATGACTGATGGGAGATATAAAGGAAGAGAAAAAAAATTAATAACATTATGCGTACCAATAGTATCTTCAATAAGCCACTCTTGTTTGACTCCATCTTGTCTGCCTAGTGTCTCAGTCAGTAGCCTCTTCAGCCCTTCTATTTCATCCTGAAAACATATTTACATTTATGTTAGAATATCTACCAACCAATAGGCATGAAGACAGAAAAACATTTTTTTGTCCATAATGTAGATTTAAAAAAAATATTGGACACGTATTTTTTTTCTTGTAAATTTAATGAAAAACAAGTAAGTTACAGCGCCTTAAAGTTGCGGAGAAGGAGGTAATGACGTCACACCTAGGTACGATTTGTACCTAGGTGTGACGTAGTGTTTCTCCCCCATAATTTTAGATTCCTTATATCTCAGTCAAATTCAATGATATTGACAAACAAACAAATATGTATCGAATATTTTTTTATTATTTAAATTACGGACTAATAACATTTAAATAATGTTAGCCTTGTCATCACGCCTAGCCAACCAATTATTGAAAATATAAAATAGTACAAAATAAGAAGACAAGCATGACACTCTCCTGATGGTGCAAGATAATGCTACCCATAAAATCAGCTGGTTGCCTGGAAGAGTTCATTAGCCCTCCCATTGTGGCCTGTGGACCTTAATATATGTATAGTTTAATTTAGTTTTAAAGTCTATTTTGTTAATTTTTGGTATTTTTCACAATAATGTAAAATTCTAGGTGCACTGCCCCAACGCTTCTTACTCAAGTATCATAAGATGTTTAGACTCTTCAGCCCAGTAATTTCACTAGCTACAGTGGCCTCCTACTAAAACCCAGTAATATCACACATCAGCTCAAGCGGTAGAATAACTGGCACTGTTGGGGTACCCACCTAGTCGACCTCCTGCAATGGAAGTCTACCCCATATAAAACCTCTTATATGTTATAACTAACCTCTCCAGGGTTGAGTTCTCCGCCGGGCAGCTTGAAGAAAGCAGTTCCGAGCTGGAGCAGCAGCACATGAGGAAGACCATGCTCATGTACCAGCAGGACTCCTTCCACCGATCTATAAGGACACATCTTTACACTAAATGATTCGTAAAATTTTAGATTCATCTTTGTAAATAAACGGCATAAACTCACATTGCATTTACTTCAGCTTCGTGCCGACCGTTTTGATCCTATACAAGGATCTTCTTCAGTGAGTAGCTGCGGTTACGCGCCGGCGTCAGCGCAAAGTAAATACAAGTGAGTTTATGTCGTTTATTTACAAAGATGAAAGATACATGTCTTGTGAAATAATAATAAACTCTCTATTTCAGGCCATAGTAAGGCTATAAAATGCAGGGTGTAAGCGCCACTAATTAAAATAGATAATAAATCAGTGACTCTCGGGTAGCGCAACAGACCCATTGTGTGTAACATGAAATTTTTTTTTTTTATACGATATAGGCCTACGTTTGACCACATCCCACCTGATGGAAAGTGAAAATGCGGTCGACGATGGATCACGTAAGATGCCTAGAAAGGTACCTATTCACTCGTGCCTTGAAGATACCCAAGTTGTACCGCTTGGGAAACACGGATGACGGCAAAGTGTTCCAAACGCGACCAGTTGAACAAAAAAGTGAACAACAACAACATTGTGTGAACAATAAAGTGTATGCTGGTAATCCTCGTGTTTCACTACTACCACCCAGGCCTGCCCATAGGGTTACTCACATATTATGTTAACAAGTTCTTGTACCAAATTCCAATCGACTCTTTTAATCAACTTTTCCATACAGAGGTTGGTTTATCTTAACACATTTATTCAGGCAATAGTACACTACTAACAAATGCAATGTACCAGAGGACCACAAGGATTTGGTATGTCGATGATATAAAAATAGTGGTACACAATTGGGAATTTACTCACAAATGCTACCTAAGGGAAATTGATTTATGAGCGTATGGGAATATACTAATTTCAGACGTTACCATGTACGATAATGATAATAAGTTGATATGACTACTTCAGGATTCTATAACCTCACCTTCTCATGCCAATCTTCGAAAACTCGTCTCGCATCCTCTGAAACCGCGCGGGAACCGACGCATCCTTCTCAAATAGCGGCTCCTTCGTTCCAAACGTGTAATTAGTCAGTGGATACAGATTTATTGACCTATTTAGTGTAAGGCTGGCGTTATTTTGGCTATTCTGATGCTGCATCACTGTGCGATTTGGCCACGGTTTTCCTTGAACTGCAGCCATTACTTGCTGTTGTGTTGAAGATAACCACTTTTATAACACTAAAACTGTAAGTTTCGCAGTAGTTTCTTGATTATATCGCGGTAAAAATTAACATAAAAACATAAGCGTCAAGCGGCGTCCATTAATTTGGCACAGATAAAAAAGCAAACATCAAACAAGTCAATTGAATGATTAGTGATGTGAAACATTACACAGATAATGTAGCAAAATAAAAATTCGATTTTACCGGTTTGATCTGAAAATAAGTTTTTGACTATAGTCTGTTACCATCAGATGACGATGACAGTTATTTGTTTTGGTTGTGGACGAAATTTGGTGACAATTTTTAGTTTTCACAACTTTTATTTAAATAATAATGTCACAACAACTAGAATTACTAACAGAACAACATTCACAATGGACTCCCGTATCTTACATAACGCCAGAAATACAGAAGAAGGAGATAAAGCCATTTGTTGTGTGTAAGTTTTGAGTGTCCTCCCACTTTTTACTAAATTGATACAATTTACACATGTAAAAACTCTTATAAACCTAAAAAACCTCATTCATGAGCCCTATTTCAACCATCATTAGCATGTACCTAACTGAAATTTGAGTAGAAAGTTTATTGGTTCATCACACCTTATACACTACTTTTGTACGGAAATTTAGTACGTAAGTAGCTTAGACTGGAATAACACAGAGGCAAACACCTAATTTACATAAGTTTAAAACTTTATAAAATTCACATTATCATGTTCAGTAAAGTTTGGAATGGAAGGATTTATCCCGCCTTCTATGTTTACTCCGCTTCCATTTACGGCCGCACCATCGCCTATCATCACGTGAGATCGTGGTGGATAATAATCTAAAATAAGTGACTTTTCTATATGACATGTTAGATTATGAATTTCTTAAAATAAATGTATTAATATTTTCTTCATCAAAATTTTCAGTGGCTCTAAAAGAGTTAGAAGGAAATCCAGACAGTAGATTATCGAGCCTAATGAACGCAGATAAATATGCCGCAGTGAGAGCTGTAGTTAGACATTTGGCTCGACTACGGTCAGGGATCAAGGAACCGTGGATACATGAAGATGTGAGGACCTTCCTTGAAGGATTAAGGTAGAGTTCATTTCAGTTATAGAGATTTATCCTGCTGTCTAGGTTTGTCTGCTACCATTTTAGACTGGCAATCGTAGCACTTTTTTCTAATGTGTAATCTTCTAACACATTGAATGCTGAAAACACAGCTTTGTTCTTGAGGTTGGAATGCGAGTGCTGAAAAACACAAACTGTGTTTTGTCAAAGGATTTTTCCATACAAAATTAGTTTCAGGCAACTAAAAATACGGATTTTTACAGTCTAAACAGCAATATCATTTATCTATTTTTCGTTTTTCCAGGTTTTCACCAGACTGCGTGTCAGAATTCACGACACTGCTCTGCACGGATCAGATCTACGAGAATGTGCCGACACATTTGCGAGTAAAACCTGGCTTGGTTAGCTTGCACTGGAAAATTGACTTGTCCTTGAGGTAAACTTCTAAAACCCTAAAATCAACTTTATAAAGAGGAAGATTAAATAAATAAAAAAAAAAAAACATCTTCCAAGTGGATGAACCAAATCAGATTTGATTGTGTTTGAAATAACAATTAGCTGGGAGTGTTCTTATTTATTTATTTACAGCCATATATCCGAAGTAGGTATATGTTTTTTATAATAATATAATCGTTACATTGTTCCAGTCTGCAAACACTTCTGTGTGCCTTTGGGCAAAGGCCTCCTCCATTTGTTTCCATTTTTTCGATCATGTACCAGTCTAATCCAAGTTTTGTTTTTTCCGGCAATTTCTTCTATTTCGTTCGTGGGAATGTTCTTATTCTATGTTCGATGGAAATCTGTACAAGATCACCCACCGCCACAAAAAAAACTGGATTACATATATTTTTTAACCCCCGACGCAAACACGACGAGGTGTTATAAGTTTGACGTGTCTGTCTGTGGCATCGTAGCTCCCGAACGGATGAACGGATTTTGATTTAGTTTTTTTTGTTTGAAAGTAGAGTTAGTCGAGAGTGTTCTTAGCCATGTTTGGTGAAAATCGGTCGAAGATGGCCGCCATCTCCAAATGGTGAATTACATATTGCGTTGGAGGTTTATTAAATTTTTAATTTAAGTCACTTGTTTTTTATTTTAATAGAGGGCAACCACAAAAATTACTTGTGTTTTTTTTTTCAGTCAATCCAGCATTCAATCAGAATCAGCAACTCCTGAACGCTGCAAAGAAATTCTAAGAAGAGACACCCACATTATAATCACACTTAATCTAACTAATAACCAAAAATTAACATACAGACTGTCTGTAAGTAAGTTTCATGAACTGAGATATGTTTTAGCTAGCGCATTGAAAACTATGATCGTTTTGGAGAAGAGAAAATGTATGAGGAAAGATTGACATAGGTTTTGTACTGGATAGAGCAAATGGATGACAAGGTAAAGGTAAATAAGTGAATTAAATTAAAAATTTAAAAAAAAAACCCAACGCATCATATTCAAAATGTGTAATTCGCCATTTTCGGTGGCGGCCATCTTGGATTTTGAATTTATTATAGTGCGTTGTATTCTACTTGTTAAGACCTTTCATTTGATACCCATATTGAGGAGGCTGTAGAAGAAAAAGATAATCCGCCATTTTGTAGCGGTGGCCATTTTGGATCGATTTCCACCAAAAATGGCTAAGAACACTCTCGACTAACTCTACTTTCAAACAAAAAAAACTAAATCAAAATCCGTTCATCCGTTTGGGAGCTACGATGCCACAGACATACACACACACACACACACACACACACATACATACATACATACACAGACAGACAGACACGTCAAACTTATAACACCCTGTCGTTTTTGCGTCGGGGGTTAAAAAATCCAGTAGTAGAGAATAAATATTCGCATCGAGTCACTACTGTTATTATTTGTTTTTTTTATGTGATGAAGTAGAAGACGAGCAAGACACTCTCCTGATGTTAAAAGATAACGCTGCCCAAAATCAGTACAGTGCTACTTAGGATTTCACAATGGAGTGAAATTCTAGGAGCACTGCACTAACGCTTCTTACTCAAGTTAAGACTCTTTAGCCCAGTAATTTCACTAGCTAGTGCCTTTCTACCGAAGCACATTAATGTTTGCACATCACTGCTCAGGCGGTAGAATAGCTGGCACTGTTGGAGTACCCACCTAGACGACCTCCTGCAAAGGAAGTCTATATTATTTGATACGAATGTTTTTCTCAAACAGTCACAGTGTTACCGAATCCATTGTGACTCGTTAAGAACATACCGAAATATTCGGACTGTGGCGGTTAAAGGGTTAAATCTGCAAGTTGCACCAATTAAAGTTTGGCGGCGGTCACAAGCTGCAATACTTGTTCCGTTTGCGCTTAAAGCTGGGTCACTAGTTAAGTGTTTTGGTCTACACAATCAACAAAAACATCGCCTAATAGTGGTCGCACATATATCCGCATCGACCGCGCCTAAAGAATTTTTGTATAATGTATAATAGGAAATCTTCTTCCGATTCGGACGATTCGAATCCGGCAAGTGTGCGAGGCTTCAGAGGTTAATAGTCACTGGGCATCTGTCTCGCTCGCACGATATGACTAATTGTCAAATAACAATTGATAAAATTTACTTTTTGGAAATGTGTTAAACTGAAAATTTAGCTCATATTTTTACTATTTTTTTAAGTATTCCCAGTTTGCTACCTTAAATGACCACAATGGCATTCTCAGTTTATACCTAGTCAGGTCATAAGTATTGTCACACAGTAAAAACTTTTCTTTTAGAATGCTGGCCACAAAAAAGTTTATTGAATTCGAATTTCGAATTGTTCATGAAAATAAAAATGTATACTTTTTAGAATTTTACTCATTTTTAAATATGGAGTGGACGCTTAAAGAAGACCGTGTTGCAGTTATTGCGTTGCATCGTTGCGGTTACGCGCCAATTCAAATTTTTGACATACTGAAAAATTTGAATATAACCAAAAGATTCGTTTATCGTACCATCAAACGATACAATGAAGACTAGTGTAGATGACAGGTCAAGAAGTGGTCGCCCTCGGTCTGTTAGGACTCCAGCAGTGATAAAAGCTGTGAAGGCGCGAATTCAAAGAAATCCCAAACGTAAGCAGAAACTGTTGGCCCTTCAGATGGGGTTAAGCAGAACCACGGTGAAAAGGGTGTTAAATGAAGACTTAGGGCTGCGGGCATATCGAAGAAAAACAGGACATCGTTTAAATGCTCGTCTAATGGACCTGAGACTGAAGAGATGCCGCGCTTTGTTGAAGCGGTACGCGAGAAAAAAATATCGAGAAATTCTTTTTTCGGATGAAAAAATTTTTACCGTAGAAGAGAGCTACAACAAACAAAATGATAAGGTGTACGCACACAGTAGTGAAGAAGCGAGCAACCGTATTCCGCGTGTCCAACGAGGTCATTTTCCATCCTCGCTCATGGTATGGTTGGGAGTTTCTTATTGGGGCTTAACAGAGGTACATTTTTGTGAGAAAGGTGTAAAAACGAATGCAGTTGTGTATCAAAATACAGTCCTGACGAACCTTGTGGAACCTGTTTCTCATACCATGTTCAATAACAGGCACTGGGTATTCCAACAAGATTCGGCGCCAGCTCATAGAGCGAAGAGCACACAAGACTGGCTGGCGGCGCGTGAAATCGACTTCATCCGGCACGAAGACTGGCCCTCCTCCAGTCCAGATTTGAGTCCGTTAGATTACAAGATATGGCAACACTTGGAGGAAAAGGTGTGCTCAAAGCCTCATCCCAATTTGGAGTCACTCAAGACATCCTTGATTAAGGCAGCAGCCGATATTGACATGGACCTCGTTCGTGCTGCGATAGACGACTGGCCGCGCAGATTGAAGGCCTGTATTCAAAATCACGGAGGTCATTTTGAATAAACTTTATTGTCATAAGAATCTATGTTTTGTTAAGTTCATTTTGGTATATAAATGGTTACATAATAAATAAACTTGTTCCAATAATTTTATATTAAACATGTGACAGAATTTATGACCTGACTAGGTATGTATGAAAAATATCTATATTTAAACATGCCGCAACCATTTTATAAAATATCAAACTGGTTATACTTTAAAAAATTGTATAAAAATATGAGCAAAATTTTCAAAACACATTTCCAAGTAAATTTTATCAATTGTTTTGACAATTTGTTATATCGTGCGAGCGAGACACGAGTTCAGCGACTATTAACCGCTTCATGACATTTCATATAAAGAATTCAAAATTCGATTCGTTCGGCGCGGTCGATCCGCATAGATGTGCTTTCACCATAAGGATTTTGTTGTATGTTAAAATGTTTTTGTGGATCGTGTAGTTTCAACTCAATTTTATTGTTGCTAGAAGTAAAGTAATATTATTGTCTATTATGTAAAACTTTGGTGCATATAAAGTTTAGTTGTAAATAAAAGTTTATTTTTGAATAAAACATCATTATTATCTATTGCTTTTAATTTATTATCCTTGAATAATATTTACGTAGTTCTCCCTTTTAATTTCATTCTTCTATTTTATTTTCATACGGCATATTGTCATGTTTCTGAAAACAAAAATAAAATCATGATTCTGGAATTAAAATAATAAAGAAATTGGAATGAAATTAATAATCAAGATATCGAAATGAAAATAATCAAGAATCCGGAATGAAAATAATAAAGAAATTGGAATGAAAATAATAATCAAGAATCCGGAATTAAAATAATCAAGATTCCGGAATGAAAATAATCAAGATTCCGGAATGAAAATAATCAAGATTTCGGAATTAAAATAATCAAGATTCCGGAATGAAAATAATCAAGATTTCGGACTGTAAATAATCATGATTCCGGAATTAAAATAATCAAGAATCTGGAATGGAAATAACAAGTTAATTAAAAAAAAAGTTTTATTTACTTGTTATTAGTTTATTATAATTATAGTAATAGTATAATTATTACCTTTTGCTCGTTGTCGAGGGTATTTAGACAGCAACAGGCATTTGATTTTGGCGTGTTCTTTCGCTGAAAATAATAAATACACTTTATAAGTTTGTATTGTTCTTCTTTAGTCATTTTCTGCGTCTGTCTGTCCCTATCTTTTTATGTATCTTTAAAACTGCGCAACGCATTCTTATGGGGATGTAATAAATAGAGTAATTCAAGAGGAAGTAAACCTCAATATGTATAATACATGCATATATAATAGAGAAACACTGACATATAACTTTCTGTTACAAGGTGCGCGCGGGTAGTTCCTAAATAAATAAAATAGAATTTACTATCTTACTTCTTACTAAAATTTTATTATACTCGTGAAACTTTGTAAGAATGTAAGGATGTCTGGATGAATGTTTGTTACTCTTTCACGCCTAAACGAGTGGATCAGTTGAGCTGAATTTTGGTATAGAGATATCTTAGAACTAAGCATAACACATTAGGCTACAGTACCTACAGTAGATAAAATCGCTGGGCGCAGCTAATAATACATAATGTTTAGTGTATTCTGTGGCATCCTATGATTGTAGGAACACACAGACCAAATTCACATCTTATAAACGTGAAAGTTTGTAAGAATGGATGTCTGGATGTATGTTTGTTACTCTTTCAAGCCTAAACGGGTCGACCGATTTAGCTGAAATTTGGTATAGAGACAGCTTAGACCCTGGAATAACACATAGGCTACAGTACTGCGGGTAAAACCGCTGGGCGCAGCTAGTTATCCATAAGATTTTTAATGTTATCTATATATCAGTCGGCTACACCTAGGTTTAACCGACTAAACCTAGGTGTAGCCGCTCTTCGGACTTTAGCCGAAACATATACCTATATTTTTAACGAAGTTGTAAAATAATAATGAATAAATAAAATCTTTATTCAGGCAACTAATTACCCACAATACACAACAAATTATTTAAAAAATATTAGTACATAATTAAACTCATTATTTATAGCACAGCTCAAACCGTTGAAAGTCTGAATGTATTGAGTAGGTTACATATATCATAATACCTAAATAAATAAATAAAAACTTACGTTGAACTGTCCACAATCGGAGCATTTCCTCCGTCCATGCGTCCTCCATATATGCGCTCTCAAGGCGTCTTGTGAGCTATAGAGTCGCGCGCATGCCGCGCACGCGTGCGTTTTGGGAGCGTCGTGAGCACTCGTCAGGTGGACGCTTAGCGACGCGCGAGTGAAGAAATATAACGAGCAATGTGGGCAGACGTACCTAATGAGAAGATTAAGGCATTTTTACTATAGATATTGAGTATTATAATACTTAACGATATTTATGATTTAAAAAGGTGAAATTTATTGAAAAAGAAAAGGTTTTTTACTTATTTTCGTTGTGTAGTTTTAGATTGTTTTCATTAATTGGATTTTTTTTATTTCCGGACTATTAATAAATTCATTCCGGATTATCATTTTCATACCGGAATTATTAATTATTTTATCTTAGATTCTTTATTATTTTCACTCCGTTATTCCAAATACATATTTATTTGAAATTATTTTAACGCTCGATTGTTTCTTATTATGATGCGTCCTCCATATATGCGCTCTAAACGCATCACTAGAGCTGTAGAGTAGCGCGCAAACCGCGCGCGAGTGAAGAAATATAACGAGCAATGTGGACAGATGTACCTAATAAGGAGATAGAGACATTTTTAGTACAGATATTGAGTATTATAATACTTAATGATATGCATGATTTATGAAAAAGGTGAAATTTATTGAAACAGAAAAGGTTATTAACTTATTTTCGTTGTGTAATTTAAGATTGGTTTCAGGACTATTAATAAAATCATTCCAGATTATTAATTTCATTCCGGATTCATTGTTATTTTCATTCCGGATTATTATTTTCATTCCGGATCATTATTTTCATTCCGGATTCATTGTTATTTTCATTCCGGATTATTATTTTCATTCCGGATTCTGTATTATTTTCATTCCGGATTCTTTAGAATAGAATAGAGAATAAAATAATGTACTCTTTATTGCAACCAAAGAAAAATTTCAGTTTTAATATTAGCACTAAAATACAATTTAGTCCACAATGGCTTTATTATTTTTATTCCGGTTCTTTATAATTTTTATTCATTTATCAAATTAATAATCTGAATGAGAAGTGAAAAAAAAATACAACTTACTTATTAGCAGACGAATCTCTGTGTTTTTTAGCCTTCTTGAAGTGCAGTCTCAGACTTTCCTGAAAACAAGTTAGTCATAATAGCATAAATCTTACTAATATTATAAATGTGAAAGTTTGTAAGAATGTATGGATGTCTGTATGTATGTTTGTTACTCTTTTACGCCTAAACTGGCGTGTGTTTCCATTAGCTCTGCCATAGGCAAAAACGATGTCAGCATATTCCTCGTTACTGAATTCGCTCATGTTAGCACGAATAGTATCCGCACAACAACAATAACAGTCAAAATCAACAAAACAATTCAACAACAAAACTTAACACAGAACACAACGAAAAACAAACAAAGAGAATCACACGTAGGTACTCGTAAACAAGTCAATCAGCGAAAGCAGTCAGAGCTCGACAAAAATAAATTACTAGTAAGATTAGTCACGATAATTATTCTACAGTGTTCTAAATGTTTTAGAGTTAGAAAAAGAACCGGTCCGGTACAAAAGCCATGCTCAGCGCACCTGGGCCTCTCTTAACGAGATAGCATTATTAGTGAAAAAGAGAAAGAAGATGGAATAACAATGGTTTTATACCTGATCACCCTTCAACTTGTTATTCGTATTAGTTGTAAGTTTAGGAAAAACATATTCCTGTTATTTATTCCACAAGCTGATAAGATTTTTACCAACTTAATATGTCGTTGTAATGAGGAATAAGATAAGAAGTTTTTAAAAGCATTTTACTTGCCAGGATGCATGAGGTTTTTTTTTAAATCACAATCAAAGTTGAACTTTGAGTGAATTTTATTTTATTTTTTACACTTTGTGAGCTCGGAACTTAATATTTAGACCATATTTGAGCCTGTTTCTGCCTTGTGTAGTTAGAAGATGTATATGAGACCAAATTTAAATAAAAAAATCCGTTAAAAAATTGGTTAAAAAAAAGTTATGAGACTTAATAGCTAGGATTTCGGCAAAAATCTAAAAAATCACAAAAAAATATTAAAAAAAAGGGGGAGGTCTGGGAATTTTTTTGGCCAAGTTGTATTTTCCTCTTGGGGCCCCGAACCCCCCATTTAAGTTTGTCTAAGCCTCTGCCAAACACATATCAATTCGTAAGAATCTAAACGTTCGACCTAACACAGAAGAGCTTTTATGAATCATGTTATTTTTCATGGTTATACCCTGGAATAACACATAGGCGACAAATACAGCGTTAGACGCATGTAACCTAGGATGCTACGGGAGCCACCCTACAAGCGTCAATCCAAATGGCGCAGGACCGGCATCGATGGAAGGAAATGATGTCAAAGCTGATGAGACACCATGATGGTCATACGTCCGGCTTGTAAGCCGGAGGTCCTGGGTTCAAATCTCAGTGTGGCAAAGATTTTCGCCTGGACGCTACCGTGTTTCAGAAGGCACGTAAAACTGTGTGTCCCGGCTGTTTCCTATAAGATATGTAGGAGGCAGTCGTTAGTTCATGTTGCAGGTGTAGTAATCTCGGCCACCTGAAACTGCAACATATAGGTTCGCCACACAACCTATAAATTGTGATTTGACTCTGACAGCGTAAGTAGGGAAACCTGTTCTGTTGGAGTATAAACCCCAACCCCAATTATGATCGTCCCTGAGTCATGAGGCTACGACCGAGAAGAAGACAAATACAGCAAGTAAAACCGCTGGGAGTATCTAGTAAGGTTATAAAATACATATTTATGTATATACTCACCGAAGATATAAACTGTATATCGCACTCGACGCAGTAATACTCTCTCCTGTCGTGAACGCATTGTTGGTGCCGCCGCAACAGCGATGTGTACATGAACGACGCGTCGCACCGCGAGCACTTGAAACGGGACGACTTGTCGTGACGACTAGTCGCAATACAATATTATATGATATATCATATTATATACTAAGGTAGGTATACTGTTTTAATATGTTATAATGGGGAAAATATATCAATTTTCTGGGAAATTGTGTGATATATAGGTAAGTACTTTAGTTTGAGGGCATATTAATATATATTGAAATTAATAATAAACAATGAATAATTAAATAATTTCAGGTCGCAGTCTATGTGAGAACGAACCGAGACCTGTTTAAGAAAAATAATAACAAACACAATACCAGAAACGCAAACAAGCTGACATCCATACGACGGACTCTCAGTAAGTCTAGTAAGTTGAGTCACGTAATGGGCCCAACAGTTTATAATAAGTTACCTGAAGACATACCGGGGGTAGACTTCCTTTGCAGGAGGTCGTCTAGGTGGGTACCCCAACAGTGCCAGTTATTCTACCGCCTGAGCAGTGATGTGCAATGTGCATTACTGTGCTCCGGTAGGAGGGCACTGTAGCTAGTGAAATTACTGGGCTAAAGAGTCTTAACATCTTATGACTCTTGAGTAAGAAGCGTTGGTGCAGTGCTCCTAGAATTTCACATAACTGTAAAATCCTAGGTTACACTGTACTGATTATGGGCAGCCGTTATCTCTTAACATCAGGAGAGCGTCTTGCTCGTCTTCTACTTCATTACATAAATAAAAAAATAAATTGTAGCCGCTCCTAGTCTGACGTGTTTTAAAATGAAATTAAAGCGTTGGTTAATCGAGCGGACGTTCTACTCGTTCAATGAATTTATGGAATGTAAGAAATAGTGACAATGAAATGATGATTTATTATGATGTACAATTCTCATTGTATTTAATTTTTATTTTGACATTTTAATTATGTACCATCTGATTTATTTTTATAGAATTTGTGACATGTAAATATTTTTACCAATAAATTGAGTATGAGTATAAAACTACTAATACCCTGACAAATTATGTAATTAATATACTATTACGGGTAAAATATACACATTTTCTGGGAAATTATGAAACATAATATACCTAGTCAGGTCATAAATTCTGTCACATGTTTAATATAAAATTATTGGAACAAGTTTATTTATTATGTAACCATTTATATACCAAAATGAACTTAACAAAACATAGATTCTTATGACAATAAAGTTTATTCAAAATGACCTCCGTGATTTTGAATACAGGCCTTCAATCTGCGCGGCCAGTCGTCTATCGCAGCACGAACGAGGTCCATGTCAATATCGGCTGCTGCCTTAATCAAGGATGTCTTGAGTGACTCCAAATTGGGATGAGGCTTTAAGCACGCCTTTTCCTCCAAGTGTTGCCATATCTTGTAATCTAACGGACTCAAATCTGGACTGGAGGAGGGCCAGTCTTCGTGCCGGATGAAGTCGATTTCACGCGCCGCCAGCCAGTCTTGTGTGCTCTTCGCTCTATGAGCTGGCGCCGAATCTTGTTGGAATACCCAGTGCCTGTTATTGAACATGGTATGAGAAACAGGTTCCACAAGGTTCGTCAGGACTGTATTTTGATACACAACTGCATTCGTTTTTACACCTTTCTCACAAAAATGTACCTCTGTTAAGCCCCAATAAGAAACTCCCAACCATACCATGAGCGAGGATGGAAAATGACCTCGTTGGACACGCGGAATACGGTTGCTCGCTTCTTCACTACTGTGTGCGTACACCTTATCATTTTGTTTGTTGTAGCTCTCTTCTACGGTAAAAATTTTTTCATCCGAAAAAAGAATTAGACGAGCATTTAAACGATGTCCTGTTTTTCTTCGATATGCCCGAAGCCCTAAGTCTTCATTTAACACCCTTTTCACCGTGGTTCTGCTAAACCCCATCTGAAGGGCCAACAGTTTCTGCTTACGTTTGGGATTTCTTTGAATTCGCGCCTTCACAGCTTTTATCACTGCTGGAGTCCTAACAGACCGAGGGCGACCACTTCTTGACCTGTCATCTACACTAGAGTCTTCATTGTATCGTTTGATGGTACGATAAACGAATCTTTTGGTTATATTCAAATTTTTCAGTATGTCAAAAATTTGAATTGGCGCGTAACCGCAACGATGCAACGCAATAACTGCAACACGGTCTTCTTTAAGCGTCCACTCCATATTTAAAAATGAGTAAAATTCTAAAAAGTATACATTTTTATTTTCATGAACAATTCGAAATTCGAATTCAATAAACTTTTTTGTGGCCAGCATTCTAAAAGAAAAGTTTTTACTGTGTGACAATACTTATGACCTGACTAGGTACTTTAGTTTGAGAACATGAAATCATTCATGTTTTGACGTTACTTGATAAGCTATGTAATTTAGTATGTCAATAAAATAGCATAAATGTTCGCATCGAGTCACCACTGTTATTCGATGCGAATATTTTTCTCGCCCAGTCACAGTGTTACAGGATTTGGTGTGACTCGATGAGAACATACCTCAGAAAATTATATAATTGAGCCCTTGAAACCAAAAATGATAGGAGTATACTCACACAGTGTGCAATCTCAGTGACTCGATGGTTTTGAACAGTTTCCCACACTTGTGGCACGCGTGAGATTCATCAAACGAGTGACGACGCACGTGCCGCTGCATTACTGTACGCTTGCTGAAATACAATGTCTCTATAAAAACATAAACAAGTGAAATTTTAAAAATACTTTTTAAAAACAAGCTTTATTTATTATTATCGTCTTGTATCATAAAGTACTCGTCAAGACGAATCAAATGAGCCCAAACTCGATGGGGTTGCGTTGTTTTATGACGGAGTTCCTATGGCCACCTTCTAGCTCCATCATCAGATCAGCTTGATGTCATAAAAATATTGCATTGTCATCCGATTTACACACGCATGCAAATTTTCAGCTCAATTGGAAACCGGGAAGTGGGTCAAATTAAACTTGCAAGATTTGATTACAGACAGACAGACAGACAGACAGACAGACAGACAGACAGACAGACAGACAGACAGACAGACAGACAACAGACAGGTGAAAGTAATATAAAGCTTGTAATAAACTACAATAATTAGTTATTACATAATATTTAGTGTTAATTCCACTCTAAAAATCATCGCTTTTAGAGCGGAATTAACACTAAATATTAAGTAATAACTAATAATTGTTGTGATGGATTTCCGCAAAGTAACGCCTAGTTCCATTAATTATAAATAAACTAGTTGCTACCAGCAGTTTTTCCCGCTGTTGCTCTTTCACGTCTAAATGAGTGGAGCGATTGAACTGAAATTTGGTATAGAGATAGCTAAGACCCTGGAATAACACATAGGCTATATTGATAACGCGACGCGACTCGCTAGTGTCGACATCGTATTTGTTTCTCTCTGTGATTTTATTCGAAAAGTGATCTAAATCTTGCATCTTGTGCCTGTATCCTACACTAAATCAAAGGGAATTTACTGCGCTACAAGCTTGTGAAATTAGTTTTTTGATTCATCTAAAACTGAGACTTTAATCAGTGTTTTAAGTGATTATTTTGTGACAAATTATAATTGTTCAACGCTGCGCGAGCGCTGCGTACGTGACCAGCGGCGCGTGAGTCATCGCATCGGCATCCGAGTGCGGCGCGGCGCGGCGAGTTGTACTGCTTTGCGCTATTAGCTTTGTGCCTGCCTAATATCTCTGAGCAATAATCGCTTTACATTTGCTTGTGTATAAATATGGCGCCTAAAGTATCGAAACCTACAAATTGCGCGGGCTGTCGTAGTACTATAAGGAGCAAGTTTTATCTAACTTGCTCACTTTGTGAGCTAGTCTATGACCTAGAATGTGCAAATATATCAGAAGCAAGATTTAACAGCATGGCAAAAGACAAGAAAATCTCGTGGAAATGTCCGTGTTGTGTAAACAAGCAGCCTAAAGTTGGTAATGTAAACACTCCCGTAGGAGCTGCTCATACATCTGGATTCCGGCGAGAGTCAAGCCCACCGATCAGTCCTATGTCGTGTAATAGCGATACTGACAATGTTACTGTGCGCCGTGGACTTAGTGCTTCGACTAACACTGTACATGTCCTGGATCATTCCTATGCTGAGGATACTGTATACATGGACACCATGAGAACCATAGTGCGCGATGAATTTGAGCGGATTTTGAATGAGCGAATGTCGGTCATAATTGCCAAAGTAGTTACAGAACATATTAGTAGCCCTATGAACAAAAAGATATCTGACCTCGAAGGCAGGGTGGCCGTATTAGAAGAGGAGCTGAGGCTGGTTAAGGAAGAACAAACGAATCTACGAATGGCTGAAGCTTCTGTGAAACCAAAGCCAAAGTCTAATGTTATTAACGAGCAAGCCTTACAGGCAAAGAAAACTCTGCTAGAGGTTCCAGTACTGGACGTGCTTTCAGCTGACCCACCTCTGACACAAATAGAGAGCTCACAGAGCCTGCAGTGGACGGAAGTTGTAAAGAAGCGTTTTCGTAGTACCCCAACTGGTGTGACACGTGGTGTTGCTGCCCCGGGTGCAACAAAGCTGGAGGCGGCAGAGCGACGACGACACTTGCATCTATACTATGTAAAGGCCGGCACTACTGAGGCGCAAGTACAGGACCATTTAAACTCTATCTGCTCGAACACTACATATTTGGTGGAATCATTGAAAGCTCGCGGTAATTATGCATCGTTCAAACTGGATGTTCCCTCTCGGTTAGCGGATGAAATATTATCACCTGCTAATTGGGCCGCAGATATATGCGTTAAGCCCTGGCGCCAGACCTACCGCCGCCGTTCCTTTCGGCCAGAAAACCAGGAAGGCCAGAGATCGGAAAAGTGATTACATTATGAGCATCTTCTTGTTTACCTCACTCACCGCTGGGCTGAAGCCGTTGAGAGCAAGGGAGAGGCACTCGCCGTTAGTCTGGACATCGCCAAGGCCTTTGATCGGGTGTGGCACCGGGCACTTCTCTCCAAGCTACCTTCTTTTGGCATACCCGAGGGGTTGTGCGAATGGGTTGCCAGCTTCCTATCGGATCGGAGCATTCAGGTCGTTGTCGACGGGCAATGTTCCGACAGTAAGCCGATCAATGCCGGTGTCCCTCAGGGCTCTGTGTTGTCACCGACGCTGTTTATCTTGCACATCAATGATATGCTACAAACTAGTGGTATGCATTGCTATGCGGATGACAGTACTGGTGACGCTCAGTATTGCGGTCGCATCAATGCCCCCCGTGCCGTAGTGGAGGAATGCAGGAACAAACTGGTGTCAGACGTTGAAGCTTCTCTGGAACAGGTCTCAGATTGGGGCTCGCTGAATCTGGTCCAGTTCAACGCAACCAAGACACAAGTTTGCGCGTTTACCGCTAAGAAAGTCCCTTTTGTTGTCGCTCCTCGCTTTCAGGACACTCCTCTCAGGGTCTCGGATAGCATAAAAATTTTGGGTGTCGACATTTCTGCTAATGTTCAGTTCCGTGGTCACATTGCAGGTAAGGCCAAGCTCGCTTCCAAAAAACTTGGAGTGCTCAATAGGGCGAAGCGGTACTTTACGTCGAGACAGAGACTGCTTCTTTATCTAGCACAAGTCAGACCTCACGTAGAGTACTGCTCTCATCTCTGGAATGGAGCACCCAAGTATCAGCTTGACCCTCTTGATGCATTACAGCGTAGAGCTGTCAGAATTGTTGACGACCTCAAGCTAACCGAACACCTAGAACCGCTCAGTTTTCGTAGGGACGTTGGATCCCTTTGTATCTTCTACCGTTTATACAATGGGGAGTGTTCTGAAGAGTTATTCGACCTGATTCCGGCGTCGCGCTTTTATCACCGCACGAGCCGTCACCGCTTGAAAGCCCATCCACACATTATTGATGCTTGGCATTCTCGCACTGTGCGATTCACTCGCTCCTTCTTGCCGTACACCTGCAAATTGTGGAATGAGCTTCCGCCCGCGGTATTTCCGATGAGCTATAACATGGGACTCTTCAAAAGGCAAGTGAATAGAGTCTTGAAAGGTAGGCAACGTACCAGCGGTACCCCTGGTATTGCAGGTATCCATAGGCGACGGTAGCCACTCACCATCAGGTGGGCCGTCTGCTTGTTTGTCACCTATTACATAAAAAAAAAAAAAAAAAAAAAAAAAAAAAAAAAATGTTCGGGGTCTGAGAAGTAAGACTCTGGCCTTTTATAAGAATATTCTGGCTAGCTGCCATGATATTGTAGCTCTTACTGAGTCCTTCTTGACCAGCTCTGTAGAGGATGGTGAATTGTTTCCCCCAGACTATGTAGTACTACGTAAAGATCGTGTAGGTGACGTAGGTTGGGGCGGAGTTTTATTAGCTGTGCGTAATATTTACTCAGTCAAGCAACTAGATCATGTGGATGGCCTTTCTGAGAGCATGGAAATACTATTTGTTAAACTCATATATAAGTATATAAAAATATTGGTTTGTGTAGTATATCTGCCTCCGAACTATACCGATAAACAATATCTAGATGTTTTGACTTGTATCGAGAATGCAGTCTGTAAATATTCGTCAGAACTGGATATTTTGATAGTAGGTGACTTCAATCTTAGATCTTGCAGTTCAAATGTAAAATATCACTATGACTTATTTATGGATTTTTGTAAGTTGAAACAGCATAATGTTATTTTAAATTCTCATGGAGGCATGCTGGACCTTGTTCTATCAAACTTAAGCCACGTTAATGTGTCCGCGGACGTAGAGCCACTAGTACCCGCTGATGCATATCACCCTCCGTTTGAGGTGACTTTGTTGTTTGAAAACTATTCCACGGTTGTTGAACGTACCCATGACGAACGAAACTCAGCATCTGTTAACAGTCAAACGCTCTATGCCCCCAATTGGAATTTTCGCAAAACCGACTTCTTTTCTCTTTATTCTGAAGTGTCTAATGCCGATTGGACTGACGTAACACAGGAATTGGATATAGACGTAGCAGTGGATGTTTTTTATAAGAAATTAAATTGTATTATAAGCGAATATGTCCCTACTAGGAAGCCAATTTCTAGTCATAGAAAATATCCGCCATGGTATACCGCCGAAATCAAATATAAGTTAAAAATAAAATACTTTCATCTGTGTAAGTTTAAGGAATTAGGGCTAGATTTTAATAAAGAAGTATTCAAATATTATAGGAGTCATATCAAGGAATTAATAAAAGATGCTTATGATCAATATATTGCTGTCACCGGGTCTAATATAAGTCGTGATCCCGCACGTTTTTGGAAACATGTCAGAGACAAACGTAGTTGTAGAGCACGAACGAACGAATATACGCTTGATGGACACACTATCGAGGGACATCAGGCTGCTGCAGCATTTGCTGGCTACTTCAGCTCAGTGTTCCTCAGTCATACTCCTGTATTGGATGCTAATGTAGCTGAAACATGTGCAAATCCGCGTGACTCGCGTCTCGTGTCTATACCGATCGTTACCGTCGGCGATGTTCGACTAGCTACCCGCCGCCTAAAATCATCTTCGGCAGCCGGCCCAGATGCAATACCCGCGTATCTTGTTAAAGATTGTCTTTCTGCTCTTGAAGAACCACTTCTCCATCTCTACAATCTGTCTTTAACCACCTGTCGCTACCCAGAGAAGTGGAAACTATCTCGTGTAACACCCGTACCAAAAATTATCTCGTCGACGGATGTAGCGACATTTAGGCCAATAGCAGTACTTAGTGTTTTCAGTAAGATCTTTGAATCAATAATAAATTCACACCTGAGAAGGCAATTGGAATCAGCTTTGGACGACTCACAGCACGGTTTCCGAGTCGCGCGCTCTACCAACACAAATCAAGCTACGTTTGTTGATTATGTGGCCACGCAAATGGATAGGAGAGGGCAGGTAGATGCAGTATTCCTAGATTTTAGGCGTGCATTTGATGTAGTCGACAACGACATATTACTCGCAAAGCTATCCGCTATGGGTTTGTCGCCACAGTTATTGCGTTTTTTTGCTCATTATCTCCGAGATCGTAGGCAGTATGTGGAGCTCAAAATGTATAGGTCCGAGGAGTTTTACACTCGTTCCGGTGTAAGCCAGGGCAGCACACTAGGCCCAACGCTTTTCTTGGTGATGATAAACGACCTACCCAAGGTACTAAAATGGAGTCAATGCCTTATGTTTGCAGACGATCTAAAAATATTCCACTACATTAATCAGATTTCTGACTGCGAGGATCTGCAGGAGGATATGAACAGGGTGGCACAATGGAGTCGGTTAAATAGGTTATCTTTTAATCTTTCGAAATGTAAAATAATTACGTTCACTAGGATACAGAAGCCTCTTACGCCATTGTACGAACTAGAGGGCTCTTTCTTAGAAAGAGTAAGTACAACCACCACCTCCAAATGGCGGTGAACACCTGTTTGTTGAAGTCCTTCTCTCTCATGCTAAAATTCTTCTCGGAGTCTTTTATAGCAATTCTTCAAAAAATAACTATTTCTCCTCCTTCGAAAAATTTTTAGAAGATCTCACTCCAGCTTACTGTCACACCATCATCATGGGTGATTTTAACACTTGCCTTCTTAAACAAGATCGGCGAGCATTACTTCTGCAGGACATGGTTACTTCATGCAACATGCACCTTCTTCCTCTTGGTGCGACACATCATTTCCCTAACGCTACTCCTTCTCTGCTCGACTTAATGATGGTGTCATCTATAAACCATGTCAGTAAACATGGCCAGTGCTCCGCTGATAGCTTTTCATATCATGATCTGATTTTTCTATCTTATAAAATTCGTCCTCCAAAGCCAAAACCTACAATTATTCTTCAGCGCAATTTTAGTGGCATGAATGAAGACTCATTCTTAGATGACGCTAAGAACATAGACTGGACGCCAGTCATAAATGCTGTTGATATTGATAACCAAATAGCGGTTTTCAATACAATATTAACACAGCTATATGACGTTCATGCTCCATTAAGGTCCATTAAAATAAAACACGTACCTGCGCCCTGGCTCTCTGAGGACCTAAAGGTGCTTAAGAACAAAAAGGCAGCATCAAAAACAAAATATAAACTGCGGCCAAACGATCTTAACAAGGCTAAGTACACAAAAGTGCGAAATCGCTGTAATGTAGCATGCCGGGATGCCCAAAGGCGTCACATTTATGAATCTGTGCAGAATCAAGATCCAGCAAAAGTCTGGAAATTTCTACGGACTCTTGGTATCGGCAAATCTCGGCAGGATTCTATTCCTCAAAACCTTGACCTTAACTCTCTCAATATTCACTTTTCTTCATCTCCTACTATTGATGCTTCTATAAAAGCTAGAACTTTATCTACTCTTTCTGACAACATCTCCTCTGACTATCCTCCTATGGTTTTCCGTCAATTTACTGCTGGTGAAGTAAAGAAGAGCATTCTATCTATCACTTCTAACGCTGTTGGTATCGACGGTATTAGTCGAAACATGCTACTTCCTATTTTAGACTACCTTCTCCCTATTCTTTGCTTTATACTAAACTTCTCCATTTCTTGTTCTGTGTTCCCTTCCGCGTGGAAGGAAGCGCAAATTCTTCCTTTGCCTAAGAAGGCTAATCCTAAACTTTTCTCGGAATATCGCCCAATCTCAATTCTCCCTTTTTTATCCAAAGTGCTTGAGCGGTTAGTTCATAACCAAATCAATGGCTTTCTTATTGAAAATAATCTTCTTAATCCCTATCAATCTGGTTTTCGTCCTGGACACAGCACTGTTACTGCGCTCGTCAAAGTAACTGATGATATCCGACAGGGTATGGATGGTGGTCAGCTAACAGTGCTAGTGCTCCTGGACTTTAGCAATGCTTTCAATACTGTCGACTTCGATATCCTTCTTGCTACTCTTCGCTCTCTTAACATATCGCCAGCGGTAGTTGACTGGTTTCACAGCTACCTTTATGGTCGTCAGCAGCGGATTCGCCTCGAGGATGTTTTGTCTTCTTGGTGTAATACGACTGCTGGTGTACCTCAAGGTGGCGTTCTTTCTCCTCTCCTCTTTGCTATATTTATCAACTCTATTTCCAATAATCTCTCTTCTTCCTATCACCTATATGCAGACGACCTTCAGTTGTACTGTCAATCTTCCTTAGAACAATTGAGTACCGCGATTAATCGTATGAATGATGATTTGCAACGAATTTCTGATTGGAGCGAGGCTCACGGTCTTAAACTGAACCCGCACAAAACCCAAGCAATTATCATTGGAAGTTCTCGCAAGGTGTGCAAAGTTGACTCTGACTCACTTCCACAAATAACACTTGATGGGATTGCTATACCGTTCAGTGACAGTGTCAAAAACCTAGGTATCACCATTGATCGTACATTGTCATGGAAACCGCAACTCACTGCTACTAGCCGCAAAATGTTTGCCACTGCAGGCTCATTGCGTAGATTACGCAACTTCTTGCCCACTGCTACTAAAATTGCGCTCGTGCAATCTCTTATGCTTCCTATTCTTGATTATGCTGACGCCAGCTACCCTGATATTACTGAGGACCAGCTAAATAAACTTGAGAGACTCCAAAACGTATGCATAAGGTTCATATTTGGCCTTCGCAAATATGACCATGTTTCCGAATTTCGTTCCAAACTCAAGTGGCTTCCTATACGTCGTCGCCGGGATGCTCATTATCTATATTTTCTGTATAATATTCTGTTCAACCCTGTTTCTCCACGCTATCTTCAAGAGCGTTTTCATTTTCTTCAAGCTTCTCACTCCCTTTCTCTGAGGTCGTCATTGAACCGGGTGCTAACTTTTCCGGAACACAAGACTTCTTTCTATAATAAGTCTTTTACAGTTAAGGCCATCCGGCTATGGAATGCCTTACCTGTAGAAATTAGAAGCGCTCCTACTTTAAATATATTCAAGTCCCGTGTTCTAGCTTATTATCTATCGTTATAACTTCAGCTGTTTTCTTCATTTAAGTATTCATCTATCTCATAATAATTTCATTTCTGTACTCCAATCTACCTTGTTTTTCTGTTATTAATATCTACATGACTATTAAGCTCATATAATATTATGTATATAAGGTATTATGTGTATGTATATTATATTATTATTATAAGTATGTATATTATTATTGTATATTATATTATTATGTTTATAATATATGATAAGTATTTAAACACTGTCTTTGTAATATACTGTATTATTTTATCTCACCACAAACCCATGTGAATAGCAATATTCTCCTCTCCCTGCACGGTTGTCTGGAAGAGATCGCTTTTAGCGATAAGACCGCCAATTGTAACACATAGATTATAATATTGTGTTTTATTTTTAAGTTTATTTCTGTATATTTTCTGTGTTCCAATAAAGAGTTATCTATCTATCTATCTATCTATCTAGCATCAGAGACCTTGGTGTAGTCTTGGACACACGACTAGATTTTCGCGAACATATTGAGGCTGCATGTAAGTCGGCAAATAAGACCCTGGGGTTCATTATGAGAACGGCATCACAGTTCCCTGACGTAAGGGTGGCAATCATGCTATACAACTCCTTCGTCCGAAGTAAGTTGGAATTTGCCGCAATCATATGGGACCCCAGTGAGGCAAAATACTGCATGCGTATCGAGAGATTGCAACGCAAATTTGCTCGATATGTTTACAAGCGTATGTACGGCTATTATCCGTATTTGTATCCATCCCTGTTCGTGTCAGGTATGGTCGGCATGGACACTTTAGAATTAAGACGGAAATTAAATCTGCTAATACACTACTGTCTCATTCTTCGGAATAAAATCAACAATCCGACTGTTTTGGCGGCCTTAAAATTGTATGTTCCGGACAGTTACTTAAGAACGGGGCGTCGGAAACATGAGCTGTTTGCGCGTCCTACGTTTCGTACTTGTCACGCAAGCTACGCGCCTACCGCACGAGCATTGCAGCTCCTTAATGCGTTTATTAGCGAAGTCCAGCAAGTCGACATTTTCGATGACAATATGCACTCTATTGTAAACAGAATTAGGATATTTCTAAGCTATAGTTAAGTAATTATGTTTTATAAGATAAATTTCGGTAGTAAGTGATTTGGTTTTCACTGTAAACTTACTATCTTACTTGTTAAATAAATAAATAAATAAATAAATAAATTAATATTATAAACGTGAAAGTTTGTAAGAATGGATGTCTGGATGTTTGTTACTCTTTCACGCCTAAACACTAAACGGGTGGACCGATGGAGCTGGAATTTGGTATAGAGATAGCTTAGACCCTGGAATAACATATAGTACAGCGGGTAAAACCGCTGGGCGCAACTAGTAACTGATAAAATCAAACTTAAGTTATTTTAGTAAATTGATTTCTAGTAATTAGACTTTATATTATGTTAAGGTGGCAATCATGACATTTTAATCAAACACAACTTATTTTATTTTCTTTTGTAATGCCGGAATTCCGGAAATTTTATTTCAGAAATTTTAATTCCTACAATTTCATTTCAGAAACGTTCAATCCGACAATTTCTTTTCGGAAATTATCATTCCGGAATTTTTTACTCAATTTTCATTCCGGAAATCTTTACTCAGTCAATTTTCATTCCGGAAAAACATCATTGTCAATTTTCATTCCGCCATTTTTTCAAATGAAACAATACTTACTTGGTAGTAAATTTGCAGTAATCACAATTATAGCAAGTCGCTTCACTCGTGTGTGATATGGCGTGGTGTTCTAACAGGTGTTGGCGGGATAATCTTATGTAATCGCATAACTTACATTTATACCTGAAAAATATATATACTTTTTATACCAAGAAGTAAGAAGACGAGCAAGACGCTCTCCTGATGGTAAGAGATAACGCTGCCCATAATTAGTAGGTACAGTGCTACCCCGGATTTTACAAAGGTAAAATTCTGGGTGCACTGTTCCAACGCTTCTTACTTGAGAGTCATAAGATGTTAAGGCTCTTCAGCCCAGTAATTTCACTAGCTACAGTGCCCTCCTATCGAAGCACAGTAATGTGTGCAATAATATTATGCAGGGCTTGTACAAAATCAGAAATGAGCATGTGAGGGGAAGCCTGAAAGTTGCAACAGTAACAAAGAAGTTAAATAGCGGAAGATTGGCCTGGTATGGACATTTATGCGGAGGGATGAAAATCATGTTACCATAAAGACCATGAATATGGTGATAGGTGGTAATCCGGGACAGGGCGCCCGAAAAAGGTTTGGATGAACTGTGTGTGAGGATATGCGTCCTAGAGGATGCAGATATGACGGATGATAGAGCAGAATGGAGGAGAAAAACGTGTTGTGCCGACCCTACCTAGTGTGGGATAAGGGCATGAAGATGTTGACGATGAATATTGTGCAGGCCTTCTCTAGAAGAATTTTCAAAAAAAATATTCTTTGAATTTATATTTCAAAATGTGTCAATTATCTCAAAACGCTAGATTACGAGTGTACTGAGTCTTTGATTAATATTGTAACCTAACTATACCTTTAATAACTTTTAATCCATGTCAATTTATACTATTTTATTTTAATTTGTAATTTGCATATATTATGTGTATACTAAATTTATTTTGTACCACCTCCACATAATCTTTTCATAGAAATATTTAAATTAAGACAGATGTGCGACGGCTTCCTGAGATACAGTTCTAACTAGTTCAGGAAGTCGGGATGAATATTAATTACTTGTACCTACCTAAGAAATATTTGTGGAGTAACTTAACTTTAAATATTTATTGCTCTTAAATTTAACTTTACTTTAGTGTCGCATTATTTTGTATTAGGTGCATTTTTATGGTAAATAAATAATTTGTATTTATTTATCAAATATTGCGAGCGAGAAAGCATCCAGCGGAATAAACTAAGGTTTTTTCATATTGTTTTGAACAAGATATTGAGAAAAATTCATACCTGGTAGTGTGTGACTTGATGTGACCCCTCAAAGAGACTGCGCTGGGACAATATTGGTGGCACATATCACATTGAAAACTGCCATTTTTCTGCAAAAAGAGCATTTAATTAGAGATGTTACAACTATTCGGTATTCCACTTATTTTTATAAACTAACAATACTACAGCTACTACAGCAGTAAAGAACGCTTTTATTAATCACAGATCGGCCACAAGCCAATCTACAGAAAATCCAAGTGCTCCAAACCACTGTCAGATAGCATAGTGTCCAGAATGCTGGCAATTTATAATATTCAGTATTCGGGGGAAATATTGTGTACTATTCGATCGAATACTCGATTCCAAATATTCGATATTCGGCTAAATAACTATTTGTGGCATCTCTAATTTAAATAGCCAAATAAAATAATCACCACGATTTTTAAGTCGTTTTCATACAAAATTCATTCCTTTACATTTTAACCCCTCTAGGGGATGAATTTCAATTTATTTCTTTTTCGGCTTCATACACAATTTGCCGGATTTTTAATGTATAATGTTGTTTTATAGTATACATAAAACAATATCATAGTATATATATCAATAAAATACATCATAGGCGGATTTGGGGGGGGGGGCATGCCCCCCCCCCCCCAGAATCATTGTGGAGTTACGAATTTTCAACATATTTCATGGTCAAGATTATATTTTTTTTCTCGGGGTTAGCCTATAGATGTGAGGCCGGTATATAACCAATCTTACCTATCGGTTAGTTACCAAAAAACCCATTTAATACCCAAAAACACCATTTAAAACCTTTGGAATTAAAAAACATTTTTTGTAATTATAACTACATTTCTTGATTTTATCGAGACGCAATAGGTGTCTTATGTCTATATTAGCTGCCCCCAGCGGTTTTACCCGCTTTTCTATATAATATTATAGTCTATGTGTTCTAAGCTATCTCTATACGAAATTTCAGCTCAATCAGTCCACCAAGAGCAGAGATTACCTAATGTATTTATAAAAACAAAGGAGTAATAAGTTTAAAAGCTCCTTCTTTGAAAAAAATAATATTATCATAAAGAAAATTATAAAACCCTTTAATAAAAACAATCTATTATTACTCCTACTCTTTCAGACAAATCAAATGAACCCAAACTCGTTTGAGCTGCGTCAGCAAGTGGCAAGGTGCAAAAATATTATAATGTTTGCTACGAGAAGTGTGAGTTGAGCTCGCTCTGAACAGTTAAAAAATTCCAATATCTTTAATAACATAAGAGAGCGAGAAGCTTGCTGAGACTGCAAAAAAAAATTGCAAAATTCATAACTCTAATGTCAAATAAAAGCTTGTAATAATTTAATTCGATTTCTAACCAATCTAACAAAATTCACACACTCACATTCTCACCTAAACTACACGCACACAAACGAAAAAGATTTGATTACAGATAGACAACAGATCCTACACCTATCAGTTGTCTGTCAAATAAAAGCTTGTTATAATTTAGTTCGATTTCTAACTAACAATAAAAAAAGAATTTTATACTACGAAGTAAGAAGACGAGCAAGACGCTCTCCTGATGGTAAGAGATAACGCTGCCCATTATTAGTACAGTGCTACTCAGTATTTTACAAAGGTACGATTCTGGGTGCACTGCGCCAACGCTTCTTACTTGAGAGTCATGAGATGATAAGACTCCTCAGCACAGTAATTTCACTAGCTACAGTGCCCTTCTACCGAAGCACAGTAATGTTTGCACATCACTGCTCAGGCAGTAGAATAACCGGCACTGTTGGGGTACCCACTTAGTCGAGCTCCTGCAAAGGAAGTCTACCCCGGTAAACATAATAATAATATTCACGCACTCACCTAAGCTACACGCACACACACAAACGTTTAAGATTTGATTACAGATAGACAGACAACAGACCATTCACCTGTCTGTTGTCAGTCAAATAAAAGCTTGTTATAATTTAATTCGGTTTGTAACTTAACCAATCTAACCAAATTCACACATTCGCAATCTACCTATACTACGTACACTCACACACATACATAAAGAGCAGTGCGGGCCCGCACAATACGGCAACGTCGCATTGCATACAAACTCGCAATCTACCTATACTACGTACACTCACACACATACATAAAGAGCAGTGCAGTCGCCGCACAATACGGCAACGTCGCACGACTAGGGCGGATCCAGGATTGGGCCCTGGGGGGCAAGGTGCAAAAATATTATAATGTTATGAGTTTTTCTCGCTCTGAACAACTTCAAATATTCTTAAAAGAAATATGCAAAATTCGTAATACAAAAAAAGCTTATAATAATTTAATTCAATTTCTAACTAACGGTAAAATAATAATAATATTCACACACTCTCACCTCAACTACACACACATACGTAAAAGATATGATTACAAATAGACAGACAACAGACCTTTCACCTGTCTGTTGTTTGTCAAATAAAAGCTTGTTATAATTTAGTTCGATTTCTAACTAACAATAAAAAAAGAATTTTATACTACGAAGTAAGAAGACGAGCAAGACGCTCTCCTGATGGTAAGAGATAACGCTGCCCATTATTAGTACAGTGCTACTCAGTATTTTACAAAGGTACGATTCTGAGTGCACTGCGCCAACGCTTCATTCACCTGTCTGTTTTCAGTCAAATAAAAGCTTGTTATAATTTAATTCGGTTTGTAACTTAACCAATCTAACCAAATTCACACATTCGCAATCTACCTATACTACGTACACTCACACACATACATAAAGAGCAGTGCAGGCGCCGCACAATACGGCAACGTCGCATTACATACACACTCGCAATCTACCTATACTACGTACACTCACACACATACATAAAGAGCAGTGCAGTCGCCGCACAATACGGCAACGTCGCACGACTAGGGCGGATCCAGGATTGGGCCCTGGGGGGCAAGGTGCAAAAATATTATAATGTTAAAAGTGAGTTTTTCTCGCTCTGAACGGTTAAAAACTTCAAATATTCTTAAAAGAAATATGCAAAATTCGTAATACAAAAAAAAGCTTATAATAATTAATTTAATTTCTAACTAACAATAAAATAATAATAATATTCACACACTCTCACCTCAACTACACACACATACGTAAAAGATATGATTACAAATAGATAGACAACAGACCTTTCACCTGTCTGTTGTCTGTCAAATAAAAGCTTTTTATAATTTAGTTCGATTTCTAACTAACAATAAAAAAAGAATTTTATACTACGAAGTAAGAAGACGAGCAAGACGCTCTCCTGATGGTAAGAGATAACGCTGCCCATTATTAGTACAGTGCTACTCAGTATTTTACAAAGGTACGATTCTGGGTGCACTGCGCCAACGCTTCTTACTTGAGAGTCATGAGATGATAAGACTCCTCAGCCCAGTAATTTCACTAGCTACAGTGCCCTTCTACCGAAGCACAGTAATGTTTGCACATCACTGCTCAGGCGGTAGAATAACCGGCACTGTCGGGGTACCCACTTAGTCGACCTCCTGCAAAGGAAGTCTACCCCGGTAAACGTAATAATAATATTCACGCACTCACCTAAGCTACACGCACACACACAAACGTTTAAGATTTGATTACAGATAGACAGACAACAGACCATTCACCTGTCTGTTGTCAGTCAAATAAAAGCTTGTTATAATTTAATTCGGTTTGTAACTTAACCAATCTAACCAAATTCACACATTCGCAATCTACCTATACTACATACACTCACACACATACATAAAGAGCAGTGCGGGCCCGCACAATACGGCAACGTCGCATTACATACACACTCGCAATCTACCTATACTACGTACACTCACACACATACATAAAGAGCAGTGCGGGCGTTGCACAATACGGCAACGTCTCATTACAGACACACTCGCGATCTACGGCACCTTTGAGTTAGAGCGTCGTCTCTTTCTAGCGCATCGTCTCGTCTGATGGCCGCGCGCCGCCTGCATTGGCGTTTACGTATGTAGAGTTGAAAGCTGGCAACGTCGCATTGAGATTGAGTACTTACTGATATTAAATATAGGTACCTACTCAGTTCAGTTAGTTTGGTCCGTCCGACCAAGTGGAGAGATAGGAATCAGTTATAAAAACTACATTGATGCGGTGAAAGCTCTGTGTTGGTAATAAAAAACTATAAGAATTAAAAACTTTATTGATTATAATTATTGATAACCACATAATAAATAGGTACTTGGTATAGGTACTTGTATAATAATTTTTCGGTTTCTAACCAAACTCACACTCTTGCCTCGTCACGATATCGTCATCAGTTGTAGGTATCTCGACAATATTGTAGGAAATACTTTCTATTAATATTCTATAAACTTATAATAAAATTCTATTAATTAATATTTTGCTATTGTTGTTTTGAGAGTGATTTACTATATTAGTTTTGCTTCTTTTTTATTAATGATGTATAATATTTTTACTATAGGTAGGGTTACTTACCTACTTATTGCAGGGGTATAGGATTTTTTTACTTTGGTGACATAAACCCGCGGCGCGCGTGCGGCTTTGGCGGTAATGTTAACGTAGTAGGTATTAACTCAATAATTGCTCAAAATAACAAAGAATAATTTATTTTTTTACAAGCTTTATATTACTTTCACCTGTCTGTTGTCTGTCTGTCTGTCTGTCTGTCTGTCTGTCTGTAATCAAATCTTGCAAGTTTAATTTGACCCACTTCCCGGTTTCCAATTGAGCTGAAAATTTGCATGCGTGTGTAAATCGGATGACAATGCAATATTTTTATGACATCGAGCTGATCTGATGATGGAGCTGGAAGGTGGCCATAGGAACTCCGTCATAAAACAACGCAACCCCATCGAGTTTGGGCTCATTTGATTCGTCTTGACGAGTACTTTATGATACAAGACAATAATACCTAGTCAGGTCATAAGTATTGTCACACAGTAAAAACTTTTCTTTTAGAATGCTGGCCACAAAAAAGTTTATTGAATTCGAATTTCGAATTGTTCATGAAAATAAAAATGTATACTTTTTAGAATTTTACTCATTTTTAAATATGGAGTGGACGCTTAAAGAAGACCGTGTTGCAGTTATTGCGTTGCATCGTTGCGGTTACGCGCCAATTCAAATTTTTGACATACTGAAAAAATTGAATATAACCAAAAGATTCGTTTATCGTACCATCAAACGATACAATGAAGACTCTAGTGTAGATGACAGGTCAAGAAGTGGTCGCCCTCGGTCTGTTAGGACTCCAGCAGTGATAAAAGCTGTGAAGGCGCGAATTCAAAGAAATCCCAAACGTAAGCAGAAACTGTTGGCCCTTCAGATGGGGTTAAGCAGAACCACGGTGAAAAGGGTGTTAAATGAAGACTTAGGGCTGCGGGCATATCGAAGAAAAACAGGACATCGTTTAAATGCTCGTCTAATGGACCTGAGACTGAAGAGATGCCGCGCTTTGTTGAAGCGGTACGCGAGAAAAAAATATCGAGAAATTCTTTTTTCGGATGAAAAAATTTTTACCGTAGAAGAGAGCTACAACAAACAAAATGATAAGGTGTACGCACACAGTAGTGAAGAAGCGAGCAACCGTATTCCGCGTGTCCAACGAGGTCATTTTCCATCCTCGCTCATGGTATGGTTGGGAGTTTCTTATTGGGGCTTAACAGAGGTACATTTTTGTGAGAAAGGTGTAAAAACGAATGCAGTTGTGTATCAAAATACAGTCCTGACGAACCTTGTGGAACCTGTTTCTCATACCATGTTCAATAACAGGCACTGGGTATTCCAACAAGATTCGGCGCCAGCTCATAGAGCGGAGAGCACACAAGACTGGCTGGCGGCGCGTGAAATCGACTTCATCCGGCACGAAGACTGGCCCTCCTCCAGTCCAGATTTGAGTCCGTTAGATTACAAGATATGGCAACACTTGGAGGAAAAGGCGTGCTCAAAGCCTCATCCCAATTTGGAGTCACTCAAGACATCCTTGATTAAGGCAGCAGCCGATATTGACATGGACCTCGTTCGTGCTGCGATAGACGACTGGCCGCGCAGATTGAAGGCCTGTATTCAAAATCACGGAGGTCATTTTGAATAAACTTTATTGTCATAAGAATCTATGTTTTGTTAAGTTCATTTTGGTATATAAATGGTTACATAATAAATAAACTTGTTCCAATAATTTTATATTAAACATGTGACAGAATTTATGACCTGACTAGGTAATAAATAAAGCTTGTTTTTAAAAAGTATTTTTAAAATTTCACTTGTTATTTTTGTAGGAGAGTTTTAAACTGTTTGAAATGGTGTATTTGGAGTATTATACCACAAGATTTGGAATATAACGTTTTAAATCGGTGTATTTACATCTGTAGGTTAGCCACAAGCTGCTCGCACACTTATTATTAAGGTTATCTGAATTTTCTAACTGTTCAGAGCGAGCTAAACATACATTTTATCGTAGTAAAAATATAACATTTTTGCCCGTGAGCACCTTACCCCCCCCCCAGAAACAAATCGCACGATTTTTCGCGCCTTCTAGGTTTATTCTGCTACTATCTTCGGTCGCTTAACATCACGCGAGAACGTGGTCGAAGGCACAAATAAAAAATAAAAATATATAAAAGTACTATATTACCATGGTATGTTTTTCCATATGCGTTTGGAGTACATCATCAAAATTGAAGCCTTTCACACACTTGTCGCATTTGAACGGAGATCTCAAATAAGTGTCCATTTTGGAGCGTTCTTCCATTTCTTTTAATACCTTAAAAAACATAATAATACTATGTACTTTAACAAATCATCAATTTTTTTTGTCAATTCATCTTGCAAGTTTAATTTGATCCACTTCCCAGTTTCCGATTGAGCTGACATTTTGCTTGAATGTATAAATCGGACGACAATGTAAAATTATTATGACATTAAGCTGATCTGATGAAGGAGCTGGAAGGTATCTATAGAAATTCCGTAATTAAACTACGCAACCCCATCGAGTATAGGCTCAATCGATTCGTGGAGACGATTACTTTAGTGCTAATGGTAATTATAATAAAAGCTTGTATTTAAAAAGTTTTTTTTTAATTACACTTATTTTTAAAACATTTGTGTATACAAACCTGTTCCTTAGTTAATTTAATAACTATATATTCTTGAGTTTCTTGAACCATTCTAGATGTGAACCCTTCTTTTAATTCTTTCTTTTTACTTTTAATTTTAGTTTTCCTTGGTTTTTCATTGACGTCTTTATGTAACTGAAAATAATTAATAATAATTGGTGTTTATACTCCAACAGAACAGGTTACCCTACTTACACTGTCATATTCAAATCATTAAAGGTTGTGTGGCTAACCTATATGTTGCAGTTTCAGGTCGCAGAGATTACTACACCTGCAAAATGAACTTACGTCTGCCTCCTACATATCTTATAGGGAAACAGCCGGGACCCACAATTTTATGTGCCGTTCCGAAAACACAGTAGCGTCCAGGCGAATAACATTATTGGCAGTGTAATCACTAGTAGTAATATTTTCTAGACAACCAAAATAACTCATCATCATCATCATCCTATGTTTGTCCCCTGCTGGACATAGGCCTCCACCATGGCACGCCATTCAACTCGGTCCTCTGTCTTTCTCCTCCAACCGCTCCCAGCGACCCTCCGGATATCATCACCCCATCTCGCCCAAGGACGCCCTACACTGTTTGCCAAGACGCGGTCTCCACTCTAGAACATGTCTACCTCATCAATTATCGGTTCTGCCGCAAATGTAACCAGCCCATTGCCACATTAGCTTGCTAATCCTTTCGGCAACTCTAAAATAACTCATGCATACAATAACCTTTAGATATTAAATAGGGGCAGAATCTTACCGCATTATTCTTGAGCTTCTTCCTTTTCTTTTTTTCATTTTTAAGCAGAACTAGTGGTATTTCATCATTATCAAGATCATTATTAATACTATCAAAATCATTATTGGTACTATCAAAATCATTATTTGGACTATCAAAATGATTATGAGAACTATTAGATTCATTATCTTTCTCATTTTTTAATCCATTATCATCAAAACCCTTGGATATATCATAAATGTTTATATTATTTGTAAATTTATATTTTTCATTATGTATTTCATAGTTGTAAGAGTTGGCAAATTCATCTTTTCTGTCGAAAGGTATTGCCGAAAACGAATAAGAGTGAAGTTTTGTTTGTGTTAAATTGATTGCCTTGTCTTGGAGAATAGATCCTTTTGTATCCTGAAATTTACAGATTTTGTTAAACTCATAATTTTATTATAATAATCTGAGAAATTGCATTACCAACCAAACATTGTAACTATAAACTTAAAAAATATGTAAACGTAAATGTAAAAAAAATGTTTGAGAATTAATTTTAATGGATTTTTTTATTACTCCTGCTTTTTAGGTCTAATTTTCTTAAATTTGCAATAATGAAATTACCTACTGCTCTTACGATTTGCGCGGCAAAATAGCTCTTACTCTTGTAAGCAAATTCTAAAACATTCTTACCATATAAATAGCTTGATTTAATAATTGATTTGCCATTTGACACTGCTGTTTAAATTTGGACATTTTTCTGAGCATCCATTTACATATTGTGCATGTTTTCATATTATCTTCATTGACTACCTGAAAAGTTAATTTGATTATGAATGATGAAAATCATAATAGTGTAGTGCGTAAGCTGGGAAAAGTAGACACCGAAAATCTACGTTTTGGAATTAAATATTTTTACAAGTTATAGTGTGATTTATACCAATTTTTGCAATGATAAATGGAGACTGGAGTGTTATTCTGAATTTAAAAGTCCTTTTCCACAATGTTAATACAGTAAATCATCTAAATAAAAGAAAATATTAAACTTACTACATCGACGCAACTTCTGTACGTAGTTTCAATGACTTCACACATTGAATACAAGTTGTTTGTTCTTTTTAGACATACTCGACATATATCCTCGATGGGAGACCCAATATATTCTTTACTTTCATTCATTTTTTCATATAATTTAGAGTATTTTGCAAATATCAAATCACAAAATAAACATCGATAAAATGTAAAATGAAATGTGTCAAATGTCAACATGACAGTTTTCGCGTGTAAACAGTAGTGTTGTCCCCTTATTAAAAATCGGTAAAATGCGCAGAATCCGCTAATAAAAGCGCGGTCACTTTGAAATTTTACTTTGCTATAATTAGAGTGCTTTTCACGAAAGGAGTCCTTTTTGGGGGGCGCCACTATCGCACATTTTAAAAGTTAAAATATCAATTACATTTTAACTCCTCATAATTTCTCATATTTAAATTCTTAATTAAATATTTTTTTATTTTATCTAATAAATATAAAAAAATTAGGATTCATATCCTAATTTTTTCCAGTCCAGTCCAGTAAAAATCGATAAAATAAATTTAGTTTCGCTAAATTCCGCGGGACCTCTTTCGTAAAAAAGACTCTACCTTTAATATTTTGGTACAGTTTACCATGATTTTTCTTTTACTACAAAAATTATATTATATTATAGGTGAAGCAAAGATTTAGGAATAAGGTGGAGTAGGTAGTATATAAACCAAAAGATAATGAAAATTAGACACTAATACCTAGATATTAACGCATAAAAAAGCATTTATATAAATAAAACAATAATAAACAATTTAATACGTTTAATGTTAAACGTTTAAAACAAAGTTACAAAGAATGTCATATAATTCAAAACAATGTTATACAAATTGTAATATATTAATCTTTTGAAACAAACTATGTTATACAGCATGTTTTATTAAAGAAAATAATAAAAAAAAACTTTAAATCTAAATTTAAACACAATTTACAATATTAACTGTTTACAATATGGACAAATTATACAAAAATAAATCACAATAAGCAAAGTATATTATTAACCCTAATTCACAATATCCTTTAAAGATTATTAAGTAGTACAGAAAGTAAATGGGTATATAAAAATTCGTAAATTTTATTCTAAGTTATAATTATATTACTCTATAATAATTTAGTTCCAAAGATGTTATTATAATAGACTACTAGGCTACAATAATAATAGTTATTATAGCTGGTATTGAATTTAAACCCCTTTACCTGAAAATTTGCTAACTATCACTCACTTAGGTATAACTTATTGTGCACTAAATAAAACATAAATAAATGTGATGCACTAAGAAACCTTTCTCCTTTTGTTATTTAATTTAAAATTCATCTATCCTACTCTATCTCCTTATCTAACCAATTTTTGACTCTCTTTTCGCTAACGCCTTCTATAAAATTTTACTAAAATGTTGAAAGAAAAACCTTGAAAACCCCGTTCCAGTACAAAATTAAATGTATATTTTTTTAATTTTGCATCTGATATGCATTGATAGTTCTAGTGTTTTTTTTTGCAAATTAAATATATGCTTATTAATATATTTATGCTATAAAAGGCGTAACGCGTGCGTTGCGCGATTCGCAGTCAGATGTTTTTTTTATTATTTTTAATTACTTATAGCTTGTCGCAAAAAAGTACCAACTCAGCAAGTGTAGAAATCGAGGTATTCCCACCAGCCCCACTAACATTCGCATCATTGGAGAGTGGGGCATATGGGAATTTGAATCCTCTTTTGCCCCACTACGACGTACTTTCCTCCTATTGTAACTGAAAAAAATGATCTTTCTTACTCTATCAATCTCTCTATCATCTACATTATTACAAGAGTACATTTATTGTTAAGTATTGTAGTTGTAACTTATCGGAGTCTATGCCAATTGACAGTAAAATTACGTGTACATAATATATACCACACACTATATATACACTATATGCATACACTTTTTTGTCTTTATGTAACTTTTGTAATTTTTTAATGTCAATAAATTATTTTTTTCTTTTATTTTTGTTACTTTACTTTATCTACCTTTTTCCTATGTTTTTCAGTCCCCTTATATTTCTAATACATTTTCTCTAGCATTAGAGCAAACTAGAAAATGCTATAGTAGCATTAAGTTAGTCCTAGCTTTGTGTCTAGTCACCCAAATATTATATTGGCGAAAATTTGTGAGGGTGTATGTTTGTTACTTTTTCACACCTTAACGGGTGGACGGTAAAACCGCTGGGCGCAGCTAGTAATAAATTTTCTTTATTTCCTCTCACAGTAGTTAACAATATCAAAATGCAATTTACAAGTAGTGAACATATTGACTATTGTGAGAGACTGGTGCCTACTGTAGGTCTTATTTAAAAGCCTGTAATGCAGGACACCAGTGCCCCCACCAGTGCAGTAATAAATAAATCTAGTCTATTTCAACGGATTTCAAGCTAGATACATTCTGAATATGTATCGAATGGTATTGAGTAACACCTGCAACATTGGGCCTACGTTTAGTCACACTACAAACGTGCTGCAAATAAATATACAGCCGCTTAAACAATCTATTGCAGTTATTGCACTTCATTTTGAAGTTGTTCATGTGTTTTTCATAGTGGTGCTTCTTTAAATCTATCTTTTTGTACGTTTTGTGGCATATTTTGCATTCCTCCTCTTTCGTTCTGCGGCCTGTAAAGAAAAATAAAAATGAAAAAAAAAAGGAAAAATTATACCTAATACAGAAAATTAACTAAATATATTTGGTTTTCGGCATGAGATCACTATTAACGATAAGACCGCGAATTTGTAAGACTTTTCGCCAATTGTATAATTTAAAGCTTCATCATCAGCCTACGTTCGGCCTCTTCTGGACATAGGCCTCCCCCATGGCACGCCACTCAACTCGGACCGTCTTTCTTCTCCACCCACTCCCAGCGACTGTCGGATATTGTCAATTTTAAGCTTTTTTCAATGTAATAGCTTTTAAACTTGGCCCCCAGAATTAGATCCCAAACGTCACCTGGGGCAATCGCTGTGGGGGCTAATGGGAATATACCGTAAAGCTGGTTTAAATAAAACCCCACTTCACTTAGTTGATCAGCAGACTGCATTTATTTATTCAACAGATTACAATGCTTAGTTACTAAAACATAGATTTATGTGTCCAGTATTCGCCTCTAGTCTCTAATAAGTGCGCTGTAGTCATCTCTAGACGCTAGATTTTAAGGAATCAAGGAACATTATTGAAATTATTCAAGCGCCTGAAAAAGACAGGTTTCAAAAAATACATTAAGATCTGTTATTATGTACCTGAAATCAATGAATAAACAAATTTTTAGGGCAGTTTACCTGTAGGATATAAGGGACTTAAATCAATATTTTCATGTGGAACCTCCGGAATTTGAATCTTCGGACTGGGTTCTAGAGGTTTCATTACCAATGTGTTCGGCCCAGTTTTTTTAATTCTCACCACCAGGTCTGTATTCAAGACCTTTTCGAACCATATTTGGTTGATTTTCTTTTCTTCTACGGTTGGTGTGTTCGCCTTTAAATTGTAATGCATTCGCCTAATGTGATATCTTAGTAGATGTAGTTCTGAGAATATGGATAGGCAGGCATCGCATTTGTACGTTTTTCTGTTGTTACTTGTTAGTTTTGTTATACTGAAAAAAGGTACAAAAAGAATTTATGACATACTAGATGAAATGTTGCTGTAATAGAATAGAACTTTATTCACGGCTATAAAACAGAGACAAAATACGGTAAAAAAGGAACAGTATCTCTAACTTAGAACAAACTAAGTATCTTACTAATATTATCAATGTGGAAGGATGTCTGGATGTTTGTTACTCTTTCACGCCTAAACGGGTGGACCGATTGAGCTGAAATTTTGAATAGAGATAGCTTAGACCCTGGAATAATACATAGGCTACATAACTTGCGGGTAAAACCGCTGGGCGCAGCTAGTAGGTAATAAACAAACTAATGTAGCCTCTCTATGTCATTCAAGATTGTCTACACCAATCGGTCCACCCGCTAAGTCGTGAAACAGTAACAAACATACATCCATACATTCTTACAAATATTTAACGTTTATGAGTGGGATCTGTAGAATAAAGTCACATCTGGAAAATCCCTTCTTTAAATAAGCAAAATTTGCAGCGATTGTTTGAAGTGCGACAATTTCTTTTTATTTGCTATTAGGTGGTAATTGCCCCAAGGGCAATTGATGTGGGGCAAATGGGAATAAACAACTTTGTGACCTGAGGGCCTATTGGCTAATTCAAACCCACTGTGATTAATGGCAACTTCAATGAACATTGCTGCGTCAATAAATCGTAGTGGGTGAGAATTAGCCAATAGCCCCTCTGTAAGTTAAGCATATTATGTGTATTGTGGGTAGAAAAGTTGGTCAAAATTTGTACAAGTCATACTTAAAATCGCTATCCTGTAAAGTAGGGATTTTTCAGATACGACTTTTAAGGATAAGCATAATAAAAGGAAGTATCTAGTTAAGAGTTCTTGTCAAAATATTTGTAACCGTGGGTCTAAGTATATTTTTTTTTATAAAACTTAGTGACAAGATGACGAGGAATCTTTGCTAAATCAGTATAAACATACTAAAAGCCTTAATTATTACCATTTAGGAACTTTTGTTGTTAAAGGTGGTTTCATCATTTTGTTTAAGATAATTTTTATTTCTTTACACTTATTTTCACTGTATTTATCCACCATAAATAATAATATCCAAACTTTTGCTGTAATTAAATTACAAAATGAACAAGAATTTCAGGGCTTAAGTGTGCGAGAGAATATCTCACCAATCAAAATAAAAAAATATTCAAATTTAATTGTCGAAATAATAATATTATTATTTTAATTGGGAGAAATTCAAAATGAGTTTTAGCCACTTTGAATATGTCTGATATATTGATTTGATTTTATCAGTCAGTCACACTTTCTTTTATTACTTAATTTTTTATTCAAGATTAGCTATTTCAAATAAGATTGTCTAGAAATTTTCTATAATAATTATAACTTAATGTAATAAATAATATCATGGAATCATAGAATAGAATAAAAAACACTTAATTGCATACCAAGCTACAAGAACTAGCTCTAAATATAAAAAAAATCATCAAAGATATGGATGACAGATGATTCTCAAATCGTCATCTCAGCCATTGGACGTCCACTGCTGAACATAGGCCTCCCTTTTGGACTTCCATGTGTACCAGTTGGAAGCGACCTGCATCCAGAGTCTTCCAGCGACCTTTATAAGGTCGTCTGTCCACCTTGTGGGTGGACGTCCTACGCTACGTTTGCTAGTCCGTGGTCTCCACTCAAATTACTAACTCAACTCAAAATTCATTTATTCAAATAGGCTACAATAGGGCACTTTTGTCAATTTTACATGTTATTTTAATATAATATATAATTGAATTCTCTTTATAAATTACACATTTTATAATCTTAGTGCTTTAGACATTCTCTTCTACAATTTATCACCATTCAAAAACAAAGATAATTTTTGCGGGGTTCGAAGGTTATGTATCAATGAAAATATCATAGATATATTCACAAAAACTGTTATATCCGATATATCTTATGACATATATCAGATATATTATGAAAAATATCTGATATAATATATATCCAATTTATTAAGATATTGATCCTTTAATCCTGCAAATTAGCTAAAAAATTATCTTTGTTTTTGAAACATAGTATAGACATTTTTTTATTCATTGATTACAGGTTAGCCTTTGACCACAATCTCGTGTGATGTTAAGCAACAATGCGGCCGTAGATGATAGCAGGCTAAGCCTAGAAGGCGGGATAAATCTATCCCTGTCTTCACTGAACAACATGCCGTAACAAGGTCATAAGGACTGCTTGGAGACACGGTTCTCGCGCTAATTCTCCTCTCCCACACACATTATCCGCCTTAAATCCTCTCCACATACCCTGAGACAGATTTGTTTGCCGATGAATGGATTAAAGTATTATCAGTATGTTTGAGGTTTTGTGAGCGTGGTGTATGAATATATTTTATGTTTATTAATTTTCTTTTTAAAGTTTAATTATGTTCATTTATTTAATTTCATGTTAGTCTCTTTAAGCTTTTGTTTAAGATAATATTATTAATGTTCGTTTTCGATTTTAATTTTTGTATTAGGTTTAAATAATTGTTAATATTTTTTTATTTTGTAAATACTAGCCTTTCTGTTAATTAATGTAAGTGTTATAGTGTAAAGTTTTAATTAACAATAAACAATACGGTATATTTTAAAAACATTATGTTGCACAGTTAAAAAGGAATTTGATTTATAAATAAACAATTGACCTTTATACAGCTTGTTTCTAAATGTTCCTATTTTGAAATATTGATCTTAGTGCTTTTGACAGTCTAGTCTGAAACCTAGACATTTGTATAATGTTGCCATGTGTAAAATAAATGGTAGATTTTTAACTTTAGGAATAAAATACAGTTTGGCAAAGTGGGTACTGAATTGAAATGAGGGCCTATTGGCTAATTCTCACCCACTACGATTGATGACAACTTCGATGTACATTGCTGCGTTTGTTATTTTTCTCATATTAATGAGGAGGTTTAAGCAAGTAATGTATGCAATTTTGTCTATGGATTCTAGTGTTTTACATGTTGTTTGGCGATAGCCAATAGGCCCTCTGAATTAAAACTGATCTTATATTATAATTTAATCTTATCTCACTAATATTATAAATGTGAAAGTTTGTAAGAATGTCTAGATATCTGGATGTATATTTGTTACTCTTTCACACCTAAACAGTGGGACCGATTGAGCTGAAATTTGGTACAGAGATAGCTTAGACCTTGGAATAACATATAGGCTACTGTACAAGTACAATGAGGTAACTAAGAGTCATACAACCTCTATGTTGGTGTGGCATAGATACGTGTGGTGTCTTAGCAACACGTTTGTAAATAAGGTTGTCACTTCTGTTCTGTTGTTTTATATATCGATGTTCTATGAGTTTATTTATTTATTTATTGAGATAAGATACATTCAACAGACAATTATCAATACATGATCTTAGTTCTAAGTTAAAATTAGGTTAATCTAGATATTGACCAAAAACAAATGTATACAGATAGGTTAATTTAAATGACACTTAAAAGTGACACTTCAAGTTCATTATATTTGTATATTTAATAAATATATATTCCACTGCGTATACAAGTATGTTATTGAAGATAATAACTAAGTCTATGCTAACAACAAAAGAAAATTAAAATATTGCATTTTAATTAGCACAAAAGTAGGTAGAATTTTCAAAAAAATTGCAAATTTTAACAAAAAAATTTACACCAAGCGATTTCTAGCGACTAGTCGCCTAGACGTAAATTTAATCATGAATCAACCTCTTACCTCTTTTCACCATGCATGTAAAGACAATGAGTGACCAGATTTCCTTTATTTTTAAACGTTAAATTACACCAACTGCACACCAATGAATGTTTTGAACCCGTACAAGTTTTCGTATGCTTGACTAAAGAACCTTTTGTGCGAAAAATGCAATCGCAAACACACATAAAATGTTTTTGCAAACTACTCGTACAATCTAACTTTTTTAATTCACTATCGCTGAGAACTATTTTCTTCTTCTTAAATGTCATTTTTAATCGCACTTTTAAAATAATATTCTTAATTGCACTGTTATGTTATAAGTTAAACGTATTATTTAACATTATTAATTTTTTTGTGATAATGTGATGTAAACAAGACTCGATTTCAATATAATTTGTCAGATTTGACATTTCTGATGCAATTGCCAACATGACAATGATAACTGTCACATCTCTAAGAGATAAACTGCACATTATTTGAGTCGATTTCTTGATAAATCGACTCAAATAATAATTTTGCGGAAGGTCAAAAAGAACAACAGGATAGAATTTAAAAAAAAATGTCAATTTGATGCCATAGATGAGAGTATTTTGAATTTTGATGCCAGTCAGTCATTTAAAGTTGTCGTTGTCATAATTTGTCAAGGGTAGATTTTTTTATTATCTGTCATTGTTCGGTTTTTTGATAAATAATTTTATTATTGTCTTGAAGACAATGTCTTCTTAAAAAATAATAAACTGTAAGTTTATAATTACACAGAAATAAATGTAGCTAAAGGTAGAATCGAAGAAACCTATAGTTATAGTATCAGGAACATAACTAAAATAATTATGGGGAAAAACAAGATGATAGCAAAAAGTTGCCCAAAATGCGAAATGCAAGTAAGTAAAAGAACTATTATTAATTATTATTATTTAGATACACAGAAATAATATTTAGTGTTGTTATACTTCACAGCAAAACTGAAGAAATTATCTTGATTTCTGTTATAGGTAAAGAGTAGGTATAATAAATATGTAGCCTATTATATATTATATTAGGTATGTGTAAATAATTTAGGGTCATTGATATGACTAATTTTATTTAAGTCTATGTTTAGGGTCTAGTTACCTTCTATACTTTTTTTTAATTCAAAAAGTAAGAGGACGACCAAAACAATCTTCTGATGCTAAGAGATAACACTGCCCATAATCTAAATAAATGCTTTTTACTCAAGAGTGAAAGGTAATAAGATGTTAAGCCAGTAATTTCACAAGCTACAGTGCTCTGCTGCTGAAGCACAGTAATGTTTGCACACCACTGCTCAGGCGGTAGAATAACTAGCACTGGTGGGGTACCCACCTAGTCGACCTTGATTTTTTGTTCTTCTATTTCCAAGGCAATCGGTCTCTTGGAGATAACAAGCTTTGTTTGTAGCTGTTAGATTTATTAGTTGTGACAAGACTGTTCTTGCTCAATCACCCAAATCATCTGGCTACACAGCTGACATTCATAAGCTATCCGAAGAGGCTAAAGAGAGTAAATCATGGAGCTCGACAAGTGATTGAAATCGAAGCAGGGAAATAATCACTGGATTAATTCCCTGAAATGTCCAAATCCAGCAAATCTGTATAGTCAAGAGACTGATTGCAGATATGACGCAACACAAACAAGGGAATTGAATTGAAAATTTTAAAAACCCCAACACAATATTATGTAATTCACCATTTTGTTGTGGCGGCCATCTTGGATTTTAAATTTATTATAGTATGTTGTATTTTACTTGTTAAGCCCTTTCATTTAATACCCATATTGATGAGGTTGTGGAGAAAAAAAACAATACGCCATTTTGTAATGGCGGCCACCTTGGACCGATTTCCACCAAACATGGCTAAGAACAGTCTCGACTAACTCAACTTTCAAACAAAAAAAATAATATCAAAATTCGTTCAGGAGCTACGATGCCACAGACAGACACACACACAAACACACACACACACACACACACGCACACACACACACGTGCACACACGTCAAACCTATAACAGTCGTTTTTGTATCGGGGGTTAAAAAAAAGTTGTATGTCTAATTTCAGGTGGCCGTGGCATCAAAGTCCTGCAAGTGCGGCCACACATTCTTCGCAGCGAGACGCGGTGCCGACTCCCTGCCTGCCGTAGAAGATATCAAGAGGAGAACCGGTAGAGTGAGGCGATCGCAGCCACAGTTCTACGATGCTCAGCATTATCAGAAGCAGATTAAACGACGGGTTTGTTTAATAACCTACATCTCTCCAGCAGAGAAACGTCCAACCGGCAGTGATCTTCCCTGGCCAATCTAGAAATCTTTAAATAGACTCCGCGCTGGTGTTGTAAGGTCACAAGAAAACTGGGTAAGGTGGGGTTTCTCTGCAAACAATAAGACTGTGGAGCTATCCAATTGATGGACCACCTTTTCCAATGTCCCAGCTGCCCTGTCATATGTACGAAGCAGGATCTCATCGAGGCCAATGACAGAACTACAGCTCGACATAAAGCCATTTCGACTCGAAAAGAAGAAGTTTAATAGCTAGATACTCAATTAATAGAGACAGCTGTGGCTTCGGCTGGCAAAAGACAGGAAGTTAATACAAATCAATGGACTCAATCAATAGAACTTAGTTACGTCTGAAAAATCACTACATGCAATTTAAATTATGACATTACTGCTGAGCGCAGCGGTTTTACCCGCAGTTCTTATGTAGCCTATGTGTTATTCCAGAATCTAAGCTATCTATATACAAAATTTCAGCTAAATCGGTCCTCCCGTTTAGGCGTGAAAGAGTAACAAACATCCAGACATCCATTCTTACAAACTCACGTTTATAATATTAGTAAGATAATTTTGCACTAACTTTTTGTCTTAGCCAAACTTCTACCTGTAAAGTACCTAGGAATTTTTCATAATTAGGTTATTAGATTTCTATAACTTCTTCAATATGGATATCAAAAGAAACTGCTTGACTATTAGAAAACTGATTTGAAATTGCTTACTGCTTGACTATTAGAAAACTGTTTAACCTTTTGAACGCCACGGCACAAACGCATTTTCGTGCCCTGTGCGCCAAGGCACAATTTAAAAAAAAATACCTACGAAAGAACTAGTGTTGCCAAGAGTCGATAAATATTTTTATATCACTTTATTAAGACTGGGTTTTTTGTCGTCTATAGACGTCGTTGGCGTACAGGACCCGCAAGTGCTTGTCAAGTATAGGTGACTTTGGCGGTCAAAAGGTTAATGTAAAAAATTATTAATTTTTTGTTTCAGTCTCCAAAGAAGAGATCTTTGTCAAGATCTTTAGATGATGATTACAAAGGGAAAGAAAAAGAAAGTGGTAAGAATAAGAATTTGTTTATTCATTCATACATTTATTGAAATTTATTCATGTACAGCAGGGGTATTGTCTAATTCACACCCACTATGATTGATGTCCACTTCAATATATACATTGCTGTGTTCGTTGTTTTTAACCCCCGACGCAAAACAACGACGGGGTGTTATAAGTTTGACGTGTCTGTCTGTGTGTGTGTCTGTCTGTGGCATCGTAGCTCCCGAACGGATGAACGAATTTTGATTTAGTTTTTTTTTTTGTTTGAAAGTAGAGTTAGTCGAGAGTGTTCTTAGCCATGTTTGGTGGAAATCGGTCCAAGATGGCCGCCGCTACAAAATGGCGGATAACTTTTTTCTTCCACAACCCCCTCAATATGGGTATCAAATGAAAGGGCTTGACTAGTAGAATACAACGCACTATGACAATTTTAAAATCCAAGATGGCCGCCACCACAAATCCGCGAATTACATATTTTAAAGTGTTGTATTGGGGGTTTTTAATTTTTGAAGTGAAAACTTCTTTAGCGGCGCTGAGCACTTTTTTGTATGGGTAAAAACTTTAAAACTCGCGTCAGGGTCACGTGATGCTGATCGAAAAAGCGTAAGATCGAGGGGAAGGGAGAGGAACTAGTATCTCCCACTCTTTCTACCGTGCCTGAGTGTGTTTCTCTGTTGATGGTGTAAAAGTCGTAGAAATTATGGATGGAAGTTGATTTTTCTGAGAGATAAAATTTAATGTAATATATAAATAACGATATAATATTATAAATAACAACATATAAATTGTCATATTTGTGTACGATAGCGCAATAAATAAACATTGTATTCTACCTCATAAATGATAGTACTTTTATACTTATAATTAAACACAACGTTAATATTGAAGTTTTCACTTCTGCCGGCACTCCCGGAGTGCTATTTAATTTAATTCACTTGTACTTATATTAATAAGGAGGTTTAAGCAAGTAATGTACATTAAAGTGGACATCAATCTTAGTGGGTGTGAATCAGCCAATAGCCCTGCCAATATAAAGAGTCTCGGCAATAAGCAAACTGCAAATACTTAAAAAAATGTAAGTAATATTATTATCTACAACCAAATTTTCTTTTCTCATTTTTTAGGGTTTTGTTTTTTCTTTTGGAAGTATTCTAAAAGAAAAACACGAATCCCTTATAGGTTCACTCGTGCGTCAGTCGGTCTAATTAAAATTTTAATCAAACTAATTAAAAATAACTCTACGCATTCTGGTGTTGAAGGGTGTTGACAGACAGACAGACCGACGGACGTACGAGTGATCCTATAAGGGATTCGTGTTTTTCTTTTAGAATACTTCTAAAGGAAAAAACAAAACCCTATTTATCCAAATCCATCTGTGTTGTAAAGATATTTTTATCAACATGTACATAATTTCATACTTGGATAGTACGGTTTACACCAATATTGTAATTATGTATTATTCATACGTCTGGAAAAGACAGGTTTCGGCAGAACAATGCATTGCATTAAGATCTGATATTATGTACCTGAAATATATGAATAAACAAATTCTTATTCAGCGACAGCCAGAGCTCGCAGACGCCGCGCCCTCCGCAGGGCGCAGCGCCCCCGGGCTTCGAGCTCGGAGCGCAGCACCCGCGACACCACCCCGCAACTGAAGCCCGCACAACTGGCGCGGTGCTCGCTTATATTGCACGAGATCAACAGGAAAATGGCCGCCGTGACGTGGCAACCGACGAGTAACTAGCTTAGTTTTATTGATGGACTTTGGTGTTATTTTGCTAAGATACTTAATGAATAGGTCTTGTAATTAAAGGAATTAGACATTTCTTTATGGAAATACATGATCATACGTTTATTTATTTCACTTGTTTTTAAAATTAATAAGACTCAAGACTCCTCATGGCTCCTCAACACACGGGATCTTATAAATGTGCACGCCTCCATACAAATGCATAGTTCAGAAACGCGACAGATGACGTCATCACGCGCGTTAACGCGACACGACACGCGGGATCTTATCAGTGTGGAAGCACCATAAGAATTAATCGAGAGTGTTCTTAGCCATGTTTGGTAGAAATCGGTCCAACATGGCCGCCGCTACAAAATAGCGGATAACTTTTTTCTTCCACGACCCCATGAATATGGGTATCAAATGAAAGGGCTTGACTAGTAGAATACAACGCACTATAACAAATTTAAAATCCAAGATGGCTACCACCACAAAACCGAGAATTACATATTATGAAAACGTTGCGTTGGGGGTTTTTAAAATTTTAAATTTAATTCACTTGTTAGTTTAGTTTAATTGATGGAATTAGGCATTACTTTGTGAAAATACATGAAAATTACATATTATATTTCTTAGGGCATAAATAAAGTGTGTTTGGTGAAAATTTTTCAGTTGTTAAATAGCTTAGGTATTTTTAGTATTAAAATTGTAAATAATTTTAATTATATACCTACTTATATACTTATCTTAATAAATATATCTTAAGAACTTTTTGTTATTTATTATTTTGTACCTAAATTATACCTTTTGTACCTAAGGTACATTATAATCACTGTGCTTCGGTAGGAGGGCTAGTGAAATTACTGGCCTGAAGTCTTGACATCTTATGACTCTCAAGTAATAAGCGTTGGCGCTGTGCACCCAGGATTTTACAAAGGTAGCTTGTACTGATTATGGGCAGCGTTATCTCTTACCATCAGGAGAGCGTCTTGCTCGTCGTCTTAATTCGTTGTATAAAAAAACCGTATAAAATAATGTCGCTGGCCGTGTCTGTCTGCCCCCATGTAGATATGTTTTTAATCTTCAAAACTACTCAACGTATTTTGATGAGGTTTTTTAATAGATAGAGTGATTCAAGTCTAGAGGAAGGTTTATGCATAATACATACTAAATATGCATAATAATATGTTAGAGAAACAGTGATATTTCCCTGTTAGGCTCTACGAAGTGCGCGCGGGTCCATGACTAGTGTGCCCGCGTGAATAACCCTCGAGACTCGAGACAAGTGACAAGATTACATAATAATAGGTAAGACGGTCTAACAAAACAGATTAATATGCCCTTGGCCTGTGACCTAGTGATTGTTAAAAAATAAACATTTCATACACGACCTACGTTCATTAGATTGTGACACTAAATAAAATAATTATTCAAATAATTTTAAGCTACTTTTTTACGAGTCTCTAACACATACGATCACGTAGTACGTGGCAAAAAGTGGAACTAATATTTGACTATACTGAACTCTTCAAAAATTTATCAACACATATACACTAGCGCCTTTTGCATCTAATAAGCAGTTAATAAACATTTTTACCAGATTTTAGTTAAATAATTTTCCGCACTTATCTAGAATAATCGTATCTATTATAAACATTATTAAAAGGTTAATAATCAAGCAGATAGTAGTTAATATAAAGGGTTAAGTGAATAATAAGGATGAGTCCATATTTTGGTCGCAATGGAGACGCACGTAGTTCTTTTATGTGCAATTTTGGCTGTTGGGAGCTATGGGTAAGTGGAAAATATATTTTGGGGCATGATAGTGCCAATAATACCTACGCTTTAAGCAAAGCGTAAGAGTATAAAAAATTATATAAATATTTTTATACGATTTAAAAGTTTTATTTTCTATTTGAATATGTGCTTAGGTACATAATATTATTATGTAAACTTAATTTCTTTATTTTTTTCTGAGGTTTAACTTTAACAAGTAGCATAAACTTGTTGGTATGTATTGTTTCTAATTGAATCTTTAATCTATTGAATTTTAGACGTCCTTCTATATAAGTATAGAAGGACGTCTAAATGCAGATAAGAAGCTTAAATTACACTCATTATTTAGTTAAAACATTTCATCTTCATATCATATTCTAAAATGTATAATATTATGTATGTGGAGGAATCGCTAAGAATTTTTAAAATATGGCGCGATGTATTGGGTATAAAAAACGGAAACATATTTTACCGGTTTTATAAGCACTTCACTAGACTATCAGTTGACATTTGGTATCACTTCGTAGATATGAGCTTTATCAAAACCTTTTTCGTTTGTAAAAATAGCAGATATGCTAGCTGCTTTTTTGTAATTCTGTTTATTAAATTTTAATAGAATAGAATAGAATAGAAAACTCTTTATTGTTCACACAAATACAATAATATAGCTTAGAACTAACATTACACAGAAATAAGTGTTACAATTGGCGTTTTAATCAAATAATAAATGTTATAATTTATAGTTTTTAGATATTTGGTACATACAACATAGCTGAAATGGAATACGAAGACAATATTATTTAAACTGAAATAATATATTGCTTGGCAAATCAGTTCTGAAAAAAAAATTCTCAGTCGTATTTTTTATATTAATATTGAATAAATTTGAATAAAAATATTAATACAGTCACTTCATCTCTTTTACTCCGCTAAGTAAACATGCGAGACTCTCGCTCGCATGTTAGGATATAATAAATGTAATATTTTTACTATTCTTTTAAGCGCGAAGCTTTAAATATGGATCATATCTATCCACATAATCACCCGAAATATGAGATTTCGTCATCTTCATTAAACGAATTAACTTGCATGCCCTTGATATCAAAATAATAACAGAGTATTTATTTTAGGCTAATGGATTCTCATTTTAGTTAATCGACATGAAACGATGTGTTTCTCATTATAGTTTTGTATTGAATCGAGGTGTGTTTATCTTAGGAAATGATAAGTCAATCATAACTAAATTATTATCATCTCAAACTGTGTGGAACAGTAATAAAGTTATCAATTCCACGAAAACATCAGGCTTTAGAATAATGTAAGTGTTTTGTCCTCGATGGTGTTTGTAAACAAATTTGCATTATTTATCTTTTTATCTCTTAATAATAGATAGAACTAATACATAACAGCAGAAAATCTTCATCTATCTTCTATTTAAATCTATCTAAATATATAAAAGGAAAGAGTGACTGATTGACTGACTGACTGATCTATCAACGCACAGCCTAAACCCCTGGACGGATTGGGTTGAAATTTGGAACATAGATTGGTTTTATGATGTAGACCTCCGCTGAGAATGGATTTTGTCATGCGGGCAAAGCCGCGAGCATAATCTAGTCATAACTAAAATGATAATTTACATATAATTAAATGTTTTGGCGGGAATACGAAGTTATTTTGAAAATTGTACATTTCGTTTTCTGCTAAACCCGCGCATGACTATTTCGCAAAGTAATGTTTCAGTACTCTGTGATATTATTACCTTAGAAAAAGCATATATTACCCTCTGCGCACCCCTAAGATTTTTTCATCTGTGACTTAGATTTGTTTACTTTTATCTAATGTCAATGCTTATCAATTTTTATTTTGATTAATAAATTGTGCGGAAATTATCGTGAAAATCATTAATTTTCCACCGAGAAATTGGAAAAACATCGCTAGAATATTGAAGAAGTAGTTGAGTGTTTCATCTGGACTAAAATATACAAGGTTGGCATACATTTTATGTTATTAGCGAAAAATAAATCGTCATGAAAGTTTTCCAGCGAAATCTATTTTTGTAATGCTTTTACGTAGAAGTCGCAGGTATTTTTCTTATCTTAGAAGATAGTTGCGATGTGTATTTGTTGAATATAAGTAACTATCTTTATTTAAAGTAATTATTTTCCTTATTATTTAAGACGAAACACAAGTAGGTGATTTCTTATCGTAATTATAAATTTATCACTCAGTAACCCCGGTTAGATCGTTATTTAGTTTCTAAGTAAAATAATAAGATAGATAAGATGATGTACTTATTTGTATATTTAATAATTATTTTGGTGGTTGCCTTTGCCTGTATTTAACCGACTTTCAAAAAAGAAGGTTATCAATTTGAAATATAATGCATGCATGTAAATTACATGAGAATCGGATTCTAGTGCTTTACATGTCAATGATGATTTATAGATGATGAAAGCACATTTATAGATGATGAAAGCATTAAAAATCGCGGATTATGTAATAGAATTAATTATATTTTAGATCAAACAGACTATGAGCAAAAATTTCTGACATTTCCGCCAAGATGTAACCACGCGCAGAGAGAAACTAACAATAGTAGCCACTCTTTTATAGAATCAAAGAGTCAAGTGTCCGCGCAAGACCTAAAACTGTCGGATATTTCTTTGAAAATAGAAGCGGGTACACAGACAGAGGAAAATGATGTTACATATAAATGCCCTCCGATTATTCTAGGTCCTCCCACATCAGATAAGATTTTTCGAGACTAAAACTAAACAGACCTATTTCAGAGTACTACATCAAAACGTAGCTGGATTTTTAAGTAAGCGCCACATGCTTGAAATACATTTGTCCGAGCTTAATGAAAATTCTATGCTACCGGAAGTTTTGTGTTTTTCTGAAAACTTTATAGAGAGAGGTAATGAAAGTCTTATTAAAATATCAGGTTACAAATTAGCGTCAACATACTGTCGAATGAAAATACAAAAGCGAGGTGGTGTCTCAATACTAGTAAAAAATGATATCAATTGTAAAGAACTCTCATTCACAAATTCATACTCACATGACAAAGTATTTGAGTGCTGTGGTATTGAAATACTTAATCAAAATATTATAATTATTTGTCTATATAGAACCCCCGATTCGAATTTTCGAGTTTTTATGGATCACCTTGACAACCTATTACAACATATTATATCAAAATCTAAAAAGCAAATAATAATATTAGCTGGTGACATAAACGTTAATATGCTTGTACCAAACAACAAAACAAAAGATTTAATGGGACTCCTGGAAAACTATAATCTTAAATTACATATAAATAGTCCCACACGTCAACAGTCATGCATTGACCACCTGATTAGCAATATTGATAAAGCAGAAGGTGAACTATTAGATTGGGGAATCTCAGATCACGACACTGCACAACTCCTTAATATTCCCACTAAAACTAAGAAGATGACATTATTAGAATATAAAGTATACAGAAGAGATTATAGCAGCGAAAATATTAAAAAGTTTAAACAACATATAGCTAGTTTATCGTTCTCAGAAATATTAAATGAAAATGATGATGTGGACGCAGCTTACAAAAATTTTAATGATTTGTTTACACTTATTTATGATTTGTGCTTTCCGATAAATTGTTTAAAAATCTCAAATAAATTACAAAAACCAAAATGGTTAACAAAGGGTCTCAAAATTAGTTGTAGAACTAAGAGAATGTTGAGATATAACTACTATTCAAACAAAACTTCGTCTAATAAGGCTAAATTTAAAAAGTACTCTAGGATCTCTCTTTCTCGACTAGAGTGATTAAATCGTGTGCAAATGAGCTTACTCCGATTCTTACCCACTTAATAAATATTTCTTTTTCTAATGGTTGCTTTCCAAACCTTCTTAAACGGTCAATTGTTAAACCGCTCTACAAAAAAGGGGACAGGGAGAAACTTGAAAATTATAGACCAATAACCCTCATCCCTATATTTTCTAAAATATTTGAATCGGCAATGCATAAAAGGCTCATGCATTTTATACAAAAGCATGATATAATAAAATCTGAACAATACGGTTTCCAGAGAGGCAAATCCACCACTTTAGCTTGTTTTAACCTTGTTAAAGCCCTCGTTGATAATGTCGATATAGGGAACCAAACAGTAGCAATATTTTTTGATATGACTAAAGCATTCGACTTTGTGTCACATAACCTACTCTTAAATAAACTAGAAAACTATGGTATTCGTGGCATGGGATTTCAGTGGATTAAGTCTTATATGGAAAATCGGACTCAATGTGTAGAAATTAATAAGATTGACAAAAATCAATTAATGCATACCTACAAGTCTTCTTTTAAATATAATGGTGCAGGTGTTCCACAGGGGAGCGTTCTTGGCCCCCTCTTATTTTTACTATATATTAATGATATTCCAGATATAACTAGTAATCCATGTTTTTTATTTGCTGACGACATTTCTTTAATCATGACTTGTAATAAAAAGGACATTAAAAATTTTAATATTGACATAAACAATGCAATTAGATCTGTAATAGAATGGCTTGACAACAACAATCTAAATGTAAACCTAACAAAAACTAATTACGTACAATTTGGAACTTACGGACGTAAAAAACTAGCTCTTGATATTAACTATAGCGGACACGCGTTGAAAGAACTTGATGAAACCACATTTCTCGGTTTTAACATTGATGATAAATTTAATTGGAAGTCCCACGTTGACAAGGTATGTAAAAAAATTAATAGGTTTATTTACGTCTTGTACAAGCTAACTCAGACCTCATCAAAGCATACTGCTCTATCTGCATATCATGGGTATGTGTCATCTGTCCTCAGATATGGACTTTTGTTATGGGGAAATTCTCCGACTGTACAACAAGCGTTTGTGGTCCAAAAAAAGTGTTTGCGGGCAATAGGAGGTTTACATTCTTGGGATTCCTGTAAGCCACTTTTTAAGAGGTTCAACATACTGCCCTTACCGTGCTTGTATATTTATGAATGTGCAAAGTTTGTTAAAGAACATTATCATCTATTTAATAAAGCTCAGGAGCTACCCAGGAATACACGAAATTTAAATAGACTGATTTTAAATAGAATCCCTAAAACAGCTCTGTATCAAAAAAATTGTTATGCAATGTGTAGGACTTTGTATAATGCACTGCCAGAACATATTAAGGACCTGCCAGTCAACAGATTCTTGGGACAACTGAAATCATGGTTAATGGAAAGGATGTTTTATTCTGTTTCTGAATTTTTGGATACAAAAAATCCCGGTATTTATTGTCGAAATAATGTAAAATAATAATTATAATTGATATTTTCTGACATGCTCGCAAAAATTTTGTCATTTTTATTTATAGATTTGACATTGTATACTTTAATATTAATTTTAATAATGATTATAACAATTGTACCAGTTTTAATTTAATACAATTCAATTTAGTTCATAATTTGCATGTCTTTTAACTGACTAAATGTTTTGGACTCTAATTATTTTAAAACACCTGTTTGTACAACATTTAAAGCAAATAAATATTTTCATTTCATTTCATTTCAATGGGCGATAGCTAATAGGCCCTCCAGTGTTGTCAAAATAAAAAAAAAACTCTTGTTTTTTTTCCAGGTCACCAATGCCAGCTCCGTACGACACGATAGTCATCGGCATGGGTGCGTCAGGCACGTCAGCCGCGTCAGCCCTCGCCGCAGCCGGCAAGAAGGTGCTGGCTCTAGAAGCACAGGGTCGGGTCGGGGGGCGAGTCAACACTGTGTCGTTTGGTGACGGGGTCGTTGAGCTAGGTGCTGAGTGGTAAGTTATGTCTTCAGTTGCTTTTCAGGGCCAGGTTGATTTCAAAGCTGTACTTGTAAGTGCCAATTTAAACTAAAACAATATTATAACTTTAGAAAGATTATGAAAAATTACAAATTTGAGGATTCTCTACATTTCCCTGGGATTCCATCATCAGATCCTGAGTCAATGGAAATTACCACACAGCAAAAGTAGGTTTACCCTTTTGATTACAAAAATAATATTGAAAATCGGTCCATAATTAGTGAAGAATTTGGGTAAAAATACAGTCAAATGACTACCTTAGTGTTCGGCTTGGGTGCGTCAGGCACTTCAGTAGCCGGCAAGAAGGTGCTGGCTCTGGAAGCACAGGGTCGGGTCGGGGGACGAGTCAACACTGTGCCGTTTGGTGATGGGGTCGTCAAGCTAGGTGCTGAGTGGTAAGTTATGTCCATCAAAAGTTGCTATCATCAAATTAATACAACTTACAAGTGCCAATTTAAGCTAAAATGATAGCTTTGTTAAGTACCTGTATGAAAAATACCCTGTACTTTTAAAATGTTAGGATTCTTTCGATTTCCCTGGACTTCTTATAATAACTATTCTCTCTAAGGAAGGTACACAATTAAGAGTTATCATATTGTTATACAACAGGATCCACGGCACAAGTCCAAGTACAGTCTACGACCTGGCGATCAAACACAACGTGTCCATCCTCCCCCAAGACTTGACCTTCCGGACGTACCAATCGGACGGCACCTTCAAGCACGAGGACTTGGTGAACGAGCTGATCATCTACTCCCTTAACGTAGTGGAAGAACCGCCTGAGGTTCCTGAACCGCTGGGGGAGTATATTAGCAGAAAGTACGTCTTCTATGAGAATAAAACTTTTTTTAACCCTTATGTACCCATTTTCGACAATGACGTAGCGTCCGTGGCCCAGTGGTCATACGTCCGGCTTTTAATACGGAGACCCTGGGTTCAAATCTCAGTGTGTGGCAAAAAGTTCGCCTGGACGCTACCGTGTTTCAGAAGGCACGCAAAACTGTGGGTCCCGGCTGTTTCCTATAAGATATGTAGAAGGCAGTCGTTAGGTCATGTTGCAGGCCCTGTAGTAATCTCGGCGACCTGAAACTGCAACATATAGGTTCGCCACACAACCTATAAATTGTGATTTGACTCTGACAATGTAAGTAGGGTAACCTGTTCTGTTGGAGTATACACACCAATTAAATTAAAAAAATTAATGACAAAAAAAATCGGTTCATAAAGTAAAGAATGAATGAAATATTTATTTATGCATAAACATTTTTGACACACAAAACATCCAACTAAGAAACAAAACATAAGATGAGACATTTATACACATAAAGTTCTCAACTTAGCATATTGCCGGCTGTTCAACCGGCGCTGGTCTGAAAAGAAGCTGAAAATTATTCAAAATTCTTATATTATTTATAAAAAGATAATAATTAATTTTTAATCAATTTCAGAGTACGAGAATACATAAAAACGAAGCACCCGTCAATAGCCAATGATGAAGATTTCATCACCGAGTTCTTTCAATTCATGGACCTGATAATAGACAACTATGAGTCGTCCAACAGCTGGAACGATGTCAGTACAGCCACTAATTATGAAGAACTAGACGGTCATCAGCATATGAGTTGGCATTCCCTAGGGTACAAGACACTTTTTGAGATTTTATTGGTGAGTACCGATTATATATTCTAGAAAGTGGGTTTTTCTGGCAATATTACTAGATGTTCGCGCGGGTACAAGACCTTATTCGAGATTTTATTGGTAAGTGCCCTTAAAATATAAAAAAAAAGATTTTTCTGGTGATATTGCTCAGTGTTTCCGCGGGTACAAGGCTCTATATAAAAGTTTACTGGTGTAAGTAATAAATGATATTTTTTTGTCAATTTTACTTGGACTCCCTTCCCTCGGGGACTAATGTCTTTTTGACATTTTATAAGTGAATATCCTCAAAATATCCAATAAAGGGTGTTTTTGGCTTTATAAGTTTGTATTCCCTCTGGGAAAAATCTCTACCTGACAGTTTACTTGTAAGTACTAAGTACCCTCAAAATTTGAAAAAAAAACATCTAAAGACGTGGATTTCATCACCGAGTTCTTTCAATTCATGGACCTGATAATAGACAACTATGAGTCGTCCAACAGCTGGAACGATGTCAGTACAGCCACTAATTATGAAGAACTAGACGGTCATCAGCATATGAGTTGGCATTCCCTAGGGTACAAGACACTTTTTGAGATTTTATTGGTAAGTACCTATTATATATCCTAGAAAATTGAGTTTACCGACAATTTTTTAACCCCCGACGCAAAAACGACGGGGTGTTATAAGTTTGACGTGTCTGTCTGTCTGTCTGTCTGTCTGTCTGTCTGTCTGTCTGTGTGTGTGTGTATGTGTCTGTCTGTGGCATCGTAGCGCCCAAACGGATGAACGGATTTTGATTTAGTTTTTTTTGTTTGAAAGTAGAGTTAGTCGAGAGTGTTCTTAGCCATGTTTGGTGAAAATCGGTCCAAGATGGCCGCCGCTACAAAATGGCGGATTACTTTTTTCTTCCACGACCCCCTCAATATGGGTATCAAATGAAAGGGCTTAACGAGTAGAATACAACCCACTATATAAAATTTAAAATCCAAGATGGCCGCCATCAAAAAATGGTGAATTACGTATTGCGTTGGGGGTTTTTTTAAATTTTTAATTTAATTCACTTGTACTTGGTGTTTCCTCGGGGACTGATGTCTTTTTGACATTTTATTGTCCTAAAAATATCCAAAAAAGGAATTTTTTGGCTTCATCAGGCTTTCATCAGAAGGCAGTCGTCAGGTCATGTTGCAGATGTAGTAATCTCGGCGATTTAAACTGCAACATATCCACACAACCTATAAATTGTGATTTGACCCTGACAGGGTAAATAGGGTAACCTGTTCTGTTGGAGTTGGAGTATAAACCCCATTTTTTTACAAGCTTTATATTACTTTCACCTGTCTGTTGTCTGTCTGTCTGTCTGTCTGTAATCAAATCTTGCAAGTTTAATTTGACCCACTTCCCGGTTTCCAATTGAGCTGAAAATTTGCATGCGTGTGTAAATCGGATGACAATGCAATATTTTTATGACATCGAGCTGATCTGATGATGGAGCTGGAAGGTGGCCAAAGGAACTCTATCATAGAAAAACGCAACCCCATCGAGTTTGGGCTCATTTGATTCGTCTTGACGAGTACTTTTGATGCAAGATGATAACAATAATTAAAGCTTGTTTTTAAAAAGTATTTTTTAAATTTCACTTGTTTATCTTATCCTCTTCTCTTATTAAAATGTTAAGTTATTAAAACCTTGTTTCAGAACACATACAACAACGGCCCAGGTTACCCAAATCTGGACATAAAGTTGAACACGGAAGTGACCAAGATCCAATGGCCACAAGACCCGGCTGATAATGTAGTGGTTACCATCAAAGATGGCACCACTTACACTGCCAAAACGGCCATAGTTACTGTCTCGATTGGAGTGCTTAAAGAGAGGTATGATTTTAAATTTTTGTGTATGTATTTTACGCCATTTATATATTTCCCTCCTTATTTCATATTTCCCCCCATTCAAATTAATATGTACGTATTTTACCCCATCTAGTATGTATTCCCCTCCATTCAAATTAATAATATTTAGGTTTTCATTTTTACCATTTACACCGCCAAAACAGCTATAGTTACTGTATCTATTGGAGTTCTTAAAGAGAGGTATGATTTTAAATTTTTGTGTATGTATTTTACGCCATTTAGTATATTATATTTCCCCCCCCCCCCATCAAAGTGTATATGTATATATTATTGATTATTTATATACTGACAAAATAGTCATTGTCACCGTTTCTATTGGTGTGCCTAAAGAGAGGTATGAATTTAATTTTTGTGTATATTACCCCCATCTAGTATATGTATTTCCCCCCATTCAAATGAGTAATATGTATATATACATTTTTTGCCACTTACACCGCCAAAACAGCCTATTAGAACGTGTTAAAGAGAGGTATGATATTTTTTGACCCAAATTGTATTTATTTTACCCCATTTAGTATGTATTTCCCACATTCAATTGAGTCTTACTAATTTAAACGTAAAAGTTTGTAAGAATGTATGAATGTCTGGATGTATGTTTCTTACTCTTTCACCCCTAAACCGATGGACTAAGTGTTATTCCAGGGTCTAAGCTATCTCTAAACCATATTTCAGCTCAATCGGTCCACCCGTTTAGGCGTGAAAGGGTTTGTTATCCATATATCCAGACATCTATACATTCTTACAAACTTTTACGTTTATAAAATTAGTAAGATTTTATACCACTGCCACTACTACGAGTATTATGTTATAATATATTATTCCACGGTAAAGAGATATACAGTAGTTTGACTCCCTAGAAGCGGTTGAACTCAAGGTCGCGCGAGTTTGCAACGATTTGGGTAGAGTTCGGTAGGCAGCGAGGTGCCGAATTGACGTTTTTATGCAGTAAGCTTCCGATTAATGGTTGTGAATTAGTAAAAATATCACAAAGTATTTAATTCTTTTTGATATTTTGAGTAATTCATAATAATAACGCCTATTCGGCACCTCGCTGCCTACCGAACCCTACCCAAATTGTTGCAAACTCGCGCGACCTTGATTTCAACCGCTTCTAGGGAGTCAAACTACTGTATATCTCTTTACCGTGATTATACCCTATATAGTGTGTATTTCTCATCTTAAATGTATATATCTATGCACATTCGACAATTCCAGGATCTGACACCAATCAGTTCAATTTATGAAGTGGTAACAACCCAATTCACACACATAAATTCCAGGTTTTCATCACTTTTCTCGCCACAACTGCCTAAAGCGAAAGAGACAGCTATCAAGGCGATTTCCATCGGTCTTCTAAACATAGTTGACCTACATTTCGAGAAGCCTTGGTGGTCTTACCCGGGGCAAAATTACATTTTTTACTGGGACAGTGAGAAAAGAGCTTCAGTCAAAGCGGAGGACCATTGGTTGACCCAAATCACGTTCATTTCAAACCCTCTGGGGTCCAAAAACGTGATGACCGTGTGGTTTTCTGGAGACAGGGGGAAATTTGTTAGTATTTTTTTTATTTTGGGCCAAATTGGAGTCTTTGTGAATGGGGGCAGTGTGATCGGGGCTCATGAGACTGTCTTTTATTTTGTTTGGGGATGTAAATGGAATGTTTTTTTTATGTTGGGGCAAATAGGATAGTATTGTTTTTCTAATTGGGGAAAATGGGACATGGTGTCCCGTTAGACATGTGATGTGGGGGAAATGAGAACGTATTTTTTGTATTGGGTGGAAATCGGCCAGTCTTTTTTGTATTTGTGTAAAAATCTTTTTTTGTAATGGGGCCAACTGGATAGTCTGATTTGTATTTTGTGGCATTTTGTGAATGGGCGCTTCATATGACATAATATAGTGACGGACATAACCGAAAGCATAAGCTAGCTGAAGTGGCAATTTGTCACAGAATCGATACCTATGGGATAGGCGTGTTAAATTAAATTAAATATTAAAATAAAATGTAAAATTGACTTGCAAAAGTGCTCCATTGTAGCCTATTTGAATAAATGAATTTTGAGTTTTAGTTCAACAAAAGTAGGGCGTCCTTGGGTGAGATGGGATGAAGATATCTGGAGAGTTGCTGGGTATGAAATAGGTAGTTAACCCTCCGGATATCGGCGCCCCATCTCAAGGGAATAGTATGGAGTTGAATAGAGCTAAGAGCACTTCGCTCAGTTATTACAAATTTGAAATGAAATGAATAAATGAATGTATTGACAACAGTGGATACATAATATTCAGTACAAATATTAGATACAAATTTTACTTAGTATAAATATATGGACTTTTGTCATTCCCCGACTTAAAATCTCGAACATCAAACTAGCAAATACCTAGTTACTGAGATATGTTATTGTAATTTGTCTAGGTACCAAACCTTATTTGAGCCGTCACCGCCGAAATCCAAGGAAGACGCGATAAAACACATTTCTATAGGCGTTGTCGACAAAATAATTCTACGATGGGATGAAATATGGTGGCCGGTACCATCTAATGGTTTTATGTGGAAAACAGCTGATAGGGCAAAAGTGAGCGAAGACGACAAGTGGATTTTGTATATGGAAGGGCTCTCCGCCCCGATGTCCATAAACAAAACTTTGACCGTTTGGATAAATGGTGACGCAGCGAAAATGGTTAGTAAGTTTTTGGGGTGTATTCCCATTTGGCCCGACGTCGATTGCCCCAGGTGGGAATTACCACTGAATGGCGACTGGAAAGTAATTGTTTCTGCTTCAAATCGCTTTAAACTGCTGAAGATCGACAAATTTTTCTCACCCGGCGGCAACTGGGAATTCATTCCCAAATGCCACTTCCCCGAAGTGGCAATTGCATCGATGTGGGGGCAAATGGGAATATACCAAATAAACCGAATCACAAAAAAACATCAGGGTTACCATAATATGCTCGGAAATATAAAAATATACCTAATCACATTTTTCAAATAGCATGCATCATTGTAATATTATTATGTCATGCTGTCATGCTCATATAATAAGTATTATACCAATAATTCTGTATATCTAATATTTAACCGTCGTTTCGCTCATGCTTGCCCTATCACGCGCCCACCTGTTTCCATATCAAATATCTGCTTAATTTCCATTCAGTTCTGGCGTGGACAGGTAGGAAACGCAAATATTTGCTCATCGCTTCAATTAGGGTACAATTTGTAGGATTTTTTTTTGTGCGCCGATTACTCGAAGATGCCTAAACCGATTTGGATTTGAACTTCCACTTCTTTTGCGTACGTTGTGGCGGGAAAAGTGAGTCTGGATTAAAATATTATTGAGTAAATTAACTTTGTATTATAATTATAATTTTTTTTAGTAAGAAAAAGAAAGTTTTTTTAAAATTATTGTTATTTCTATAAACACCTGTATAATTAATTAGGTATCTACTTATTTGCTTAGATTTTAAGCGCCTGGCAGAATTTGCATAGCAATATATGTTAGCTCTGTCCAAAACAAATTCGAGTTTTGATTGTTAAAAATATTTTATAATAATATGATATTTATATAATCAAAATTACTATTTCACTTATATACTGGTGGTAGGCTTCAGCCGTGGCTAGTGACCACCCACTGGACAAAACCGTGTCGCCAAGCGGTCATTGTGACCGTGTTCCGGCATGATGTTCACTGAAGCCGGGGAGGGATTTATCCCACTTACTTACACATCACAGTGCACGTACAGGCACGGTAAAGAGATATACAGTAGTGTGACTCCCTAGAAGCGGTTGAACTCAAGGTCGCGCGAGTTTGCAACGATTTGGGTAGGGTTCGGTAGGCAGCGATGTGCCGAATAGGCGTTATGATTGTGAATTACTCAAAATATCAAAAATAATTTAAATACTTTTTGATATTTTTACCAATTTACAACCATTATTCGGAAGCTTACTGCATAAAAACGTCTATTCGGCACCTCGCTGCCTACCGGGCCCTACCCAAATCGTTGCAAACTCGAGTTCAACCGCTTCTAGAGAGTCACATTACTGTATATCTCTTTACCGTGCTACAGGTCAAAACCGTAGTTGCGTAAATTACTCTAGTTAATTGCTATGCTAATTTTTTCAGGCGTTTATGGCAGGACCTATAAAATTCCTACTTTTCTGTTACAAAATTTAATGAAATCTATTGTTTTATGTTGTCTTAGTTCATTAGTCACTCAGTCTCTCACACTTATCTATTAATAATGATAGATACCTTATAGAATAGAAATATTTTTTATTGTGACCAATTTAAACTAAAAGTATCTAAAACTAGCTGAGCGTGTATGTTATTCCAGGGTATATCTATATACCAAATTTCAGATCAATCGGTCCACCCGTTTAGACGTGAAAGAGTAACAAACATACATTCTTACAAACTTTCGCGTTTTAAATATTATTATGATATACCTACTATATCTTACTAATATTGTATTAGCTATAAAAAATAAATAAAACGACTAAGGCTACCTAATAAATAATATTTAGACTAAAAAAATATCATCATCTCAGCCGTAAAACGTCAACTGCTGAACATAGGCCTCCCCTTTGGATTTCCATATGTACCGGTTGGAAGCGACCTGCATCCAACGTCTTCCGGCGACCTTCATAAGGTCGTCTCTCCACCTTGTGGGTGGACGTCCTACGCAACAAAAACAAACGTACACAAAAATATACGCGTTTTGTAAACCGCCTCCGTAATTTTTTCGTTGTTAAAAAAAAGTCACACAAATTTCCCCCTTTTCCAGACTCACATCACTATTTTCTCCACAACTACCCGCAAAAAAGTCAAATCCAATAAAAACCACATCTATAGGTGTGGCCAATAAGATCATTTTGTTGTTCGACAAGCCGTTTTGGCCGGAAGACCGCGTTTTTTTCGGTTTCCTCTGGCTAAAAGAAGACAGGTTAAAGGTGCCTAATAAAGATTGGTGGACCACCAAGATCTTTGGCGCCAGTTCCCCTATGGGTAACAAGAAAGTTTTGACTGTTTGGACTAGCGGAGATAGCGCCAAATTGGTAAGTTTTTAGGAATAGATCACACTATTATAAAGGCGAGAGTTTGAAATGAAAATAATTTATTGGCTCTATCTTACAGCTTAAGCTTACATAGTGTGTTAAAGTTTAAATGTAGGTACTCGCCAATGGGAACAGGCTCAGCGTTTTGTCAGATTAACCCTAGGGTTAACCTGACTACTGATTTTCAGCCTGCACCCGTGCTCGATGCAGGTGTTATAGCCGAGAAATAGTTTCGGCGGGTTGTCTATATAATATGCTTATTTCTAAGTCTAATGTTACTAACTACAATGTACATATATACATATATCTCTACATATTCTTTTTTTTTTTTTAATGTCTTTATTACTCAATATTATTTACACAATATATACTGTGCAAGCATTCCTTACTATATATATTGTATAATTTACTTATTTATTAACGCTAACATTACGTACGATTGTGAGTGTGTATGTTTGTTACTTTTTACCGTATAAACGGGTGGACCGATTGAGCTGAAATTTGGTAGAGATAGCTTAGACCCTGGAATAACGCATAGGTTGTACTGCCAATACAGCCGCTGGGCGTAAAATATATAAGTATTTCAGATCATTAACATTAAACATTACTGTGCTTCGGTAGGAGAGCACTGTAGCTAGTGAAATTACTGGACTGAAGAGTCAACATATTATATGACTCTTGAGTAAGAAGCGTTGGCGCACCCAGAATGTTTGAGCTTTGCAGCGTTATCTCTTACCATCAGGAGAGCGTATTGCTCGTCTTCTTACTTTGTATAAAAAATAAAATATAAAAAACAATAATATGCTCAAATCGGTTCAGCAAGGCTATTCATATTCGTATAGACTTAATACGTCATTTCATACATTTTAGACAATTCGGTCTTCGGTTCGGTTCCCTGACGGATATAAGTGAATAGCCCCTCTGAAGTCTTCGAGTATTCGGTGTAAACATAGGTGTACTACATAAAAAATGATTCTTAGAAATAAATTGTAAACCTTTCCTACTGAAGTTTGGCTCAAATTAGAGCGCGTCGCGTCGCGTCGTTAGCTTTCATATAAAATTTACGAAAGTGCCGCAGGAGAATTTACGTTATGCTATGCCTTGCGGTGCAGTCCAATATTTTTTCTATCTATTGTGGTAAGCCTCTATTTCAGAGACCTGGGGAAGTACCACCTTTGCCTGTTATTCATCCGCCAAGCAATGCAGGCATGTCTTAAATAATAAAATGACGTAACTAAACGATAAACAAAACAGGTGGGCAAAATCATAGGACGCCGAGAAAACAACATAATCCTGAGTCCGGACTCATGAAGTATGTGCGATCAGCTTATTTCAAACGCCAAAACAATTCGAAGTACCTTACATGTCAGAGCCTGGGTGGCGCAAGTGCCCCACTCTGCTCTGCCGTGGCTACGCCCTTGAATGCAGGCATTACTGTACGGACTGAAGAGCAATGTTACCAAACATTACTGTACATGACGAGTCAACAACTGATATCTCAGGGTGACAGGCGCAGTGCACAACTTAGCCACTCACACGTCCGGGCTTAACAGCTGCAAAAGAGTTGTACGTCTGCGCTCGCGATCCAAATCGAATCGCGTTGAGCGCTCACTACTGATTCCTACTAAACGTCAATTTTCTAGCAAACTATTGGACCATTTTCTATGAAAAAATAGTATTATATAGCCACTCAAACGTCCCGACCGCTATAGCGACCATAGAGACTTAATACTTATTTCAAAACATTGAGCGCAGTGCCTTGCCATTTATTGTGATGTCGGTTAACTACGCATGTCTTGGTGATTTTTTTTACGGGTTAAAAGAATGTTTTGTATGATGTAAAAAGAGTATGTTTTGAAATCGCGCATGTGGTTTCATAATTTTTGGGTGCATTTCTATTGATGAGTTAGACCAATCATATTGCTTTAAATCCCCGTCAAAAAAGCTATATTCCCATTGGTCTCTACGTTTTTTGTCCACAGGTGGCCAGTGGGAATAAATTCCCATTGGCCACCCGGTGACCTAGGGAACTTTTGCCACCACATAAAATCGCTGTACATTGTGTGTGGGTCCCCGGAAGCCGTCGGGGCCGCGGATGAATGTTTCGGCGTACCCGCTGCCCCGGCATTATGGCGTCCCGCAGGAACACCCCCAGGTTTTTTAGTGGGTATCCCCGCTGCGCCCATCTTCGGCGGTGGAGTTTCACATAACGGCCCCCCCCGCCCCGCGTGGGGGTGATGATGCGTAACGCATTTTTCCTGGGTAAATCGTCACCGAGTGGCCAATGGGAATTTATTCCCACTTGCCACCTGCATACGAAATACGTAGGAGGGGTCCTCACCCTGCAGCGACTGGGAATCCCAAAATGCTACCTGGTGGCAATCAATGTGGGGGCAAACGGGAATCTACCATAAAATTTATCTTGCAAGATTTGATTACAATACATCGGGACCGATGTAACAAATATATCTCAACATTTTAGGTAGAAACTCTTCCCGATGACTTAGTGAAGACCAAAGTAATGGGCGTCATCAGGAAATTCATGGGAGCTGATATCAATATACCAGATCCTGTGGGCATGCTCAGGTATGTATTTTACACCTTTATAATAATAATAATTGGGGTTTATACTCCAACAGAACAGGTTTCCCTACTTACACTGTCAGAGTCAAATCACAATTTATAGGTTGTGAGGCGAACCTATATATTGCAGTTTCAGGTCGCCGAGATTACTACAGGGCCTGCAACATGACCTAACGACTGCCTCCTACATATCTTATAGGAAACAGCCACGACACACAGTTTTACGTGCCTTCCGAAACACCCCAACAAACATTTTGGTGCTAACGGCAACCTTTTTTAAAGCTTATAGTTACACAAATGTTATATAAGAGCTCCGGTAAGAGAATTAAGCGTTATTGAGGTGTTAAGGACAAATAATTAAACCTTCGAGAGAAGTAATGGTATTAAAAAAAAATAAAAACCTTAAGGTGATAATATGGAGTTAGTCGAGACCATTATATCACTACTTTTTATAGCTTTAAAAAGTCTAAAACACTAAAAGAAGTTTTAAGGTGTCTACTACCACTTACTAACGACTGATGTCATTGAACAGAGTTAGTTTAATGTCTTGTAACACTTTTAGTGGTACTCTTATAACTTAAGGAAGAATAAAACACTAAATGTTTTTGTCAGGTGTTTACTGACACTTGATGTTCTTAAACAGATTTAGCCTACGTATCTTGTAACACTAAGGGTTAATGTTATAGCTTAAGGAAGAGTATACCACTAAAAGTTTTTGTCAGTTATTCACAAACACTTTGGGTTCTAAAACAGAGTTAGTTAAATGCTGTTTACAACCTAACAAGTTCAATGGAGCTCTTAGATGTAATAAGAATGTTATTCGTTTTAGTGAAATATTTTAATTATAAACTAGCTTATAATTAATGCTGTAAGAGTTTGATTCCACCTTTATAACACTTTAGGTTATATATTGGGGTTAATCGGTCAACAACAGGTTATACAGTGGTTCTTATTTATAGTTTATACTGCGACAAGCACTAATTGCAAACTTTATAACTATTATATATCACTTTAAGTGGAGTTACAGAATTAAAATCCCTTAAATAGGTACATCTAATATCTCACCCACTCCTCTAAATTTCATAATATTGACGGAAATATTATTTTTATCGATCAGGCACCCATGGAAACATAAAAGAAGGACTTTGACTTTATTATAAATACAGACTAAATGCTATATATACATAATTATTATCAAAAATGGGTTTTCAAACAATAACAGCGGAACCCTAGAAATATTCAGCGAATGGCTCCAAATTAGACTTTTATGCAAACTTAACATATTTTTTCTGCTTTAAAACCCTATTGTAGAACTAAAAGTAGCTAAGGAGTGCTAATTATCATTCTTTAAAAACTTTGACTTGTATAACAGAGTTAACAGAAACCATAAGTGATTGAAAATTGACTCCATTAAAATAAAGATAACCTATAAAAAAAATTTGGATAAAACCTTGTTTTAAACATTATTACTTTACTTTTCAAAACAATTTTTTTTTTACTTTTCTTTTAAAACCCTATATACACTATTAGAAACTATTATTTTCCATAATTGAAACAAAAATATCTGAGACTATATATTTATTTTCTACAGAATATCATCAAAAGTAGTTTATTTCAGAGGCGCATTAAAATTGAGATGAAAACTAGTATATGTTTTTACAAAAAACTTATCACCGCAGTGAGATTTAATGATTATAATCAAACAACGAATCAAAAATACATTGACTTATCAATTAATTTTTATTTGTCGTCTTTACACTTAAAACTCAATGTTGTGCTGGACATGATATATAGTTACTCTGCTCAATATTTAGATGCTTGTTGGCGGTAACAAAATCACAAAAAGTATGTAAATAAATGAAACATTTGCGCCTAACGTTGTATAAACTGCCACTTATAATATCTGCGATATATTCCTAAGATATAAATTGTTTCAAATAAGCACTAATACACAAACTAAAAAGTTACAAGAGTAATTCATACCACTTGTGTACCACTCTAGGGTTGCGATTGTAACCTGACAATAACTCATTAAACACTTAAAGTGGTAACAACAGCTCAAATAGCACCACTCTAACTCCTTACTATCACCCAAATATTACTCCTCTAGAACTCTTAAATAACTTTAAGTTCTAAATTCGTGGGCCCAAATCAGGGTTAAAAGGTAGTTATAGCGGCTTATACCACCTATTCTTAGCGCCTTAATAGCGCCTTAGATTTTTAAATTCTCTTATACAGCTTTTGTAGCACTAATTCTTATCACCTAAATGTTAGTTGGGACGGTAGCGTCCAGGCGAAAATCTTTGCCACACTGAGATTTGAACCCAGGACCTCCGGCTTACAAGCCGGACGTATGACCACTGGGCCACGGACGCTACAACGCGCTTTGTAATGTCCTAACCCTGTTACACCCAATCCGGGATTTTATCCTGATTTTCGGGATCGTCTAGGGGACTTCTATCGTGAAAAGCACTATAGCGTTGAGATTATTTAAAAATTAATTGTTCATGTTTCTTTTTTGAACCTACATATGCTGAGCGGGGGCCTTTTTGTGGCAAATGTATTATACTTATTGTGTTTTATGTACCTTAACGCTGTAATTTGTCGTGAATAAAACTTTTTCTTTCTTTCATTCCAGGTCCGCATGGTACAGTAATCCATTCACCCGCGGAAGTTACACATATGACAATATACAGTCGCCACAAAACCCGACGAGTCGTAGCGACTTGGCCGAGCCACTGTTAGACTCGGCCGGACAACCGCGACTTTTGTTCGCAGGCGAGGCTACTGAGACTAAGCATTTCTCTACTGGTAAGTGAACAAAAAGTTACTTGATGTTATACATAACTCGGCCAAAGTTATACTGAACTCGTCCAAAGTTATATAAAACTCGGCCGAGGTAATACATAACTCGGTCAAAGTTATTCAAAACTCCGCCTTAGTTATGCAGAACTCGACCCATGTTATACAGAACGCGGCAAAAGTTATAGTGGGGGACTTTAGTGCAAAACCTGTTTTTTTCTTGCAGAAGCATGAAACTTGGCACATTGATTCCTTATGTCAAAATAAGCTGATTTCGATCGGTAGCCTAATGGAACCCGGCCCTCTGGTAGCGAGGAGGGGGGGTGGAGGGTGCGCTCCACCCGGCTTTGTTTTAAAAATTCTGGAAGATCACGCATAGCTAATACGTCAAGTTTGGTATCAATTTCGGATAAATCGAGGACGTAGATTTCATTTCTAGTATAAAAAAATGACATTTGTGATGATTTGTTTAACAAAAAAATTAAAAATTATAATTACGTAACTTCGTTTTTATCGTTCAAATTACTGTAAATTCAAAAATACTAGTTTTTTTAATAAACAAAAAATATGTTAATAAAGTCTAGTTTATGTAGATTATAAAATATATAATTTTATATTACTTTTCTTAATAACAAACCGCATAAAAAAATCTTTTGAAAAAGAAGGGTTGTTAGTAAAAAACTTACTATTTCATGTAGAAGTTTAAAACTTGCCACAATTACAATTCCTTACGTTAAAATAAGCCGTTTAGAATCAGTAGCCGTCGGTAACCAGCCTTCTGACAGCGGGGAGGGGGGGTGAAAGGGGCGCACCACCCAGCTTCACTTAAAAAAATCTGGAAGACCACGTATAGCTAATACGTCAAGTTTGGTATCGATTTCGAATAAATCAAGGACGTAGATTTCATTTCTGATATTAAAAAAACGCATTTTATTGGGTTTTAACCAAATTATTACACAAAAATAATACTTAGTTTTTTTTATTTAGAGGCACTTTAATTCTAAATTATAGTAATATTTTGTGATAAACATAAATATTTTTTAAAAGTTTATTTCAAGTAGATTGAATAAAATAGAACTTTTTAATTAATTTTATTAAAATTAACTCGTACATTTTTTTTAAGAGACTAAACCCCGCCGCACATGCTCACTCTCGCACTCGTTCACGACACTGCGCCAATGTCGCATTGGCATTGGTAGACACGTGTGTGTCCGCAATTGCTTTCACGAGTCGTACATCAGTCAGTGTCTCTCTACCTACCATTCGTTCGTAGACGAAAACGAAGCAAGATGGACGCGATTGATATAAGTTCAGAATCCGACCGTGATAACGAGTTTTTGAATAGATTATTGTTAATAAGGAAATTATCTGAAAAAAAATTATGGATTCGTTTCCAAATAGAATCCTTTAATTTTGTATTCATATAATCTTGGTGGTTTATGTCGTATAAACATTTTTCGCTTCGAACAGCTTCAATAAGTTTCTCCATTTTACACTAGTACTTGAACACTCGCGACATTGCCACTCGAAACAAATGTCTCGTCACCTAGCCGACACGCGCGTGCACGCTCATGTACGACTCATGTACGTGCCTGCGTCGACGCGTGAGAGCAAATGCGGAGTTTGGTACTGCGCCATACGTTTTAAATACAGCCACTCGCACGCGGCTCGTGACGGCCAATGCGAGTGTGAGCATTGAGCATGTGCGGCGGGGTTAAGAGTCGCTATTTTCTTCTCACCGCTGCGCTGCGTTGTAATCGCCCCATCCACTGCAAAATACGACTATGTACATTCATTTAACATGTTATTGATATAAGAACTTGATATTGTCGAACATAAAATACAGAAAAATCCTATGGCACATCATAATTTACTCTCCCTGAGACAAACTTTTGAAAAATAGGTGCGATAAAACGCGATCAAATCGCGGAACGGAAACTGCTAAACTTTGTTAAGAATCAAACAGTTTCAACAAATTGTTATCTAGCAAAATTATAAATACCCCAGGCTTAAAGCTTTTTTATATCAGTATGTTACATTCCAAGACTGATTCTTCCAAAGATAATATTGTTATTATAGCTCACTAGCAAACCCGGCGAACTCCGTTTCGCCACCAGATGGCTTCGTTTTAAATTTTTCCTGAATTTTCTTTGCTATAAACCTCACGGAGCCCGAGACCTTTCCAACGAATGCAAAACCGTGGAAATCGGTTCGTGCGTTCTGGAGTTATAGCGTCAGGAAGGAAAACCCGACTTATTTTTATATAGTAGATTAAAAGTTTTCAGATTTTTTCCCGTATTTAAAATATATGTTAAGGTATGCCAAATTTCATAAACATAGGGTAACGGCAAGTTCTCTATGAATATTGATTTATTCAGAGGGTCAAAACATTTTTTTAAGGATAAACGGGTGTATTTTTTCGACTTAAAGTTAAAGTTCTTGTATTAGGATATTTTAAAAAAAGTCTAAGGTCTAAAGTCTAAGGTTTAACGGAAATTGGGCCGCGAGGTCCCAGTTTGAAGCGGAACCCAAAGAACTTGAACTGTTGGGAACTTTGGGTTTGGGTTTGGGCGTTTGGTTCTGCGGATCATTATGTGATTTTTTTGTGTAATCACATTTTAACGTTAAATCCTTTCTTTTTAAATATAAGGTATTAAAAATAGAATAATAATAATATAAAAGACCGTGTAACGACGAAATTCGACAAAAATACAAATTCGCCTTATTATAATTTAAGTTTTAGCAATATAAAATGATATCGTGTAATAATGCTAACTTTAAATTACGTGGTTCCTGTTACCACCTTTCAGCTCCATTATCAGACCCTGGTTACTATATCGTATCAAAGTACTCCTCGAGACGAATCAAAGGAGCCCAAACTCGATGGGTTTTGTCTTTTAATCATGGAGTTCCTATGGCCACCTTCCAGCTCCATCATCAGACCCTGGTTACTATATAGTATCAAAGTACTCCTCAAGACGAATCAAATGAACCCAAATTCGAAGGGGTTTTGACTTTTAATCACGGAGTTCCTATGGCTGCCTTCCAGCTCCATCATCAGACCCTGATTACTATATAGTATCAAAGTACTCGTCAAGACGAATCAAATGGACCCAAACTCCATGAGGTTTTGTCTTTTGTTTACGCGGTTCCTATGACCACCTTTCAGCTCCATCATCAGACTTCAGATCACTTCCATGTCATAAAATTATTGCATTGTCATCCGATTGCCGGTATGCGAAATTTCAGCTCAATCGGAAACCGTAACTGCTAGGTAGAGTCTAGTATTATTTTATCTGTGGTAGAGTGCTTTTCACGAAAGGAGTTCTTTTTGCGGGGCGCCACTATCGCAAATTTTAAAAGTTAGCATATTAAATAACTTTTTAACACCTCATAATTTCTCATGTGTAATTTCTTTATGAGACATTTTAGTTATTGACTTTATTTTTGGTTTAAGTATGGACCAACTAAGGGCACAGTATAAGTTGCATCAAAATCGGTTCAGTGGTTTTTATGTTATGAATAATTAAAATGTATCGAAATCAGGAACATTTCATAGGAAGCGTAAGGTCCAGCCAATGGTGTGACGTCACGCGCTCTGATTAGCGTTCATTTATTTTATTTATTTTCATCCCTATTTAACCTCAAATTCACGATCCACATAATTTACACAGTTCAACTTACCACCTTAAAGACAAATGCCTGCTGTTGAAATTTAATAAAAATTTGCCCAAGAACACGCTTTTTTTTTGTATTCATCCAAGGAGAGCCATTGGCTACTACGTTGCCAGTATTAATTCGAAATAAGGTTGCAATAAAACTTATCAATATCCTCCGCGCCGACACGGCCATTACCACCTTAAAGACAAATGCCTGCTGTTGACATTTGCCCAATACGCGCGTGGTTTCCAATTGAATATTATTATATTATTTTTACTTTTTTTATTTCTTTTGAAATTTTTCCTGAATTTTCTTTGCTATAAACCTCGCGGAGCCCGAGACCTTTCCAACGAATGCAAAACCGTGGAAATCGGTTCATGCGTTCTAGAGTTATAACGTCAGGGAGGAAAACCCGACTTATTTTTATATAGTAGATTACATTTTAAGACCGTCTTCATGCAGTTTTGCATCAATCTCAGCAATCCGCCCTTTATTTATATATTAAATCAGTTTCGTGCATAATATACTGGCTACCAAAACGGTGTTAGATGAATAAGGTGTCCCTTTGTTTGCTTATTGCTTTTAAAACCAAGCAGGAGGCTGGAAAATAGCAAGACTCGTATCCTTCGACTGGCATAAATGTGCCGCACACAAACGTAACTCTACCTATATGGTTTTGATATGATGTTTTGCGGTCATTGAAACTGCAGATCAAGCAGTAATTACTACTCGACAATCAATAACTATGTAGGAAACACCTTATCACAAAAAAACACTATTTGAAAAATATACTTCTACTTCCATGATATGTCTGTATACCAGCATTTTTTACACGCAGTTTACAAGGAACTTTGTTTGAGAGAGGCTAGGCATAATTTCTTGGTTAAGTCTAACCCATCCTCTCTTTTGGTTTAGGAAGCAAGAAGCAGACCATTCCTTTGTCTGAAAACCTTTCAGTTGCCAGAATATTGTGCATGGAACTGATTAAAGAAATAAATGCAAGGCTTATCATAATTCGTCATAAAATGTTTTGAGCTATATTATTATTATATTATATATGGAGCATCCGTCTTGGAAAACAATATAACGATATAAATAAGCCATATGTCGGTGCCAGTAGTGTTTATAATTTTGCCACATTACATTTAATTGAAAAATAGATGCATAACTTTGGTTAGAAGTTTATTATTAAAGAGATACGACTTTCGCGCCTATTTTTTAAAAGTTTGTCTCAGGGAGAGTAAATTATGATGTGCCATAGGATTTTTCTGAATTTTATGTTTGACAATATCAAGATCTTATATCAATAACATGTTAAATGAATGCACATAGTCGTATTTTACAGTTGATGGGGATTTACAACGCAGCGCAGCGGTGAGCAGAAAATAGCGACTCTCGTGTCTTAAAAAAAAATTGTACGAGTAAATTTTTATAAAAATAATATAAAAGTTCTATTTTATTCAATCTACTTGAAATAAACTATTAAAAAATATTTATGTTTATCACAAAATATTACAATATTTTAGAATTAAAGTGCCTCTAAATAAAAAAAACTATGTACTATTTTTGTGTTATAATTTGGTTAAAAACCTATAAAATGCGTTTTTTATTATCAGAAATAAAATCTACGTCCTTGATTTATTCGAAATCGATACCAAACTTGACGTATTAGCTGTACGTGGTCTTCCAGATTTTTTTAAGTGAAGCTGGGTGGTGCGCCCTTTCACCCCCCCTCCCCGCTGTCAGAAGGCTGGTTACCGACGGCTACTGATTCTAAACGGCTTATTTTAATGTAAGGAATTGTAATTGTGGCAAGTTTTAAACTTCTGCATGAAATAGTAAGTTTTTTACTAACAACCCTTTTCATGGCGGTTAAAAGAAAATTGTTGCTCGGGACAGCAAAAGATTTTTTTATCCGGTTTGTTATTAAGAAAAGTAATATAAAATTATATATTTTTTAATCTACATAAACTAGACTTTATTAACATATTTTTTGTTTATTAAAAAAACTAGTATTTTTGAATTTACAGTAATTTGAACAATAAAAACGAAGTTACGTAATTCTAATTTTTAATTTTTTTGTTTAACAAATCATCACAAATGTCATTTTTGTATTCCAAAAATGAAATCTACGTCCTCGATTTATCCGAAATTGATACCAAACTTGACCTATTAGCTATGTGTGGTCTCCCAGAATTTTTAAAATGAAGCCGGGTGGAGCGCCCCTTCCAACCCTCCTCCTCGCTGCCAGAGGGGGTGCTACCGAGGGCTACCGATCGAAATCAGCCTATTTTTACATTAGAAATCAATGTGCCAAGTTTCATGCTTCTGCATGAAAAAAACAGGTTTGACCCATTTATGTCGCTTAGTGACTCCACTATTATACGGAACTCGACCAAGGCAATAACGAATACAGGCAAAGTTATGTAATTCGGTCCAAGTCATATAGAACCCGACTAAGCATTTCTCTACGGTTAAGTAAACAAGTTATACAGAACTCGAACTAAGTGATAAAAACTTCTGCTGATGTTATACAGAACTCGGCCGACGTTATATAGAACTCGGCCAAAGTTATATAGAACTTGGCCAAAGTTATATAGAACTCGGCCAAAGTTATATATAACTTGACCGTAGTTATACGAAACCTCATCTTAACACTTGTTTTTTTTTTTTTTCTTTTCAGTCCATGGAGCAGTGGACAGCGGTCGTAGAGAAGCGGCGAGACTTCTGCGCGCGCAAAGCAAAATGTGAACACAAACGATTGTCTGGAAGAGATCGCTATAAGCGATAACACCGCCAAATACACTTAATTTTATTGTATAAATGTGATGTTTTTCAATATGGAGTTAGCAATCAATTTTTAATCATTGACCTATTTCAACCATAATATAGGTACTTTACGTAAAGCCATCTTGGGTAACTTTGAACAAGGTTGATTAATGTGGTTTACTAATTTATTGCATGGAGACATATAGTTGTTTTAATTAATAAATCTGCGTGTAACGGATTCTTAAAATATTTTCTAAATACTTTAAACGATCCGTCCATGTAATTAATTACCAAACCATTTTTACAACCTCGTTCAAAGTTAGACAAAGATTCAAAGTTACCCAAGATGACTGTATGTACATGTATATTTATCACTATTGATATACTTATTGATGGCTAAAGAAAAATATGCTGAATGGACGTCATCAAAAGTTTTTTACTATTATTAAAAATATTGAAACAATTGGAAATAAATTATTTTATCTATGAAATATTATTAATCATATCTAAATAGGAGAATATCAATTTGGTATTAATAAAATAATATTTTCCCATTTGCCCCCACATCGATTGCCCCAGGGGGCAATCACCACCGTATGGCGACTGGGAAGTTACGGTTCCCACCTAAAATCGCTTTAAATTGGTGTAGATCACTAATCCTCACCTGACGGCTGGAAATTTATTCCCAAATGCCATCTGGGGCAATCGATGATGGGGCTAATGGGAATATACAGTCAATACATAGAAAGGTATTAGTTGTGTCACTGCGTGTAGATTTATATCTTAAAATATTTATTGCAATAAAACATTATTTTTGTTTACATACTGCTATTTTATTTAAAACCTAACCTAGCCATATAGTTCTAAAATTATTTTCTTTTTAAGTATATCAATTATTAAATGTAATAAAATCACACGAGGTGTGTGTTTAGCTAGTCTGCGATAGAAGAATAATTTTGAAGCGGGGTAAATGGGAATAACCCAAAAAAAAAATTATCAAATGTTTATTTATTTATTTACCATGTCCTGGTCTGCATTACAGTTTTACCCAATTCGCAGACCCAGGACCAAAACTATAACTAAAGATTTTATATAAAGGCAATACTTAATATTAACTTCAATAAAATATATTATGATAGGCAATTAATAACGTTATACATTTCGCTAAATGATGTTCATATTATTTTCGGCAAACCTCATTGCCATTATGTGAAGCTCATTCAAGGTACAAGTAAATAAATCTAAGCCTGGATTTTGTGCCAGCACCGCGTTAAGCAGTAGCATCGCCCGCGGCACAGGAGCTTGCCTCGCCAGCTCTCATGTTGTTTTAATAACTTAATATTTAAATGACATAATAATTAAATGACGGATTTATAGATTTACACGTTTTATAACTGCGTAAACATCCATTAAAGAAGAACTTATTTTGACGGCGAGCAACTAAAACAAGTCGGTTTTATTAATTGCATATTAGCCGACCCGACCTCTAACGACATGAAAAAACTAATTGATTTGTATAATCATAAATTTACTGTATAATTTGGTGAATGAAGTATTTTATAAGATAATTTAATAATCTATGTTTGTTTTTGCGGACTTATGGGACGATGTGGTCGCTCAGCGACAAAGTCCTGTTCAAAATAAATTTAAAAAAAAAATCCTTTAAAAAATTACAAGTGGTCTGCTGGTGGTTTATCCAAATCCTGGTTTTCTTTCGTAAGGCTCTAAGATCTTGGAGTACCGTTGCTTCCCGTGCAGCCATCCGTAGTAACCCATTGATGACGCCACTTCGCCAAAACGAGCGAAATTCAAATACCTTGAAAATAAACAACATTATGAAGTTCGACATTAGGAGGACAAAACCGTGTCGCCGGGACTTATGACCGTGTTCCACGGCATGATGTACAGTGAAGCTAGGGAGAGTTTTTAATCATTAGGTACCTACTAGCTGCGCCCAGCGGTTTTACCCGCTGTACTGTATGCCTATGTGTTATTTCAGGGTCTAAGCTATCTCTATCCCCAATTTCAGCGCTATCAGTCCACCTGTTAAGGCGTGAAAGAATAACTAACATACATTCTTACAAACTTTCACATGTAAAATAGGAAAGATAAGGTTTATGTATGTGTTTTCCGGGGGTAGACTTCTTTTGCAGGAGGTCGTCTAGGTGGGTAGTGGGTACCCCAACAGTGTCAGTTATTCTACCGCCAGAGCAGTGATGTGCAGACATGGCTCTGCTAGGAGGGTACTGTAGCTAGTAAAATTACTGGGCTAAAGAGTCTTAACATCTTATGACTCTTGAGTAAGAAGCGTTGGTGCAGTGCTCCTGGAATTTCACATCATTGTGAAATCCCAAGTAGCACTGTTCTGATTATGGGCAGCGTTATCTCTTAACATCAGGAGAGCGTCTTGCTCGTCTTCTACTTCATCACATAAAAAACAAGAGAAATTTTAAAAATACTTTTTAAAAACAAGCTTTAATTATTATTATTATCTTTCATCATATAGTACTCGTCAAGACGAATCAAATGAGCCCAAACTCGATGGGGTTACGTTGTTTTATGACGGCGTTCCTATAGCCACCTTCCAGCTCCATCATCAGATCAGCTCGATGTCATAAAAATATTGCATTGTCATCCGATTTACACACGCATGCAAATTTTCAGCTCAATTGGAAACCGGGAAGTGGGTCAAATTAAACTTGCAAGATTTGATTACAGACAGACAACAGACAGGTGAAAGTAATATAAAGCTTGTAAAATAGCCTACGATCTCGCGTGATGTTTAGCGACGATGCGGCCGTAGATGGTAGTAGACTTAACCTAGAAGGCGGGATCTCTCCCATTTGTTTTTACCTCTGCGCGCCACAATGTGACCAGCCGAGACCAGATTTGGCGACATTGGGGAAATCTTCATCGGAATTCCACTCCCTTACGTTTCCAAAATCGTCTTCCACTACATGACGAAATTCTGAAACAGATGTAAAATGGGAGGTAGACTTCCTTTGCAGGAGGTCGACTAGGTGGGTAACCCTACAGTGCCAGTTATTCTATCACCTGAGCAGTGATTCCTTCTCTCTATTCGTGACTCCTTCTATTCTATTCGTGACTTCTTTGAATGTAAATCTAAAATTGTTTTCTCTGACTGAATAATTTCGACAACATTAATAATATTATAAATACGACACGGCTGTACTCACGTTGTCTATTTGTTTGTTGTTTTGTTTTCGTATCTCAACAAATAGTCAACGTGAGTACAGCCGTGTCGTATTTATAATATGGATAACACTCACGGTAGTTTCCAAAATCGAACATTAATAATTTAATATATTCAATTTTCAATTCAAATTAATTATAATAATATGTGTCCGTTATATTAATTATGTAACTTCAATATTTGTACGCCGCAAGGCAAAACATGGAGGACTAAAATATAATCAATTATAACATCTAATATGTATACTCATGTTTTATGAATAAATTTCATTTCATTTCATTTCAGTGATGAGCAAACATTACTGTGCTTCGGTAGGACACTTTAGCTAGTGAAATTACTGGGCTGATGAGTCTTAACATCTTACGATTCTAGAGCAAGAGTCGTTGGTGCAGTGTAACTAGAAATTTTACAACATTGTGAAATCCTAGGTGGCAATGTACTGATTATAGGCAGCGTTATTTCTTACCACCAGGGGAGCGTCTTGCTCGTCTACTTACTTCTTTGCACAAAAAAAAAACAATTTCTTTTTCGCGCGGTTTTCAGGACGAGGCATGGAAGATTAATATTTACAAAATTTTAATAATATTATGTAATAACAACCGTCTCACCTTTATGATGATTACAGTAATATAAATATCCATAACACATATTGAGGAAGGTGAAAAACTTGAATTCCTTCCCCGTGCCGCGGTTAACCGTGATGCATTGTGGATTATATGTCTCAGGGCAAGAGTGCGGACACAGTTCTCCATCAAATGTCCACACTACTTCGTATAGAAACTTGAACTCTGTTGTGGCTGAGAAACGAATAACATCTTTTTTGGTATATTTTGTTCAGTGAAATATTTATCCCGCCTTCTAGGTTTAGTCTGCGACTATTCGGCTGCATGGTCCCTTAACATCGCGCGAGATCGTCGTCAAAGGCTAACCTATGAATAAAACTCCCAGTCATGTATTGCCCCAAGGTGGCAACTACTACCAAATGGCGACAGGGAATACATCCCCAGTTGTCACTGGGTGGATGACTGGAAGGATTTGCGATCTATAGCAGTTTAAAGCGATTTGAAGTGGGAACAATAACTTCGCAGTCGCCATTCGGTGGTAATTGCCACCTGGGGCAATCGATGTGGGGTGAGTGGGAATATACCCGTTTAAATAAATAAATAAAAAAATATGAATAAAAATAAAAAAATATTATATGTACTACATAGTATATAAGTACCTACTTTGGTTTTAGATCTTGTCTTGTTTTTTTATGTTCTTTTGTCTTGTATCTTATATATTATGTTTTTTTTATTGTAGAATGTCAATAAATTATTATTTATTTTTTTTGTTTATATACCCGTTTAACTCTTCCATCTTGCCTTATTTCCTTATATTGTGCCTTTATTACTTCCAATGTCATCTGGAGGACAATTGATGAGGGGCAAATGGACCATAACTTTCAAGTAGAGATCCGGTGGTAATTGCCACCTAGGACTAATAAAAAGGGAATATACCTTTGGAATAAATTATGTTAGGTACTCAGAATTTATCGTACATACTTGTAACATTCGTCGTCGCCTTATCATTAATGCGGCGGTGCTTCAAATAATTTTCGCAGCTTTCCGAGGCTATGATTCCAAATTCTGTACCTACAAGTTACATATTTTGTAAAAAAAAATTGAAAGAAGTTTGGGGTAGATTTCTGCAGTAGGCTAGGCGACAGTAAAGGCCAGTTCAAAGCAGAACGAAACAACTTAACTTTGACGCTTAATAACTCCGAAACCTGACGACTCTTTACGAGGGTGGGTGTCACAACATTTTTTGTTTGTATTGATGTCAGCTATCGATTAATAGGTTTATATAGGTCTCATCGCTGGCCATGAATTTGAAAAAAAAATGGTGGATCATAAGGTAGGTATGCCACACCGCTGCCCCGGCATTATGGCGTACCGCAGAAACACTCTCAAGCTTTTAAGTGGGTATCCCCGCCGCGCCCTTCTTCGCCGTGGAAGTCCCACATATCGCCCCGCAACCAGCGTGGGGTGATGATGCGTAACGCATTCTTCCTGGGTCAAAAAAGGGCCTATGCATGTATCTATATGTATGTAGTATGCAGGTACGCTACAATATCGCTTAGGTTTGAACCCGCCTTAATTAAGTAAATTTTCTCACCATTTTCAGCGTATTTACACAAATTGTGCACAAATAAATCACACCAATTTGAAAATGTTTTAAATTCACTTTTATTGTTCACTTTTCTCATAGCACATATTATATTTTCGGGCATTTTACAAAAATTCTCTGTGTCACATATTTTTCTGGCGTCAAAATGGAAATTTTCAATTCCTGTTACATTTGTTGAGTTACAAACATTTTTAGTTATAAAACAAACGAAATAATACAATACTACATTTTTATACCACATTCTGAGTAATAAAATAGTAAATAAATAAAATTGTTATTTTTATTACTTTTCAAGAAATTACATTGGTCAAGTGCGAGTACAAAAGAATATTTTTTATTGCATCACGCAATAGTTACTTAGAACTAATATACTAATTTAAAAACAGAGACTTATCCAGAATAGTAATGTTCGCTATTTTTTTTCTTGTCCTTGCAATGTAAAATATAAAAAGAATATTGGACACGTATTTTATTCAATGCAATTTAAATAATAGATAGTAGCAGACTAAACCTAGAAGGCGGGATAAATCCCTTGCTTCACTGAACATCCATCCAACACATATTTTTAACAATGCCCCACCAAAATACCAGATTTGACCAACGGAGTTATATCAATCACCTCACTCACTTCCTGTTCCGGATGGTGAATCAAATGCAGCAAAATTTTTCTATCCACATTCGATTTCCACTCGCAGATTTTACACTGAAACTTATAAGAACTCTGCGGCACACCTAAATGAAAAGATTTTATATGTTGCTCTAACAATTCTGGTATAAACGACTTTTCACATTGAGTGCATCGCCTGTGATATCTTTTATGATTTTGCAATTTTTCCGTTGACTCAAAAGACATGTTGCAGTTTTCGCATGCGTGTGGACCGGGCTCGTGTTTGAGACAGTTCGATTCTTGTTGATGTTTGGCTAGTGCTCTTTTGTTCTTAGCTCTAAAGCCACAAATTTTGCATGTACCGTGTCTCAGTTCGTGCATTTTTATGTATTTTTTTGACACTGATCTGTAGGAACAGTGTGTGCATTTGTATGGTTTGATACCTGTAACAAATAAGGATAACAGCTTAGGCAAGTGTAAATTGCTTATGGTTAACGCCAAATAAATGTACTGACAGTTTTTGTGGAAAACTAACCATCTCAGTACCTACATTTTTTTAGCGTCAACCACAAGAGTTTAGTGTCGATGTTGGGGCGAATAGGAATATAACTTAATCGATGTGGGGCAAATGGGAATATACACAATCGATGTGGGGGCGAATGGGAATATACCCAATCGATGTGGTGCGAATGGGAATATACCCATCGACGTTGGGCGAATGGGAATATACCCAATCGACGTGGGGCGATTGGGAATATACCCTATCGATGTGGGGCTATTAGGAATATATTGCTAAAGACTGAAGCCTTGAACTCTTATTATGACTCTTTTGAAAGAATCTTTGGTGTATACCTAGAATTTTACATCATTGTGAAATCCTGGGTAGCACTGATTATGGGCAGCGTCAAGGGGGCAAGGTGCAGACGGAATTTTGCAGAATTTTTACTACGAAAAGTGTGTGTTTAGCTCGCTCTGAACCCCTGCCTCCCCCTAAAACCGCCTATGGGCAGCGTTATCTATTACCATCAGGAGTGTCTTGCTCATCTTCTTACTTTGTTGTATATAAAATTGTATAGATATACCTCGATGATTGTTCATGTGCTCCTCATGCATAACCTTGTTAGTGGTGGAATAGTCACACATGTCACACTAGAACGGTTTCTGTCCTCGGTGCTTGGTGCGTATGTGACGAGTCAATGTCACACTTGTACTTGTTATAGATATAGCTACATATATTACATTATTAATATCTCAGTGTGACAGAGATTTCGCTATCATTCGGAAGGCATGTAAAACTGTGGGTCCCGGCTGTTTCCTATAAGATACGTAGGAGGCAGTAGTTAGGTCATGTTGTAGGTGTAGTAATCTCAGCGATCTGAAACTGCAACATATTATAGGTTGTCAACACAACATTTAAATAGTGATTTGACTCAGTGTATGTAGGGTAACCTGTTTTGTTGGAGTATAATTATTATTATAATTTTTACCTCGATGATTATTCATATGCTCCTCATGCATAACCTTATTAGTGGTGGAATAGTCACAAGTGTCACACTGGAACGGTTTCTGCCCTCGGTGTTTGGTGCGTATGTGACGAGTCAGCTTGTCACTGGTCCCGGCAGTGAATTTACATTCGATGCATGAGAGCTTGCTCTGATTGGTGGCCTCGGCTGGTTTTCTGGAAGTATTTTTAAAATAAGATTTTTAATTTATAGTTTTTGGATTTTCTGAAAGTATTTTTAACACCGACGCAAAAACTACGGGGTGTTATAAGTTTGTGTCTGTGTGTGTGTGTTAGTGTGTGTGTCTGTCTGTCTGTGGCATCGTAGCTCCCAAAAGGATGAACAGATTTTGATTTAATTTTTTTTTAAAGTAGAGTTAGTCGAGTGTGCTCATAGCCATGTTTGGTGGAAATCAGTCCAAGATGGCCGCTGTTACAAAATGGCGGATTACTTTTATTCTCTACGACCCCCTAAATATGGGTATCAAATGAAAGGGCTTAACTAGTAGAATACAACGCACTATGATAAATTAATTTTTATTATTATTAAATTTATATTGCTTTGGACCCCCAATTTTTTAATTTAATTCACTTATTCATAGATAGGGTGATTCAAGTGAAAGGTTTTGAAAATGTATAATACATGAATAATATACTAGAGAAACACTGATGATTTTCTGTTAGACGTTACAAAATGTGCACTGGTCCATTATTCTAGCATAAGAACCAATAAGTATATTTACTCTTCTTTAACAGTGGGCGTGTCAACATCTATAAACAACAATCTATTGTCTGAGATGGCGAAGTTCACCAACTTTTGTTCATCTGGATCCATGGTATCTGCAAAATATAAATATAACTTTAATGTTATTTTTTTATTTATTTAATGAAGTAGAAGACAAGCATGACACTTTCCTGATGTTAAAAGATAACGGCTGCCCATAATCAGTACAGTGCTACCTAGGAATTTACAATAATGTAAAATTCTAGGTTCACTGCACCAACGCTTCTCACTCAAGAGTCGTAAGATGTTAAGACTCTTTAGCCCAGTAATTTCACTAGATACTGCCCTCCTACCTGTGCACATTAATGTTTACACATCACTGCTCTGGCGGTAGAATAACTGTCGCTATTGGGGTACCCACCTAGTCAACGTCCTGCAAAGGAAGTCTACCCCTGGTAAATTTTAATAATATTATAAATCCTACTAATAAATGCGAAGTTTGTAAGAATGTATGGATGTGTGTTTGTTACTCTTTCACGCCTAAACTGGTGGACCGATTGAGCTGAAATTTGGTATAGAGATAGCTTAGACCCTGGAATAAACTAGGCATAAGTCCTGCGGCTACGAGCGAGTCCTGCCTGTCGCCCTTCCACTAGTTTCCACTTTCGAGTTCTCTAATGACGAAGGCTCATTCGGGCTCATGTAACTGAGCCTAAACATCGAAGTCGATTTTATAACATGTTTATGTAAAACTAAAATTAAAATATCTACGCGATAAGACTCGAATAATAAACTGAACATGAGTTAAAATCGCGAAGTATAGGGTGTTCATATTCACCCGATGTGCCGGACACTTACGTTGGATCACCGAAACAGCACACTAATAAAATAGTCTGTAATTATCGCAAAATATGCCACAAACTGTTTCAGAATAAACTTACTTAAACATTACTTTGCTATTAATTATTATAATAATTTCAGATTTCAATTTATTTGTTTACATGGCTACCCACAGACTACAAACAAAATATTATGATTATGTCAACTATTTTTTTTCTATTGTCAGTGTCAGTGGTGTAGAATAGTGTTGTACCAATAATATTGTAATCGATCATCTTATTATATTATCTTCATAATAATATAAAATAATATTATGTCCATTGGAATCGATGTTTTTATTTCGACAATAAAATTCATGCAAATAATAATTTTGGGTTTTTTGCAGCAAAAGGTCAACTTTATTTTCTATTATCTTGATATTCCAGGTTTATAATTTATTGAAACTATTGATAATGTTTCGATTAAAAATAACATAGTATTAGATTAACCCTGTGAAATTAGTAAAATTTTCATCATATTACGACAAATCGTTGTAATAAATAACCTCAGATTAGTTCTGTTTGTAACGCTGAGATTTTGATTTTAGTATATTAGCACGTCTTTCATGATATTCAGCGTAATCTGGTGAAGAATTGTATGCGTACATTTGACCATTCTCAACACGTACTTTGCGTTTATTTGGTCCTAAAATATTTTCATTTTTCTCTATGTTTGGATTACCAACAGACACAGAATTATTGTTCTCTTTACTGTGTGCTCTATTTAAGCCTATTTCAAATACTTCCTTTGAGTCCATAGGGCTTGTAAGATCGGTGTATGACTCAGTTTTTTCTTCTGTCATTTTGGTTTGCTCATATTGAGGTGCAGGCTTCTCAAAATTACCATTACCAACTTCTGCATTATCATTAGGAACTTCTAACTTGTCAACAGTACGCATCTCTGCTGAATCTTCATTATCATCTGAATAGAATCTCGCTTTCTGATTATCTTTTTTGTCTACAGTTTCTTTGAAAGATTGAGCGGAATCAATTATGTTTTTAAATTCTTCAGATGACCTCTTTTGTTCTTTTTTCTCGTGGAAAGTGGATTTTTCATGTTTATCGTCATCATTACTGTCATCGTTTATTATTATCTTTTCTTTTGAATAGAAATTTTCTGTATGTTTGCTGTTTTCTTTATTTTCTTGAGTCACATCGTTATCTATATTGCTGCTAAACATTCTAATCTGTTGGGTTGTTTTATTTAGTTTTTTCTTTTTATTCCGTTTGCGTAGTTTTTTCTCATGACGTGGCTTTTCTTTAGAAACGTTTTGTGTATCATCTTGTTTACGTTTTTCTAATTCTTTTGTTAAATGTTTGAAGTTTAATTCCAGCTCGTTTGAAGTGAAATGATTTTGAAGAAATGCATGTGTATCTATCTTTCCAAATGATTTTGCCTTTGATTTTTGTTTACGATGGTTAATGGGCGCTGGTTTGTCATAATCTTTTTTTATTAATCTTGGTTCTAAAGAAACGTTTTTCTCTGATGAGGAAACCCTTAAAATATTAGATTTTAAATTAAAAGATGGCTTTTCTTCCATATTAAGACTAATTTTTTTTGCAGCCTTCTCCGCAATAATATCAGCTAACTCTTCAAACTTTTCAGATGTCATTAATTGCTTAATGAATTCATCTATTTGGAAGTACACATGTTTGGTGTTATGTCCAGACGTTGATGATGACTTTAATGTACAACAGATGCATAGTGTAACTGTAATTAAAGTGTTATTATTAATAATACCTATTTATTTTTGGACATTATGCTGGATGAGCAAAGTTATATATTTGTCAATTATTTTAAGCTTTCAGTCGCGTTTCCTCGTCAATTATGAGATAATAATGAAATAAATTATTTACTCAAAGTTCACATACTTGTAAATATAAAACGCATATTCTTTAGCGTTAAATCGTAAAAACCTTAAAAAATAAAATATTTTATCAATTTATTTAACGATGGTATATAACATCTTATAGGAATTACTTTTATATAAATGTTATTGGATAGCAAGAAATAAAATCGTAATAATTTTAATATGCACTTACATTACTTTGCTCACCCATATAAAAATAAATGCAACCATTGCTTCGTCGAATCGAGTCGCAGTAATATCGAATACTAAACAATCGATTTTCTTGTCCATGCGACAACACTATCCGTAAATATCCGGACCGGATACGGAAGTGACCAGTGACACTTGTTGGCAACAGCTGTCAACTAGTTTTTCTGCCAACTTTTAATTTTCGTTTTTGCTTACCCACCAGCGAACAAAAAATAAATAGTTTTTAAATAATTGCGTGCAGGAATTCATAATCAAGCTTGGATAAATGTTTAACAATGTCGGTGCCAGCTCTAAGGCAGCCAAAATTCGTCATCCAACAACAAGAAACCCGTAAAAAGGAGATAAAAAGTGTTCTCGCAGATGTTCAATACGTGATCGTAACTTTAAACGACAAAAAAAAGCTTGTAGTGTCCTCAGATGCTTACCACGGAATTATAACAGCTGGGGAAACCTATAAATGTATATTCTGCGATGTAATAATGAAGTTGGATCCTAATTTCAAAGAGAAACACATCAAGTCTGCTGATCACAAAAAGATGCTGGAAATGTTCCCCCATGCTAATGGGTACTCGGAAAATCTGATTCGGGAGGTAGGTTGTGTTTTTATGTTATCAGAATAGAACAACTCTTTATTGCATACCAAGTTAAAAGATTTAAAGTCACTCAAACCCAGTGGAATCCCTAGCCATCTTACCCATCCAATTAAATTGAATCCTAGCAAATTATTAGACTTTTATTAATCCAGGAGGCATCTCGCGTTAAGAAATTCATAGGGGCTGTAAAATTGACTCACAGAAGTAAAAGGAAGAAAGAAAATATATTTATTGCCAAATTTTCAACACTATTTACATAGGTCAATTGAAAAGAGCTTTTGCAGCTCTTGAAATGAAATGAGATTTTTTAGTCATGAATTTTGGTACAATGTTATCTTAATATATACTACTTTCCTGTTCCGACAAAATTCTACCTATTGAAGGCATACCTCAATTGCCATTTGATGTAATTATAGCCTGTGTGTATAAAAATGCATTTTTAATTGTCACACTATCTTGCCTACAGGTGCTCTACTTGAAAATAAGAATGAAAGAAATGTATATTTATTTGTGACGACAAAACAGAAATATAACATTATACTAGCTTACCCGGCAAACGTTGTTTTGCCATATAAATAATTTCCTAGTAATTTCTAGTGTAGACAAAAAATAGCTTACTTATTGGAAGTATGTATGTATGTTAGAATGTGTATATTGTATGTATGTAAGAATGTGGTATATGCGTGAAATAAGCATTATTTTATTGAAAAATTTTTCAAACAAAAGTAAAAAATTAAATTTTATGAAAACATTGTCTCTTATAATTTTTTCATACAACCAATATTTCCATTGACATTTCAAAATAAAGATTCATAATGATTGATTTTTTGGAAACTATGAAAATCTTAATTGTTCAATTACATTTTTTTAATAAAATTAAATTAAAATTACATTTTTATAAAATCAACAACATTTTCGATATAAATAAAAAAAAAATATACTTACAACACAAAATCCGTTGTTATTGGAAGCTCGTGTCACGTGTTGAGTACTTTTGAGGTTATAAAATCACTTGATTAACTAATCGTGCAAAATACACTCAAAATTGATAATTTAATTATTATTGATAAAATAGAAATGATTAAAAGTTAATATGAGAGTTACACTGATATAGCAAAATAATAATTGTCAACGTTACTACTACACTTGATGCATAAACAATAATGATGGCCGACAACTGTGTAGGGAGTGAGAAAGAAAGGAGACCGGCTTCGTTCTCATCCCTACTCCGTGCTGTTTACTGGGTCAGAAGTGACACCTTTAGACATCTGGCGGGGATAACTAATTAAATGACGATTGATCAGTTTTCGACCGGAGAGGAAAAATGATTAAATTACTAAAATGGCTATTAAAAAATAAGGGTTGATCGTAGAAGGGTGAAAATTGAGGATTGTGTGTATTTTTGTATGTTGTATCATAAAAAAATAGAAATTAAAAATTTTGTCTAAAAAATTTTAAAAAAAATTTAGGGGTGGACTACCCCTAACATTTAGGGGGATGAAAAATAGATGTTGGTCGATTCTCATAGATACCGGATAAGCACAAAAAATTTCATCAAAATCGGTCAAGCCGTTTCGGAGGAGTATGGCAACGAAAACTGTGACACGAGAATTTTATATATTAGATATGAGCTCATAACTACTTGTAGTAGTCGTCTTATAGTTTGCTGCAAAAAGGCTCAGCATGTGTAGGTCACATTTAATCTACACTGATCTTCCGCGTGTGCCGTGTAGTTGGATATCTGTCACTGTATTTCTAAATGTTTTTAATTGCAGTTCACCAAGGATTCATCATTCTGTACAATATGCAATGTGGTCATGTCAAATGTACATCTAATCAGACACCTCAGCACACAATCACACAATGAAGAGTTGCAGAAAGCTTTAATAAGAGCTGACAGCTATAAACCTTTTTAACCCATAAAGTCCCAAGTGGCTTGATGGGGACACAACCCCGGATCCTAGAAGCGATTTAATCTACCGCCGCTTCAAAACAATTGAAGCCCTGGAGCTAAATTATTCACTCTGAAACCTGGAGAAAATACAGACACTGTTTATGAGGTTGAAATGCAGATGTTAATGCACACAATCATCATTTTGTAAACTGATGCTACAATACTTCAAATTTATAATGGTAGAATTAGTTGACAAAACATAACATTTGTTTTTTTTTTATGTGGAGAAGTAAGAAGACGAGCAAGACGCTCTCCTGATGTTAAGAGATAACGCTGCCCATAATCAGTACAGTGCTACCCAGAATTTCACAATTATGCGCAATTCTAGGTGCACTGCACCAACGCTTCTTACTCAAGAGTCATAAGATGTTAAGACTCTTTAGCCCAGTGATTTCACTAGCTACAGTGCCCTCCTACCGAAGCACAGTAATGTTTGCACATCACTGCTCAGGCGGTAGAATAACTGGCACTGTTGGGGTACCCACCTAGACGACCTCCTGCAAAGGAAGTCTACCCCCGGTAAAAGGTATGTTGGCAGCACATGCATTTCAACCTCAAAAATTGAAGTTGTGTTTTCTGCAGTATGTGTTTAAAGACACCTGTGACTTAATTTTTAACTAATTTTAGGATAAAGTGTATTTTTGTTGCTTCTATTAGTATGGTAACGTTCAAAATAAAAGAAACAAATATTGTATTGTTGTTTTATTATAACTACACACAGTACACAATAATTCAAGAAAATCTGTAGATTTTCTTTTTGATATAGAGGAGTTACTCAATGTAACATTTTACAGCAAATAATGAAACTGCGTGAAATAACTTTGCATTGTTCTTAACATGAAATATCACTACACTATCTATGCTTACGCTTTTTCGACCGTTTTTTCGTCTTTTTCAGACCTACTTTGGTAATTTTTGCAATTTTCCTCTTGTGAAGCCATACTGGGTACTGTCCGTTTTGGTCTTTCAATGTTTTCGTATTGAATATGCGTTTTTTGCCGTCCTCGTCGACCTCAATGTTCTCGTCGTCAGAACTCATTGCGACGTCTTCTTCTTGTTCCTCGGCTACAGATATCTTCTTTTTACCTCTCTTTTTCTTTTCTTTATCCTTCTTAATAGCACCAGCGTCTAGGAAAATCACTTGATCTGTGTCCATAACCTGTTCTTGAGGAGCATCACCGTCCTTTTTTTCCTCCTCTTTTATGCCAAGCATTTTCTTCAACCGAGCCAATTCCTTCACGGCGTAGCGTTCTCGCTTTATTGCACGGCATTTTCGCTTCCATTTGCTGCGTATTGATTTAGCCATTGTGATTTATTTTGGAATTTCTATTGGTTTGAAAATAAAAACAACGTGCTTCCACCTGCACGTCGTACTGAAAAGAAAATGTCAAAGTTGTCAACGTCATCGCTAATACAAATTGTCAAATATTGCACTTTTTATTAAAACTAAATTCGCACGATTATTTATTTGCCAATATTTATTTAAAAAAAATAGTTATAAATCAACAATTTTTTTATCGTATTGTGGTAAGAAAAGTGACGACTCGATAATAAAAACAAAAAATTTGAAATCGTGAGGGAACAGTCGACTTACAAGTCGAGCGAAAATAAATCGATTTACTTGATAATCGACTAATTTTACGGTTTTCTATTGATCCGAGTACATCACTATCTGTCAATGTTATCGATTTTATTCCATTGTCAAAATTGACAAAAATTTTGTTTTTGGTTTTGTGATAATTTGTGGTGGACGCGCTCTCGTTTCCGATTTTCGAGTTTTGGAAGCTTTCCAAGTCGTTTATTGTTTATTATTGCAGCGTACAATTGCCATCTTTGTGCGCGCTTCTTTGTTTTGTGCGTTATTTTTGAGTGCGAACGTGCTTTAATGTGGAAGTTGCGACTCATCTACTTCGCACTTTTGCAGAAGTGATTTTCTCAAAAAACCCATTAAAATGGGTTCCCTGAATCCTGAAAATGATCCAAAACAGGAATTGGACGACAGTGGATATGTTCAAGATGGTATGAAACTCTTTTAACTTCATTATTTCATGTTTTGTGAGAGTAGGGTAGATATAACTATCCCATCATAAATTACCACAAAATATACTCAAATAAGCTTTGTCTTTAGATATTGAATTAAAAAATTGCACATAACCGTTCCAGAATCAAAGAAGAATGAATTAATGAAATGGTTTTATTGCTGGCGATAAAGATTGCGATTTTTCGCTATATATATTTTCTAACTAGGACTTACAATTTAAAATTTATGCAAGTGTTTTATCTCTAGCTGTGTAAAGGCCTGTTCGAACTGGAGCGATATATAATATTCGCTCCAGCAGGCAGTTGTGGATATTCCTCAGGTTTGAACTGGCCTTAAATGTCATCACCATTATATTTCTTTTGAAGCCTGTTCAAATCTGTGAGAAATTCGCTACCTTCAACGTTGATAAAAAATTGCATAGAAATATCCAGTGCAGTGTTTTCTGCTATCTCTTTAGTTCTCTCTGGAAAAGAATATAGCCCAGGTTTGAAGAGAGGGCCTATTGGTTAATTCTTACCTACTACAATGACAACTTCAATGTACATTGCTGCGTTTGTTATACTACTCACATTAATGAGGAGGTTTAAGCAAGTAAATATTACCAGGGGTAGACATCCTTTGCAGGAGGTCGTCTAGGTGGGTACCCCAACAGTGCCAGTTATTCTACCGCCTAAGCAGTGATGTGCAAACATTACTGTGCTCCGGTAGGAGGGCACTGTAGCTAGTGAAATTACTGGGCTAAAGAGTCTTTACATCTTATGACTCTTGAGTAAGAAGCGTTGGTGCAGTGCTCCTAGAATTTCACATTATTGTGAAATCCTAAGTAGCACTGTACTGATTATGGGCATCGTTATCTCTTAAGATCAGGAGAGCGTCTTGCTTGTCTTCTACTTCATCACATAAAAAAAAATACTACAATGACAACTTCAATGTACATTGCTGCGTTTGTTATTCTACTCATATAAATGAGGAGGTTTAAGCAAGTAATGTACGCAATTTTGTCTACCGATTCTAGTGTTTTACATGTTGTTTGGCAATAGCCAATAGGCCCTCTGTCCTTTAGTGTATAATATGTGATCTGCTGTGATTTATAATCTTGACCATAGAAAAATGAGTATAACTAGGAGGCAGAAAAAATCTCTATATATATATATACAGTGTAAACTAGAGTTGCCGCGAATAGTGTTTATAGCGAATAGTCGAATACCGATTAATCGCCATTCACTTTGGCGAATAGTCGAATAACTCGACATTACTATTCGACATAAATAAAAACATTAAACACATTAAAAATATTTCTAATTTCTTCTAAGGTTGTGAGAAAAGAAAACAATAAAGTTAAAGGATCCGTAGAGCTGCGCTCAGAGAAGGTCTTAGGCTTTTCTTCTTTCTTATGACGAAAATGATGATTCGGATCCAGAAACGGCATCCAAAAGGTCTCGTTTAGACAATGAAAGTGAGCATGATTCGGAAACTCGTAAACTATTTTGGGCATGTTTTGAAGAATCATCTATAGAGCAACCTACTGAAGAGCAACCCAAGAATGCCACTGCTGAAGAAATCGCCAACTACATCGCATTAGCAAAGGCTGACAGAAAAATAAACCCATATGAATGGTGGGCTTTGAGTACCAATAAGAATTGATTTCCTATTTTAAGTAAGCTTGCTAAACGATACTTAATCACGCCAGCAAGCTCTGTTTATTCAGAAAGACTATTTTCCGAGGCAGGTTTAATTTACGAGGAGAAACGAAACCGACTTGCTCCAGAACGTGCAGAAAAAAATTGTTTTTTTGCACCACAATCTGCCTCTGTTGGATTTTAAATATTAATTAAAAAGCCTTACTAATTTAATTTCATGAATATGATAGGCACGGCACATATTACAGATAATAATTAATTGATATTGTGTATTGTTTTATTAAGGAAAATAATTTAAAAAATGATTATTTTTTACTCATTAGTTCTTTTGTTCGTTAAAAGTTTATTTTCGACGACTATTCGCCGAATGCCGAATAATACTAGCTATTATTCGGTATTCGACGAATATCAAAAAAATGACGAGTAATGCCGAATACCGAATAATAGCGAGTATTCGCGGCAACTCTAGTGTAAACTCTTTATAACGTTATCCTTTATAACGATAAACTCCCTATAACGTTGAAGTGAGCCCAACTTGGTTGGTTTGCGTTAAATCCCACTTATTGAAACACTCTTTATAGCGATACGCCATTCTCTATTACGAAGAAATGTGTTCATATTTTTAGACAGTAAATATTTATTATCGGTATTACTCCATATAACGATAACTCTCTATAAAATATTAATAATAATTGGGGTTTATACTCCAACAGAACAGGTTTCCCTACTTACACTGTCAGAGTCAAATCACAATTTATAGGTTGTGCGGCCTACCAATATGTTGCAGTTTCAGGTCGCCGAGATTACTACAGGGCCTGCAACATGACCTAACGACTGCCTCCTACATATCTTATAGGACACAGCCGGGACACACAGTTTTACGTGCCTTCCGAAACACGGTAGCGTCCAGACGAAAATCTTTGCCACACTGAGATTTGAACCCAGGACCTCCAGCTTACAAGTCGGAGGTATGACCACTGGGCCACGGACGCTACAAACGCTCTATAACGACAAAAAATGCTCAGTCCCTTGAGTTTCGTTATAAAGAGTTTACACTGTATATATAACACTAGCTAATGCCCGTGGCTTTCCCCGCGTGGAAAAATCCTTTCTCAGCGGAGGTATACATCATAAAACCTGTCTACATTCCAAATATCAAGCGAATCCATTCAGCGGTTTGAGCTGTGGGTTGATTGATCAGTCAGTCAGTCAATCAATCAGTCACTCTTTCCTTTTATATATTTAGAAGATATCATTGTCACTATATAGTATAAAACAAAGTTGCTTCCCGCTGTTTGTCCCTATGTATGTTTAGATCATTAAAACTACACAATGGATTTTGATGCGGTTTTTTAATAGATAGAGTGATTCAACAGGAAGGTTTATATATATTATTATGCATAATACATGCCTTATATTAGGGTGTCCCAAAAAAATTAAATTCTTTTTTTTACAACGCATACCCTCTAATTATTTGCGAATGGTGTTAAAACATGTATAAAAAAATTTCATGACCCTAGGACCACAGCAACCCATGCCGACTTTCATTTATATATCTCAGTACTTGCATACTTCAGCGCGGCGCATATTTCGTATCGAGGTTTTGTCATAACTTGTTTGTTTTATTAGTAAATGGATTATTATCGTTTAGTCAACAAACCAGCGGGATTAAACAGTTAAAAAAAAGGCTAATTTATAAAAGGGGATGTAAAAAACATCAAGTAACTGGTACAAAACCACCCTTTCTTGGACAAGTAGGTATAGGCAATTTTAAATATCCGTGAAGTGAACTTAACTTTTAATGAAAACGCAATCTATTTGAGAGTGCATTATTTATTGGCAAAATCAGGCTATTTTTTATGCATCCTTTACTGCTTCGACTTCATCCTATCAAGAAATTCATCTTCTGATAGAAGTAATGGATTTGCCTGGGACACCCTAGCATTATATGTTAGAGAAACACTGATAATTTTATGTTAGGCGTTACGAAGTGCATGCGGGTGGGTTCACTAGTAAAAGAAAAACTAATCTATTGGTACTGTAACCTACAATTCAAAATTATTTGTTTTTCAATTGATCTACATCAAACCTAATAAACCTATGATGAAGACAATTTCCACCACCACCGTTACTCTATTTTATGTATGTCCTTTCCCTGCTTGGTTGTCTGGACGAGATCGCTGTTAGCGATAAGACTGCCAATTGTAACACTTCTTTCTGTGTAATCTTAGTTCTAAGCTATATATTATTGTATTGTTGTTGTATTTTGTTTATATTATTGTATTTGTGTGTGCAATAAAGAGTTTTATATTCTATTCTATTTGGTTCATGTATTCTATAAACGCAACTCATTTTCACAACCTTCTTTCACAGAAGCTCCGAGCAAAGAGGCTGCAGCGGAGACCTACAAAGGGACCACGAACCTCCTAGATCTGTCAGACGACGTCTTGCTCTACATTTTGAAATATTGCTCGCCAAGAGACCTTAAAGCTTTGGGATAGTATGTATAACATTTTTTGTTCTACTGTTTTTTATTTATAGCCAGGGAGGGATTTATCCCACCTTCTAGGTCTGCTACCATGTACGGCCGCATCGGCGCTTAATATCACGCGAGATTGTGGTCAAAGGCTAACTTCATTCAATCAATCAGTCACCTGATTTGCTCTCTCTCACTCTCTCTTTACCTCTATCTCTCACTTCATTAAATACCTGAAATCTAGGAATAAACAATTTCGTATTCTTATTACAGTGTATGCACCCGTCTGGGTACTGTAACAGTGGACCGAACACTCTGGGTAAACGTGGACGCCCGCTCGTGCCCCACCGGTGCTCTGAGGATGCGTTGGCTGCTCACTCATGCTTTAACTGCTCACACCACCAGTTTATTGCTCAGTGGCTACGCCAGAGAAGCTAAGGGGTATGTGTTTATTTATATTAGCTGTGTGTGTTTCTTGTCAAACTGGTGCTCTGAGGGTGCATTGGTTGCTCACTCATGCTCTAAATTGTAAATGCTCAAAAACTAGTTTATTGCTCAATGGCTATGCTAAAAAAAAAATTTTATACATAATAGTCCTACGTTTGACTATATCTCACCTGATGGAAAGTGTAGATGTGTTTGACGATGGATCACGTAAGATGCCTTCCTATTCACTCGTGCCTCGAAGATGCCCAAGTTGTACCGTTCGGGTAACACGGTGTTCCAAATGCGATCAGTTCTAATTAAAAGAGTCGAAGCAAAACCCTTGGTGCGGGCAGTAGGTAGCGCCACAAAATATGGATATATAAAAAAATATGGATACTATTTGTATTAGCTGGGTTCCTTAGTCCTTACCCATCAATGCTCTGAGGATGTGTTGCTCACTCATGCTCTAAATGCTCACACCACCGGTTTATTGCTGTGGTTATGCTAGAAAGGCTAAAGTGTTTGTTATAATAATAAAAAGCTTGAAATCGGTTAATCAGTCTTTCAGCTCATTTATTGTCCTTCTAGCTGTCCAGCGGTTTTACTTGCTGTACTGTATGCTATGGTATATATGGTTAATCCAGGGTCAAAGCTATCTCTATACCAAATTTCTGCTCAATCGGTCCACCCGTTTAGGCGTGAAAGAGTAACAAACATACATTCAGATATCCATATATTCTTACAAACTTTCACATTTATAATATTAGTAAGTTTTTTTTGTATTAAATTGATTTGTTGTATTTCAGGTGTCTCGGATTTATGAGAGGATCTCGTGAAAAAGACGCAGCTGAAGAAGGTATGCTATTTTACTTTTGTCAACCATAAACATTTCATAAAAAAAAAACTTGAGAGGTGTCAAGGGACACCCGGATGGAACGAAGTTCCTATAGAAATAAAAATATCTGGTTTGCTTTCTATAAGAGAGAGAGAGAGAGAGACAGAGAAACATGCGCACGCCGCACAGCTTACAATAGCGTACTATAGCAAAAAGTGTCGTGACAACTTTTCGTAAGATTTTTTTCCGTCTAGCCCCCTTTCATAACGCGCGATAAGGAACTTCGTTCCAATAATAGAAACAAAATCTTTACCGTTACAACATTCCAATAAGCCGGCACCACCTGGTTTTGAATAGTGCCGGACTTGTGAGATTATACTGTACTAGCTGCGTCCAGCGGTTTTACCCGCTGTACTGTAGCCTATGTGTTATTCCAGGGTCTAAGCTATCTCTATACCAAATTGCAGCTCAATCGGCCCACCCGTTTAGGTGTGAAAGAGTAACAAATATACATCCAGACATTCACTTTCACGTTTATAATATTAGTAAGATTTGTAAAATTGACTTGCAAAACTTTCCATTGTAGCCTTCTTCTTTATGCCCTTATCCCACACTAGGTAGGGTCGGCACAACACGTTTTTCTCCTCCATTCTGCTCTATCATCCGTCATATCTTCATCCACTCCCCTAGCACGCATATCCCTGCACACACAGTTCATCCAAACCTTTTTCGGTCGCCCCCTTCCCGGATTACCACCTATCACCATATTATTATATTTGAATTAATGGATTTTGTGTTTGTTTCAGATAAATCATTGATTGAAGTGTCGACCGCTGCAAGTGGGAATGGGCCAGTAGTTAACCGGATGTTAGCCGTGGCAGCTCAATCTTTGCGCAGGTAAAGATAAAAACAAGTGACCCCTACACATCCATCTACTTTGTTAACCAAATTGTAATTTGCCATAATAAAGTTTTTTATTTTCTTACATGAAATTTAACTATGGTACAATGTTTAATTCGTTTTAAGGGATCTCTTCAAAAAATTTTCACCTGCAATAAAAAAAATGTGTAAATTAGTCATCTCCATTCATTGTTTGTTGGAAAAAATCGCTCTGTGGCGATGAGACTGCCGCTTGTACATATAATTTTTAATATTAATTATGTACCGGTTTATCGGGGGTAGACTTCCTTTGCGGGGGGTCGACTAGGTGGGTACCCCAACAGTGCCCGTTATTCTACCGCCTGAGCTGTGATGTGCTAACATTAAACATTACTGTGCTTCGGTAAGAGGGCACTGTAGCTAGAGAAATTACTGGGCTGAAGAGTCTTAACATCTTATGACTCTCAAATAAGAAGCGTTGACGCAGTGCACTGGGTAGCACTGTACTAAATATGTGTAGCGTTATCTCTTACCATCAGGAGAACGTCTTGCACGTCTTCTTACTTCGTGTAACATTATGTTGTATACAATAATGTATCTTATCTTATATCTCTCGTTTATATCATAGATACGGCGGCGGCTTCCCATTCTGGCCGGACAGAGCGCCGACCCGGCCAACAGTGGCCTCCTCCAACTCCGACATAAAGTGTCCGGGACCGCAAGTGACTCTCACCGCCCACGCCCTCACAAGGCTCGCCTCTCTCTGCACTAATCTCACTGAACTGGCGCTCAACTACTGCGTCATTGACTGCGCTAAGGTAACATCTTACGGCTCGCACAAGGACGTTGACCCCACTACCCGTGCACACGAGACAAGTAAATGTCATTCATTTACTGAAATACACAAACACTACAGACTGACTGCGCTAAGGTAACATACGAGACCGCAAGTGACTCACCGCTCACGCCCTTACAAGGCTCGCCCCTCTCTGCACGAATCTCGCTGAACTGGCGCTCAACTACTGCGTCATTGACTGCGCTAAGGTAACATCTTATGGCTCGCACAAGGCCGTTGACCCCACTACCCGTGCACACGAGACAAGTAAATGTCATTCACTCAAATACACAAACACTACAGACTGCTCTAAGATTACATAAGAGACCGCAAGTGACTCAAACAAGGTTCGCCTCTCTCTGCACTAATCTCACTGAACTGGCGCTCAACTACTGCGTCATTGACTGCGCTAAGGTAACATCTTACGGCTCGCACACGGTCGTTGACCCCACTACCCGTGCACCCGAGACAAGTAAATGTCATTCATTCACTCAAATACACAAACACTACAGCTGCGCTAAGTTACCATACGAGACGTCATTGACTGCGCTAAGGTAACATCTTACTAATATTATCCATTTGAAGCTAGGGACAATACTTCCGCTCTCGCCAACGGCTCGCACAAGGCCGTTGACCCCACTACCCGTGCACTCGAGACAAGTAAATGTCATTCATTCACTCAAATACACAAACACTACAGGCGCTAAGGTATCATACTACTGCGTCATTGACTGCACTAAGGTAACATCTTACTAATGATATACATTTAAAGCTAGGGACAACACGTCTGCTCTCACCAACGGCTCGCACAAGGCCGTTGACCCCACTACCCGTGCACCCGAGACAAGTGAATGTCATTCGTTCACTCGAATACACAAACACTACAGACTGCGCTAAGGTAACGCACGAGACATCATTAACTGCGCTAAGGTAATTGAAAAAAATGCTCAGGTAATTTAGACTTTGGAATCACACATAGACTACTTTCAGCAGTTAAAACCTAAGAGGGTCGCTGCACAATATTATTGCGCACATTTTAAGTGTTTTCAGTGTTATATATTAAAAAATGGCATGATAAGCAATTTTGAAAAAAAAAAAATTATAATAAATCTCTCATCAAAAAATCTCATCTTGCCATATATTAACATATCAAACTGAAAACACTTTTAAAATGTGTGTAATAATATTGTGCAGCCCTTTTAAGTAAATTTCAAAAGGTTAATTGCCAAATAGTGCGAATGAGAGAGCGTCCCGCGGACTAAGCGCCCTTAATTGTTATCTAATCTAATTTATAAATATTTGTTACAGACAAACATATCGATGTTTCCGACATCGCTCAAGAAATTGTCCCTGAATGGTACGAAGTGCTTCAATTTGGAGAAATCATTCCTGTTCAAAATACAGGATCGACTTGTGCATTTGGAGGTGAGTTTCGCCAAAGTACGAGTAAAATTAAAAAAAACCCTTGACACTAAATGTAATACATATTTTTTTTTTTTTTTAATAATATGGCAACATGTGCATTTTGCCAGTGTCGAGTAAAATTCGTGAATGTTCACGGGATATTAAATTATGGTCTCCACTTTCGTGTTTTGCCAGTGTCAAGTTAAATGTTATTTTTTAAGTAATAAGTTAGTCAGTCAGGTCAGAGTCAGAGTGAGCTTAATAGCTCGTCTAGTCACGTGAGTCTTCCAGTAAAATGGGTGGAATTTTACTGAAAGTTCGGAGGAGTTTTGGAGGGGGCACCAAAATTCATATTTCAGCACCATATCACTTGCCTACATCTGTGCACATTCAAAAACACTTAACACGCAATATTCCACCATTATTACACGCTAACAATCAAATTCTACACGATTATTAAGCAAAAGACGTGGAGCTAATGATATGATCAAGGCTTGCCGCCAAAACTCCTAATACATATTTATTTCGTCATTTTGTGGTGGTAGCCATCTTGGATTGTAAATCTTACTTCTTAACTTCTTACTAATATTATAAACGTGAAAGTTTGTAAGTTACTGTGTGTGTTACTCTTTCACGCCTAAACGGGTGGACCGATTCAGCTGAAATTTTGGTGTAGAGATAGCTTAGACCCTGGACACATAGGCTACAGTACAGTGGGTAAAACCGCTGAGCACAGCTAATACTTAACATTTGGTTTTAGACACTCTGTATACCTTTTTTTTTTTCTCCTCCACCTTCCTATGCTGACGTCTGCTATCTCGGTCTTAGGGAGGATCAGCTAAATAAACTTGAGCGTCTTTAAAATTTTTGTATTAGGTTCATATTCGGTCTCCGTATATATGACCACGTCTCCGAATTTCGCTCCAAGCTCAAGTGGCTTCCTATTCGCCATCGCCGGAATACTCATATATTGTCTCTGCTTTACAGTGTTCTGTTCAATCCCTCTTACCCTCACCATCTTCGGGAACGTTTTAAATTCCTCCATGCGACACATTCATTTTTGCTGAGATCATCGGAGAACCTATTGCTTAAATGTCCAGTACACAGCACCGGCTTCTATGGTGGATCCTTCACTGTAGAAGCGGTTCGTCTATGGAACAAACTCCCTGTGGAGATTAGACGTGCACCTTCACTTGCCACTTTTAAACTTCGTGTCAAAGCTTACTTTCTTTCACTATAATATTTTATGTATCTTTAAATATATATTTTATGTATGTGTTTTATATTATACAGTAGTTTATGTATTATGTTTTATATTACCAATTATGTATAGTGTATTATATATGTAAATATGTTTATGTATTGTTTATGCTTATTAGTAGCTTAATGTCAATATATTTCTTTCCCTATATAACTTTCAACCACCGTCGTCCGATATTTATTTTCCTTTCCCTGCTTGGTTGTCTGGAAGAGATCGCTATTAGCGATAAGACCGCCAATTGTCTCACTGTTTATATTATAAACTGTTTATTTAGATTTAAGATATTAATTGTGGTGAAACAATAAAGAGTTTTCTTATCTTATCTTCCTCTATCTTCAATTCCTCCTAAATCTTTTTTTCCTCTCCTACACTTCCTATCGTACATATTTGGAAATTTGACCACGTGGACCCTCAACTTTTCGCTAACTTCTTTGCTATTATTACAAAGAATACAAATACTAACATGTTTTCAGGAGCTAGACGTTTCGCGCTGCGATTGGATAGAGCCAGCTTGTATGCTGCCACTCAGCAAGGTAGAGAAGTTGACCAAACTGGTGATGAGAGAGTGCCCTAAACTCACTGAGTTCGTCGCCTACGCCTCGCTCGCTACCAGATACGGCTTCAAGGCATTAAAGGTACGTTACAATTTACGTTTTCGGGGGGCAAGGGCAGTATAGCTGACAAGGAAAAACATAGTTTTGGAGAACACTCCAACATGTAACAACATCAAGTTATCATAAAAGCTATGTAGGATTATTTTCTCTCGGGGGAATGCGGGATGAATTTTGCTAATAGGTGGGATTCTAGCTTCAAATATGAAAAGTTTCGTTTTGGGGAAAGTAAGTGGTGTTGAATCTAGCTGACAGGTGCGCTTCTAGCTTCAAAATATGGAAAAGCTGGAGTAAATTTGTTTTGAGTGGGGTTGAAAGTAGGTATATATGTGTCGGGACAGGATAGCGGGCGCTTAGCGTAGTAGCCTATATGTGTCAATAGAGTGCAGCAATAGAGTGACAGCACTCTATTGTCACTCATTCTGGAGCCCCTCAGGCATGGTTTACAGCGTGGATATAAAGGATGAAGAGAATAAGACATCACACCACAATATGATTAGTTTTATTACACTTGCAAACAGTTACATTACAATGTGATTAGGGATGATATTACACTACTCTGTATTACACAATATTAACGGGGACCGAGTGTTCCGCAAAGCTACGAACGCTTCGATATCTAACAATCAAACCGTATAGTGACAATCCGAGTCACCGTTCGAACATAACCTCCGTTCGAGTTGCCGTCCCGAACTAAGGTGACCGTCCCAGCCGCCAGCCAAACGTAAAGTGAGTCTCTGCCGTCTACACAGCTCAATATAATACCTCACGCCCGTCCGCCCTACCGCTCGCTCACAACAGCGCCCCTAGCGGACGACCGTGCAACTACTCGACTCTCATTGGCTAACGTCCCTTCCCGTCACTCCCCTTTACTTGTCAACCGATCACGAAAATGCGATGTTGCCTGTGTTACACAAGAGATGGCGCCACTTCCGTCTCTGGTCCACCGAATTTAACTATGTGGCGTCTAAACTAAGTAGCTATAATCTAAACTGCCGATATATGCTTCCACTGAGCGAGGTAGAGAAGCTGACCAAACTAGTGATGATAGAGTGCCCTAAACTCACAGAATTCGGGCCTACGCCTCGCTCGCTACCAGATACGGGTTCAAAGCTTTAAAGGTACGTTAGAATTTACGTTTTGGGGGAATGGGGGGCAAATCTTGCTAATAGTGACGGTTCTAGCTTATAGAGGATCTAAGATCTACGTTTTGGGAGGGAAAGGGGAGCAAATATTGCTAATAGACACGGTTCTAGCTTATAGAGGATCTTAGATTTACGTTTGGGGGGATTGGGGGATAAATCTTTCACTCAGCAAGGTAGAAAAGCTGACCTAACTAGTGATGAGAGAGTGCCCTAAACTCACAGAGTTCGTCGCCTACGCCTCGCTCGCTACCAGATACGGCTTCAAAGCTTTAAAGGTAGTCACTTGCGCGATGTATCGTCAATCAGCGCCATCTAGTTATACTATGTGGCAACTGTCTTATTAGCGACTAGCTTATGCTCGCGGCTTTGCCCGCGTGGCCAAATCCTTTCTTCATAAAACCTATCTGTTATCCGAATTTAAACCTAATCGGTTTAGCGGTTTAGGCTATACGTTGATAGATCAGTCAGTCACTCTTTCCTTTTATATGTTTAGATATAGCGCTATCTAGTTGCACTTTATCGCAACTATGTTTCTTGCACTATTTATTTTAGGTACTAGGATCTCGATCGGCAATATATCATAAACAAAACACTAGCGCGATGTATCGACGATCAGCGCCGTCTAGTTACATAATAAGGCAACTGTCTTAATAGCGTGCAGTGCCATCTAGTTATCCTACGTGGAAATTATCGTCTAATCTCTATAGGTTATCAATCTTAACGGGTCACTCCAGGCTATTATGAACAAAACGCTATCGCGATGTATCGACAATCAGCGCCATCTAGTTACAAAACGTGGCAACTTTCGTCCATTCTCCATAGAAGCGAGAACTGCCATCTAGTGACACCCGCTACCCCTAGGTGCTGGACCTCCGCGGGTCCCCAGTGGGCGACTCGGAGGTATCAGCGCTGGGCTGGGTGCCGCGGCTAGAGGAGCTGTACTTGGCGCCGGCGCGGGCGCGACGCAAGCATCCCGAGCACGCTCACTACACGCACGATCCTTGGCCTACGTTCACTGAGCTCGAGCCTTGGGAGCAACAGGTCAGTACCTATTACAAGCTTCTATTTACTTTCAAGTAAAATGTAAAAATTAATTTATTGACATCCAAAAATTACAGCATCAAATAGTTAATGACATAAAAAAAAGCATGCATAAGATCCTTAAAATAAAGTATATTGATTCTGATATAGTAGTTACACATGATTTTGTTGTCAATTGGGATAAGCTCAGCGTAGTGCTTTCACATGTTCGTTATCTGTCTGTCTGTTTATAATTAAACCTTGTGAGTTTAATTTGATCCACTTCTTGGTTTCCGATTGAGCTGAAATTTTGCATGCATGTATAAATCGGACGACAATGACCGGCCTATTGATATTTTACCCCCTTATAGTTGTCAGATTGGTCTGATGATGACTATACAATTTAATGCATTCGGTATCATTGCAATTCCAAAATGCCACTAACTAAAAGGTGGATTACCTGCATATTTTTTGACAACTACCTCAAAATGGGTATCAATTAAAAGGGCTAGATTACTAGAAAACCGTTAACGTATTTCTTTTTACATTATTTTATTTTTTTAAGGAAATTTACGGCTATGCCGTATTGGTTTAACAAGTAAAATGTAAAAAACGCCAACGTTAACAAAAATGTAATTCGCCATTATGTGGTGGCGGCGGCCACCTTGGCTTTAAAATTTATTATAGTGTGTAATATTCTATTACATATATTCAAGCCCTTTTATTTGATATCCATATTGAGAGTGTTGTAAAAATTATGTAATTCATCATTTTGTGGTGGTGGCCAATTTAACTTTATTTTCATAACAAGTATTTTAATACCTCAGGAGCCAGAATACTTCAAATCCCAGTACGCTTCTCAACAATGGCTTCAAGATGAAGACAACGCGCTGGACAATGGCGACGCCAACTGTGTCCCTCTGGACGATTCTGCTATGGCTTCGTAAGTATTAAAATAAAATACTAAATACCAATCCCAGTACACTTCTCAACAATAGCTTCAAGATGAACACAACGCGCTGGACAACGGTGATGCCAACTGTGTCCCTCTGGACGATTCTGCTATGGCTTCGTAAGTATTATAATAAAATACTAAATACTAGTCCCAGTACGCTTCGCAGCATTGGGGTCAAAACATTTAAAATAGATATAATTAGTTTGTAATTTTAATAGAAAAATATGTTGGATACATTTTTTTTGTTTGTAAACTAAATACAAAATGGCTGAGATTTAACATTTTTAAGTCAACTTCCATATTGCGAAGAGAACTTGATCATAAACGTGACCAGCTAATAGCAAGACCGCCTTCTAACATCCACTACTACTATACACTAATGGTACTCTAGCATGGGGTACATTAATCATATCAGGGCGAAACATCCAAGCCAATAATATTTGACCTTATAGACTAGCCAAGTCACTGTAGCCGAAAACGGCTAGGTAGATTATATATTGCGAACTTTTACTCAAATTTTAACCGATTTTTCTGTCACACTAATAAATATTTAATTTCCCTTTCACAGGTGCATTCTTTTAGAACGCCTTTTTGCCGAGCCGGTCGTACCGGATCAGTACAACGAAGTCTACAACCGTTTCAACCCAGACAACCATCGACTAAACTTGGCCACTCCCGACGATTACCGCCAAGCTTATGGTCTCTACATGAACAGGCCAAGACGAGAACAGAGTCAAAACATGGCCTACATTATCAACGGGTTGACCAGAAGAAATGTACCCAATTCACCACCTAATGATGGAAACGGTGATGGAAAGAGGAAAAACGATGGTGATGCTGAAGCAGGCCCGTCGAAACGTCAGAAGACCAAAGCGTCTAAGAAACAGTACGATGATGAAGAAAGTGATGGAGGTGAACAGAGTCGTGAAGAACCAGAGAATGTGGAGAAAAAGAAAAGTGATGAGACAAGCAAAAGTGATGATAAATCCAAAAGTGATGAGAATACCAAAAGTGACAAAAGCAAAGATGATAAAAATGCCAAAGGTGATGAGAAAATGGATGAAAGCTCAGATGATGATGACGATGATGATAGACGTCCAAACATCATCCCAATACCAGTGAACCAAGGTGCAAGCACATCTAAAGTTATCGTTATCGAAGGACGCCCATCTACCTCTAGATGCGATTTCAAAATCCAAAAAGATGGTACCATCAAATTCAGGCAAAACCAACCTATATTTGTTGAACTACCCTCAAATAACAACAATAATGATGAGCCTAACTTAAATAGGGATGGGGCTAACTTAAGTGTCAAGATTTCTAGGGAGGGGACAACCGATGGATGCGTTAACATCAAACTGTCGATAAATGCTGAACCTAGATCGGATGTAGATGAACCTATTTGCCAGGCGTCTGGGTCTAATCAGCCGTCTAGCTCAAATCAGGCAGCTGACTTAAATATGCAAGAGTCAAATCAGGACTCAAACTTAAATGCAGATGAATCAAACGTAAATGAGCCGAACTTAAACGCAGCTGGCTCGAGCGGGCAAGATAATAAACCGAACTTAAACGAAGCTGCCCCGAGGGGACAAGATAATAAATCGGACTTAAACATAAATGACCAGAACTTAAACGAGCCGAACTTAAACGAATCCGGAAGCGAGCAAGATAACAAACCGAACTCAAACGAACCGGGCTCGAGCGGCCAAGAAAACAAATCAACCAATACGGACAATGAACCGCGAAATCCACAACGGCGAGTGGTCTACGTAAACGTACGCCAAGGCGGAGCTTTACGCATCAACAACTTTATGCCACCAGATTTCATTCACGACCCAAACATACCACATCTGTTGGAATATACATCGTTGGTAACCGACTCGGCGATTAGACGTTTTGGGCGCGCTGATGGGGAAAATATCAATTACGTCCAAATAGGCCCACATGGTCCAATGCCGGCTCCTTTAGATGACCCACACGCTCGACCAGACAGGTCAAATTTGAGGATACTTTCAGTAACTGGATATAGGCACATAACCAATATCAGTTTGATTCACCTAGCGACCGCTGCTCCAAGATTGGAACTTCTAGAAGTAACCGGTACAAGGGTCACAAATTTGGGCGTCGAGCACTTTAGGAATTTCAGGCCCAAATGTGTGGTGCGATATGGCCAAATGGAACCGGAAAAGGAACCGGAGTAATTGTTTTTTTGAAAATATATGTAGAATCACTTTATAATTGGTGTTTTACTCCGAAGAGGTCTTATTGGCTAATTTTCTATGGTGGCAATCACTTATATTGCCGACTCGCCGAAGTTGAACTGTGCCAGGCACAATTTTCCGCTCTCAAATTAGACCCATAGGCCTAATTGAAGCGGTCAATGTTAGAAAAGTCAATACCGCATCTTCCTAATTTTTATAAGTCTTATGCCTTTATATTGGCGCCCAACGTGGGGAAGTTGTTTTCAAAAATGTTCTAAATTAAGTTTATTTTTATCTTACCTTAACAGTTCTGTTTATTACAACATTTAATTTTAGTCGTATTATAATGATTGCTACACGTATAAATAAGCTAATACTACCTCTATCGGAGCACAGAGGGCCTATTGGCTAATTCTCACCCACTACGATTGATAACAACTTCAATGTACATTGCTGCGTTTGTTATTTTTCTCATATTAATGAGGAGGTTTAAGCAAGTAATGTACGCAATTTTGTCTATAGATTCTAGTGTTTTCCATGTCGTTTGGTTATAGCCAATAGGCCCTTAGTAAATAGAATAAATAGTAGTTGCATGTCCACTGTTTTCAATGTCTAACATATTATATTCCATATTTGTGTAACTTAAACAAACGTGATACAAAAAGGTGTAGTTTATTCTTAATTTGCTTTTTACCTTTTACTCATAGAGGATGAGTCATTCATGGTTGAGGCCATAGAGTGCGCATTACCGGAGGGATGCTGTCGCCTATGATACGCATTGACGCTGCATAACACGTCATGTCTTTGAATCAAAGAGTTTCTATTTTGAACGAGCCAATCAAAACTAGCCAACCGCCCCGAGTTGGGGATAAAAGCAGGTAAAATTAAAAATGTTAAAAAACCCCCAACGCTAAGAAATAATAATATGTAATTCGCCATTTTGTGGTGGCGGCCATCTTGGATTTGTAATTTATCATATTGAATAGTACTATTCAAGCCCTTCATTTGATACCTATATTGAGTTGTAAAAAGTATGTAATTAGCTATTTTGTGTTGGCGGCCATCTTGGATTTGTAATTTATCATAGGGCTTGTTCACGTGAACGCGCGGGCGCGGGCGCGAAATATCAAACATATGACGTGCTATGAAGGTGTTCACGTACAACGCACGTGCGGTGTGAGCAAAGTCTGTCGCGCCCGCGCCCGCGCCCGCGCCCGCGTGTTATAGCGTGAACAAGCACATAGTGTTTAGTATTCTAAAAAACTAATATAGGTCATAGTGCCCAGTGCCCAGTAATTTTGAAATTTAGTTCTCCGATTTTTAAAATGATTTTTAACGTTACTCCTTAAATACTAAACCTTTTTGTATCACGTTTTAAAAGAATAATAGCTATATTAAAATTCCATTCGGTTGAGCCCTTAAAAAGAGGCTATCAAAAAAAACTGATTTTTCAAAGATCTCTTAATGTTAAGTGTGTTATATATAAGGCTGAACCGTTTTTGATGATTCTCTGTCAACGCATAAGTGTTACCATTATTTATGATGGATCAGGCGTGTTTGGTCACATTCTCAAATTGACAAAAAACGCAGATTAGAGTAGCAAAATGTCACTGGCGCAAATTGTCATAGTAGCAATTTGTCACATTCGCAAATTGTCATTGTAGCAAATCGTCATAGTAGCAAAACGCCATAATAGCAAAATGTCATCATTACAAACCTCAATTTTGGATCAGGCGAAATTGACATAAAAAATAAACGCAGATTGTCATTTTAGCAAAATGTCACAGAGAGAGATTGTCACAGTAGCAATTTGACACATTTGCAAATTATCACTGTAGAAAATCGTTAAGGTAGCAAAAAAAAAAATAATAGTATGTGTAGTACTCGTACAAACACAGGGGTAAATAGTGGATCACTGCCCGGCTCGTTACGTCACCAGTAGCCAGGGACAACACGTCCGCTCTCGCCAACGGCTCGCACAAGAGTGTCGCCCCACTACCCGTGCCCCCGAGACAGGCAAATGTCATTCGTTCATTCATTCAATCATTCACTCAAATACACAAACACTACATCCCTTCCTTATTTAATGAAAACTTAATTGAATGATTTAATGAGAAAATATGACATTTACTGAGAATTTAAATTTACCGAGAACCTTTGGTGTTACTTGTTTTATCCAATATCATCGATAACTTTAGAATATGTATCAACTCGCTTAAGATGATGATTGCTTTTACTTACTGTATATTTTACTTACTTCGCTACCTAATTAAAAACATTAAATACCTACCACGCTACTGCGATGCATCTGGCATTTCCGCAACAGCACGAGTGGAGTGTTCCTACACAACTGTACTACTGTCACGTCACACTCTCTCTCTCTCTCTTTGTTTTTTTTTTTTTTTTTTCAATCACTTCTGTATATAAATAGGTCTGTTATTGAACAGAATATTTAATATTATTATCAAATTGACTTCGGAAAACATAACCGCGGTTTTTTCCGCGTATTCTAACGCACACAAACGTGTTTTGTCAAGTGATTCATACCAAATTAATATCCGTCGTATTAAGTTCAGTAGATAGTATCAAAACGATGCCGAAGCCAAAGTATTAAATAATTAATTGGAGCGACCTGGAACATTCCTATAAGACAACAATCTGGAAGATATATATAAGACAACAACCTATAATTAGGTATGTATGGTTTACCACTGACAGAAATGCCCATACTGCATATCTATAAGACAATAACCTATAATTAGGTATGTATAGTTTACCATTGACAGGAATGCCGATGAATAAATTTTCAAACAGTGCTCATTTACATGAAGGCCCATACTGCCTTTACACAATCATGTATAGTTCTCATTTACATGAAGGCCTATACTGCCTTTACACCATCTTGTATAGTTCTCATTTATGTGAAGGCCCATACTGCCTATACTCAATCACGTATAGTTCTCATTTACACGAAGGCCTATACTGCCTACATACACAATCACGTATGGTTCTCGTTTACTTGATGGGCCATACTCCCTGCACTTCAAATACGTACGGTGCATCTACTTGGAAGACTCACTCTTTTTACCCTGTTGAGTAGGCTATATATATTATATTATTTGTACTCTTATAGAATTAACGGAAACTTTGAACTTTAACCTTCTCTTCACAAGCGCGTAAATAATATTTTATAACCATTAATTTAACTATGCTTGACCATGATCAAAAGACGTTGACTTACTATCTTAAGTTACAATTGTTAATAGACATTAGTCTCGGCAGTTTTCAACTGAGAAATAGTGAAATATCGTTATCCTGGTATACATGTATTTTAGTTTACACTTTCTCAAAATTAATCGACATTTGAGATAATAACTTAGAAAAGTATCAAAATAAAACTAGGCTATCAGTATCATTTCTGAGTAACGAAATGCATATAATTATACATCATTCTCAAGAGTGACAGAGCTCCACTACATTTTATTGTCTCAGTTTTTATTGTTTGACAACATTCACTTTTTTATGAACTGGGTCTTATTTTGATCTTTACTACCTTATAAATATTTTGTTTCTGTCCCGTCCGGCTGTGCCTAAAGCCCTACCTCTGGTAAGAACTTCATCGCTTCACTTTTTAATTTATTGGATTTGCTTGGAGATGCAATATCTCCAATATACACGTTCATGACAATAATAATATGTATTGTAAAGTGACAGCGTCATTCCCTACTTTTTATTTACGAGTTGGTGTTGCCAGTCTATGAAATTAGAATTTAACTACTGTAAAATTATGTCACTCGTCTGGTTTAAATAAATGAAAGATCAATCCTTCCACTAAATTAATATTAAAACGAAAACTAACACCACAATTTTAAGATACAAGCAAACCCTTCATTCAACTCACCACCTAATAATAATATCCTCAATTGAAATCGATTCATTGAAGTAGCTCCGGTATCACACGACATTTCCTGTTAAGACTCAAGACTAATCAACTCTTACTTAATTCAAGAGTATTCTGAAGTTTTAACATGATGTTACTCTGACCACGGTAAAGAGATACTCTGACCAGTGCACTATCATTACAAAGAGATTTGCTTTTCACATACACGTACTCGTACGTACGTAACACGTATAATATACTCGTATGTCTATTGTGATTAACATAAGCCTACTTTCAATAATATTATTCTAGAACAAGATCTCCGATACCACTTGAAGATGTTTTTCTATTACTTTAACGGAATTCCAATTCTCAAAATTGTGCACTTTCATAACTTTTATAGCACAACCCTCGCATCACTAAAACCATATTATCTTTCTCTCCCTCTAGCGCATAGTTAGCCTCTTACACCTCTTCCTATCTTGTACAAGACTTAACAGCGCCTTCCCGACTACGACGCATTACCTGATGTAGCGGATATAGTACCACCGTCCCTTTTCCTGAGACTTTATTCTTCATAATGTTTTGCATTAGTTAATAGTGATCATGTCTAAACTTACACCTAGATAAGCAGTTTTTCTCAGCTTCCTATTTTGACAAGTCTAGGATTTCCAAGTGTCATACGCTTAAAGACTTCTGTGTACGGAATTCTGTCCGTTCACTCACACCACGTCCACCACACTGTCCACACTTGGAGCATGCGTCAAAATAAATAATAACATCTCGATAGCACTCGTTTTTGTTGATTTTCCTAACTAAGCCCATCATTATATAATAATATTATGATCGTCAGCTAGTGATGCCTGTAATGTTTGCTATATTCACCACTGCTGCAAGCACTGGCTCGGCAATGCCACTCCCAACTGCTGCACGTCCACACTCGCCCGCGGCTCTGGTGACACTGACGTGACAGCCTTGTTCGTGTGCATTCGAGACTGTGTAACTATATGCACTACAATGCCCAATACTACTTTGAACTTGAACACCTAACTTGAACACATAAAACTGATTAATAGTATGCTACTCTGGACTCGTTTTTTCAGCAAATTATACCTACTGCTAGTGTCGACTATATTATGGCACATGTTAAAACCTCCGACCGTGTTCACATAGTGTAACTACACTTACACGCAAACTACACTTTAACTGTAATAATAATATCATGGCACAGACAGGAAAGCTCAACCTTTCACATTTTGTATATTAAAATAATAATTGGTTTGTATGCATTGATATATCGCATCGGACGGTGCCGCCACTTTGTCGATTTTAATAATATAACAATATTTTTTCGAGTATGCACAAACCACTTTCAACCCTACGAGCGAACAACCGTAAGGCACCGTAAAGAACTCATCGCGGGGGACAATGTTTCAGCAGTCATAGGTTATCATGTACAACCACAATAGTCTAGTTTGTAAATCTTCGTGTCGCCCTCCCACGAGCCCTTCATCAAGACGGACAATATTATAAAAGATAATTTCCTTGTTAAGAACCTAAGATGTAAAACTTTTAAAGGTAGTTAATAATTGTAAATTGTTTTACTGATCATCAGTTAAACAATTTAGTGAAATCATATCCAGATTACCCTCAAACTAATCATTCAAATCATTTTCAGTTTGCCCTCAGACTAACAGTTTAAATCATTTTCATAGTACCTTCAAAATAACTATTTCAATCATTTTCCGATTACCCTCAAACTAACCATACTAACGTGAAGTTCAATGCAATAGGCAGTGACCTCCTCTGGGTTCTTGTATAACAAATATCAACATAGTTTCCAGATCCTAATCCACGCACACTTTGACCTCCAGCAGCGTACCACAAGTTCAAATAAAGATGATCATCTATACTACAACACAGATCACTCTACTCAGTATATATTGTTTAGTTTTATTTGTATATACATAATATTAATTGTATTCCATAGTGATTTAAATGTTTACACTATTCACATAGCCCACTACGCAATATACCTTTTGCCCCGTTTGGCTTAATAAGTAATGCAGCTTTAACACTACTTATGAATTTACTTCTGCGAGTCCCATTACAGAAACGCACTACATAATTCCAAAGAAATGATTCGAACATTGTTTCAATTAGTATTGTCTGAATCTAAATCTAGTCATATCATATTTTGGTATTAAGGTTATAATTGTCACTATCTAATTTATCTAGATTCTTCCTAGCATACATAATAATATGTTCATAAATGTACTAAGATCGTAGAATCAATATTTTATTCTTTAAAGGTTATTCTCCTTAAAACAATCTCGTGAACAAGTCTCATCGCTTTTGCAGTATAACTATACCTAGTTATTATAGTTTCAATATCTGCGGGTCAGTCCAGTCACATCAAAATACTATAGGTATGACACTGAACCATAGCAGTATGCATTGTAACCAATCTCGCTGCAGCAAGTTACATCTGCTGTTAGTTGCCTGATTTTACACACCTACTGCATATACTGCAAAGCTAAATTCCTTGACAAAGTCAATATGGTTTACCCTAGCTACTGGTGATACCATAATCGTAGTGATATCCATGCTACCTACGTTGTAAACTCTATGAAATAATAAAACCCTATATATATAGCAACAGGTTTCTAATACTTTAGTAATCTTAAACCCTAATTGTTGCTCTTAAACAGAGGTTGATTCATGACTATGTTCTAACTAGAGTCCACAAACCTAAGAAGAATAAATAAAGTTAGCAAACCAATATAGGTACCAATATGTGCAGGAAACACGTGAAATCTCTGTAGTTTCACGAATATATTACATTTTTTCACGAACATTATTTTTGTGTCTATTCATTTAAAACATTACTTGTTTATGTATCAAGTATCAACCACAAATTCAAATCTTTTCAAAACAAAAGCGACCCAATTTGTGAGCCACTATTTGCTTAGCACCTCTATACATTAATATGAATCCCTCTATTCTTTCTTGTAAACAAGTAACTTATTGAATCCTCATCTATTTTTTATTTTATTTGACTTTTTTGTCTGTCTTTATAATTATCATGTAACAGATTTGTAAGTTACACTGCAAACTATGTTTTATTGCATTTTTATGCAAAATAATGCTATTTTCTACACTTATAAAAATGTTTTTCAATGACCGTAATTATTAAGCACGAAATCACATTTTTCGCACTAACCTTTTAACTCGTCGCCACATGTAGTACTCGTACAAACACAGGGGTAAATAGTGGATCACTGCCCGGCTCGTTACGTCACCAGTAGCCAGGGACAACACGTCCGCTCTCGCCAACGGCTCGCACAAGAGTGTCGCCCCACTACCCGTGCCCCCGAGACAGGCAAATGTCATTCGTTCATTCATTCAATCATTCACTCAAATACACAAACACTACAGTATGAAAATTGGGGTTTCTAATGATGAAATTTTGCTATAATGGCGTTTTGCTACTATGTCAATTTGCTACAATGTCAATTTGCTACTGTTACAATTTGCGAATGTGAAAAATTGCTACAGCCGGCCAAGCACAGACGCTGCGTAGACTTGTCTTGCTGTCAAGTCAACTGTCATCCCATACATTCACAAAAGTACAATGTATGGGATGACAGCTCTACTCTTGATATTGACATTGGGAGTAGAGTGCATTTCACGAAAGGAGTCCTATTTGCGGGGCGCCACTATCGCAAATTTCAAAAGTTAATATGTCTATAACTTTTTAACGCCTCATAATTTCTCATATATAATTTCTTAATTATGTATGTATTTATTTTATCCAACAAATAAAAGTTATTTAGGATATGAAGTCCAGTAATTATCGAAAAAAATAAATTTAGTTCCGCCAATATCCGCGGTACATCTTTCGTGAAAAGGACTCTAGCTGCAAATTGTATGCAATGACAGTGCGAGTAGCAAGAGTAGAGTCTTGATATATGTCAGATTACTCTTGACAGTGGGACGGGAGTTGCTACTCTTATGTCAATGTCTTACTATGCTAAAGGGGTAGGGCTATTGGCTAATTCACACCCACTAAGATTGAAGTCCACTTCAATGTACAGCCAACTACAAAGAGATGTATCCATGTTAGTCTTACAAAATGAAGGAACTTTAGTATGCAAAAATTATTTACCCTTGCTTCGTGACATTTTCAGTATCCACCAAATCTTATACTATATTCGATTCATTTTAAATGCTAATATTATGTATCATTTAAGGAAAAGTAGTGGGATACATCATTGCATATTAAACGAGTCGATGATAATATAAAGTTTGATTGCTACTAGAAATGTCACGAACCAAGAGTAGTTCATTGTGGCAAATGAAAATTTAGGTACTTCATTTTGTAAGCCTAACATGGCGTTTGTTATTGTACTCATATTAATGAGGAGGTTTAAGCAAGTAATGTACGCATGTCTATGGATTCTAGTGTTTTACATGTGGGTAGGCTAGCCAATAGGCCCTCAGTCTGTAAAACCTTAGTAGTTTTGTAGCCAACGTATATGTTGCAGTTTAAGGTTGTCAACATGACCTATCTCCTACATATTTAAGTAAATGTTGCCATGTTATAAAATAAGTGTAAAATAGATGTTTTTTTGGCTTTGCTTCATAAGGAGTTTTATATTGGTTGGTTGAACACTTATCTATTTATTTAGATCCTAGAAATAGGTTCCTGGTTCTCGTTTTAAATAATTAAAAAATAATAATTAGGGTTTATACTCCGGAATACTAACAGAACAGGTTACCCTTTACCCTACTGAGTCACTGTCAGAGTCAAAACACAATTTAACGTGTGGCAAACTTATATATTGTAGTTTCAGATTGCAGAGATTTTTTTCAAAATAATCGTTCGTCTGTTTTCTTAGTATTCAGGCTATATCTCTGTCGAAAGAGGATATATTATTCCCTCTACGTCGAGTTTTCGAGCCTATTGTTCTCCGAAGATTTTGCGTTTTACGCCTTCTATTACCTTTACGTCGAATTTAGCAAAGTACAGTCAGAAACCAAAATAGCTGTTTGTTCTAGTGAGAAAAGTTGTTTTTTGCTGTATGTACCGAGTTTAAGTCACGAGCTCGGGAAGCAGTCTATAATGCGAAGCAAGTCTCAATGCGAAGCAGGACAAAAACTGTAGGCTCGACGTAGAGGGAATTAAAGCGAGACTCGGTTTGTCGCTCGACGTAACGGGACTCGACCACGGTAAAGAGATATACAGTAATGTGACTCCCTAGAAGCGGTTGAACTATAGGTCGCGCGAGTTTGAAACGATTTGGGTAGGGTTCGGTAGGCAGCGAGGTACCGAATAGGCGTTATTATTGTGAATTACTCAAAATATCAAAAAGAATTAAATACTTTGTGATATTTTTACTAATTCACAACCATTATTATGAAAGCTTACTGCATAAAAACGTCTATTCGGCACCTCGCTACCTACCAAACCCTACCCAAATAGTTGCTGTATATCTCTACTGTATATATTACTGTATATCTCTTTACCGTGACTTGACATAGGGAATATATCGGTTAGTCAATCAGTCACGCTTCTCTTACTTATGTTATGGGTCGTCCACATTATGCCGGCCAATGATTCGGCGAGTCGTTGGCCGAACGTTCGCCCGAGTGCACAGATTATATATATGCACTTGGGGCACAGATTATATAAATCAAAAAATAAAGAAAATTTAACTAATTTCAAGTAATTATTCACACAAAATGGCTTCAAATGATCCATGATTGATTAATATTCAAAATATTATTAAAGTCGTTAGCTATGAAGCCCAAAATGTATGCCAGAAATTTACCGAAAAAAAAAACCGTAAATATCCGAACACCTTCGTCTATAGACAAAAATTGTTCGTCCATAGACAAAACACACACTCGGCGAATCATTGGCCGGCATATATGGACGAGCCTCGTAGTCACAATTAAATCTAATTGTAATTTGTTATATTAATTTAAGCACAAATTTTTTAGTCATGTATGTATTTACCTATGTATATTCAAGGAAATATACATATTTATCAAATTTATTTAAATAAAATTTAGTTGTAATTATATTTAATTTTAATATTATACGTTGGTTCTGATTAGATAAAATAGGATTTAATATAATGTATTTCTTATAAGAAATTCTGAATAAACTTGATGTTCTGTATGTAGGACTTTTATTTGGCTTAATTCATTTTTTAGTTAGGGATATTTTATTTTGTATAATAGGTAGTTAATTGTTATTATTCACCGAGGGTAGACCCCAACAGTGCCAGTTATTCTACCGCCTGAGCAGTGATGTGCAAACATTACTGTGACTGTGCACAGGTAGGAGGGCACTGTAGCTTTTTTGTTTTTTTTTTCGCCGGGAAAAAATGCATTACTCATACCCTCCCATCGAGGGAATGGGAGGGTTATGTGGGACTCCCGTGCAGGACAGCTGCACGGTTTACCCACTAAAACGACCCGGCGGCACTCCCGGATCGTCTTAATGACGGAGGACTGGGAATCGGCAGAGCCTTAGCATCCAGAGGGCACTGTAGCTAGTGAAATTATTGAGCTGAAGTCTTAACATCTTATGACTCTTGAGTAAGACGCGTTGTTGCACCTAGTATTTTAGATCATTGTGAAATTCTAGGTGGCACTGTACTGATTATGGGCAGCGTTATCTCTTACCATCAGGAGTGCGTCTTGCTCGTTTTCTTAATTCTTTATACAAACAAAAACTTGCGCAAAGCCGGGCCGTATCGCTAGTTTTTACTACTTACGCTCAATGGTTTTTCCCGCTGTACTGTAATCTGTGTCTAAGCTATCTGGCCGCGGATGAGTGCTTCGGCGTACCCTTGCCCCGGCATGGCGTCCCGCAGGAACACCCCCAGGTTATTTAGTGCGTATCCCCCTATCTTCGGCGGGGGAGTCCCACATACCGCCCCGCGCCCCCCGGCGTGGGTGATGATGCGTAACGCTTTTTTCCTGGGATAAAAAAAGGGTCTAAGCTATATACCAAATTTCAGCTCTTCGGTCCACTCGTTTAGGCGTGAAGGAGTAACAAACATACACACTCAGAAACTTTCGCATTTATAATATTAGTGTGATTTTACCAGTAGCCAGTAGGTACAGTCAACTACAAAGAGATGTATCCATGTTAGGCTTACAAAATAAAGTAAATTTTCATTTGCCACAATGAACTACCCTTGGGTCGTGACATTTCTAGTAGCAATCAAACTTCATATTATCATCGACTCGTTTTATATGCAACAATGATGTATCCCACTACTTTTCCTTAGGTGATACATAATGATAGCATTTAAAATGAATATAGTATAAGATTTGGTGGATACTGAAAATGTCACGAAGTAAGGGTAAATAATTTTTGCATACTAAAAGTTCCTTCATTTTGTAAGACTAACATGGATACATCTCTTTGTAGTTGACTGTATATACCTACCACGCTCCATACAAAATTCTTCAAACCTTTCACCCTTATAATATTATTAGTTTTTTGTAACACTAGATTTACCGCCAAATTAGAAACCATTTAATCGTAACACAGCAAATTGTTTTTTTCCAGAAACATGTTTGGCAAATTGCTGTGAATTTCACGCACGCGTTTATTTTTTTCAGTAAACGGTGGACGCAGCACGTAGCTATGATCATTTTATTTCTTTTTTGTAAGTATTTTTTTATTTATTTTTGTGTTTTTATGCATAGAAGAAAGACGAGCAAGACGCTCTCCTGATGGTAAGAGATAACGCTGCTCATAATTAGTACAGTGCTAGGATTTCACAATGATGTAAAATTCTAAGTGCACTACAACGCTTCTTACTCAAGAGTCATAAAATGACTAGGCAGGGTTTTATCCCGCCTTCTAAGTATCGTCTACTACCATCTTACGGCCCTATCGTCGCTTTATATGGTGAAAGCACATCTATCCGCATCGACCGCGCCGATTTTTTTTATTTGAATTCTTTATATGAAATGTCATGAAACCTCCCACATTTGCCGGAGTCAAATCGTCCGAATCGAAGATTTCCTATACCAAAATTCTTCTGGCGCGGTCGACGCAGATAAAAAAAAAACAAAAATAGTAAATCCTAACGAATAGACTAACGAATAAAAAAAAAACAAAAATATTAAATCCATGAAATCTAATTTTCTTCACTTGTTTTTAGCTTTCTGCATAAAGCATTGCCTAACAGCAAGCTTGAAAGAAGTCCCATATCAAACAGGCAATGAAATTAGTCCCAACGATGTCGGAGCTGAAAAATACGTTAAACCTGCGTTCCATTACAACGATTTACTGAATATTTTACACGATGATAGGAGCAATCAAAAGCTGTTATCCAAAATTGATTTGCACGCTCAAAAAGCTGACTCTGAAAAGGCATCTAAGATCGGAAATGACGAATACATATTCGTAAGAAGAGATAGAGAATTAAATGGGAGAAACTTGAAACGTGTTGTAATAAGAGATGTAAACGAGAAAAGAAAGACGGAAAATCTTGAATTGAAATATAAAAGTAAACATTTTAATGTAAAAAAATATAATGATAATAAAGATAGAAAGAAAAAGGACACTTCGAAAGAAAAAGGTGCAAATTACAATTCAAAAATAAAAGATTCTAATGAAGATCATAGAAAAAAGAGAAATGTAGAAAATCCTAAATTAAATAACAATTCTTATTTTAAAAGATTAGAAAGAGACTCTAAAGTAAAAGATCTAAATCCTTCAAATGAGGCCATAAGGCCTAGAAGAAATAGCGCATTACAAATTCTACATAGCCTAGTCGTAGGTAAACCGAATGCAGTGCCAGCTGAATCTAAAACATTTAAACCAACAAATTTAAGAGAAACTAATGATGAAAACAATGAAAATAATTATTTTGATGATTATTATCATTATGTTAATGCAAAAAATAAAATCAACTATGATATTGATGATTATATCCCTTATGCCCCTTATTACTCTTTTGCCGATGTTATAGCTAATCTAACTAATGCTTTAGAAAGACTGAGTGAGAATTTATTAGATTTGAAAATCACGTCCAAAGATCAAGCGCTGGTTATAATCAAAATGCCAGGCCAAATTGAGGAGGGACACAACTACAATAGGGTAAAACGAGAAGCGATAGAAAATGTTGAAAATGCTACAGTTTTAAATGAAATTCAGGAAATAGAAGAAGCGTCAACTACAGATTCAAATGTGGAAGAGAGAGACTATTCCAGAGTAGGAGATAATAAGCATGAAACAGATATTTCTAAAGCAGTAAACATTACTCAAGATTTTGAATACGAGGACGTTCCGGATAACGTAACAGATATACCAGATAGAGAAAATGATTTAACTCGAAAACAAGATAACGAAATTAATAAAAAAGAAAGAGATTTGAGCAATAATACTGAAAAAGATGAAAATTTTGATGCAACTGAAAAAAATGGAATAATCGACGAGAACTCAAATGTAAAATTCGAAAATAAAACAAAATTAGAAGCCGAAAATCTGTTAAATTTAACTGAAATCGAAAATAATTTAAACAAAACTTTAAATTTCACTAAAGTCGAAAATGAAGATATAGAATCTCGATCCGGAATACCTATAGCAAGGACTACACTAGATCTCAGAGAAAATTTAATTCAATATATAGAACACGTATTCCAGGAAATCAAATCTATAATTCAGCCTGTGAATTTCGTTAAACAGAATTTCTCTTCGGATAACATGTATAAAATAGGCTATATAGTAGCTACTATAGATTCTGTCAACCTAACAATTAATAAATTGAATAAAAAGATGTACATAAACAGGGATAAATGGGGAATAAATAAGTTAAAGCAAGTTTTAAGGAAGCTAGACATAACTAAAGATCTCCTAGAAGACGTACTAAATAACCTAGGCCATTATGTTGTTGCTGTGAAGTGATCAAGATTTTGTGGCTTTGGCAATAGTATTAGTTAATAAATTTTACATAGAAAATTGTTTGCTTTTTAACCTCCGACGCAAAAACGACGGGGTGTGTGTCTGTCTGTGGCATCGTAGCTCCCGAACGGATGAACGGATTTTGATTCAGTTTTTTTTGTTTGAAAGTAGAATTAGTACAGTGTTCTTAGCTATGTTCAGTAGAAATCGGTCCAAGATGGCCGTCGCTACAAAATGGTGGTTTACTTTTTTTCACCACGACCCCCTCAATATTGATATTAATCAAATAGAAGGGCTTAACTAGTAGAATACAACGCTCTATAATAAATTTAAAATCCAAGATGGCCACCACCACAAAGTGGTGAATTACAAATTGCGTTGGGGGTTTTTTTAATTTTTAATTTAATTCACTTGTTCACATTCCGTTTTGGTATTTCCGTTGAGCTTCAACAATGGGACTCATCAAAAGGCAAGTGTACAGAGTGTTGAAAGGTAGGCAACGTACCAGCGGTACCCCTGGTATTACAGGTATCCATAGGCGACGGTAGCCACTCACCATCAGGTGGGACGTCTGCTTGTTTGTCACAAAAAAAATCTATTACTTTTTTCCGTGTTCCGGCATGATGTATTAGTTGTAAGAGATCGCTTTGAGCGATAAGATCGCCAATTGATACACCTTGAGTTTTAATTGTTGTATTTGTTAAATTTACTTTATATGTGGATCAATTAGGAGTTTCTTATCTTATCCTCTGTTATCGGCATGTCGAGTTAGTGAAGCAAGGGAGAGGGTTATCCCGCCTTCTAGGTTAAGTCTGTACCATCTACGGTCTCATCGTCGTTCATCACGCGAGATTTGTAGTCAAAGGCTAAGCCACGATGCGGCCGTCGATGGTAGCGGTAGCAGACTTAAACTAGAAGGCGGGATAAATCCCTCCTTGGCTTCACTGATTATCATGCCGAGGCAGTTTCGTATGACAATACTTTAAAATGAAACAAAATCTTTAACTATAGGTACTATTTATTTTGTCAGTCTAAAAGATAACTACTTAAAATTATTAAATCAAGAATTCCTTAAAACAAAGAATAATATTAACATCTTGTAAAGTTAATTACAAAAAAACTTGTAAAACATAATAATATTTGTACTAAATTATTATGTAAAATATTAAATTAGGTAAATAATATATTTATTTGTTCTTATAATTTGATAGATATTTTTAAAAATATTAATAAAGTTGCTTGATGGGTGCCATGACGTCACAGCGTACACAAAATTTCAGAGCTAGCTGTGACGTAACGCGTCACAGCTAGCTCACGCGTTTTGGGTGTGGTTGTAACCACCAGTTTTGGGTGGGGACCCAAAAACTTTTATGCTTTATAATATCTTGATATTTTTTTATTTTATTCACAAACCGAAAAATACGTTCCTATCATATATTTTTTTTATTTTAACTACTTTGTTCACATAAAAATATTAAAATGTAACTGGTTTTCAACTTATTACTGGTCAAAATGTAATTTTTGTAGATTTGTAGGGTACTACGAAAATCACATTTTAAAGTTGCCAACTTACAAAAATTCTACCATATCGGTAGAAAAATTCTACCATTGTCGTAAGTACGAAGGAAATAACTACAGTCTTGCCATGTCTTAAAATTAAACTATTTTAGTAGATTTTTAGACTCATCGTCCTTTCTTGGTGGTAGTTTTTTTCATTGGATGTAAAATGGTATTCATAACGACCTCAGCTGCGTTAGCTTTGCTGCATCTGAAATAGGAAAAATAATTATTTAGAGGATCCAATATTATAATTCGTGTGTCTGATTTTTTCTGTCTGTAACCTCTTCATGTCTAAACCACAGAACCGATTTAGATGAAAGTTTGACTAGACAGTTCAAGTCTAAGAAATGGATATAGGTTAGTTTTTATCTAGGTATTTTCATCATATGGGCCAAAAACTGTATTGTCACGGTTAACGTAGCCTATGTGTTATTCCAGCCGCTGGAAGCCAGCGTTTAAGAGAGCGTATATAACGAGTGATGCTCTCTCGCTCGCACTATTTGACAAATTTTGAAATATAAATTCATAGAATTAATATATTGAAAATTTATTAACTTAAGAACAACCCTCCATAATATTACTGCACACATTTTAAAAGTGTTCCTAGTGTGTGTGAGTGTGTTTATAGTTTGATATCATGCCTATTTAAAAATGTCATGAAATGAATTTGTTTTTTCAAAAATTCCTTTGATGTCATTTTTAGATATTATATCAAACTAGGAACATTTTTAAAATGTGTGCAATCCATAAATTAATTCTATGAATTTTTATATTTCAAAATTTGGCAAATAGTGCGAGCAAGAGAGCATCACTCGATATTATATACGCTCTTAAGCTACGTATATGATAAATTTCAACTCAATCCATACAGCCGTTTAGGCGTGAAGAGGTATCAAACATACATCCACATTTTCGCATTTACATCAGTAGGAAGTATAACTAAGTAACTTAAGTGTAAACTTACTTAGGAAACATTTCATTGCATCTCAGCTCTGTCCAGCCTGAAAGTACTTCATAAAGCATGGTGTCTAACGCGCGATCTGTTGACAATTCTCCCGCTAGCATTCTTAGCGCCATGCTGGAAAAAATATAGAAAGGGGTTTGGTGACTTGCGACGTATCTAGTGATCCGCCATTTCAATTTTTTTCTTAATATCGCGCGTGAAAGCTATGACATCCACCATCATCAAGTGTCAGGTTTTGGAGTTATTTACGTGTCAAAGATGATCAAGTTTTTTTTTTTTTTTTTTTTTTTATTGATATAGAATACAAAATTTTTGTTGCACTCTATTTAAAATACAATCTAGCCTTAACTTAGGCTAATAAGTATTTTACGTCTAACTTAAACTACTACATAGACTTAAACTAAGAATGTGTCCAATCGATGATCAAGTGACTTTCATTTTTACACTTCTGATTATAATCACATGCGCATGCATTCTCAACTCAATCGGTAACCGATTGCACTTTTACACTTAAAACTAAATTACGCTTTTTGTATTGTTAATTGTATTTAATTCTTCTTGTTGGGATTATGATTTATATGATTGTTCAATAAAGTTCTATCTAGATTAGATGATGATCTAAATGAAAATCCTTACCCATTTATCCTAGCCATTGTGCCAAAAGGAGCGTTCAATTTGGCCGTTGCAGCCAAATTCCGGCAGTAAAGCAGCCAAACGCAGTCCAACTCGGTGTAAAACGTGCCATTCAGACTGGCAACACTGTTGAATGACGTTTGCAAGTGGTTGAGAGCGTGGGTGTTGCCATCTATGTTGCGGGAGAGTTGGTTTGCGATGGTGGCGTCGTGATGGGACAGTTGATTGAGAATGTTTCTGGAAAAGGAATTTAAAATAATGAAACCGAAATGATTAATGGAATTGGGCGTTAATTTGCGGAAATCCATGGGGAACATTATGAATTTCCCCTCAATAAAAAAAAGAAGAACAAAGAAAATATATATATCAAAGAAAAGAAGGGCTTGACAAGAAGAATACCACCCTACACACTGATAAATTTCAAGTTCAAGATGTCCGCTAACACAAAATTACGAATTACATATCTTTTTTAGCTTTGGGTTTTTGTTTTTTTTACTTGTTTTTGTTAAAAAAAATAATCATACTTAGTGTTCTTATAAGCGCGTCCCAAGTGTATGGCTGCGCGTGCGGCGCTCACTCCCACCTCGATGACGTTTTCTAACAGATTCGCTCCCAGATCAAACGTGTCTGCGTCATGGCGCTGGCTTGGGCGCTTGCTGAAAACAAACATAATATGGGGCTTGGTGAAACAGACAGTGAACTGAAAACGTGGTTTTTTCTTATGTACCTACTATGATAAATATGCGTTACGCATTATAACCCCACGCCGGGGGACGCGGGGCGGTATGTGGGACTCACCCGCCTTGTATGTGCGGCGGACACCCAATAATCAACCTGCGGGTGTTCCTGCGGGACGCATAATGCCGGGGCAGCGGGTACGCCGAAGCACTCATCCGCGGCCAGATAGATCCCTCCTTTTTTTTGACCCAGGAAAAATACTTTACGCATTATCACCCCATGCCGGGGGACGCAAAGCGATATGTGGGACTCCCCCGCCTTGTATGTGCGGCGGATACCTACTAAACAACCTGCGGGTGTTCCCGTGGGACGCCATAATGCCGGCAGCTGGTACGCCGAAGTATTCGTCCGCGGCCTTGACTGTGGATAAATTCCTGGCTTATCTAGTTTCACACGGTTTGTCTAGTAGATGGTAACTAGCCACGGCCGAAGTCCATCACTAACTAGTACCAAAACTACTTACGGTATGACATTATGTAGAACTTCATTCTGCTTCGCCTCAACCTTAGCGGGGTCCATGAATAAAGCGTTAAACGCGAACACGTCTGGATCTTTTAACATCTTAGTCTTAGCTGCCTCCTGTGAACAATAAAACAATTATATTATTCAATTCTTTAACATTTTCCTCTTCTCGCATGTTTGTCTGGAAGAGATCACTATTAGCTATAAGATCGTCAATGGTTATACTTAGTTTAGAATTATTGTTTTTATTTTAAGTTTTTTTTGTAATATCCTTTGCCTGTATCAGACACAGCGCCCAGTGTTTTGAAATAAAAAAATTGTCAGAAATGCACTATCTATTATTACTCTGAGATTTAAGAGCGTGTAGTTGACCCAAGCGCAAATCTGTGATGTTCAAACATGGATTATTTTGATTATACTTATTTTAGAACGGTACTTTTACTCACAACTTTTAAAAGAACTTGTAATCTAATCAATTTCTACAGAAAACCTTTTTAGTTTTGACCGTTTTTAAATTACGTCAAGGTAAATGGATAAAGGTTTTATAGATTTACTTCTGAAGCAATGTTTGGACATGGGTATATCCAAATATACATGTCTTTATTAGAATCTAAAAAATTACTATTACTGGAAAGATCCTAAACTAGTATATTTATTAAGGAAAAGTTTGAATTATAGGTATTTCTTATTAAAATAAAATCATGAAGATGTGAAATTATCACGAAATTACTGTTTACAAAACATTTTTTTTATACATGACTCTTTTATATTTACTCAAAATAATTACTTACCATTAAATAATAACATTTTTTTGATCCAATCGTATTTTTAAATTTACTTAAAATGTAATGTTTATATTTTTGCCGAATTTTTCAAAATCACTATAAAACGAGGCCCGCGTCGGTTCTCGATTCAAAAATTCGTCCCACTGCCCCCGTGCCGTGCGGACGTTCGCTCCGCTTACCTGCGCTCAAAGGTTCATTCGATTTTATCGTTTGTTCCTTTGCTCGCAGCCAGCATTCGCGACCCACTGCCTTTTTTAAGGCAACAAACGTCTCTCTCGAGACGACGCTTAACTTTTAAGCACCCCTTGTTTCTATACCAAATCCACCTTCCGTGGTCTGTCGGTGGAAACCAAACGGTGCCAACGTAAGCCGGCAGGGCGTGGCCCCGGAGCGCCCGTGTTTTTCTCCCTCTGAGAAAACCACGGAATCCGGAAGGGCTTGACGCACCGCCCAGGGTCACTCAGGCCCTCGTGCGACGTCAGGTACGCAGGTACACACCCGGCTGCCAGTTTTTGCCAAGACTGCGACAACCGGAATCCGACTCACAACCTTTGCTAAGGACCTGTGAGTTGGCATTCACTAGGGATACAGACCTAGGCACTCACCTCCCTGTCTACACCCGGCAGGGAGATTCCTCCTTCCCTTAAGCTCGCCGGGGACCTCCTCCCCCGGCGCCACGTAGGCCTATAACCTCTCTCCAGCCATGGATCTTCAATCCTGGCTGGGGAAGAAATATGCCACGATTTTGAGAGAGTACAACGACTCTCTCAAAACGGTTAAAAATGTTTCCCTGCGCCCCGCGGCGCCAGTCCCAACCGAGGCAAACTCGCGTGCTGCCTCGCGCGCCCCCAAAGTGGCCCCTCACGTCCGCCATGATATGAGCCCGGCGTTCATGTCACGCTCTCCCTCTCGCACGCAGGCCTCTCGCTCACTTGTAGCGACGCCATCGCAGAGCCTTCAGTGCGCTCAGCCCTCTCGCTCCCCCGCGCAGTCTCAGAGCCTTCCTAGCGCTCAGCCCTCTCGCTCTCTCGCGACCCAATCCCAGAGCCTCCCTTGCGCTCAACCCGCCCGCTCGCCCTCGCCGTGTTTTTCACCCGCGAGCCCCGCCCCCCGCGACCGTTCGCGCTCCCCTATCAAAGCAACTAATTTTGCCCTCTCAGACTCACCGCAGTCTCCCGACCCCGAAATGGAGTGTGATCCCATTCCCACTCCATCCCTCGCTTCACCCGACGATGACGGCTTCACCCAAGTCGTCTACAAAAAGGGTAAAAAACGTCCCGCGGCGTCTTCTCCGTCCCTCCCCGCTAAGGCCATCTGCCCTCCCTCGGGCTCTATGCCTCCCTCCGCGTCCTCCAACTCCGAGACTCCCGTCTCTAGACCTCCGGGCTCGTCCAAACTCCCCACGCCCTTCCTTGTCCATGACAAGGATAGGTGGCACGACCTGTCCAGTTCCTTCGCCGAGCTCGGTATAGAGCTCAAATCGGCGACTAACACCCAGTTGGGCATAAGAGTGCAGGTGAAGTCAATCGACTCTCACCGTAAGGTCACATCCTTACTCCGCTCCAAGGCCATAGGCTACCACACCTATGCCTTGGAGTCTGAAAAACACCTTCGGGTGGTCATCCGCGGAGTCCCTAAGGAGCTCGATGTAGAGCTGGTCTCCGCGGATCTCAAGGCTCAGGGCTTCCCGGTTAGGGAAGTCCACCGCCTTTATGGCCGAAACAAGGCCCTCTTCGACCTTGTATTGGTCGTCCTGGAGAAAACCCCAGAGGGTAAGGCCATTTTCAATTTGAAGATGGTCTGTAGCCTTTCGGGTCTCTCTATTGAGACCCCACATCGTAATGGCACTCCTGCCCAGTGCCATAGATGCCAATATTACGGGCACTCTGCCCGTTTCTGCCATGCCCGCCCTAGGTGCGTTAAGTGCCTAGGAGACCACAGCACTTCTGAGTGCACCCGTAAGAGGGAGGATCCCGAACCGCCCTCTTGCGTGAATTGCTTGGGGTCCGGACATCCCGCGAACTATCGTGGGTGTCCCAAGGCCCCCAAAGGCAAAGGTCCCCAGAGACGCCTCTCGTCTCGTCCCACCAAGCGAACCGGAGCGCCCTTGGCTTCTCCGCGTCGCTATGTGCCCGCCCCGCCCCCCGAGGGGAATGCTTGGTCGGCAACCGAGTTCCCCGCTCTTGCGCCGACCAAGCTTCTCCCACCCACTCCGGCCTTCGTGCCTCCACCGCCTCAGGCCCCTATGGCCCCCCAAATCCCCTTGCCTATTAACGGTACGTCCGCCACGAGTAGGCTCATGTCGTTTTACGGCAGCGTCGATATGGACGCATTCAACAAAGTCGCGCTCGAATTTGTTGCTATTCAGCAACGGAAAGACTTCGATAGTCTGACGGTCCTCCTTGCCCAAAACAAAGCCTTGATAGAGTCTGTCATGGCCGCGTTCTATCGCTCTTAACTATACTTCCACTATGGATAGTACAGCTAAGAGAATTAAGCCCCACTCTTTATCCCTGGCGTTCTACAACGCCAACGGCTTAGGCATAGGGACCGATAGGAACCAACTCCAACTTATTCATCAATTTTTAACTACCCATCAGGTAGACATCCTGCTAGTGTGTGAGACATTCCTAAAACCTAGCCGGAAGGATCCGAAGATCGGAAACTACCGGCTGGTCCGTAATGATAGGACTACCGCCCGATTGGGCGGTACTCTTATCTATTACAGGAACTCTCTCCACTGCATCCCCATAACCACTCCTCCTCTTACCGATCTCGAAGCGTCCTGTTGTCGCATCGGCATGTCCGGCCACCAGGCCATCACTATCGCTTCTTGTTACCTCTCTGGTAACAAAAAAGTCCACAGGAGTGATTTCGAGTCACTCTTCTCCCTTGGAAGCTCAGTCATTCTGGCTGGCGACTTCAACTCCAAGCAAACCCTCTGGGGCTGCATTAGGTCCAATACGAACGGTCACGATCTCTACTCTCTCTCGACTAACCTCGACTTTGAAGTTATTGTCCCTAGCTCTCCCACGCGCTTCCCTCCCATTCCTGATCATAACCCCGAGGTACTCGACATAGCACTTATGAAGGGCGTAACTCTCCAGTTGCGCTCTTTAGAAGTGTTACACGAACTTGACTCTGACCACCGTCCCGTCTTAATGAGACTTGGACCGGACCCATCTGACAGACTGACCAAGACAAAGACGGTAGTGAACTGGCAGCGCTTAGGGGAATCCCTAAAAGCTATCAAGTCACCCGCTCTTGACCTTATCCCCGACGACATCGTCTCCCCTGACGACGTCTCGTGCTCGATCGATGCTCTCACTAGTCACCTCCGCACCGCCATTGGTGAATCCTCTAAGCAGGTGCCAGCCGAGGATCTCCAACGCTGGTCCCTGCCAGAGGATGCGAGGGAACTATTGACAGCAAAGAACGCAGCCACGAGAGCGTATGACTATGGTCCCACCGAAGAGAACAGAGTCAGGCTGCGGCAATGCGAACGTTCTGTTCGCAAACGTATGACTGAACTCCGCAATCAGAAGTGGGACCACATGCTCTCAGAGATCGCGCCCACTCACCAGGCTTACTGGCAGTTGGCGCGATCCCTGAAGAGTGATACGTTGACCACTATGCCCCCTCTGACTAGACCGAACCTCCCTCCCGCGTTTGACGACGAGGAAAAGGCCGAATGTCTGGCCGATAGCCTTGAGGCACAATGCAGCCCCAATCTCGATTTAGTCGACCCTGCTCACCTCGCTGAGGTGAACAGTGTTGTCGAGCAAAAGTCCTCCCTCCCTCCCTCTGACCCCATCGAGCCCGTCAAGGCTTGTGAGGTAGAGTCGATTATCAGAGGCCTCCGCCCCAGAAAAGCCCCCGGTGCGGATGGCATCACTACTAAAGTGATCAAACACTTTCCCACCTCTCTCATCTACCTCCTGGTCAGCATCTTTAATGCGGCCATGGTAAACGCCATCTTTCCCGACGCTTGGAAGAATGCCGACGTAATCGGCATTCACAAGCCAGGCAAGAAGGCATCAGAGCCTTCTAGCTACCGCCCCATCAGTCTCCTCAGTACTCTGGGGAAAATCTACGAGCGCCTCCTTGTGAAGCGCTTATGGTCCATAACTTTGTCCCAAAACCTCCTTCCAGACGAGCAGTTTGGCTTTCGAGCCAAACACTCATGCGTCCAACAAGTACACCGCATCACGGAGTACATCCTCGAAGGTTTCAATTCGAAACCCGGCAACTTTGGCCGTCCTATGGGGACAACAGCTGTCTTCCTGGACGTTGCTAAAGCGTTCGACAAAGTCTGGCACAACGGACTGGTATACAAGTTGTATCAGTTCGGAGTGCCGGACCGTCTTGTACTCATAATACAAGACTTTCTCAGGGCTCGAAGCTTTCGCTATCGCGTCGAGGGAGACCGCTCTTCTCCCCACCCCATCGGAGCCGGAGTCCCTCAGGGCTCCGCGCTCTCCCCTCTCCTCTATTCGCTTTATACTAGCGACATCCCACGCCCCCCGAATGTAGAGATCGCTCTCTTCGCGGACGACACCGCCCTGGGCCACACACACACCACCGACCACCCCCACCGGGTGGCGACCGATCCGTCAGATAGAAGCACTTCAAAGAGCCCTTCACCTTTTTGGTGATTGGTTCAAGAAGTGGGCTATCACGGTAAACCCGGATAAGAGTACAGCAATGTACTTTCATCCGACCAAACAGCCCCGCAGGGAGCGATCTCTCTCACTCCTCAACGGACCCATCCCTTGGGCCTCCCATACCAAATATCTCGGGGTGACCCTTGATAGTCGACTCTCCTTCATAAAACACGTCACAACCGTGCGCAACCGAGCGGCCTTCTTCTTGGCCCGACTCAGTCCCCTCCTATGCAAGCGGAGTAAAATGTCACTTAGAAATAAGTTGACACTTTACAAAACTTGCATACGACCCGTCATGACTTACGCCTCCGTGGTGTTCGCTCACTCCCCTCTCTCCACCCTAGACATGCTTCAAGTGATTCAAAATCGCTTTCTCCGTAAAGCAGTCGGAGCTGAATGGTATCAGCGCAATTCCGATCTGCATTGCGATCTCGAACTCCCCTCTATCCTTCAATTCATGAAGGATTGCTCTCGCCGCTACTTTGACGCGGCCCCCCACCACCCCAATCCCCTCGTTGTCCAAGCCTCGAACTACTCTGTAGATCAGGCCTCCACTCCCCTCCGTCGTCGCCCTAAAAACCTCTGAGATCCTTCAGATCAGTTAGATTCTCTCCAAATAATCAAACAGATCAAAATACTGTTAGGGCCCTAGGACACGCCCCTTCAGGGGTGCCAGGGCAAGTCTAGTCCCCGTATCTGGCGACGGCCCACGCCGAGGTTCGTGCCATCTGAGGCGCCCTTGAGCTAGTCGCCCACTAAAACTTTGGGTCGAGTGCCTCCTGCGCTCACCACACGCCCGGTAAAGCTGTAGAGGTCTCAATCTGAGACCAACAGCGTAGGTCATATAAAAAAAAAAAAAAAAAAAAAGTTCTCGATTCACTCGGCCCAGAGGCCTCTCAGAGAGTGGACGTGTCGCTCCGCGCTCCAAATTATTCTCGTCGCTAACCCACACATATAGTGCGATTATAGTTGGACCGCAAAAATTGATACTCTATTTAATAATAACGGAATTTTTTTTTGGTCACATAATGTTATAGTACTATAGTGTTTGTTGATATTAAAGTCCGTTTTATTACAAGCTTTTATTTACTTTCACCTGTCTGTTGTCTGTCCGTCTGTCTGTCTGTAATCAAATTTTGCAACTTTAATTTGACCCACTTCCCGGTGTCCGATTAAGCTGAAATTTTGTATGCATGTATAAATCGAATGACAATGCAATATTTTGACATGGAGCTGATCTGATGATGGAACTGGAAGATGGCCATAGGATCTCCGTAATTAATGACGCAACCCCATCGAGTTTGGGCTCAAACGATTCGCCTTGACAAGTACTTTATGATGCTGGGTAGTAATAATAATAAAAGCTTGTTTTTAAAAAGTTTTATTTAAAATTTCACTTGTTTTACTTACATCTGTCTGTTGTCTGTCTGTCTATAATCAAATCTTGCAAGTTCAATTTGATCCACTTCCCGGATTCTGATTGAGCTGAAATTTTGCATGCATATTTGAATCGGATGACAATGCAATATTATTATGATATGGAGCTGATCTGATGATGGAGCTGAAAGGTGGACATAGGAATTCCGTAATTAAACGACGCAATTACATCGAGTTTGGGCTCATTTGATTCGTATTGACGAGTACTTTGATACTATATAATAACCTAGATACAGAGACAGACAGACAGACACGTCAAACTTATAACACCCCGTCGTTTTTGCGTCGGGGGTTAAACACTTATAACACCCCGTCGTTTTTGCGTCGGGGGTTAAACACTTATAACACCCGTCGTTTTTGCGTCGGGGGTTAAAAACTTATAACACCCCGTCGTTTGGATCATTCCCACTAGTTCCCCTTTTAGTTCCCTAGTGGATCTAGTAGGAACTTTTTTTCTCAGTAGTTCCCCTTTTTTGAAAAGGGGATCTAGTGGGAATGATCACTTCTCAGTAGTTCCCCCTTTTTGGAACGAAGTTCCTTATCGCGCGTTATGAGGGGGAGAAGGGAGGGGGAGGGGAAGGGTGAAGGGGAGGGGAAGGTGAAGGGGAGGGGAAGGGTGAAGGGGAGGGGAAGGGGGAGAAAGGAGGTTAGGGGAGAAGGGAGGGAGAGAAGGGAGGGGGAGGGGGAGAAGGGAGGGGGAAAGTGGAGGGGTAAGGGAAGGGGAGGGGGAAAGGGAGGGGGAGGGGCGAAGGGGGAAGTGGAGGGGGAAGGGTAGGGGCGAAGGGGGAAGTGGAGGGGGAAGGGAGAGGGAGGGGTGGGTATAGGGGGAGAAGGGGGGGGGGGAAGGGGAGGGGGTAGGGGGAGAAGGGAGGGGTGGGAGGGAGAAGGGAGGGGTGGGGGAGAAGGGAGGGGTGGGGGAGAAGGGAGGGGTGGGGGAGAAGGGAGGGGGTAGGGGAGGGGGAAGGGGTGGGAGGGAAGGAGTAAGGGGAGGGGAAAGGTGGAAGGGGAGAAGGGGAGGGGTGAGGGGGGAGAAGGGTCGGGGGGGAGAAGGGTCGGAGGGAGGGGGAGAAGGGTTGAGGGAGGGGGAGAAGGGTCGGGGGGAGGGGGAGAAGGGACGGTGGGTAGAGAAAGGGAGAAGGGAGGGGGAAGGGGAGGGAGGAAGGGGAGGAGGGAAGGGGAGGGGGAGAAGGGAGGGGGGAGGGGGAGGGGGAAGGGGAGGGGGAAGGTGGAAGGGGGAGAAGGGAGGGGGAGAAGGGGGGAAGGGGGAGAAGGCAGGGGGAGGGATGAGGGGGGAGGAGGAGAAGGGAGGGGGTTACATATTTTGAAAGCGCTGCGTTGAGGTTTTTTTTTTAATTTTTAATTTAATACACTTGTTGCTATAATAAGCTAGCTGTGCGGCGTGCGCATGTTTCTCTGTCTGTCTCTCTCTCTCTCTTATAGAAAGCAAGCCAGATATTTTCATTTCTATTTCGCATTGAACAGTGTGGTGTAGCGACGATTATTTTTGTTGAGTGTATACAGGTTTTTTGTAAATAATAAATCGTGTAAATCGTGGGAACTTCGTTCCATCCGGGTGTCCCTTGACACCTCTCAAGTTTTTTAAAAATGTATGTGTTCTCCTATCTACTACAATATGTATCAGATAAATAAATACTCGTATTTGTACATCGAGTACCAGGACACCATGAACATGGAGATCTATTTATTATTATTCTAGCTACGACCCGCACTGTTACCCGCGGCACAGTTATTGCCGATAAAACTTGATTATAATAATTTTGGCCAAGTGGGGTTACGGCGTAGATTTTGGCCAAGTGTGATAACGGCGAAGATTTTTGCCAAGTGGGGTCGATGGCGAAGATAAGTACATGATAAGTACGCTGTCATGGAAGAGTCTTTCTGAGATATTGACATATCAAGTTTGACAGCTGTCATCTGAAGTTAGAAGTAGATTTCCTCAAGATCTTTCATTTCTTCCATGACAGCGTACTTATCATGTACTTATCTTCGCCATCGACCCTACTTGGCAAAAATCTTCGCCGTTATCACACTTGGCCAAAATCTACGCCGTAACCCCACTTGGCCAAAATTATTATAATCAAGTCTTATCGGCAATAACTGTGCCGCGGGTAACAGCGCGGGTCGCAGCTAGTATAATAATAAAAAACTTGAGAGGTGTCAAGAGACACCCGGATGGAACGAAGTTCCCACGATTTACACGATTTATTATTTACAAAAAACCTGTATACACTCAAAATAATCGTCGCGACACCACACTGTTCAATGCGAAATAGAAATGAAAATATCTGGCTTGCTTTCTATAAGAGAGAGAGAGAGACAGACAGAGAAACATGCGCACGCCGCACAGCTAGCTTACTATAGCAACAAGTGAATTAAATTAAAAATTTAAAAACAACTCCCAAAGCAGCGCTTTCAAAATATGTAATTAGCGGTTTTTTGGTGGCGGCCATCTTAAATTTTAAATTTATCATAGTGCGTTGTATTCTACTAGTAACGCCCCCCATCCCTCATTCCCCTCCCCCTCACATCCCCCCCATCATCCCCATCCGCCCTCATCCCTCCTATTCCCCCCTTTTCAATTCAATTCAATTCATTTATTTGTTACAAACATGGTACAGTATGGTGGAACAATGTTTATATTGAACAGCATGCTTGGTCAGCTCGACTGACATACAAAATTTATAAGAAAAATTCCATTCCTTCATCCCCATCCCCCTCCCCTTCCCTCACCCCTCCCCTTTCCCATCCCCTTACCCTCCCCTCCCCCTTCTCCCCTCCCATTCCCTCCCATCCCCTCCCCTTCACCCTCTAATTCCCCCTCTCCCTTCCCCCTCCCCTTCCCCCTCACCATCCCTCCTCCCCTCTCCCTTTCCACTCCCCTTTCCTCTTCCCCCTCCCACTTCCCCCTTCCCCCTCCCTCTTCCCCCTCCCACTTTACCCCTCCCCACCCTTCCCCCTGCCCCCCTCACTCCCCCTTCCCCCTCACCTCCCTCCCCCTACCCCTTCACCCCTCCCCCTCTCTTCCCCCTGCCCCCTCCCCTCCCCCCTTTTCAAAAAAGGGGAACTACTGAGAAAAGAAGTTCCCACTAGATCCACTAGGGAACTAAAAGGGAATGATCCGATGTTTTTGCGTCGGGGGTTAAAAACTTATAACACCCCGTCGTTTTTGCGTCGGGGGTTAAACACTTATAACACCCCGTCGTTTTTGCGTCGGGGGTTAAACACTTATAACACCCCGTCGTTTTTGCGTCGGGGGTTAAAACCTTATAACTTCCAATAATTTTTGCGTCGGGGGTTAAAAACTTATAACACCCCGTCGTTTTTGCGTCGGGGGTTAAAAACTTATAACACTCCGTCGTTTTTGCGTCGGGGGTTAAAACTTTAATACCTACATAATATTGACTTAATGATTTCAACAAATAACTTGCATTGCATAGGATCAAGACATTTTATTCCAAGCGACTACATGTTATATTACTCGGCCGCGTAAGTGATGCATTGGTGTGCGTCGCGCTCAGCTAATATACCTAAACTTGAGCGGGCTTCCCTCACTATAAATCCTCGTAATGACTGGCAACATTCTCCTTCAGTCCGGACAGTAATGCCAGCACATTATGCGGCGTATGAATAAAAACTGGCAGGGGTGTGCTACTTCACAGGTGGCCTCTACTATAGAGACCTACCACTACAAAATTGCGAGGAATTCTTCTTTCTTTTCCTACTATGTATACTTATGTTTCAGAAGGCACGTAAAACTGTGTGTCACAGCTGTTTCCTATAGTATAATTAATTATTATCTAGGAGGCCGTCGTCATGTGGTCTTGGCGACCTGAAACTGCAACTGACTCTAACAGTGTAGTTGTGTAACCTGTTCTGTTGGAGTAATAAAGCCCAAAAAAATTATTTAGAACGACTTTCTTACCTGATTTTCCCAAGCCATCATCTGTATATTATGAAGCAGCATCACATCCAACGACAAAATACCAAAAGAAACCAAATCCGTGCCGTTATTCAACAAAACTTTTCTATTATGACTTGCACTTGTATAATTCTCACCGAAGTACAAATCTTTTAGTTTATTCATTACTATCGTAATATTACCCTCTACTATACTTTCATTCAGAGCTTTTAGTAAATTCCCAAAATCTGTTTTAGGAGCTTGAGTGTTATTTTTAACTTTATCAAAATCAGGGTCTGTGGTTATCCAATCATGTAGCTCTTGAACTTTTTCTATCAGATAGTTGGTCATAGAATTACTTTGCATGTAATCTTCGTACAAATTCTCATCGTTGTAGTATTCTTCGTATTCACTATTCCTCAAATCGTTCATAAAGTTCTCGGGGAAGTTGATTTCTTTAACTCTATCTATAGGTTTGAATTCTGGTAGGTTAGCTGCATTGAATTCTTTGATTATTTTCTCATTTGCTTCTACAATGCTAACTTTAGTTAGATCTACGTTTTTTAGACTGTCTGGTAGGTGTGCTTTGTCTTTCTTTTCTATTTTCCTTTCGTTATGAATAATAACATCGTGCAGAGGATGAATTTGTGGTTTGTTAGTCAAGTCTTTGTTTCTGTCAGCGACGATGTTTTTGAAGATGGAAAGTTTTTCTAGAACAGTTGAGTCTATTTCGTTGTCTTCGAAGTTTTCAGTTGTTTCTTCTGAAAGTTGATTTGTTTCAGAATAATAGTTGGCATACATCGGCTCCTGAAACAAAATGAATATATTTAGCAAAAAGATTGGGTATAACTTGGGTTTTACCGAGGGTAGTATTCCTTTGCAGGAGGTCGACTAGGTGGGCACCCCAACAGTGCCAGTTATTCTACCACCTGAAAAGTAATTTGCAAAGATTACTATGCTTCGGTAGGGCACTGGTGCTAGTGAAATTATTGGGCTGAAGAGTTGTTTTTTTATTCATTATCTTATTTGATTTTATTATCTTATATGACTCTTGAGTATGAAGCGTTGGGCGTTGATGCAGTGCAGCTTAAATTTTACATCATTTTGAAATCCTGGGAAGCACTGTACTAATTTAGGCAGCGTTATCGCTTACCATCAGGAGAGCGTCTTGCTCGTCTTCTTCCTTCTTTGCATAAAAAGTTCTAATAAACTTACCGGACGTTCTTCAATGACCTCCCTGGTTGCATAAGTGGCTCCCCATTTGGTGATGACCACTGTAGCCAGCACGAGCGCTGCGCAAACAGCAAAACAGGACGCGCTGGCGATTATCCACACCTTTAGGGGCACCTGAGGACAATGTACAAACATTATAATTTCATTCAAAACAGAGAACAGATTGGTTTGTGGCCGATCTGTGGTTAGTAAAATTGTTCGTTACTGCTGTAGTTTTTTTATGTGATGAAGTAGAAGATGAGCAAGACGCTCTCCTGATGGTAAGAGATAACGCATAAACATTACAGTGCTACTTAGGATTTCACAATGATGTAAAATTCTATTTCTATTTGGAACGAAGTTCCTTATCGCGCGTTGTGAAAGGGGGCTAGACGGAAAAAATTCTTACGAAAAGTTGTCACGACACTTTTTGCTACAGTAAGCTATTGTAAGCTGTGCGGCGTGCGCATGTTTCTCTGTATGTCTCTCTCTCTCTCTCTTATAGAAAGCAAGCCAAATATTTTCATTTCTATAGGAACTTCGTTCCATCCGGGTGTCCCTTGACACCTCTCAAGTTTTTTTCTTTCTGTTAATGTTAGTTTAGATTTTATTTGATGTAAATGAGTGACAAAGTGTACACAAAGCGGAAATATAAGGGCTCCTGCTCTTTGTAGATTTAGATTGCACAACTCTAATAAATAACTTCAGGGTAAAGACGTTTATCAACAGTAACTCAACCACTGGCTATATTATTTTTACTATGCTCCTTCTTTTAAGTTAGTTTTAGCAGTGCAATAGTCCCAGGTAACGGTTATGCCACAACCGTAAGCTCTCATTATGTGGTAATTGGCAATCACTGAATACGTAACCTCGGAAGTCTGTACGCTTGGATGGCGTATAGGTGGTGTTTTAACTTATAAACTTACCTATTAGTTAGTAAAGCTAACGAAAGACAGAGGCGGGCAGGAGCGGTCAAGCGGTCGCAGTCTTTATTTTGTTCCGCGTTCGCTTTATATGTGACAGGTTACGTAGAAATTCGAACATTACAAAAATTTCGTCCCGTACCGCGATCGCTTTCCCGCCTGTGTGTGGCGGGTGGCGTCACCATAAGTACCTACTTGGGTATGGCGTTTTTTTGCCTTAATTTAAAAAATAATACCGACTTGCCCCTGGCAAGTCAACAACCACCTAGGGTTTTGTGGAGTAAAATAAGCAAAAAGATGACAAAGTCGGTGGTTTTGTAGCATAAAATTGCTGCACTGCACACTGCATCTATATCTGCTTCCGCTCACTCTTCTTTTCTAGGGTCTGAGTATAAGGTATTATAGTATCAACCGAGGAAAAAAAACGGAGGAGATTTTTGCAAGTCGACGCGTATATTTTTTCAACTCAAAAAACTTGAGAGGTGTCAAGGGATACCCGGATGGAACGAAGTTCCTTTCGATTAATGAAAATATCTGGCTTGCTTTCTATAAGAGAGAGAGAGACAGACAGAGAAACATGTGCACGTCGCACAGCTTACAATAGCTTACTATAGCAAAAAATGTCGTGACAACTTTTCGTAAGAATTTTTTCCGACTAGCCCCCTTTCACAACGCGCGATAAGGAACTTCGTTCCAACTTCGTTCCAATAACTCCACGCAGTCTCGAGTAAAATGGTATTGGGCTCATTCTCATTTTAGCTCAAATTTGATGGTCACACGGTTATATTTCCTAAACGGTTAAAGACAGAGATATGAATTGTAGATAGGTGGATAAAACATATATTATGCTACAAAATAAATGAAGATTGTCATAATAGACGCAAAAAATAATACTAAAATTTTACATGAAAGGTCAAAATCGGGGCCATTTTTCGCATTCTCATGGTGTCACACTTTGCGTTGCAGTTAAACATTTGGGCACTGCTTTAACAAATTTTCATGTATCTGTATGTAAAATATACCAAAATTATCGCAAACAAATATACTTTAAGGTCTGCAGGTTAAAAAAAGTTTTCAGTATTATTTTTAATTTAAAATAATAAAATACGGCGGTCACACGATTTTAGGTGCTTTAGATTTGCGTAGTTTAACGGCTGTTGTGAAACATAACATCAACAATCCAATGCAGAGTTCGATTCATTTCAATGATGGCCATGTTCTGCAATCGTAGAAGTAGGATCTAGGACTTATCGAGCCGTGGGAAAAAATATAATTGCTAAGTTTCAATTTATTCATAGGTGTACGGATCACTTGCATGGACAACATTTTTACGCATTGTATTTTAGTTATTAAAATCAAAGCTAGCTTTTCGAAACGCCAAAATGTGCGAAATAAAGATGTAGTATTTAATTTTATACATTATACCTAAACTTTCCAGAATTTCACCAAAAAGGGATATTTTCGTCACCAGCGTGGCATCACCTTCATAGCGTTTTTTACCATGAAGGTGATTTTTGAGCCACGAAAGTGATTTTTGTGTATTGTTTTCTTTTGAAATGGCCTTTTTACCTACTTAAAAGTACTGTATCTGTTATGTTAAGGTTTTAATACATACAAACCAAATTTCTGACAAATAAAAAAGTAAAGTGAATGGTAAAGTAGTATCTCAAATTACGCATATTTTCTTTTGTAGTGAGGTTTGTTTTTACGTAAAATGTCGTTTTATTGTACATTTTTGGTAGATTTAGTCTTTTAAAAGGGTTTTACTTGAAAAAGTTGTAAAAAAATTATGACTGAATCACTTTCGTGGCGTCGAAAATTTCAAAACTGTTTTTCTTCGAAATGAAACGTACAATTTAAATAATTTATATAAAAGTTTACTCGTGTTATCCAGCTCTATACAATATTATACATAAACATTGCAAATAAGCAATAAATAAGAATTGCCATGAAGGTGACGATGAGAATCGATTCCATGAGAATGAGCCATTGACAGATACACACAGACGGGAAACGAAGTGATCTTATAAAAATTTCGTTTTTCCCTTCAGAGGTAGGCACGAAATTAAAAAAATGATACACAAGAGAGAACGCTAAATGTTACTACTTACAAGCTATTGTGATAGCAAGGGGGAATGTACTCGTATATTCATTTTTATCCTCACATTTCTTCAAGGACGAGACAAGAAAAAAGAAGACATGAGAGAGGAGAGGAAAAGAGTGAGAGTTGTCACACCACGTACCCATGTGAATATTTTTATTCCTCTCCGTCTCCGCACATAGTTGTCTCAAAGAGATCGCTAATAGCGATGAGACCGCCGTAATTTTCACACTTCTATTATTCGTAAACTTTTGTCATAGTTTTAAGTGCTGCATATTTTTTTGTGATGTAACAATAAGGGGGCGTCCATAAATTACGTGAGGTGTTTTTTTTAATTTTCTGTCCCTCCCTCCCCCCCTGGTGAGATGTTGTGAGATTTTATTCAACCCCCTCCCCCATCCCCCAATCTCACGTGAGATTTTTCAAAATGTGGGTTTCTTTACGTAAACACGTTGGATTGTTATTGTAAAAAGAAAAAAATTTGCTTCGTGCTTTTATTTACGACTAGTTAAAAAAAATAAATGGACCAAAATAATATTTTTTTTTTGTTTCAATCAGAAAAAAAATTGCGTGATATTTGCCGAGACCCCCCCCCCCCTCTCTCCAACGTAAGATTAGATGAGATTTGAATCGACCCCCTCCCCCCCTTAAACACCTCACGTAATTTATGGACGCCCCCTAAAGAGTTATCATTTATTTATATCTTACCGTGGTCTTACTAGGGATCCTCTCTACAATAGGTCTTGGCGGCAACGGTCGTCTTGCGCGTTCTATACTCAAATCGATGCGCTTTGCACTCGGGTCCATTCGGCTGTCTCTCGGGTCCATTCGGCTGTCTCTCGGGTCCATTCGGCTGTCTCTCGGGTCCATTCGGCTCTCCCTCGGGTCCATCCGGCTCTCCCTCTGGTCCATTCGACTGTCTCTCGGGCAACTTCGGCTCATGCTCGGGTAAGATCGGCTCCAGTCGGTGGTGGCGGTTGCGCGGCTTTCGCAAGAAGACGCGGACGGCGGGCGCTTTTCAAATTCGTATTGGAACATTTTTCTGTTGAAAAGAGAATATATTTTAACAAGTGAATCAAATTAAAAATTTATAAAACCCACAACGCAATACGTTATTCATCATTTTGTGGTGGCGCCCATCTTGGATTTTAAATATTATATAGTGGGTTGTATTCTACTAGTCAACCCCTTTCATTTGATACCCATATTTACAGTATTGTGGAGAAAAAAATTAATCCGCCATTTTGTAGCGGCGGCCATCTTGGATTTTAAATTTATTATAATATATATATTCTGCTAGTCAAGCCCTTTCATTTGATACCCATATTGACGGGGTCATGGAAGAAAAAAGTAATCCGCCATTTTGTAACGGCGGCCATTTTGAATCGATTTCCACCAAACATAGCTAAGAACACTCTCGACTAACTCTACTTTCAAACAAAAAAAACTAGATCAAAATCCGTTCAACCGTTCGGAAGCTACGATGCCACCGACAGACACACACACACACACACACAGACAGACAGACAGACACGTCAAACTTATAACACCCCGTCGTTTTTGCGTCGGGGGTTAAAAAGGAAATCACATGATATTCCTTGAACCTCATCTTTAGGTGCGACTCTCGTTTGCACAATATGACGAATTTTTATGGAATAGCGGAGATCTACATTATAAAACCCTGTGTACATTTCAACCTGATCCCATCAGTGGTTTAGGCCGTGCGTTGATAGCTCAGTCAGTCAGTCAGTCAATCAGTCTGAAAGGTTATCAATATTAAATTGACAATCTTTCTTTTTTAAAGTCGGTAAAAATACAGCCCACCCGTCCCGTTAAATTGCACCAACTACTCAAATAAGACAAATAACTGCATTTCCCATACGCCACCAATTTTCTTACAATCTGTGCTAGTTATGTGTTTTTACAATGGCTACACTCAAATTGCACGCACTGTAATGCTTATCTAGACAATATAAAGACTGGAAGTAGTATCAACAATACAAATGATGCACCTATAGCATGCATATTATGCATACGCCTACGCAGAACGCACTGTACATATCCATTGAAGTAAAAAGTCCCGTATAAGTTTGAAAATCAGTAATTAGCAAGAATAATAAATTCGAATTAAATCCCGTATGGATCCAGATTTTTTTTTCATTATTTTACCTTAAAGTGTAAACGGCCTTTGAAGCAAAAGCGTCTTCGAGTACCTAATCGGTGAACATTCCAACAAATTTTACACTTTTGAAGGTCCAAAACTAGCGGCGGACAATCAAATGCCGTCGGAATAACCTAATTTTTTCAAGTCAAGTGGCAAACACATATGGCTAACGATAAGAACTGTACAAGGATATGTCAGTTGTAGAAAAATAGAAGAAAAAAATGAACGACAAATTTATTGGTCATCTCAATCAATACATTTTCTTAGCGTTAGTTCTTGGCTGGAGGGATGCAATCAAACATGGGCCTACTATAGGTGCTTCAATTTATAACCAGCTCATTCCACTAGTTTTTTCGTTCATGTAGATAATTCAGCTTGTTTGTGGTTTTCCCACGGTACTGGTCCAGATTTTACGGTAAGATGGTTTCTTTAAGAACTGTCTCTAAAGTGATTGTGCCTTTTAAGATTCCGTACAAAAAGGGTAAAATCGGGACCCAATAGGAAGTCTGCCTCGATAATGGGTAGACTTCCTTTGCAGGAGGTCGAATAGGAGCCCCAACAATGCCAGTTATTCTACCGCCTGAGCGGTGATGTGCAAACATTACTGTGCGTAGGGTACTGTAGCTAGTGAAATTACTGGGTCGAAGTCTTAAACATCTTATAATATGACTCTTGAGTGAGAATCGTTGCTAAAATAACCCAATATGTCCTAGGAAATGTACTGGTTAAAGGCAGCGTTATCTCTTACCATCAGGAAAGTGTCTTTTGCTCGTGTTACAATCTAAGAACCTCAGGTTTTTCTTAAAGTGGGTTAAAAAACCACTTACAACGGGACAAAGTAATTTTGATCTCAGAGCCGGTTTTTAGAAATATTATCACTTTCTGCAGACTCCTAACGGTGCATCCTGTTCCTGCGACCCAAACTGACCTACGACATTTAAACAAAGTTTTTTGCCTTCATCTTTGTAAATAACGGGGCAAACTCACTTGTATCCGTGCTTGTATTTACTTCGGCTTCGTGTCGACCGTTTCGATCCAGTCCGATGATCTTCTTCAGGGAGGTAGCATGATATGAAGCCGAAGTAAATACAAGTGAATTTATACCGTTATTTACAAAGATTAATCTAAATATTCACGAATCGTTTTCGTCAAAATTTTTAAAATACAATTAGTCCGTAATTTTAATAATAAAAAAATATTCGATACCTACGTATTTTTTTTCTTGCAAATAAAATAAAAAATGGCTGAGATATAACGCTTATAAGATTGTGTGTTGGGAGTTGGGACGCGTGACGTCACACCACTACACAAAAATGTACTAGATTTAGTGGTGTGACGTCACGATCAAGCAACTTTAGTGCGTAGTATATCTCACATTTTTTATTAGATTTACAAATAAAAAAATGCGTGTCCAATATTTTTCAATAATCTACATCATGGACAATAGTTATTTGTTATACAAGAGTGCAAAGTTGCTTTTTAACCGCGTGCTCAGAAGACCGAGCTAGCGAAGAATTCTAAAATTGAATCTCGAGCGTAGCGAGTGATTCAATAAATAGAATCCTGAACATCCCTATTATTGTGCTTACTATGTTTGCTCGGAGGCTATCGAAATGATAACCATCATTTTTGATGTCGGTTAAAATTTTTAATTGGTATAATTATAATCATAAGACAGTGCATTCACCCCGGATATGCTTAGAGATTGAATCTAGTGCAAACAAGTAGACCGCGGCGCATCATGACATTATGTACTTTCCACTCTTATGTTAGTTACGGAGTTTACACATAACGTTCTCACCTGTCTGTTGTCTGTCCGTAATTTTAATTACAGACAAGACAGACAAAAGATTTGTCTTGCAAGTTAAACTTGATCACTTTCCTGTCTTCGTTTGAGCTGAAGTTTTGCATGCATGTGTAAATCGGATGACAATGCAATAATTATTATGACATCGAGTTGATCTGATGATGGAGCTGGAAGGTGGCTATAGGAACTCCGTAATTAAACGACGCAACCCCATCTAGATTAGGCTAGTATGATTCGTCTTGACGTGTATTTTGGTGCTAGATGGTAATAATATAATCGACTTGAAACTTAATTTATCTGAACGCTTGGTCGAGGCGACATGTGACCAAAATACTGGAGAATATTTGGACCAACGATTGAGTACCTACTGGTGGTAGGCTTCGGCGGCTAGTTACCACCCACTGGACAAAACCGTGTCGCCAAGCGGGCATTATGGCATGATGTTCAGTGAAGCCAGGGATTTATCCCACCTTCTGGGTTTACTACGACGTCTTCGCTTAACATCAAGCGAGGTCATGGTCAAAGACTATCTTGCTAATATTATAAACGTGAAAGTTTGGACGTGGAGTTTGGTCAGAGGGGCTATTGGCTAATTCTCACCCACTACGATTGATGGCAACTTCAATGTACATTGCTGTTTTTGTTACTTTACTCATATTAATACGGAGGTTTAAGCACGTAATGTACGCAATTTTGTCTATAGATTCTTGTATTTTACATGTCGTTTTGCGATAGCCAATAGGCCATCTGGATGTCAGGCGGAGTCAGCCCGTTTAGGCGTGAAAGAGTAACAAACATACATCCAGATAACCTGAAATCCATACATTCTTACAAACTTTCACGTTTATAATATTAGTAAGATATAAACCTTTATCTTGAATCACTCTATCTATTAAAAAAAACAAAATCCGTTGCATAGTCATAAAGATCTGAGCATACATAGAGACATACAGACTGGGGATACGACTTTGTATTATGTAGTGATTAGTGATAATGATAAATAGAGGTATCATCATCATCATCATCCACAGCCTTCTACAGCCCACTGCTGCGCATAGGCCTCCTTCATGTTGTGCCATTCAACCCTGTCCTGTGCCAATCTGGTCCATGTGCGACCCGCCACTTTTATGGCAAACGTCCATCCATCTGGGTGCTGGACGACCGACACTGCGTTTGCCTGTCCTTGGCCACCATTCAGTCAACATCTTACTCCACCTGTCATCACCTCGCCTAGCCTGGTGACCTGCTCAAACTCGAAATCAAATCAAAACTCGCCAAGCCGCACTGGCCAGCGTGGCGTTTAAGAGCTTTAATAGGCTAAACCCCTTCATAAATAGAGGTACATTATTCCCTAATATTAGACAAAATGGCGACCAGGAAACACGCTACGTAGAAACATGTATATTAGCCGAATAATTAGGCATGCCAGTATATTAAATCGACAAACAGCTTGGCCCGGTCGCATATTAATTACTATTGTCTAGTAATTAAAAACAACTCCTCTATTCTGGACTTTATATTACGTAATATTTTTTAATTTTTTTTCGTAATAAATGTCGTTCTAAGGAAAGGCTAGGTCAAAAGTACCATGAACGGCGAGCGTGTATGAAGAATGAAATGAGGAAGCGAAAGAGGTGTGTCAGGATCGTACCAAATGCAGGGAATTAGTCTCTGCCTTTTTTTATCCCAGGAAAAATGCGTTACGTATCATCACCCCACGCCGGGGGGGCGCGGGGCGGTATGTGGTACTCCCCCGCCGAAGATGGGCGCGTCGGGGATACCCACTAAAAAACCCGGGGGTGTTCCTACGGGACGCCATAATGCCGGGGCAAGGGTACGCCGAAGCACTCGTCCGCGTCGTCGTCAAATCGGCCGAAGAGTTTTATTATAAAATCGTGTTATGTCTTGAACTCTTGCACCTAGAATTTTACATAAATTGTAAAATCCTAGGTAGGTACTGAATTTTACTGGCAGCGTCAAGGGCGGATACAGGGGGGAATGGGGCCAAGCCCCCCCAGAAACATCATAGAGTTACGATTGTTGGCGCTCGGAACACGGAACACCCCCCAGAAAAAAATCTTGATCCGACCTTGGGCAGTGTTATCTCTTCCGCTCTCTTGATGGTTGGCTCTTCTTAATACTTCTTTGCATACAAAATGCATGAAATCTTGTAAAATCGGTTCAGCTGTTTCTGAGGAATTCGTGAAACACTGTGACACGAGATTTTTGTTAGAAGTTTAATTGTTACGGCGATGATTTCATTGTACATAGAGTTAGATTTCGCTTCGTGCAATAACCATGTCGATTACAATTTCTAATTCTCAAATTATGTATGCGTGTGACTAACTATTACACCAACTTAATCGATTTCATTTTATAACTAGAGGACCCGCGCGAACTTCGTAGCGCCTAACAGAAAATATGAGTTTTTGTCTACTACGAGGAGAAAGTTTATGTGAGTGCATGTTTGTTACTTCGTCACGCCTAAACGGGTGGACCGATTGAGCTGAAATTTGGTATAGAGATAGCTTAGACCCTGGAATAACACATAGGCTACAGTGCAGCGGGTAAAACCGCTTGGCGCAGCTAGTATTATAAACGTGAATGTTTGTAAAAATGTATGAGGATGTCTGGATGTATGTTTGTTACTCTTTCACGCCTAAACGGGTGGACTGATTGTGCTGAAATTTGGTATAGAGATAGCCTATATCCTGGAATAACACAGGCTATGGTTAAAACCGCTGGGTGCAGCTAGTATTATCTATAATTGTATATTTAAGTGTATTCTTTCATTTCATGATCAGGGTGACGATCGCAGGGCAATGTTTTATAGGGCTTCGGAAGACCTAGATGACACTGTAGAAGCAAGGCGGGCGTATTGCTTAAAATTATGTCAAACTGCACTTTTAACCCCCGACGATTGAAATGAAATACCGGGATATTTTACCGGGGGTAGACTTCCTTTGCAGGAGGTCGACTAGGTGGGTACCCCAACAGTGCCAGTTATTCTACCGCCTGAGCAGCGATGTGCAAACATTACTCTGTGCTTCGGTAGGAGGGCACTGTAGCTAGTGAAATTACTGGGCGGAAGAGTCCTAAAATCTTATGACTCTCAAGTAAGAAGCGTTGGCGCAATGCACTGTGTAGCACGGTGCTAATTATGGGCAGCGTTATCTCTTACCATCAGGAGAGCGTCTTGCTCGTCTTTTTACTTCGTTGTATAAAAAAAAATGAAAATAATTTATTCGCTCTATCTTACAGCTTAAGCTTACATAGTGTGTTAAAGTTTTAATGTAGGTACTCGCCAATGGGAACAGGCTCAGCGTTTTGTCAGATTTACCCTAGGGCTAACCTGACTACTGATTTTCAGCCTGCTCCCGTGCTCGATGCAGGTGTTATAGCCAAGAATATAGGTCTTAGAGATCTTAGGTCTAGTCTTACGAGATATAGTCCTAGTCTTGGCGGGGGTCTATATATAATATATGCTTATCTCTATGCGATTAATTACATCTTCCTTCACAACTGGTTAGGATAGTTCAAAATCGATGCAGGGAGTTATGGCAGGAATATTTTGATCAAAGATCCCTCGAAAAAGGGTTTTGGTTTAGAACCATCTAACCACAAGTTTCCAAATATCCTTGGATAGATTATAAATTCAGTAGATAATATTGAAAAGCTGTTCTCAGACTACGCTCGGTAACATTCCATCGAATAAGTTCTTATTTTTGATGAAACTATCCCCATAATGTATAGCTTTTAAAGATTTATCTCTCTGTTAAGACGCGGACTGACAGACAGACGGACAAAGTGATACCATAAGGGTTTCTTGTTGACTACGGAACCTAAAATGATTCCAAACAAAAATAAACCTCCTTTTTAGAAATTGGTAAAAGAGCGGTGACTATAAAACTTAGCATTTTATTTTGGAGAAATAATAAAAGTTCAAAACAATTAACACACTTAGAGCAAATATAAAAACGGTACTTTAAAAAGTGAGCATTTTATGGCCAATAAATTAATAAGCGCTTTCCTGCATTCGCAATACCTAACCATAATACATTTCGACACACACACGCTTTTGCGCAAAACACTTATCGATTTTTCACGTATTAAACCGTAAAAAATACGTCAAAATACATACCTATTTTTATCGGTAACAAATAACACTGTCACATCACTAAACTGAATTTATTTTTTACCGAAATTCTAACCGGCCAGAGTTGTTTTTTTTTTTGAGCAGAGATGGCGACGACCGTTCGCATTCAGCCCGGCTAGAGACTAAAGTACTGTTACAAACAGTTACTGTCGCTAAACGGCGAAAGGTGTGTGTACGCGAATAATTTACGTATATTTACAGATATTAGACCGTTTTCGATGCAACCTCATTTCTCTTGACCTTAACTTTCAAACATTCTTATTTGTTTTTTAAACAACGGCCTAGTTGAGTGGAAAGATCGGTTTGAGGAAAATTTGAAAATAGAAACATTTTTAATTTGCTACAGTACTACCAAGTCATCAATTCTAATCTGGGGGCACGGCAGTACCCCCGCCGAGTCGAGCAATAAATATTTAACAGTACATACTTACATAATATGTTAATTTATATTAAATGTAAAAAAAACACAAAATCACATTTTAATTAAAATGACTTAATTAAAGCTCGTTTTCATGTGAGGACGAAATGGCCATTTTAATTTCTTACTTGTAAACCGCTTGACCGATTTTGATAAAATAAAATGAGACTTGAGACCACCTGCAAAGAACCCTGTAAAAAAATTAATGTCCAAAAACAGTTGAGGTGTTTTCGTATATAATCGGTAAACACACATAAAAAGATTCAAGAAGGATGCCTACATTTTAAATACTCGTAAAATAACAAAAACAAACATTTATAGATGCTGAACTTATTTATTAATAATCTATAAATCAAATCCGTTTACAAGCAAAAGTCGTCATTTGAAGAAATCATCTTATTATAAAAATAATTAGGGTTTATACTCCAACAGAACAGGTTACCCTACTTACACTGTCAGAGTCAAATCACAATTTATAGGCTGTGTGGACAACCTATATGTTGCAGTTTCAGGTCGCCGAGATTACTATAGATCATTCACAGTTATTTTACCTCTAGCCTTTACGTTGGCTAGCCTGAAAATTATGTTGCCATGTCACGTTAGTATTGACTTCCCCATTTTTAACCCCCAACGCAAAAACGAGGAGGTGTTATAAGTTTGACGTGTCTGTCTGTCTGTCTGTGTGTGTGTGTTTGGTGGAAATCGGTCCAAGATGGCCGCCGCTACAAAATGGCGGATTACTTTTTTCTTCCACAATCCCCTCAATATGGATACTAAATGAAAGGGCTTAATAAGTAAAATACAGCCCACTATATAAAATTTAAAATCCAAGATGGCCGCCATGTGTTCATGTGTTAACCATCCGATATTGTTATAGATAAATTCATTTTCTTCATATGAAATTGAGTTTATGGGCATTGGTAAAGCTTGGGATTATAATAATAATTATTAAAACAACGAGTACAAGTAAATGACCTTATCAAGTACAAAAAGTAAAGTTTTAACAAGAAAAGTAACGCATTTTTGAAATTTTTATATTTTTACACAATATACACAGTTGAATTGAAATACGCTTACACATTCTAACATTTCGGTGATTATTTCGGTATTATTGTGTTTTATTTTTAAGTTTTATCTCTGTATATTTTTCTGTGTTCCAATAAAGAGTTATCTATCTATCTATCTATCTATTTCCTAATTTTTCAGTTTATTTAAAAAATAAATTGCTAATCAACAAAAAAATTAAATCCTTTTACTAAGATAAAGTTAATAAATTAACTATTATTTTCTATACAATTACAAGGAAGAAGATTATTACAAGGAAGAAGATTTATTTATTAAAAGGTTCAATTTAAAATAAAGATCTTGAACAGTAACGTAAAAGTCATCTATTACAAGAATGCAAAAGTAACACAAAGGGTCAAAAAGTAACATAAAACGTTACAAAAGTAACGATCTGGCAACAATTTGACAAAAATGCAACATAAAGAAAATAATTTTGACATCTGTCAGAGGTAAAATAACTGTGAATGGTCTATACAGGGCCTACAACATGACTTAACGACTGCCTCCTACATTATAAGAAACAATATTGGAAATGGATTTAATAAATTCAATTTTATCTATTGTCCATTTTAAGAATACCTAAGCTTGTCGTTATTTACATAGAAAATTACGTGTCTATTTCTTATTTAATATTATATATAGTCTTAATGGAGGTTGGGAGTGGAGGTCTTAATGGGTTTTAGTCTTAATTACTGGGCTGAAGAGTCTTAACATCTTATGACTCTTAAGTAAGCGTTTGCGCAGTGCACTTTACCTTTGTAAAATCCTGGGTAGCACTGTACTAATTATGGGCAGCGTTATCTCTTACCATCAGGAGAGCTTCTTGCTCGTCTTCTTACTTCGTTGTATAAAAAAAAATCTATTTTTAACCCCCGACGCAAAAACGACGGGGTGTTTGTTATAAGTTTTTAATAAATCTACGATGTTCAATTTTTTTTAAATCAACAACCCTATTATTGTTTTTGTTTATTAATATCTGGCGGACCTCCGCCCGAACGTTGACCTCCTTTAGGCTCTGCCGCGCCTTCGGGAGTGGCGGTACTTTCGGCTTCGGCTTCGGGACTTACTTCGGCCTCGGCACCTCCTTCGGGTTCGGCGTTGCCTGTGGATTTAAATCATTTATCCTCCTTAAACTCAAACTCAAAATTCATTTAGGTACCTATTCAAATAGGCTACAGTGGGGCACTTTGACGACCTCTGTGGCGCGGTGGGCTGATACCCGCTTGCAACGCAGAAGGTTGCGGGTTCGATTTCGGCATGGGACAAAAGTTTGTGTGATTAACAGCTATTTGTTTTTGGTCTGGGTGGCTTACAATATCTATTATAATATGTATGTATATATTTACAAAAGAAAAGTATATAAGTATTATATCCGTTATCCTAACCACCATAACACAAGCATTAAGTTGCTTAGCTTGGGGTTAGGTGGCGCTGTGTGTAATGTCCAGAAATAGTTATTTATATTTACTTTTGCAAGTCAGTTTTACATTTTTTTTCTATTTTTTACTCTATCGCTCGTGCTACAGTGCCCTCTTACCGAAGCACAGTTAAGTTTGCACATCACTGCTCAGGCGTCAGAATTAAGAATAACTAGTATTCTTCTGATCTGTGAGAATAATATATTGACTGCTTGGTCCTACGAGGTTGCTGGTGATTTAAAAATAACCCAGTTTCCTGCTCAGTTGTAACGGGAGCTAGTAAGTAGTAAGGACCTCCCAACCTACCTTCGGCCCCTCCTTCGGGTTGGGCAGTACTTTCGGCTTCAGCTCCACCTTCGGGCTCGGCAGCACTTTCGGCTTCGGCGGCGCTTTCGGGCTCAGCCGCACTTTCGGCCCCGGCACTCCCTTCGGCCTCAGCGCCACTTTCGGCCTCGGCACTAGCAGATTCGGCCCCGGTTTCTGTTGTGGATTCGCCTTCACCTGTAGTCATGAAAATTAAAAGGAATTACAATGTAAAGAAATTAAACTTACACTATGTAATGGTTATTAGCTAATGTTTCATTAAAATCCAGGAGGAGGCAGGAGGAGGGCATCCAGGTGGTCTGTAAGAGATTGCTCTTTGCGATAAGACCGCCGATTGTACACTGCCGTACCATCTTCATTTCGCCGCATTTTCAGGCCCCTATTTGAGAACCTCTGGATTAAACCAGAACACAGAAATTTTCGTCATCCAGTAAGCTATAATTACATACTTAAAATCCAAAATTTCAAGTCTGTAGGTCATTAAGTTCCGAAGTTAAGCGAAAGCAAAGTTTCGCATTTTCGACACTCACTCACTCATGATCATCAAAATATAACTAGTACTTCCCATAAACTCAGAGAGCTGAAATTTGGTACATACTTAGAATTTATTGTATAAGCCATAGGAAAACTAAAAAACATGCAATTTCGGTCTCGTTTTCGAGATAATAGATAATTCATCTGCATAAATAACTTTGTAATCTCATATAAATGTATAGGATTACAAAGTTACATTTGCAGTCAATGGTTAAAATTGTGTAAAGCTTTTATTTACTTTCACCTGTCTGTCTGTCGGCCTTATAGTAACCTTATAATATAGCGTTTCTACAAAAAGAAGCGAAATCCCACCAAAAACATTCTGTAAAAAACTAGCCAAGTCTCGATGGAGCTGCTTGTTTATCTCTAAAAAATAATGAAATCTAGACAAAGTCGTGCCAAGTCTAAGATTTCTTACTGCGATTTCTTTATTATTATAGTTAATGTTGTGTGACTTGGCCGTTGAAGGGTACACAAGGGTACAAAACCAGATGTTCCATGACACTTGGATCGCCTAAACATAAGTATTATTGAAATACGCAGCTTTATCAAGCCTACAATTGACTGGTTATTCAATCAACGTTTTCCAAGTGGCAATTTTCTATCATGAATGGTTAGCGGACAGATTGGTGCAATGGTGTCATGGAGCACCTGGTATAATACCCTTGTCTACCTTTCAACGGCCAAGTCACACAACATTAACTATAATAATAAAGAAATCGCAGTAAGAAATCTTAGACTTGGCACGACTTTGTCTAGATTTCATTATTTTTTAGAGATAAACAAGCAGCTCCATCGAGACTTGGCTAGTTTTTTACAGAATGTTTTTGGTGGGATGTGTATTGTCTACTTATGAAACAATTTCTTGTAACCAGGTTTGCAATTAAAGTATTATAGTATTGTATTGTAAAGTCGGTTCTTCTTCTATATATATAAAAGGAAAGAGTGACTGACTGACTGATCTATCAACGCACAGCCCAAACCGCTGAACGGATTTGATTGCAATTTGGAATACAGATTGGTTTTATGACGTAGACATCTGCTAAGAAAGGATTTGTCCACGCTGGCAAAGCTGCGAGCATAAGCTACGAATAGCATGTGTATATAATTGAGCTTTTCTGACTTAGGAAAAGCGAGCATTTAGCCCACTTTTTAGCTTGGGGATTTTTAAAAATTTTATAATTATTAAACTTGTAACTTTATGAAGTAGGTACGAAATTAATCTTTTTTTTAGAGTAAGTCAGAATTACCTGATGCCGGAGCTTCATCGTTTACATTCCTGTAAAAATGAAATCATTACATAGTTAAAACAAAGTCCCCTCGCCATCTGTTTGTCTGTCTGTCCCTATGTATGCTTAGATCCTTAAAACAACGCAATGGATTTTGATATTCCAACAGAAGAGGTTACCCTAATTTAAACTGTCAGAGTCAAACCATAGGTATAGGTATAGGTTGTGTGGCCAACCTATATGTTGCAGTTTCAAGTCGTCAAGACGCCTACACCTGCAACATGAGCTGACGACTGCCTCCTACATATCTTATAAGAAACGGTCGGGACACACGGTGCCACGTGCCGTGCCGAAACACGGTAGCTGGACGCTACCGTGTTTCGGCACGGCACATCTTTGCCACAGAGAGATTTGAATCCAGTACCTCCGGCTTACAAGCCGGACCAACGACCACTGGGCTACGGACGCTACAATATAAATGAGACTTACTTGAACTCGAGCACAGTTTTGGTGACTGGCCCAGACTGAGTGTTGAACACAGCTTGCACGACGCCCACGTAGAAAGAATTGAATGAGGTGATACGAATAATTATGTGGGTGGACGTCACCTAGAATATTTTTAATAGAATAGAATAGACAATTCTTTATTGCAACAATAATATAAACTTAGAACTAAGATTACACAGAAATAAGTGTTACAATTGGCGGTCTTATCGCTAATAGCGATCTCTTCCAAACACTTTATTTTTATTTTATTCAAAAAAATCTTTTTTAAATTGTTTAAGTTCGCCTTTGACCACGATGCGGCCGTAGATGATGGTGAGACCAATCTCTCCTTTTTTTTAATTCCAGGAAAAATGCGTTACGCATCATCACCCCACGCTGGAGCTGGGGGACGCGGGGCGGTATTCCCCCTCCCTGTATGTGCGGTGGATACCCACTAAAAAATCTGCGGGTGTTCCTGCGAAACGACATAATGCCGGGGCAGCGGGTACGCCGAAGGAAGCACTCATCCGCGGCCTCCCTCAAATCTTTTGGATGGAATTGGATTTTGTGATACTGACCATATAAAATGCGATAGATCCACTGGTACCCGTCCCCGTTCTTCTAGTCACTTGTTCTAGGGGCACTCCGTTTAATGTCACCTAAACAGATAGAGAATAGGTTAAAGAGGGAGTTATTCAACCTTACTTTCTTTAGGTAGTTGTCCCACCGAAGGCGAGAAAACGAGTAACTATCGGCGATTTTCTCGGTCAAAAAACGTACAAAAGATACATATATAACATTCTGTGTAAACAAAAGAGATGCATATACAAATAGTTGATCGCTGACTACTCACACTGCCGGCGAGGACTCGCTTCACTAGCTTGTCGCTGAGCGACAGAAGCTATGAATGATAACACTCGCTCAGCTATACTCGCGCTTTATCAGAACTCACGCCGAGCGAGCAACTAGCGGTCATTTCTCTACAGTGCGAGTAATCGTCTCTCTCGCCCACTCGCTTATAGCCGAGCTACACAACTATCGGAACTACGCACTCGCTCCTCGCCGCTCGCCAACTCGTTTTACATTCTTGCTCTACTCGCTCATCGTTTCCGGTGGGATATCTGCCTTAGGTGAACGCACATCAATCCGAGCCGAACGCGTCGAACGAATCGAATTTAGAATTCTTCAAAATTAAACAAAAAACTTGGTAAAAATCCGTTAGAGTTCAAAATCAATTGCTTCAATTACTTTCACGTTCACGACTTTTTCGTCACGTTGTGACGATGGCAATACGTTAGTCGAATTTGTGCAGCATCCAGTGGCGAATTTACCAGCAGGCTTAGTAGCCTAGTCAGATTTTAGGGGATGACAAATTTGGCCCAATTTTTTTGTCTTACAGAAATAAATAGATAAGTATAATAGAAAACCCTTTATTGCACACCATAAATACAATAAAATAACCTTTAAAAGACGATAGAATAACAAATCTTAAAATTGCAGTTTCATTAACAAAATAAATTGAATTTAATATTATTGTGAACTAAACATAAAAAATGTATATGTAATAATTGTATTTTTTTTTATACAACGAAGTAAGAAGACGAGCAGGACGCTCTCCTGACGGTAAGAGATAACGCTGCCCATAATCAGTACAGTGCTACCCAGTGCACTGCACCAACGCTTCTTACTCGAGAGTCATAAGATGTAAAGACTCTTCAGCCCAGTAATTTCACTACCTACAGTGCCCTCCTACCGAAGCACAGTTGACCGATGTTTGCACATCACTGTTCAGGCGGTAGAATAACACCGCCACTGCTACCACTCCTCCACCATTGGTAGCATGTAGGTACTCATGAAAGCCTTAAACGATACCTTTTCAACTGTACATTCCCCTTCACACTCATACGAAGACTCGTGTTCATATTGAGCACCTTCTGCCGGAGGATCTACCACCGCTTTCTGTAATGTTACCGCTGGGAAAACAAAGATTAGATTAGATCAGACTACATTAAACCAGTTTTTAATGCTCGGGTATATTTGGCTCAACGTATAAGTATTGCCATTCAACGTGGCAATGCTGCCAGCATTCTGGCCACTCTGCCATCTGACAGTGGTTTGGAGCATGCGGATTTTCTGTAGATTGGCTTGTGGCTTGTGACTTGGCTTATCTGTGGTTAATAAATTGTGTTCTTTACTGCTGTAGTAGCTGTAGTATTGTTAGTTTGTTTTTCTCAATAAAGCCACGTTAAAAAAGAAAAAAAAAATTTAAATGTAAATTCTCAGCAATAAAGTGCAATTATTCTTCTCTAATATTAATTAAGATATTATAATATCTAATGTATTTAGAACTGTTATTATTTACCAGGCGCTGAAAAATAAAGTAAATGTGTTAAAATAAACGAATAAAAGTAGGTAAGTTTAAACCCCAATTAAGCAGAATAATTTAAATAATTATAATAAAATTCACTTTTAAAACTTTTAAAACTATTTTTTTCTATTTTTTTTTAATTCTCAATCTAAAAATTTAAATAGGAAAATCCTTACATGAATCTGTAATGTAAAAAAATATAATTTATATTCGGATGATAATAATTAATTATTGTAAATCTTGTGAAATAAAAAAAAAACACATAGGTTTAGCAACATGTAGGTTGGGCACACAACCTATAAATTGTGATTTGACTCTGACAGTGTAAGTAGAGTAACCTGTTCTGTTGGAGTATAAACAAAAATCATCATCATCATCAAATCACTTACTCTCGATATCAGCTAGTAATCTCGTGTAATATTTGTCGCCGACTTTGAAGGCGCCGATGTATTCGCATGCATTCTCATTCTCAAAACTGAAAAAAGGTATAGGTAAGTACAAGTTTTTTAAAAAACTTTTTAAAAACAAGGTTTTATTATTATCACCATCTAGCACCATAAAGTACTCGTCAAGACGAATCAAATGAGCCCAAACTCGATGGGGTTGCGTCGTTTAATAACGGAGTTCCTATGGCCACCTCACAGCTCCATCATCAAATCAGCTTGATGTCATAAAAAAATTGCATTGTCATCCGATTTATACAGACATGCAAATTTTCAGCTTAAACGGACACCGGGAAGTGGGTCAAATTACACTTGCAAGATTTGATTACAGACAGACTGATAGACAGACAATAGACAGGTGAAAGTAAATAAAAGCTTGTAAAAACAGGCATGAACAACACTAATAACATCACATTATTAAAATTAACTCAATATCTGTAAGCCTTTAAAGGCAGAATTTTAATGGATTTGGATAGTTTTAAGATTTTATTGTAGCCAAAATTCTGTCAAATAAATGAACTTTATTTTTATATATGTTACGGCTAAAGTCCGAAGTAAGGCTACACCTAGGTTTAGCCGATTAAACCTAGGTGTAGCCGACCGCGGTCGGTTAAAGTTAGGTGTAGATTTATTTTCGGGCTCACGCGTTTAAAAGTTGTTATCAACATGTTTAATTGTTATGCGGTGATCGTCATAAAATTAGCATTAAGTATTGCTTGATGATGAATTGAGAACTCTGGAATAAGGACAAGTCGGATCTGGTGCTTCGCCGGCTGCTACCAACTTACCTCGGAAAGTTAATGCTAATAAACTTATTAGCAGCAACAATAGCAATGCGACCGCTATTCACGACGCTCTCGCCGTCGCACAACACGTCCTCTAACGTGCAGTTATCGCATTCATATTTAACAGTGCTGTCGTGGTGCTCCGACTGACTTAGCGACAGGGTTAGACGTTGCACTTTGATTTTAGGTTCTTCTATGCCTGGGAAAAAAACAAATTTTAAAAAACCCCAACGCAAAATAAAAAATATTTTATAAATATATAAAAAAGTGCTTTTAATGAAAGGAGTCCCATACGCTGGGCGACTGGGCGCCAATATTTCTTTTAAAGTTAAAATGTTTATAACATTTTAACTCTTCATAATTTCTCATATTTAATTTCTTAAATGGGCATTTACTTTATCCAACAAATAAAACGACATATTTAGGATATGAAGTAAAGTAATAATCGATTATTTTAAATTTAGTTCCGCCAAATTCCGTGGGACCTCTTTCGTGAAAAGCACTAGTAGGTGATAATTGGGCATTCTGGCACAGTTTTTACATGCATCGTTTTTACTGCACTCCGTTCGCTTTGCTCTCTCCGTTCCGTTCAACGATGCATGTAAAACTGTGCCAGAATGCCCAATTGGTTTTCGGGAGCGTCAATAAAGTAAAATCTTTAAACGTTGGTAAACACCGTTCGCTAGGATCACTGCGTTCCGTTCAACAATGCATGTAAAAACTGTGCTAGAATGCCCAATTGGTTTTCAGGTCATCAGTGTTTTACTTCTTTGGTTCAGGATTTTAGAACGTTAATGAGGTAAAAAACTTTTGGTTAGTTTATATTACTTACTTAATTATTATAAAAGGATACTAGATGGTTTTTGTAATCAGCCTCGAAGTCTCACACACTTGTTCACTAAACACAAAAATAAATTTTACTAAAAACCAAAATCAGAATAATGAAAATGGGTATGCTAAGGAACATCTCAATATCAAGGCCGTTTGCTCGTGTCTATAACCATGGCTGGTGGTACCTAGAAAGCATCCATTCTATCGCAAGGTGATTTTGCATCTTGCTACAAACGTGCTTAGGAAAATTTCATTTCTAGGCCGGTTGCTCGTGCCGTTCTCCAAATATGGAGTTTAACGACACCTAGAATTTATAACTCCATCGCAACAATATTGTAACGTTGTACAGAAAAACCAATGCAAAAGAATTTCAGCAATCTAGACCGTTTGTTCGTACCAGTGACCAAATTTGGTTGGTGACACCATGAAACGAGAGTCCTTTTGCAAGGCCACACGCACAATAAATCTGATTTTTGTTAGTAAGACTAATATAACTTTCACAAAACACGACTTATTAACACAATTAGACTAAGAACTGTAATGGCCAATGGTTGGACATAGAGTTGACCGAAAGAGATTATCGATAAATTTTGTTACAGTACTTAGAACTATTTATCGATAAAAGTAACGTTGCACCCTGCAAAGTGTTTAAAGTAAGTATCTAGTAAAATAATAAATGTAATATTTGATTACCGTGATAATTAAAGATGGTAGATCCTTTAAAATTAAATATACAACTTTGTATTATTGAACAAAAACATTATGAATATATATATATAATTTTATAAAATAAACATAATAAAATGCCATTTTATTACATCTGGATTAATAGCATTCATAATCAATTAATCCTGCTAAGCTTAAGACATAAAACAATGCACACACCTGTTTATCGATATGTTAAATCCAAAAACAGGTAGCTGCACTAGTTTAATTTTGTTGAGTTAGATAAAAAAATATTGTTCACAATCACACGCTCCGATGTAACTTGATCGTTGGAGCTAACAAACAATAACATGGAAATATTTTAATCGCTTGTACAACATGTTTATTACGGCACCTGTTTTCATTGTCATAGCGCCTGTGGCTCAGTAGTAGAACTTCCTGCCGGATCCTAGGTTTGAATCCTCGCACAATAAATTTCTCATTAAGACGCTAAGTCATCGTGTTTACGTAAAACATGTCAATTTGGTTCTGGCTGTATCCTATAAGATATATAGGAACAGTGGTTAGGTTATGTTGCACACCTTGAAGGATTGTTGATAATAATATGTAAAAATATTTTTTTATCAACTGTATGAATTGATACTACCCACCTCATCTATTTCAATGTCTTAGGTACACGAAACGTGAATACCTATATTTGTATTGAACAATAATTAACTGATCCTAACATTGTAAACCACTGAACATAGTCGCGCGTGAACATAGTTTTATTGCAATGGAAACGCTCACATTTGCGGCTTTCTTTGAGCGCTATGTTTAAAATATCAAAGTAATGCCGAAAGAAAATAATGTTATTTTACATATTTTCAAGGAAATGCCATAACCAAACGCTGCAATTTATTAATTTGCTTACGTTTCAATAAAAACAGTGGTAAAGAACAATTTTCCCATATTCATAATTATTGTTTTATGAAAGTACTAAGAAAATAAAACATTTTTGTTAATTTATAAATGCTTACAACACCTGATAATGGTGTATATAATCGGTTTATCCGTTGAACAAAATTAATTAAGTTCGCGGCTCCGATCAAGAGGTACCAGAAGATCAAGAAGCATCAGAAGTTCAAGAAGCATCAGAAGATCAAGGCTCAAGAAGTTTCCATCTGCAAGTTCCTGTGCCGGCTCTACGTGATAGCGCTCGCCGTCAGCTGTCGCTGTTATCATCAACCGCTGGCTCGCGGCTTGACCGTGACCTTCCGTACCTAGCCGTCACAGCTGATCCGCCACAACGAAGATTCGCTGCGTTGCAATCATGTTCGTGAGTTTATATTATAATTTTATTCGATACTAGTTTATGCTCACGGTTTTTCTGTTATGCATATAAGCATGTGTAATCCTTTCTTGGTTCTGATACGTCTTATGTGTATTCCAAATTTTAACACTATCGGTTTGGGGTGATGTTGATAGATCAGTCTCTCTCTTTATATATTATACAGATTACACTTTATATTTTTTTACAACCTGTGTATTAATTATTATTCGTATTGTCTCGCAGGTCTGAATCCGAATATTCCGACACATACAAGGCTCGCTGCAAGAAGGACCCTCCGACCGAGTCAATCTATACGGACAACGACGAAGCCACCACATCTTCTGGAAAAACGTATGTACTACTTTATTTAACTAGCTGTTTTATTAGTGCTCTAACTATGTATTATCTTTACAAGGAAAATTGTTTATTTACCATAGTCATTTTGCATACTGTTCTCTATGTCTACTATCTTGCAAACAATTTAGTTTGGGGTAAAAGCGCAGCGCACAAGTTTAAAATGGTGTATTAGAATTTGTATGGTTTAATATTCAACCTTATTATGCACAAAATAAAAGATCATTAATCTTGATATTTTCCTTTTACAAAAGGCGTTGTAGGGCAATATATGAATAACTAGTTGGGCCCCGCGGTTTTATCTGCTGTACTGTAGCTTATGTGTTATTCCAGTGTCTAAGCTATACCAAATTTCAGCTCAATCGGTTCACCCGTTTAGACGTGAAAGAGTAACATACATCCTAACATCCATATATCCATTTTTACAAACGTTCACGTTTATAATATTAGTAAGATAGTAAGATTATAAAATGTAATATACAAAGATTTAAATACCTAAATTTTATTTATGCTAATATTTTATTCTCTTTTCAGGAACAAGAAAGTTGCAAAGCGCAAGGTGCCAACGAAGGCGGCTTTGAAGAAGGTACCGACGGTGTCAGCAAGCAGGACTGTGTCTGACCTGGGGCTGGACTCCGACAGCGACGCTGATGGTGCCACACCAAGAAAACGAGCTACTCCACCTTTACAATCGTCGCTAACGCGCCGAGTCGCTGACGGCGTCATTCGGCGCACGGCCACCTTATCGGGTGATGTTTACATAGAACTTAAAGTATATAACAGTAAGGACATACAGTCCGTTCCGCCTGTTGATCGTTGGCAGCAGGCGCTTGTATCGTTAAAGTTTCAGGGCGGAACGGACTGTCCGGAGTTTAATACTATAAAAAAATTTTTGAAACAATGCAAGGGATCCTTCACAACTGAGGGCACTTTTTTTGCAGAAAAAAAGAAATAGTTTTTTTTTTTTTCTAAATTTTTTATTATTTTTTATCTTAAATAATTATCTCTTATAAATTACTTTTCTAATTTTATTCTTCGTAATTCAGAAATTAAAACTATAGGAAAGTGTCCTTACTGTTATATGCTTTAGACATAAGTTCCTAATTGATTTTATAATTATTAGGTATATCATTGTTTTTATAAAGTATCTTACTGTTATACGGTTGCTAAATCGAGCTTAAGTTACTATTGAGGGTCAAAGTAGCCAAATCTCATACACAGTATATTTATTTTCAAAATTATGTTATGTAGGTACAACGCGTGATAGGTTGATTAATTATTGTGTTTGATTGATCATTTCATTATAAGCAAGTTAACCTTATTCAATAGTTAGAGCAATGCCTAAAACAATTTTTTGTACTGTTTGCGACATACAAGTCAAAAGTAAAGCTTTTGCTGGTCATTTAAAGAGTATAACACATAAAAACAATAGTTCAGTAAATGAGAGTAATGGTATTGAAAAAATTAGTAGCGCTTTTCGCGGCCGCATATCGTCATACCGCGTATCGCATAGCAACTCGTCTAGCGCTGAGCCAGACGAGCAGGCAGATAAGGAGCGCGCACGCGCTCCTTTCGAGTACTTGACTCTCTTGCGACGCAGAGTAAGGACTTTGCTTCAGGCACGAATGCAAACCTACTCTAGTCTCAAGGTTAATTTCGAGTTATTTTCTGAATTTATCTTGCATAAAGATAACTCAAGTTCAATAAAATCTTTTGCAACAGAAAACGTAGTCCTGCATCAACATTTTATATTTGATGATTTTTTTTCTGATATCATTCAAACAATCAGTAAAAAAGTTGACGAATTCGAAGACAGAGATAGTGGCTGGGCATTTGTTCGTAACTTGTATTTAGAGGTAAACTTAAACAAATTTAATCCCTTGCGTGCCTCAAGCTACATTGAATTGCCTAAAAGTATCAAGTCTAAACATGCTTGTATCAATGTTCAGAACAGAGATTCTTTTTGTTTCTTGTGGTGTATAATGGCATCGTTATTCCCTGCAAAGAATAATTGTCAGCGAATTTCTGCTTATCCACATTTCGATCCTATTCTCAACACTGAAAATATGACTTTTCCTGTTGGTTTCTCTGACATTCAAATCTTTGAAAAGAA